>CM057462.1:194378456-196778456 GCA_030035585.1 Dugong dugon | reverse complement strand
CAGCAGTGATATCCCTCATTCCACATCCTCTTCTGAATCCAGTTTGAATTTCTGGCAGTTCTCTGTCGATGTTCTGCTGCAACTGCTTTTGAATTACCATCAGCAAAATTTTACTTGCATATGACATCAATGTTATTGTTCGATAATTTCCACATTCTGTTGGATCACCTTTCTTTGCAGTAGGCGTAAATATGGATCTCTTGTTTGTTGGCCAGGTAGCTGTCTTCCAGATTTCTTGGCATACGTGTGAGCTCTCTGCACTGCATCCGTTGTTGAAACATCTCAGTTGGTCTTCCGTCGGTTCTTGGAGCCTTGGTTTTCGCCAGTGCCTTCAGCGTAGCTTGGACTTGTTCCTTCAGTACCATCAGTTCCTGATCATATGCTGCCTTCTCAAATGACTGAATGTCAACCAGTTCTTTTTGGTACAGTGACTCTGTATTCCTTCCATCTTATTTTGATGCTTCCTGCATCGTTCAGTATTTTGCCAATAGAATCTTTCAGTATTGCAACTCGTTTTGAATTTTTTCTTCAATTCTTTCAGCTTGTGAAATGCTGAGCATGTTCTTCCCTTTTGGTTTTCTAACTCCCAGACTTTGCACATTTCATCATATACTTTATTTTGTCTTCTCGAGCTGCCCTTTGAAATCTTCTCTTCAGCTCTTGACTTCATCATCTCTTTTGTTCGCTTTAGCTACTTGACGTTCAAGAGCAGGTTTCAGAGTCTCTTCTGACATCCGTTTTGGGCTTTGTTTTTTTCCTTTCTCTTTAATGACCTTTTGCTTTCTTCACGTGTGTTATCCTTGATGTCATCCCACAGCTCGTCTGGCCTTTGGTCATTAGTGTTCAGTGTGTGAAACCTGTTCTTGAGATGGTCTCTAAATTCAGGCGGGATGTACTCAAGGACTTGTTTTCATTTTCTTCAGCTTTAGCTTGAACTTACATATGAGCAGTTGAGGGTCTGTTCCACCGTCAGCTCCTGGCCTTGTTCTGACTGATGATATTGAACTTCTCCATCCTCTCTTTCCACAGATGTAGTCAGTTTGATTCCTCTGTATTCCATCCAGCGAGGTCCACATGTATAGTTGCCATTTATGTTGGTGAGAAGTATTTGCAGTGAAGAAGTCGCTGGTCTTGCAGAATTCTGTCATGGGATCTCCAGAGTTGTTTCTATCACCAAGGCCGTATTTTCCAGCTGCCCATCCTTGTTTCCGACTTTGGCATTCCAGTCATCTTTAGTTATCAGTACATCTTGGTTGCATGTTTAATCAATTTCAGACTGCAGAAGTTGGTAAAAATCTTCAATTTCATCATTTTTGGTCTTAGTGATTGGTGCTTAAATTTGAATAATGGTAGTATTAATTGGTTTTTCCTTGTAGGTGATCGGATATTATCCTATCACAGCAATGTACCTCAGGATAGATCTCGAAATATTCTTTTCTGAAGATAAATGTGATGCCATTCTTTTTCAATTTGTCATTCCAGGCATAGTAGACCGTACGATTGTCCAGTTCAAAAATTCAGTCCATTTTAGCTCCCTGTGCCTAGGATATTGATCTTTATGTGTTCCATTTCATTTTTGATGACTTCCAGTTTTCCTAGATTCATACTTTTTACAGTCAATGCTCTGATTATTAATGGATGCTTGCAGCTGTTTCTTCTAATTCTGAGTTATGCCCCATCAGCAAATGAAGGTCCTGGAAGTTCTCCTCCGTCCACGTCATTAAAGTATAGTCTACTTTGAGGAGGCAGCTCTTCCCCAGCCCTATTTCGAGTACCTTCCAACCTGAGGGGCTCGTTTTCCTGCACTGTATCAGACAGTGTTTTGCTGCTGTTCACAAGGTTTTCACTGGCCAGTGTTTTCAGAAGTAGTCCGCCAGGTCCCTCTTCCTAGTCTGTCTTAGTCTGGAAGCTCCCCTGAAACCCGTCCGCCATGGGTGACCCTGCCGATATTTGAAATACTGGTGACATAGCTTCCAGCATCCCAGCAACAGGCAAGCCACCACATTACAACAAACTGACAGACACATGGGGGTACTACAAGCTACTCAGTCATAGCCAGAAGCAAAAGCTATCTTCTGTTCTGTTTTCTGTTGCATTCCATTTTTTAAATACTTCTTGAACAACCAACCAAAATGATTTCAGAATTTGATAGTCCAAGACACTCATTACACACACACACCCACACACACGTACCCACCCACACCCACACCCACACCCACCCACACCCACACACCCCAACACACCCACCCACACACCCACACACACCCACACACCCCTTTAGGGCATTGGCAGTTAAGATAATCAGGAGATAAGAATCAGTGGGATTTAAGCCAGATGTTCAAGGTTAACATCAGCAGTGATTAAGTCACAGTGATAGATAGTATGTACCCTTGACACCATGTGAGTACCCTTTGTGGTCTTCCTTCCAAAAACACATTATTCCAATCTCATGATAAGGAAAACATGAGACAAATCTCAGCTGAAGGACAAAAAATATTCTACAAAATACCTGACCGTTATTATTCAGAACTGTTGAGGTCACCAAAACAAGGGGAGTCTGAGAGGCTGCCATAAGTAAGAGGGGCCTCCGGAAACAGGACCTGCTAAGTGTGGTGGTGTATCCCGAAGGGGATCCTGGGGTAGAGAAGGGACGTTAGGTGAGAACTGAGGAAATCCACATAGAGTGTGGACTGTGCTCAGTTAAAAAACAATATATATATATATATATATATATATATGTATATATATATATATATATATATATATATATATAGAAATATTGGTTATTTAATTGTAACATATGTACTAGACTAATGTAAGGTGTTAATAGGGGAAATTGACTGTGAGATATATTGGAACTCTCTGTACTATCTTCATAATAATTCTGTAAATCTAAAACTGTTCTAAAATAAAACATTCATTTAAAAAAAAGGAAAATCAGTAGGACTTGACCTCCCAGGCTGTCCTTTGTTGTCTCTCCTCACATCGTTCTCTGTGGTAAATCTCAGGTTTTGTTTCTTTTGTAGCACCTACTACTATTTCGAATTCTCGTATATTTGTAGGTCATATGTTTGTCTTCTTACTGCTGTGTCCCCAGACCTTGTCCCCAGACCTTACACATCTAGGCTTTTGGTAAATATTTGTTGGTTGGATGGAGACAAGAGACTGAGAGAGGATAAATCACAGATAATCTCTAAATTTCTAATTCAGGCGAGTGCATGGCTGTTAATATTCACTTAAAACCAAACCAGTTACCACTGAGTTGATTCCAACTTCTGGCAATCCTGTAGGACAGAGTAGAAGTGCCCCATAGGGTTTGCAAGGCTATAATCTTTATGGAAGCAGACTGCCACATCTTTCTCCCACGGAGCAACTGGTGGGTTCAAACCGTGGACCTTTCGGCTTGCAGCTGAGCACTTAACCACTGCGCCACCAGGGCTCCTTACAAGAGGGCCTAGAACATAGTAAGTGCTTAGTTAATGAATCTTTGTTAACTCCGACTCTAGACCACATTTTGAGGACTGCTGCTATAGAGGTTGTGTTAGATTTACATTTGGAGGGAAACGTACAGTGTTTAGATAACCTCTGAATTTCTCACTCAGGCTGAGTGCGTGGTCAGTAATATTCACTTAGGGAATACAAACAGTAGAGACTGGAAACTACTCCACGCGTGACAGAAGTGGTGTTTTCTTGTTTTCTACCAGTGACGTAGTTAATAATAATGAGGAGTTGAATCTGATCTGAGTCAAAATGGAAGCTTCTTATTTCTTTCCCGAGAGGAGTAAACTCTTCTTTTTCTTTTTTAGGCGTATAAAACCTTTGCTAATCGAGTGAATAATTTAAAGAAGAAGCTGGATCAATTGAAGTCAACCCTTCCTGATCCCGAAGAATCACCAGTGCCTTCCCCAAGCGTGGACGCTCCCTCCCCAACTGGTTCTGAGTCCCCTTTTCAGGGGATGGGCGGTGAGGACTCTCCGTCACCAACTGTGGAGAGCGAAAAATCTGCCACACCTGAGCCCGCCACAGATAACCGTGATGTGGAAGACATGGAACTCTCCGATGTGGAAGATGATGGGTCCAAAATCATTGGTATGCCCTCATAGGATTAGTACACAACTTATTCCTTATCTGGTTTTCTTTCCTACTAATGGGTCAACCACAGGCAGGCATTAAAAAATTGTTCAGCTGTTACAAGGGTTGGCACACCAAGGTAGCATTGTTGTCTGCAGAGCAGTAGGTCATGATCTGGTGTGCCACAGGGGTTGAGAATCATTGCTCAAGATCCGTGCCATCCATCATGGTGGCTGCTAGCCATATGTGGACAGTTGAGCGTTTGAAAGTGGCTTTACCCAACTTGAGATGTGCTGTAAGGATAAAATACATGCTGGATTCCAAAGACTTAGTACCCCAAAAAAGGAATGTAAAATAGCTCATTAATAATTTTCATGTTGATTAGGTGTTGAAATTAAAATATTTGGGATATATTGAAATAAATTCTTCAAATCAGTTTCACCAGTTTCTTTTTGTTTATATGACAACTAAAAACATGACCCTTACCTAAATGTCTTGAGTTCTGTTTCTGCTGGACACGGCTGCTCTAGAGGGAAGGGCACTTAGAAGGGAGCTGCTTATTCGCTCTTCACTTGACCTTTAGAGCCACAGTTTGTTAACCACACTTTGTAAGCTAGCCTGCGTGGTGAATTGTTTCTGGGACAACTCCAGCTTTTATAATTATTCTTACTAGGCAGTTTGATTCTGTTGAATTTAAGGCACTGTCCATATAGCCTTTAACGTATTAAAGGGGGTATATATTGCAAAGGCACCGAGGGTTAAAACACTGCAGTCTCAGACAGGTGCTCCGTGCACACTGCACTCCCAGCAGGGCGGTTTGGGGAGCCAAAGGGAGCTATGATACAGTGTGTGCAGGTTTCTGTCTCTTAGAAAGCTCTCGGGTTAATGTGAAAGAAAAGACAGAACAATTCATGACCTAAGTATCATTACCCAAGACAACACAGGTGTGTACCAAGCAGTAACGTGCTTCCAGAAGTGTACACATGTAATACACAAATAGTAGGGAAATGCAAAGGGATCATTAAAAGGTAATACAAAAGGTGAATTTGGGGAAGATTTCTTCTAAGCACATAGTGAAGGTGGGAAGGATTGTAAATTATGAAAAATACGATTTATAAAAAATTCCTGAAGTTACCGTTTACTCCAGAGTGTGGTACTTTTTATCCCTAAATTAGGAGATATTAGGACATGTTTCATATTGGAAGCAAAGCCAGGAAAGTAGTAAGATGCAATGTTGTCTTTTTTCTTTGGTGAAACAGTGGAGGACAGGAAGGAAAAACCTGTGGAGAAGTCAGCCGTGTCCGCTGCTGTACCTACAAAGCCAACAGAAAGTGTCTCCAAGGGCCCTGCAAGTACCCCAGCGCCTGTGACCGTGGCGGTAACCCCACCTCTTCCGAAGCCTGTGAGCACGTCTCTTCTGTCCTCTTCCCCAGCGCTGGCTTTGCCAAACCTGGCGAACGTGGATTTGGCCAAGATCAGCTCCATCCTCAGCAGCCTGACGTCGGTCATGAAAACCACTGGTACGTAAGCCCAGTGAAGAGGGTACAAAGCAGTTTCCACCTTTTGAATGGAACCATCAGTCTGGTTTTTATGGTTGATTTTTTTAAAAAATTAAACATATTTTTTTTAATTGAAAAATATGTTAAAACATATAAAATGAACTCAATACATGGGTTATTTTATACAAATTAGAAAATACAGGTAAGCAAAAAAGGTTAAAATAAACACCCATAATTCTGCTACTCCAAAGAAAAGCACTTCGGGTTAGCTTTGCAGGTGTAGGAATGTTGTAGAGGAGTAAATATTCGTAATAATTTTTCTTTCAAAAATTGAAACATTTTGCATATACTGTTTTGAAACTAGCTACTTAAAATTCAACTACATTTATTACCATTTTTCTAAGTTATTAAATACTTCATCTGTATCATTTTTAAAAGCTATGTGGTATTCCATATTTTGTTTATCTAATCCTTGCTTATTAGACATTTAGTATATTTCCAGTGTTTCACTGTGATAAAGAATACTGTAATGAACAACCTTGAAGCTGAAAGTTTATTCACAACCCTTCCTGAAAGGATGGATAAGTATCTTTGGCTTTTATTTTTATAGAAAATTTTAATGGAGAAATATCTTATGGGAGATACACAAAAGTAGAGAACACTCATATGCCCAACACCAGCTTCAGCAGTAGAAATATGACTGATCTTACTTCATCTGTGCCCCTACCTACTCCAGATTCTTTTAAAGAAAATGGTAAACATCCTTTCATCATGAATACATATTTATATAGGATTTTTCATCTTTACTTCTGAGAGTACTAGATTGAGCTCCCACAATGCACTATTTTATGCACCAAATACGTGCAGGTTGCCACTGTCCCTCGCTGTCTCAAACAGTTTTAATCTTTGTCAAATTAAACTTTCAAAAGTCATTTGTTTTAATTTGCATTTCTTTGATTAAAGATGTGGTTTAAAATTTTTTCATTTATTTTTCTTTTTGAAATACCTGTTCATATTTTTAAAAATTCAAATGTTTGTTTTTCTCTTATCTTTATGTACCTTTTTTCCTATGTTAGAAATCAACCTGGTGTTTTAAAATGTAAAACTATAAAGAAGATTGTTTATATAATCTCATTTCAAAGGCCAGTAACTGGCCAGTCACGTGGAATTGTGTGGTGGCTGAGTTACACAGTGACAGTGGCTCTGATCATTATCATCAGCCAGCAGTGTTGATTGAGCTCCTCCAGGACTCTTGAGTGTAGCTGCCGTGTGGGAGAGAAAAAAGAAATTGGATTTCTGGTCTCTCTCTATTGGCACTCCCCAAACTAATGAACATATATGAAAATAACGTCATAATACTTGTTAATGCTAAGGTTGTTCCAAGTAGAAGGGAGCAAATTTTAATCTTATCTTCAGATGTTTTTCTTTGTCGAAGCCATGACCTGTGGGTCAGTCCCGGAAAAGTTCCTTTTGAGCTTGTCAGACTGGTTTGAGTGGGAAGTCTCATGAATTAGTCATTCTGGATTGCATTGCCTTAGTTCCTCTTTGTGCCACCAGGGGTCAGTCCTGCATCAAGACCGTCTCCAGGAGCTCCTACGAGTCCCAGCAGTCTCCCCAGTGGCCTGAAAACATCTGCTCCTGCCACATCCGCATCTCACAACCCTCTGGCAAATATCCTCTCCAAGGTGGAGATCACCCCAGAGAGCATTCTGTCTGCTCTTTCCAAAACCCAGACACAGTCAGCCCCTGCACTGCAAGGTAAACGGACATGTGCCGGAGGGACTCGAGTGGTGAATGTTTGTCTCGGGCTGAATCCTGGATTCCATTTCTGAGGAGTCCAAAGCCATGAAATGTGTAATGCAGTTAACTCCTTATTCTGTTCCTGTTTATCGTCTCTAAGCTGGCATTCATAGAGTTACAGAACGTCACAGCTGAAAGAGACTTTAATGTCACGTAGTCTGAGCCCCTCCTTTTCAGGTGAGCAAGTTAGGGCTCACTGAGGTGATGTGACCCCTTACAGTCACACATCTAGCTATTCGGTGATGAGCCAACACTCAAAGCCAGACTTCTGGCCCGGAGCCCAGTATTCTCTCACGTGGACCGTGACACCCCTGAGGGCTGCATTCACCCCAGCTCTTAGTACAGGTTAGTCTGTGTTGAGGTTTACCTGTTTGAATGTTAACTGAAGCTAAAGACAGTACGGAAGGCCAGTCTCTACTATCACAAATCTTTTGAGACATGAATGTATCTTTTTTTTGTGTCCTAATGTTATATGCAGCACATCCTTTTCGGTTTTGCCCACATAAAATCTCTGCCTTGGTTGAACCTCTCTTTTCAGCTTTGCTGATGATCTGCTTCATGACTGAAACTGTCTCCTTCTAAATGTTTCCGAAAGCTTATGTGCTCTCTCTTTTCCTACCTTCCAGATAACAGCACAGCCCTTTTTAAACACGTCAGTATAACTGTGTAATGAACTACAGGTACCCAGCACAGTATCTTCAGTATAATGATTGACGCCGGGGTGATTTTGCCTCCAGGGCACATTTGGCAATGTCTGGAGACATTTTCGGTTGTCACAACTGGGAGGAGGGTAGGATGCTGCTACATCTAGCTAGTAGGCAGAGGCCAAGGATGCTCCGGAACATCCTCCAACGCACAGGGCAGCGCCTGACAACAGAGAATTATCCAGCCCAAAACGTCAGTAGTACTGAGGTTGGGAAACCATGGTCTGTAAGAACAGGGGCCAGGTACAGGTGTCTGTTGTTTTTACGTTCCCTAAACTATTCTGTATGTAGACCAGCCAAGCACTATTATAGTGAATTTTATCTTAAGATCTAGATGACTGTTGTTACATAGAGTTAACTACTGTTAAACTGTCATCCACAGCCAACAGTAAAGAGTTCTGGTAATAATGCCACAACATACCTTATACTGCTCATTTCAGGAGGGATTAGTTCGAGAGATTGGTGGTCTCTCCCTTGTCCCTCTTCTGTCACCACCCTGCAGTCACGGTGACGATCTGGAGCTCACTTGTGTTTCAGCTTCTCATACACATGTGCTACCTGCGTCTGAAGAAGCAGCTTTTCAGCAGGTGGGCCACAGCAGTGCCGTGCGCTGTGCCTCATGGGGCAGAATTCTGGACGGAGGCAGGTGTGTGCTGACGGAACGAGATGGGGAGACCCCAGCAAACAGTCTCTGTGGAGTAGCAGGGGTAGTGGGTTGTCAGTCACTGATCATTTCTTGATGGAAAGTAGTGTTCTCCTTGACTTTTAAAAGAACTGTGACCAGCAAGGTAAATAAGATGCATTTTCTCAAGGGTCATACAGGAAATCCCCTAGAACTCTGCTCTGATCTTGTTCATCCACAGCCCGTATCAGCAGATTTTCAACACAAAAGGAAGACTTCAGTGGGCAAGGGAACATAGACTGTATAGCTTGTTAAGATTGAAGAAAAATAATATTTAGTGATGAGAGGCAATGTTATCAGTTGCCCAAAATCTGAGTAGTTAATAAGGTAGTCTTCTGACGAACTTATTCCACAGTATCTGAAAGGTATGCTGAAATATCTTTTTAAAAAAATCAAGCGGTAATACTGTGTATCACATTCTTGTGCTTGAGGACCTCTGGTTTTGGTGAGAACAGTGACTGCTGAGAATCGAAACTAGTGGGGCTGGGGTGGGAAGAACGATACAGCCAGGGGGCGTTTTGGAAATGAAACATGGATTGTTCTGGGTGGATAATGTCCTCATAAAAACCACCCAACGGTATTTAGATGTAGGTAACAATTAAAAATGTTACAAGGATGGAGTGGCCTTGAAATTTCTCAGACCTTAAATCACTTAGCCAATTTATGAATTAAAAGTGAAATTTTGAAGAAACAAAAATTAATTGAAGTATCAGGAAGTGTTATTTTCTTTTACATATCATTACTAAGGAATAGTTTCAATGCATTCAGTGACTAAAAGCTGTAAATGTGGGTGAAATATGCATAAAAATGTTATTTATGACCAGAAATTGGGTAAGTATTCTAAAATAAAATTTATGTAAGACCTTCTGTCATCTCTTTGTCAGATATTTTTCTGGAACATTTTCTGCAGGACCAGTTTACTTTGGTGGACTTCAGCCTTTACCCCAAACTTCTTTCTCAGTGCCTCTGAGAAGGTCTTGTCTGTCAGTGAGTAGGGCTGGATCTCATCGGTGTCAGCCCAGGCACGTCAGTAATCCTTGAATTTTCCAAGCCGTGAGATGGGGACTGTGTGTCTCCAGTGAAAGGACTCATGTCTGTTGGTCTAGCTTTGTAAACCTGTGTGGTGCACATTTCTGTGTTTATTATAGCTGTGTTGTAAAACCAGAAATGGTAGTTAGAAGCAGTGTTTCCCAAAGATAACACCAGTCTAGCAAGAAATGCTTCTTGAAAACAATACTCCCTGTTCAAATAAATTTCTGACATTTACATACACTCTCTGGAGAATAACATTAACTTATTAGAGATAATTCTGGAGGTAGAAAAGAGGGAAGAGCAGAATATCTGTTTTCATTTTGGGAACCAATTCTACAGATCAGACATAAGAAATATCGGCTTAAAGTGTTGTTTTTAGACTAATTTTTGCCTCCTTTCTTTTTCTGCTTTGCCTTGCTTAAACTGTGAGTGATTCTGACACTAAAATCCCCTCCTTCCTATTGCCTTTGGTTGTGCCGTGTTGGCCTGGTTTCTCGACTGGACTGGGAAACAGTTCAGTGACTTTCTCTCTTTATATTGATAAATGGATCCCCTGTTTTCTATGGCATTTAGCCCTTGCTTGTTTGGTCTGGATTCCCTCTGGCCTCAGATTTTAATGTTTATCTTGTTCCCACCAGAATGAATGAGAATATCCGAATTAGCCTCCATTGTTTGGATGGTATGGTAGGGAGTTGTTCTTCTTAACCCCTCTAATCTTTGTTTCTACAGGCCTGTCGTCCTTACTTCAGAGCGTTACTGGGAACCCAGTTCCAGCCAGTGAAGCTGCATCCCAGAGCACTTCAGCGTCCCCTGCCAACACCACAGTCTCCAGCGTAAAGGGAAGAAGTTTGCCCTCCAATCCCCAAACGTTTATTTCCAAAAGCTTCAGCTATTCTCCTAATTCGTCAGCTTCTGAAGTCTCTTCAACTTCAGCCAGCAAGCCCTCCATTGGGCAAAGCCCAGGGCTCCCAAGCACTACTTTCAAGCTACCGTCCAACTCTCTGGGGTTCCCAGGTCCTCACAACAGTACTAGCCCCGTGGTCCCACCTGCTGAGGTTGCCATGTGCCAATCTTCCGAGATCTCCAAGCCAAAGCTGGAGTCAGAGTCCACCTCCCCCAGCTTGGAAATGAAAATCCACAACTTCTTAAAAGGTAATCCTGGCTTCAGTGGCTTAAACTTAAACATCCCAATCCTGAGCAGTTTAGGGTCCAGTGCCCCAGCAGAGAACCATCCCTCAGACTTCCAGCGTGGCCCACCTAGCACCTCAATGGACAACACTGATGGAACGCCCGTGCGGGATGAACGGGGTGGGACACCCACCCAGGATGAGGTGATGGACAAGCCCACATCCAGCAGCGTAGATACGGCGTCCTTGCTTTCTAAGATCATTAGCCCTGGTTCTTCAACCCCCAGCAGTACAAGATCACCACCCCCTGGGAGAGATGACAGCTACCCCCGGGAGCTTTCCAATTCTGTACCTACGTATCGACCCTTTGGCCTGGGCAGTGAATCGCCCTATAAGCAGCCTTCTGATGGGATGGAGAGACCACCTTCCCTGATGGACTCTTCACAGGAAAAGTTCTATCCAGATACTTTCCAAGAAGATGAGGATTACCGAGATTTTGAGTATTCGGGGCCTCCACCCTCTGCCATGATGAACCTAGAGAAGAAACCAGCCAAGTCCATCCTAAAATCAAGCAAGCTTCCTGACACCACCGAGTACCAGTCAATTCTTTCCAATTACAGCCACCCAGCCCAAGAATTTGGGGTGAAGTCTGCCTTCCCCCCATCTGTACGGGCCCTCCTGGACTCTAGTGAGAACCCTGACCGCCTCTCGTCTTCCCCAGGGCTGTTTGGTGCCTTCAGCGTAAGAGGGAATGAACCTGGCTCTCACCGCTCACCATCGCCCAGTAAGAATGGTTCCTTTTTCGCCCCCGACTCCAACCACAGTAGCTTGTCTCAGTCCACCAGTGGGCATCTCAGTTTGCCACAGAAGCAGTACCCAGACTCTCCTCACCCAGTCCCACAGCGTTCCCTTTTCTCTCCGCAGAATACCCTGGCCGCTCCCACGGGCCACCCACCCACGTCAGGCGTGGAGAAAGTCCTGGCCTCCACCATTTCCGCCACGTCGACCATTGAGTTTAAGAATATGCTTAAAAACGCCTCTCGTAAGCCCTCGGACGATAAGCATTTTGGCCAGGCCCCCAGCAAGGGCAGCTCGGGTGACCTGGCCCAGCCCAGCCTGGCCTCCCCCGAGGGGCAGCCGGAAGAAGAGCACTACCGCATAGAAACCCGCGTCTCCTCCTGCCTGGACTTGCCCGACAGCGCCGAGGAGAAAGGGGCCCCTATAGAAACCTTGGGTTACCATAATGCTTCCACTAGGCGGATGTCAGGGGAGCCGATCCAGACCGTAGAGTCGATCCGAGTGCCTGGGAAGGGAAGTAGAGGACACGGGCGCGAGGCTTCCAGGGTGGGGTGGTTCGAGCTGAGCGCCCCCGGCAGCTCCTTTGACAATGGCCCCCCAGCCGCCTCTGAGTTGGCTTCCCTCGGGGGTGGGGGCAGCGGAGGCCTCAGTGGCTTTAAAACGGCGGCGTACAAGGAACGGGCGCCCCAGTTTCAGGAGAGTGTCGCCAGCTTTCGCTCCGGCAGTTTCAACTCAACCTTTGAGCATCATCTCCCCCCGGCCCCCCTGGAGCACGGGACACCCTTCCAGAGAGAGCCGGTGGGGCCAGCCTCCGCCCCTCCCGCCCCTCCCAAGGATCATGGGGGTCTCTTCTCTCGGGAGGGCCCCCCTCATCTGCCCTCTCTGGATCTCTCCAACCCCTTCACCAAGGAGGCAGCCCTGGCCCACGCTGCCCCGCAGGCCCCTGGAGAGCACAGTGGCGTCCCCTTCCCCGCCCCGCCCCCGCCCCCCGGGGAACACGGCAGCGCTGCTGGGAGTGGGGTCCCCTTCGCTGCCCCGGCCCCGCCGCCCGGCGACCACCCGGGGGCTGTGCCCTTCCCGGCACCGCTGGCGGAGCACGGCGTGGCGGGGGCTGTGGCGCTCTTCCCCAAAGACCATAGCTCCCTGCTTGCGGGGACCCTGGCCGAGCACTTCGGTGTGCTCCCAGGACCCAGGGACCACGGGGGCCCCAGCCAGCGGGACCTCAACGGCCCCGGCCTTAGCCGAGTGCGGGAGGCCCTGAGCCTGCCCTCCCGTTCTCTGGAGCACCTGGGCGCAGCCCATGGAGGAGGAGGGGGAGGCGGCGGCAGCGGCCCCCCCCTGGGTCCCTCGCACAGAGACGCCATCAGCCGGAGTGGTATGATTTTGCGGAGTCCCCGGCCAGACTTTCGGCCCAGGGAACCTTTTCTCAGCAGAGACCCGTTCCACAGTTTAAAGAGACCCAGGCCACCTTTTGCTAGGGGCCCTCCGTTCTTTGCACCAAAACGCCCATTCTTCCCTCCCAGGTACTGATGGAAACCAAGGGGAGGACGTTTTCGACAGTCTAGAGAGCGTTGGGAGTAGGAGTTCGGTTTATTGTTGGTGTTGTGTTGGTTTTCCCTCTCTTTCATTTATTTTTATTTTTTTTTATTGTGACAGAGGGCCTCCCTTCCACATTCAGGAGTCACCTATGCCCACATTTCACTGTCGGTTCCTCCAGCCCTCCCTCCGTCTGCACTTAACCTTCGCACCTTCCCCCAGTTGTTCCTGGTGAAGAACAACACAAAAAGGCAAAGAAACACCAACCAAAGCCACTTCGTTTGGTTGCGGGGGTGGGGGTGGGGGCGGGGGGAGAAAAGCAAATCTTATTTTACCCCATTTATTGGAGATGATTATATTTGAAATAAAATTTCCATCAGTACAGACAATAACACATGTGCAATGTTGGGGTGTTATTTGGGGCTTGGCTTATCAAGTCGTCCCTGGAAGGATTCCTGTCCCCCGCCCCTCCCCAGCTAAGTAACTGCTGTAACCAGCTGGGCTCCTTTTCTCCTCTCTGCGCCCTGCCCACAGCCAAGAGAGACTGCAGGGGAGGAAATGTGGGAGACCTTGGCCTGTCAGGTTTATGGGTGTTTCTGTTCCGTTTTGTTTTCAAAAACATGTTGAAGTCAAGTTCTCTACCCTTCTTCTAAAAGCTTGTTTTTTCGATCAGCCTCTTCAGATTACTGTCTGCCTCAACCTGTCCTAATAAATTTTTTCTCTTTGTTCTTGACATGAAAGAGAGGCAGCTGAATATAAATTCAGAGGTTAAAATAAGTGACTATGACAATATAGAGAGTCAGGGAAAGGAGCCGTTAATGGTGTGATGTGACCTCCCATCGTCGTAAACGAGAAAATGTGAGATGTTTTCTGAGGCCATCCCACATGTCTTGTACCAGCTGTTGCCTCCTGCTTTTCCTTCCTGACTTTGGTTCACTTCTCCTTTGGCCAGAAGTAGTCACCAGAGTTGACGGTTGATACAAAGGCACAACTGAAATACTATCCTTGCTTTTTTTTTTTTTTTTTTTTGGCCAAGAAACACAACCTTCATTTTTTAAAATAAGTAGGTGTTCTTCCCATGATGCCTCCCTAGTGCAAGTGATGGTGGTTTTCAGCAAAGGTTAGAGAAAGGAGAAGTGTATGTATCTTTTCCTCTTCCCCCAGCTCTGTATACACCCCTATCGGTATTTCAAACGAAGATGTTCAGTAGCATCTTTACGTTGTTCCTCTTCAGACATGTCTTAGAGACAAGGGGGTATTACCTTTACAGAGGGCCTGGAGGGCCTGATAAATCCAGATTACCCCACGCTGCAGATGGCAGGGTTCAAACCTTATTCCCACCTCCCAATCCCAACAGGAAATAAGGACTGTTTCCTCCCTTAGCCGTTTCACATCCCAGACAAGTGCTGAGCTGCCCCTCTGTGTGTCTGTCCCTAGTGCTCTGGTCAGAGACAATCACTGCCCTTCAGTAGCCATACCTTTTGGTCTGGGGACACCGAAAAGCAAGTATTGCTTAACTACTTTTTTTTTTTTTTTTTTTTAATTTAGTGTCTTACTCCGAGGTACACATTGAAAATCTCAGCTAAATGAGTAAAACAGTATGTATGATGTTTTTCAGGGAGTCCCAGCAAGTGTCGGAGATTTTTCTCCCAAGTTAGTATAGCGGTAACTGTAGGAAGTATGGGGGCTTGCTTTGGATTTCTCCAGACAAAGAATAAAGATGGGGTGGGGGGGGAAGGTAGTGACAGAAGAGGATTCTTTTGTCTCAGAATAAACTTGCTTTTCAGATAAAGAGCAGCTCAAACCAGATGTGCGACATAGTTTTGGAGATTTTGTTTAATTTATTCCATGTTATTTATTTGGGCTTGTCGTGGGTTCCTAGGTTATGATGCTGATAATGATTCATCTTCCTAATGCATATCTGGTCTTAAGCCAACTGTTCTTTGTGTGACCCCCGCAAGCCTCTCTGCCCTGTAGCTCTCCCCACAGAAATGCGTGAGACCATGACCTTGGGTGTGGGTTGGGGGTGTAGGGTAGCAGAACAACAGTGTAGTTATATTGAAGGGAAAAGTGTGAGAATGAGAGACTGTGGGGGGGGGGGGAGGGAGAGTTCGTTTGACTCTCAGAACTGAAATAGATTTTGTGTGTGTGGAGAAATTAAACGGGATGTTTTTCATTCTAGAATAAAGAATGTGAATTCTCTGCTGCTCTTGTGTAAGCTAAAAGTAGTGTTTACTTCAAACAGCCCTCTGACCGTTCAATTTTATCAGGAAATGTGGTGATGTCAAGAAAGTTGCTTCCTGAATGTCAGGGCAGGGTGATTGTCCTCCAGAGCGCGATGCTAACTCATGAAAGGAAGACTTTGTTGTATAGTTTAAAGGATGGACCTTTGAGGGTTTGTTTTTGTGTGTGTGGTTTCTTTTTTCTTTCTTTTAAAGCCACAGAATCCTCAGTGCATTTGTTTCAGGATGGAAGTGAGGATTCGTGTGTGACTGTTAGCTATTTAAGGAAATCTGTCTGCAGTCAGTGAAGACAACAATGTATATATGTGATACAGTGGAACAAAAAGAGTCAGCTCCGGGAGTCATAACACGAAGCAAAGGGGCTTGATTCTTTCTGTGTCTGTGATTTAAAACTCTGTGACCATGCTCTGACTTTTGTATTTCAGCCTGAACTAAAAAAAAACGTAATAAACAAGATATTTTTTAAAGAAAGCAGAACTTAGTGTGTCTTGACAAGGACATGACTCATGGAAGCAGGGATGAGAAGTTGTCACTAAGGTCCTTGGTGCTCACTGTAAAATCACAGACAGAGAATTGGTGGACAGCGTGAGAACACTGGTCCCACCTAGCTCAGTGATCAGCCTCCGAAACAGAGTCCCTGACTATGGGCCGGGCGGGAGTTCACCCTTCAGTCATCCTTAGGTGACAGCTCTCCCTCCTCCCTGCTTCCCTCCCACCAGCTGACAGTGAATAATTTGGTTTGCTTCCAGGGAGGGTAAAATGAACAGAGGGTAAGACTTTTAATCTTCCCAATCCCAAGAATGCCAGTGTTCGTGGTATAAATGGTTTAGCAAACCTATCTAGATAATGTGACTATGCTAAATTTCCTAATTGCGAAATATTCACTATCAAGTCCTGAAGTTGCTGGTTCATGTAGAATTAACTTCAGCTGTTATTATTTTGGAGCTGCTGTAAATTACTGCTTCCCCCCCCCCCTTTTTCCTCCCTTTTTTATTTTTATTTTTGAATAGGCAGGAGTGCCTGTCAAGATTAAAATTAGACATGTTGGAATGATACTCTCACGTGTTCGGTGTGGAAAACAAGTCACATGCTTTAGAGGCAACAACAATGAAATCCTTTTGAAATGTGTATTAATATCATTTAATAAAATAACTAGTTCTAAAGGTTTGACATTTTTCTTTGAGACTCTGGTGAGTGCAAAGAGGAGGCAGTTCTCCAGGAGCTGAACTGCCACTTTGTGGCGCAGGCCTGTGGTTGAAAACGTACATTTCCTCCAAGCAGAGACCCTACATGCCTGTTGAGGGCTGAAGGTGAAACCAGCTACAGAACGCAGAAAGAAAAGCCTGGAGATATCTCAGAAGACACAACTGTCCTGGCTTTTGGTCTGAGTGCGTGGGGGGTAGTGACGTGTGTGCCCACGCATGTCTGAGGCGCACGCGAAGACACCACAGACCATCCCATCTCCCCCTTCCTTGTGGCTGCTTGCACTTTCTCTCCCAGCCATTCCTTTTTTTTTTCCCCCCCTAAATCTCTCTGTTCCCAATATTACTATATTTTTGTTTTCAAGTTTAATAAAGTACAGTCTCCTTTGTTGTGTGGTTGACGTTTCCCCCCTCACATTTATCTTGTCCAGCTGTCCCTTTGACTTCTGCACTCTTGTCACTGAAGGCAATGAGAGCCTCTAAGATCGTCATGACCTTGTGGGTTGTCTGTCTGATCTTTTGTGTAATTGACGTTTGCAAAGGGATGATAGGTGGGTGAGATCAAGATGTTCAGGGAATGGTTGGTGATTCAGTGGGATATACTGTGTGGATTATTTGTATGTCTTGAAAAGGTTGTGCACTTGTGAGCCAAGAAACCATTTTGAACCAGCATAGGATTGGGGTGGTGGTGGTGTCCTTCTGGCCAGATCTTTGCCCACGTCTACCCTCCTTACTGCATACTGGTAGTCTGGAATACAGAAGCCACACTTAATCCTCTCTTACCCCATTTTTCATAATCCAGTGAGGCTTAATAAATGGAATGTGGCTTTAAGGAGTAAAGAGGGACAGTCACTGT
Organism: Dugong dugon; assembly: GCA_030035585.1. NCBI lineage: Eukaryota > Metazoa > Chordata > Mammalia > Sirenia > Dugongidae > Dugong > Dugong dugon. Next base: position 196,760,906 of record CM057462.1, on the reverse strand, counting down.
ATCTGGGCCAGTTCTGGGCCACTGGCAGGGTAGAAGGCTCTAAATAGCAGCTTTGATTATGTGAAGCTACATACATGTGTCGTGAGACACTGCAGAAATAGCATTGGCCTAGGGACTCGCCCAGCAGGTTGGGTGAACCCAGGCACTGGCTGCTCCTGGAATCTGGCTCGCCCTTTCTTCCTTATCCCCTCTGGGGACCTTGAGTTGTCCTCCTGATTCTTGTCTTCACCCCCAGGAAGCCTTTCTGGGTGTGATGAAAAGGCATAACTTCCTGCCCTTAAATTGTTTTATTTAAGCCAGTCTCGTACAGGAGGGCTGAGTTACCTTCTCACATATGTAGACATAGTAACACACTATCAAAATGGGTTTTAGCACTCGTAGGGATATTGGGGTGTTTCTCATACTTGTTCATGAGTAACCGTATGGACAAGCCAGGTCGGCTGTTCACAATTGCTGAGTAATAACTCACTGGGGCTGACCGCGTAGACAAGTCTGCTGGAGAACCACCCTTGAGATGTTGGCTTGGAAGTCAACATCCTGTTTTCCCCCAGTGGAAAAGAGAAGCCCATAGGCTTTAAAGGAAAGGAGCAGAAGCAATGAGAAACTAAATACCAAAATTACTTCTAACTGGGGAATGAAAGAACCCTTTTACGCTTAGATACATGTTTGAGGGAAGGGGATGAGGCGGAAATTATTTAGAAGTTGATACTATGGTTACTTGCCAGTTACTTTTTTTCCTTTTGTTTTTCTATCCAACTTCCTTTGTTGTTCTCAACCTAGCAAGAGTCCAAAGTTGAGAAAGCAGGTGTGGGTGGAGGGGCTAGGAGCTCTGCCCTGTGGACCAAGAAAACAAAAATACAGGCTGCAGTTTGTGTTTCAAACTGTGTTGGGTATACAGTCCAGCCTGGGTCCGTTCAGTTTCCTAACAAATTGGATGTTCGAGCAGCTTTACTTCCATGCACCTCTGCCCTTTGTATCCCCTTATTCTTGAGAATTACTTGAGTCCTGTGCCCCCTAATTTGCGGAAAAGAGAGGCGGTAAGAGGACTTGAAATTTACTGCATTTTTGTTGGGGCATCTCAGTTGGAGTGGGTAGAAAGATGGGCAGGGTCCCGTTTCCCCCTCTGGCTAGAAGTCCTTCGTGCCTACATAATACAGCAGTCGGGGTCCCCAATCTTCTAGGTAGTCAGTCATTGCCAGGGCAGTAGAGATTACATAAAGAATTCATTTGAAATCTTGGTTATTGAGGCGGGGTCCCTTAGTTGGATACTGCCTTCTGGAGATGGACCTGGGTCCGTCCTTTAGAGCACTTGGCGGCTCTTTGGGTTTTTTGTTTGTTTTTCTTGCGTGTCTTTTTGTTTTCGTTCGGTTTTTTCTTTACTTTAGCATTCAGTGAAGCCTGAGTTGACACATCCCTGCACTGGCCCCTGTGTCTGGGAGATTTCATTATGTTTTTCCTTTGACCTGACAAATCAGGGTTGTTTAAACGCTCGGGGCTTTTGTTTCCTTGTTTCTCTGTCAGACTCGAGATGGCCTGGGGATGGGAAATCTTTTTTTTTTTTTTTTTTTTTAATTGTATTTTAAGTGAAAGTTTACAATTCAGGTTAGTTTCTCATACAAAAATTTATACATACTTTGTTATGTGACCCTAGTCGCTCTCCCTATACTGTAACAGCACACTCCTCCTTTCCACTCCTGATTTCCCATGTCCATTCAGCCAGCTCCTGGACCCTCTCTGCCTTCCCATCTCACCTCTGGACACAAGCTGCCCATTTAGTCTCATGTATCTACTTGAGCTAAGAAGCACACTCTTCACGAGTATCATTTTATGTCCCACAGTCCGGTCCAGTCTTTGTCTGAAGAGTTGGCCTTAGGAATGGTTTTAGTTCTAGGTTGACAGTCCAGGGGCCATGCCTTCTGGAGTTTCTCCAGTCTCAGTCAAACCATTAAGTCTGGTCTTTTTACTAGAATTTGAGTTTTGCACCTCACTTCTCTCCTGCTCCATCCAGGACTCTGTTGCGTTCCCTGTCAGGGCGGTCACTGGTGGTAGCCGGGCACCATCTAGTTCTTCTGGTCTAAGGCTGATGAAGTCTCTGGTCTGTGGCCCTTTCTGCCTCTTGGGCTAATAGTTTCCTTGTGTCTTTGCTGTTCTTCATTCTCCTTTACTCCAGGTGGTTGAGACCAATTGATGCGTCTTAGGTGGCCACTGGCTAGCTTTTAAGACCCCAGACACCACTCACAAAGTAGGATGCAGAACATTTTCTTAATAAACTTTGTTATGCCAATTGACCTAGATTTCCCCTGAAAGCATGGTCCCCAGACCCCCGCCCCTGCTGCTCTGTCCGTCAAAGTGTTTGATTGTATTCAGGAAACTACTTAGCTTTGGTTTAGTCCGGTTGTGCTGACTTCCCCTGTAGTGTGTGCTGTCCTGAGGATGGGCAATCTTACTTTCTCCCACTGAGGCACCTTCAAGCCAAATTAAAGTAGAAGACCCATCCTATATCTAAGCACTTACATTACTAAGGAAAATTTTAGAAACCTAACCCCTGCATCACCTACTATGCCTTTAGCCACGTCTTTGGGCCTCAAAAAGCATTTGCTGCTAATGACATTAACCTTATATCTTTTACTTTTTATATAAAGATATTTTACCTCTAATATCTTTTCTGCCTCTTTGGCAAGGGAAATGAGAATTTTGCTTCTAAGAGCCTGAGGTAGATTTGGAGGTGTGTGCTGATCCTGATTACAAATTCAATGGAGAGCAGTCTCACATATGATTGAAAGCTATTTAAAAAAAAAAAAAAAAAAAAAAAACCTCACCAAGGCTTTAGCCAAATTGGGTTGTATCTCTCCTAAAAGTTGATTAAGGCTGGGAATTTCCTGAAGTTTCACTAAGGATCTAGGACACTCATTACTGAGGTTCCTGATTTTCCTGGACTTCTATGAAATCTTGACATTATTTCATGCACACTTCTTGCTCCTTAACCTTAGTCTTGTAGAGAAAATCTGTTATGACACCTCTAATTTTTTTTTTTTTTTTAATTGGACCCATCTCTGTATTAAAGGCTTTGGCCCTAAAGCCTCTGGGTAGTGAACTCTGGAGAGGAGAAAGGAGCTGGGCTACCAAATATGCAGAAGCCTAATCATCTGGCCCCCAGAGGCAGAGTGGATGGTATAAACAACACAGGCTTTGGATTCAGATAGGCGGGGCTTGACTTCTCTGAGGCTCGTTTCCATGTTTTTAAAGGGAGCATAAGAATAGCTACCACTTGTCAAGGTCATGCTGGAATTAAATGAAATAGTGAAGGCATAGCATTTGGCACATAGTAGGTGTTCAGTGGTATTCTGGGCTGGGGAGAAGCGCACGAGAAGTTTTATGGATGAATGTTTCCCAGGCAAGCTAACGGGTTAAAATTCCCTGAGGCTGAGGCATATGCTAGTCACAAGTCAGAATTTGTAGAAGAACCAGTGATTAACTCATTTGGCCTTAGCTACTTTGCTCTTGCTGGCTTGCTTGCTACAGAAGGAGGAAGGATGACATTCCTCCCTTCCTCCATTCCAACACAGGTCACACAGGTGATGATGTATTAGTTACTGATTGGCAGGCATCCCCCCAGCACGCATCTCAGTGCCTACTGCACACAGTAAGCAGCCCTTAAATGCTTGAGGGATGAGTGTGGGAGCTGCCAGCTCACTATAAGCTAGTTATTTCACCGTCCCCCTACTATCCTAACAAAAGAGGACAGGGTAGAATCAGGTGGATAAAGTGTGTGTCACTGCCTGTATCCTCGGGGGCTTCAAGTCCATCCAGTAATAGGTACCTTCTTAATGCAGTATTTATTGGGCATCTACCATTTGGTTGCCTGCAGCATAACACTCCCCTGCAAAGCCTGCCTTTTATCACACTTCCTGAATGCCATTTTTAAATTCTCATTACCTTCTCCCCACCACACACACAAGTAACTTTCCTCTCCCACAATCAGTCTTGTCTCTCTCTTTGTATTTCAGAATGTCTCACACACCAGAAGACAGAGGCAAGAGCCAGCGTGGTGCCTGTGACTCAGCTCAGCTGCTGCCCTCCCCAGACAGAACCTCTGGCTTCTGTGGAGATCTAGATTAAACAGCTTTCTCTGACTGCTCTTCCTCCACAGCCCTTGATCCCATCACCACTGAAACTTGAGAACCAACTCTAACCATCCCCACCCCCAGGTGAGGGGACTAACGGGAATAACTGAGAACCTCACAGCTGCCCCCCGCCTCCATTCTCCTCATACATTATCTACTACAAGCCTGACCGTGTTTCAGTTTTTCCTGTGTAAAATTGATCAAGTATACCTAGTCCTGTGTCCTAGAGACAGCAGGGGGAGGAAAGAGAAAGGATAGTAAGTTGAGAGCTAGGATGGGAATAAGAGGCAAAGGCCTTATAAAGGCAGCAGAGAGCTAAGATTCTAGGGCCAGGCACCTCTGCTTCTGAGGTAATGGAAGAGCACACTGAGAGTAAACTCCATTAGCAGAGAAAGCATGGCGTGGTGGATGAATACAAGGCTTGGATTCACAAGCCAGCATCAGCACTTACTGTTGGACCTTAAATTCCTGTTTGTAAAATTAAGAGGTCTCCAAGGTCCCTCTTAAGCACCTCTGTGACGAGACTCCAAGAGATGCCCTCTGCAGATTCTCTGCTCCAGACCTGAAATGTCGTATTCAGTTATTTTAATAGCTTGTTCATTACCATATACCATGCATTCTACTAGATTATTTACATAAAATTAACTTCAACAATTGGTAATGATAGTATTCCCATTTTATAATGAGGAAATTGGGGCATAGAGAAATAATATACCCAAAATTCCATAGTTAATGGCAGATCCATAGGTCTGTCTGGCTCCAAAGTCCATGCTGTTAACTGTTTTTTTTCCGGTCCGTTTTTCAACCACTCTCGCCCTCAAGAGTTCTACTCCTGAACTCAAGGCGGCAGGGGACCTTACTGCTACTTTGGGGTTTCAGCTGAAATTCAGCAGACTTCCGGATTGCTAGCATGTGTAACAGCTTGGGTCTTCCGGGCAGCCGGAACCACCGGCACCGCTGCTCGTGCTGTGTGGGGTGTACCGTTTCGGAGTTCCTGGGGGTGGGGCCAGATAACAGTGGCAGCTGCGACAACCAATGGGCGGGGACATTTTCGGGCCAGAAGCCAATGAAAATCTGGTGAGGGAAAACCTTCGATCATCTGTCGGGGCATGTAGGCAGCGGTCTGAAGGAACATGGGGTTGTTTCAGACGTGGCTGCGGCTCCGGCTCCCAGGGTTCCATGCCTGCGGGCTGCGCACGGTGCACGAGGTATCCCAAGGTTCCGAGCTGCATGGAGCTCGGCCCATTGGAAGCCTGAGGTGTAGACTCACAACCCAGCCTGATGCAGCGTCCACTCCTTAGGAGTCCCCGGGCGGGGCTACCTGGGCCCAGACGTGCTGTCTGCCTGCAGGGGTCGGCGCCCTGGGGGGTCAGCGCCCTGTCTGCCTGCAGGGGTCGGCGCCCTGGGGGGTCGGCGCCCTGTCTGCCTGCAGGGGTCGGCGCCCTGGGGGGTCGGCGCCCTGTCTGCCTGCAGGGGTCGGCGCCCTGGGTGGGGGGGGGGGTGCAGCACCCCTGAGGGCCCCGGCCTGGGGCCCTGTATCCCTCCCAGTGCCCTGAAAGACTAGGACAGGACCAGGCCGCTTAAATATCCTCATCTGCCGCCATCTCCAGTCCTGAGAAGGAATGATGGGGTCTGTGTCACCCCGTAACGTATCTCTCCCTTCAGGCAGCTGTGCTGACCCCTCCATACTGGTTGGCAGAGCGGGTTGGTCTTTTTGAGGAGCTATGGGCTGCTCAGGTAAAGAGGTCAGCAAGCAAGGCACAGGAGGAACAGCGGACTATTAAAGTGTCTCTTCCTGGAGGCCAGAAGGTGGATGCTGTGGCATGGAACACGACCCCTTACCAACTAGCTGGGCAGATCAGGTACCAGGCTCGTCCTGCACCTCCTAGGATCATCCTCCTGCCTATGCTTCCTTTGGACCTGAGCGGGGAAAGAAAACGCGGCTGCTTGTTTCTGTTCCGTCCCCATCAAGACAGCCTTTCTTGTCAATTCATTTTATCTGCCTTAGTGTCAGGGTGGGCTCAGTCTCTGTTGTCCACTGGGGAAAGAAGTGATAGGTTCTCTTGCTCCAGGATTACAAGTATGGAATGACTGGGAGGTTAGTCCCCCTCTACTCCTGTGGGTTATAACTGTCTTTTTCTTCACCCCTACTCCCCATCACCAAAGTTCAACACTGGCAGATACTGCAGTGGTAGCTGAAGTGAACGGAGAACCTTACGATCTGGATCGACCCTTGGAGACAGATTCCAGCATCAGATTTCTGACATTTGATTCCCCAGAGGGGAAAGCGGTAAGTATTCCTTGTCAGAAATACAGTGGCTGCTGAACTCTAAGATATGCAAGCAGGGACTTCTAGCATTTGTTTTCTTTGCCTCAGTTTCTCCATTTACAGTTGAGAGGGAGACCTACTACAGACTGCTTGTCTTTTTTTTTTTTTTAAATGATTTCTTGTGTTTAAGGTGAAAGTTCCCACAGCACGTTAGGTTCTCTACACAGACTACTCAGTGATCGGTGACACTTTGCACACTGTGCTGTCCTCGTTCACTCCATTCTGTCTGTCCCGTTTCCACCATTCTAATCTCCCTGCTCCCAACTCTCATCTTGGCCGTAACCTTTGACCATTTGTTCTCATAAAGTCAATTTTTTAAAAAGAGCTCATTTACTCATAGGTGATATTCTTTATTTTACGAGCCAATCTGTTCCTTAGCTAAAAGGGGACCTTGAGGGAGCATTTTGGTTTAAGGTTTAAAGAATTTCTCAGGGCAGTTGTCTCTGGGAGTCTTCTAGTCTCCACTGGTCCAGTCAGTTTCTACTTCTTAAGAATCTGGGTCCTGTTCCACGTTTTTCTCCTGTTCTGCGAGAATCCGTTTAGTGTGCCCTGATGAGAACAGTCATTGGGCACCATCTAGTTCTGGTCTCGGGGTAGTTGAGGCTGTGGTTCATGTAGACTATTAGTCCTGTAGACTACTTTCTCTTTTGTATCTTTGGTTTTCTTCTTTCTCTTTTATTCTGGACAGGTAGAGACCAATAGACTGTGCTTGCGTTAACTATTCCTGCCTAAGCTGGAAACCGTGATGAAAATTTTTACACAGACACCCTGGATCTATTAAGCAGACATCATTTGTGCTAGCGAAAGGGAGAGATAATAAGTTAAAAAACAGAAGGATAGTCTGCCAACTCAGCCCCCTTAACTGTTGAGCACACACATTGTAGGTCATCCAGAGTGTATATTTAATCTTAACATGGTTGTCACAACTGAGCACACAACCTGTCCGCCTCCCCACTTTGTCTGCTTCATGGCAGCCCATGGAGGTCTCTTGTCATCTGTGTGTAGATGGTGACCTGACCCATCCAGGTAGGTGTGTCTCATCACACTAGAGTCCTGGGATAGGAAAAAAGGCCTAAAAGACCAAGCAGAGCTCTAGTTCACTCTGAAGCCCCAGAAGGAGTGTCACAGGAGCAACAGGGGAACACTGACTGATTGGCCTCCTGCCACCACGCTCCAGGGTGTTGGCTTTCTCCTTTCTTTTCTGAGTCAGTTCTTCACTTTTTAGCGGCCGTCCCCAGGGTCTAGGTTCTTCGTTTTGTGTCAGTTATTCCTAGAAGAGCCGTGCTGATTTTCCCACCAGCTTCCCTGAGGAGAGAATCCGAGCTCAGGGAAAGAGAGAAGGTTCTGAAGCCATGAATGCCTTTCTTTTGAGCCCAGGTGTTCTGGCACTCCAGCGCTCATGTCCTGGGGGCCGCAGCTGAACAACTCCTAGGTGCTGTCCTCTGTCGAGGTCCAAGTACAGAGTGTGGTTTCTACCATGATTTCTTCCTGGGAAAGGAGCGGTGAGTGGTGCAGGGAAGGAGGGGCGTGGGCAAAGGGCTTCAAGCACATTTGGTTTGGAGGAGAAATCTAGGGGATGGCTGAGGCATTGCATAGCACCCTTGCCACAGCTGAGTGCGACTGGGTTTGATGTAGTCTCCAAGCTTGGGAAGAGGTGCCCTTTCCACCCCGGCCCCGTCACTTTCCTGTAAGATGCGTGTTGGGTGCATATATGGTTCTTGGCACGTAATGGATCCTCAGTGTCATTGTCTGATCGTTGTTGTCACAGTTCCTCTCCAGGCCTTCATGAATTCTCCAGATTTTACTTCGTCCCCTCGTTACCGTTGCTCTTATTTTGTCCAGCCGTATTACCTGTGCTCAACTTTTAATTTCGTACATAGAACTTTTCTCAAGCTGTAAATTCTACCTGATTTTCTATTTCTGTTTTCTCTGAGTCTCTTTTATATCAGTAATTCCGGATGTTTCTGGAGGGCAGGACTTCAGCTTCCACTCCCACCCCCTAAGCCACAGATCTGTCACCCAGGTGATGCTTCTCAGATGATGCCAGCCAACCAAGTCCCCTCTCTCCAGGACTGTACAGGGCTCAGAGCTGCCGGTTCTGGAGCGGATTTGCCGGGAACTTGCAGCTGCTGCTCAGCCCTTCCGGCGGCTAGAGGCTTCCCGGGGTCAGCTTCGCCAGCTCTTCAAGGTAGCATGGAGACGCACAGTGTTAGAAGAAAGACTCAGAAGCATGAGGGAAGGGATGGCTCTCTCCAAGGACATCTTGGCAGGAATGAAGACTTGTCTTCACTCTTCCCTTCTGCCTTCTTCTAGGATAACCCCTTTAAGCTTCGTCTGATTGAGGAGAAAGTGACAGGTCCCACAGCAACAGTTTATGGGTGAGAGTTGTCAAGATGGGTCCAGGGAGAGGGGGAAAACAGCAGAGGCCACAGATGGGATAAGGGAGAGAAGAGAGATGGCAATCTGTATTTCTCCCAAGAGAGACAAGGCAACAGGAATTACTTCTCATCTCTCGTTGCTCCGTGTGTAGAACAGTTCCTCTTCACCCCCTCTTTCTGTCAGCAGAAGGCCGTAAGAGGGAGAACATTAGAAGCTCAAGAATTTAGAAACCACTCAATGGCCCCATTTTTCTCCCAGGTGTGGTACGTTGGTTGATCTCTGCCAGGGCCCCCACCTTCGGCACACTGGACAGATTGGAGGCCTGAAGCTGCTGACGGTTAGTTGGGAAGGCAGGGTTGGGTTGACTGTTTTCACTGGCATGAACAAAGGAATGGAGAGATGGTCCTGTCTCAGTCCCTTCTCTGCTCTGATAGCTAAGGGGGGATTCCACAAGGAAAAAGAAACTCAGTCCCTGCCTTCTAGGAATTCCCAGTCTGATAGCAAATACTGGACACCCTGCCAGGACCCAGAAGCTAATTCAGATTCTGCAGTTGGACATCAACGCTAAGAGAGAGAGAGAGGGAGGGCATGAGCAGGCTTGACAGGGCCATTTGGGGAGACTCCTGGGAGAGGGGTTGTGGTCCAGCAGGCTGATTGACAGCACTCGACAGGCACAGTGAGAATACCCTAAGTCGCAGGCATGCTTGTTATGCAAATATTGTTTCTGGAAGTGTAAGTGATTAGATGGTGTGGGAGCAGGGCGTGGGGGGAGGGGCAGAAGTGCACAAAGCCCTGAACTGAGAACCCTGCTGTCTGCACTTAGTCCTGGCTCCCCCACAGCTGAGGGATGTGGCCTTGGGTAAATCTCCTTACCTGTTTTTCCTGTCTATAAAATGAGGCTGTTCATGTGTGTCCTACCAGTAAATCCACATCACAGAGACAGTGAAGACCAACTAATGCAGGAGAAAGTGTGTGAGGAGAAATTAAAAGTGTGATAAAATGTAGGCTGCTTCTCGTTGTCACTGCTATTCCAGGAGCCTAAAAGAACAAGCAAAGGCGTGTGTGTTTCTGTGTCTGGGAGATGGTGTTTTCTAGCAGCTATGCAGGCGGCTCCTGACAGGCTGGGTGGGCAGACTCTGACCAGTGCTGAGCCTTTCTCTCTGAGCTGCTGTTAGTTAGGAGGGGAAGGAACATTACGTGCAGGGTTCCTGGCAGCAGGAGTGAGAATGGGGACAGAGAGAAGCGGCAGGGTAGGGTTAGGCTGGACCAGGACAGGACGAACAGGCGATTCCAAGGCTGTTAACATGGCAGGGGGTCTAGAGGAGAGAGACATCCGCCCTGCTGGTGGAGATGGTGGGAGAAGCAGTGGAGAGAGGTGAGCGGGGCCTGTGATGCCCACACTGAGAGTACCGTGTAAGACTTGAAAGGGGTTGGGGTGACTTCAGTCCTCGCTGTCTTCCCCGTGATTCTCTGTCCCCCCACAGAACTCCTCGTCTCTGTGGAGGTCGTCAGGGGCCCCGGAGACACTGCAGCGTGTGTCAGGGATTTCCTTCCCCTCGGCCGAGGGACTGTGGGCCTGGGCAGCATGGAGGGAAGAGGCGGAGTTGCGGGACCACCGGCGCATCGGGAAGGTACGGAGACTGGGAAAATCGGGAGGGCTGATGACAAGGGCTGGAGAGAGACACAGTGGCCTAGCTGTGACGGTGGGAGCAGATTCAGAATGACATAGACAGACCAGCTGTCAGTTGTTTTCTCCAGCTTCCAGAGCACCCCTCCCCTCCTGAAATGACTGTTGCCGTTCCTGAACCAGGAGCAGGAGCTCTTCTTCTTCCACGAGCTGAGCCCCGGGAGCTGCTTCTTCCTGCCTCGAGGGACGAGGGTGTACCACGCACTGATGGCTTTTATCAGGGTGAGGGGCCAGGTCAGGTCCTGGGGAAGGAAGACCGGGGCAGGGCTGGGGCCCTAGAAGAAGCCAGGGTGTTAGAGTCAGTCGGGGAGATTGGAAGCATGTGTATAAACATAAAGTGCTGGCGACTTTTATCAAGGTACTAGAATGTGCCATCTGCAGCGGGGGATACAGAGAGGGATCCCATGGCCAAGGGCCCTGGGAGAACCAGATGGTGCCACCCGGCCTCCTCTCCCCCGGTCATCTGACCTTCCATGTCTGTACCCTTGTCTCCAGGCTGAGTACACCTGCCGTGGTTTCTTAGAAGTCAAAACCCCAATGCTGTTTTCTACGAAGCTCTGGGAACAGTCAGGACACTGGGAGCATTATAGGGAGGACATGTTTGCCCTGCAGCCCCCCGGCCCTGACGGACCTGCCAGCTCCCCGAGTGACCACCCCACACTTGCCCTCAAGCCCATGAACTGCCCTGCACACTGGTGAGCTGGGAGCTGGGAGGCCCGGTTCCTCCCAGGGGGAGCACAAGGTAGCTGAGTGGCTAAATGTTAAGTAATAGAAAGAGCCTGGGATTTGGATTTGCTCTCTAAGGTTCCTCTGTCAGCTCAGTACCTGTCCCAGAACAAGGGCACAGTAGATTAACGGCTGTTGTTGGAGCCCTGGTGGTGCAGTGGTTAAGAGCTCGGCTGCTGACCCAAAGGTCAGCAGTTGGAATCTACCAGCTGCTCCTTAGAAGCCCTATGGGCCAGTTATGCTCTGTTCTGTAGGGTCACTGTGAGTCGGCAGCGAGGTTTTCACAGGTTGTTGCTGGGAGTTCACTTGTGAAGCAGGCAGGGCGCCGGCTGCGGTGGGTGGCATTGGGAGGACCGGCGGCAGGTTCTGCCAGAGCCAGGGACGGCGTTACCTGGCAGCACAGATGAGGCGTCTCCAGAGGCTGGGCCCTGACCCTTCCCCTCCCTTCCCTCAGCCTGATGTTTGCCCACCGGCCCAGATCCTGGCGAGAGCTGCCCTTGCGGCTGGCAGACTTCGGGGCCCTGCACCGCGCCGAGGCCTCTGGTGGTCTAGGGGGGCTGACTCGGCTGCGATGCTTCCAGCAGGATGACGCCCACATCTTCTGCGCCCCGGATCAGGTGGCCCTCCCCACCTCCACCAAAGCACTTTATTTATTTATTTATTTTGATCTTTTGTTGTTGCTATTATTGAAAACATACACAGCAAAACATACACCAGTTTAGCAACTTCTCCATGTACAGCTCAGTGGCATTGATTACATTCTTCAAGGTGTCTAACCATTCTCATCCTCCTTTTGCAAATTATTTCACTGTCAATTAACGTAAAAGCTTCTTGTCTAACCTTTCCAGCTGCTGTTGTCGGTTTGATCCCATGTAGATAGTTCTTTAAAGGAACACAGTGCTCATGGCAGACATTCTTTACTAAGCTAAACTACTGTTTGGTTTAAAGAAGACTTAGGGGATATTTTTCCTGCCAAAGCATTTTATAAGTGCCTTCCATTCTCCCTGTGAGCTTCCAGCATCCCTGACCTTCAGTTGCCCTCTTTATACACTACAACTCAGCTACGTTCTACCCCAGCTTTTCTTTGCTGCCTGTCTGTGCTTCTGCCCTGTTTCCCTCAGACTACCATCACGCCCGTCTCTTGCTGACACACAGCTCCCCCTTGTTTCCTGCCTGCAGCTGGAAGCAGAGATCCAAGGCTGCCTTGATTTCCTCCGCTCTGTCTATTCCGTCCTCGGCTTCTCCTTCCGCCTGGCACTGTCCACCCGGCCGCCTGGCTTCCTAGGGGAATCTCACCTTTGGGACCAGGCTGAGCACGTGAGTAGGGGGTTGGGCAGCAGAGGCAGTTGAACTGCTCTCCAGTGGAGGTTGGGGAGACAGGAACCAGGATCCTCAGACAGAGGTGTGTTCTCAGGGGTCATTTGTTGGGACTGGAGGGATATGTTGCCCCTAAAGTCTAAGACAATGTGTTCCTCTCCTATCTCATTTCTTTTATAGGTCCTTCAACAGGCCCTGAAAGCATTTGGAGAACCCTGGGACCTCAGACCTGGAGATGGTGCCTTCTATGGGCCTAAGGTAAGCTGGGGACTCCGGTTGAAGTTTCATTGTGTTAAATATCAAGTAGGTAGAGAGGGATATTTTTTAACTCGTGTAGGTGATAAAGAAGAGTAGTACGGATGGCGCCCCCACGGCCCCTGCAGTCTAGAGGACTGTGGGGAAGTGACATAAACCCTGTTGGCGTGGTGGGGTTAGTGCCGTGTGGGTGCAAAGGGAGCACCATGCCAAGCTGTCAGGGAGGAATTCCTGCAGGAATCGCTTTCCAGTCTGAAAGCTGAGTGATCATTGGCCAACGGCATTCCAACTCAACGTGGGAAGTTGGAAGAAGAGGAAAAACTCAAGGGAAAAAAAGGACTGAAAAGTGTCTTCTGGATTTAGTGGAAAGGTGTTAGGTTGGGAAGGGCCATTTTTGGTGAAGCGGGGGTGAGGGTGGGGGGTGTGGAACCAGACAGAAATCAGTGAATGAACATAACTAAAGAATTTTGGCTATGGGGTCTTCAGAAGAACTAGATGGTGCCCGGCTACCACCAATGACCGTATCCACTGACGGAATACAACAGAGAGTGCCTGATGGAGCAGGAGAAAAGTGGGGTGCAGAACTCAAATTCTAGTAAAAAGACCGGGATTAATGGTCTGACTGAGACTGGAGGGACCCCAGAAAGCATGGCCCCTGGACTCTCTGTTAACCCAGAGCTAAAACCATTCCCGAGGCCAACTCTTCAGACAAAGATTGGACTGGACCGTGGGATGTAGAATGATACCCGTGAAGAGTGTGCTTCTTAAGTAGATACATGAGACTAAATGGGTAGCTTCTGTCCAGAGGTGAGATGAGAAGACAGACAGGGTCAGGAGCTAGTTGAATGGACACGGGAAGTCAGAGGTAGAAAGGAAGAATGTGCTGTCACAGTATAGGGAGAGCAATTAGGGTCACATAACAATGTATGTATAAATTTTTGTATGAGAGACTAACTTGAATTGTAAACTTCCACTTAAAGTACACCAATAAGACAAAAAATGTTGGGTACGGGATCTTAAAAGCGTGCGGGCAGCCATCTAAGTTATAGCATTTGGTCTGTATTCACCTGGAGCACAGAGGAAGAAATAGAGTCAGGAATAGGAGGAGGATGTGGAATGTGTGACGAGTTGCCCCCATGAACATCTGTCTCCCTTGTCACGAGACCAAAACTGGATGGTGCCTGGCTACCATTGCTTAATGTCTTGATCAAAGATTGTGTAGAAGAATCCTGATCAAGAAGGGCGAAATGCAGAATGGAATTTCAGATTCTCATGGAATCCACCATTTCCGGAGGCTTTGAGGCTGGATGAACCTCCAAAATGATTGCCCTGAGATAATCTTTAAACCTTAAACCAAGAATATCCCCTGAAGTCTTCTTTAAACCAAAAAATAGTTTAGCTTAATTAGTAAAGAATGTCTGCCTTGAGCATTGCGCTCTTTTAAAGAACTATCTATATGGGATCAAACTGAAAACAGCAACTTGAAAGATCAGATAGGAACCTTAGGGGGCAGTGAGTTTATGTTAATGGCGAAGAACAACTCAGAAAAGGAGGGTGAGAAAGTTTGCACGACTGGAAGAATGTGATCAGTGTCACTGAGCTGTACATGCAGAAATGGTTGAATTGGGGTACATTCTGCTGTGTGTATTCTCAACAACAAAAAATAAATTATGTTTTAGAAAAGGGTTTTGGCTGTGATAAAGGCAAAGGAAAACAGCAGAAGGAGCCTGGGTCGTCAGAAGAGAAGTTTCTATGTAGAGAGAGTTAAATGCTGTGAAGGGAGGGAACCCATTTGTGTGGAGGAGAAGTTGAAGTTGTAGAAGAAGGGATTTACCATTGAGGGAAGTTCCGGGTGAGGCTGGAAGGGTGGGAGCAAGAGCCCTCCGCAGAAGGGACCACCTTTGCCATTGTATCGGGGGCAGGAGAAAAGGCTGGGGGTGGATGCAAGGAAGTTTGTAAGTGTGGTGACAGGAAGTCAAGGCGTTTCCCCATCTCATAATATCAATAATCTGAATTCTCTGTGAGATAGGAGGATCATTTCCCGAGAGGGTGGTAGAGGAGAGGAGAGTGGTCAGTGAGGAGCTCAAAGACGTAAAGAGAGAGGAGAAACTTGAACTCCCTGAGGAGAGCTGGTCAAGGGCTGATGGGGGCAGTCGGGGTTGGTGATAGTAGCTTGAACTCCCCGAGGAGAGCTGGTCAAGGGCTGATGGGGCAGTCAGGGGGTTGCTGATAGTAGCTTGAACTCCCGGAGGAGAGCTGGTCAAGGGCTGATGGGGCAGTCAGGGGGTTGCTGATAGTAGCTTGAACTCCCGGAGGAGAGCTGGTCAAGGGCTGATGGGGGCAGTCAGGGGGTTGCTGATAGTAGCTTGAACTCCACGAGGAGAGCTGGTCGAGGGCTGATGGGGCAGTCAGGGGGTTGCTGATAGTAGCTTGAACTCCCCTAGGAGAGCTGGTCAAGGGCTGATGGGGCAGTCGGGGTTGCTGATCGCAGCTTGAACTCCCCGAGGAGAGCTGGTCAAGGGCTGATGGGGGCAGTCAGGGGGTTGCTGATAGTAGCTTGAACTCCCCGAGGAGAGCTGGACAAGGGCTGATGGGGGCAGTCAGGGTTGCTGATAGCAGCTTGTAATCCCCGAGGAGAGCTGGACAAGGGCTGATGGGGGCAGTCAGGGTTGCTGATAGCAGCTTGTAATCCCCGAGGAGAGCTGGACAAGGGCTGATGGGGGCAGTCAGGGTTGCTGATAGCAGCTTGTAATCCCCGAGGAGAGCTGGTCAAGGGCTGATGGGGGCAGTCAGGGTTGCTGATAGCAGCTTGTAATCCCCGAGGAGAGCTGGACAAGGGCTGATGGGGGCAGTCAGGGTTGCTGATAGCAGCTTGTAATCCCCGAGGAGAGCTGGACAAGGGCTGATGGGGGCAGTCAGGGTTGCTGATAGCAGCTTGTAATCCCCGAGGAGAGCTGGACAAGGGCTGATGGGGGCAGTCAGGGTTGCTGGTGGCAGCGAGGCTCTGGTTGAGGTTGCGAAGGGTAACTTGTGTAGTGGCATCTGTCTGTTTTTGCCACGTGTGTGACATGTCGGGCAGCACCGAGCAGCTCTGCAGGGCCAAGGAGGTGGGAGGCTGGGGTGGCCTCAGGCTGGCATTTTGCCATGTGGTGTGATGGAAGAACAGCGGAACGGGGAAGGTGGGCACAGTGCACAGGGAGAGAAAGGAAGGTGGCGGAGGCCTGTGGATGGGAAGGAAGAAGAGGAGTTAAGGGGCCTACAGGCTGAAGAACCAGTAATAGGAATAATCATCAGAGCTGGAAGGCTGACAGGCGGTAACCAGAGCAGGGTGTCTGATGGACAGTTCAGAGGTGCAGCCGTCCTGGGTGATGACAGCATGGAGGGTATAGCCGGGATGGGGGTGAGGGCAAAGGTCACTGAGATGAGGAGCTCAAAAAGTTGAGAGGCAGGTGTGGACGGGTCGTTCATGTGAAGGCAGACGTCCCTGAAGTGATACCGGAGCCCAGTGAGTGACGCAGAGCGGGGCATGTGATACAGCTGGGTGATGTGGGCAGGCTGAGGGGCTGGGTGCCGGAGACAGCGGAGGGTACTCATTCTGGTTTCATGCCCCATTCGTCTTCTCCAGATTGACGTGCACCTCCAGGATGCGCTGGGTCGGCCCCATCAGTGTGGGACGATCCAGCTGGACTTCCAGCTGCCCCTGCGATTTGGCCTCCGGTACAGAGGGTACGGACCCCGCCCCTCCCCTCCTCCCTCAGCAGCCTATGACCCTAAAGCCTAAAGCAGATCCGCCCCCGCCCCCTGCCAGGGGCAGAATATTTCTCAAAAACTGGAAGGTGACAGTGTGCGATTTGTAGCACCCTTTACCCCCCATCCCATCTGCCGTTTTTCCTCCAAGGCAGGCCGGGGCCCTGGAGCGGCCCATCCTCATTCACCGAGCAGTACTAGGCTCCGTGGAAAGAATGCTCGCAGTGCTGGCGGAAAGCTGCGGGGGCAAATGGTGAGACCTCTGATCCCATTCTGCTCTGGCCCTCGAACCAGAGGTTCCTCCCCTTCAAACCCAACTTCTGCTTCCTTCTCAGACCTGCCCCACTGCACTCCCACACCTCTGCCCAGAGCCAGCATCAATCATTCACCCTTCTCTGTTCTCTCCCAACCAGGCCGCTGTGGCTGTCCCCATTTCAGGTGGTGGTCATCCCTGTGGGGCCTGAGCAGGAGGGATATGCTCGGGAGGTGAGGAGTGGGGCCAGGGCCAAGGTGAGCAGGACTAGTAGGGAGCGGGTCCCAGCGGCGGGTGGGAGGAGGCCCCACAGGGTGGCAGGATGGCACAGCACTTGAGGCCACCAGACCGAGGTGACCAGCAGCTCTCCTATGTGCTGCCTGTGCCCGGGGCCTGGAAACGTATATCGAAAACAAGGGAGTCATCCCTCCTTGCGGGCACGTGTGAAAATTAAACAAGTTAACAGATGTTGAAAACTGCCATCGGTACTTGGCACAAAAGTGGGGTTGGGTAAATGTTGGTTTTATTTTTCGCTTCTGGAGAGAACTGAGGGTGTGGATGGCACCAGAGGCGAGCAGCTCGTTGGTAGCTGGGTGGCTAGAAGGAGGCAGAGGCCAAGGAATTGGGAGGCAGGCCTCGTTCCCAGTGGGAGGCAGGAGAAGAAGCTGCAAGGGGTGGGGATGAGGCCAAAGGCTTGGGGTGGAGGTGAAATGAGGTTGTTGGTGGGAGGTAGAGGGCACTGAGACCGGAAGATTGGCATCACACTGTTGCTGCATTGACTTAATTCCCATCACCAAACCTCTGCCCCAGGTACAACAGAGCCTACAGGCTGCAGGACTGGTTGGTGACCTGGAGGCTGACTCCGGAATGAGCCTCAGCCGCAGAGTCCGCCGGGCCCAGCTTGCCCACTACAACTTTCAGTTTGGTGAGCGAGTGGAGCAGCTGAAGGCCATGACCTCAGGGCCCTGAGCTCTCCCATACGCCTCTGCAGTCTTCTTTCCTGTCTGTTTGGTCACCTCCATATTTGGGTTACTTGAGGTTCATTTCCTGATCAGAAGGAGCCAAAATTCAGGACACTTGACTCAGTTGGGCCCCAGGTTCCTTCACCCCCTGACAGCCACCTCCTACCCTAGAACGGTTTTCCTGTTACCCACCTCGCCCTGGCTCCTGGTGTCTGTTGGGGTAAGTAACTGAGGCAGTGTGAGAAAGGAATAGGAACGGTCAATAAGCGGGTAGTTAATTAGCTAGGTTTCTCCTAGATGGTCATCCCGAGGAGAAGAGTGTAGTCCTGCCTCAGACCTGCTGTTTTTAGTTTTCCAGGGCTCAGAGCTCTGTCTCGAAGAAAAGGAGTAGAAACCCCACAGCAGCGTCCCCGGTCTCTAGTTTTACACACCCTCTCGTCCTGCCAGCGCTTGGAGCAGGCTGCTTACCCCACAATCTCATGTCCTGATGGACTTGCACACCTGTGTTGGACACCTGTGTCTTCCCCTTCCTCTCCTGCCCCCCCCCCCCCCCCCCGCCCGAGTCTCTCTGTCTGGTTTCTGATCTGTTTGTCTTTATCTGGCCGACTGTAGTGATACGGCACACAGGGGAATGGGTGGCCACAGGACACGACCTTGTCACCTCAGGATGAGCAGAGAGCTGGAGAGCAAGTGACAGCTAAATTTATCCTTTCTTTGAACCATGTTTGGGTCCTATTCCACCCTTCCTAAAGATTTAGATCTCTTAAATTTCTGCAGATCTAAACAGTATTCCATATGGATAAACTTGCGCTGAAATTCCCAAACCTCCCCTCCTCCCCCTGCAGTGGTTGGCCAGAAAGAGCAAAGTAGGAGAACGGTGAACGTCCGGACTCGAGATAACCATCGGCTTGGGGAGCGAAGCTTGACTGAAGCAGTGGGGCGGCTGCTGGAGCTGCAGAACGCCAGGGTCCCGAACGCTGAAGAAATGCTCTGAGCCTTTGTGCGCAGACGAGGTCCCCAGGAGGCCCACAGAGCCTCCCAGCTCCCTGCCTCCGTTCTCTTTTGAACTGAGACTTGGTGTGGCGACCCTAGAGAGGAGGGAGGGAAGCTGTAGCTGTTTGAATATGAAGGGGGTGAGACTAAAAATAATAAATTTTAAGCTGTCAGGTATGTGTCTTCATTTGTGACTCCTGAGAGGGAGGTGGACTCTTTTTCCCTCTTTGCTGAGGGTTGGAAAAATTGGAAAGGGACAGCCCAGGCCTCTCCCTGGTCGGGAGGCCCCCGGAGATGGCTGTTCTGTTCCCCACTGTAAACTCCTTAGTACCCTGTTTCCCCAGCCCCAGTTCAGATGGTTGTCAAATCCTTTCTCCACAGAAGGCAGCATCCAGAAGAAATCGGGGCCCAAAATAAGGTCCCAAACAGCTCTTGCTCCATGACTCCCAGACTCCATTTCTCTTGGGGTCATGAGAATGCACCCCTGTCATCACCCCCATTCTCAGTCCTCTGAGGAGGCCTCGGGCTGAGTTCAGGAGGAGCGGAGCAGCTGCCAGCCGGACTGAGTCACAGCAGGAAGCGGGGAGGGTGGAGACACAGCCAGACTATAAAAAGGAGAAAGAGCAGGCCTGAAGTTCACAGCATCAGGGACAGCAACCAGAAGAGCCAGCTCCCAGCAGCCCTGCCCTTCAAATCCACATCTGCCTGAGAGAACCCACCTCCTGCAGCCGGTGACCAGCCCTTGCCCCGGGATGGGGACCATGTCCATGACCCTGGTCTTGGCCTGTTTGGCCATCACTTCTGCAGCCTCGGAGGGAGGTGAGTTGGAGCTGGAGTCCTTGCTTGGCAGGAGGTCCTGGCTGGCATGGGCCAGACCTGGATCCCCACATTCTAGACAGTGCCTCCCCAGCCAGGTGCTGCTCCCCTCGGCCTCCTTTCCTGAGCGGGCCTGTTGGGCAGGGCCACTGGGGCTCTTCACCAGGGAGGGAGGATCAGGGCAGGAAAAGATAGTTGTTAGGTGCCGTTGAGTTGGTTCTGACTCACAGTAACCCTGTGTACAACAGAACAAAACCCTGCCTGGTCCTGTGCCGTCCTCACAATCGTTGCCATGTTTGAGCCCATTGTTGCAGCCATGGTGTCAATCCATCTCGTTGAGGGTCTTCCTCTTTTTCACTGACCCTCTACCTTACCAAGCATGATGTCCTTCTCCAGGGCCTGGTCCCTCCTGAGAAGAGAGGGGTTCCTAAAGATTGCTGCCAAACACACAGAATTGGAGTCTAGTGGGCAACTCCTGAGCGGGTGGGTAGAGTGACAGAATAGGGGCCTCTGTCTGAACATGTGTGTGGGGGACCTCTAGGCAGGGGAGGGAGAAGGAGGGGGCCCTCAGGCCACTTAAACCAGCTTACTGACCCAGGGGGCCATGACCAGCTTGTTGCCTGTTTAAGGAGGAGGTAGGGGTGTCTGTCCACAGGGGACCAGATGAAAGAGCCCTAGTGCACACCATTCTTCATCTGCTTTGGTGCCTGAGCCAAGCAGGGAACGCAGGAAGGGGAGTGTTGAGAGAACGTCTAGCTCACATCTGGAGATGGCTCTGTCTCACTGACCCTCCATCTTCCTCGTTCCTTGGGCCTGCAGAGGAGCTACCAGAGATTCAGTTCTCTGTGGCTGTGGGTGTCATTTGCTGCAGGCGTCGTGAATCATCCCAGTCCCTCAGGTCTTAAACAGCCTGGGTAGGAGGAGCTGGGACTAACTGAAGGGAAGGCACCTAATATGCTCCCAGACTGGCCTCCTTATCAGAAGGCCTAAGAGATTTAAAGGACATGGAGCTGGAGTGGGGCAGGCAGTGGACGGATGAGGCTCCAACCAGCTCGGGATCCAGACTGTTTCCTCTGAAAACTGGAGAAGCACCACAGTAGAGAGGCTGTGGAGAGGAGAGCCCAGGAGCCCTGAGGGAAAGATACTAACAGAAGATTAGGGTCTGCCCTCCTAGCCCCATATGTCACAGTTCCCAGACTTAGCAGACCGAAGGCTTGGAGCCAAGCAGGGGCAAAGAATATCAGGGTATCACAGGCTCTGTCAGAATCCAGCCAGTCACATCTAAGTGTGTTTGGGGGGTGGACGAGGGGACCAGTGGCACCCCTAGTGGGGTGCAGACTATACCGGGTGACCCTGTCAGAGGGGGTGATAGCAAAATGACTGTAAAATTTCTGTGCAGTATTTCAGCAAAAATGTATCTTTTTATAAAAATATCCCTGAAGGTAGTTATAATTAACAAAGGTATTTTTCCTAAGCCCGGCTTACATGTATCAATCTACCTACAAGGTTAAAACTCTATGCTGATTAACTTTTTGAGCCTTCTAACACGCTCAGTTCAGAGCCATCTGTCATCGTGACCCAACCACAGTGAATCACGTGGTTTCGGCTGCAAGGGCTGCAAACAGATGCTATTGTTATCCTTGCTGCCGGTGTTTTTATAGTTGCTGATTTGGTGACATTTTCTGGTTTTTTAGCTATAATTTTGTGGTAATTAGTATTTGTGAACCTATAACAATAACTCCTTTGAGAATAAAGTAGTAATTCAAGGAAAAGAAGAGAAAAATCAAACAAGGCTTCCGCTCAGTTACTAATAATGTTGTAACTGTTGTGACTTGATCTAGAAAGATTTTACAAAACAATTTTGTTGTTAATGTTCATGCAATCTAAGAAATACTACATTTAAGCAATTTACAGCTATATTTATCACATATTATTCTATGACTGAACTGTATAATAAACTTACAGGTCTATCCCTGGGGGTGTGACACCAACCCACGCAACACACTGTGGGGGACCCAGGGCGGGAGCAACACAGATGGGCTCCTGGTATCTTGGTTGTCTTGCCCTACACTCA
Source organism: Dugong dugon (assembly GCA_030035585.1). Taxonomy (NCBI): domain Eukaryota; kingdom Metazoa; phylum Chordata; class Mammalia; order Sirenia; family Dugongidae; genus Dugong; species Dugong dugon. The sequence goes on along the minus strand of CM057462.1, from coordinate 196,739,244 downwards.
AGCTCCACAGCCTCCCCATCCCTTGCTCAGGGCCAGAAAGGGGCCCTTAAAACTGCCCCTGAGCCCCCCTTTCCCCGCTCCAGGCCCCAAGGCTCCGGGACAGAGAGAACTGAGGCCACAGCTCCTAGCCCAGCACCTTCAAGAAGGTAAGGGTTTGGGAGAACAGCCTGGGACTGGGGGACCAGGAGGAACTACAGGCTCTGATGGTCTCCTCTTGCCTCTAGTTGGCTATGCGGCACCCCGCTCCCTACCCCAGACCCTACCCCGCCCTGTGGACAACCCCAACACAGCTCAGCATGACCCTCAATTTGAGGGGCAGAGGGAGGGTAGGTCCCCACCACACGTCCTTCTTAGTCCTGCAATTCCTACTGGGGCTTCCTTCTGCTCTCTGATAGGGAGGAGGGAGAGTCCCCAGCCCCTCGCCTTGCCCTGTCTAGGAGAAGGGACTAACTGCTCATACCTCCCCTTTCCAGCGCAGCCCCCTCCCTCCCAGGAAGTGGTTCCTGCCCAGAAGGAAGAGCTGCCCCGTCTCCAGGTCCCTGGTGAAAGGAAAGGTAAGTGCTAACCCTTCCCCGAGCCCTTGTCCCACCATGGGACCTCCTGACACCAGGCTGATCCTTGCTTCTTTGCCTGTGCCCTCACTCTGGCTGCCAGTGGATCAACATCTCCTCCACGAAGCCATCCCCATTCAGGAAGAGCTGCCCCGTCTCCAGGTCCCTACAGAACAAAGAGAAGGTAAGTGACTTCCCCTCTGTACCCACCCACCTGCCCTGTCTTATAAACGAGAGCTTTGGAGGCAGACAAGATAGTGAGCTCTGCCAGCTACTAGCTGTGTAACTTTGAGTGAGTTACCTCTCTAAGTCCTAGTTTCTCCATCTGTAAAACCGGGGAAATAATGTCTATTTTATATATTTATATAACATTTAAAAAAGCGTTCATTTTTACTTGCTCCTTGATGGGTTCCTCTTCATGAATGGAACCTAGTCAGGTCCCCCTCTTGTAGAGCTGCCGGCATGGGGTGGGGTGGGCTGTCACCTCTGCTTACCCATCTCCTCCTACTCCAGTGGACCCACACGAAGAGGAAGTGCCCTTTGGATCCAGGTAGACGGGGTAAATGACAGCTTTGGTCTGTCCATTGCCCTGCATTAGAAGTCAGAACCTGGGGAGAGGGCAGCGAGCCTGAGCCTGAGGAAGCAGCACAGCAAGCAGGGCCTGAAGGGGACTATAAGGGTGTCAGCTTACATGTCTCGATTCTCTTTTTCTTCCAGTCAGTCATTCCGAAGGTCATAGCCGCAAATTAATTTCTTCCCCTTTTCCCCTGTATATTCCCTACCCCTTCTTCTCAGCCCCAAGTTCTTTCAATCATCCCAGCTCATCCAAACCAAACCAAACCAAACCCGTTGCCCTCAAGTCGATTCCAATTCATAACGGCCCTACAGGACAGAGTAGAACTGCCCCATAGGGTTAGATCCCCATAGGATCTAACTGCCGACCTTTTGGTGAGGAGCTGAGCGCTTAACCACTGCGCCACCAGGGCCCCCCACCTCATCCAGCCTTTGTCTGTCCCTCCATGTGTGTCGTCTTCCCACTCTGTTCTCCCCGTTCCAGAAAAGCCAGCTCCCTTCCTGCGGCCCGGCCACCCAGAGCCTGAGTCTTGGAGTTCAGCCCAGCAATGTCAACAAGGTCCACCCCAAGGGGGCTGGGGCCACGGGCTAGATGGCTTCCCCCCTGGGCGACCTTCTCCAGACAACCTGAACCAGATCTGCCTCCCTGGCCGTCAGCATGTGGTGTATGGGCCCTGGAACCTGCCCCAGACGGGCTACTCCCACCTCAGTCGCCAGGGTGAAGCCCTCAATTTGCTGGAGACCGGATATTCCCGCTGCTGCTGCCGCCACAGCAGCATCAACCGCCTGGACTGTGCAAAACTTGTGGTAAGGGTTGGCTTCTGATCCTGGGGAGGTGGGCCTTTGATCACCAAACAGGGGCTAGAGGCCTAGGCCTGGCTGTGGAGGAACCTCAGGCCTCTTGTTGGCCCTCCCTCGGGCCTCCCCGGTATCCCAGGAGAGCTGAGGGGAACCTGGGCTTCTTGTCTACCTGCCCAGGGTCCTGTTCAATGTGAACCATGGACTTCTGGGCTGACCCTCCCCTTTTGCTCTAGTGGGAGGACGCAATGACCCAGTTCTGTGAGGCCGAGTTCTCGGTCAAGACCCGACCCTACTCGTGCTGCACACAGCAGGGGGAGGCTCGATTCTCCTGCTTCCAGGAGGAAGCTCCCCGGCCGCACTACCAGCTCCGGGCCTGTCCTAGCCAACAGCCCGGTGTTTCCTCGGGCCCCGAGCTGCCTTTTCCCCCGGGGTTGCCCACAGTGGACAATGTCAGGAACATCTGCCTCCTGAGACGTTTCCAATCTGTGCCACGCAACCTCCGAGCCACTGGCCACGTTGAGAGGCAGCTGCAGGCTCTGAGCCAGCTGGAACAGGAATTCCGGCATTGCTGCCACCAGGGACACAACCACATCTGCACACGGAAGGCCGTAAGTGGGTGTCCGCCTGCCCACCCATCCGTCTCCGACCTCTGATTCTGCCATCCGTCCGTCCACGTACCTCCCCAGTGTGAGCACGCTCGCCTGCTCACCTGTTTGTGACTCTTTGTGCATCCGTTGTGTTCATCACCTGAGTCTGTTCATCCTGAGCCTTCATCCTGCACTCCTGATCTTATCCACCCATAGCACCGCCCACGCATCTGTCTGCCCTCCATCCGTCCAGCTCTGGCCTCACCTGACCCTCTCCATCTACCATTTCAGCTCATCTCCTCCCGTGGCCAACTCCAAACCTCATCTGTGCTCCCACCCTTCCACCTTCCTGACCCCGCAATCCGCAGCTGCCTCCTTGCCCTCTGGTGCTTTGCCCTCCCCTCCTGGCACAGTGGTTTAAGCGCTCAGCTGCTAACCGAAAGGTCAACGGTTGGAACCCACCAACCGCTCCTGGGAGAAAGATGTGGCAGTCTGCTTCCATAAAGATTACAGGCTTGGAAACCCTTTGGGGCAGTTCTGCTCTGTCCTATAGGGTTGCTGTGAGTCGGAATCGATTGGATGGCAACAGGTTTTCCTGGAACCTGGGGCCGGGAGCCCCTCGTCTCATAGTCTGGGGCAATAAGGGAAGCAGAGGGCCAGGCAAGAAGGTGCCAAGTGCCCAGGCTTCTGACTTGGCTCTCTGACCTGCAGTGGGAGGATGTCCTTGATGGATACTGCGCCAAGGAGCAGGCTACAAAGACCCACAGACACTCCTGTTGCCGCCACGCCCCTAGCCCTGCCCGCGATGAGTGCTTTGCCCATCAGGCTCCCCACCCGAACTACGACCAGGACATCTTGACTGTTGACATCGGCCAAGTCACCCCCAACCTCATGGGCCATCTCTGTGGAAACGGAAAATTTCTTACTGAGCAGTGAGTCTTGCCCAGTTCTCCAGCTCTTCCCTTCCCAAAAAACTCCCTTCTGGGACACCCCTGGAAAGAACAAAATCATGGTCTCCCAGCACCATTTGGATGCCTGGGGATGCCCAAAGACCCTGACCCCTGCGCCCCCCCCCCCCCTTTCCATCTGACACAGTAAACAGATTCCTGGACTGATCCAGAACATGACTGACCGGTGCTGTGACCTGCCATTTCCAGAGCAGGCCTGCTGTGTGGAGAAGGAAGTGAGTGTGTGGGGAGGGAGGGTCAGACTCCCAAGAAGTGCAGGGGAGGGGAGGGAATGGGTTGCACCAGCACCTCAAACCCGCTCACAGAAATAATGAAGACTGGTGGAGGAGATCTTTCTGGGTTCCAGAAGTCTTCATTCCTCACCTAAACTGCTCCCCACCCCTAAATTCCCATTATGCCTTCTCTGGGCCTCAAGCTTCTGGCACTTCCAGATATTCATATCTGTCAGTCACAAGGAATCCAGCTGTCCAAGGAGGCAGCCTTGCTCCCTCTCTGGACTCCAGAAGGTCCAGCGGGTGAGGAGGGGTGGAAGCCGAGGGAAGGAGGACTTTGGACACCCAGAGAAGCTTTACTCTGCTTCTCCTGCCTAGAAATCAACCTTTGTTGAGAACCTATGTGGTTCCCAACGTAACTCCTGGAGGGACCCTGCCCTCTGCTGTGACCTGAGTCCTGGGGACCAACAGACCAACTGCTTCAACATCCATTATCTGAGGAATGTGGCTGTAGTGGCTGGAGACATTGGTGCCAAGAGCCAAGGGGAGCAGGACCCAACTCAGGAAACAAATACCAGCCCCACCCTAGAGCCCAAAGAAGAGTGAGTCACCCCAGAGCCTCGGAGGATCAGATGGGGGAGCCCTACCCCACCCCACCCTCCTGGAACACTCATTAAACACCTCTTGGATTTGGTATCATCTTTGTCTCTTGACAGTGCTCACAACATAAACACACCCCTGTAAGCCTGCCTGGATTTTCTTCAGTGATGGCCCCTGAGGCCCCCTACCTTGCCCCCAGGGACTGAGCAGAAAATGTTGCACGGGGTTGTGATGGGATCACAACTAAACGACTTCACTGTTTGTCCTCTTGATTTATTCACATATTTAAAAAGGGGTGTCACTTGTGATCAGGATTCAGAGGTGAAAAAGATACGGTTCATGTCACTGGTGAGCCCACAAAAATGCCTCAGTCCAGCCTGACATGTTTTTAATATCCACTTTGGTTCCTTCCAATCCGTGCCCTGATTCATTTAGTATCCGTTTATTGAGACCCAGTCTATGTGCCCTGTGCTAGGCCTGGGGATACCCATCAAAAACCCACAGCCTCTGCCCTGAAGCCGTTCACGGGCCATGAACCCTAGTGTGCCGAGGTGTGGGGGGCCAGGGCCCGGCCCGAGGTGGGGGTCGGGGTGGGTGCAGCGTGGGCACCCCGGGAAGGCTCTCTGGGCGCCGGGGTGGGGAGCACTCCAGAGGCGGGAACCTCCGGGGGCTGGGCGCTCCAGAGGCGGGGACCTCCGGGGGCTGGGCGCTCCAGAGGCCGGGGGCTCCGGGCGCCGGGGACCAGGGCAGAAGGGCCCGTTCTTGCGGAAGCACTAGGCCGCAGGCTCAGCCTCGAGTCTTCTGAAGTGTGGCGGGAAAGCTCAGCAGGAGCCCCCACGGATGCCTCATGGCAGGGTTTACGGCGGTCTCGGCGCCTGTGCCCCGGAGGCGCCGCAGATTTGAAGCAGAGGATGAGTCGGGATGTACCTTTCGGAAAAACCTAGCCGGCGACAGCCAGGCAGGAGCCTGGAAGGACGGTTGGGACAGCAGTGATGCTGGGGGTGGGGGGAGGAAGGGAGGCTGTGCACCAAAGGGCGGCGGTGACGGGGACCCCCAGCCCCACGAAGCTGCCCAGGAGCTGGGGTCTTCCCGCCGGAGCGAGAAGGAAGACCCTCGCCAGGTGGGGACGGCCGCTGACGCTCTGCGGCACTTCCTCGGCCCCGTGCCGGCAGAAAAGGGAGGGCCAAGGACCACTGTCCTGGGAGCAGGGGACAAGCTGAGCCGCAGGAGCTCAACCCGACACCCGCCCGCCCGGCGTCCTCGCTCTCACAGCACCCCCTGCACCGACAGCTGCTTCGGGCCCCCGCCTCGGCGGCGCTTCGTCAGAGGCCCGGTCCTACCTGTCGGTCAGAAGGGGGGACCAATAAGCGGGCGAGAACAGCCTTGTGCCCCGCCCCCGGGCAGGAAACCCCGCCCACCCGAGTCTTGGGCGGCAGGTCCCCGCTGCGACGGCGCTGGCGCCAGGCGCTGGGAGAGCCAGTGCGCCTGCGCAGGCCTGACCGCCGCGGCGACTGAGAAACTTGGTTGCCGGAGGCCGGTCCTGCTCTTCCCGCAGCGCCGACGTCCGCCCTCCGAGCCCGGGTCGGGACGTGCTCTGGGAGGGGCGCGCGGGTCCGCCTGCAGAGGCGTCTCCAAAGGGCCCGTCTCTCCAGCAGCTTCCCCGCAACGCCTTAGGGCTGCGTTTGCAAAGCGCAGTGCCCAGTGCTGGAGGGTGAGGGTAGGTCAGAGAGGAGGTGGACCCTCGTCCCAGCCCCTCGGAGTTTCCAGTCTGTCGGGGAGGAAGGCGAGGGGAGCAGGGAAGAACTAGTAAGCGGCTCTAATGAAAGAATAACACATGCTAAGTAGACATAGCATCATCTGCTAAAAGTTAAATACATCCCTCTCGGGGTCAGAGACCTCGTCCATGGAGGAAGTTGCTTTGGGGCAGAGCCCGGAGGCATGGCCTGGATTGCTGTTATTTGGCAAGAAAAGGTAAAAGTTAACATTAATAGCAGTTAGTTATATTTTTTAAAAACGTTGCCGTCGACGACCCTATAGGACAGAGTAGAACTGCCCCATAGGGTTTCCAAGGAGGGGCTGGTGGATTCAAACTGCAGACCTTTTGGTTAAAAGCCGAACTCTTAACCACTGCGCCACCAGGGCTCCAATTAGTTATATAGATAAACTATTAAAATATAATTTGTTACATTCAGGGACGAGGGAAAAAGGAGTCAGAGTGCCTAACTGCTTGGAGGGACCCGGGAAAGCTTCATGAATTAAGCCTGAGTGGGATTTTGCTGGAAGGGGATGGGAGGATGTCTGCAAAGTTCGGCTGAAGTAAAGTCTTCTGTGTTAGGTAGAGTGCTGAGTATTCTGGCTATAAATATGACGACTAAAACACAGAGCCTACCCTCAAGGAGCTTAGAGTCTGTGGAGACTCCAGTGTCTAATGAGAGAGGTATTCCCAGGATTCTGTGCGAGCCACCTAGCCAGCCTTCAGGGAGGTCTTCCTGGAGGAGGCGATAAAGTACAAAGCTTTAGTTGGGGAGGAGCTAGGCATGAGGTTGGAAATTTAGGCGGAGTTCACTTTCTGGAAGATCTTGACGGACTACAGAAGCTGTGCCAACCTAAGTGATGTAAACAGGTTTGTTTTTTTTTTTTTTTTAAGATAAACAGATACACAGAGAAGACAAGTGGCTCAGAGGAGAGGAGCTGGCGAGACGGGGACCAGGTCAAAGGCTGAAATCGAAATGCTTTGTTTTCAGTGAAACTGAGAAATGTTGAGATCTTGAACTTTGTTGTTGGCAGAAGGAATGAAGAGGGAGGGGATGTTTTTATTTTTTAATTTCTTTTTTTTCCAGGCTTTTCTTCAAAGGCAGTTTTGGATGGGTTCAAACTTCCAACTTTTTGGTTAGTAGTCAAGCACATAATTGATGGTGCTTCCCAGGGACTGTAATATTTATAGTAAGGGGAAGGCAGAGTAAAATCACACTCAGATATAAGCGCAAAGTCACCAGGATGGCTAAAAAGACTGACAGCCGCAAGAGTGTCAGGGTATGGGACAGTGAAAACCCTCAGACACTGCTTGTGGGAGTAAAAATTAGTACAGTCACTTTGGCATAATCTATGCCACAGCAATTCAACACCTAACTATGTACCCAACAGAAATGCATGTAGTATGCACCATTTTATGGTAGCGTATTTGACATAGCCTAACGCTGGAAACAAGCCAGATATCCATCAATGGTAGAATGGCTAAATAAATTGTAGTATATTTCTAGAATAGAATTCTTACGAAACTGAAGGAACTGCAGGTCCATAAAATAACACAAATGCATGCTTTAAAAACCAGACACACAAATTCATTTTCACTGATTCCATTCTTGTAAAGTTCAAAAATAGGCAAAACTGAAAGATTATATTCAGGTAGTAAAACTATAAAGAAAAAGCAAGTAAAGATTTCCATAAATATCACAGCAGTAGGAAGGTGGTTACCTTTATGGGAGTGGGAGGGGTCTGTGATCAGAAGGTAACATTGTGGGGGCTGCTGGCAGTGTCCCATTTCTGGACTTGGGTGGTGGTTGTGGGGAGGTTCGTTTTATAACAGGACATTTGTTTTGACACACTTTTTTAAATGTGTGTTATTTTTCACAATATAGTTTTTTTATTTTTAAGAATTAGCAAAAATAAACTATCGGAAGGTTGGAGGAGGATGGCTTATTGAGTGGACAAGAAGTGCCTGCCACAGGGGAACAGAGTTTAGCCCTGTGAGGCAAAGGGGGAAAGAGAGTTCTGTGTGGAGAGAACAGTGTGTGAAAATCCCTGGATGTGGTGAATCTGAAGAGCTGGAAGCTGACCAGTCCCAGGACTGGGGGGCTTAGAGAACCAGGGGGAGGAGTTGTGTGTGATAAGGCCAGAAGGTCTGGAGAGCCCTGTGGAGTGTTTGCTCTTAGGAGACAGTGGGCAGTCACTGAGCAGTTCTGAAGCAGCTAGTGACCTGATCAAGTCAGTTAGCAGGCCATTCGGCCTGGAGTGTGGCGAGTGGATTGGCAGGGTCCAGACCAGGAGCCAGGAGACTAGGTAGGAAGCTATTTCAATAATTCTGAGGACCAACTATTGAACCACAGCTACCAAGGCCTCCACCAGACAGAGTCCAGTACAGCTAGATGGTGCCCGGCTACCACCACTGACTGCTCTGACCGGGATCACAACAGAGGGTTCTGGACAGAGCTGGAGAAGGATGTAGAACAAAATTCTAACTCACAAAAAAAAGACCAGATTTACTGGCCTGAAAGAGACTGGAGAAACCCCGAGAGTATGGCCCCCAGACACCCTTTTAGCTCAGTGGTGAAGTCACTTCCGAGGTTCACCGTTCAGCCGGGGATTGGACAGCCCCATAAAACAAAATGGGACTAATGAGGCACAGCAGTCCAGGGACAAGGTCTAGAAGGCAGAAGGGGACAGGAAAGCTGGTGATAGGGAACCCAAGGTTGAGTAAGGACAGTGTTGACATGTAGTGGGGTTGTTAACCATTGTCATAGGGCAACATGGGTACTGTTCAATGAGAAACTATTTTGTTCTGTAAACCTTTATCTAAAGTGAGAATAGCAGCACAACTGGAAGAACGTAATCAATGTCACTGAACTGTGCATGTAGAAATTTTTGAAATGGTGTATCTTTGGCTATGTATATTTTCACCAAAAAAAAAAAGATCGAGAAGGGAGAGTGTTGACATGTCGTGGGGTTGTTAACCAATGTCATAAAACAGTATGTGTACTGACTGTTTAATGAGAAACTATTTGTTCTGTAAACCTTCACCTAAAGTACAATTAAAAAAAAAAATTCTGAGGACCAGAAGAACTAGATGGTGCCCGGCTACCACCAACAACCGCCCTGACAGGGGACACAACACAGAGTCCCGGATGGAGCAGAAGGAAGGTGGGGTGCAGAACTCAAATTTAGTAAGAAAACCAAACTTAATGGTCTGACTGAGACTGGAGGAACCCTGGAAAGCATGGCCCCCAGATTCTCTATCAGCCCAGAACTAAAACAATTTCCAAGGCCAACTCTTCAGACAGGGATTGGACTGGACTGTGGGACATAAAGTGATACTCGTGAGGAGTGTGTCTCTTAGCTGAAGTAGATACAGGAGACTAAATGGGCAGCTCCTGTCCAGAGGTGAGATGGGAAGGCAGAGAGGGTTAGGAGCTGGTTGAATGGACACGGGGAATCGGGTGGAAAGGAGAAGTGAGCTGTCATAGTATGGGGAGAGCAATTAGGGTCACATAACAATGTATGTATAAATCTTTGTATGGGAAAAAAAATAATTCGGAGAGTTGGTGGAAGCTTGGAGTAGGGTGGTGTCAGTGGAAAGGTGAGGAGTACGGTGTAGTATTTCACAACTGTGTTTAGCAACTCTGTTTAACTACGTGATGCAGCACTCATTTTTTTTATGTAATTAAAAACCCTGTAATGTTATATTGTGTATATGTACCCTACCACAAACTGCACTTTACTATGCACAGTACGCACTTACATATACATATAAGGGTGTGTGTATTTACACATTTTGTGTACAGAGTTGTGCACACAAAACCATGGATATTTTATAGGTGACGTGAGGGGTTTTCAAAGGCTATGTTGATTATACGATTTTTATCCTGTGTACTGACTTAGAACCTAACTTTGGCATGAGATGCATACAATGTTACTGTATTCACAAGTTCTTAGTGAAGGATCATTTGGAGAGAGCACAGACCAGACACTTCTAATGGCGTGATCAACAGGCATTTATTACTGAGAGAATAAAAAGGACAGGGATGAGTAGAACAACACACATCATCACCAGCTTAGGGTCGCCGATATTAGGCTTCCATCCACAGGGTTAGATTGCATCCAAGCACGCCCCAGTTCACGTCTTGGGAGGAGAACACCTAAGTTTCTCCTGGGATTAAATACTAACAGGGCAGCCATGTCTACATGCCAAATAGCATGTACAGAAAACAGGTAGGGGAAGAGGCAATAAGAGGGGGTGATAAAAGGTGGAAGGTGTGTCTTAGTTATCTAGTGCTGCTATAGCAGAAATACCACAAGTGGATGGCTTTAACAAACAGAAATTTATTCTCTTGCAGTTTAAGAGGTGTTATGGATTGAATTGTGTCCCCTAGAAATGTGTATCAACTTGGCTGGGCCTTGATTCCCAGTATTGTATGGTTGTCCTCTATTTTGTTATCTGATGTAATTACTTATGTGTTGTAAATCCTAACCTCTATGATGTTAACGAGGCAGAATTAGAGGCAGTTATGTTAATGAGGCAGGACACAATCCACAGGATTGGATTGTATCTTGAGTCAATCTCTTTTGAGATATAAAAGAAAGAAGCAAGCAGAGAGGAGAGGGACCTCATTACCACCAAGCAAGAAGAGCCAGGGGCAGAGCGCATCCTTTGAACGTGGGGTCCAAGCTCTGAGAAGCTCCTAGACTACGGGAAGACTGATGACAAGGACTTTCCCCAGAGCTGACAGAGAGAGAGAGAGCCTTCCCCTGGAGCTGGTGCCCTGAGTTCAGACTTCTAGCGTCCTAAACTGTGAGAGAATAAATTTCTGTTTGCACTAGCTAACTAAGACAGTTGATATGAGCCCTTTGACAGGTAAATATGTTGGAAATATCTTCCCCACTCTGTGGCTTGCTGTTCCCTTTCTTAATAGTATCTTTGATGGAAAAGACTTTCTTAATTTTGATGGGATCAAATCACCTATCTTTTCCTTTATTTTGAGTGCTTTTTGGGTTCTGTTTTTTAAAATCCTCTCCTACTCCAGTGTCGCAAACACTCTCAAATTCTTCTTCTAAAAAGCTTTATTGTTTTGCCTAGCTCACTAAGACTTGTATCTACCTGAGCGGTAGATACCATGATTCATATTCTATTCCGTTTAGATATTCCCTTATCTCAGCACCATTAGTTAAAAGACTGTCATTTCCTCCTGCTCTGCAGAGCCATGTTTGTGATAAATCAAGGGTCCATATTTGCATGAGTCTATTTCTGGACCCTCTGTGCTATATTGCTCTTTGCACAATATTATTATTCATCTTTGCACAATACTACACAGCCTGTAGGCTTCTAATAAATTGTGAAATCTACAGGCTAGCCCTCCCACTTGGTTCTTCAAGAGTGACTTGGCTGTTGTTTAATGAACAGGCATAAACATTATGAAATTTATACAAATTCTTTACACAAGTATTAAAAATTGAAAAGCCAGGAGGAACAACTCAGAAAAGGAGGGTGAGAATAGTTGCACAACTGGAAGAATGTGATCCATGTCACTGAATTGTCCGCATATAAATTGTTGCATTGGGGTATGTTCTGCTGTGTATATTCTCAACAACAACAAAAACTAAGTTATTAAAAAAGAAAAAAAAAGAAAAGCCGTTTTGTTGTAGTCCTTTTCTGAATAGTTATTCCAGTGACTGTCCAGTACAGTGGTCACCAGCCATATGAGGCTACTGAATGCTTAGAATGTGGTTGGTCTGAATAGAGATGTGCTGTGAGTACGTAAAATACATGTTGGATCTCTAAGACTTAGCAGAAAAAAGAAAATGCAAGCTATCTCAATAATTTTTGTATTCAATCACAAAAGGACAAATATTGTATGGCTCACTTATATAAAAAGTCAGAACAGGCAAATGTATAGAATACCAAAGTTTGTTAGTGGTTACCTAGGTGGGAGGGAGAGGGAAAAGGAGGGAAGTTATTGCTTATGGAGCACTGAGTTTCTGTTTAAGGTGACGGAAAATTCACATTGATTTAATTAATTAATCAATTAATGTGATTGATGTCAGTAAGTTATATACCTGTAAAAAGTTAAATTGACAAGTGTTGTCTAATAGATATTTTTACCAAAAAAAAAAAAAAAAAAATGAGAGAAGAAAGAAATGAGCATTTGCTGAGGCTGTGTATGTACAGCCAAACACCTCATGGGATTTGTTTCTAGGTTGGGAGGTTAGGGTCATGGTTTCATGCGACATCCCAGTTAGTTGACCTAGTATTACGTTTAGAACTTCTGTTGTACCTTCTAGCTCATTGAGAAATGCCTGGGGTCTTAAAAACTTGCAAATGGCCATCCAAGGCACTAAAATTGGTCTCTATTTGCCTAGAACAACAGAGGAAAAAGGAGAGTCAGGAATAGGAGGAAGAAATGGAATGCTGAGCTAATTGCCTCCGTGAACAACTGCCTCCTTTGTTATGAGACCAGAATTGGATGATGCCTGCCTGTCATTACTAAATGCTTTGATCAAAGATTCTATAGAAGATTCCTGATCAAAAGGAGGAAAATGCAGAAGAGAATTTCAAATTCTCATGGAATCCAGCATTTCTGGAGCCATTGAAGCTGGATAACCCCCCAAAACTATTGCCCTGAGAAAATCTTTAAACTTAAAGAATATCCCCTTATAAATTAAGCTAAACAATAATTTAGCTTAATTAGTAAAGAATGTCTACCTTGAGCATTGTGCTGTTTTAAAGAACTATCTATATGGGATCAAACTGAAAACAGCAACTTGAAAGATCAGATAGGAACCTTAGGGGGCAGTGAGTTTATGTTAATGGAGAAGAACAACTCCGAAAAGGAGGGTGAGAAAGTTTGCACAACTTGAAGAATGCCATCAATGTCACTGAAGTGTACACGTAGAAGTTGTTGAATTGGGGTATGTTCTGTGTCTTCTCAACAACAACAAAATAAAAATAAATTATTAAAATAACAATAATAATTTTTGGGTTGCTTACATTTTGATGGAACCCTGGTAGCGCAGTGGTTAAGCTTTTTGGCTGCTAACCAAAAGTTTGGCAGTTCGAATCCACCAGGTGCTCCTTGGAAACCCTGTGGGGCAGTTCTACTGTGTCCTATAGGGTCGGTATGAGTCGGAATCAACTTCACAGCAATGAGTTTGGTTTTTGGGTTTGGTACATTTTGACGAGAATATTTTGGATGTATTGGGTTAAATGAAATATTAAAATTAATTAATTTCACCTGTCTCCATTTTTTTTAAATGTTTCTAAAAAATTTTAAATTACATATGTAGCTTGCATTTGTGGCTCATATTATATTTCTATTGGACAGTGTAGAAGTCCTGGGGTATAAATGGTTAACATGCTGAGCTGTTAACCCAAAGGTTGGAGGTTCAAGTCCACCCTAGGGTGCCTGGGAAGAAAGGCTTGGTGATCTACTTCTGAAAACACTATGGAGCACAATTCTACTCGGATGCACGTGGGGTCACCATGAATCAGAACTAACTCAACTGCAACTGGTAATTGAATAGTGTGGTAGGCTGAATAATGGCCCCCAAAGATACTGAGAACCTAATCCCTGGAAACTGTGAATGTTACTTTATATGGCAAAAGGGACTTTGCAGATGTGATTAAGGTTATGGCCTTGGAATGGAGAAGTTATCCTGGATTATCTGGGTGGGCCCTAGATATAGTCACAAAGGTCCTTACGAGACAGACGCTGACCTCATGAAAGTGAGACAGGGCAGGTCTTATGGGGAGCAGGTGGCTGAATCGGCTGCTCCAGTGACTTTCAGAGAAGATGCTATAGAGTTATATGTTGAATTTTAGGTGGCTGCCAAGTGCAACTTTGGTGATAAAGGGTACAATGAAGACAGGAGTGAGGAAGGAATACCTACCAGGAACCCTAAAGCAATTAAGGAGAAGCAACAGGAAAATCTTTCTTTTTTTTTTTTTTAATTGTTGTAGTTTAAATGAAGTTTACATTTTCAGTTAGTCTCCCATACAGAATTTTATACATACATTGTTATGTGACCCTAATTTCTCACCCCATTCTGCAACAGCACACTCCTCCTTTCCGTCCCTGATTCCCCATGTCCAATCAACCAGATCCTAACCCTCTCTGCCTTCCCATCTCACCTCCGGACAGAAGCTGCCCCTTTGATCTCTTGTATCTACTTGACTAAGAGGCACACTCTTCACGAGTATCACTTTATGTCCCACAGTCCAGTCCAATCCCTGTCTGCAGAGTTGGCCTCGGAAATTGTTTTAGTTCTGGGCTGATAAGAGAATCCAGGGGCCATGCTTTCTGGGGTTCCTCCAGTCTCAGTCAGACCATTAAGTCTGGTCTTCTTACTAGAATTTGAGTTCTGCACCCCATCTTTCTGCTGGTCCATCAGGGACCCTCTGTTGTGTTCCCTGTCAGGGCAGTCATTGGTGGTAGCCGGGCACCATCTAGTTCTTCTGGTCTCAGGCTGATGAAGTCTCTGGTTTATGTGGCCCTTTCTGTCTCTTAGGCTAATACTTTCCTTGTGTCTTTGGTGTTCTTCATTCTCCTTTACTCCAGGTGGTTGGGACCAACTGATGCATCTTAGATGGCCACTTGCAAGCTTTTAAGACCCCAGACACCACTCACCAAAGTAGGATACAGAACATTTTTTTAATAAGCTTTGTTATGACAATTGATCTAGACATCCCCTGAAAGCATGGTCCCCAGACCCTTACCGCTGCTACTCTGTCTCTCAAAGTATTTGATTGTATTCACAAAACTTCTTAGCTTTGGTTTAGTCCGGTTGTGCTGACTTTGGCAACAGGAAAATCTTTAAAAAAATAAAATAATAAAGGTGGCAGAGGAGACTTGACAGCAGAAGAGGAGAAGGCTATGGAGGCAGAGATTGGAGGGATTGATGCTGGCAGCTACTGGAAGCTGGCAGAGGCAAACAACAGATTCTCTCTGGAGCCTCCAGAAGGAACCAGCCCTGCCAACACCTTGATTCTAGCCCCATGGACTCATTTTGGACTTCTGGCCTCCAGAACTGTAAGAGAATAAATTTGTGTTGTTTTAAGTCATTAGATTTGTGGCAATTTGTTACAGCAGCCATAGGAAACTAATACGTACAGCGTTGATCTAAAATTTAAAATTTTTAATATCATACACACTACATACTCAATAAAAATTCTAGGGTTTTCATTCCCGAAGCCAACTCTTCAGACAAAGAATAGAGTGGACTATAAGACATAAAATGATACTCATGAAGAGTGTGCTCCTCAGCTCAAGTAGATACGTGAGACTAAATGGGCAGTTCCCCTGAGACCAAAAGAACTAGATGGTGCCCGGCTACCACCAATGACCGCCCTAACAGGGAACACAACAGAGAGTCCCTGATGGAGCAGGAGAAAAGTGGGGTGCAGAACTCAAATTCTAGTAAAAGACCAGACTTAATGGTCTGACTGAGACTGGAGGAACCCCAGAAAGCATAGCCCCTAGACTCTGTCAACCCAGAACTAAAACCATTCCTGAGGCCAACTCTTCAGACAAAGATTAGACTGGACTATGGGACGTAAAATGATACTCATAAAGAATGTGCTTCTTAGCACAAGTAGATACATGAGACTGAATGGGCAGCTCCTGTCTGGAGGTGAGATGATAAGGCAGAGAGAGTCAGGAGCTGGTTGAATGGACACAGGGAATCGGGTGGAAAGGAGGAGTGTGCTGTCACAGTATAGGGAGAGCAATTAGGGTCATATAACAATGTATGTATAAATTTTTGTATAAGAGACTAACTTGAATTGTAAACTTTCACTTAAAGTACAACAATTAAAAAAAAAAAAAGACAAAAAATAAATGGGCAGCACCTGTCTGGAGGTGAGACGAGAAGGCAGAGAGGGTCAGGAGCCAGTTGAATGGACACAGGAAATCCAGAGTGGAAAGGAGGAGTGTGCTATCACATTATAGGGATAGCAACTAGGCTCACATAACAACGTGTATAAATGTTTGCATGAGAAACTAACTTGAACTGTAAACTTTCACCTAAAGCACCATAAAAATAAAAATTTCTGGGGTTTTACAGTACATTTTCAAAGTTGGGAAAAACTAGACTAGCACTACCAAAAATATCAAGGACAAAACATTATTCTGACAGGGAGATCCAAGACCACAGCACAGTTGTATTTAGGAGAAAATTATAATGAAAACAACATGAGTATATATTATGGATTGAACTGTGTCCCCCAAAAATGTGTGTCAACTTGGCTGGGCTACAATTCCCAGTATTGTGTGGTTGTCCTCCATTTTGTGATCTGATGTAGTTATCCTGTGTGTTGTAAATCCTAATCTCTATGATGTTAATCCACTGCGTGTCTGTCAGTTGCCTCATATGCATGCGGAAGCTGGACAATGAATAAGGAAGACCGAAGAAGAATTGATGTCTTCGAATTACGGTGTTGGTGAATAATATTGACTATGCCATGGACTTCCAGAAGAATGAACAAATCTGTTTTGGAAGAAGTACAGCCAGAATGCTCATTAGAAGCAAGGATGATGAGACTTCATCTCACATACTTTGGACATGTTAGCAGGTAAAGTAGAGGGTCAGTGAAAAAGAGGTAGGCCCTCAAGGAGATGGATTGACACAGTGGCTGCAACAATGGGCTCAAGCGTAACAAAAATTGTGAGGACGGTGCAGGACCTGGCAGTGTTTCATTCTGTTGTGCATGGGGTCACTATGAGTCGACTGGACGGCACCTAGCAACAACAACAATTTGATGTTAATGAGGCAGGACACAATCTATAGGATTAGGTTGTATCTTGAGTTATTCTCTTTTGAGATATAAAAGAGAGAAGCCAGCAGAGAAGAGAGGGACCTCATTACCACCAAGAAAGAAGGTCTGGGAGCAGAGTGCATCCTTTGAATCTGAGGTCCCTGTGCTGAGAAACTCCTAGACCCAGGGGAAGACTGATGACAAGGACCTTCCCCCAGAATCGACAGAGAGAGAAAGGCTTCCCTTGGAGCTGGCGCCCTGAGTTTGGACTTCCAGCCTCCTAAACTGTGAGAGAATAAACTTCTCTTTGTTAAAGCCATCCACTTGTGTTATTTCTGTTACAGCAGCACTAGATGACTAAGACAGTGTATATTCAGAAGAGACTATCCAGAACTCTTATACCTCAGTGATAAGAAGACAAACAACTTAATGAAGAAATGGGCAAAAGATTTGAAGAGACCTATCAGTTAGAAGATATACAAATTGCTAATAAGCATATGAAAAGATGGTCAATATCATTAGTCATTAGGGAAATGCAAATGGAAACCACAGTGAGGTACCACATCCGTACCCACTAAGAAGGCTAAAAAAGACAGGCAATAACAAATGTCAACTTTGTGGAGAAACAAGAAGTTACATATGTTGTTGGTGGGAATAAAAATTGGTGCAGTCACTTTGGAAAACAGTTTGGCAGCTTCTCAAAAAGTTAAACATACCTTTACCAGATAACCTAGCAATTTCACTCTTTGATGGAGTGCAAACATACCTGCGCCAGGCGTCTTAAGAAAACAATGAACATCCCTGTGATTTCACGGTTCATCAGTTTTCTGTTCATGCAGCCCAATGCATTTTTAACTGACATATCATCCTTCGAGTCTCAGCTTTCTCTCTTTTTTTAATTTTTATTGTGCATTAGGTGAAAGCTTACAGAGCAAATTAGTGTCCCACTCGACAGTTTGTAGCTGAAGTGTTCCCTGATGTTGGTTTCATCCCCATGATGTGCCAGCACTCTCCTCATTTCCGTCCTAGAGTACCCGTTTGCTTCCATCCTGAAGACTCAGTTTTAAATGTCATTTCCTCAGGGAGGCCTTCCTGAAGCCTCTAAATCAACCCATAATACCTTCTACTCTCCCTTTAGCACCTTACATTATACTTGTAATTTTGTGTTGAGTGATGTCTTTCCCTCTGGGCTGTAAGCTCCATGAAAGCAGAAATCGTGACAGGTATCTTAGACCCTAGGCCAGTGCCAGGCCCCCAGTAAAACCGATTGCTGTCAAGTCTATTCCAACTCATGGTGCCTCACGTGTGTCAGAGTAGAACTGTGCTCCATAGGGTTTTCAGTGGCTGATTTTTTAAAAAGTAGATCTCCAAAATAAATAAATAAATAAAAGTAGATCTCCAGGCCTTTCTTCCAAGGCATCTCTGGGTGGATTCAAACCTTGAACCTTTTGGTTAGCAGCTGAGTGCGTTAACCATTTGCACCACCTAGGGACACCAGTGCAGGCCACGGTAACCTCTGAATAACTGCCAAAGGAAGATGAAAGGCCAAGAGCACAGGTGCAGGGAGACACAGGATAAAATCATGGAGGACGTTGAAGTGTACAAATGTGCTTCCTCTACCACGTGACAGCTTTTAAAGCTCAAAAAGATCGGTGAAGAATAGTAAGAATGACGATTGTGGGAACTGCATGTGTCGATCTGGTCCAAGGAAGAGCTGCCAGGTGGCGGTAAAGACCCAGCTGGGCTGAGAATCCATATATGAGTACTGGCCATCAGTCTGCAGACTTCGAGGATTTCCTCCCGCGGGCTGCAGGCGCCCGGGTACGCCAGAGAGTCTGGATAATTACACTGATCCAGAGACAGGGACTTGCGGGCCAGGCTGCTTTCCGTTCTTTTCTCAGATGAATTAAATAAAAGTGGATGTGGCGTTTGGTCTTCATCTTCTCCATAAACGAAAACTTTTAGAGCTCAAAGTCTTGCCTGTTGGTTCCAGACTGGAGAAAATCCTCACGGCTGAAGCACACACCCCATCACCCACTTGCTTAGTGGGTAAGGGGCGGAGCTTACGAGCCCCAGAGAGCTTCCTAACCTGGTGTCCAGAAAAAGCTGAACAGCGGGGTCTGTGAATTTCCTAAAGTGGGTACAAAGTTCGGTGTATGTGTGTGCATTTTTTCTCGGGGAGCATGTCTATAGCATTCATCAAATTCTTAAAGGGGTCTGTGATCCAAAAAATCAAGAACCGCTGAGTTGGGGTTGGCTCCTGACGTCGGCCCACAGTATGGACACACGGCTGAGATTCGTGGCTTGACTGAAGGGCAGTCAGTCTCTGCTGACCGTCAAGTGGTGACATGGCACAGTGGTAGAAGTAGGACTCCAGGGCCAGGGGCCTGGGCTCTGTGACCTTGGGGAAGTGACTTAGCTCCTCATTTTTTCCTCTGTAAAATGGGGATGTTAATCACAGCTCTTAGAGGGCTGTTGCAAATAAATGAGTTAACACATGCAAATGCTTAGGACCATGCCTGTCACATAATTAGGGCTGCTTTTTATTATGACTAATGACGAGTGATGTGACAGGATACCCGTTCAAGGACAAAGATACTGAATCAGAGGCAGCTGCTGGGGGAACACAGCTGCAGCTAATGTTGTGCAAAGCGCAAGATCTATCCACGCTCTCCCCTCTGAGGCTCACTGTGTGATCCTAGGCAAGTTCCCTAACAGCTCCTTGCCTCAGTTTCCTCATCTGCAATATGGCGATAATTTTAGCGACTGCCTCATAGGATCATTGCAGGAGTTCTGTGCAAGCTCAGAGCAGTGACTCGAACTCACTAAATGCTGATGTTACTCTTATCCTGTCTGCAGGCTGATGTTCCCCCACACTGAGACCTCCACAAGTCACAGCGCACCTTCACACCTGCAATGTCGGTCTCCCAGCTGCGCTCCAGGTGAAGAAATTGAGACCCAAAGAGAGTCAACGACTAAACCCATCATGGTCTCCCCTTCCAAGAAGACTCCCCTCCCTCCCCCTGCCCAATTTCCGTCGGTAGAAATCCCCCTTGTCATTCAAAGTGAATCTGAAACAGCCATCCAGAAAACCAAAAAAACAGCTGCTGTCCAGTCAGTAGGTCGGTCGCTAGGTGGCGCAAATGGTTTGCACTTCGCTCCCAACCTAGAGTTTGGAGGTTCAAACCCACCCAGTAGTACCAGGAAAGAAAGGCCTGGCGATCTGCTGCTGAAAGGTCACTGACTTGAAAACCCTTTGGGTACAGTAGTACTTTGTAACACGGGTTGCCATGAGTCTGAATCGACTCCTCGGCAATGGATTTGGTTTTTTGTCCAGTCTATTCTGACTCATAGAGCTTAACCGTTTGTGCCACCCAAGGTCCAGAAAGCCTTCCTAATACCCCTAATCAGAAATGATCTTTCCCTGTCCTGATCCAGTTGAGTGACATAACCTACGTTCTGCAGAGAATGCCTTCAGTACAGAGCTGCTGAATGAAGGAGACATTTCCACTCTTCCAAGGTGTTTGAAGCTTACCAGAAGGGAGGAAGCCGAGCAAGGAAAGCTCGTGGAGTGGAGACTCCTCCGCGTTTTCTGGTCAGTTCCCCCATCCCGTCCCGCCCGCCGGGGTGGAGCTCCCAGCCCTCAGACGACAGAGTTGCTGGCTCCCGTCAATGGAAACGCTGATCAGACCTTTGGGCTCAGTTGAGCTAGAGCTGGAGAAGCCAGTTGACTCAGATTCTAAGTCCCCCAGGCATAAATCACAAAAGAGTTTTTGTTAGAAGTTGATTGGAAGGGAGGGGCTCCAGAGATCTGGGAATGGAGTGGGACAACCGGGAATAGAGAAACGAGGGAAACACGGGAAACTTGCCCGGAACACGGGCCAAGGATGCCTGTGGCTGCCTTGGGGGCTGGAAAACTGAGTCAACATTCTTATCGAACCTCCACTAAGAGTCTCGGAAACCCTGGTGGCACAGTGGTTGAGAGCTTGGCTGCCACCCTAAAGGTCTGCAGATCGAATCCACCAGCTGCTTCTTGGAAGCCCTGTGGGGCAGCTCTACTCTGTCCTGTAGGGTTGCTATCAGTCAGAATTGACTCAGTGGTAATAGGTTTCTTTTTTGTTTGTTTTTTAAGTGCCCTGAACAGGTGGCTCAGTGGTAGAACTCTCGCTTTCCATGCAGGAGATCCGGGTTGGAGCCCCAGTCAATGCACCTCATGCATGGCCATCACCCATCTCTCAGTGGGGGCTTTTGTGTTGCTCGGATGCTGAACAGGTTTCAGTGGAGCTTCCAGAATAAGACAGACTAGGAAGAAAGGCCTGGTGATCTACTTATAAAAATCAGCCAATGAAAACCCTCTGGATCACAGTGGTGAGATCCAAGACCAGGCAGCATGTGGTTCCACTGTGCCTGAGGTTGTCGTGAGTTGGGGACCGACTGGACAACAGCTAACGAGGAGGAAAACGGGGAGTGAGGAAATAAAATAGGATGGTGTAAGAGAGAAGAGGTGCAGGGATAGGGCACAGCAGAAGCAGGGTGGCCAGGGTAGGAAGGAGGAATGAGATCTGAGCCGACACCCAAACGGCTAGAGGGAGCCAGCAATGCCATTATCAGGGGAGGAGTCTCCCAGGCCGAGGGAATAGCTTAAGCAAAGGCCCTGAGGTGGGACCAGGTTCGGAATGTTCAATAAAGACAGTATGAAGGTCAGTGTGGCTAGAGCAGAGTGAGCAAGTGGTGGGGCAAGACCATGTGTGAAGGTGCCATTGAGTCAGCCCCACCTCATAGCGATCCCATGCCTAACAGAGCAAAGTGTTACCCGGTCCTGCGCCATCCTCACAATTGTTGTTATGCTTGAGCCCACTGTTGCACCCGCTGTGTCAATCCAGCTCATTGAGGGTCTTCCTCTTTTTCACTGCCCCTCCACTCTACTAAGCATGATGTCCTTCTTCAGGGGCTGGTCCGTCCTGATAACATGTCCAAAGTATGTGAGACAAAGTCTTGCCATCCTGGCTTCTAAGGAGCGTTCTGGCTGTACTTCCTCCAAGACAGATTTGTTCGGTCTTCTGGCAGTCCATGGGATTTCAGTATTCTTCACCAGCACCAGGAAGGGCCTTAGAGACCATTTCAGAGTTTAGATTCTGTTTTTCTCTAAATATAACAGGAAAGAAAGACGCTGAATGACTGACCTGTCTGGCATCTTTCAAGGCCTTAAAGGAGCTGCTTGCTGAGATCTTGTCCAGACTTGGGCAGTTAGGGGTGTGTATGTGGGGGACGGCATTAAGGAGCTGGAGTGTAGATGAGACGCAGTTGCTGTAAGCCACGGCCGGAAGCATCTCCTTGTTGAGCAGGAGTTTTTAATTTCAGGGCAAAATGAGTTACACAGAGTACGTAAACCCCTGAAATTAACTGTATACTAAAATGTTTGTGTGTACCTTACTTTAGGGAGAGAACCCAGATCTCAGAGCTTTTATCAGCTTCTCAAAGGGGTCTCTGCGACCAGAAAAAGATTAAGAGCCACCGGCATATGAGGAGCAGTGTGTACAGTACACCACCCTCTGCGTAAGAAGAATATTAACATGTGCTTGCATATGCACGCCTAGGCAGTAAGGACACAGGCCTCGCCTCTGAGGAGAGCGGTGGATGGCAGGGGGAGGGAGACCCACCTTTCGTTGGTGTCACGGTTTGGTTTACCGGTTAGAGCCCGTGAGAGCTAGGGGAGGAAAGTGCTCACATCTTGGGCTGGGGGAACCTGGGGAAAATGTCCCTTCTTAATCCAGCCCTCTGAGGTCAGGGCGGGGCAGCCACAAACCTGCTGGCCCTAACTCACATTTGCCCCACCCCACCCTTAACCTGTGGTCACATGCCTCTATGCTCAAGGACATGCCAGGAGAGGCGGGGTGCAGGCCGCCTCCCACCCTGAGACCCCCCAGAGGGGATGGGCGGTCCAGCAAGTACAACCTGCCCTGCTCTGGGCAAGTGGCCGAACAGGTCCCCTGGAGAAGCCCTCTATGTGAGTCCCTCTCTGCCCAGGCCACAGGCTCCACGGAGCCCACACGCTGACAGAAGCCCAGGCCTCCCTGAGCACAGCACCTGCTGGCCTCACCAGGGGCTCTCAGTCCAGATGGGGACTAGTCTCTGAATTGCTTTTCCCAGCACCTTCGTTGGTCACTTGGCTTTAGAGCAAACAGCTCCCCTTACTCTGCCTGGTGTCCGTGCCCGGCCCTGCCCGGGCACAGGGAGGCCAAGATGGGACTGTTTTCTCTAATTCTCTCCAGAATCTTGGCTGAGATCTCCTTCACCTGCCCACAAATAGGCCCTCACCTGCCCTTCAGGACCCACCTGTTCTCAGCCATTAGCCAGCGGGCAGGGTGTTTAGATCCCCAGTAATCTGGGGCCACGGGTCGGGGACTACAGTCAGCTGCTAATGACAGGTCCCTGGCAGGATGCAGAGCCAACCTCCTGGCCCCACACTTGGGGAGGGCACAGGGCAGCTCCATGAGGGTCAACGACACTGAAAACTGCTCTCCTGCCATGATACAGCATCTTCCTGGGGACTACAGCATGGCCTCTTTGAGGTGTCAGGGCAGTTCCGCACACATGACACCCACAGACAAACAGAATTCTAACACTGGGTCTCCTAACTCTGAGTTAAATAATAATACCAGCCACTATTTGTGAGGTACTTGTGGTGGGTTTGAGTCCCTGGGTGGTGCTCACCAAAAGGTTGGAAGCTGAAGTCCACCCAGAGGTCCTGTGGAAGAAAGGCCTGGCAATCTACTTCTGAAAAGTCAGCCATTGTAAACCCTATGGAGCACAGTTCTACTCTGACACACATGGGTAGCCATGAGTCTGGAGTCAACTCAATGTCAACTGGTAACTGGTACTGTGGGCCCGGCCCTGCTCAGATCAGCAAGTTGTTATCACCTCATTTAAATCTCACAGAATGCAGATGGGGGTGGTATCGCTGAAACCCAGCCTTTCACCCAGCCAGGCAGGGAGGGAGCTGCGACGTGAGCCTGGGCAGTCTGGAAACACTATGCCCACAGCTCTTCATGAATAAAAACCAAGTGATTTACAGAAAGCCCCAGAGTCTCGCACCAAACGGGACCCCCTCTGTGGCCCAGCAGCTGAGAACCAAGTCCAAGTGCTGACAGTTTGTCCTGCATATGGGGCTTCGGGCACACAGTGGGGGGCTGGGATGCTGAAATAAATCAGGGGCCCTGGGCTCCGTCACTCACTGACTCACTGACCGGGTGGCTTGTGCAACCCACAACCTCCTGGGCCCATTTCCTCTGTGAAATAAGCACTGGGCTGCCCTCCGTGTGGTTGCCTCCAGCCCTGAAATGCTACGAAGTCTTTGGGAAAAGACGCTAACCCTCCCCCTGCTGGGACAGTGTTTCTATGAAACCTTGATTGGGCCTCCCTAGCCCTCCCCCTGCCCAGAGTGATGGAAAGGAGCTGGCCTGGGAGTCCAGAGACCAGGGTTCTGGTTCTGGTTCTGCCTCCAGAGTCCAGCACTTGGCAGCTAATGCCTCGTTTTTCTCCTCTGACCGTGGAAGGAATGTCCACCAGCCCGCCCCCGTCTCAGGGGCTTTTTGGGAGGATCAACGGGACACGATGAACTAAAAGGCCTCGCAGACCGTGAAGAGCTGAGGTCTTCCCGGCCCAGTGTCTGAGACAAGAGCAGGACCTGAAGGAGAGAAAACGGCAGGCGTTTGGGGCAAAACTGCCCCTCCTCACTCCTTCCCAAACAACCCACCCACCGTGTCCAGGCCCTTCCCGGGCGTGGGAGGAAAGAAACAACGGATTCAACCGCCTTAAGGTGCCTGAGGTGTGGCAGGAAGGCACCCGTGGGCTCAGCAGCAGCATTTTTCCTTTGGATATTGGCCCCGGGCTGGCTCATCAAGCCTTCTAAAGAAACGCCTCCTTGGGGAGCTGATCCCAGATACGGAGACTCATTCGGTAAACAATGTTACTGAGCACCTACTATGTGCCGGGCACCTGAAAACAATGAGCTCCAAATGCCCCATCTAGAGCCCCTGACGGCCGGCAGGGCCACGGGCACGTCGTGGCCCATCTGGGAAGAGAAGCACGCAGAGCGAGGTGTGCCGAAGCTCCACTAGGGACCCTGGGAGCCAGGTAAGCTCCCGGACTGAGCACAGGGGCCGGGGAAGGATGCGGAGCAGGACGGACACCTTTCTCAGCCCCAGAAAGACCAGGTCAGCTAGGGGCCACTAGGGGCCCCTGCGGACAGCCCCAGAGCACAGCCCGCAGGACCTGTGACGGATGAGCCTCTGCCTGCGGTCGGAGGGGCGAGCTCGCCTGGCCTCCTGCCTCTTCCTGCATCTCTTCCTCGGCAAGCCCCAACCTCCCCTCATGTCTTTCCTTTTGTCCTGGCACGAGGCGCCCGCTGGACTGGTGTACCAGTTCCTTCCTTTACCTTCACCAGTCTCGGGAGCTTGCTCACCTGGAAGGTAAACATTTCCTTCTCGGTTTGGGTTCTCATTTCAGTAGGGCCAGCGGCTCAGTGGACATTTGTAAGCACGTTGCTAAAGATCCCCTCTCCCCATCCATACCGAAGCAGTGACTGCAATTTATTACGTCGTCCTCAGTGGACTACAGGGGAAATGAACTGCCTGGCCTACCGGGGAAATCAGTCGAGTAAGGCAAGGGCCCTGCTCTTAGGAGTTTATAATCTAATTATCGAAAAATTAAAGACATAACTAATGGATCACAACTACCATGGCCTCCACCAGACTGAGTCCAGTACAACTAGATGGTGCCCGGCTACCACCACTGACTGCTCTGACAGGGATCACAACAGAGGGTCCCAGACAGAGCTGGAGAAAAATGTACAACAAAATTCTAACTCACAAAAACAGACCAGACTTACTGGCCTGACAGAGACTTGGAGAAACCCCAAGAGAATGGCCCCCAGACACCCTTTTAGCTCAGTAATGAAGTCACTTCTGAGGTTCACCCTTCAGCCAAATATTAGACAGGCCCGTAAAACAAAACAAGACTAAAGGGGCACAACAGTCCAGGGACAAGGACGAGAAGGCAGGAGGGTCAGGAAAGATGGTAATGGGGAACCCAAGGTTGAGAAGGGAGAGTGTTGACATGTTGTGGGGCTGTTAACCAATGTCATAAAACAATATGTGTACTAACTGTTTAATAAGAAACTATTTGTTCTGTAAACCTTCATCTGAAGTACAATTAAAAAAATTAAAGACATAAAGGTGTAGCCTGTCTACAACCACCTTGTGCTGTGAGCATGTGGATTACAAGTGCTGAAGGAATTGGAAGGGGAGAGGAGCTGGAAGGCGGGAGACTGGCATCTGAGCCAACCTGAAGGATGAGTAGGCTGTGAGGGATGGGAAGAAGGCGTTCTATGGATGCCATGAGCAAAGGTCATGTCACTGTCATCCAGGCGGGAGGTGAGGAGAGCTTAGTCGGGTGGTGACCCTGGAATGAACAAGGACACATAATACATGAAGGAGAGGAAGTCTTTGGGCTGAGGCCAGGACTCCCCACGTCTATGACCATCTGGAGTCCAGTTCTGGGTTGGCCTCTAAACCCAAGACAAGTCACATTCCTTCCCTGAGCTAGTCTCCTCGTCTGTAAGATAAAGGGGCTGGGTAGGATGATCTCTAAAGTTCCTTGCTGTTCTAGAATAAGGAGACAAGGGATGAAGGATGAGTATAAGATTCTGAAGAGCGGCACCAATAACAGGCTGAGAAGTCAGGAGAGGAAGCGGGGCTGGGGACAAAACTTCATTTTAGATCAGCTGAGTGGACCCCTTCATGACCCTTCCTTCCGCTGGGTTCTGGTCACCACGGTCTCAGACCATCTGTTCTGCTCAGGACACTCGCTGCTCCCCTTCTCCCGTTGTGTGGACCTGGATGCATCAAGGCCAGAGCAATGACCAGGAGCAGACCTCTGCCCTAGACGTCCTGTCAGCTTCCCCCTCCGTAAGGAGACACGTTCTCGTCACTAACACAGTCTGGTTATGAATCCTGCAGCACTGCTGAGTGCCCAAGTGCCCGTCAGTGGCGTGGAATTCCCAAAATTGACAAGTTTCCATCACCCCAGGGGAATCGGCACCTGAAATAGAAATTACGTTGTTACTGAGAAATAAATGACTGTACAGTTCTTGCATGCCCGCATTTGATGGCCTAGATTAGTGCCTGGCTCCCAGGCAAACTTCCCGACAACTGGTGGAGACCAGGGGCCTGACATTTGGGGGCGCATAAGAACCTCTGTGAAGCTCTTGAACCAGGACACCTAGAGATGGGGACCCGGCACATGTGCTTTAATAATCTCTGCAGATAATTATCAGGCACCCCAAAGGGAGAGACACCCTGGTGTGGTCACAGCTCCTACAGGGGTTCAGGCCAAGGAGACACGGGCAGAGGTGATCCCAGGAGGCCGTGGACTCACTCAGAGAGAGACGGAGCTGGGGCTCGGAGGGTGGATGTTCTGGACTCAGAGGAGGGGAGTGGGTAAAGCTAGAGAGGCAGGCTGAAGCCTGAGGACAGGGCTTTGAAGGCCAAGCTAAGAGCTGGGACTAGCTCTCCAAGCTGCCGGAAGCAGGGAAGCGTGAGTGGAGAAGGGAGATCTTCTCCAGCCCCAGGCACTGATGAGGTGGCCATCCCGTCCCTCAGCGCCCCTGGGGCATCTGAGATGAGCCTGAGCCTGTGGTCGGAGGGGTGTGCACACATTACCTCCCGCCTGGACTTGTGCTTCCTTCACTGCAGGCCCCAACTCTTCTATTTCTGACCTCAAGGGCTTGGTATGTATGAAATTCTTGCCTCTCCTTTGGCTGCCCTGCCCACCTCCCTGGCCATGGTTACAAGCTTGTACCCTTATTCCTACACTTTTATGTCTGCCTCTCTCAGACCTTCAACACAGTCTGTCAAGATTAGTCTGACATCAGACTGGCTTTCTCAGAATTGCAGGAAAACATCGAGGCACAAGAACAAGCTTTGTCTGGGGAAAACCACCATGACCCTTTCCTTCCTGAAGTCTGTCCCCGTGGAGTGGTCCTCCATCTGGTCTCTGGTGACCACCCGCTGGAGAAAGGAGTCATTTCTTGAGGCTCAGGTGGTAGAAATGACGTACTCAGATTCTGTCCCAGGGAGCCTGACCCTCCCCCTGACCTTGCCTGTTCTGCTCAGCTTGGGAAAATTCCTAATTTCCTTCTGGAACGAGAGGAGAGGTTGGAGATTGGGCACAGTTATCACATGGACCCTCGTACTCTCACAGGAGGCTCTTTGGGGAGACAAGGTGAGTTTCTGTCACCTTCCTTACTCAGGACAAAATGTACGGTTTCCTGCTCTTCATTCAGCATCTGTAATTCATCTCGGAGTTGGTCACAGTGCTACATGTGGTCAATATAATAATTACAATTCCAGACTCAAGAAGGAAACAATAGGTTGCTCTGTTTTCTCCAAATGCCCTCCCCCACGCCAGGCTGGCCTGCCCCTCTTCCGTGAGCATCTCCCCCAGCACCTCTGCCCTCGGCGGCCGAACGTCTGCCCGTCCACAGCCACCACACATTCTGGTTCAGGAACCCAAGCCGTAAGGAGCCTGCCAAGCCGGGAGACATCACAGAGCTCAGCCCTGGTGGCCGATCTGTGGCCACATTTCTTAGTGAGGAAGCAGGTTCTGCCCAGACAGCAACATAATTTTCCTCCAGCCCCTGGCACAGAGGCAAGGCTGTTATCATCCACCTGCTCTGAAAACATATTCATGTACTCTGTCACTGGCAAAGCCTGACCTGAATCCTGCTGGCCTCTGGGAGAGTGTTCTCAGCTATCAACTCTTGGCATCACCATGAGGCAGCTTTACAACTCTTTTTTTTGGACCTTTATTGTGGTTTGGGTGAAAGTTTACAGAGTAAGTTAGTTTCTCATTCAACAATGAATATGTGTTTTGTTTCAGGACATTAGTTGCAATCCCCTCAATGTGACAGCTCTCTACCCTCTTCCTCCCTGGGTTCCCCGTTTCCATTTGCCCACCTTTCCTGCCCCTTCCTGCCTTCTGAACTTTGTTTTGGGGCCAATGCTGCCCTTTTGGTCTTGTGTGGTTGATTGTTCTGAGGAGCACGTTCCTCGTGGGTGTAACTGTTCACTTTAGACCCCTGTCTATCGTTTGGCTGAAAGGCCATCTCTGGGAGTGGGTTCAGTTCCAGGTTTGAAGGGTGTCTAAGGGCCATGTCTCGGGGGTTCCACCGGTCTCTATCAGACCCGTAAATCTGGTCTTTTTTATGAATTTGAATTTTGTTCTACATTGTAGTTTTACATCTTAACACAAACCAGGGTCTTGATCTTCATGGCACATCAGCTGGAAAAAAGAATTATCGAACATCATTAGTAATAAACCCGTTGCCGTCAAGTCAATTCCGACTCATGGTGACCCTATAGGACTGAGGGGAACTTCCCCATAGGGTTTCCAAGGAGCCGCTGGTGGATTTGAAGTGCCGACCTTTTGGTTAGCAGCCGAGCACTTAACCACTGTGCCACCAGGGCCACATCATTAGTAATAACACTGCTCTATTTTTGTATATGACTCTACAGCCCTCACGCACACGTTCTCATTTTTATTTTGGTCTTAACAATAACCTACAAAGTCGATCAGCTGAGTGTTATTACTACTCCAACTTTATAGATGGAGAGGCAGAGGCTTAGCGTGTCTGAGGTCACACACGCTCCCAAGTGGCAAGGCTGGGACCGCAGCTTGGATCAGCGCGGGCTCTCCTCCCTGGTCACTATGAGTCGGAATCAACTGGAAGGCAGTGGGTTTGGGTCTTTTTGGTTTGGGGATGTGCAAGGCAGTGTGGTGGAAACGAAGGTAAACATGGAAGGTGTTCCCCGACCTCCAGGTTCCTTGTAGAGAACAGGTAACAACAGGCTGGTCTCCTAACTGTTGTGAGGAGCGGGCTAAAGGGATAAACCAAAGTCTAATGATCAGAAGAGCTGCATCTTGAAAGAACGAAAAGCAGTGGGAGGCAGCGTGACCGGCCACTGGGAATCAACGGTGGAGACCAGCCTGGCGTGTAGCATCTGGGAATGGAGTGGTTCTTCTGGAACAAAGGAGCTGGGGAAACCCTGACCCTGAGAGGCAGAAGGGCAAACACCAGGCCCTCTGACAACGCTTGTTATGACTACTAACCCAGAGACAGATAGTTTCACGGCCCCACCTGTACACCTCGGGTTTAGCATCAGCATTATCTTGGAATAGGGGCAACGTCTCACAGAAAACGTGAAAGTCAGAGTTAACAGAGTTAACAAGGTTGTTATCTACAGCATAACGAACCTACTGAACGTCCCTGAATTGGACGTGTGAAAATGGTTGAAATGGCCAGTGTTTTGTTATCTATATACTTACCACAATTTTTAGTGTTTAATGATATGTTTTAAAAAAATGTTATTTAATTCAACACAAATACAACGTCCTTAATCGACTGCCTGAAATTTTTTTTTTTTAATTAAGTGAGCTCAGCTAACTGTTCTCAAAAATTTCACTTGCACAAAACATACACAGACAGTGCCCAGATTTAGACTCCTGGCTCTCATACTTCCTAGCTGTGAGATTTGGGTCGAGTTACTGAATTTCTCTTTGTACCTTTGTTTCCAAATCTGTGAAATGGTTTAACAGCCCCCATATCACAGGAATACTATTACTATTACTGTTACTATTACACAGGACTGAGCGGGTGATGGGTGTGATGTTCTAATGGTCCTGGGCAGAGGAAGTGCTGTGTTCACATCAGCTGTGTTTTTATTATTAAATCACTACGTGGAGCTCAAAGGCAGACCGATACTCAGCCTGTTCCCCACCCCGTCCTCTATCTGTCCTCTCCCTCTCCTTATTACCAGTCTTTTAAGAAACTTCTTTCATCGTTGAGACCATGTCTGCAGAGTTAATCTGGTACTTCACAAGCTCATGAGACGTAGGAAATTATTTTCTTTACACAGTGTTTTCAGACCATCGAGCTGCCGAGGTGACAGCTGTAGAAAGTCTCATCAGCCCTTTGGTCTGCAGCCATTTCCTAATGGAAAGGACCATTTCTGACCTTCAGTTCTCGGCAGCTACAAATGTGGAAGGAGGACATGTTCCCTCCCAGGCTCCCCGCCCACTCTCCTGCCTTTCATCCACCTTTCTGTCCCCCAGCTCACGTCCTTGCAGATAAGTGGATGCAGAAGGGGTGTGACTGAGGGGACACTGAAGGGTCCCTGGCCTCAAATATCTTCCTCTTCCCCCCGCCCCCAGGCAGGGCGGTTCATCACAGGCATCGTACTCTGAGGTTTGAGCAAAAGGGCTTCCCCTCCAAATCTGTGACTATAAATAAGCTTCTGCGTTAGGACCTTATGTCCTCAGGAGCCTCCAGATAAAACACCACTCCTGGGAGGGGGGCGTTAACCCATTATCTGCCCGAACTCTTTAGGAAGATGGGACAGGGGAGGTTTTATGCAGAGGCACAAACCAAAAGCCTACAGGCCCCTCTGACCAGCAGTCATGTCTTGTTGGGGCCACTTGGCGTTTTGAAGCGGTGTGGTTCTGTGGTAGGATTCTTGCCTTCCATGCGGGAGACCTGGGCGGCTTGCGTGTTGTTAGGATGCTGAACGGATTTCAGGGAACCTTCCAGACTGTTCTGCATGGGTCACCACAAGTAGGGGCCAGCTCGATGGCAGCTAACAACCTGGTGTTTTAAAGTTTGTTTTCAGTGACTTTGAAAACCAGAATACAGTTTCTGTTGAAAAACAAAAACACAACAATAGAAGCCCTAGCAACACTGTCCTCCATGCCCACTAAGCAACAGGGGTCTCAAGTGCCACCGCCAGCCCACCTGCCTGCCCATGGGCCTCTGAGCCTGGGTGGAAGAGTCAGGAGGGCAGGCCTGGACCCCTGGGACTCGCTTGCCTGTTCCCTAACATTGCAACACAGATAGTTCTTGTAACAACACAAATACAAAACAGGAAGAAACATGGATGATTTAAAGCAGCATCACTAGACTTTGTCCTGAAAGAATGGTTTTGTTGAGAAAGCAAAATGTGCTTGATAACTTCAAAAAAGGATACAATTCTTACATTTTAAAAGCATTTTATAGCCTCACTGGCCTCATCTTCAAGAGAACGGCTGCTTTTGCTGAGCCAGCACTTGCCTCCCCACGGCTCCTGTTACCTGCGGTGTCTGTCCCCCTGGAACAGCTCCTTGAGGCCAGAGACTGTCCCCTGTGTCCTCAGCACCAGTGCAAAAGGTGCTCCAGAAGGGGTAGGTGGGGGCACCCAAGATCCCTGTTTCTTTGTGGGGATGCAGAGCAGTGTTGCTAGAGCATCTATTTTTGTGTTTTTGTTTTTCAGGAGAAGCTATAAAATATCCTACTTTTAAAATATTGACAAATCACTAAAAAAAAAAAAAAAAAAAAAATTTAAAACTCCAAGTAGACCCAACAAAATACAATGGGTCATGAGTAAATGGCAAAAATAAAAAATAGTGGTGACAACTTACGATCTATTCCATATCTGCCATTTTACGTATGTTATGTATTTTTAACATAACTAATATCCGGATGGAGTCCCTCGGTGGTGCAGATGGCTAAGCGCTCGACTACGAGGCAAAAGGCTGGCAGTTGGAACCCCTCCAGCAACACCTCAGAAGACAAGACTGGCTATCTGCTTGGGAAAGGTCACAGCCTTGAAAACCTTATAGAGCAGTTCTACTCTGCACGCATGGGGTCTCCATGAGTTCAAGTCTGAATCTAGCAGATGGTAAATGAGAACAACAATACACAGATGATGTTTGTTGTTAAAAGGTTCAAACAACTTGAGACTGGAGGAACCGTGGAAGACATGGCCCCCGGACTCTCTGTTAGCCCAAAACTGAAACCATCCGTGAGGCCAACTCTTCAGACAAAGATTAGACTGGACTATAAGACATAAAATGATACACGTGAAGAGTGTGCTTCTTAGCTCAAGTAGATCCATGAGACTACACGGGCAGCTCCTGTCCGGAGGTGAGATGGGAAGACAGAGAGGGTGAGGAGCTGGTTGAATGGACACGGGAAATCCGGGGTGGAAAGGAGGAGTGTGTTGTCACTGTATAGGGAGAGTAATTAGGGTCACATAACAAGGTATGTATAAATTTTTGTAGGAGACACTAACCTGAATTGTAAACTTTCATTTAAAGCATGACAATAAAAAACAATTCAAATAGCATATACGTATGTAGAGGCCAAAGAAAAAAGCCTCCATCCCTTCTCCAACCCCAAACCCCTCCCCACATGTCACCACCACAAGTTCGGGGTGCATTTTTCCAGCTATAATTAGATGGATAGCTATATTACCAAGTCTATCACATCAGATTAGCCCCCTTTTACAGATGAGGAAACCGCGGCACCGAGAAGTTCGAGTATTCATCCCGCGTCCACAGGGCTAGCACGCGCCGGGGCTGAGATTCAAATTCAGCTCGGTCTGACTCCTAAGTCAGCGCATTCCTTCCGCTACACCCAGTGTGTAAAATTTTATGGATGAGAAAGCCGAGGCTCTTCGAGGTCCCCCAGCCGAGCCGTCAGAATCACTATGATTCACCGCCGAGCTTGGGAGAGGCCGAAGGACTGGGTGGCACCGTAGGCTGCGTGGAGAAGGGAGCGGTGACCCGCACGCACCCGGGGTCCGACCGGGCCATCTGGGCCCGGGGTCGCTCGCCTACGCCCCCCGCCCCGGCCGGGCCCGGGGCGCCCCCCACCCCCACCCGCCGACAGCCGGCCCCGGGTCTGGGGTCCGCGAGGAGGCGAGCCCCAGCCGAGCGCAGCGCGCGGTTCCGGCCGGTGCCCGGGAGAGGCGGCCGCCTCCGGCCCCGGCTCGGACCGCCCCGGCCTCGCCCCTCGCCCCGTCGGGGGGCGCCCGCCCCTCGGGGGTCGCGGTGGCCCGCAGCCCGGCGGCGCGAGGTCGGCGGCCCCCACCCCGGGCGGCGAGGGGCGCGTGGCGGCGGGCGGGCGGGGCGGCGCGGGGGCGGGCGCCGGGGCGGAGCCGCGGCCGGAGGCGGCAGTGTCCCGAGCCCGCTCCGGGCCGCAGTGGCCGCCGCGGAGCACGGCTGTCTGGAGAGAGCGCCCGGGCGCAGAAGGGTTAACCGGCCGGCGGGGGCGCGGAGAGCAGGTACAGACCACCCCCCCCGGGACCCCCGGCCGCCCCCTGCCCGGTCCCGTTAGACCGGCCGCCCCGACTGCGCCCACCGCCCCCCGCTCCCTGCGCTCCGCGGTCGCGCCCCCGCCACCACCCGGGCGCCGGCACTTAGAGCCTCGGCGGATCTTCCAGACCCTGGGGTCGAATGCCGGGGGTGGGGACTCTGAGCCCGCGGAGCTCCGGCCCCATCACCCAGGCGGGGAAGCAGCCAAAATTCCTACTCAGTCACATAGTAAAATTGGAAAACGTACCCAGGACCTCCCGGCACGCGCCGACGCCTCCTCCCCTCCTCCGAGAATGTGCGCCCCCCACTGCGCCTTTCACTTCTGGAGGGGAAGAGGGGCGCTGGGAGGGATGCAGGTGGGTGCCCTTGATCCAGCTTAGCCTGATGGCAGAAGAGGTCGACCACAGGAAGGACACCTGTTGGGATGGTCCTCCAGGGCCCAAGAGCGGAGGGCATGGCGAGGATCAGAGTTGTGACCCAGGCAGGGACTCTCCACCCCCAGCCCAGAAACACTGTCCAGCACCCCACCCCCCCAGCGGTGCCCCGTTTCCCAGAGGTGGGTCCCTCTGGGTGCTGAGGGGTTAGTCCTGCCCACATCCTGCTCCTTGATCTCTACTGGCCAGTGTGAGGAGGTGTGGCCAGGAGGAGCCCAGGTTGTCCAGAGCAGTGTCCAGCCTGGCACCAGAGTGGCCACTTCTGACCTCTCCTTTCCTCTCCTGGACAGCGAGACACCAGATGAGGGGCATAAAAGGGGGTGGAAAGCACAAATGTGTGCCTGTTTCCACAGAGGAGGGGATATCCGCCCCCTGCCCAGCTGTGCAGTGGGGGTGGGACCTTTCCAGAGAGGGAGCCAGGCCTGGCCTGGGCCCCAGGAGCTCACGTCACCCCACCACCCCCCACCCATCATTGCTCTAGGGAACTGCCAAAGCCAAACCCAGCTCAGGCCGGGATTATGTGTCCTGGGTAAACCCATGGAGAGAGACAGCAAGATACAGACCTGGGGTAACAGAAGCACAGTCAGGGAGAACAGAGGGGACCTGGCAGCAGAGAAGGGCAGATGGTGACCGTCTTCCTCCATCTCTCCTTCCCTTCGACCTCAAGTTAGGGTTTTCAGGAGTCAAGCAGAGAGCTGGAGGTTTGGGTGGAATGTAGGCCCTTCTCGGGAGCCCCTAGCCGCCCACCCATCAGGGCGTAGTCTCTGACCTCAGTGGCCGGCCCAGCCAGGGGAAGGAGCTGCCCTCACCATGTCTCCCCCCTCCCAGCCCTGAGCAGCGACCCTGCCAGTTTGGCTTGACAGCTTGGTCTCTCTCTCAAACTCCCAAGTCCTGGGGTCTTGGAGAGGGGAGTGGGCTGGGTGTCGCTACCCCCAGGCATATTCCTGCCCTGGAGCTGGCCCACCTCAGCACTGGCTCCTTGGATTCCTCTCCCGGGTGCCTTTCAGCTCCAACAGAAACACAGAATTTTTTTTTTCCTGGAAAGCAGAACTAAGAGAAGGGTGGGGGCTGGGGATGGGAAGGGCTCAAAGGAAGGAGGAGGGGGCTGGAGGGCAACGAGGGGTGGGCAGAGTCGGGCTTTGAGGCCAGGAGGGTTCCAACCCTTTTCTTCCCCAACCCTGAAAGCCAGACTTCAGGGAGAACTTCCTGGCTCTTCAGAATGATAGGCCTGTGACTGGGGAACCAGGGCAGCCTGGAGGCATCTCTCCTTCCCGGCTTCTCCTAGCCTCTTATAGCTGCCCGTGAACTAAGCCCTCACTGAACCAGCGCAGGACGCTGGCACCCAGCCCATTAACCCACTGCCATTGAGTCAGTTCCCAGTCATGGCAACCCCATATGTTACAGGCAGAACTGCACCAAAGGGTTTTCTTAGCTGTCATCTTTATGGAAGCAGATCACCAGGCCTTTCTCCCACAGCACTGCTGGGTGGGTTCAGAGTGTCAACTCTGAGCTTCCTAGTGAAGCTCAGACCGTTTGTGCTGCTCAGGGACCCTGGCCAGAGTAGAGGTTAAGTCACAGTGGGAAAATCATCTGCTTTTCTTGAGATTAAACCATCAACACACTTAGTTTATCCCTTGGCTCAAAAGTTTTTGAGGCAGGCAGAGATGTGCCTGTTCCCTAAGGAGCTTAGCTAAGAAGGGAAGAAAAAGCTGGAAGGTAGCAAACAGAGATGGTTGGGGAGGGTCTTGTTTCTGGAAAGCCCAAGGGGCTTCTTGTCAGCTCCTCAGAGGGGGCATCTGGCATACCCTCACCTGAGCCTCCTTCCTCAACTTTCCAGGTACCCCTGGGGGGCAGGAGGGAGAGCCAGGTGAAAAACGTCTTCAGAAAGAGCCTGCCTGTGTGTGCCTGCACTGGCCTGGCAGCACCGAGCAGGGTCTTGGGAGGAGCTGAGAGGTTCCTACAGGGCCAAGGGGAAGGGACTGAGCCAATACTCCAGAGGCTGAGGTCAGACCCCCACCCTCTAGTCTCAGCAGATGGACAAGGCAGTATGACTCTGCTCCCACCCTTAGGATCATAAAAGCGTGGGCCAGTCTCCCCGGCCCCTCCGTCTTCACTCTGAGACGGCCTTCGGAGGGCTCATCCATCCCGACTCCCCAGCTCTCTGAAGACTGAAGTAACCACTAAGCTTCCCTCCCCCTCCACACGCAGATGCCTGAGTAGCGTGTTTACGTCCAGTCCGCTTCTCCGTAGCCCTGGGCAATCAGGGACAAGTGATGGAGAAGTGGATGGGCAGGTAAGAGGTGGGGCTGGCAGGGTGTGGGGGGGAAGTGATGAGTAACTTCTGCTTTCTGAGAAGTGGATGGCGGTCAGGATGTGGGGAGCTGCTGGGTGGACGGTGTTGTGACTGACTGACCTACCCCCTCTTGTCTTTGATGTGCAGATGCGGGCTCTGTCTGATGCTGCTTCTGTCCCTTCCTCAGATCTCCCTAGATCAGGAGGTGAGCCAGGGACAACAGGCCGCCACCTGCCTGCCTGCCATCTCCCCTGACCTCCCACCCCCTCTCGAGGCCCCTGCCTCCATTTCCCTCAGCTGACCCCGACTCCTACCTCTCACACTTGTCTTAGACCCCCCTGGCTAGCTCCTTGCCAGTAGCATCAAGATGACTGAGTTCTAGTCCTATCTCCTAGTACTGAGTGTGACCTGGGGCTGGTAAGTTAACCTCTCTGAGCCTCCGGCACCGGACTTCATAATAAAACTCGTTGCCATCAAGTGGATTCTGACTCATAGCAATCCTATAGGACAGAGTAGAACTGCCCCATAGGATTTTCAACGAGCGGCTGGTAGATTTGAACTACCAACCTTTTGGTTAGCAGCCGAGCTCTTCACCACTGTGCCACGAGGGCTCATATTCTTCATAAAAACCAAACCTGTTGCCGTCAAGTTGATTCCGACTCATAGTGACCCTATAGGACAGAGTAGAACTGCCCCATAGGGTTTGCAAGGAGAGCCTGGTGGATTCGAACTGCCAACCTTTTGGTTAGCAGCTGTGCTCTTAACTACCACACCACCAGGGTTCCCATACTCTTCATAGTTCTCTCTAAAATCATTCTAATTCTGTCTGACCTTTATCTCTACATAGGTGTTGTCTGGACACTCTCTTCAGACACCCCCAGAGGAAGGCCAGGGCCCTGAGGGCATCTGGGGACCTTGGGACCAGTGGGCCCCTTGCTCCCAGCCCTGTGGGGTGGGGGTACAGCGCAGGAGCCGGATATGTCAGCTCCCTACAGCTCAACTGCACCCGGGCCTGCCCCTTCTACCCCGGCCCCCAAGACATCCAGAAGGTCCCAGGCCCCACGCTTCCCGAAGAACCCTCCCCCTGTACAGATCAGAGCCTCAGGGAAGAGGCGGCCAGCTTGGAAGAGAGGAGACCCAGGACAGTCACGGGGCCCGGAGGTGAGGGGCGGGGCTTGGTAGGAGGGAAAGAGGAGCAACAGACACAAGGTCTGCGGAGGGTTGTCTTTGATGCCAGGACGATGCTGGGCAAGTAGAGTCAGAAATGGCCAGAGCTGTGACTCCATGTCTGTAATCCCTTCTCAGGTCCCATGTTCGAGACCCCATCAAGCCAGGAATGTTCGGTTATGGGAGAGTGCCCTTTGCTTTGCCATTGCACCGGAACCGCAGGCACCCATGGAGGCCACCCAGATCTGAGCTCCCCCAGACCTCTTTTAGAGGAGAAGCACCCCTTCCATCCCTGACTCCAGGAGCAGAACCATCCTCCCCAAACCAAACCCTTGAAACTCAGCACCCTGCTACAGAGCTGTCTGCCCATACCCAGTCCCCCCCAGCAGAACCCCCAAACCCTGCAATTTCTCAGGCAGACGTGCCTTCCAGAGCCAGGCCTGCCCCTACAGGGCCACACCCCAGAAACCAGGCCTTGGACACAGAGGCCCTCTTGCCCACGCCCTCTCCAGAAAGAAGTATCTCCTTTCCTGGGTCCCCTCAGCCAAGAATGCCAGGTTCCCAGAGGTGGGCCGGTCCCCGGGTAGTGGGGAGACGTCCTAATCCTTTAACCACTGCCCCTTGGGGCCAAAGCCAGCAGAGCTGGGAGCATTGGAGACCTGGGGGGAGTCTTCACAGGTCCCACATGGAGCCTGCCCCTCACCACCCGGATGGCTGGTTCCCTCTGCTGAGTGCTGGACCTCACTCCAGCTCCCTCTGGAGCCTCTTTGCTCCCAGCAGCCCTGTCCCAAGATGCTCTGGAGAGAATGAGCAGCTGAGAGCCTGCAGCCAAGCGGTGAGTTTTCCCTGGACCAACCTCTCACCCCAGACTCCAGTCCAGCCCCCCTGACCCTGCATCCTCAGCTTGCCTCATGTGGACCTGGGGGAGAAGGGCCTTGGCCTCTGAGCTCTTCTGCAGGAGCCTGGGGGCTCTCTCATAGACCTGGCCCTCCCCTCCTCCCCAAATCCAGCCCTGACCCATACCCCATTTCCTCCCCAGCTCTGACTCCTCTGTGTTCCCCACCTCAGCCCTGCCCCCCTGAGCAGCCAGATCCCCGGGCCCTGCAGTGTGGAGCCTTTGACTCCCAGGAATTCATGGGCCAGCTGTACCAATGGGAGCCCTTCACTGAAGGTGAGGTTTCCAGCCCCCCACCCCACCCAGGATTGAGGGGTGAGGAGGAGAGGGATACTCCTGCTCACTCCCAGCCCTGAGAGAGCCCTGCTTTGGTTAAGAGCTTGGCTGCTAACCAAAAGGTTGGCAGTTCGAATCCACCAGCCCCTCCTTGGAAACCCTATGGGGCAATTCTACTCTGTCCTGTAGGGTCGCTAGGAGTCAGAATCGACTCGACGGCAACGGGTTTTGTTATTTTTTCTGTGTCACGTCTTCTTTCTCACTCCCCAAGCCTGGGAAGGGGAGAGGGTCAAACGGAGGCCTGAACTGTCAGATGGTGGATCGGCAGAGGGCTTGGGCCGGAGGCAGGATGTGCCCAGAGGCAGCCCTTTGGTTGGCTTCCTCTGGGAAGAAGGCCATCCCAGGTGTGGAGTGGATGTGGCATGGGAGGGGCCCAGGCAGAGAGATCCTGTCCAGTGGTGACCACAGGTTAGAGGTGTGCCCTGGAGCCTGAGTGGTATCACATCAATTGCTGCCAGCTTCCCGTCTGCTTGATTTCAGTCTGACACCAGGCTAGGCCCTCATGAGCTCTGAACTCATATAATCACGGATTTCTAGGATTTCTCCTCTCTCAAGAGTGTGTAACCCTCTTGCTGGTCTCAGTGATCTCTATTGACCTGGGCCTCTAACCGACCTTTCAGAGTACGGACCTGTCGTGTTCCCTGGATCCACAGTGACCTAGGCCACGTCAGGATGCTCCACAGAGGACGTCAGCAAAGCTGCGGTCAGGGCCCTGGGGCTTTTCCCAGTGGACCTCCCATCAGGGACCCCAGCTAACCACCTTCTGCCGTGTCTCCTAGTTCAGGGCTCCCAACGCTGCGAACTGAACTGCCGTCCCCGTGGCTTCCGTTTCTACGTCCGTCACACGGAGAAAGTCCAGGATGGGACTCTGTGTCAGCCTGGAGCCTTAGACATCTGTGTGGCCGGACGCTGTCTGGTGAGGGAAGGGGCGTGCGTGCACACAGGTCTCTCCTTCTCTTTTATCATCACAACAAGAAAACACCAAACAGAGATAGCAAAGGGGAAAGTTCTCACCTGCCAGGCTGGGCTGAGCAGAGCCAAGAGGTCACCCGTGAGAAGGACCTTCCTCTCAGGCACCTAGAAGCTTGCCTGAGGCGGGCTGGGGATGGTAGGGCTGACAGAGAAAGATGTTCTCACTTGTAGCGTGAAGAGCAAGACATGAGGTGAGCCGTAGAGTCCCAGGTGGACCAGGGTGGGGTGTGAGGTGGTGTCTGGCTTTCCTGTGGCCCTGCCTCACCTCTGTCTCCCCCAGAGCCCCGGCTGTGATGGGATCCTCGGCTCAGGCAGGCGTCTGGATGGCTGTGGCATCTGTGGGGGTGATGAGTCTACCTGTCGTGTTGTTTCGGGGAACCTCACTGACCGGGGGCGGCCCCTGGGCTATCAGAAGATCCTCTCGATTCCTGCCGGAGCCTCCCGGCTGCACATCGCCCAGCTGCGGCCCAGTGCCAATTATCTTGGTGAGAACACCAGTTTCCCAGAGTCTTAGGTCCCCGTTCCATTCCTGGTCTCTTGGTTCTCTCCCTCATCACCCCACTCAGCACTGCAAACAAGCCTGACAGGGAGAAGTAGAGGGGTTCCTTCCCTTGGGCAGACAGGAAGCCGAGAGATCTTGGGCTCCGGGTGGGAAACCGTGGAGAGGGGGACAGTATGCCTAACCGCGTGCTTCCTTGTCTCCCACTTCCAGCACTCCGAGGCCCTGGGGGCCGGTCCATCATCAATGGGAACTGGGCCGTGGATCCCCCTGGGTCCTACACGGCTGGTGGAACCGTCTTCCGATACAACCGTCCTCCCCGGGAGGAGGGCACAGGGGAGAGTCTGTCAGCCGAAGGCCCCACAACCCAGCCGGTGGATGTCTATGTGAGTGGGGGGTCTAGGGAGGCTGGAGTGCTGGGGAGGCTGTTCCCTCTAAGGGCAAAGCTGTGGGCCTTAAGATGGTGGAGCAGGCTGGTGGTACGCCCCCTGTCACCCCCAAACCATCATTACTCGAGAACTCTATTGCTCTTTTTCTCTCAGATGATCTTTCAGGAAGAAAACCCAGGGGTTTTTTATCAGTATGTCATCTCTTCACCTCCTCCAAACCATGAGAACCCCACCCTAGAGTCCCCTAACCCCCAACTTCAACCTGGTAAGACTAGTCCCTGGACCTGGAGGAGGAGGGGTGCTCCCAGACACTGGGGCGCATCTGATCTGCCTGCTCTGCTCAACCCCCCACACAAGAGATTTTCAGTGTGGAGTCCCAGCCTGCTTCAGCGTCCCGCCCTGACCGGACCCCAGGCACCCTCCAGCGTCAGGTGCGGATCCCCCAGATGCCCGCCCCGCCCCATCCCAGGACACCCCCAGGGTCTCCAGCTGGATACTGGAAACGGGTGGGACACTCGGAGTGCTCGGCATCCTGTGGAAAAGGTGCGACTTCCGTCTGGCCTGGATTCCTGCGTGCAGCCTCCTGATCCTACACCCTGCGTCTTAGCTCCTGTCCTAGAAGCTGCCCGCCCACATCCTGGCTCTGCACCAAACTCCAACTCCAGGGCCGGGAACCCTGCCGGAACTGAGCCCTGAGCCGCCCCATCCCCCTTCTCACCCTGTTCAGGTGTCTGGCGCCCCATTTTCCTCTGCGTTTCTCGGGAGTCGGGAGAGGAACTGAAGGACCACAGCTGTGCCGTGGGCTCTCGACCCCCGGCCTCCTCGGAGCCTTGCCACGGCCCTCCCTGCCCCCCATAGTGAGTATGACCCACAGGAACGGGGAAAGTACCACAAACACAATTGCCCCTGGGGCAGACACACCCTCACTGCTCACAGGATGTCACCTGGACTCTGCCCTCACCATGAGATTTGCCTGGCTGCAGAGAGACATGGTAGCTTAGAAAGGGTGACATTCTGTAAACAGCACGAGGAGCCTGGCAGCCGCACAGAGGGATCCAGACTCCAAGCGCTAAACATGCCCACTCTCCGCTAAGGGGTCCCTGTCCCCCACACAGCAGCCCCACACATCTCCTGTCTTTGCCCCGTCCGTGCCCACAGCTGGGAGGCTGGCGAGTGGACTTCCTGCAGCCGCTCCTGTGGCCCTGGCACCCAGCACCGACAGCTGCGCTGCCGTCAGGAGTTTGGAGAGGGGGGCTCCTCAGTACCTCCTGAGCGCTGTGGACATCTCCCCCGGCCCAACGTCACCCAGCCCTGCCAGCTGCGGCTCTGCGGCCACTGGGAGGTCCGCTCCGCCTGGAGCCAGGTGAGGGGACCAGGCGAGGAGGCCCTCAGGCCGAGGAGGGCCATGGGGGAGGTGTGCCAGAGAACGAGCGAGCCGGTCAGCCAGCTGTAATTCTAACTAGAGGAGGGTTTTTACAAACTGAATCTCATGTGGAACCCCAGTATCTAAGTCAGATGACAGCGTGGACCAGGGGTGGGGCCCAAGGCCCCGAGCTCAGTCTCCTCAGCCCACAAAGCCCTGTAACCTCTGAGCTGGGGATCAGAGGGTCCCGGCTCAGAACTACAGTGCTGGAGGCTGGACAGCAAAGCCTGGGAGGCCCAGCTCCCTGATTCCTCCTCACCCCTCAGTGCTCTGTGCGGTGCGGGCGGGGTCAGCGGAGCCGGCAGGTGCGCTGTGTTGGAAGCAACGGTGAGGAAGTGAACGAGCGGGAGTGCCTGTCAGGGCCCCCGCGGCCCCCCAGCAGAGAGGCCTGTGACATGGGGCCCTGCACCACAGCCTGGTTCCACAGTGACTGGAGCTCCAAGGTGGGCCCCACACCCCCTTCGCCAAGTCCCCGGTCCCTGGTGCACCCTGGACACCCTCTCAGGCCTTTCTAATATGGTTCAGTAGACATTTGCTGAGCAAGCACCTACTATGTGCTGGACGTTGCCGGCACTGGGAACCTGAGATAAGTGAGGAAAACCTGTATTAGGGTCCTGGTCTCTGGACTCCCTGCAAATGTTCCCCTTACCTGACTCGTGTCCTTGAATCTAAGACCCCTGGGGCTTTACCTAAGTCCTAGGATAAGAACCCAGGACACTTCCAGTCCCCCCTCCAGTGCCCATCAGCCCCCCATCACACGGTCCCCATCAGCCCCCCATCACATGGTCCCCGTCGACCTCCCATCACAGGGTCCCCCCTCCAGTCACCTCCCATCACACAGCCCGCTCTACTTCTCCACAGTGCTCAGCTGAATGTGGGACAGGCATCCAGCGACGCTCTGTGGTCTGCCTGGGGAGTGGGGAGGCCCTCGGGGCTGGCCAGGAGGAAGCCGGGGCCGGAACCAGTGAGCAGAGCTGCCCTCCAGGAAGCCGCCCCCCTGACATGCGCGCCTGCAGCTTGGGGCCCTGTGAGGTGACCTGGTGCTGGTACACAGGGCCCTGGGGTGAGGTGAGTGGAGAGCTGGCAGGGGGGGCTGCAGGATGCGGGTCCCAGTTGGGGACTGGCCCCCATTCCCCCATACATCCCTCCCTCCCCCTTCCTTAGTGCTCCTCAGAGTGCGGCTCTGGCACGCAGCGTAGAGACATCATCTGTGTGGTCAAACTGGGGGCAGAGTTCAACGTGACGTCTCCTCGCAACTGTTCCCACCTGCCCAAGCCCCCTGCCCTGCAGCCCTGTCAGGGCCGGGCCTGCCAGGACCGATGGTTTTCTACACCTTGGAGTTCGGTGCGTGCCTCACTCCTTGCCCCGCTCACCTGGACCTGCAGGGAAGGGGGAGTTGCCTCTCAGCACATCCCCCTCCAGGTCTTTGTGCCCCAGGATAAGTCCAGCTGAGGATTAACATTGCCCCCTGTCCTGTGGAAGACAAGTGGGCCCTCTGCATTTGGGGAGTCCTCACCCTGCCCGTTTCAGGGAGGGAGGTGGAGGCCTGGGGTTAGGAGCGTCTGGGGCACAGTGGGGGCCTGACATGACAGCTGGCCCCCGCAGTGTTCCCGCTCCTGCCAGGGGGGCGTGCAGACAAGGGAGGTCCAGTGCCTCACCACCAGCCAGACGCTCAGCACCCGCTGTCCTCCTCACCTGCGGCCCTCCAGGAAACAGCCCTGTAACAGCCAGCCATGCAGCCAGCGCCCTGGTAATGTCCCCTTCCCATGTCCTCCCCACAGAGTGGAGTGTGGGTGGAGAGGGGAAGGGGTCAGTGTGAGTGAACAGTGTACCCCCAGAGGCTGGGCGATGACCCTCCTGTGCCCACTGCCTCTCCTCAGGTGAGCAGTGCAAGGACAGCTCTCCACACTGCCCCCTGGTGGTGCAGGCCCGCCTCTGCGTCTACCCCTATTACACAGCCACCTGTTGCCGCTCCTGTGCCCGCGTCCTGGAGCGGTCCCCCCCAGAACCTGCCTGAAATGAGCCTGGGAGACCCTCTCCTCATGGTTTTCACCTGCCACCAGCGGTCACTCATCCATCAGCCCACTCTGTACCCCCTGGCTCTCCAGCTGCCCCAGTCTCACCAGGGATGTCTGTCCCCAAGGGTGGAGAGGTGATCGTCAGTGACCTTCAAGGTGTTCATTGGGTCTGTGCAGTGGTGTGATGGTGTGCGTGCACATATGCCCCCGACTGTGTATCTGGGC
The DNA here is from genome assembly GCA_030035585.1 of Dugong dugon. NCBI lineage: Eukaryota > Metazoa > Chordata > Mammalia > Sirenia > Dugongidae > Dugong > Dugong dugon. The sequence goes on along the minus strand of CM057462.1, from coordinate 196,694,594 downwards.
CTTCATGGGTGGGTGTGTGCTCAGACATGTGCATAACTTACCGAAAAGGAGTTACACAGACAGAAGGAATGGGGAAGGCACAATGCCTGTTCCCCCTGAGACTTTTCTAGGCTGGGAGGAAAGCAAGTTTGCAGCTCCTTGCTATGCTGAGCTACTTAGAGTGCACTCCCCACAATCCCAACTGTGTGCCCTAAACCTCATTTCTCATATCCCAGACCTCACATCTAAGCTACCCTTTTGTCCTCAGGCCCCTTCTCCCCTTACCTAGTCTATCCTGACCCCTCATCATTGGCTGTGGATGGAGGTCAGCTGAAGGTTGCTGGGTGGCACAGTTTGTGCTCAACTACTAACCTAACGGTTGGCGGTTTGAACCCCTTCAGCAGCACTGCAGAAGAAAGGCCTGGTGATCTGCTTCCGTAAAGATTACAGGCAAAAAAATCCTATGGAGCATTTCTACTCTGTAACATGTGGGGTCGCCACGAGTCAGAATTGACTGGAAGGCAATAGTGTGGGGTTTTTTTTGGTGGGGGGGGGGGTTGGCTGCTGCCAATCCTGCCTTACCCCAAAAAGAGAGACAACCTCCCTAGAGCAGGGACCAGCTGGACAGAGGGTGAAAAAGAAAAATGTTACAAGACACTCTAGTCCCTGCCCCCACCCCCCACCTTCTAAAATGGTTCCCACCCAGAAGTAATTTATTTTTTATTAAAGATGATTATGACAGATGAAAAACAGTCTATTCATTGTCTTTATGGGAACCCAGCCAGGGGCCAGCAAAGCAGGGTGAGCTCAGAGTGAAGGGGGGCAGGGGGACAGCATTTAGAGGCCAGGAGGAGAGAGTCTGGGCCCGGAAGGGCTGTCGGAGTGAGATCAAGAGCCTTGGTCAAATTCTAGTAAAAAGACCAAACTTAATGGTCTCACTGAGACTGGAGGGACCCCAGAAGACATGGCCCCCAGACTCTCTGTTAGCCCAAAACTGAAACCATTCCTGAGGCCAACTCTTCAGACAAAGATTAGACTGGACTATGGGACATAAAATGATACTCATGAAGAGTGTGCTTCTTAGCTCAAGTAGATACATGAGACCAAATGGGCAGCTCCTGTCTGGAGGTGAGATGGGAAGGCAGAGAGGGTCAGGAGCTGGTTGAATGGACACGGGAAATCAGGGGTGGAAAGGAGGAGTGTGCTGTCACAGTATAAGGAGAGCAACTAGGGTCACACAACAATGTGTGTATAAATTTTTGTCTCAGAAACTAACCTGAACTGTAAACGTTCACTTAAATAGCACAATTAAAAACAAACCAACCTTAGAGGGAGGAGCTCGGCAGACCCTAGGCCTTGCAAGTCAGCCATTGACCACTAGAGGTCACTACTTCCCCCCATTTAGGTGTGGAGTCAGGGGTTTGGGCCCAGAGCTCAGAAGAAAGAAATGCAGGGTCTCAGGGGGCTTCTTGGCAGGCGGAAGCTTTCTGTAAAGACTTGGAATCTAGCAGTCCCTTCAGTTGGAGCCTGAGCCGAGTGGCAGCTGGCTGTTCGGGAGTCTTTTTTCCTTTTCCCTTTCTTTGGCCCAGCTTTCCTGCCTTCCCCATTCTTTCTGCTATTATCTATTTCCTTATTAAGCTCGGTTTGTTACTTTTCATGGGGTAGGGGAAACAGAAGTGACTCCCCACCCCCGCCAACCCCTCCCGGAGCCGAAACGGCTGGGTGAGGCGGAGCCTGGCCTGGCTGTCGAGGCCTTGGGGTGGATGGAGGGCCGCGCCGGGGCAGTACTGGATGTCCTGCCAGGGACGCATTCCTCCAAGCTGTCGCACCCTGTCTCCTCCCTCCCCACCCCGCTCTCGCCCATTTCTTCTTCCCAAGGTAAATAACTTGCTAGAGGTGCTGTGAGAGAGCATAAACAAAACCCGTTGCGGTCGAGCTGGACTCCTAGTGACCCTATAGGACAGAGTAGAACGGCCCCACAGAGTTTCCAAGGAGACTGGTGGATTTGAACGGCCAGCCTTTTGGTTAGCAGCCAAGCGCTTAACCACTGCACCACCAGGGCTTCCTGGGCGGGCACAGCCTCTTCTAGAACACATATCCTCCCCCTGACCCCCCACAACTTTGAGGTGTGAGATGCTGCTTCCGGAGGCTGCGCTTTCCAAGGGCTCCCGGCCTAGGGAGGGGGAAGGGTACGACATAATGAGATTCCCCCTGCTTCTCTGTACCTCCCCCAGGTCCCGTTGAGTAACAGCACTAATAAAGGGCCTGGGGTCTAACTCCGTGACTAGTGTATCCTGGGCACGCCTCCTCCCGGTGAAGGTCACGGGCTTTGCCTGAGGACTCAGGCTTTCCCTAGGTTGGAAATGGCTGAGAAGAAACTGAAAGGCATCCTGGGAGAGGAGGTGAGAAAGGAGGCAAAGGCAATGCAGGGAAAGGCAAATGAAACTGACTAGCCCAGAGCAGGGCCCAAGGAAAGGGGGTGCAACCAAAGCCCAGCCTAAGGAGGGGGCGTCAGACACGGTGCTCCTCACTTGGGTGCATCCCACGTGGGAGACCTGAGCCAGCCCTGTAGCTACACAGCAGCCTGAAGGGGGAGTCCTCTCACCCTAGGGGTGGGGGTGGGCGGTGGGGTGGGGTGGTGAAGGGCAGGGACCCTCCCAGCTATTCCTGGAAGCTTCTGCTGGGCAGCCGGCCGAGCTCAGCTGACTTCCCCGCAGCGCCCGCCCCCGCTCAGTTCCTCTCTGGGCTGTTGCTGGGCAGGTTTGGAGTTTGGCCTGAAGAGAAGAACCAATCACAGGTGCTGAAGGCAGCCACAGCCTCTCTTAGGTTCCCCCAGCTCCGGCATCTCCTTTCTCTTTCCCGTAACCCCTGAGCTCCTTCACAGCCTTCGGTCTCTGGTTTCTGAGGACGTGGGCTCTCATCTAGGGGTTTGCCCGCCTTTGTCCTCCCCGTTTTAAAGCTAGTATTCAGCGCAGCCCCTAAGGACTCTTTCCTCTAGTCTCCGAGGTCGTATGGGATCATTGTGAAAGTTCACAGGAAAGGGAACCTGACCCTAAGCAACCCCCCTTCCTGGCCCCCTAGAGGGGGGTAGTGTGGCCAGACACCGGCTGACCTCTGAAACCCTCTGAAGGGACCTGGGTGGGAGAGAGGAAGCTACAGTAACCCAATGGTAGGGAGATGTGGTGGATGGGGCCCCTAGGTTTGGTGCACTGAGGGGAATTTGGGGAAGGACTCAAAGGAACTGGACCCCCAAGAATTGAGAAGGGGGAGGGTGGGAAAGGAACAATCTTGATATGGGTAAGAGAGATCAAGGGGGCGAAAGACCAGGCAAGTTGCTGGGAGCTCCTGTTTCTGAGGGCTTGGTGGGGGCTGGGGGGCTGTCGCTCTAGTATCTGTGTTCTCAAGGGTGAGGTTGTGAGTCTCAGGAGTTCAGGATTCCTCTCCCCCTAGCTGCCTCCTAGCTTCCCCAGGGTAAATACTCACCCTGTTTAAATTTAGCTCCTAGACTTCCCCAACCCCCTGGGCCTCCCTGTAAGCAGTTGTTCACAGCTGCAGGGGTGGGTCTGGAGGAGAGTTTTAAATACCCTTCACCTCAGCTTGTCTAGATGAGACCTCTGGTAACTAGAAGTGAAGCAGAGCCCAGGAACCTAGTTGCTGGCCCAGTGTCTGCGTCTCAGCCTTAAGGCACCCTCTCCCAGGAGGACCTGTAAGAGAATCATGGTTGGAAGATCTGGACAGACTTGAGGACCGAGATAGAGGGGACAGTGAAATCACAATGCAAGGAGAAGCTCCCCTCCTGATTCTCTCCAGCCAGATCCTCTTTCGTTTCTTGCTTCCCCTCCTCCCCAGTTTTACAAAGAGAGACTTCATTTTAATTTAAAATATATATATTTTATCGTGTTTTAGGTGAAAGTTTTCATAGCAAATTAGGTTCCCATTTAACAATTTTTATCCTACTTGTTCATGATATTAGTTACATTTTTTGCAACGTGTCAACATTCTCATTATTTCCATTCTTTCTGTTCTGTTTCCATTGATGTAGCTTCCCTGCCTCTCCTTAGCTTCTCATCTTTGTATTAAGGGAAATGTTGACCATTTGGTCTCATATAGTTGATTATTTAAGGGAGCACAGTATACATGGGTTATCATTATATAAGGGAGCACAGCGTACACGGGGGATACCGTTACATAAGCCAGTCTGTTTGGTTGAAAGGTGACCACGGGGAGTAGCTACAGTTCCAGTTTTAAAGGGTATTTAGGGCTATAGTCTCGGAGATTCCTTTAGTCTCTGTTGGTCCAGTAAGTCTGGCCTTTTTTAGGAATTTGGGTTTTGTTCTCCATATTCAGAACAGTCAGTAGTGGTAGCCGGTAGCCAAGCACCATTTAGCTCTTTGGTCTCAGGCTAGATGAGGCCGTAGTTCACATGGGAAGACTTCATTTTTAATCTAACACCCTCCCCCAGCAGAGTAAATGAATCGGGAGACCTTTCCTCTCCTTGAACAGTGGAGAATCATGCTCCAGTAGAGGTTTCTACCAGCATGGCTAGAATCCATCGGTAGTACAGAGTCGGCTCCATGGGTAAGTTAGGAAGTTAGAGCAGCGGGGGCTTATTTGTTATGGGGCAGGTGACGAAGAGGTGTAAGCTTTAAAAGGTAGAAGTATTGACTTTATAGGGCGAGTGGAAGATACCTTTACAGGAAGTAGACTCAGGAAAGCACCTAAGTCTAAGTCTGTCAACAAGAGAGAGAAACAGTCGGAGTTAACGTCAAGCTAGAACAAATCCTGAATCTGATTTTGGGCTCCTTGATGCAGGAAATTGGGAAAGAACTCAATAGGAGGGCCTTTCAAGGCTAAAGTCTGAAGGTAGAAAGAATCTGAGGGAGGAGTGAAGAGACTAAACACAAGGGGAAAGAAAAGGGGCTGTAACATGGCGCAGTCAGCTCCTAGGGAACCATCCGTCACTGCAGCTGAAGGGGAGCTAGCATTATGGCCGGGAACAAAACACACCAGAGCACCCAGAGTACTTGAGCGGGCCTGGGAAAGAACCGCAGCTGTTAGGGGAAGGACGGCTTCAGTTTCAGAAAGGTTCCAGCTTGGGGGAGGACAGTTGTGTAACTCATTTGAATGTCTTAGGAGACAGCCCTACAGAACTTTGAGTGACAAGGAAAAAAAATCCCTGGGGAGGAGGGCGTGGTTACTCAGAAAAAGGAGCAGGCTGTGTCCCTGGGGTCCTCGCCCTTGATGGGGAGGTCTCAGTTTCTGCCCCAGGAACCACAGTACCCCTTCTCTCTTTCATATCCAGCTCCCTCCCCTCCCTTCCGTGGAGTCTCAGTTGCTTGCCTCTTTCATCACATAACAAGACTCCTTTCTAGCTCCGGTACAGGGGTGGGCAACCTTTTTCTCTGAAGGGCTAGATAGTAAATATTTTCGGTTGTAGGCCATACAGTCTCTGTGGCAGCAGCCATAGACTATTATGTAAACGAATGGGTGTGGCTGGGTTCCAATAAATCTTTATGACACTGAAATTGGAAGTTCATATAATTTTCATGTCACAAATACTATTCTTTAGATTTTTTTTCCAACCATTTAAAAATGTAAAAGCCATTCTCAGCTTGTTGGCCATATAAAACAGGCTGTGGGGCAGAGTCAGCCAGTGGGTAGTCTGCCAACCCAACCCCCAGGCTTTTTCCCATCTCCCTGAATTACTACTCTGTCCAGCCATGGAAGGTCCTGTTTGTGTCTCCTTCCGGCCTCAAAATACAGCTGTAGCACCTTTTGGTTCAACGTACTACCTACCGATGCCTGGTTCTTAGTTACTTCTCCCAGGGAATTTAACAACTTGAAAATGGCTAACAGAGTAAACCCTTAACGGCTCTTTCCTGAAATCCGATACCTTCATGCAGTGCTTTAAGGTAAAGGACTTGTGTGTGTATGTATATATAGGTGTACTATAATCTCTACAACTTCACAAGATAGGGAAGACAGTATTGCTAAATTCAGTTTACAGGGGAGAAAATTAAGGCCTGAGACCTGTCTATTCAGTTTTAAATTCTACCAAAATTCATTTGTTGCATTATTGACCTTCACTCCCTTCTGGCACCCTGCTATGAAAATAGAAATGTGGGCCACAGTGATCCAGAACTTGGATGGCTCCAAGTGTTTTTGTTGTTTTCAAATGTCTCATGACTTTTCAGCATTTTAAGAAAATCTTGTCTAAATTCTGTTTTTCAACCTAAAGGTTCAAGAGGTTAGAAAACTCATTTCAAATGCAACCAATATTTGGGTCCAGAAAACAATCTAATACAGTGTACGTGGTCTTCAAGGTATACCGTCATACGAACAGGCTTCTGCAGCATTGTAAGCAACCAGCCACAGACTGGTTTCCTAAGACACGCGTTATTAGTGATCAGCATTGTGTGTTAATGGTAATACGTTCTTTACTAAAGAGCAATGCAATGGCATTTCTTTTTGAAATAATTTATGTCTGGGCCTCCTTTGCAAATCCGTATTCTGTATTAGTTTTTCTTTCATTCAGTAACACTGATCCATCCTTCATGCAAAATTGGGGGATGTGGAGACTCCACTGGGCTTCAGAGCAGACCCACCTAGCGAGCTCTGAAGTGGGGGAAAGGGGCAAGAAGCCACCACCCTCAGCGGCAGGGAGGCCTCAGCGCTTGCAACCACTCATTTCAAAAGTTTCCTGTTTTACTGCCTCTTCGTGAGGCTTTCTGAGAAAACGAAACAGCACTTCTCCCACAGCCTGTCTGGGTTGTTTTTTGTAATGATAAAGAGGCGGGGTAAGAGCGGGAGTGTACCCCTTAACATAGTATTAACCCCAGGCTTTAGAGGGTACCTTTCTAAAATGTTAAGATCACCACTAAAAGTGTACCTTTTACCTCCAGGGTGCCCCACCCTTCCTTAGATGGGGGCTTTCAGGGTGAAAAGGAAAAAAATATCTTCCCCTCAGGAAATTTCAGTAACAAAGCGGTGATATCTAACAGCTGTCCCCTTGCAGCACCCAGCCACCTCCCCTCCCCCCATTTCCACCCAGGACAGGAGATGGTGAGACTTGCTACTGGCAACCTAAGGCCTGGAGGTAGGAGGGAAGAATGCATGATAGGTCTGAGGATAAGAGATTTCTGGAAGTAAATGCTATGAAAACAATGTTTCCTAAGGGGGTCCCCCCCACCCCCCACCCAAATCCAGTAGGAGAGACTCAGAAGTGTGCAGCAAAACGCCCTCCTAGACAGTGAAACTGACTTTTTTAGGGGTGCACCATCGAAGGCGTTTAATCATCTAAATAGGCTGGAAAACTCATTTTATCTGGGATGAAGTCCAACAGTTAAACATTCTCTTTCCGTGTGGTTTCCTTGGCTCTCTCCCAGCACACCTTGTCCCAGGCTAACTTGAATAACAGGCACATGTGACCACAGCGAGGGTGGGAAGAACATGAAGTGGGGGTGGTGAAATTCTGAATGGAATGCAGCCCCAACTAGTTCGGGGCCTGGGCTGGGACCTCTGGCACTGGCTGTGGATTTAGACAACAGAGAAGCCAAAACAATGAGCTCATGGGCAAGAATGCCGCCCGTGGGAAGTCTGGGCCATCACAGCAAACTGGTTTTTAAATCAGGATGGGAAGAGCAGTGATGGGGTCTCCCAAGGGAACAGGACTGGGGAGAGTGGGAGCCACCATCCAGCATCTTGGGGGCCGATGAAATAACTTTTGGAAGCTATCCCTTGCTAAAATTCTGTTCTGCAGAGAGCATAGGACTTCCAGGCCTATATTTAAAAATTGGTTCCTTCTTGGTTCCGTGACCTTGGGTGGCTGGTGAGATATGTGATGATCCTATCAATAAAATCCAATCAATTCCGACTCACAGCAATCCTGTAGGACAGAGTAGAACTGTAGTTTCTACTCTGTCCTTGGAAACAACCCATAGGGTTTCCAAGGCTGCAATCATTACTGAAGCAGACTGCCACATCTTTCTCCTGCGGAAAGGCTGGTGGGTTCGAACTGCTGACCTTTTGGTTAGCAGCCGAGTGCCTCAGCACTGCGCCACCACGGCTCCTTCCAACATATCCATAAGAGCAACTATATTCAAACCATGTTCTGGGTCACCGCTTTCACATGAAAAAGGAGACAATACACGGGGTTTACATTTGTTTGTTAAACAAACACAACCCACCCAGCCCAGTGTCATGTACACCCAATTCAGACTTCTAACACCAAAGAGACAATCATCTTTTTTCTACTACATCTCCCAGAATTTTTTTTACATACGGCCTACGATGGGAGAAATTGAAGAGATACTATGTTCAGTGGCCAAGTCTGGTGAGGGGGAAGGAAGGCAGCAAGAGAAGACAAAATGTAAAGAAAAAATTATCTACAAATCCCAGGTCCACGCACACTCCCAATTCTTTCAAAGCCATACTTTTATGTTTGTTTCCTACTCATCCAGGAAAGCCAGAGTACCACCTTGAGTAGCTCCCACTTGAATTCAGAGACCATCTCAAGAACAGGCTTCACACGCTGAACGCGAATGCCAAGTTATGGGATGACACTGAGGATCAAAATGATGTCAGAGGAGAGGGCAAAATGAAGTTATTATAATGAAATGTGCAAAGTTAGTTAGAAAACCAAAAGGGAAGAACCCGCTCAGCATTTCTCATTCTGAAAGAACAGAAAATTCAAAGACAGCTACCTGGCCAACCAAATGGAAGAGATCCATTATTTGTGTCCATCCCAAAGAAAGGTGATCCGACAGAATGTGGAAATTATCACACAATATCATTAATATCACATGCAAGTAAAATTTTGCTGAAAATAATTAAAAAATGGTTGCAGCAGTACATCAATAGAGAAGTGCCAGAAATTCAAGATGGATTCAGAAGGAGGCCTTGGAAGGAGGGGTATCACTGCTGATGTCAGATGGATCTTGGCTGAAAGGAGTGAACACCAGAAAGATCAGGATTGGAGAAGACTCATTAACCACCTTTGATACGCAGATGACACAACCTTGCTTGCAGAAAGCTAAGAGGACTTGAAGCTGGTACTGAGATCAAAGACTATAGCCTTCAGTATGGATCACACCTCAATATAAACAAAAATCTTCACAACTGGACCGATAAGTAACATCAGGATGAATGGAAAAAATACTAAAGTTGTCAAGGATTTCATTTTACTTGCCCATGGAAGCAGCAGTCAGGAAATCAAACGACATATTGCATCGGGCAGATCTGCTGCAAAAGACATCTTTAAAGTGTCAAAGCCAATATGTCACTTTGAGGACTAAGGTGCACCTGACCCAAGCCATGGTATTTTCAATCACCTCATATGCATGTGAAAGCTGGACAATGAATAAGACCGAAGAATTGACGCCTTTGGATTATAGTGTTGGTGAAGAATATTGAACATACCATGGACTGCCAGAAGAATGAGCAGATCTGTCTTGGAAGAAGTACAGCCAGAATGCTCCTTAGAAGTGAGGATGGCAAGACTCTTGTCTCTTGTAGTTTGGAAATGTTATCAGGAGGGGCCAGTCCCTGGAGAAGGATATCATGCTTGGAAGAGGGTCAGGAAAAAAGAGGAAGACCTTCAAGGAGATGGGCTGACAATGGCTGTGATGATGGGCTCAAACATAGTAACGTGTATGGGGATGGCGCAGGACTGGGCAGTTTCATTCTGTTGTACATAGGGTTGCCGAGTCCAGACAGATTCGAGGGCACCTAACATCCTTTAACGTCCAACCTCAAGTGTTTCTTGTGATGCTGTCTACCCTGTACTTCCACAAATCATCACCCTGCTTTGTCCTGCACCGTTATCTTTTATTATAGCACTTTGTGTACTGTATTCTAATTAGTTTGTCCCTGTCTACACTTCTAGTTTAACATTGTGCCACATTTGCTTTTTCACTATATTCAGTACCATCTTATAGTTCATACTCAAATTCCCCGAAATATCCCCATGTCTTAAAGCTTTTTCATCCAGAATCCAATTTTTAAAAAAAGGCACACTGCATTTAGTCACTGTGTTTCTTCCAAACTCTTCCCTGGCCATTTTGACAGTTGCTCCAGGGGAAGGACTATTCTATCTTTAAAATCCCAGCATCCAAGAGTGCATAGTTCATAGTGAACTGTCCACTGCCATGTAATGTATGAATGGACTTTTGAAAACATCTGACTGCTTAGAGCACCAGTTCAAAGTCCCAACTCCTTGCAGTGTTGAGAGAACCCTTATTCTAAAGGGGATCCCTGGACAGGGGACAAAGAGAGAAGGCAAAATGAATACAGAAACCAAGGGCAGAAACAAGCCATGGAAATGCTTGGAAGGAGTAAAATCCAGAAGTATTCGTGGCCCGGATGTATTTTAACAGCGGTCAGATATACCGCAAAATAGAAACCTAGTGTGGGGACAAAAAGCTGGATTCTTCTCATATCTCACAAAAATTATCAGTAAAGAATACCGGAATTCTCGGAGAGGTGTGTTACACCTGACTCCAATACCCAACCCCCAACTACCCTCATGCTTCACATAACTAAGATAACACTCTAACAACTTTGGAACGAAGAGGGAGGGTTCTCAAACCAAAAAGCCTTTCAACAGTAGAGAAGGGGTCAAAACAAAGTTCTGTAATCACTGAAAAAAATCTGAAATAGCATAAACCAAGAGCTGACTCTGAAGTCAAACAGGAACTGAAAAAGCCTGGTTGTTATTAAATGGAGGCTGCTATTCTGACTTCTCTGATGATTCACGTTCCTCGTTCACCATTCAATCCAAGTTCTTCAGGTGTTAGACTGAGAAAAATCCTGCCACAGAAATGACTTACATCGGTGGAAGAACAGCTCTGCAAAGAACTTGAATGAGGGGAAGACATGGAGCCGTTTCCCGTGCCACCCTCCCTCCAACCACCTGTTTGGGAACACACTCGTAACAAACACAGCTTTCTTTGTGAAACGGCAAAGATAAAAAGTTGCTGCCTTCTGGGAAATGCACTGCAAGTTTTACTTTAAAATCTATAGCCAGAACGCTCAAGTGCTCAGCGATCCTACTGCATTTCCTTAGTTCACTCCTCTACTCCAGAAGGGAGAAATTCACGTCTCTGAACTGGGGACGTAGAGAATCCTGTCTGCCGTGATTAGTAGCTGATGCCCAGGGCTTAAAACCAATATGCAAACCTCACATCTGCACATTTTCATGGTGAATATAGTTCTTTCAAGGTAGCAGCAATGAAAAAGGCCGGATAAAAGCCCTGAAAACATTAGTACCGGGAAATGGAACCAGGCTGTAGTGAATGAACCCTTTTTCCTAAAAATGACACGTTTGGTGCCTGAAGGAAAAGTCAGTGCAGGAACTTTGAGATTAAAATGTACTGAAATTACTCTAAAGTACAGTGGTAACATTTAAATGAAAACCCAACAGTTCTATTTTTAATGAAAGGTCGTATTCTGAAGGGAACTGTCCTTTGCTCTAAGGCAAAGCAGCTTTATGGGGCGCTCTTTTAATTCACCTGTACATACTTGGCTCAGCTGACTTCCCCACAAGGCTTGCCAAGAGGGGGAAGACAGGCGAGGATTAGGAAAGACAAGACCCGTAACACACCTTGTATTTGAATAAAAGATTTATTATTCTCTTCTCAGGAAAAACAAGAAGTTAGGGAAACACACATTTTACAACCCACATTAAACCGTAGTTGGTCCTAACCCTTCCTGGCACAGCTGGCAAAGGCACTAGCTGTTTTACCAGGACCAAGGTGTTCACACCCTACAGAATGTACAGGAATAACACGAGAGAAGGACTAATGTTTTTCCCTGAGAGAAGCATAAGACAAACAGAAGTCGTTGAAAGAGCCATCTTTCTAAGCAGCCCCTCCACGTCCACTGGAGGATCTGCCTGAACTCTGCAGCCAGTCAGCACACAGACCTAGTGCCTCCCCCATGAACCAACCCCCTTTCCCAAAACACCTGCGGGCTCCTTAAGCCCTCACTGCCCCACCCAAAATATCAGCTAAGAGCCTCACCTATATTTTAACAGTCACATATAGTAGTGGGGCTCCCTAAACTCCACCAACTTACACGTACGTACTTATTTCCACGACTGGATGTGGGGAGACCAGCCTTTTAGTCACCTCAGTCCTAAGATTAATTAAAAAACTACATAAAGTGCTTTCAAGACCTTAGAAACAGACATAAATAAGTGGTTTATGGTCAAGAGTGATAAATAACATAGGTAAAAATAGCTCTAGCAGGATCTTCCGGCTTCGAGATGGGCAGGCAGGGCAATTTTTCCCTATCACATTCTTAGTCATTTTACTTATGCCTATTTTTATCTGGAGTCCATAGACTAAAGGTCACGTTCTGAGGCTGAAGCTTTCAAACGACCCTCATTCTGCCATAGAAGTTATTCTCTGGTTTACCAGTAGCTTTTATATAACTCTGAGGTTTAACAGTGCCCACCCCTTTCTCTACAGATTTTAAGTGAGCATATTGAAATGCAAAAAAAAAAAAAAAAAAAAAAAAAAAACCAAAAAAACCCACTTTGCTGTTGTTCCCTCCTCTGAAAATTCCTAGGGGGAATCTGAATTTTTTCCCCAAAGACAGGATAAAAGGAACTGAAAAGGAACCAAGGACAAAGCCCACACCCACACCCCCACACTTGCTACTGTCCTAACACCCACAGTGCCAGGACCCCCAACTGGGTTAACATCTGTGAAAGGTGAAGGGCTGGGGACTTGGAGGGGGGTCCCTCAGGTTCCTAGTAGGGGTTCATAATGCCAAAACTAAATGGGCTAGTTCAGAGTCCAGGAAGAGCAACAATGTAGGAACTGACAGAAATAAAGAGCAGGTATAATGGAACACCAAGTCTGAAATTCAAAGAAATGTAAAATATTCACACAAAATTTGGGAATCATTCATAGAAATTAAACAGTAAGCACTTGTTTTATTGACATATTAGGCCTAGACCTGTATTTAACAAGCAAGCCTAATAATAGCACCATGGTTAAGAGACTCTGGCCTGGTCTTCCAAGCCATCATTTTACAATTCATTAAACAAACAAGGGTTCGAATTTCTCTCATCCACTTGATGGGATCTTTTTATACACATACTGTTATTAAGTCCCATTTGAAACAGCTGAAAATCTTTTAGCAAAAGCTTTAAAGATGAGCTCATGAACTCAGCTAAATTAGGTGAAACAGAAGGGACTCCCATGAACAGTTACCCCATCAGAGCCCACCATCTAAGTCATCAACACCCCCCCCGCCCCAAAACCTTTAAAATTCCACTTTGATTCAATTACTGAAAACTTACGTATAAGGAAATGAAAAGATTAGTTTCCATTTCTCAACCTCTCAATCCCAGGTTTTCTTGGGGAAAAAAAAAAAAATTTAAGGAAATTCAATTACTGAAAACTTACGTATAAGGAAATGAAAAGATTAGTTTCCATTTCTCAACCTCTCAATCCCAGGTTTTCTTGGGGAAAAAAAAAAAAATTTAAGGAATACTCACCAAAATCAGATAGGAAAATTAAAGTCAGCATGTTTATGAATCAGAATTGTTCCACCACAACCAAGTTGCATACATCAATCAGTTCCATATACACTCTAGAACTGACCAGGTCAAAGTTTAGAATAGAAAAACTGTAAGAAATAATTCCTAACTCCAGAAGCTGCAAATCTCAAAAAAGTTGGGGGGGGGGGGCCTCTAATGTAAATTCAATACTCCTCTCCCTGTTTCGAAGAAATAGATTTTCTGTAAAAATATATACAATTTTTACAGACAAATACATTTACAGGTTTTGTTTTTTTTTTCTTTAAAAAATTGAGAACATTCAATTTTTGTTAACTGGAATTAGTGAGCCTAAAGTCAAGTATTCTTGGCCATAACTAGGCTAATAAACTCAACCCAAGCCAAAGTGGAACAGGTAAAAAAGTCCCAAACACTTGGACTCTGTATTCATCAAGAAGTATACCTGGGAAAACTAATTAAAGAGGACAAAGCTTCCCTTCACACTGTTGTACAGTACTGGGGCTTCTAGTCATAGTTCTTACTCCTTGTAGCTTAAATCCATTTTACACAGGTCACTCGCATTGTTAATGATTTCCAACACTAGAGCAAGTTAATGAACTCACTGGGCCTAGTTAATGAATTCTATGACTAGCCTGGCTACTGGTCACTTCTCTAGACAAGGAAATCAAGCCTTTTCACCCTACCGTTTTCACTAAACCTAAAAGTCGTCCTCTGTGGCCTCCCGAAGTTTGCCTGTTGTTGAAAGTGGACTTTGCTCCTTCCTTTCAGACAGTGACTCTTCAAGGAAGCAGGACTGCTTTCCCACGTATTTATTCCTGTTAGCCATAATCCTCTTGCCACTTGCTTTTCTGGCTAGGCTGCTAGAGTAGGGCTCTTAGAGGTTAACAGCCTGGGCAGCTTGGTGTCCGTCTTCATAAATACATTTGATTTCACAGAAGTGTGTGGTGTTGGTGGCTGGAGATGGTTAAGAGTCAATTATTGCACTTACGAGGCTACTTTATTAAATATGCCAAACCAGCTCCTACTCCGGCAACACCAGCAAAAGCCAGCAGCACATTTCTGATGCCACTTTCTAGGTCCTCTACGTGGAAGAACTCCACAAACCCATCCTAGAAAACAAAAAACACACACATTTTTCAAGCATGGGTTTCCACTGGCTTAAAAATGATATTTATAGGAAAAAAAATGAATTGAAATAGCTAAATTGCCCCCCAAAACAACAATTAATCAGTTATTATTCATTCTTGGGCTGCAAAGAGATACATTTCCCTAGTTCTTCAGTTCATGCCAACAATCCATAAGTGGGCCACCTCTAATAGTTAAACTTAACTTTACAGTAGAATCCTGGTCATATTCCAAACCAAATCAAACTCACTGCCATTGTCAGTCGTTTGTGACTTGTAGCGACCCTACAGGACAGAGCAGAACTGCCCCAGCAGGGTTTCCAAGGCTGTAATCTTTACGAAAGTAGAGTCTTTCTCGCTTGTGGATTGGCTGGTGGTTTCAAATCACAGTTGGCTGCCAAGTGCTTTAACCACTGTGCCACCAGGGCAGCAGACTCTTGGTCATAAGAGAATAACCTAAACAAAGGGTCTCTGAGAGTCCTCAACTCAATAAAAGTTGCAAGCAAGTCTTTAGCCTCAAATTCCCACCATCTATTATATTAACTGCAGAGACGCAGTGTTTCCCAGTGTAGCTAAGTACCTCCTGCACCAGAATCACCTGAGTGTACGTTTGAAACGCAGGTTCCTGGGTCCCACCCTATCAATCAGTTATCATCAGGGAGGGGCTGCTCAGGGAAGTATTTTATCTATCATCTCTACTGGACTCTAGTTTCTTCATACCGCTATCTAAACCAACATCAAGCACCTTGGAGAGCTGAAAACCGACAATCTCACAAGTGACTGAAAATCTGAATTGTGCGTTATTTAAAAAAAAAAAAAAAAACCTATCTATCTCACCTTATCTATAAAATTCTCCATTCCATTTCCACTCCAAGCCCATCACCCCTAATCCCCTAAGGCAAACTTACCCAGCCTCTTTGTTTGAGTAACCATTCCCGTTTCGTCCTTACGAGAACATCTGTGATACTTTCTGCTAATGGTTCGATGCAGCTTTCTTGGTTTACGCTCTTCAAGTGTTTGGCCACAAAGGCACCAAAAGATATCAGAGTCACAATTCTGCCCCAGTTTGTCACTCCGTCACTGAAAACATGGACCATGACTCGAGATATCGATTTGACATCGTCTTCGTTTTTCATGTCCAGTTTCCGAAGCATGCCTGAGGCGAAGAAGCGCACGCAGGTTCTCACGCTCTGGTCTCCTTTGTGCACACCCGGCCCGACTCCTGCCCAGCCAGCGCGGGGGAAATGGCGAACGCGGGCTCCACCGAGCTCAGCCCGACCCCGCTTGGGAATCCACCCTCCCCGCTTTCCGGGCTTTGGAAAGAGCTGCCATTTCCCAAGGAATAAAGATGGGCGGGACCAGTGACTCACAGACGGACTATTTCGGCCTCAGGACGACACTCGTCCCCACCCTCCCCGGGGGGCCGCGTCGACTTACCTTGGAAGGCCGTCTCGTGGTTGCGCTGCAGCCCATCCGCCACCCGCCGCAGCGTCTCCAGCGCCTTCCTGCCGGCCGTCCCGGACGCGCCCATCGGCTTCGCGTCCTTGGCGCCGCTCGCCTGCTCCCGAAGGTACCGAGAGATAATCTCCAGCGACTGCCGGTACAACTCGTCGTCCTCCTCCTCCTCCGCCGGGGGCGGCGTCGACGGCAGCGACCCGCTGGCCCCGGGGCCGCCGCTGACCTCCCCGAGCAGCCCGGGCAGGGCCAGGACGGCCGGCCGCTTCCCGAGCGGCTCCGGCTCGTAGCCGTCCAGCTCCTCCTCGGGCGACATGGCGTCGGCGGCCAGCGCTGCCATCTCCTCCGGCGGCGACGCGCGGCGGCCGAGCGCGAACAACGTCGGCTTGGCGGGGACCGCGGTGACGTCGGGGCCCTCGGCGCCAATGGGCGCCGGCCGCGCGACCCTCAGGGCGTCGGGCGCCAGGGCGGCCGGGGGGCTGCCGCCGGCGTCCCCTCCCTCTCCCTCCTGCCGGGCTGTGGCCTCCTTCCCGGGGGCTACGAGGCGCCCTCCCGGCGGGGTGGCGCTGCCGCCGGCCCCGAGGCCGGCGCCCCCACAGTAGAGGTTGAGTCCGATTACCGCGTTTCTCTTGAACCCGAACATCGCCAGCCCTGCCATCGCCATCGCCGCAGCCGCCTGGGGGGGGGGGGGGGTGGCAGAGAGACCGGGAGCCTAGTGAACCTCGCCTGGAGGAAGCGGAAGCGAAAACTGGAAGAGGCGCCGCGAGACTGCGACTTTAGGCCGGGCCTACGCGATGGCGTCACACCGATGACTGTCCACAAAAGGAGAAAGGGGCGGGGACTTCCGGAGGCTGCACAAGGCACTAACCGCCTGAGTCTCGGTGACGTCAGGACGCTTCGAGCACTTTAGCGCGTAGTTCCGGTCTGGCTCGGTGCGAGGCGTCCCCGGCGCTGCCTCGTGCAAACGCTTTCGGTTGCTTTTGGGTTAGAGGGTTTTTTTCCACCCCGAGGGAGAAGGAGGATGAAAAGTTTCCGTTAGGGGTGGGAAGTCTTAAATGTTAGAGGCAAATGAGAGGGCACTGTTGGCCCCATGGTTATTTTGCGCATCATCAGCTCTCCCATTCCAACCATGTTAGAAAATGGGGACCCGCTCCGTGGACTGCTCTTGAAAACCTATATGCAAGTTGACTAAATGAAGCTGTTCTGCCGTTGCTAAACCATTCCCATCTCCCTACCTGCCTTTTCCCATCCCCCGTCTTTGCCCCACAGTCCCTGCCTCTGTTTACCTGTAAGCCTTTCTCCCTCAGCACCTCTTCTGAATCTTATTTTTGTATATTGATTAGAAGGCACAGTTGATTCGAGGTGTAACCCCCTTGTGGGGAAGGATCCTGTTATGTGCTATAGATGTCACCTAGTGTTAATTGAAGCAAGCTTTTTCTGTTAAAAAAAATAAAAAGTTGTCACTTCCAAGTCATGGTGATCCCATGTGTGTGTCATACCCCGTATATGTCACAGTAGAACTGTGCTTTGTAGGGTTTTCAATGACTGATTTTTTTTGGAAGTAGATCACCAGGCCTTTCTTCCTAGGTGCCTCTAGGTAGACTCAAATCTCCAACCTTTTGGTTAGCAGCCAAGCAGCTTAACCATTTGCACCAGCCAGGGACTCCCGTTCTGTAAAACGGTCTGTAAAAATAATAGCTAAAATTTAAGAGCAAAGTATTTGAGGGACATGTACAGGAAAGAAGAGCAAGCTTCCTATTTCCCAAAATATGACAGTTTAATTAGGAGATACATACCACACAATTAGTATTTTGGCAGGATCTAGAAGCATAGGAATTTATAATATGTAGCAGACAGAGGATGGAGAGAAGCATTTGTGAATAAGAAATGGTTTCTCAAAGAACTTCCAGCACAACAACTAACCTTAATGTGAGATGGGATATATGCTCTGTACAAGGCCTCGACAATTCAGTAATATTGGCACTGAGAGGTTGGAAAATTCCCTTTGGGCTGAGAAAGCTAAAGGCAGGCTTTATGAAAGCGGTAGCTTTTTTTCTGTGTGTCATGGATTGAATTATGTACCCCCAAAACTGTGTGTATCAATTTGGCTGGGCCATGATTCCCAGTATTGTGTGGTTGCCCTCCATTTTGTGATTGTAATTTTATGTTTAAGTGGATTAGGGTGGGATTGTATAACACTAAGGTCACATCCCTGAGCCAGTGTAAAGGGAATTTCCCTGGGGTGTGGCCTGTACCACCTTTTATCTTACAAGAGATGAAACGGAATCAAGCAGAGAGTTGGGAACCTCAAACCACCAAGAAAGCAGCCTGGGGAGCAGAATGCGTCATTTGGACCTGAGGTTCCTGTGCTGAGATGCTCCCAGACCAAGGGAAGACTGATGACAAGGACCTTCCTCCAGAGCTGATGGAGAAAGAAAGCCTTCCCCTGGAGCTGACTCCCTGAATTTGGACTTGTAGCCTTCTGGACTGTGAGAGAATAAATTTCTCTTTGTTAAAGCCATCCACTTGTAGTATTTCTGTGACAGCAGCAGTAGATGACTAAGACTCTGGGCTTCTAAAATATGATTGTATTAGGTAGTGGAGAGAGAGGGATGGAGGTAATAACAAGAGCAAAGGCCTTCAGCCTCTGAAAAATGAAATGCACTGCAAGTTTTACTTTAAATCTATAGCCAGAAAGCTCAAGTGCTCAGCAATCCTATTGCATTTCCTTAGTTCACTCCTCTGCTCCAAGATGACTACGGCAAACCTTCTGTTCTGTCCTCAGACCTCTAACAGCCTCTCCTTCCTCATCACTCAGCTGATGACACATTTCACTGAAAAATGGAAGCAATCAGAAGAGAATAACCTCATTTCCCATCATTAAATTGGATAATTTACTGTTTCTGCTTCCACTCCCTTTGCCTTTCCAATATGGTTAAAATAAATGCGTCTTCCTCTCTAACATCGGCCTCTTCACTTGTGCGTTGGGTCACGTCTCCTTCGCCTACTCAGGTACTTACAATTATCCCTTTAGGTTCTTGCACCATGAATTTCTCCCTCTTTGTCAAACTGTTCCCATCAGCATAAAACTTGATATTCTGTCTCACATCTTTAAAAATCAGGCTTCAAACCATTGGGTCAGGTTCGAACCCCCTGCTGAGAATCTGCATTTCTACCCGGATCCCAGGCGATGCTAATGCTGCGGGTTCGGGACCAATTCTGAGACCCACTAGTAGAGCAGTGGTTCTCAGACTTTATTATACGTAAGAATCACCTGGAGACCTTGTGAAACTGTAGATTCTGACTCAGTATATCTGGGGTGGAAATGCAGATTCTCAGCAGGGGTTTGAACCGGAAGGAACCGGCTTGAAGCCCTGTTAAAAAGCCTTCTCTAGAACCTACTTCCCCTTCTAAATTTTTTGATGCTTTCTTATAGCCAAACTTTCCACTTCCTCAACTTTTCTCTCTTGACCTATCCCAATCAAATTTTCATTTTCACACTCCACTAAAACTATTCTTGTTGAACTTCGTGAATGATTTTCACGTGCTCAAGTCCCAGTGGTCAGTTTTACTTGATCTCATAGCAGTAGCTGACATAGTTGATCACTTCCTTCCTGAAGCACCATCTTCATCAGCCTTCCAGGGCACCACACTGTCCTGGTTTCCCTTCTTCCTCACTGGCTGACTCTTCAGTTTTGTTCATCTTTGCTGGAGGTCCACTTCATAAGGATGGTTCCCTGTTTCCCTAGCTGTGCTTGACCTAAGGCAGGCATTCCATTGTTGAATGGATGAATCTCAATATTTACTAACATGGGACATATAAAGGTTAGAAACGCAGGATGGGCCACATTATTGAAGGCTTTGAAATACAGTCAAAGAGCTTGAACTTTTCTAGGCAGTTGGGAACCACTGAGCACTACGGTACCAGGAGGTATGTTTTAATTTAGGTTTGTTACTCTTCTGCGGGTTCTAGAACAGATTAAGGGAGAAAGATCTGGCGGCAAATAAATCAAGAGGCTACTGTGATTAGTAATGGTTAGTAATTGTGACCTGTGGTTGGGTGGCGGTAGTGGAAATGGAAGAGAAAAGGTACATGGAGATGCACTGTGGAGGCAATGTCTATTGGACTTGACTATGAGGACGTGTGTGTGGGACCAGGAACTCATTTAGCCTTTTGTCTCTGGTTTCTGAAAATAGCCCTTAGGATTCCCCAGCAATCAAGATGCCTTTGTTTTTCCAAAACAGCCAGGCAATACTTAAACATGCAAATGATTGGGAGCCCCCAACTCATCACCTGGCAGCAAACCTCAGAAAGGGGGGCATGATGGAGTCAGTCATACATACTCACTGATACTTACATGTGTATTGAGGCAAGGAATTAGCATGGTTGCTGGGAGGCCCTGGCACTAGGGAAGCTGAGTTCACTCAGAAGGTGTTCTGATCCTTACTAGGAGTCAGAGTTGGAGTAACCTCTGTTTCTGTCCACATGTCACACCAATTGTGGCTTATGCTCTAAGATAAATATACCGGTGGCAGTCCCAAACCCCAGAAGAAAAGCATTGTTGACGTTCTGAATGTGCCCATTGTTCTCATAGGCATTCAATCCTTTGAAGCTTCACCAAGCTGTGTGCACATTTCCTCCTCAAAATGTGCCTTTGTTTCACAAATGTCAGAGAATTCATTTACATCATATCTTTTAATAGAGGGGGAAAATACATATATATATATCTCCCGGTGTGGGCACTAAGACATACACCCATGACTTTGCTCTACAGTCTGTTGGGGCTTGAGATGAGGCATACTTAAAATCTCATGTCTTCTCTCCTCTCAAATTAAAAAAATCTTGCTCTTATCCCTACTGTCTGTCTTCATGATTCAACCCTTTATGCATCAGCCTGGTAAAGCAGTGGTGGTGGTGCTTCCTTTTGAGGCCCTCAGTACAGCTCAAGCTTTGAGAGACTCTCAGCTCTGCTGCTAAGAGATCTCCAGAACTACCTCTAAGCTGAGCCTAATCTTTTGCCTTTAAGTTCTTTCCAGGGCCTCTTCACACCACACCCTTTCGTGCTGTGCCTGCAGCACCAGCATCTTCGACCGTCCCCTCACAATATTATGACCCATTGTCTTTGCCTACAAAATCATAGCTTCGAGCCCTTGTCTCCACAGCTAACACTAGCATATAACTAGGCTTCAGTAGCCTCTTAAAAGATGGGACAGACATTCCTAGTTGCCTTACCCAATATTCATCCTTCCCTTCTTTCTGACAAAATTCATTTGTTTTTTTTTTTTTTTTAGAGTTACAACACGCTCAGCTTTCCAGAGCTCCGTTGCCGTCCTGAAAATGTCGATAAACTTCTTTGTAGTGAAGCGACATCGTGGTAGGAGTAAATGATTGTCAGTCATTTGGCAGTTATTAAGCCGGGGATAAAAAGGTGAGTAAGACATGCTTCCTTGTCCCTTAGGTACATAAATTGTTGTTGTTAGGTGCCATTGAGTTGGTTTAGACTCATAGCAACCCTGTGTACAACGGAACGAAACACTGCCTGGTCAGGGGCGGATTAACCAGTAAGCACGTTCCGCACCGGCTTACAGTAAGCAAGGTAGCATGGGCTTAATTGTGTTTACTTACCAACTGGCAGTGTACAGTTTCACCTGGTTTTCACCACATCTTCGATTGGTGCACTACAGATTAGTAAGGAAGCACAATTAAATCCGAGTGTACCTTGCGTGTTGGTAGTAGGTCCCCGTGCCCGGTCCTGCGCCATCCTCACAGTCGTCGCTATGCTGGAGCCCCCTGTTGGAGCTACTGTGTCCGTCCATCTCATGGAGGGTCTTCCTCTTTTGCTGACCCTCTACTTTCCCAAGCGTGATGGTCCACAAATTAATAATTATAAAACAATATAATTCGGTATGGCATTCGATGAAATTCGACATTCGTTTATGATAGAAAACAACAACACAAAAAAACTTAGCAAACAAAGAAGAGAACTTCTTTAACCTAATAAAAGAATGTCACCAAAAACCTCAACCACCTGTCTGTTTGTCTTCCTGTGACAGCTTGTGTGTCGCTCTGATGCTGGAAGCTATGCCACAGTATTTCAAATACCAGCAGGGTCACCCGTGCTGAACAGGTTTCACTGGAGCTTCTAGACTAAGACTAGGAAGAAAGGCCTGGCAATCCACTTCCAAAAATTAGCCAGTGAAAT
This sequence comes from Dugong dugon, assembly GCA_030035585.1. Lineage (NCBI taxonomy): Eukaryota > Metazoa > Chordata > Mammalia > Sirenia > Dugongidae > Dugong > Dugong dugon. The sequence goes on along the minus strand of CM057462.1, from coordinate 196,672,308 downwards.
CCTTATGGATCACAACAGAACACTGTCTGACTTGCTTGCTTTGGACACGTCATCAGAGGCATCAGTTGCTGGAGAAGGACATGTCTGGTGATGGCGGGGAGTGAGGGAGACCTTCTGTGAGGTGGATTGACACAGGGGCTGCAATGATGGACTTGAACGGGAAGATGGCGCAGGACCAGGCAGTGTTTTATTCTGTTACACGTGGGGTCACCACGAATCTGAGCCAGCTCAACAGCAGCTAACAACAAGCAAACACCTACAGCAGTTTCTTAGACGAGATGGAGAAAGCATTAACTGCAGAGGAAAACACTGACAAACAAGACTCCATCAGAATTAAGGCAGGTCAGGGCCACAGTTAGCTGTAGGAGCAACATGCATGTGCACAGGCTGGGGAGAACAATGAACTCTGCCTTGGGAAACAGTGACTGTGAGCTGGGTATTGAACTGTGTGTAAGCGTTCACCAGGAGAACAAGGGACAAGACATTCTAAGCAGCGGGAAGAACATCTGCAAAGCTACAGAGCCAAAGCTGGGTGGTGAGTTCAAGGAACTCCAAGTGGTCAGACGTACAAGAAAGGGCCTGTGAGAGAACACAGGTTTTCCTGTTCTGTCATCCCAGCTCTAGCCATCAGCTCACCCGGCACTACCACTCACCAGCTCAGTGACCTTGGGCAAGTTATCTCAGTCTCTGGGTCTGTTTGCCCATCATCACGGATTGAATTTTGTCCCCCCAAAAATTTGTGGATCAGTTTGGCTGGGCCATGATTCCCAGGATTGTGTGGTTGTTCTCCATTTTGCGATTGTAATTTTTTAAATTGTAGTTAAATGAAGTTTACATTTCAAGTTAGTCTCCCATTGTGATTGTAATTTTATGTTAAAAGAGGATTAGGGTGGGATTGTAACACCCTTGCTGAGGTCACATCCCTGATCCAACCCTGGGGTGTGGCTTGTACCATCTTTTATCTTAGATAAAAGGAGAGGGAAGCAAAAGCAGAGAGTTGGGGAGCTCATATCACTAAGAAAACAGCACCGAGAGCAGAGCGCGTCCTTTGGACCTGAGGTTCCTGCGCAAAGAAGCTCCTAGACCAGGGGAAGATGATGATGAGGACCTTTCTCCAGAGCCGACAGAGACAGAAAGCCTTCCCTTGGAGGTGACACCCTGATTTTGGACTTCTAGCTTACCAGACTGTGAGAAAAGAAATCTCTTTGTTAAAGCCATCCACTTGCGGTATTTCTGTTACAGCAGCACTAGATGACTGAGACACCCATCTATAAAGTAAGAGTACTATTCCTTCCCTATGAAGTTGTAAGGATGGAAGAGAACAGTTCTCAAAGTGTGCTCTGCAGACTCCTGGAGTCCCTAAAGCCCTGGGTCCCTCAGGTCAAAGCCATGTTCACAAGAGTACTGAGACCCTTGCCTTTTTCAGTGTGCTGACATTGGCACTGATCATGCCAAAGTAATGCAGGTAAAACTGCAGGCATCTCAGCACAATCCAGGCAGCAGCACAAAGCTGTCCTCATAGTTATTGTACCCTTTATTGCTATACGTTTGCAGTCAGAAAAAAGAAAAGAAAAGCCAGTTTCACTTAAGAATGACCTTGATGAAGCAGTAAATATTATTAAATCTCAACCCTTGAGTACATGGCTTTTTAATATTGTTTGACAAAATAGGAGGCACATACAAGGCACTTCTGCTTTACATCAAAGTATGAGGGTGTCTCTAAGAAAGCACGTGGCCAATTTTTGAATTGCAAGCTGGACTGGCTGCTTTTTTCATGGAAAACCATTTTAACTTGAAAGAACAACTGATAGTCAAGGGATGGTTATTCAGACTTGGTATTGGACCGACATTTTCTCAGAAATAAACAACGTGAGCCACATAAACCAGAGACTTCATCAGCCTGAGACCAGAAGAGCTGGATGGTGCCCGGCAACTAACAGTGACCACCCTGACAGGGAACACAACAGAGTCCCGGACGCAGGGGGGGAAAAGTGCAGAGCAGAACTCAAATTCTAGTAAAAAGACCAGACTTAATGGTCTGACTGAGACTGGAGAAACCCCAGAAAGCATGGCCCCCAGACTCTCTGTCAGCTCAGAACTAAAACCATTCCCGAGGCCAACTCTTCAGACCAAGATTGGACTGGACTGTGGGACATAATACTCGTGAATAGTGTGCTTCTTAGCTCAAGTAGATACATAAAACTAAATGGGCAGCTCCTGTCCAGAGGTGAGAGGAGAAGGCAGAGAGGGTCAGGAGCTGGTTGATTGGACACGGGGAATCAGGTGGAAAGGGAGAGTGTGCTGTCACAGTATGGGGAGAGCAATTAGGGTCACATAACAATGTGTGTATAAGTTTTGTATGACAGACTAACTTGAACTGTAAACTTTCACTTAAAGCACACTTTAAAACAAAACGAACATGGGCCTGCCACTTCGAGGAGGATGACTTTCAGTATCTATTGCCAATGATAAAACTTGAGATTTCAAGCTAAAATTGTCATTTTGGAAAATTCGTATCAGCTACAATGAGCTTGACAGCTTCCCAACACTTAAAGACTTTTCTGATGGGATTAGTTTTAATATTAATGAATGTTTTTTTAATTGGATAATGAAATGTGCCAACATTTGGAATATCTGCCTAACTGACTGAGTGAATCAATTATTTTTCAAATGACTGATGCATTATGTTTCAAAATCACGCTTGGGTAAAAGATCCATTCAAAATGCAAGACAGATCAATACATCAGTAAATATTTGTTGACTGTATGAAGGTAGGAGGAAAGTCAGGGGTTCCCAGGAAGACAATAAAAAGTAAAAAAATTCAAAACAAGGACTGAAAATAGGCCACTGTGTTTGGTAAATTAGGAGTCCCTGGGAGGTACAGATGGTTAAGTGCTCGGCTAAAAACCGAAAGGTTGCCAGTTCAAACCCACTCAAAGACGCCTTGGTAAAAAGGCCTGGAGGTCTGCTTCTGAAAGGTCCCAGCCATGAAAACCCTATGGAGCACAGTCCTGCTCTAACAGATGGTGTCATCCTGAGTCAGAATCAACCTGACAGCAACCAGTTTGGTTTGGTTTGGTTTTTGGACCTTAGCAATTAGATTATTTTGATAATGGATTTAGTAAGATAATGAGGACAGAAGCTGAATTGCAGTGAGTTGGAGAGTAAATAGGAGTTGTAGAAGTGAGGACGGAAAGTATAGCTTCTTTTTCAAGAAATTTGAGAGTGAAGAGAAAGCAGAAGCGTGGTTGGGTTGAAGAAAGATTTTTTAAAATGAGGGAGTCAAATGTGTTTGTAGGTTAAGGAGAATGGTCTTGGGGAGTGAAAGAAATTAGAGGCAAGAGAAGCGAGAGCTGACAGGGCATAGTGATTCAGAGGAGAGAGGGGAGGGCAGAGGTTCCAGTTAAAGCCTTTGTAAGAAGAGGCCCCTCTTTGGACAGGCGGGAAGATGCAGACAGTTTTCTCACAGGTCAGTGTAGAGTCCCGAGGAGGAATGCTGGGGGATTTGGTACTTGTCTCCTGTTTGTTTCCACAAAAATACACGTGACAGAACATACAGCTGTTCAACCATAGCCACGTTCATTGACGGTGGTTACGTGTGTCACACTGTGCCACCGTTCTCCATTCTCTGCCCGTGCTGTTCCACACCACCGTTACTTAGACTCTCTGCCCCTTAACGTTCTCATCTGTGTTTTAGAATTACTGTTGTCCATTGAATCTCATATGGATAATTCTTTAAGAGGGTGCAATGCTCAAGGGTCGCCTTCCTTTTGAGGTAGAGTGCAAGGCTGTCTACAGAAGGCTGGGACTAGAGACCAGTGCTTGAGGAGAGCCAAAAAACGCAAACCCGTTGGCATCCAGCCGACTGACTCATGGTGGCTGTAAAAATGGCATGGCAGGGGTGTCTGACCTCCTCTAACGTCACACAGGGGAAGGAGAATCAAGAGCAACAGCCCGAGGCTGATTCCTACGAGGCAGGGTTTAGACATGCCTGCACCCTCCAATCTTTATGCCAGTTCTGACACCATCTGTCCTCCCCGTGGCACTCGCTGCTTCTCTGCTAGGTTCAATAATCCATTGTGATGGCCACACAGAACTCACAGACCATACTCACGATGGTGGGGTTTATTAGGGAAGTAACAGGTTACGATTCAGGACCAGGAAGGACTCAGGGTAGTTCTGCCATCAGGACAGCCTCTTCCCAGCTGTGTTTGCAGGCAGGTCTCTCTCTGGCCCTCGGCCCAGCCTCTGCCCTGCTCGGGCAAGTGTTACAAAGCTCTTTAGCTCCACCGATAAGTGCCTGGGGGTGCCCCATTTCACCAGGAGGCCTCCTGCCCAAAGGTGCTCAGCTTTCTCCCTCCATGGGCCAGGAAGCCCACCACGTCTCCTGCTGTGCTCCTGGTTCTGCTTCCTCTGCTGCCACCGTTTCTCGCTGCCTCTGGTGTTACAGCTCTCTCTCTCTCTCCCCCTCTGTCTCTGTCTCTGTCTCTGTCTCTGTCTGTCTGTCTGTCTCTCTCTCTCTCCCTCTCCCTCTCTCTCTCTCTCTGTCTCTCTCTCTCTCAGCCCTGGTCCTGCAGCCTCTGTCTCCTGGGTCTAGGGGATCTCAGTGCAGGGATCCTGGGTCCAATGGATGTGCTCCACTCCTGACTCTTCTTTCTTGGTGGTAGGCAGTCGCCTTGCTCTGGGATTGACTGCTCTTTTAAGCCTAGTGGGATGGCAAAACTAACAAATCCCCTTGTTAGGGTTCCATACACCTTATTTGCATGGTCCCACCCCCACAAGGGTGCCATGCACCTTATTTATATTATTAACAAGCTATCCAGTCCCCTTGGTGGGCCACAAACACTTCATTTGCATAGTTCCACCCAATCATTTGGTGGGAGTTATAAAACCATGGTAAGAAAGGCCATATAAAAGTGATTCATCACACCGCAGTGACCCTATAGGATAGGGCAGAACTGCCCCATTGGGTTTCCAAGGGTCTTTACGGAAACAGACTGCTACATTTTTCTCCCGCGGAGCAGCTGGTGGGTTCAAACTGCTGACCTTTTGGCTAGCAGCCAAATGCTTAACCACTGCGCCTTTCTTGAGGAGAGCAGCTGTGGGGGAATTCAAAAGGCATGCGGCTCCCTGTGAGGACTGCCAAGTTAAGGCTGGAAACCACACAGCCAGCGCTCAGAAGCGGAGACATTTGTATACCCAGTACTGGAACAACTCTTGGTGCATCTGTAGGCACTCAATAAATATTTCTTGAATGAATAAATGAACATAAAAGTTAGATTGCTCTAGAACTGGACAGTGGTAGGGTACATGAGACCAAAGTACAAGAAACAAAGGTGACTGAGGCGTGGTTAAGAGTGTCTTTGAGATCGTTTTCTGCGCAATCCAAAGTGAATAGGGAAGGACGTGAAGCCACAAAGGATCTGGTAGACTGGAACTGCAATTGGCCCAAACTAGGTGATAAAACAACTGAAGAATGAATGGCAAATGACAATTTATAATTTTTTAGAAAACCTGTGGGTTTTGAAATGGAAAAAGTAGATCCACAGAGGAGCTGACCCAGGTGACAGACGTCCAGGAAAGGGGTTGGGTGGAAAACTTGGTGTCTTACTCAATTTCAATTTTTCTCCTTTTGGCTTGGGACATGGAGCTCAGACTTCTCCTCTGTGAAGTCTGACAGTGGGGCCTGCCGCTGCAGGTTCCAAGTGAACCAAACTACTAACCACTATTGGCTGAGCAGGCAGTGTGAGTGATACTCAGGAGCCTATTAACTGATAATGGATTCAGACCAAATTAGAGCTCTGGAGCCTACCACCAAGATCTGACCTGGCTTGTACAAATGGTTTAGTTCAGAACACTGATGACAGATTCACATTTGTAGCTATCAAGAATATGAGAAGGATGATGAAGATGTTGGATAACAGGATCAGAAATACAAAAAGATTTTGGCAGGCAGGACCAAATCTAGTAAGATTTAGTTTAAATTGATTAAAGCAGCACAAAGGTTGGCGGCGGGGGGAGCTCACGACCATACACGGCATGGAAGATACAGCATAATGTTTTGAAAATGACTTAGGAGACCCAACAGAAATATGGTCCAAGTAGGCAATTAAAACATAAAAGAGGACATACAAATGGCATATACACATAGACATATACCTATATATACATATATATGCATGTATGTGTGTGAATATATATATACACATGTATGTATATGCATGTAAAATTTTTGTTTACCTTTCACATTGGCAAAAACTTAAAAGACTGATAATATCAAATGTAGTGGGGACAGTAGTGGTCAGTGGTAGAATTATTGCCTTCCATGCAGGAGACCCAGGTTTGATTCCCAGCCAATGCACTTCAAGCACAGCCACCACCCATCTGTCAGTGGAGCCTTGCATGTTGCTATGATGCCGAACAAATTTCAGTGGAGCTTCCAGACTAAGACAAACTAGGAAGAAAGGCCTGGTGATCTACTTCTGAAAAATAAGCCAATGAAAACCCTGTGGATCACAATGGTCCAATCCCATTGTGTGTGGGGTTGCCATGAGTCAGACAGAAGCTAACAACAACAACAAAATAGCAAGTATTCAATTGGAAGTGGAAGTATGTATTAAAATGTTAAATGCACATACCTTGTGATCCATCCAGCAACTGATTTGCTCAATATTTACCCTAGAGAATACTCCCATGTAACACTAAGAGGCATAAAGAATTTTCACTAAAAACATTGTAATAGCAGAAAATTGGATACAGTCTATATGTCCAATAGCAGAATGGTTAAACTGTGTTATATCCATACTATGGGATACTATTTAGCAGTTATAAAGGATGAGATAGCTCTGTATGTACTGATATGAAAAGCTTTCTAAAACATGTTAAGTGAAAAAAAGAAAATGCAGAATAATACATACCATATGGTATCATTTATGTTTAAAAAATCCCACACAACTACATATTTCTACATGTAAATTGAAAGGTCTGGAAGAATAAAAGTGTTTATTTCTAGGAGGAAAGGATCAAGATTGTTTTATAAAAAGAATGCATTAGTATATTATTTATGAAATCAGAACAACCCTACCTCACCTGAAAAATAAAACCTGTAGGTTTCATTTGTCAGTTTCACATGACTCAGTACCGTGAAGGGACAGGTAGTGAAGAAGATCTAAGGTGTTCAAGTTCATAACCAGGCAGGTGACGGTTTAGTTCTACTTGTCTTGGTCAGACCACATCTGGATCAAACAAAGTGGCACACTGACAAATTTGAGCTCATGCAGAGGGCAGCCGGGGTAATGCCAGGAGTTACCACGTCATGGAGAGACAGCTGGAAGAAGGGAGAATGTTCAGTGAAGTGAGATATAGAAAGAAGTGGTCCTCAAATATCTGAAGGGTTGTAATGAGGGCGAAAGTGGTCATACATTTCAAGACACTGGACTTACTGAGACTAAATGGTCCCTTGCTAGGTATGCTGTATATATGTGTATGCAGAAGGAAGTAGTTGGAACTAAATGATCTTCGAAGTTCCAGTTAACTTCAAGAATCTATTCTAAATTCCCTGGCTCCAGCCAGATTTGCCAAACCCTATGTCTCGTCTCTAAAGTTCCTGTCTTTTGAGTTGTTTTATCACGGAAAGGATATTAACTGAAAGGTATTTTGACACACTACAAACCGGAAGGATTCAATTTTAATTAAATGCCTCATAAAATATACAGATGATTATAACTGGAATACTTACCAAGGACAACCAAAGGGATGGAATAACAATGAAACTTTAATTTTGGCTCTCCTTGCCTGTACAAGTCATTCAGTGGGAGAGGTTTTCCTTAAACCTGGATGAAAACTCCAGAAGGCCCTCTAACTTTTCATCACCTTTAGGTAACAGTCTTGGAATCAGTTTAGTAGCAAAACACACTCTTGATTTGGAAATAATATTAACAAACACAACAGTCTTCATCATAGGTAAGAATCTCTCCACCCCACAGCTAGGTCAGTAAAGCCTGCCAGCTTGCCTTTGTTGGGGGAAGAGGGGCGGCTGGCGTTCCCTTCCCTTGGCTAGCCTTCCCCCTCCTCTTGCTAGCTGCTGACACGGACAAGGAAGAGGGGGGAACATTCTTAGTGGCTTCCTGCTCTCCAGGCCTGGCTGATGTTGAAAGCTGACTGTCTCGTGGCTGTTTTGTGGATCCACCAGATGTTTTCCTACTGGGTCTCTCCAATGGCAATGTCAACCCCTAAAGTAAGCTATATATATTCTAGTAGATCGATCGATCCTATTTCTATGGCCACCACTCCCCCACCCTTTTGTTTTCTGGTGGTCCATTCCACATAGGACCCTTTAAGGGGTCCCACTACCCTTCCAGGCAGTTCTCTTGAGTAAGATTTAAACTGACTCCATACTTGATCTCTCCAATTCTTCTCCATTTGACCCTTTGACAGAAGGGAGTGCAGTTATTTCCAAGATATAACTGTCTACCTTGCTACCTCAGGCTTTGTTGGCAGCCAGCCTTTGCCTTGAAATTCCTCTACCATGACTCATACACAGTCTCATGATCACCCTCACCCAGGGCGTAAGTATTCAGCCCTGCAGTGGTTCCCTGAAGCCCCTCCCTAGGCTTGAAGACAGAAGTGCTCCCCCACCTCTTTTCCTCGGGATGGGATGGGACTCAGCACCGAGTAGCTCTCTCCAAAGAAATCCCTTTTGTAAATCTACTTTTTTATACTCTTGGAACAGATGAGGGGGTCTAAGAGTTGTGAGAAACTAACTGTCCTTGGTAATTTCCCTTCAACTTTTGCGTTTTCATCTGGTGTCTCACTTTGGAATTTCGTATCAATTGTATCCTGATGCCCCAACTGAAACACCCAATTTAAAATCTTATAAAAAGAGCCCTGGTGGCGCAGTGGTTAAGAGCTTCGGCTGCGAACCAAAAGGTCGGTCGGCAGTTTGAATCCACTCTTCCTTGGAAACTCTCCGGGGCAGTTCTGCTCTGTCCTACAGGGTTGCTATGAGTTGGAATTGATTTGAAGGCAGTGGGCATTGGGGTGTTAAGTATAAAACCATCTGTTATCAATCCTGCTTTACTTCCTTCCCCCTTCTCTGTCCAAAGGAGTCTGTGTGATTCAGTCTTAACAAGCCAAGTCACAGGGTAGTCATCCAGTTGGCCTGACACAGTCTGGTCATGCCTCCTTTAGTGTGGAAAAAGCCAAGCCAAGATCTAGCCACAGTGAACTCACTGCCCCCAAGAGGGGAAGATCACTGTTCCCTCTCGGTTCCAAACTCACTTCTCTAGAAGGGGGTTGTTTGATGAAGTGGTCTCGAACTTTTAGAGTCTGCCATTTACCAAGTAACCTTTAGTAAACTACCTTTTCTGAGTTTCATTAAAGTTTTGTAAACTATGCTTACCTTTTAATTTCATCTTTAATTATAGAGTTCATACATACATTCTCCTTGTGAAAATGCGCACTACGGAGGATTGCCACTCCTGATCCCATTTCCTGAACTCCCTTCCAGACAAAACCATGATTCGCAGCTTGATATTTACTTTCCAGTCCTTTTCCAATGGAATCTGTTTTTTGAACTGTAATAATAAGGTAGTAGTAATATCTCACAGGAAAACAACAGGAGAAAAAGCAAGGTGCACAGTGTTTTCTTCTATTTCTCAGGGTTTGGGAAGGAGCTGAGTCTTCCTCCAGAAACCTGTAATATGACTGTAGAGCTGTGTAGTGCATAGCTCTACGCTAAAATGAAGCTGAAGAAGACCAGTCTAACCTATTTCCAGGGGTGGAACTAGCTGCTTTCTATGTAACATTACAAAATACTTCTTCTTTTGCAAAAACCTCAGGCATCGCACCCAGATTCTGCAACAGGAACAAGCCCAGACTGGTGCACCAGTAGTCAGCCTCTTGGGCAGGGATCTGCTGGAGGACAACGGCCAGATCTAAAGGCCCAGGGAGCATCTGCCTCCTTTAGCCTCTTTCCTTTTAGCTAGGAAAGGCTGATTTTTGAGTCTTCTGTCTTCTGTTCCTGCAGCTTTCATTTCAAATTCCAAAAAGGAGAGCATATGCCCAGATTTCCCCCTAAAACAGCTTTCTAGCTGACTACCAAAAAGAGAAAACCTCCTCCATCACTCCACAGGACAAGGGACACTCCCAAAGTAGCTTTTTCATACTGCCAGAAAGGAAGTACAAACCCAAATTTCCAAAGGCACCAGTGGTTGGTTCCCAGGTACCCTGGAGAGAGATTTTATTTCACCCTAAGAACAAATTCCATTTGTTGAGCATCTGTTTTGCTAATGTTGATGATACAAGCCCCTCTCTAGAGTATTTAATTCTAATAAAAGCCATATAAAGCCTGTATTATCGTTATCCTTATATTACAGGTGAAGGGACTGCGGTTCAAAAAGGTTAATTAATTCTGTCGTTAAAACAGTGGCCTCCTGAGGCACAGATGTTTATGAACAGTGCTGATGAGTGGGAAATGGTGCCCAGGAGTGGGAGTGAGCAGCATGAAGATGTGGGGTTAGAGAAGAGGCAGGGGAATATCACCTGAAGAGGGAAAGCCATGTCCTGGCAAGAAGTTCCTTCCCCCACCCCAGCCCCCACTCAGCCTGGACCATGTTCTGGTTCTGTGTGCGTGTGCTTAAACACATCTCCACAGTACATCCTCTGGTTTCTATAACAACACAGGCTTGACACCTCTAAATATGGGCGATGGGGAGGGTGGCTGTGGGCTGAGGAGGGAAGTGGGACCGCTGAGTCAGGGGGGAAATTGTGCAGAAAACCAGATTCCTTTGGCTGGCGTGTCCTCCTCTGTCAGCCCCAGCCTATCCCCAAGGTGTGAAAGGGCTCAGGGCCCTGATCTTTACTGGATTCACAGCCATCACAGTTAAGAGCTGAGCCCTGCACACATTTTGTCTTATTTTTACCAGTTATGGTTATGTAAATTCGTAGTCAATCAGGGGATCCCCGAGGTGTAAGAGGGAGGAGTAGAAGCTCTTGCTTCCCATTTTTACCCCAGGTGCCACTTTCGGGAGCCCTGAGGGTAGAGAGAGGTTGGAGGACCCCTGTCTGACAGAAGGGGTGGTAGTCCCTGAGGGAAGGTGTGGGAGATGCAGGCATGGGGGTGCAGGAGGAAGGAGAGGCACTGGTGTGAGGACTAAAGGGGCCCTAGTCTCAGTTACGAGAACCCCTTCCTACGTCAGCACAGTGGTTTTCAACCCGGGAGGGAGACCCCTCCCCCCCAGAGGGGCATTTGGTAATGTCTGGAGACGCTTTTGATTGTCCCTACTGAGAAGGTACTGGTAATGTCTAGTGGGTAGAGGACAGAGATGCTGTTAGACATCCTAAGATGCACAGAACAGACCTCACAACAAAGAATTTTCTGGTCCAAAATGTCAGTGACGCCGAGGCAGAGAAACCCGGGATGAGTCAGGAGACGGTGGTCCTCCATGCAGCTCCCCGTGGTCCAATTCAGGAGCACCAGTGACAGGGCCAGTTACTTGAGGGGACACCACCAATGCCAGCCAGTCCCCCTGGGCCTTGAGATTCCTCTCAGATTTCCAGCCCAATTTAGTTTATTTCTAACAAAAATAAATCTAAGCTGGAGCCCAAATTTTATGTGGAATTGGCTTCTTCTAAAGAGGACCTCCGAGATAGGCAGGGTTGCCTGATGGGCTGTGCAACAACTCAGAGAAAAGGAAATGACTCAGAAATGTAGTGGAGGACACCTGGGATGACTCAGACTTCCCTAATTATGAAAGGCATTTCAGAGGCCGACCGGTAAGGTCAGGCTAGCACCCTCATGACCACTGAGTGATGCCAGGGCTTTCCTTTGTACATCTGAGTAGGTGGTATCCACCACATAGGGTGATTTTAGTAATAAGTTGCCTCTGCCAAAAAAAATTTCCCCATAGGTCTGCTGATGTTCTAATTTCTACCATGAGAATTTTGTTTTCAGTTAAAAATGTAAATACTGATTAGGTATCAGTTCGGTGTGACTAATTAGGTTTGGAAATGTAAGGTTGATGGCTGGCACGGAACAGAGACTGATCCTTATTGATAGGAATGCGGTCCTAGCAATTACCGTGAATACTCTGAGAAAGTCTGTGTACCCCGTAAATTCCATCCAGTTTAGTTTTCAATCTCAGTATCAAAGATTTAATAACTGAGTTCACACACTAATCACCAGTATCTACCCCTGCAGGACAAAGAACTCAAATTGGCCTTTTGTCTCTGGAATTTCTCGGGCAATCAAGGTGCTTTTGTTTTTCTAAAACAGCCAGATAAGACTTAAACATGTGCAAATGGGATGGAGCTAATGTCGAAAGGGAGGGGGCCACAGTGACTAAGGAACCCTGTTTCCGCTTCTGGTGCTTCCTGGATTGTTAAGAAGGCCTCTGTATGGGAGAGGGTGTGGCGGTTCTCCGGGGACAACCGAGGCCCTGTGCTGGGTCTCCTCCCATGCCTTGCCTGATAGTCTCTTCACTTGTATCCCTTCTGGTACACTCAACGGGTAACTGCAGCGCAGGTAATAGTTTCCATGAATTTTGTAAGCCATTATAAAAAATTAACGAACCCTCAGGAGCAATGAGACTCTGACTTAGCTCAGGGTGGCTCATTCAGAGAAAGGGCTGTGCGCTCAGTTGATCTTGAAGACCCAGTGCTAGGTTATCCTTCTAGCTTGTGAACTAGCCCTGTAGTATAGGAGGGAGGGAGGGAGAGAGGGCTGGCTAGTCTAAGTGCAGAAGGTTGTGCAGACCCCTCAGCCTATAGCTAGTCCCCAATGACCTGGCCCCCAGTGGCCAGGGATGTTTTGACCTGGCTCAGGTGGCGGGGGATAAAAGTCTGACCTAAGTCTGAGTGGTCAGGGTCAGAGGGAGGAAATGCCACAGAAGTGGCCTGAGACGAGGAATGGAGACATGGAAAGGTGAAGCCCAATCCATTTCCAGGTGGGAAATGGATTTATGGAGATCCTTACCATCAGTTTGTGATGAAGGTGGGCTTGTCCACTGTGCCCCCGTTGGAGTGCAGCTTACACAGGCAGCATCACACCACCAATGATGTAAGTCAGAACAAGGTTTAAAAAAGTCCACCTGAATACACCACCTTAAAAACCAAACCCACAGCCGTCCAGTTGATTCTCGAACTGCCCCCACGGGGTTTCGGAGCAGCTGACCGATTCAAACTGCTGACCTTTTGGTGAGCAGCTGTACTCTTAACCACTGTGCCCCCAGGGCTCCCCAAGTACATCAGTCACTAAATTTCGTTTATACCAAACCACAACGTGGTTTATTAGTATTTAATTCTCTCTTCCTGTTAGGAGACATTTATGTTTCTTACAGAAAAAAATCATCCTTGCTTGACAATCTGAGCACTTGGCCTTTACCTGTTCTTAGTCATGTGAGTCATCGAAGTCTTCCAAAAATGGAGACATACCTTTGTCTGGAGAGTGACTTTCCAATGCTATTCTCTCATCAGAGGTTTCATTTCCCTGCCTATCCATTGCTCCTACCATTCAGACTTTTTAGAGGTCAAACTCCCCCACCGCCTTCATACTTACAGATTTATTTGAACGTAAGTTAGTGAAGAGTTCACTCCTTCGTTCTACAAATATTTACTGAGCACATATGATGTACTGAACACCATTCCTGATGCTGGGGGTACAGTGAGCAAGAAAAGTCTCTGTCCTCATGGAAGAAAGACAGTAAATAGGAAAACAATATAATTTCAGGCAGTGATTTAAATGTTATGAGGACAGAGAAAGCGACGGGGGCAGGGTGACTTGATAGGACAGATGGAATGGCATTTCTGAGGAAGGGATACCGAAGCAGAATTTGAGTGATGTGGAAAAGAACCCAGAGGAAGCACATTCCAGGGAAAGGCACTGAACTAGGGATGAAGCTCAGTGTGTCTGGAGAGCAAGGCGGCTAGTGTGGCTAGAGCAGAGGAAGGAAGACTGGGAGGCAATAAGGTCAGAGGAGGAACATGGGCCAGAGCACAACGGACCTTGGAGAACATGGGAACGAGTTTGGTTTTCTTCTTTGATTCCCAGTAGGAAGCCATCGGAAGGCTTGATCAGGGGAGTGATGTGATCTGATGGACATTTTTAAAAGTGCACTGGCTGTTGGATAAAGATGCAAGAAAAGGCCAGTTAGGAGGTCACTGCTGTGACTGAAGTGAGACGTCCATGGGAGCATGGAGACTGTGAGAAGCGGGTATAACTGGGATTAAGCTTTGGAGATTGGATGTAAGGACAAGAAAGGGCTGAACAGCGTCTCCAGAAAAAACAAGGTGAATGGTAGTAACACTGATAAAAACAGGGAAGACCGAGATACGGCAATGTGTTTAAGAAAGGGCACTTCACCAGGTTTTAGCATCTTAGTTGATTTGATTCTTCTTGACAGCTGAAAGTAGGCCAAGAGCCGCCCACTTTGCACAACTCTACAGGACACTGTTCCCATTGTATTCTACAACCATGGGGATGCCATTTACACAGACTACAGAGTGGTCAGTTACACAAGTTTCAGCACTAAGGGAGGGGCCAAGTTAGGGGATGTGGGAGAGGGCTAGACAAAGAGAACCTGCCTATGGGGATACCACCTCCACAAAAGCAGTCCTGGGTCAATCATCTCCTCAAGAGGAAAGACGGACAATGGGCATTGGTTCCTTCATTGGGGGAGGGGAGAAGACAGAGGTCAGAAGCCATTGAGGACAGTGTGGTCCAGGACTGGATCGGAGTGTGAGGGCAGATGCTACACTCAACAGCACAGAAGCCAAGAGGCCTTCCAAGGCCCTCTGCAGCCACACAAGCTGATTTTATGTTTTGTATTTCTTGATTTGTTGGTTTTGAGGCTTTATGTTATCATTGAATCTAGCAAGGGCCTGGTATACAGCAGGAGCTCGTAAATGTTTGTTAAATGAGTGAATGAAGGCCCCTCTTCCAGTTATTTCAGTCTAGCTTCCTTGTTCCTCTTTGTCACCACTGCTCAAACTCCTGTCCCATTCCCTCTTCCCTAGACTGTCTTCTCAGAGGTGGAACACTCAACCTACCACTCAGCACCCAGAGGAGTCTGGGCTTCATAACCCTCTGGGGCCTTCACTCAAGACTGGTACCAAACAACTTTTAAACCAAAGTTGGGAACCTTAAGGCTAACTCATCGCACACATGGTTCCCATCTCTGTAATCTTTCCTACTCACTTAACCTTTTATTCCTGGTCCCCTTATTTCTCTGATGGCTTCTCCCTGCCTCTTTCCCTCATATAGAAATTCCCCTTTAGACAATACCTGTCAACCAACTCATTCAAATTATGCCTCCTAGGTTTCTCCCAGTATACTGCTTTACTCGCAGCCCTAGAGGTTTTTCCCCCCTTCTTATATCAAAAAGTGGGGGAACTGAGATACTCCTAGCTCTCTAGTTTCATTTCCAGACCATTATTCTTCCAAAATATTTGCATGCAACCCATCCTGTTTTGGAGTTCATTCCATCAGGCTAAACATCCCTTCATACCCTGAGCTATGGTCACTTCTACACCAGGTGTGGCCCGTGGCTTCATCTTCTCCTCCTGAGTCCTGCATAATTCTGGGCTCATTTACACCCTGGCATTTACTGATACAGTCTTCCAAGTCCCAGAGTTTCAAATACACGAGCCACTCCACCTTCACAGCTGCATGTGGGAACTCCCTTAGTTCCTGAACACTCCAGTCACCTCTTCCCTCTACTCCCTTTCAAACACCCACTCCCACTGCCTTGTTACTACCTGAAGAGTTCCAACTCTGAAATCTTAAACTCTAACGTCACTCTGTGACTAGTGTCCTGCACTTCCAGCTTAATCACCTCTTTTCCTTCTAACTAACCTGCTCTTTGACATTTTCATGACCAGAGTTTATCATACCTTCCTTAGACTACTTTCTTACTCACCCTTTACCAGGCGGATCCCTTCAACTATCTCTCATTAGAACCTTCAGTCTTGCTCCCTTGCCAAAGCACTTCACGTGTCTGCAAACCGTGATACAGAATCTACACGATGGTAAGTCTGCTCTGCTCTTGTACTCAAGCTCGGTGCTGCAAGAGAAATTAGCACAGATACATGGATTGGTGCCCCTACACATTACTTACTGGTGTCCAAACTGTGAGGCCCTCAGCACTGTTCCCTAACCCTTTTACTTAGTATCTTTGGTCAGGTCCCTCCTCATTCCCCTCTCCTTCATTCCTTCTTCCAAACCATGGACACTCTTCCTAAGCCCTCTGCCTTTCACCTTCCTCTCAACCAGCAACCTCATATCCTCCCTCACAAACAATGAAGCTACCAGCCAAGCACACCATCAGCGACCTGCCCCCAGTCACAAACAGCTGTGAGTTCACTCATCGTTATACTTCACCTTGAGTCTCAAGCAGGACGAGCTATAGCTATACATTCTCCTGCCTGAGACAACCTCTCACTCAGCCGGCTTTCCAAGCAGACAACCCCAGCACCTGTTACAGTGGCTGGCTCATCGTAAATGCTCAGGAAGTACCTGCTGAACTGGGCTGTGGACTTGAACATCCCCCCTGTGCTCCTGTTTCCATCCCTCTCCTCTCTTCAGAGCCCTTCTTTTTGGTGATCATTCTCTCTTGAGCTTCAGCTTTTACTTGCTCCTTTTACTCTGCTAAGAAATGTGGCTAAATCTTTCCCATTCTAAAACAACAACAAAACCTTCCCACATTATTCAGTTCAACAAGGCCTCTACAAATCAGATTCTTCCTCTTCCAATCCATTGAAACTGGTCTTAAAAACATCACTAATTGCAAATCAAATGGATACTCTTCAGTCCGTAATTTTTTACACTTTGTGATTTTATTGTTTTTACAATTAAAAATACCTCTGATTATCAAAGTAATATGTACTCACTGTCAAAATCTTGGAAAGTACAGGTGTAAGCGTGCATGTGTGCACACGAGCACACACACACACACACACACCAAAAAAAAAAAAAAAAAAAACAAACCCATAATCCTGCTAACTAGAGCTATCTACTATTTTGGCACGTCTATTTTTTTTGGCACTTTTTATCACATAGTTGAGACAACTTCACTCTTTATCTCCTTTAACCTCTCTACAGCACATTGCACTATTGACTGGTCCAGCTCCTCCTCTAATCTCTGTCCTTGGGCACCACATCTTCCTGATACTATTCTGTTGGGCCTCTTTTCTCTGTTGGCCTTCAGGAAGGTCAGCTCTCTAGTCCTCCCGCTTTATGTGCTTTCACTTCCATGGGTTTACTAGTGTATCCTGAAGTCCACAAAAATCTTCACTTCTTCTCCAGCCTCCAGATCCATGTATCTAATACTCTGCTGGTCATTTGACCTGGGGATGTTCTATGTTGTTGCTATGTACGTCGAGCCGATTCCTACCCATGGTGACCCAACGTGACAGAGTACAACTGCCCCATCGGGTTTCCCAGTCTGTAATCTTTATGGGAGCAGACTGCCAGGTGTTTTCTCTCATGGAGCCTCTGGTGGGTTAGAACAAGCAACCTTTTGGTCAGCAGCTGACCATTTACCCCTTGTGCCACCAGGGCTCCTGGATGTTCTAAACCAAAACACCCAAACCCACTGCTGTCAAGTAAATTCCAACTCACAGCAACCCTATAGGACAGAGTAGACAGCAACTGTCCCATACGGTTTCTAAGGCTGTAAATCTTTATGGAAGCAGACTGCCACACCTCTCTCCCGTGGAGTGGCTGGTGGGTTCGAACTGCTGACCTTTTGGTTAGCAGCTGAGCACTTAACCACTGCACCATCAGGGCTCCTTTGGATGTTCTACAGACACCTCAAATCAACCCTTGTGTAAAACTGAACTCATTATCTTCCTTGCTAAACTTGCTCTCCCAGCTGTATTCCAATCTGGGTTACGGCATCATTGTTACCCAGTAACCCGTATACAAACCTGGGAATTATATCAGACTACTGTCTCTTCCTAAGTCCTACATTCCACAGCAAGTCCTGCTGACTGTACTTTTCATGCATCTGTCCACTCTTCTTCAAACCCCCTGCCATTACCTTCCTTAGTTTTTAATCATATATTCCCTGGAGTATTACTGTGTGCCACTGAGTCAATTCTGACTCATAGTGACCCTACAGAACAGAGTCAAACTGCCCCATAGTTTCAAGGCTATAATCTTTACAGAAGCAGACTGCCACCTTTCTCCCATGGAGCAGCTGGTGGTTTCGAACTGCCAATCTTTCGGTTAGCAGCTGAGCTCTTAACCACTCCACCACCAGGTCTCTTACCTGGAGTATTGTAGTAGCATAAACAAGTCTGTCTTACTCCTAACTCAACTAGCCTATGGTAATAGTTTACTTAGTATGAAATTCTCCATTTAGATATCTCAGTGTACTTCAAACTCACTGTGCCCCAAATTGAACTCATCATCTTCCTCCTCACACTAGCGCCCAGACCCCCCCCCCCTTTTCCATCCCATTAACAGCACCCTAATACGTCAGTTTTACCTTCTCCATCTTTACTTAAGTTTCTGGAATGTAACACCTCTGAATCTTTTGGACATACTGTTCCTTCCCACTGAAGACTTCTTTCTCCATTTAATCCCTTTGTCTGATTAAGTCCTAGTCCTCCATCAGATCTCAGCTTAGAAACTACTTTCTAGAAACGCTTTTCCTGACTGTCTCCCCAAGTCAGGTAGGTGCCTCTACCTTGAGGTTCTAGAGCATTTGGTGCTGATCCCTGTCTTAGCCCTGAATCCTTGTATTCTAATTGCCTGTTTACCCAACTTTATTATAACTCCCTGTAGGCTATGAACTCCTTCAGAGTAGGAACCATGTCTTATTTAACCATCACAGCAACCCTTCAAGGTAAATTCCATATCATTCCTATTTTACAAATAAGTAAACTGAGGCAAACAGAGTTTAAGAAACTTGTCCAGAGTTATCAAAAAATATCAAAATCAGGATTTAAAACCAGGCAGCCCGACATTAGAACCAGTTCATAGCTGAATTCATCTCCTTTACATTCTTTCATACTATCTCTGTCAGCGTGACCAGACCCCTTGTATCCCCTAGTAGTTCTAGGCCTGCAGACCCATCCTCTGTCATCTGGCTCCTGTATACCCTTCCGGCCTGTCTCCAGCTACTCCCCAGGACTCGCTCCCTACTGCAGGAAAACACCACAGAATCCACACTGTCTCATTCTTCTGTAAGTACTGGCCCCTCCCCCTCCAACAAAATGCCCTTTGACATCTTACCTTTCTGGAAAAATCTTGCTCATTTTTCAGAACTTACTCAATGAAGCCTTTCCTGACCATTCCTTCCCTGTCCTCCTGCAGCCACTAGAGTGAATCCCGCCTCAACTCGCAGAAGCTGTAGCAGTTCTTACCCCTCGCTGTTCCTCTGCATAGCTAGGCCTCCGCTGCTGCAGGTGGACACTGAGACATGATGTGTTCATGTCTACAGTCCCCACCAGAGTGGAATCGCCTTGCAAAAAAGAGCAGGCGTAATTACTTATCTTGTATTTTAGCACAGTGCCTGGCACATTATGGGCATTTACTAAGTCAGATTATTTAACTACTACCCATCTTTCAAGGCCCAGTTCAACTGCTACCTCCTCCACTAATATTTACCTAATGACTCCAGTCCTTTGAATTTTCCCCTCCCAGAATTCTTACCACTGCCTGACTAATCCTGTGCTGTCCTGTATTATGTGTAGAAGTATTGTTTCAGTGAGGCTACGAGCTCCTCCAAGGCAGACACCTTATCTTACATTATCTGCCCAACAACATGAAAATTTTCAGTAGCAAAGTGAGCACTCAACAATTACTTGTGAATTAAAATATTGCTGCCCAAGCATGGGAGGCCCCACCTCATCTTTATCAGCAAGTCATCCTTCTCTAATTCAGCTCCTGCTTCTCATTCCCCTAGCTCTTGGGAATCTGCCTTTGTGTACCACTGTGACAGACAGCTCAGCCACCTCGTTAGTCTCCCTTATGGCCCAGCAGAGGGCACCACGTGCGCCCTCTCTCTCCACGGACGCCGCTTGCCCACTGTGGACAGCCTGTCCTACGCTGCGATTCTTGGAGTTGTTTTGTTTTGCCTGCCTTTGTCATCCCCAGGCCACACCAAGTTAAAATAAATACCACTGGACGACAATAATGTTGATTTCACCCCTGCCACCCTGCGTATCAGATGACTCAGCCACGTCTTGCCAACACAATCATTTTCCATGTTGGAGGAGGAGGAGAACCCTTGACACTCTGGAGTAGACTTTAGAAAACATCTAGCTAAGATAAGGGGTAAGGAATACACATTTGCGGCACTGCAGAATCAGTCTACCTCGGTTGTCTAGCCCTGGAGTACAGGAGTGAAGGAGAAGGAATAGCAGACTATAAACCGAAATACCACCACCACCGTTTCCTGGCACCCAGGATTCCTAAAGCCAGTGTGTACAGATTAAGGATTGGAGAAACCAGGAATATGGGGGAAAAATAATATAAACTCTAGATACTAACTCAAGCTTTTCAGCTAACCAGCTCTGCTACCTTACACGGTACTTATTTCTATACCTCAGCTTCCTCACCTGTGTTAATCCCACATCCCATCTCACTGACCTCACTCCCCATCAGCCGGAGACACCATTCTCAAAAGGAAGTCACGGGATTGGCTCAGGTGGGAATAAGGACGAGAAGGCTGTTTATTCACCAGAATAAAGGCTCCACGCCACTAATCTGTCCCCCAGTATGTATGTCTATATTTTAAAGGTAGGAGAGAATAAGGTTATTTTATGTAAGGTATAAAGCTAGGAGAGACATAAGGTTATTTTAATACCTTAATAAATGCCTTACATAAAATAACCTTGTCTCTCCTAGCTTTAAAATTTGCATTTGTATCTGTTGAAATATTGACCCTTTTCAATATTATCTTCTCTCAACTAGACGATTAACTCTCCGAAGGCAGTGACTGCCACCCGGCTCACTCGGTGTTGTCGTCTCACATGCCGTGCAAAGGCAGGTGGTCAGACAGCACCACACTCCCCTGACTTCCGAGAGCCAGGCCAGCAACAGCCCGAGTAGTTGAAACTTTATTTGGAAAGCTTCTGATTAAGGAGAGAGAGTGAGTCACCTGTCGACAACAATCCTTCCCCACTTGAGAAGGTAACCCCCCCATTACAAAGGGGAGTTCTCTGGGATATCCCTGTCTCCTGGACCTTCTTCATCCTCCTTGAAGCATACTCATTTGAGAAGCCAATCCCACTGGAGGAAATACCACCATAATCAAACTCTGGCAAAACGGGCAAGCAGTTTCAATCTACTCTGTGTGAATGCTGAGGGGGCAGGAGAGACAGGCACGAGCTTGTTGTCTTTTCTGGTAAAGCTCCTTTTATCCGTCACACTCACAAGTAGCTTTAATCTTCTTCTTTCAGTGGCAGGACCCGTGCTGCAGGCTGGGACATGAGGAGGAGAGAAGTCACTCTGCCTCCTGCTGGCCAGAAAGGCTTCCGTTCCTCTGGGTTTATTATTACTAGAGCTCACGTTTCTCCTTCAGATATGGGAAACAAGAAGGAAGAGCAAACGGAAAGGGAAAAGGAAGAATGGGCTTCATTTTTGACTTATCCTGGACTAAGGTGGCCAGCTTCTGGTCAAGCTGGTTAGCAGTCAATAAACCCTTTTGATCAAATACTTTAAATCCCTCATTTCGTGAGCCACAGTCTGAGACTGATGGATCTTCTGTATCAGCTACAGAACAAAAGGAACGGACCGGGGTTAGGAAAAGCCCAGGCCTGTAAGTCAACATCCCTGCTCCCTCTCCCTAAGTGACAGTGTAGGCACCCTGCCACATCCCATATTAAGACCCCCATTCCTCAGAAACTCAGGGGCCCACACCAGCTTCTCCCTTAAATGGGGTCTTCAGTCTTGTCTTCTTCCCCGTCCCGAGCCCCAATAAAACATACCAACTGCTTCAGAATATTTCTGGGTTGGGTTTTTTTTGTGGGTCTTCTTTTTTTTATTCTTTATTTCAATACTGAAGAAATTCCCTGGGCTCTGTGGGGCTCCCCACACTCATTGCCAGAACCTTCTCCCCACGGCACACCTGGTTCCAGAGGACAGCACATTTTCAGGAACAATTAACACTGATCCTCTGCCTGCTCTGCAGAACCAGAGGAGCCGCTGCATCTGTCCCATCTGGATGGACAGTGTCTTTTATCTGACACCAAGTCCCCGGCCACATCCAAGCAAACGAGGCATTTTTCTATAGAGCTGAACTGGAACCCCTCATCTTTAGTCCACTCCACTTCCTCCTGATACCCACCCCACACCAGCCACATGGTTAAGAAAGAAAATAGGAATGTTTTTCTCCACTCCAAGCCCTAACTGATATTTCCCCAAGTCACCCACCCCACCTACCCTCTCAACCCCACCCCCAAGATTTCACTGCGATTTCTCCCAACAGTTATTTGGAAAAAGGTAAAACAAAATAGGTTCAGGTCGTGGTGCTCAGCCCGAGGGGCTCTATGCGCTGGGACACTGACGGGCAGGGGCTTCTGCCTCTCCAGCCCGCGCCCGAGCCACCTCCTGACCCCTGGCTGCAAAAGCAGGGAGGGGCAGGAGCCAGCACAGGACCCAGGGGGGCAGCGTCTCAGGATCTGGCGGGAGCCCCGGGCAGCATCATTCAACTTGGCCACTGCAGACGAACACAGAAGAAGAAAATAAAACACCGTCAAGTAATGGGGGAAAGAGCCCTAAACCCCATCCCAGTCCTTAACCCATGGCACTTCCAAACTGAACAACCATTAGCTACCTGCCGTATGCCTCAATCCTATCCGCAAGGGAGTTGCAAACAAACAAGCAAAAGAAAAAGAGAATTGCGGTCTTTTCCTATCCACAAAACGTTCTCTGCCTTTTTGGAGATATCCATGGAAAACAGACAGAAAAACAATTCTTTGAGAAAGACCAATTGCTGGAGGTTCTCAGCGGTGTAAACCGCCTGGCCCAGAACAAGCCTGGTTTCAGAGGCACGGCCACGGCCCCCAGCAGCAGTGGAGACTGATGGGGCACAGCACAGTGATGAGGGAGTGGCTGCCTGGAGGCCAGGGGCAAACAACACACATTGCTTTGGGTGGAGACAAATATAATCCAGGTTTAATCGAAGCAATCTGTATTTGTATTTTGAGATGATCTTCCTTGCTAAGAAAGCTATGCACGTCATGCTGTGGAAACAGGTGGCACATAGGAATGCAGCTTGTTTCTTTGTTTTCTCAGCCTTGAAGATGACCAGGTGGACAAAGAGAGACCAACAGTTTTTCTATTCCTTCCTAAAAACCAGACTTCACTGTGATCATCAGTCTTGAGGACTCAGGCTGACAATAGAGAAGGCAACTCAGACAGAAAAGAAAAAAAGTACAGAATTCGAGAGGATCGGAGATGAAGAAAACGTACAAAATTATATATATATTTATATATATAATAACATGACATATCTATGTACAACATGGCTGGGACAGTTGAAACTATACAAGGATGTTCGGCATTTTCCCCTTCCCACATGGACTTTAGACTAAGGAAGACAGCATGAAGAAATGGACCAAGAAACACAAAAATTATATACAATTACAGGTGACCGTCAAGGAGTTTGGGGGCCAGGGAGTCAGGGACCCTGCTCTCTCCATCCCTTCCCCACCAGCATTTTCCTGTCCAACCTCACTGACAGCCTTCAAAGCTGAACGGCCGTCGGGAGAGAAGCAGATACACACCTCATCCCCCCACACGCACACCAGCAAGTTTGTCAGGAGCTCGTTCTCCCCAGGCCAAACATTTGGCCTGTCAGAATTGTGAGGTGAGCGAGCTCTCCTGAACAGTCCGTTCTCCCCTGGGCCCTCTCTGTCATAACTAGCAGGCCAGGCTGCATTCAGTAAGGTGCTGGCCAACCTCAATCCCTTCCCTCCACCTGTTCGTGAATCAGCACTGCTACTTCTCATTGTCCCAAAGCTGGGTTACTGAGCTCCAGGAAGGCAGAGACCTCTTAGTTTTCCTTCCTCCCCTCCCTAACCACCTTCCCCAGCTTCCCCCACAGTGAATCATCTCTGAAAGACCTGCTGTTCCAGCCCTGCAGTAGCAGTAAGCCCTGGGAGCCAGCACAGTTCATCCCTTTTCTTCCTGTCTCCCAAACACCACACCTAGGATCTGGTTACATCCGAAACGCATCCATGTGTGCATGACTGAGCATGTTTTTGCAGGCCCACAGCTCCGCTGCCAGAGCAGCTTGTTAGCAGCAAAGGCTCAGGTGGAGGCCAGACAAGTGGGTGGGGGTGGAGGAAAGAAGACTCCACGGCTAGCTTCTGAAGAGTTTTCTTCCTTGACTTAAGAGCATGATAACTCTGAGGTCCTCTTGCCTGACTTTATAGCCCCCCAAATCTCAACTTCCTCTCTCTCCATGGGGCCTTCCTCACTTTTAGCTTTATAATGAACAGCAGAGTTTTTCAGCTGGTAGTTATAGAATTTTACAGTCAGAATCCATCTTACATATATTCTATCTTATAGATGAGAAAATAGAAATTCAGACAGGCTAAATGACTTAACCAAGGTCACCCAGCAGTTCTACGAGACTGAGCAGGATTAGAACCCAGACATCTTGGCTCCTAAATCAGTGCTCTTTCCACTATCCCGTGATAACTTTTAAAACCAACATTCTAGGAGAGAGAGAAGGTGCCCATTTTCTATGAATCATATTCATCAACCTTTACATTATTTGTGAGCCAGAGCAAACTGTTTAAGAGATGCTGAGTAAAGGGGCTACGTGGGCATTGTAGTTTGAAGCAAGCAAATCCGTTTTTCTTTTCTGAGGAGTCTTTAAACCGGCCATAATGGAAACATAAAGCAATAGTGGCCTAGAGAATTTAGAAGCACAGAAAACACTTAGAAGCACAGAAAACATGTCTTGTTCTATCTAACTTCCCCAACTCTGTCAGGTCAGCCTTGAGATGTTATATCTGACATATTCCCGAGACTCAGCCTGACGAATTTTGGGTATTTTCTTCCAAAAGGAGAAATCCTATCTCCCCAGTTTTTTGTACAAAAGAAAGTCTGCAGCATTATCCAGTCCTAGTCTTTTCTATTTCTGGGCCCCACCCTGCACTACAGTGAGGGGATGGAAATCTCAGCTTAACCAAAGAAATGAACTCAGAACCGCTCTTCAACCCACATGAGCTTCTCAGCAGCCCCCAGCAGAACCACAGCCCACTCTGGCTAGCAAGCTGGGAAGATGTGACCCAGTGCCCATTCCATCCCTGCCTACGATACACAAAAGTCCCGTGGGTGAGGAAGGGGAGGAGAGAGGGCCCAGGTTACCCCGCGAGCTTGCTGGTGACGAGTGAGGACTTTCTCTGGGGCAGATCCTGTGGGGTGGGGATGTGGTCACCGGTCACCAGGTTCTTGTCTGGTCCTGCACTCGGCAGCTGCTTATTCTTCATCTTGGCTTTGGCCATGTTATAGTCTCCTGAGTCAAAGTACTTTTGCTAAGAGACAAGAAGGAGGTTCAAGTGAGTGGCAAGTTCTGGCCTTCCTGAAAAGCAGGGAGATTCACACTCAGATCTCTTAACAAGAACTGTGTGTACTTATGTCTTCTCAACATGTCCTGACTTTTCCAGGTATGGAAGTAGTTTCCCAGCTAGAGTAAATATTCCACATCCTCTGTATCCTACTTAATACGAGATAAAGTAAAATGATTGACTTTATTCATAAACGCTTACTGAGGACCCAAAAAGCAATGGGCTTAGTGCTGGGCAAAGAGAAATGAACAAGACATATAAATGGGCTGGCACAACAATCATCAGATCAACCTCCAGCGAACAACTTCGAAATTAAAAATGATTCTCTGAGACCAGGAATAGGAGCTGGGCTTGTTGGTGAGGACACTGTGTTTTCCCTGACGCCCACGGCTCCCACACATGTTCCATGGCTGTGACAGCCTACCCATGCCTGCCTTGCCTGCAGCAAGGGAAGCTGCAAATCGGCATCACATTATCATCTGTGACTAAGACTCGGTAGCTGGGATTCTCCACAGGATCTCTTTCTCTCCATTTTCATCCCCACAGAGGAGCACACTGCAGTTGAATGACTGACAATCCTTCCCTCTAGGGACTGAGAAATTTGATCAGGAGCTAGGTGGCTATGAAGGTAGACTCTCCCTGAACAGGAAAAATAAGTCACTTGAGAGAATATAGTTAATGGCTGGTGCTACATAGCTTCGAGGGTCTGAAAACATCTACTATTCATTGCAAACTGAGGATTTATGTAGGACAGATGGCTTGATCTTTTTCTGAAATGATGTGCCCCCAAATTTAACTCTAATTAAAAAACAAAAAGCACAGCCCTAACCCCTCCCTCGCAATCCAAACAGGCAAATGCCTGAGGGCAGTCAGCACTCTAGTCTCTTAACATCCTTCCCCCTTCCCCTCACTGCCCAATATCCAAATGCCCCTTCATTTAGCCTTCATCTCCAATATGGGAACTCAGAAGGGAACTGATACCAGATCAGGGGTTTACAATATTTTGCCTTGATCTTTCTAAGCTTCTGTACGACTGCCCAACCACAAAGCTTCCTGATCACCGTCCAGCAGAACCTCTACAGACTCATCTTCAGTGAGCCCTCAGGCTGCAGAGTAAGAGGGTGAGAGACTGTGCCCATACCCCTTTCTGGAGTCTCTTCATGAGGAAGTCGGAGCCTCCAGGCTTTTGTCCTAGGCTTGGATATTTGGCCTTTAGCTTTGCCTCCTCAGCTCTCTCAGGAAGAATACCTTCCTTCTCCTGCTTGTCCTGGAAGAAACAAATGGGCCGAATAAAATTAAAGATGGAGAAGCAACTGCTTCTAATATGATAACCCTTATACTATCAACTTGGCGATCCACCCACTTGTAAACACGCTGTCTCCACTCGGCTCCTAAAACTAGACCTTTGTTCAAATCCCAAAGCTCAAGATGACTGTATCATGAGAAGGAAAAGACAAGCTGCTTCTCACACTACGCCCAGGGAACCACCCGTTACCTGTGAGCACTGGGTTAAAGGCAGCACCAGTGAACACAGTACTGCAATCACAGAACAGGCCAGAGCTCACTCAGCACAGATGCTGGGAAACACCAAAAGCTAGCTAGGGCTTCTGGTGATACAAGATGTGCAGGAGGGCCCCCTAGGCTGTCCCTAACATACAGTGCAGGTGAGATAGGAAATCAAGGGGGTAATACTGCTGAGATCTTCCCTCCTTATTCAGAGTCTAAGAAAGTCTTCCTGTCAAGGAGGTTACGTGGCCTTCTCCAAAGACCTCCACCAGAGCAACGGGGACAGCACTGCTCCCACATTTCCATAAACACTGTAGCAGGAAGGTGATAGGTACACAGAGATGAAAATGACACTGTCTTCAACCTCAGAAAAATTAAGATATAGTAGATTCACTAGTATTTACCCACCAGCTTCCACCAAAAAATTAACGGTGGATCAAAGGATTGGAGTATTGGAAACACGCCAAGGGCTGAATCGGCCTGCAGGGCTCTCTCTGTTGTTGTGGGGAGCTCACTGTTGCTTTCTGTGGGCCCCGTTACCTTTTCCTTTAGTGACTTTTAAAAATGAACCCGAAGCCAATTTGTGGCCCTTTTTAGTGTAGTTACATTCTCCTCCCTTGAAAATCAGGCACAGATATAACACTAGGTGTATTTCATTAGTCCCTCAACCCAGTACTAAATGCTAGAAATCACATACAAGCTCCTAGAAGGGCTTTCTTTGGCGCTGATGTTTTCATCGCAAAATCGTGGGTGGACTAAGTCACACTGTCTTGGAAGTCTGGGAGAATAGGGTGGTGCCTTTCTTACCACTTTTTCAGAATCTTCTAGGTTTAACCACCGTTACTCTTGTTCGGTCCGTACTGAAGGTGGACAACCGACCATTTCCAACCGTCAAAACAGGTCTCCTGGGAAAGCTGCCACGTTAAACTAGCCAAGATAATGACTCTTCTCGCCTCCCCCAGTGCTGGTCCTTTTTAAACGGCTTTATCTGACCTACATCTTTCTGCGGACGGAGGATACGGGCCCCAGCCTGGCTGTCGCGTCATTTAGACCCCCACTAACCAAAAACACACATCGCACCCCAGGCCCACCAGCCCCTTGCATCTAAGCCCCTTCATTCAGTCTACCGAAATACCCGCCCCGTGCCCAAGCTCGGCCAATTACGGCACAGCGTCAATGCTTTGAGCGGTAGGCCCATTGGCCAATCAGGAACGGTACGGGGCTAACTGACAATCAACTCAACTAACCAGCGCCCAAGCAGCAGGCCGTGTAGAAGCTCACCCTGCGTGACGCAAGAAGTGACCAACCCCTGCAGACCCATAGACCATGACGACCAATCCGCACTGGTGGGAGACCGTCTCCCGCCCACGGTCGCCCCCGGCTCCCCAGCCCGCACCCCCTCCATTTCACCTGCTTCTCCTCGCCGGTCTCCTCCGAAGGGTTCTCCTCTTCCTGTTTCTGGGACATGGCGGGACCGGGACTGTGGAGTGTAGGGGGCCCGGGAAGTCCACCGGAGAAGGGAAGGGGGAGGGGAAACGGGGACAACCTGCGCTGCTGCTTCGGCTCCTGCCACTAGGGTTGCTCAGTCAAAATGGCGGCCCTTGCCAGTGACGTTGCGACCATCCCTTCCTATGGAAGCCAATGGGAGTGAGGTGGCTAGGACAGTGACGTAACCCTCAACCAGTAGTCGCTGGCCAAAGGTGGGGTCTAGCTGGAACACCAATCTGGAAAGAGAGTGAGCGACAAGGACCAATTGGAAGCCTACGGGGAATGTTAGGAGGCGGGGCTGCTCGCTTTGGCATTTTTGCTTCTGGGGTGGGCTCAGATTTCCTCAGGCTCCACCGCCCCGCGCGGAGTAGGCTTTGCTGCGCGTTAGACTAAAGAGCCAGAGGCTGTAAACCTAAATCCTTCCAGGGTACGACACGAAAAGTCTGGGAATAACACTGTAAAATTCATTGGTGCTCACGCAACATTTTACAGAAGAATGACCATTAAAAAAGAAGTTGCGGCTGCAAAATAGCTGGGTTTAAGACATGCCATTAGCACCCTCTGATGGGCCAGACTGAGAATTCCGGGAATGAAGCAAGTCCTATCCTGTAGTTGCCTCCGTTATAAATTTACACTCTCAGGACTGGTGTAAAGTGTAGTCTAAGGAAAGGACCGAAGTGATCGGAATAGGGTAGTGTTCAAGATAATTTTGAAGAAGGTAATACCCTAACTCATAAATATAAAACTAACACAGATCGAAGTTTATCTCATTAATGAAGGAACCAGAATCTAAAGACAGACATAAAATAGGCAATTAGGAATGCTGAAAAGAATTTGCTAATAGATGCAAAACTGGTCAATATCTACAAAGCTTGTAAAATGCAATGCTTAGAATTATCTCTTCCACGGGGTAGAAATTAATTGTATCTCGCTGGACAAAATTAATTTGCGTCTCTGTACAAGAATCAAGGAGCCCCGGTGGCACAGCGGTTAAAGCGATCGACTGCTAACCGAAAAGGTCAGTGGTCGAAGCCACCAGCGGCTCCGTGGAAGAAAGATGTGGCAGTCGGCTTCCACAGGGATTTACAGCCTTGGAAACCCTATGGGGTCGCTATGAGTTGGAATCGACTGGATGGCAGCGGGTTGGTTTGGGTACAAGGATCATTTGTATTGCCGTTAAGTTTTCTCAACTTACAAAGTTGTGAAGTAGTTCAAAGACAATGAAAGGCAGAGCAGACAATGCCAAAGGCTCTTCTGAAGTCTGGTAATCTTTTTGACCATTTTAAAGTCTGTTACAATTTTTCCTGACAACAGAAAAGCCTCTCTTCCCATAAATATCTTATTTCTGCCTCCATAGCATTTCAGTTTCTGGTTAAAATGTAAGTATGTTACCCAGAGGATACCAGATCAACATTATCAGCTGACATTTTAAACTTGGATTAAGTAATCAGATCAGCTTTAAATTACACTGTGAAATACTGGCCCAGGGAAGGCCCTGGGGAAAATTGGAGAAAGAGCAAGAAAATTTCCTTAGCATCTAGTACGTGTCAGGTACTGTGAAAGCAGCTCACTCCTTTCTGTAGTATTTGTATTTTAAAAGAATTCAAGCAAAAGGGGCAATTATTAACCCAAAAGAATAGATCACTAATTAAAGTAAATGTGCCATCTATGGACTTGTGAGGTAGACTTGGAGCAGAGGACTTTCCACCCTTAAAATCACGTCAAATAAGTGACTGACTACTCCACTTATAAGTAATTCTGGGGTGGGTGAGTTTTGCAGGGGAGAGGGCAAACAGAGAGGATGTAGGAGGATGGAGGGGCAAGGGGAAGACAGAAGGCAAGCTGGGGAAGAGTGTCATAGCTGGGCTTCTTGGGCAGCCACCCAGGTAACATATCTCCCTTTAAGCTTCTGTTTCCTCTCCTTCCCCTTCTTTGCTTTGTTTCTTCCTTTTGGATTGGATAGACCTCTCCTTTCCAACTTCTTTTCCTTTTCGTTTCAGACTTCTAAGATTTGCTGTTCCTCAAGTGTTTCTCCATCTAAGCTCTCCCCAGTTATCTCCAAAAATCCCGTTCAAATACATCAGTGCTGTCAGAAGTCAGGCGGGCAGTTATCCTTGGAGGGCAGTGACTAGAAGGGAGCATGGGGAGTTCTCAGGTGCGGGGAAAGTTCTGTTTCTTCATCTTGATGCTGATTACATGTGTGTTCAGTTTGTGACAATTGAGCTGTATGCCTATATGTGCACTTTTCTGTACTTATGTTCTAAAAGGCAGAGATGTACTCAGTAATTAGTCTAGTTGTGACTGGGTAGGAGGAGACAGTGTTGTAGGTAGGGGGATTAGGGAACACTGCTCTGAGCTAGTTGAGTGAGGGGGTCTGAATGAGGTAGGGAGGGAGCCAAGCAGTCATCTAGAGGGAAACTGGTCCAGGCAGCAGATGCAGAGCTCCTGAAGCAGTAGCACGATTTTGATGCTATTCGAGAAATCACAAACCAGAACCAGAGTGAGAGAGATGTAGGCAAGGATCAGATCACTTTTGGCTTTTTCAACCATGGTAAGGGCTTTGGATTTTATTTTTTGTGTGATGGGCAGTCCGTAGACGGTGTTGAGCAGGGGACTGACACAAGATGATTTGGTATTAAACCGATCACTCTGGCTGCTACGTGGGGGCCGAGAGAGGAAGAAGTAGCAGGAAACCAATTAGTCGTTTACAACAGTTCAAGTAAGACATGGTAGTGGCTTGGCCTAGAGCGTAGAGACCACTGAGAAGGCGAAAACGGCTGGATGTGGAATCTATCTTGAAGGTATAGCCGATGGAATGTGCTGTTGTGATAATCAACAACTATAGCAGTGCTCTCAAAGTTTAACGTGCAGGCTTTAAGAGAATTTGTTTAAATCCCAGCTTCCTAAGCCCCTAACCTGACACTGATTTACTAGTAACCCTTCCTTTTTAGCAAGGTACCCTTCCTTTTCCTCCCCCCTGCCCCCAGGAGACTTTGGTACAGGTGGTCTTCGCATCACAGTAAAGGATGACTTACACGGGGACAGTGCTTTGTCCTAAATAAAGATAACCGAGAAGTATAAACAGCCCTAGTAAATAAATTTCTTATTGTCCCTTGTGCTACAGACATTCTAAAGAAGGGAAGGACAATAAACCACTTACAAAGTTTATCAGTACAATTACGTTTTTACATTTTGTTAATTCTGTTACGGTTAGGTATGTTACTGAAATTTAGAGCTTAAGACTTTTAGGTCTTAGATACATTCAGGTGTCACTTGCGAGTAAGTATTAATAGGAGAGAACATACTCATTCCCCTCGTGGGAACAATGGTAAAACTGGGTAACTGTTACTTAACTGAGATGGAGACAGAATTCAGTCTTTACATTAGCTGGTATTCAGCCTAACCTCGATGTGCCCTGGCCCCCAGCCTATACATCTCACAATTATAAAATCTGTGGGCCCTTAATCTTTTTCCACACAGGATGAAACAGAGGCTAGTATGCTAGTGTAAGGGGGAGGCATTCCTGGCCTTAGGCAGAAAGTTCTTATTTCCAAGTAAAATAACTCAAGTTGTAAAACTGCATGGAGAGACCAGAGAGCCAAGAATGGATCTTTATTATACAGAAGTGTGAGGGCCGTACGCATTAAACGAGAGGATGTTTGGCAGTCAACATTATGTGGATTCAAACTGAAGACAACCTAATCTTATTGAGATACAATATAAAAACTGACTAAGAGTTTCAAGAAAGAACTCAACTCAACTATTATCCCCCAATCAGGCTGAAACTTTCCACAGGAAAACCTGGTTTCAATTCATGCTGAATTGTTCAAACGAAAAGAAAAGCTAAGTCAGGGAGAGGCGACTCATGGCCTGGTTTTTGTACTTTTCCACTGGAGCTCTCCTCAGCCTCACACGTACAACTTGTACCTCTAGTCAGCTAAGAGATACCTGAAGTGAAAAACAAAAAAAGGTTAATTGCGTTGGGGCATTTTTGTGAGGTTGGACAGGGCTGGGGGAGGAAATGAAGTTATACTGGCAAATTCTATCAGGCTGCTCCTGACACCAAGTTGCCCCTCTAAATGGGATCTTTCTTAATAAAGCTTTTCTCTGCCCTCACTACTGAAGTGAAAACGTTCTAGAGATTTGGCCAGAAAGAGGGTTACGTTAAACCAGGACTGATGACTATTCTGTGGATTAAATGCACACAAAACTACTCCCAGAACCCTTAAATATAGACAGAATTTCTCAGCTTGTGTGGGAGACCTAAAAACAGGCAACAATAACACTGAGTTCAGATACACTGTCTGGACTCGGTGCTGCTATTCACCAACTGAGGTTTACAGCTCCCTCAGTTCAGTCAGCACAGAGACATGGAATGTAGTCTGGAGAACAGGACGGTCACATGCTGAAGGGTGGACATTCTCCTGCGACCTCCCTCCCTTACAAATTCTAATGCTGACTACCTGAAAGAGGTGGCTGAGAGAGACCATTGTTTTTTTCCATTAGACTTTTGTCCTGCTGAGTGAGGGAACAGGATGATGTTAAGAGGGAGCACAGAATCTATTTTTTGGTTCTAGGATGTGAGAATCAGGTAATCAAATTTGGGACATTCTCATTGGATTAGAAAAGGGAACATGAGAAAATCACCTGCAGGACACACAATCCCAGAGACCATCTGCTCCAAAAATTACTTTTGTTTCCACTGTCCCTTAGTTAAAGAGATGATTATTTCAATAAAGTACATTACTTCGCAAAGTCTTAGAGACAAAGGCTTTGAAACCACCATGTATTTACGACAGAAAACAAAAAACTTACAAAATGTAATAACTGCTTTGCTGTTCATCTCATTCACATTCTGTGGCTGAGAAGTCTAAACCCCATTAGGTATTCTTGCTTGTCCAAAAGCACACTGGACGCAACTATGCCAAGAAATGGGGGAAGATGTTTACTGGGTGTGTGTTCACCTGTTTCTTTCCCTCTGGAGTGGAAGTATAGGGTGAAATAAAGTCTACTTAGAATCGTCACGGTCTATGGAGAAACCCTGATGTTGCCACTGCCTCAAACCACGAAGTCTGATTTAAGAGAAGGAAAACATGTGATGTGAAAACATCTCATCACACGAAACTCAGTGATGTGGTCTCTGACAGTCACCAGCCAGCAGGGGAAAAGGAGAAACCTACTGGCCGGCTTTAGGATTTATTGAAGGCTGCCAGCACAGCCCAGATCATCTCTGTGGCACTGTGCTTCGTCCCCTCTACTTCAGGGTCCAGTTCCACCAGGTCCTTGGCTCGATTCATGGCCATGTCATACTTGTCATCTGTCAGAGAGGAGAAGACGTTCTCCAGCACGTCGGAGGAGTGGGCCAGCACCAGGAGCGCCAGTGTCCGCCTGTCCATGCGCTGGGGGTCACTCACCCACCGCTCTAGTACGCTGGCTTGCAACTTCTTCACTAGTCGTTGCTTCTCTGTCGCGTTGGTCACTGGGTGAGTGGTCATGTCAAATAAAAGGAAATTCTGCTTCTCAGTGGTTAGAATGCCCTTCTCTACTAGGTTCTTTGCGATTCGCTCTCGTACATTCCTCAGCTGGTACTGCAGTTTGAAGGGGTTCCAGGTCTCACCTATGGGGGAAAGAAATAGGACATTGTGAAGAGAAAGAGAACAACGAAGCGAAAAAGTAAATTAGTGATTTGGAAACTCGAATGGTTAAATTTTTAAACAGATTAGTCTCCATTCGTTCCTCAATTCATTTCCTCCTTAGCCCTTTATATTCTGGTTTTGATTCCAACCACATCTCACACTAAAGCAGATTCAAAAAGTGTCACCAAGGACTTCCATGCTGCTAGAGTTTATGGACTTTATTGCTCTTCTCATGTTCTATGACCTCTCTGCAATACTCTTAATCACTCCTATATTTCTGGACTTTTCTTCTGGGTACTAGTGTCTCCTGCATGTTTTCTACCCCGTATCCCAGAAGTTCTCTTCTGGGCGGGCACAGCGGAGAGGACTGAGGCTCCCTTCCCCTACTGGTAGGGCGTGAGTTCTACCCAGGCAGGGCAGGCCAAGAATATCGGGGACCCGACTGTCCCCACTGCAGCTCACTTTTAGAGGCTCCCTTCCCACATTGGAAGGGGCAAGCTAAGAAGACTGGGGCTCCATCTCTTCCTCCCAGTACCCACTCAAAGGGCAGAGGTGTCGATCTAGGAGAAGCGGGCCACTGCGTCTGCCCCAGCTCCTGTACACCAGGTTCTTCCCAGGAGGGGCAGCAGCCTGAACGATGAAGGCTTCCACAGCTCTGCCTGAGGGGGTTGACCTTACTGGGAAAATAATGTGGAGAATTCTATGCCTACAAGTGTCGTTAAAAACATGGAGCTCTTGGTGGAGAACAATTCAGAGGGTGCTGGTAGCGTCATGATACTGGTAGCAACAAGTCAAATGGTACAGCAGCTGGAAGTCTAACAAAGAGAACCAGAGAAACAGAAAGCCGTGAAGAGCCCTCCTGGGATCACAGCCAACCCTGGAGGCTGGGAAGGCTGTGTGCACGCACTAGGCTACACCCACTCAGGAGGAATCAAAGCAGGATAGGGGTGGGGGACAGACCTGAAAGCATTCCCCAGGTCACACACTGATCCATCAACAAAGGGTGGAAATATCACTGGCACAAGGGCTTAAGAACAACCTCGGACCAAACACTAGCTGAACAAGTTACTCTAACCCAGGGACAACTCCTAGAAGGCCAGGTTTAAAAATAAAATCACATGCGAGCGGCACCGGCAAGACGGTGGTGTAAGCAACTTTACGCTTCTGTCCTCTCCGTAGGAACAAAAAAACACAAGCAGAAACTGGCAGAACCAATGTATTACTAGGTCAATAACATATATAGATGTAATATGTATGTCATGGATTGAATTGTGTCCCCCCAAAATATGTGTCAACTTGGCTAGGCCATGATTCCCAGTATTGTGTAATTGTCCTCCATTTTGTGATCTGATGTAACCATCCTCCATTTTGTGATATCATGTAACTATTCTCCATTTTATGTGTTGTAAATCCCAAAACCTCTATGAGGTGGGATTAGGGTGGGCTGTATCTTGAATTGCACTCCCTTACCCAAGCCATGCCCTTAGTCAAGTCACCGCCTTACTTGAGCCACAACTTTTTATCTTACCAAAACCAAACCAAACCCACTGCCGTTGAGTTGATTCTGAGTAGAACTACAGGACAGAGTAGAACTACCCTATAGGGCTTCCAAGGCTGTTAATCTTTATAGAAGCAGACTGCCACATCTTTTTCCTGCAAAGCAGCTGGTGGGTTTGAAGAGCCAACCTTTTGGTTAGCAGCCGAGTGCTTTAACCACTGTGCCACCAGGGCTCCTTATTAAGATATCAATACCCCCCAAATTGATCTACAGATTCAATACAATTCTTACTGAAATCCTAGCTTGTTTTGTAGAAATTGAAAGATGTTTCTAAAATTCATATGGACATACAAAGGACTCAAAATAGTCAAAATAATCTTGAAAAAGAAGATCAAAGTTGGAGGACTCACACTTTCTGATTTCAAAATAACTACAAAGCTACAGGAGCCCTGGTGGCTCAGTGGTTAAGTGCTCAGCAGCTAACTAAAAGGTCAGCGGTCTGAACTCACCAGCCGCTCAGCGGGAGAAAGATGTGGCAGTTGGTGTTGTTAAAGATTACAGCCTTGGAAACCCTATGCGGCAGGACTACTCTATCCTACAGGGTCATTATGAGTTGGAATCGACTTGATGGCAATGGGTTTCAAAGCTACAAAAACCAAGACAGTGTGGTACTGACATACGGATAGACATACAGGTCAATGAAATGGAGTCCAGAAATCAACCTATACATTTATGGTCAACTGATTTCCAACAATGATGCCAAGAAAATTCAGAGGAGAAAGAATAGTCTTTTCAGCAAATGGTGCTGGGATAACTGGATAGCCACATGTAAAAGAACGAAGTTGGACCCCTACCTCATCCCATAAACAAAAATTAACTTAAAATGGACATAGACCCAAACGAAGGAGCTAAAGCTATAATGCTATTCGATGAAAATACAGGAGTAACTCTTCATGACCCTGCATCTATGCAACTTTTTCTTAGATATTACACCAAAAACACAAGCAACAAAAGAAAGAACAGATTAACTGGACTTCATCAAAATAAAAAACTTTTGTGCTTCAAAGGACACCATCAAGAAAATGAAGAGATAACTCATAAAATGAAAGAAAATTTTTGCAAATCATCTATCTGATAAGGGACTTGAATCTAGAATGTGTAAACAACAACAACAAAAAACCTCATTAATAAAACGGCAAATAACCCAATTGAAAAATGAACAAAAGATTTGAATAGACAATTCTCCAAAGAATGGCCAATAAGCACATGAAAAAATGCTTAACATCATTAGTCATTAGGAAAATGTGAATCAAAACCACAATGAGATACCGCTTCTTACCCACTAGGATAGCCAGCTTTTGTATTCCAATTGGACCAATTGCTGGAGAAGGAAATCATGCTTGGTAAAGTGAAGGGTGAGTGAAACAGAAGGAGACCCTCAATGAGATGGATGAAGTTGGATCCCACCTCATCCCGTAAACAAATGTGGCTGCAACAATGGGCTCGTGAGGACGGTGCAGGACTGGGCAATGTTCTCTTCTGTTCTACATAAGGTCGCTATGAGTCATAGCCAATACGACAGCGCCTAACAACAACAGGATGGTTAAAATAAAAAAGACAGACAATAGCAAACGTAGACGAGGATGCAGAAAAACTGTAACCCTCATACATTGCTGATGGGAATGTAAAATGGCGCAGCCACTTTGGAAAATCATCCCTGTTCTCAAGAAGTTTAAAATCTAGTGATTGTGGGGAGACAAAAATAACATCAAAAGTGGGTCCTGGTGTATTATCTCCTACAACTGAATGTGAATCCACAATGATCTCAATAAAAGTTTCAATTAAAAACAAAAAAACTGTTCCAGAAGGTGACACCGGCTATGACTTCAGGGTGCTGCCTGGAAGATGCTCACTAAAACTGTACACCATAGATCGAGTTACTCATATTAGAATTGACACTAAAAAAAAAAAAGGAACGAATTACTGACACATGCTACAAGATGGATGTGAAAATATTATGCTAAATGAAAAGAAGCTAGTCATTTAAAAAAAAAAACAAAAAACCATCGCCGCTGAGTTGATTCCAACTCATAGTGACCCTATAGGATGGAGTAGAACTGCCCCATAGGGCTTCCAAGGAGCAGCTGGTGGATTTGAACTGCCGACCTTTTGGTGAGCAGCCATAGCTCACAGTAACCACTGTGCCACCAGGGCTCCAGTTAAGCCAGTCATTAAAGACGATAAATTGTATGATTCCATTTATATGAAATATACAAAATAGGCAAATCTACAGAAAGAGAAAGCAGGCTAGAGGTTGCCTAGGGCGGAGTAGAAGGATGGGGGAAACAAGAGCAACTGCTAATGGGTGCGTGGTTCCTTTATGGGTATGTGGTTCCTTTATGGGTGCGTGGTTCCTTTATGGGTGCGTGGTTCCTTTATGGGTACGTGGTTCCTTTATGGGTGCGTGGTTCCTTTATGGGTGCGTGGTTCCTTTATGGGTACGTGGTTCCTTTATGGGTGCGTGGTTCCTTTATGGGTACGTGGTTCCTTTATGGGTAAGTGGTTCATTTATGGGTGCATGGTTCCTTTATGGGTACGTGGTTCCTTTATGGGTGCGTGGTTCCTTTATGGGTATGTGGTTCCTTTATGGATGTGTGGTTCGTTTATGGGTAAGTGGTTCATTTATGGGTGCGTGGTTCCTTTATGGGTACGTGGTTTCTTTATCGATTGATGGAAACGTCCTAAACTTAAGACTGTTTAGATGGTTGCACAGTTCTGTGAACATAGTAAAAGCCACTGAGTCGTACACTTTAAATGGGTATGTGATGTGAATTTTATCTCCATAAAGATGTTAAAGACATTTCTTGTGAAGAATACTGTTGAAGAGCTTAGTGGGTGGGGTGGCTGAAGGCAAGGTGAAGCTTTGGAAAACTTTTTTTCTTTTTGGTGGTTTAAAACAACAGAAATGTATTCTCTCTAAGTTCTGGAGGCCAGAAATCCGTAAAGAAGTTGTCAGCAGGGCCACGCTCCCTCTGGAGGTTCTAAAGGAGAATCCTTCTGGCCTTTTCCAGCTCTGAGTGGCTCTGAGCATTCCGTGGCAGCACACCACCAATCTCTGCCTCTGTCTTCACATGGGCCTCCCCTCTGTGTCTCTGCCTCCCACATCTCCCTCTGCTTTTCCACTATAAGGACACCTGTCATGGGATTTAGGACCCTCTCTAACTCCAGGATAATTTCATCTTACGACCCTTCACTGAATTATATCAACAAAGACTCTTTTTCCAAATAAGGCCACATTTACAGGTTCCTGGGGTTAGGTCTTGGATATAGCCTTCTGGGAGCCACTATTCTATCCACCACAGATGTGGACATCTCCAGGGGGCTGTTATTCTGCCTATCACAGGCAATATGTAGAACTCTTTAGAAATTTTTCCAGGGAGGAGAGGTATAGGGTATAGTTTGAAGTTATGTAAGGTTGGAGAGGATTTTTTACAGCTAAGCAGGCAGGTGGTACACTGTAAGGATGCCATTTCTCTGAGACTAACCACAGACAAAACTGGTTATTCATCTTACTGGGATGGTT
Source organism: Dugong dugon (assembly GCA_030035585.1). NCBI lineage: Eukaryota > Metazoa > Chordata > Mammalia > Sirenia > Dugongidae > Dugong > Dugong dugon. The sequence continues at coordinate 196,633,070 of CM057462.1, read as the reverse complement.
GTAGGTTAAGTTTTCACAACGGGAAAGTGATTATCCTTTATTTATTTATTTATCTGATTGTGCTTTAGGTGAAAGTTTACAGCTCAAGTTAATTTCTCATACAAAAATTTATACGCACACAGTTATGTGACACTAGTTGCAATTCCTCTAATGTGACAGCACACTCCCCCTTTCCACCCGGGTTTCTTGTGTCCATCCAACCAGGTCCGGTCCCTTCCTGCCTTCTCATCCTGCCTCCCGACAGAAGCCACCCATTTGGTCTCGAACACCTGCTTGAACTAAGCAACACGCTCTTCATGAGTACTTTTTATGTTTTATAGTCCAGTCTAATCTTTGTCTGAAGAGTGGGCTTCAGGAATGGTTTTAGTTCTGGGTTAACAGAGTGTCCAGGGGGAGAATTTTGTTGCTATTGTTAGCTGCCGTCACGCTGGCCCTGACTCATGGTGACCTTGTGCATAACAGCATGAAACACTGCCCAGTCACTGCCCCTTCATTGTCCCGTCCGTGCCTCCACCACCACCTGTCTGTCAGTTTGTTGTACTGTAGTAGCTTGTGGGTTGCTATGATGTTAGAAGCTATACCACTGGCATATCAACTACCAGGAGGGTCACCCATGGTGGACAGGTTTCAGCAAAGCTTCCTAAGACAGACTAAGAAAAAACACCTGGCAATCTACTTCTGAAAATCAGCCAATGAAAACATTATGGAAAACTACAGGTACTGATGAACCACGCTTCTTCTGTCTCTCTTTAGTACAGTTAAATAGGGGACCATATAAATCTTACTCAGCACCCTGAACTTCTGTAGTTCTTTTCTCAACTTGAAGGGTGGGTTTAAGATAACAAAGCATGGAATACATTTGGAATTATCTTACCGGTAAGTAGCTCTATCCATGTTTGGACAGTTTCTGTGGGGTTTGTTGCTTTAATGTGCTTGAGTGTTTCATCCAGTAAGACATCACCTGTTGGGCTATCTGACTTTACCAGTACCTTTCAGGAAAAAAGAAACAAGGGATCCTGATCCATTCATCTCATTCAAGTTAAAATCTCCCAGCAAATCGCATATACATTTGTGGTTAGGTGTTGCAGGAAATGCAACGAAACATAAAGTACTGTCCCTGTCCTCAAGAAACTTAAACTTTAGTATAACCCACATATGCGCCTCCTTCTATGTAAGTCTCTATTTCATAATGGTGTAGCTATAAACATAGAAGGAGAAATAATTAACAGCATGCATCTTAAATGACTTTTCTGCATAAAAAAAGGAAGACAAAAACATGAACCTCTTATAACTCTAGACTTCTGGTACTTAGATTTCCCCTTCGCTATAAGATAAATATTGTTGTCCAAACAATGGGATAAAGAGTACTGTGGCTCAGTGATTAAGTGCTCGGTTGCAAACCGAAAGGTCAATGGTTCGAACCCACCAGCTGCTCTGCGGGAGAAAGATGTGGCCGTCTGCTGCTGTAAAGATCTACAGCCTTGGAAATCCTATGGGGGCAGTTCCACTCTGTCCTACAGGGTCGCTAGGAGTTGGAATCGACTCGACGACAAGGGGTTCAGTTTTGGTTTGGTTTAGTCAGTGGGGCAGCTGAGACGGTGACATTTTGATTGTCTCCTTGCTCAAATATTCCTGTTCTTCCAAATAGGGCTAATGGACTGTTGGTATCTGCCTTTCCACAAGAGGTTGTCACAGGGGCTTCTGTACCTTTCTGTCTAGTAGTCTCTTCTTACGCATGGTGGGGGGTTCCAAAGAGATTCGACCCCGCATGGCCAGCTCTATCAGGATGCCCCCTCGCAGGCCCGAGGATATGCAGTCATTCCAGAAAGATGTATAACCCTTGAAAAGGAGAGAAGAAAAGAGAAGGTATGCTCTGAAAGCTATCTGCCTTGCAGCAAACACCCCAAGGATGGTCCAGTTTGTTTTGATTCATTTCACATAGAGTACAGAAAAACAGAACAGAATGTCTCTTGAATCCCCTTAATCTCCCAGAACAGGAGTTTCTGCCTGACTTCAAGCTATTTAATGGATTCCTATGTTCTGCTGTTAGTTAATAATGGGCGTGTCAAATTTTATTTTTTGAAAGGAATTCTGGCTTTGAAATCTGTTTCCATGAAACCCTAAATTTCAGTGCAGTATGAACAAATCAGGTAGACAAAAGTATAAATAATCTGAACCTTTTATTCCTCTTAGATATGTACTACTTGCCAGCTGGGTGGCATAGAGAAATCCATCCCCGCCACCGACTGCTGAAGTGCCTTGGGTGTGCTACTTAATCCTTCCGAAGCTCAGTTTTCTCATCTGAAAAATGAGGACACTAAGATCTACCTTCCTAAGTTTGCTGTAAGGATTAAATAGGAATATATGTGTGTGTGTGTATATGTGAAATATATATCTATGTAAATTACATATATGTAATAAATACAGATATATTTTACATATGTATGTATGTACATACGTAAGAAAACATTTAGTAATATTTACTACACATTGTGTACTATATTTGTGTTAGGGTTTTTGACATGCATTATCTGATTAAATCCTCACAACAACCCTACAGGAGGTAGGACTGCTATCTGCACTTTAAAGATGAAGAAACTAAGGCTTACAGAAGTTATGTAACATGACGGAAGTCACAATAATCAGTGGCCAATAAATTTTTAATTTCATTTTCCTCTTCACCAGTTTAGAAGTTATGCATTCTTTCTTTTCTTTTAGAAGTTGTTCTTGAAATTTAGCATGCGTGACTAATGTATTAATTTTCCCCAAAGCTAATTTATTTAAAAAATTAGTCAATATATGTATATTTTCACCAAAAAAAAGTCCTCAAGGTCGAGAAGGGAGAGTGTTGACATGTTGTGGGGTTGTTAACCAATGTCATAAAGCAATATGTGTGCTGACTGTTTAATGAGAAAATATTTGTTCTATAAACCTTCGTCTAAAGTACAATAAAAAAATTTTAAAAAAATTAGTCAATATTTTAACAACTCTCCTAGTTGTCCAATATTTTGTCTTTTTTTTCTTCTCACAAATCAGACATCATCATTATTATTTTATACAGCTAGTGCTTGTTTAGACTTACTCAGATGCTTACCAATTTCTTTGCTCACCATTCCTTCTTACATCTCAGACTTCCCTTCTGGTTCCATTTTCCTTCTTCCTAAAGCAGAATTTCCTTTAGTGGAAGTCTGTTGGAGGCAAACTCTATTTTGTTTATCTAAAACATCTCTATTTCACCCTCATTCTTGAAAGATATGCTTTGACATAAATCCTAGGTTTACAGTTTTGTCTTATCACATTGTAGATATCATGCCCTCTTCTGGTTTCCATTGTTGCAACGAGAAATCTATCGTTCACACTGATTGCCGTTTCTCTATAGGGGATCTTTCTTCCCTGGTCCTTTCAGATCTTCTCTCCTGGTGTTCTGCAGTTTAACTACAACTTGACTCTGTGTGAATGTATTTATCTTGTTTGGAATACGTTGTGCTTCCGGTATTTGTGAATCCCTTTCTTTCACTGCTGCTGTCAGCCACTGTCTCAACAATTCTGAGCCCTTATCTCTTAAGAATTTCGGTTCTCTCCATTGTTTATTCTTATTTTGACCTCTCTTTTAGTTTCCATTCCCTTGTTCTCTGGACTGTTTTCTGGTGAGTTATTTCACATCTGCCTTCCAATTTACTAATTCTCTCTTCGTCTGTATCTAATACGTTAGACTAACCCATCTGTTGAGTTTCTTATTTCAATGATTTTACATTTCTAAAGGTTCTATTTAGTTTTTCTTCAAATTTGCCTGGCCATCTGTGATCATGTTTTTTTTAATTGTGATAAAAATATGCACAACATAAAATTTGCCATTTTAACCATTTTCAAGTTTCCAGATGAGGGAAACTATCCAAATTCTACCTATTCTTCGAAAGGGCATTCTAAACAAAGGAATTCCACTGTACAACCCAGTGGCATGAACTGGACTCACAATGTTATGTAGCTATCACTACTGTTTCCAAAACTTTTTCATCACTCCAAACAGAAACACTGTATCCATTAAGCAATAATTCCCCATTCTCCTTCTCTCCAGCCCAAGGTGACCACTAATCTACTTTTTGTGTCTATATATATTTCATATAAAAGGGATCATATTTGTCCTTTTGTATCTGGCTTATTTCACTCAGCATTATGTTTCCAAGATTCATCCATGTCAAAGCATGTATTAATTTACTGCTTTTATGGGTGAATAATACTCCACTGTACATACATACCACATTTTATCTATCCATTCATCTGTGATAGACACATGAGTTGTTTTCACCCTTTGGTTTTTGCAACTAATACTGCAATGAACATTGGTGTACAGGTATCTGAGTGCCTACTTTGAAGTCTTTTGAGAATATACATAGAATTGCTGGGTGCTATGGTAATTCTATGTTTAACTTTCTGAGGAATTTCCAAACCATTTTCCACAGCAGCTGCACCATTTTACATTCTTATTGGCAATGGACAAGGGTTCCAATTTCTCCACATCCTCACCAACACTAATTTTCCTTTTTTTTTTTTTTTGTTAAATAGTAGCCAACCCAGTGGGTGTGAAGTGGTATCTCATTGTGGTTTTGATTTGTATTTCCCTAATGATGAACGATGTCAAACAGATTTTCACGTGTTTGTTGGCCATTTGTAAATCTTATTTGCAGTAATGTCTATTCTAGTTCTTTGTCCATTTTTTGACAGAGTTGCTTTTCTTTTTATTGAGTTATAGGAGTTCTATGTGATCATTTATTTAAAACTAAGTCTATTATTTGTTATTTCTGCTGATTCTGTCTCATGGTAGTTTGTTTCTTTGTGTTTGATGTTCTTTGATTAAGTGATCCATACTTAATTTTTGTGAATTTGTGAGATTCTGGAGGCCTAAGTTGAAGATATCTTCCTCCAGAGAGGAAGATCTGCATTTGCTTCTGCTCAGAGCCAGGGGTGGGGATGAGGGTCCATACAACTAGGACCACATTTAAACCTAGCTTCCCCACTTGATTCAGGTCAAAGTTCATTCCTGACCACTCCACCCCTGAATTTCAGGAGTGATCTGGTTCTTTGCCCTAGGGCAATCTGGTTTTCATGCTTATTGCTCACCTCTCAGATTTTATTGTTGGCATTTGGGGGGCCTTGAAGATTTCCTTTACTTTCCAAGGGTCCAACAATACATTAAAAAATAATTTTATTCCCAGTATAGCTTTTCCCACTATAAGCAGGATGATCTTTAAGCTCAAACCTAATTATGTAACTCCCTTCTCCTCTACTTAAGAATCTTTCACATACTCCTTCCAGTCTTCAGGATCAAGTCAAAATTCCTTAGTATAGTACCCAAACCAGGCTGTTGCTTACTAGTCTCTCTCTGGCCTCTTTCCCCTAGAACACTATGCTCTAACTATCCTCAGCTATTTGAAGTACTCTTACTGCATCATTTTTGCCTATTGCCCTTTGCACATTCTGCTCCAGATAATCCTCTTCCTCCCTGTAACTCTTCCCACCTGCAGCTCTTAAGGGTTGAGTACGGATGTCCCAATTTCCATGTAGCCTTCTCTAACACTGTCTTCCCTTCCATCCCACCCTCTAGGTTAGGTTCCTCACCTGAATGTGCAATCAACTGTCTACACTAGACTATAAATTCCTTAAGGAGAGAGTATTTTCTATGACTAATACATAATATCTGCTCAATAAATGTTTCTTGAAAGCATAAATGTATGATCGAAAATGAATATGTTAACTTGGCAAAAGTTCAACTTGAACCATAAACATCCTTTAGACATCTCCAAATTTCTGAGGGCCTGATCTTCAGTTCAAAGTTGGGATTAATTCCCTCCCCTACTTGACTCGTGGCTACTCCAAGAGTGATATTTATGAAAATAGTGGGGTGAGCTTTTTTTTTTTTTTTTGAGATTAACAATTGTTTTATACAACTTTTTATTTAAGGTTAAACTATAACTTACTTCGGAACACATAATTTACTTAGGCATAATTTGTACATAATTCCAGGGATTTTGATGACTTGATAAACCTCAACAGGTGTGCAAACATTTCAGCCAATATTAAAGCACTTAGGAGGAAATGTTCTCCTTTGTGTGCTCATTTCTTCGTGACCTTTCTGTTTCAGAGACAATAATATCAGATTGCCAAGAGAATTATAAATGAGAAGCACTGTAAATAGAGACCAGGATACAGAAACCGTACCTCCTTGAATATCACTGTTTCTCAACATAGCATCTCAAAACATGTAAAACTCTCCAAGTTACTTTTTTTTTAATTTTCTTTATTATGTAATATGCCATAATAGAAAAAGGTATGAAAACATGTAGAGTTAAAAAAAAAATTATAAAAAATAATAGCAACTACAAGAAAGAAACTGGGTTTAGGTAGATGATCACTGACAAAGAGGAGAGGACAGTACGTGCTATGAGGGCAAATGACAGATGGAGAGTAGGGTATCGCCATCTCCACTGACAGAATAGATTTATGACACAAATCCAGGTGTAGAATAGCCTAGGGGCAAAGGAAGATGTACTTATTTATATTTCTAAGATCCATTGTTTTCTAAATATATATACCTGGCTTAGTGAATTCTCAAAGACCATCTATAAAAGGTTTCTGTGTTAAAGGGTCAATGCTTTGGTATATCCGAGCAGGTGAACATACATACTAAGGTTCACCATTCAATCATTAAATTTAATTATCAGAAGATAATTAAGTAAACGTATAATTAAATATCCTTTGGTAATTAACTTTAATGACTGAATGGTGAACCTTAGCATGTATATATGTTTATATACAAACATACATATACATACACACACACACACACACAAAACCCAAACCCACTGCTGTCAAGTCAATTCCAACTCATAACTACCCTATAGGACAGAGGAGAACTACCCCATAGGGTTTCCAAGGCTATAAATCCTTATAGAAGGAGACTGCCAGATCTTTCTCCCACACAGCAGACGGTGGGTTCAAACATCCAACCTTCTGGTCAGCAGCCAAGCATTTAACCACTGTGCCACCAGGGCTTCTTCTCTCTCTCTCTATATATATATAAACAGATGAAAAGGAAAATTTTAGGACCTGCTAAAGACAAATTGAATAACATACTGTCTCATGACCAACAAAGAATCTTGGAGAATTGGCAGAATGAGATCTTTGGATAGTGGACTGTGTTCTGTACTGATTGTAAAAGTAATATATGATTGTAAAAAAAAAAAAAACAAGGAGAAAAGTTCACTTTACAAAGTATATTTATTTAGAAAGTAAAAGTCCCCTGTAATCTTACTCTGTCCTCTAAATGACCACTATTAACAGTTTAGTGTATATTTTTCTAGGTTTTTATATACATATTCCATTACATATTTGTTATTATTGCTTACAGAAATGAGATAATACTGAATGCCAACTTTTTTCACTTATCTATTATTTGTAATGGCCGTGTAGTATTGCATTTTAGATGGACTATAACTTATTTATCCAAGTCTCTACTGACGTACAATTAGGTTGCTTACGGTTTTTTGCTATTAAAAAAAAAAATGCTATACCTTCGAGGTTCACTGTTCAGCCTGGGAGTGGACAGCCCAGCAAAACCAAATGAGACTAACGAGGTACAAGAGTCCAGTGAAAAGGGCCAGAAGGCAGGGGGGGAGTAGGAAGCTGATGATAGGGAACACAAGGTTGAGTAAGGATACTGTTGATGTGTTGTGAGATTGTTAACCATTGTTATAGGGCAACATTTGTAGTAACTGTTAAATGGGAGGCTATTTTGTCCTGTAAGCCTTCATCTTAAGTGAGAATAACAGCACAATTAGAAGAGCATAATTAATGTCACTTAAATGTGTACGTAAAAATTTTAAAAGGGGGTATCTTTGGCCATGTGTATTTTCACCAAAAAAAAAAAAAAAAAAAAAAGCTGAGAATTTAGAGGGTTAAAATGTTGTGGGGTTGTTAACCAAAGTCATAAAACAGCATGTGTACTACTGTTACATGAGAAACTGTTTGTTCTGTAAGCCTTCACCTGAAGTACAATAAAATATTATTAAAAAAAAAAAAAATCCTATAAAGAAACAGTCATCTGTGTAGTGTGTCTGCTAAATAAATTCTTGGGAGAAATTTCTGGGTGAAAGATTATATATACTGAAAATTTCGACACTGTCATTTTGTTCTTGTAAAAGGTTAGGCAATGATATCTCAATAAATTCAGACAGTTAACATTTTATACTAAATTTCCGCTTAATCAAGTATTCACAGTGTCATTCCTTATTCAAACTTCCTCAAATACACACTTAAAACAACTTTTTTAAAAAAAATATTTTATTGTGTTTTAACCGAAAGTTTACCTAGCAAATTAGGCTCCCATTGAACAATTTTTATATAACGTGTCCTATGACTTGGTTACGTTTTTCACAACATGTTGACGTCCTCATTATTTTCATTCTTTTGGTTCTGTTTTCACTAATCTAGCTTCCCTGTCCTTCCCTAGCTTCTCTTCTTTGTTTAAGGGTACATGTTGACTATTTGGTCTCATACGGTTGATTAAAACAACTTTTTTTTTTTTAAATTAGGCTTTAGGTGAAAGTTTATAGAGCAAATTAGTTTCTCATTCAAAAATCTATACACAAACTGTTTTGTGACATTGGTTGCAATCCCCTCAATATGTTAGCACTCTCCCCCTTTCCACCCCGGGTTCTCTGTTTCCATTCGTCCAGTTTTCCCGTCCCTTTCTGCCTTCTCATCTTTGCTTTTGGGCAGGTGTTGTCCATTTGGTCTCGTACACTTGATCTAAGAAGCACATTCTTCACAGTGTGTTATTATTTGTTTTATAGGCCTGTTTAATCTTTGGCTGAAAGGTGAACTTTGGGAGTGACTTCAGTTCTCAGTTAGAAGGGTGTCCAGGGGCCATAGTCTCAGAGGTCCCTTCAGTCTCTATCAGACCAGTAAGTCTGGTCTTCTTTTTGTGAATTTGAATTTTGTTCCGCATTTTTATCCTGCTCTGCCTAGGACCCTCTATTTTGATCCCTGTTAGAGTGGTCAGTGGTGGTAGCCGGGCACCATCTAGTTCTTCTGGGCTCAGACTGGTGAAGGCTGTGGTTCATGTGGTCCATTATCCTTTGGACTAATATTTTCCTTGCATCTTTGGTTTTCTTCATTTTCTTGTGCTCCAGACAGGATGGGATCAATAGATACATCTTAGATAGCTGCTCACTAAAACAACTCTTAAGGTTAAAGATTTTAAAGTTTCCTGCTTGGGTAAAAAAAGAGGAAAGAAAACAAAGAAACCTAACCAAAAACCAAACCCATTGCCATAGAGTCGATTCCGACTCACAGCAACCCTATAGGACAGAGCAGAACTGCTCCATTGGGTTTCCAAGAAGCTGCTGGTGGATTCGAACTACCGACCTTTTGGTTAGCAGCCGAGCTCTTAACCACTGCACCATCAGGGCTCCAAGAAACCTAAAGCAACATTAAAAACCATACCTATAAGGAGTTTTAAAAAATAACGTTAGAATATGCTTATGGTAAAGATGAATGAAAAAAAAAGCCAGACACGCAGTTGTGTACTCAAGATTATCACAATTATGTAAATTATTGCCTACTTTAAAAAATGATTTTCTAATCTTCCCAAAATTTCTCCAGTGAGAAAATATTACTTAGATTATTAGAAAAATTTTCAGGAAAAAAAATGTAACACAGGAAAAAGAAAATTAAGTGAAACCGAAGGAATTACTGAACTTTAAACATTTCTTTCCCACAAGAGACTTTTGAAAAAATAACAAGACGTTCGAGTCATTTCTTTTTAACTGAATGCTTCCATTTTAGACAATATCTAATTAACTCCCTGCTGTAAAAAATATAGGAGCCCTGGTGGTGTAGTGGTTAAGAGCTCGGCTGCTAACCAAAAGGTCAGCAGTTCAAATCCACCAGTTGCTCTGTCCTATAGGGTCACAATGAGTCCTATAGGGTCACAGTGAGTTGAAACCAACTCGATGGCACCTAACAACAACAACATAAAAAATAAAAGTTATTATCCCTCTCACACTTTCTCCCATCTTTACTCCCTCATCTCTCAATTTTTTAATTATAATTTGTACGTTGCCCAGATTTATAACATGTCTACTTGTTATTCATATACCGTAATTCACCAGACCTGTTCTAGCTTACCTGAATGGATACACAGAGAACAATGATGACATGGGAGTCTTTACACATTTCTCTATATCTGAATTATTCGTAATTTCAAAAAAGGGAAGGTTTTAGACTAAAAGAAAAGTCTAGTAATATCCACGAATGTTAATGATGGTTATTTCTGGGAAGTGAGATTTCTATCCTTTTTTTTTCCTTCCAGTTTACCCATTATAGTTCTCTCTATTGCTTACATTCTTTATCAAGAGCATGTACTATATTCACACTTTTTTTCCCTAAAACGGGAAAAATAATAGGTTTGTGTGAACCTTTGCAATTTCAGTCCTGCATCACTCCTTGAAGTCTTTCTTAGGACTCCAGTGAAATGTCAATAGCATTACTTCCAATGACAAAAGATTACTGTAATGGAAACACCTACCTGCTACAGACAGACAGCATAATTACTGCAATTACATGTCACGCAGAATGCCCGGTGGTGGTCTATCTCCAGCCTTCTACTCCACTGTCCCGAAGCCCCACTCAAAACAGTAATGTATGCAGGCTCGGAAAGAAGAGCACACTGTTCTATTCCACTGAGCAGAAATTCTAGGTGGAAGTTGAGAACAAAATCTAAGAAATTTGAAAAATACATGAAAAGTTTCTTATACTCTTAGTTTTGCACACTTTCCCCCTGATCCCTTAATATTTTGGGGAGACACTTAAGTTCCTCACTTATTACTACAATGAAAAACCCAAAAATTAACTATATGCAGCTACGACTCTTATCTCAAAAGTTAATTATTTTAAAGTAAATACGTGGCAAGAAATAATGAAGTAATTGTTGGTAAATTTTCATTTAATCCTGATCGGATTAATTTTAACAGCTAGAAGATTCCACGGAGATTATTTAGTTCTTTATTTTATAGAGGGGAAATGAAATCCAGAGAAGGAGGGAGTTTCAATATGATGCTTCTTCAACAGTTTGGATTAGAAACAAAAGTGAGATCAACGGGAAAACGTGCAAAACTAGGAGGGCAAGAAACCTTTTTATATATTTTCCAAATCTGGAGTCGTCACCAGTACACAGACCAAATGTATATAAAAGCAAAATAAATCAAACTATTCCCTTTCCTCCAAACCAAAAGAACCAAACCCACTGGCACTGAATCGATTCTGACTCAGAGTGACCCTATGGGACACAGTAGAACTGTCCCATAGGGTTTCATTCCTCCATACCTCAGTAATTCAGCTAAAACTTCTAGAAGTCATATAGCACTGATTCAGATCTATGGCTACATAAAAGTAGTACAGGTATCAAGTGAGTTTTCTGTCTTCCACATTACATTCCCAAATAAATTAGAGTTATTTTGAGGTATGGTACATCAAGTAAGAAACAGTGAACAATTTTACTTTTTTTTATCCATATCTGGGAGGCCATTGAAACCCAAAAGCCAAAGATTACTGAGAAGGCTAGGTTAGGCTCTGTCCAGGGAAACAGATTTTCCAGTTCTCTCTTGTTCTGATGCTAAGGATACTTACTCTATTTGTAAGGCTTGACTCAAATGATCATTTTCAAGTCTAGTAAATGAGAAACTACTGCTTTGAAAACTTAAGGCTACCCTACAGACGTTTATTTTAAAGCATATAAGTGGCTATTTATGCCTAGCATTCAACTAAGGTCGCTGGGTAGAAATCTATCCAAGAAAATTATCATTTAGTTGAGAGCCAGAGACTATAATAGAGTTAAAAACCACAATACAACACAACGCAATAATGGTTACTACTTATTGAACAGTTGTATGTCGGGTTCTGAATTAAACATTTTCTATAATTAATTAATTCTCATAATAGCACTGTTGTGGTTGTGTGCTACTGAGTTGGTGCCAACTCATAGTCACCCTACAGGACAGAGTAGAACTGCCCCATAGGCCTTCCTAGGCTGTCATCTTTACGGGAGCAGATCACCAGGTCTTTTCTCCTGTGCAGCAGCTGGTAGGTTTGAACCCCCAACCTTTTGGTTAGCAGCTGAGTACTTAACCACTGCATTACCAGGGCTTATTAGAAAATACAAATTAACATCGAGAAGTATGATAAAATGCAAGGGAATTTAGAGAATAGAAAGGTCGCTGTTGGATTTTTGATGGGCTTTGAAAGGAAATGCAGAATTTAAATTAAAACAAACTATCGGGAGCCCTGGTGGCGCAGTGGTTAAGAGCTTGGCTGCTAACCAAGAGGTCGGCAGTTCAGATCTACTAGCTACTCCCTGGAAACCCTATGGGGCAGTTCTACTCTGTCCTATAGGGTCGCTATGAGTTGGAATTGATTCCACGGCAACGGGTTTGGTTTTTGGTTTATGCAGAACCCTGGTGGCGCAGTGGTGAAGAGCTCGGCTGCTAACCAAGAGGTCGGCAGTTGAATCCACCAGCCGCTCCTTGGAAACCCTATGGGACAGTTCTACTCTGTCCTACAGAGTCGCTATGAGTCAGAATCCACTTGACGGCAATGGGTTCTTTTTTTTTTTTTGGTATGAGGAAGGTAACATGGCAGAGGTATATAAAAAAGACAGATGGTACCGGAGTGGCAAGTCCACTGGACCAGTGAGAGATAAGGGTAGACAGATAAGGTGGAGTCATCTGAGGCTGAAAGTCAGGAAAACATTGCCCTGTCTTCAAGGAGGTTGCAGACTAGCCTTAAAAGTTGATAATAATATACATTTACTCAATGGAATCATATGAAGCCATTAAAAAGGATGGAGTATGTTTATATTTATTGACATAAAATGTGAATTAAATGAGGAAAAAACACCAGGCTACAAAACAATTTGTTTGGTATGATTGTTTTTTTGTTTTTTTTTTTAATTATGCATCGGGGTAGATATACGTTCAGAAAAAGTGTATAAGGACATATTTCAAAATTTTAACAGTTATCTCTGGGTGGTGAGATTATGGGTATTTTCATTTTTGTCTTTACACTTTTTTTTTTTTAATTGAGGTATAATTTACATAGAATGAAATGCACAGAAGTTAAGTTTAATCGGTTTGGCAAATGCATATATTCACGTATCTCACACCCTTAATCCTGACACAGAACATTTCTATCACCCCAGTGAAGTCCACTCGTGTAGATCTTTATGTTTTGTCGGAACTTTTCAGTATAAATATATTTTACTTTTAAAATAATAAAATAAAGCTATTTTTATATTTTAGGCATTTTTTTTTAAGTCATAAAGTGAATAATAGTTCTTGAGTAACATTTTACAATTACGAGGCATTTTCATCCTCATTTTACATACAAAGAACCTGAGGCATTGGGAGGTCAAACTAACATGTCCAAAGTCACAGGATAGTGAAGCCAGAATCTGAAGCTCAAAATCTCACTCTTAGGATCTGTGTGTGAGAAATTTTACTTTTAAAAAGACAACACTTTCATTAGACTCTCGATATCAGAAAAGAGCACAGTCTCTCACAGAAACTTCAAAACCTTTGATTTAGTATTTGTTTCTATTTGCCATTCCTACCTCAAATCTTTGGGACAGCTGTGAATAGGTGAGGGCACACAGAGAAAGTAAAGAGTAACCTCTAAGGAATTTCTTCCTCTTCTACGTCCTTACAGTCCTTTTTTGTACCTTACTCATACCACTTACATATACTAATATCTGCGTCACTATGAGTTGGAATCCACTTGAGGCAACTAGTTTTAATGCACTGTAGGAATGGTGGTGCAGACGTCTGACCTCTTCTAACTTCACAAAGGGGGAGAATCAAGACCAACATCCTGTGAGGTGGAGGTCAGACATACCTCCTCTCTCCAACCTTTTTACCAATTCTGACACCAGCCATCCCTCCCACGGCGTATCTACTTTTCTGCTGGGTTTGATAATTTGTTGCAGTGGCCACACAGAACTCACAGACCATACTAACAGTTATGGGGTTTATTAGGGAAGTAACAGGTTACAATTCAGGATCACAAACAACTCAGGATACAGTTCTTGGTCAGGACAGCTCCTTGGGTGTGCCTGCAGGCAGGCCTCTCTCGACCCCTAGGCCCAGCCTCCGCCCGGCTCCAGCAAGTGTTAAACAAAGCTCTTTAGCTCTACCAATAAGTGCCTGGAGGCACCTCCATAAGTCTCTCTTACCCACAGGTCAGCAAGCCTAGTCTGGTCAGCCTAGCTCCACCAAGTGCCTGGAGGCTCTCAGCTCTCTTGCTCAGTGAGTCTGCACGCCCATTGTAGCTGCCTTGCTCTGTGGGCTGGGAAGCCCACTTCACCATCTGGAGCAGGTCTCCTGGTTCTGCTGCTACTGTTTCTTTGCCGCTGTTTCTTGCTGTCTTGCGCTGTCTCTAGTGTTACAACTCTCTCTGTCTCCTGGGTCTAGGAGGTTCTCAGCACAGGGACCCCAGATCCAAAGGACATGCTCTGCTCCTATCTTCTTCATGATAAGAGTGAGGTCCCCCTCTGCTCTGGGATTGGCTCTCTTTTAAGCCTAGTGGGATGGCAAAACTGACCAATCCCCTCGTTAGAGTTACATACACTTTATTTGAATGGTCCCACCACCCAGGGTTCCATGCACCCTATTTGCATTATTAGCAAGCTGCCCAATCCCCTTGGTGGGCCACAAGCACCTTATTTGCATAGTCACACCCAATCATTGTGTGGAAGTCACAAAGACTATGGCTAGAAAGGCCATATTAAGTAATTCACTGCACCGCATCTATGTATCTTTTCTCCCTGATTAGATCCATAAGCTCCTTGAGGGCCGATAAGCACGTTTTAGTTACTCTGTATTTTCCTTGTTTTCCCTGGTGTCTTGCATAGAACAGGTGCTCAATAAATGCTGGCTGACTTGAATTGAAGGAAAAATTACACAATTATATAATTTTAATAACACGTCCTGAGGGTGAACTGCACTCCAAGTAGTTGTTATTGTTCTGTGCCATTGAATCGGTACCAACTCATAGCGACCCTACAGGACAGAGTAGAACTGCCCATAGGGTTTCCACGGAATGGCTGGTGGATTCAAACTGCTGACCTTTTGGTTAGCAGCCAACCTTGCTCCCGCACTCCAAGTAGACATAGCAAATTATGTAATTATCTCCAAAACCTTTCTATGTCCTTTAAAAACTTTCTATTTCATTCCTCCACAGAAAAATCTAGAAGAGCCCTGTCTAGTCATTTGGTCTGAAGCTTTAAGATACAAGAAAAAAGAATACTATCAATTCATATTTATCTCTTATTAGCATAGTAGTCTCCTCTTCTTCCACAGGGAGGATATGTGACATGGGTTCTTATCTATGGCTGTCAGGGTGAACTGAGGAGAAAAATAAAATGTCTATTTATTTCTACACCAGACCATCTAAAGATATGGTTATAATAATTAATATTATTATTTATTTACTGCCTCTTTAAACTTTCTTCCTTTTGCAAATCAAGTTATTCAAATTTCTCTACTGTCTTGGACCTGTTGCTCCTTCTGACCAGAATATGGTGTTTGAGGGAAGAAAAAGAAGAGAAAAATAAAGTATATAACTTCACAATTCCTCAAAATTTGAGGTAATGGGGTAGAAGATTTGAAGTAAAAATAAAACTAATAAAATCACATCATTCAGAATTGTTTATGGTGGTACTTTCTATTATTCTGACATCATCTATGCCAACTTAATGTTTTTTATGAAACCCTAAATCTTTCTCCAAGAGTGAGCTTCGCTAAGGGTAGGAACCATTAAAACAAAAGACAAGAATAAGACTCAAAAAAATAGCTCATGTGCCAATGCAGGGCATTATACGCTTTCATCTTAATATAAAGCATAAATTAAACTCTATATGAAGCTATTCACAGAGATGAAATTCTTGGGGTCACACTAAATAGTTAAACACTAAACACATGAAACGATTCTCTTTAGCTTAGCAAGAAACCAGCAAACAAAAAAATATGGGATATTGTTTTGCAAGCATGTTCTTTTTTAACCTCAGGATACAGGGATTATTACACAGAGAAAAAAAAATCTTACATTTTAAAAGTCAGTTTGAATGTAAATCCCACAATTTGTTGGCCCAGTAACCATTTAACTTTGATTCCTATAGACAGGATGATACCTGCCTCACAGGATCAAGCAAGAGAACGTGTAAAATGTTTTGGAAATGTTGTTGTTAGGTGTCGTCCAGTTGGTTCCGACTCATAGAGACCTTATGTACAACAAAACGAAACACTGGCCGGTCCTGTGCCATCCTCACAATCCTTGCTATGCTTGAGCCCGTCATTGCAGCCACTGTGCCAATCTATCTCATTGAGCGTCTTCCTCTCTATTGTTCACCCTCTACCTTACCAGCATGATGCCCTTCTAAAGGGACCCATTCTTCTAAGATAACATGTCCAAATTACGTGAGACAGACTCTCACCACACTTGCCTCTAAGGAGCTTTCTGGCTGTACTTCTTCCAAGACAGATCTGTTTATTCTTCTGGCAGTCCATGGTATATTCAATATTTTTTGCCTACACCATAATTCAAAGGCATCAATTCTTCTTCAGTCTTCCTTATTCACTGTCCAGATTTCGCATGTATATGAGGTGACTGAAAATACTATGGCTTGGGTCAGGTGCACCTTAGTCCTCAAAGTGACATCTTTGCTTTTTAACATTTTAAAGAGGTCTTTTGCAGCAGATCTGCCCAATGCAATACGTTGTTTGATTTTCTGACTGCTGCTTCCATGGGTGTTGATTGTGGATCCAAGTAAAGTAAAATCTTTGACAACTTCCATCTTTTCTCCATTTATCATGATGTTGTTTATTGGTCCAGTTGTGAGGATTTCTGTTTTATGTTGAGATGTAATCCATACTGAAGGCTACAGTTTTGATCTTCATCAGTAAGTGCTTTAAGAACTCTTCATTTTCAGCAAGCAAGGCTGGTCATCTGCATATTGCAGGTTGTTAACGAGTCTTCCTCCAATCTTCATGCCCTGTTCTTCTTCATATAGTCCAGCTTCTTGGTTTACATACTCAGCATACATATTGAGTAAGTATGGTGAAAGGATACAACCCTGGTGCATACCTTTCCTGACTTTAAACCACACACTATCCCCTTGTTCTGCTGAACAACTGCATCTTGGTCTACGCACAGGTTCCTCATGAGCACATCTGAGTGTTCCGGAATTCCCATTCCTCGCAATGTTATTCATAATTTGTAATGATCTACACAGTTGAATGCCTCTCCATAGTCAATAAAACACAGGTAAACATCTTTCTGGTATTCTCTGCTTTCAGCCAAGATTCATCTGACATCAGCAATGGTATCCCTGGTTTCCTGTCCTCTTCTGAATCCGGCTTGAATTTCCGGCAATGCCCTGTCGATGTACTGCTGCAACTGTTTTTGAATTATCTTCAGCAAAATTTTACTTGCATGTGATATTAATGATATTGTCTGATAATTTCCACATTCTGTTGGATCACCCTTCTTTGGAATGGGCACAAATATGGATCTCTTTCAGTCGGCTGGCCAGGTAGCTGTCTTCCAAATTTCCCGGCATAGGCGAATAAGTACCTCCAGTGCTGCATCCGCTTGTTGAAACATCTCAATCAGCATTCCGTCAATTCCTGGAGGCTTATTTTTCGCCAATGCCTTCAGTGCAGCTTGGACTTCTTCCCTCAGTACCATCGATTCTTGATCATATGCTACCACCTGAAATGGCTGAACACTGATCAATTCTTTTTGGCACAGTGTTTCTGTATATTCCTTCCAACTTCTTTTGATGCTTCCTGTGTTGTTCATTATTTTGCCCAGAGAATCCTTCAATACTGCAACACGAGGCTTGAATTTTTTCTTCAGTTCTTTCCCCTTGAGAAACGCTGAGCATGTTCTTCCCTTTTGGTTTTCTAACTTCACATCTTTGCACATTTCATTGTAATACTTTAGTTTGTCTTCTCAAGCCGAACTTTGAAATCTTCTGTTCAGCTCTTTTATTTCATCATTTCTTCCATTCCCTTTAGCTGCTTTGCTCTATATTCGAGTCTCTTCTGACATCCATTTTGGTTTTTTCTGTCTTTTTAATGACGTTTTGCTTTCTTCATGTATGATGTCCTTGATGTCATTCCACAACTCGTCTGGCCTTTGGTCGTTAGTGTTTAATGCTTCAAATCTACTCTTGAGATGGTCTCTAAATTCAGGTGGGATATACTCAAGGTCGTACTTTGGCTCTCGTGGACTTGTTCTAATTTTTTTCAGCTTCAACTTGAACCTATATATGAGCAATTGATGGTCTGTTATACAGTCGGTCCCTGGCCTTGTTATGGCCGATGGTAATGAGCTTCTTCATTGCCTCTTTCCACAAATGTAGTCAATTTCTTTCCTGTGTATTCCATCTGGCGAGGTCCATGTGTATAGCTGCCGCTTATGTTGTTGAAAACAGGTATCTGCGATGAATCAGTTGTTGGTTTTGCTAAGTTATACAAATACAAGATACGAAGAAGGAGATAAAAGTGATGGAATGGTTCATGGTAAGTTCAGTGATTATAGTCAAAAGCCCAAATTTAAGTGGGTGGCTTTGTGTCAACATCAATAGCAGACATTTCATAAGAAAACAGCATGCGTTCGGGGGGTGAAGAGCATAGGGAGAACCTCTTAATGAAAGAGCTAAACCGTACTTTCCTACTGTGAAAACAGGACTTTGTTCTCCCAGGTAATTTCCTTTTACCCCAATAGTAAATAATTCTTTGGGGTTATATGGCTAGGTCTAATAAAAAACAAAACAGAAATTCTTCTACCGTTTTTTTTTATAGCCTATGTTTTAAAAAAAAAGCAAACAAAAGTTGATATACTTGTCCTGCTGATAGATATACCCCATTCACAGTGGCAATAACTACTGACAGAAGACTTATTGTTCTTTATGTGCAATCGGGAAACTAAACGGCAAGACCAGGTAGTAACCTAAATTAGACCTTTCATCTAACAATAAAATGTTACAGGACCGAGTCACTTTCAGAAAGTAGCAATTTTCTTCATTTATAGCAATTCATTAACAAGTTGGGTACTGATTTATTTTGACTGATTTTTTTTTAAGTTATTGATTAGTTCAGTTCCTGGGTGGTACAGGCAATTTGTGATTGGCTGTGAACCTAAAGACTGGCAGAGGAAGAAAGATCTAGTGAACTGCTTCTGTTTAGATTATAGCCAAGGAAACCCTATGAAACAGTTCTACTCTGTAACACATGGGGTTGCCTTGAGACAGAACCAACTTGATGGCAATAGGGTTTTTTTTGGTTTATTAATTAATTCACTGATTTTTTTTTTTTTATCGGCTTTAAAAAATCTTTTACTTGCCAGTCTCCCATTTTTAATTCATTATAATGAATGAATTACATCTGATGGAGGATTATCAGTGGCTTGAAAAAGCATAGTATTAACGTACTTCACAATTTAAAATAAGTTTTACTCAGTCTGATTTATCGTTTTTTCCTGTATGTGTAAATAGTGGCACTGTTTGAAATAACATAACTAACATGTACAAGGATATTCTTAGCAGGACTGTTCAAAATGAACTCCTGAATGTCCACCAACCAACACAACGAATGAATAGTGTTATATTAACATAATGAAATAGTATAGCTCAAGAACTACATTAAATTACATAATAAGCAACAACATGGATGAATCTCATAAATATTGTACTGAACAAAAGAATACATAACAATATTATCCCAATAATATAAAGTGTAAAAACAGGCAAAACTCAAATCTATTGATTAGGGATACACACACACGTTAAAGGTACAGGGATGTGGGGCATTGTGTGATCAGGAAAGGGCACAAGGAGGCAGCTTCTAGGATGAACACAGTCTATCGTTGATGGGCACATGAGTGTCTCTTTTATAACTGTTTGTTAAACTGTATACACATGCTTTATACACTTTACTGGATATGTTATATTCCACAACTTAAAAAAGGTTAAAAAACCAATAAAGCATCAGCTCCATTTGATACTTAAATTTCAAAACACCTGAATTTATTTAAGGGAGATGGGATGCTTTCAAATATCTGTGGTTATTCCAGTTGCAAATCACTGAAAATTATCACACACATCCAACTGATGTTCATTTTGCCTAGAACTTGTCTCTATTCACAGGCTAACTCTTGTTCATCTCATCTGCAGAATTCAGGTTAAAAGTTATCACTTCCCATGAGTCTTTCCTAATCTCTCTCTTTGGTCCCTTCTCTCTCCCACAACGCCTCTTCCCACCACCCAGCTGAGTTAGGTGCTTCTCCTCTTTGGTCTCTCAGTACCCAGAACATAGTTAGGCATAGATCATACTGTACTGCAATGGTATGATTCTTCTGATCCCACTCCCGACTTTCCCAGACACCCTCATGCCACTAACCCATAAATGATCTCAAAAGCAGAGACTATTATTGTCTTTGTTCTCTTTGTATATCCAGCACTTGACATATATGAGGCATTCAGTAAATTTTTGGTGACCAAACAAATGAATGAAAATATAGTTTCATAATGCCAATGAACAATACTTATTGCCAATTTCTACTCCAGTGACATGTAAGGAATTTGATGCAATGTTTTTATTTCACAGCGCACAGTAAGTGTTCGGTAAATGGTACTAGTAGGGGAGCTCTGCAAGGAAGAAAGGAGGATTGAAAAGCACTTCCATGAACTGAAAGGGTGAGAGGTTAAAAGTTTATCCCTAAAAGTCAAAAGCATTAATACCTCTCATAGGTATTAATAATTTAGCAATAAAAAGTCTAATAAATAAGAGCCTTTAAATATGCTAGGAAATAAAGCATTAATTGTCCATGAATCAATTACATGTATATCAAAACTCTGAACAAACGCAATAGTGACAAACAGAATCCTCATTCCAACAGGAAATAAATCTAGTTTACTTTGTTCAGGCTGGTGCTTAAGTTTAATCCTCTCAGTTGAGGTCAGTGTTACTGAACTGAGAAAACATCTAGTTTTAAATGTGCTTGAAAGGTTAGACTCTTCTACATACATTTAAATTTTTTGGTTGTTTTTATGAGACAGTGAGGCTTAATATTTTATAACCAGGCTGTGGCAGCTATGGAGTCACTGGGCAGTGCAAACCACGAAAGCGTTCAGATGCTAACAAAAAGGGTGGATGTTCAAGTCCATCCACAGGCACCTTGGAAGAATCTACTTCTCAAAAACCAGCCATTGAAAACCCTACAGAGCACAGTTGTACTCTGACACACATAGGATCAATATGGGCAGCGACTCCCCAGAAGAATCTTAAGGAAAAGATGGCATAATTTTTCACTGCTGATTTGAATACATCGCCTACTGCCACTCCTTTCTAGGTCTATGACTCTTGAAATATTAGCAGATCGCCAGGTGTTTTCTCCCGTGGCGTGCTGGTGGGTTCAAACCACCGATCGCTGATTGCTTAACCATTGGGCTACCAGGGCTCCGTCGGAAAACTCTTACTACTCAGAAGTCCTCTTCGTGCTCCTTTTTAATGACAAACCCCCACTCACTGCCACACAAAGGTAACCACTACCCTAGCAACTACGGCAATCTCTTCCTTGGTTTTCCTTATGGTTTTACCAACCACATATATAACCCCAAACAGTATAGTTTAGTTTTTTGAATTTTATGTAAACGGAATCATCCAACATATACTCCTTTTGTGTTTGGCTTCCTTCAGTAAGGAAACCCTGGTGGCGTAGTAGTTAAGAGCTCAGCTGCTAAAAAAGCTCGGCAGTTCGAATCCACCAGCCGCTCCTTGGAAACTCTGTGGGGCAGTTCTACTCTGTCCTGTAGGGTTGCTATGAGTTGGAATCGACTCGATGGCAATGGGTTTGGTTTGGTTGGTCCTTCAATAAACATTATGTGAGAATCATACAGGTTGTATAACAATGCTCATGATCACTGTGTATAGAAAATGTATTTATATTCATTTAAATAAAAATGGACAACTGATTTTTATCTATTCTGCTGTTGATAGATGTTTGGGTTACTTAACGTTTAAAAAGTCAGCAGGAAATAAATCATTCCTAATTCCAAACTGAAGCAAACCAAATGGCCTTTTCTTCTACTATTCTTTTCTACAGCAAATGCTTCCTCGCATGACATACACATTTCAAAACAAATATTTACACCTAATCTTCAGTTCTACTCTGACATTCAGTTTCGCTTTTTCATTTATTTGCCTTTTACAAAACCGGAGCCTCTTCAACTTTCTCAGCAAACAGGACAATACACATCTGGGCAAGATTTTCTAATACATCTGTGTCTTGGCCGAGTACCTATGGACATGCCTCTAATATTAGTTAATAATACACAGGCTGTAACCGGTCTTGTAAGTTCTGTTCAAGTTGGTAATTTGACATGAGAAAAATAAAGAAGGGAAAATAGTAAAGAAAGTAAAATGCAAAGTCTAAGAAACAAGGGTATTCCCAAGTTCAGCAAACTATGTAGAAGAGGTACTGCTAGATGTATATAGCTAATTCATTTCTAGCTAAGACAAAAATTAGCAAGGCCAAATGTAGTATTTTTTTATACAAAGCAACATGTTAATTTTATATGTTTTCAAAACTAACGGCAGTAATAAATATATCTTTTTTTTTTTTATTTACTGAAGATTTTTTCTTATCGTGCTTTAGGTGAAAGTTTACAGAGCAAATTAGTTTCCCATTCAAAATTTTATATACAGATTATTTTGTGACATTGGTTGCGATCCCTGCAATGCATCAGCGCTCCCCCCCTTTCCACTCTGAATTCCCCGTTTCCATTCATACGGATTTCCTGTTCCTTCTTGCCTTCTCTTTTTTGCTTTTGGGCAGGTGCTGCCCATTTGGTCTCATAAACCTGACTGATCTAAGAACCACATTCCTTACCTCTGTTATGGTTCGTCTTACAGGCCTGTCTAATCTTTGGCTGAAAGGTGAACTTCCGGAGTGGCTTCAGTTCTGAGTTAGAAGGGTGTCTGGGGGCCACAGTCCCTGGGGTTCCTCTAGTCTCTGTCAGACCAGCATCTGGTCTTTTTTGTAAATTTGAATTTTGTTCTACATTTTTCTCCCGGTCTGTACTAAAGACTTTCTTGGAAAGGAAGTGGATTGTTTCAAATATTACATTTATATACCCTCAAACTCTTTAGAGAGAGAGGAAAGTGCTAGGGAAGCAGACAGTAAAAAGTTAAATTACAGATGAAGGATAATGTGTATCATAGTAGAAATGCCAGGAAAATATCTGGGTATGGGCAAGCCTTGGTATCTCAAGACTATTCTACTACAAATGTTCCTATGTAAAGAAAAAATTTAGAAAGGGAAAGCTGAAATCAATTTAAAAACATTTTCTAAAATTAAAATGTTCCTCATCAATTGTTGATATTTAAACTTCTAAAGATCCACAGAAGACAATAAAAAATTTATTTCTGCTATATTATAAGAAACCTACCTATCATTTCTTTCTGTAAGAAAGGTAATCACCCTTGTTCCTTGTCTTTTCATCAAAAAGACTTTTTCCCCTCCAAGCACAAGAAGGCTTCACAGTGTGGGCCCTCTTTCTTTTTTTTTTTTTTTTTTTTTAATATATATTTTATTGTACTTCAGGTGAAAGCTTACAGAGCAAATAGTTTCTCATGAAATAGTAGTACACATGTTGTTTTTTGACATTGGTTAACAACCCCACAATGTATTAAGCCTCTAAATTCTCAACCTTTTTTTTTGATGAAAATTACAGATGGCCAAAGATACACCGTTTCAAAAATTTCTACATTCACAGTTCAGTGACATTGACTACGCTCTTCCAACTGTGCTGTTATTCTCACTTAAGATGAAGGCTTACAGAAAAAATAGTTTTTCATTTAACAGTTACTACACATGTTGCCCTATGACAATGGTTAACAATCTCACAGCACATCAAGAATATCCTTACTCCACCTTGTGTTCCCTATCACCAGGGGGCTTCCTTGTCCCCTTCTGTCTTCTGGACCTTGTCAGTGGACTATTGTACCTCTTTAGTCTCCTTTGTTTGTTTATTTATTTATTTATTTTTATTTTATTTAAACACCATTTCAAAACTTTTTACTTACACATTTAAGTGATATTGACTATGCTCTTCCAATTGTGCTGCCATTCTCGCCCAAGATGAAGGCTTACAGGACAAAACAGCCTCCCATTTAATAGTTACTACAAATGTTGCCCTATAGCAGTGGTCAACAATCTCACAATACATCGACAGTGTCCTTATTCAATTTGTGTTCCTTATCATCAGTTTCCTACTCTCCCTCTGCCTTCTGGCCCTTGTCACCGGACTCCTGTACATCGTTAGTCCCATTTAGTTTTACTGGGGTGTCCATTCCCAGGCTTAACATCGAACCTTGAAGGTAACTTCACCTCTGAGCTGAAAGGGTGTCTGGGGGCCACACTCTCGAGGTTTCTCTAGTATTCTTTAGGCCAGTATATCTGGTCTTCTTTTTTTTTTTTTTTTGGGAGTTAAAATTATACTCTACATCCTACTCCAGCTCTGCCCAGAACCCTCTGTTGTGATCCTGGTCAGAGGAGTCATTGGTGGTAGCCGGCCACCATCCAGCTGTACTGGGCTCAGTCCCGTGGAGGCCTTGGTAGCTGTGGACCATTAGTCCTTCAGACTAATCTTTTCCTTGTATCCTGTTCTCTTCGTTCTCCCTTGTTCCCGAAGGGATGAGATCAGTGGAGTATCTTAGATGGCCGCTCATAGGCTTTTAAGACCCCAGACACTACTCGCCAAGGTAGAATGTAGAGCATTATCTTTATAAGTAGTGTCATGCCAATTGAGCTAGATGTTCCCCGAGATCATGGTCCCCAGAGCCCTCCGTCCAACAACTCAGTCCCTCGGGGGGTTTGGATGTGTCTATAGTGGGCCCTCTTTCTTACTTAATGAGGAAGAATTATTTCACCATCAATTCTGACTTGGGAAATTGCAAATACAAACACCTTACACCATGTTATCCTCTGCTGTATCCTCTAAAACTCTGGAGCAACTTTGTAATTCAATTACACCTCACATAATCATATTCTGGATTTTACTCTCCAGTTATCAGTCAGCCCCTCAAACCTCTCCATCCCTAGACGGCTGGAGCACAATTCTAAATCCAATCCAGCATTAAGGAAAACATTTCATCAGATTACTTCCTAAAAACATTCCAGTATTTAGAAGTCTTTGAGACCGTGTAGCAAACCCAGCAGCAGTACCTCTTTATCCTTTAGTCCCAGGAGCAATACTTCTTCCATAAGGGTGAGGCGGATATCCTTAGAGTCTCCAGAGTCCTCAGTGTCGGGATTCCTCTCCTGATTAGTGTCATTGTCACTTCCCGCTTTCTTTTCAGAGTTCTTCCCTACTTCAGCGCGACGGGTCCGGTGAGTTAAAGTGGTCATTCTCACTTGTTTCTGGAGGGGGTGGTGAAAGAGTATCTCTATGTGTGCTTAGGTACAGAAACACATATAGATATTCATACATGCATACTAAAAACGTATACAGAAGAAATATTTAGTAACTCAAACGGAGAAGGAAAGGAAGGAGAAATGATCAGAAAAGTTGGATGGGAAACACCATTTCTTTTCAAAAGTATAGTAGCTTGTATTCCACAGACAGCACTGACAAGAGATCAAATCAGTAATTCTAAAGTTCAACAAATTATCATCTTTTAAATCTCCTTATTTCTTGTGCATAATCTATAACCCAGGAGTGACTGTCCACCACAGTAATTCCTCTTTCACAAAATGGATCCCTAAGTTAAATATGGGGCAGCAAAAAATTATGAGCTTCCAGCCCCCAGATGTGTATATAACACTATATATAATTTCTACAGACGTTCAATAATACTATTATTATAAAATATACAAAAAAATAGAAAGTAAAAAAGGATGAGAAAAATTAAATAGGAACGCACTTTCTAATACTTCCGTCTCATACACTAATGGCTTATTTCATGCACTCCCTTTGGAGATTACTAGTCTAGAAAAGATCATGTGAAGTAATCCCATACAGCCAGTAAACTTTGCATCTCCAGACCTCAACTAGTCATCTTGAAAATACAAACAGCTGCCAACAAAGTGTACTGACAACAGAGTTTTAATAGATTGGGAGATCCTTTCCCAAATATAAAAAAGTATTGAAGCATATGCCCTTTTATATCATGCACTACAGCTGTTTAAAAAAATCTACAGTCAAAAGAAACTTCACTAAATCATCTGTGATAAAATTAAAAGTTAGCATACTTTAGATATATCTCAGTGCGCTTTTAAGATGACATACAATAAATAGTTTTAATTAGCAATTATTTAAAAGAGTATCTTTTTCAAGGTCAGAAGAATGGCACTGAAGAGCCTCTGAGGCTTGACCCCACTGTACCTTCTAGCAATATTTCCCCTTACTCCCAACTCTGCACTGCTGTCAAACCATGTCTCAGACACCCCCTGTGCTTTCTGCTCCTTTGGTCATGCTGGGGTTCTCTCCCTTTTCCCTTCTCCTCTAAATTCTGCCCATTCTTCAAAGGCCTACTGCAAACCCAGTGTGAAACCTCAGATGCGTTTCCCTTCTCCATTACCCGTATGCCTCACGGTCAGAAGTGGTCTCTCCCTGGGCTGTACTTGCATGGAACTTTCTTTATACGTACTTCCTTTAAAGTATTTATTATAGTCTTTCTTTTAATATGGCTGTCTCTCAACTGTCAACTTCTCGAGAGCAGGGATATTGTCTTCTTGGTTTTTATATTCTCCATAGCAACTAGCACAATGTCTTTAACGTTGTAACTGCTCAATAAATATATACTAATTAAAATGAATACTCAGAAATGCATGTGAATCTTTAAAATAGAAATACAAATGAAGTGACTTACAAAAGATAGTCGTACAAGGACATAGTTCAAAGAGAGTTCTTGGGAGGCGGGAACGAGAGTGGAGGAGGAAGACAGCGATGAAATAAAGTTGACGGGCACTAACCCTATCTGGCACTGTGACTGGAACAGATTTCTTAATCCAATCCGAGAAACTTTAAACCTTTGCGGTAAAAAGATCAAAGAGGAATTTTCTTTGAGGAATTAACTCGCCCCAGATATTTACTAGTTAAAAATCCTACTTGAAAAAACAAATGGCCAAAACAAATAGAGAAACAAAAATCTTCCTCTCTCCATGAAATAAAAAATTTAGAGGTTTTATTATTATTATTATTTTGGACGTTAGAAAATGTATTTTCCCCGTTGCTTACCTGATGTTACTCCTGGGTTACAGCTGGACGCAGACTGCAGCTTGCGCTGTGTTTCATAGGTGGACACCTGTCCCCACCCCACCCCTCCCCGGCCCTAGTGGCTGAAAAACTTCTCAGCCACGTACAGAGCAGAAACTTCCTGATCCTTCGACGCAGGGGAGGAATAACACATCAGCTTCCTCAGGATCACTAGGCAACCTACCTTGGTGTTTCTTCATTGGGCCAATCAGAAACCACCAAGGTCGAGTCCAGCCAATCGGAGCTTACGAGGGGAGGCTCTCCCCCCGGCTATTGTGTTGCGATCCAGACAAACACCACCAAACGGAGGCAGGTTTGGGTTCAACCTGACAGCTGGTCAATCCAATGAAGGAACCTTGGTTGGAGGGAGGAAGGGGGCCGCGCTCCCCACCTCCATGACACCGGCCAATCAAAGCGTCCAGTGAGCTAACTCGGGCTCGCGACCGACAAAGACGGGGGTTGGTCAGCCTCGGAGCCGCCGGTGTGTCACTGGAGCGGTGTGTACGGGGACCATTAGGTGACGTGTGTTGGGGTCCAGGCAACAATGCAAAGAATGAATAAACATTCTACTATTGTTTCTGGTAGGGAGCTTATCCCTTATTGTCTGTTCCAGAGAAAGCGGATGGGTCAGTTTGGAGACGTTTATTTGGTTCCCGTGAACCGTTTATTTGGGTGCATTTCTGCCACGGCATACACCCCAACATTCGCGACACCGCTTAGCAACGGTAAACTCGCGGGCAGTGTATGTTTTTAGAACATGGCCGCTGCAAACGCCAGAGGCAGACAGACCAAGTGCTAAGTCTTGTTTTTCTAAAACAAAGGAAACGGGTAAGGTTAGAACTGGGGCCCAGGTTTCCCTTAAAAGCACAGTATTTCACATTTCCAGTCAAAAGTGTGCTCAACTCTTGCAAAGTAACAGCTACTGAAATGATCTAAAAATTATTTAGTGCCTAAATGTTTTCTGCTAATTAAATAAAAGTTAGAAGACATAAAAGACTCTACACGCTGAACAATATTTTATTTACACTGCTAAAAATACAAGACCTTAAAAATTAGTCATCTTTTTTCCTGTAGTAAAAAACGTTAAAAAAAAAAAAAAAAAAGTAAAGCTCCAATTTTTTTATTGGACATCATGCATTATGTTAATACACTATTATTGAAGTACTGAAGAACACTGAATAACAACACAATGACAAACAGCTGGTATAGTTTTAACATAAATAGTGAGTCCCTACCAAATTTTAATAGCATAATAAACATTATTTGTTTTAAAAAATGGTTCTAGAGGGCCTTAAAAGTTAACATATGCTTAAAGAAATTGTCCACCAAAGTGGAAGACACATCAGTACTAAGTAGATAAAGAACTGAATCAAGTATGAGATGGGTACTTTTGGTCTTATTAAAAAATTTTCTTGGATTAGTCTCAGATAAGATTAAGGACTACAATATGGTAGTCAGCTAAGAACTTCATCTTAGTGTATGAACTGCTTAAGACTATACGTAAAACTACAGAGGTATAGAAAACACCTTAAAATAGTAATACAGTGTCCTTTAGTTAATGCTGAGAACAACTTTGCAAAGGTGCAGAAAGAAAAGAAAGTTTAGATATGTTCCTTTGGTTCACTAAACTTCCTCCTTTTTGGCACTGACTCTTGACTAGAAGAATCAAAGTGATGGAGGACCTGTTAAAAGAAGATATCTGCTTAGATACTTTCCAGGTTAAATGTCTTTAATTTTAGATCTTTTTTAATGTCTCTGAGGCTTCTTTATTATTATGCATAGCAGAACTATTTCCTACTAAGATAAGAATGCCTGGATTCTTTAAAAGTAGAGTAAATTTTATTATTAACATAGTTACATCCTCCAATGGCTGTTGAAAGTAGGTACTTGCAAAATACAAGGTCTTCATAAGGGTTGCTGAAGCACTTACAAAGAGATTTAACACTATGTCCTCACAACAGTCAAATATTTGGGGAGTGTGAGAAAGGGAGAAAGATTAAAAAATCAACTACAAATAGAAAAACATTCTATTTTGGCACCATGTAAGTTTAGATCATTTCTTGTTTTTTTGGTGCTCAGTAATACCTGATCCATACTAGAAATTCCATGCATGTTTCTGAATGAATGGGAGGGTGAATTAGGGAACACTTAATAAGATTCCCTAGGTTACTGAATTTTGATTTTGATGGAAAAAGTCAAACTCACTAGGGATTACAAATTGGATTATGATTTTGCAGAATAAATCAAGGCTTAATAATTCGGGATATTTAAACAACCTAAAATATTAATGGAATGTCAGGTTATTTCATTCCCTTCTTAAGTTATACAACTGAAAATAGTATTAACCAATTATATTATTGAGATTGCTTCTTTAACATTTGATTTTAAAAGAATATTAAGGTTTGAATCATCTAATTTTAACCTACTAATAATACTAAAAATTCAAGTCGGAAAAATGAATGTTTATCTCAGAAATACCCAATACATTATCTGTCGTAGGACTTAGGTCAGGGAAAGTTTTCTTTCTCTTGAGGTACTAGAAGGAGGTGCTATACCTTTTTTTTTTATTGTTGTAATTAAATGAAGTTTACATTTCAAGTTAGTCTCCCATACAAAATTTTTTTTACATACATTGTTATGAGACCCTAATTGCTCATCCCATTGTGTGACAGCACACTCCTCCCCTCCGCCCCTGATTCCCCATGACCATTCAACCAGCTCCTAACTCTCTGCCTTCCCATCTCACCTCCGGACAGAAGCTGCCCGTTTAGTCTCTTGTATCTACTTGAGCTAAGAGGCACACTCCTCACGAGTATCCCTTTATGTCCCACAGTCCAGTCCAATCCCTGTCTGAAGAGTTGGCCTTGGAAATTGTTTTAGTTCTGGGCTGATAGAGGAGGCGCTATACTTTTGGGGAACACATGGATTTGGCAATTTACATTGTTTCCACCTTAGTTTTGGCCTCTAGAAAGCTCAGATCCAATTTGTACAATTTTGTTGTTGTTAGTTGCTGTCAAGTCAATTCTGACTCTTGGCAACTCTATGTGTGCAGAGAACAGCTCCACAGGGTTTTGAAGGCTATGACTTTTCAGAAGCAAATCACTAGGCCTGTCTTTCGATGAGCCTCTGGGTGGGTTTGAACCCCCAACTTTCTGGCTAGGAGTCAAGTGCTTAACCGATTGTGTTACCCCGGGACTCTGGTACAATTTCACCTCTGTAGTACCAAAATGGCCTGAATATTCTTGCATTGTAACTTTCTCATTCTACTCATATTTTTCCTGACACTGATTTTTATTTCATAAATTCCTCTAACTGCTTCGAATCATTCATGGAATGAGGCAGTAAAAATTTACAGGAAAAAAATAATAAACCAACTTAGTTCATCTTATTTAAAAATCACCTCATTTTTAAGAATCAAATATATTTAAACAAGATTTGAATATCAGAGCTTGAGGTATATCCAAGCATATTATCGTATTTATCATTTTAATCTTAATCTATATTGACAATATTCTGATATTTGCCATTTTATTCAACATATACATTATCATGAGACTTACTGTTTTGACTGGTAATGGTTGACTTCTCTTCCGATTTTCTTTAGAAGATTTTACTGGTTGATTTCCATTAGCCTCCATAAAGACAAAATAATTACTAACTGGTTATATCTCAAGAGCCAATGCTTGATTTTTCAACCATATGCAGTTTTAAATGAATTTTATATGATGGCAAACTATTAGCTATCATATTATTATCCTCTAAAAGGAAATATTTCTTTTCTGACACTTAAAATGCCCTTATCAATGATTCCTTCCACAGTGTACCAAAAACCAAACCTGCTGCCGTCCAATTGATTCCGACTCCGAGCAACCCTGTAGGATAGAGTAGAACTGCCCCATAGGGGTTCCCAGGAGTGGCTGGTGGATTCCAACTGCCATCATTGTAGTTAGCAGCCATAGCTCGCGGTAGCTCTTAACCAGTGCACCACCAGGGCTCCACTTCCATAGTATATATACTATTAATATTTTTATGTTCTTGCCCTTTCCTCGCTGTAATTCAGTCATGTTTCTCAAAATCAAGAGCACTCTGGCTGAGAATTCCTAACCAAAAACATGGGCAATTTTCAGAAATGAACTTATGTTCTCAAAGCATTTTAATGTTATATTACAAGGAAATCTTGCTTAATAATATATTTTTTACTGCCTGCCTTCCTCCCTATATCCTAGTAAAGAATATTCATCCTAAACAGAAGCTGGCTAGGGAGACTTTTTGCTGCTGGAGGTAGTAATTCTTGACATTTGTTTATCTCTTGTTTTCATCTATGCCCTAGTTTGAATGCTGCCTTCTTGCCAGCTCTAATTTCTCATTGAGAATGTAGAAAAAAGGACACACCTTAAAATGGCACTATAATCAGTGGTATGCTAGCAAATGTTTAGCAACTAGCTCTCTGAGAGAGAGAGAAAAAAAAAAAAAAGAAAACCCTGTCTGAGGAACTTGCTGATTTTTGTGGTGTGAATACTCTCACCATGGCAAATTTCAAGCTATCAACTTGAAGTCACTGAATGAGGAGTTGGGAAGAAATGCTAACAACTGGCTCTTAAAATCCAGCTCCAGCACACCACTGATAGGAATATTTTGTATGTAATGTTTTATATATTTCACATAATGCTTTTTCTTCACCCCTGAATTTTGAGAGTAACTTAAATACTAAGTCATACCAGAAACTAAAAGAAAGAAGTGATTTTTTTGGTTTGAGAACATAAGATTCATTTTATGCAAGTTATATACAACATATTACATTTACAATATCTTATTAACAAGATAAATCAATTTACAGGATTGAACATGAGAATATTTTGGCATCCTAGGAAATTTCCTTGGGAGTCTGGATGATAGTGTCACCTTTTTTTTTTTTTTAATTTATTTTGCTTTAGGTGAAACTTTTCAGAGCAAATGAGTTTCTCATTCAAAAATTTATACCAAATTGTTTTGTGACATTGGTTGCAATCCCCACAATGTGTTAGCACTCTCCCCTGTATCCCTTTCCACCCCGGGCTCCCTGTGTCCATCCGTCCAGTTTCTGTCCCTTCCTGCCTCCTCCTCTTTGCTTTTGGGCAGGTGTTGCCCGCTTGGTCTCATCGACTTGCTTGAACCAAGAAACACATTTCCCACCTATGTTACCGTTTGTCTTGTAGGTCTGTCTAATCTTTGGCTGAAAGGTGGACTTCGGGAGTGGCTTCACTTCTGAGTTAGAAGGGTGTCCGTGGGCCACAGTCTCGGGGGTTCCTTAAGTTTCTGTCAGACCAGTCTGTCTGGTCTTTTTTGTGAATTTGAATTTTGTTCTACATTTTTCTCCCACTCTGTCTGAGACTCTCTATTCTGATCGCTGTCTGAGCGGTTGGTGGTGATAGCCGGGCACCATCTAGTTCTTCTGGGCTCAGGCTGGTGGAGGCTGTGGTTTATGTGGGCCATTAGTCCTTGGACTAATATTGTCATTGTGTCTTTAGTTTCTTCATTTTCCTTCGCTTCAGATGGGATGGGACCAATAGACGTATCTTAGCTTGCTGCTTGCAAGCTTTTAAGACCCCAGAAGCTACTCACCAAAGTAGAAAGTAGAACATTTTCTTTATGAACTCTGTTATGCCACCTTAGCTACATGTCCCCCAAGACCGTGGTTGATAGTGTCACTTTTCAAAGCCCTTCCTGGATTCCCCTCTCTTCTGCACCTTCAGTAAAATTAACCGTTCCTTCCTTTGTGCCTCCATGGAGCCCATCCAGACTTCTATCATAGCTCTATATCACTGCTTGTTTACCTCCAGTTACTAAATGTTTAGCTAAGACCTGGAACTATGGATTATTCAGCTTACATCCCAAGCACCTCACAGAGTACCTGACACATAATAGGTGCTTAATAAATACTGGTTCAATAAGTGAAGTATTAAAAAGCAATATAAACTCACATATGGGAGAAAATTACAAGGTTAGAGTGGAGAACAAACCTAAGGAGATACTTACCATCTTATTCTGAAAGATTTTTCCACTTCTTGTTTTGCTTTCAGACACATCAAGTTCAGATGTTTTATTGACTAACTGCTCAACCTAGAAAAGAAAATAATTATACAAAACCAAGTAACACAAAAAACACAAAAGTAAAGATAGTGAAACTGACATTATACAAAATTGGCAATTCACTGAACTGGGCAAGTCCCAAATGATCACCAGGCACTACGTTTGCAGAAGATAAGAACTTTAGCCCACTGCTATTTGTGAAAGGAGCTGGGCAGAGGAAGTCAGACCATCATCAATGCCATTATTTCCAAATTAATTTTATCTAAATCTATTATTGCAGGATTTCACTGTATATGGAAGGCAAAATTAAGCAAGTTCTGCTCCAAGGCAACAAAAATGTATAATATATTCCATCTGTAAATATAAAGTGGGTGGAACAGATAATCCCAAAGATTCTATCTAGCTCTGAAATTCTGAGATTGTGTGAATAGTATTTAAGTTTATTCCTAAGCAAATCCACCAGTAATATAATCAAAACTTTTCAACACATAATTGCAAGATTTTGTTAGTAAAAAGCATTCTAAATACACTGTTTTCTTCTTAATGACATAGAATAAGAAACTTGGAGAAATAACTAAGCAAGCATATAAGAAACAGTCTTTCAAAAACAAGTGTTAAAAGTAAAATGGACTTCTGTGGGAAACAGGCTGACAGTTCCTCAAAGAGTTAAACACAGAATTAGCATATGACTCAGCAATTCAGCTTGTGGTATATGTTGCTGTTGAGTCAGTAGGGTCTTCTGACTCATAGTGACCCTAGGAACAATAGAACTAAACACTACCTGGTCCTGCACCACTCTTACAGTTTGAGCCCATTGTTGCAGCCACTGTGTCAATTCATCTCTTTGAAGATCTTCCTCTTTTTAGATTGCCCTCTACTTTACCAAGCATGATGTCCTTTTGCAGGGACTGGTCCCTCTTGATAACATGTCCAAAGTACATGAGATGAAGTCTTGCCATACTCCCTTCTAAGGAGCATTCTGGCTGTACTTCTTCCAAGACACATTTGTTCATTCTTCTGGAAGTCCATAGTATATTAAATAATCTTCACCAACACCATAATTCAAAGGCATCAATTCTTCTTCATTCTTCCCTATTCATTGTCCAGCTTTCACATGCATATGAGGTGACTGAAAATGTCACGGCTTGGGTCAGGTGCACCTTAGTCCTCAGAGTGATATCTTTGCTTTTTAACACTTTAAAGAGGTCTTTTGCAGCAGATTTGTCCAATGCAATACGTCATTTGATTTCTTGACCACTACTTCCGTGGGTGTTGATTGTGGATCCGAGTAAAATGAAATCCTTGACAACTTCAATCTTTTCTCCGTTTATCATGATGTTGCTTATTGGTCCAGTTGTGAGAATTTTCGTTTTCTTTATGTTGAGGTGTAATCCATGCTGAAGGTCATAGTCTTTGATCTTCATCAGTAAGTGCTTCAAGTCCTCTTCACTTTCAGCAAGCAAGATTGTATCATCTGCATATCGCAGTATGTTAATGAGCCTTCCTCCAATCCTGATGCCCTATTCTCTTCTTCATATAGTCCAGCTTCTGGGATTATTTGCTCAGCATACATACTGAATAAGTATGGTGAAAGGATATAACCCTGACACACACCTTTCCTGATTTTAAACCACGCAGTATCCCCTTGTTCTGTTTGAATGACGGCCTCTTGGTCTATGTACAGGCTCCACATGAGCACAATTAAGTGTTCTGGAATTCCCATTCTTCGCAATGTTATCCACAATTTGTTATGATCCACACAGTTGAATGCCTTTGCATAGTCAGTAAAACACAGGTAAACATCTTTCTGGTATTCTCTGCTTTCAGCCAAAAGCCATCTGATATCAACAATGATCTCTCTTGTTCCACGTCCTCTTCTGAATCTGGCTTGAATTTCTGGCAATTCCCTGTTGATGTACTGCTGCAACCACTTTTGAGTGGTCTTCAGCAAAATTTTACTTGCATGTGATATTAATGATATTGTTTGGTAATTTCCACATTCTGTTGGGCCACCTTTCTTTGGATTGGGCACAAATATGGTTCTCTCCCCATCAGTTGGCCAGGTAGCTGTCTTCCAAATTTCTTGGCATAGACAAGTAAGTGCTTTCAGTGTTACATCTGTTTATTGAAACATCTCGGTATTCTGTCAATTCCTGGAGGCTTGTTTTTCACCAATGCCTTCAGTGCAGCTTGGACTTCTTCCTTCAATACCATTGGTTCTTGATCATATGCTACCTCCTGAAATGGGTTGAACGTTGACCAATTCTTTTTGGTACAGTGACTCTGTGTATTCCTTCCTTTTTTTTAATACTAAAAAATTTTTTTACTATGTTTTTGTGAAAGTTAACACAGGAAAGTAGGTTCTCATTTAACAATACATATTGTCTAGTTATACCGGTTACATTCTTCACAATATATCAGCATTCTCATTATTTCCATTTTGGTTTTCTGTTTCCATTAATCTAGCTTACCTGTCCTCCTTAGCCTTCTCATCTTTGGTCTAGTTAAACGTTAACCATTTGGTTTCATCTAGACGACTATTTTGAGAAGCACAGTATTTATGGATGATATTATTTATTTTATGGGCCAATCTGTCATTTGGCTGAAAGGTGACTTTTGGAAGTGGCTTGAGTTTCAAATTTAAAGAGTATCTCAGGCCTTTAGAAAACTCAAAGGGAATAACACGCTCGGCATTTCTCAAGCTGAAAGTTCTAGGTATGTAGTCAAAAGAATTGAAAGCACAGACTCAAACACCAAAGTTCATTGAGTATTATTTGCAATAGCCAAAAGGTGAAAACAATCCAAATGTCTATCAACAGATGAATGGATAAACAAAATGTTGTGTGTACATACAATGGAATATTATTCAGCCATAAAAAAGAATGAAGTTCTGATTACATGTTATAATATGGATGAACCTTGAAAACATTATGCTGTGAAGTAAGCCAGACTCAAAAGGACAAATATTATTTGACTGCATTTATATGAAATATCTAGAATAGGGTAACTTACAAAGACAGGAAGTAGATTAGAGGCGCTAGGGGAAGGGAGGAATCAGGAGTTATTGCTCAATGGGTACAGAGTTTCTGTTTGGGGTGGTGAAAAATTTTAGAAATAGATAGTGTGATGGCACAATACTGTGAGTGTAATTAACACCACTGAATCATGCACTTAAAAATGGCTAAAGTGGTAAATTTTATTATATATATACTTTACCACAATAAAAAAATCATATATTAAAAAACATAAAAAGGAACTAAAATGTTTATACCTGAAAGTGAGAAACTGAAAGATCGGGACTTTCTTTAGACCTCATAATTTCGTCTTCCTCACAAATCAAGTTTGGTTCTGAAAAAAAAAATTAAGACAATATAAATTAAGATAGTATAAAATTGAATTGGAAGTCAATTAACCTATATTTTCATTAGCTTCTTACCTCCAAGTTCAGAAGATCTAGGGTTTTTTTTTTGCTCTTCCATTTTAGTTTCAGTGTCAAAATCATCCTACATTATTACATGAAGAAAAAAACGGACACATTTCAAAAAAAAATTAAAACAATTGGGTGGAAGTACTTATAAATGAATTTGTTTTATGTGAAGGTTAACTATAACATAACACTACAATTACCTTAAGCTTGTTAGAAATAAAAGTGATCCAATAATTACTATAAAACAGTAACTTGTTTATCCAAAGTATTTAAAAAAAAAACCAAATCCATTGCCGCTGAGTCAATTTCGACTCATAGCGATCTTTATAGGACAGAGTAGAACTGCCATAGCGTTTCCAAGGAACGGCTGGTGGATTTGAACTGCCGACATTTTGGGCTCCATCCAAAGTATAAAATATTGTTTTTCTTTACTTTGTGGAGTTGCTTTAAGTACAAATAAGGAAAATATACAACTTTCCTCAAAAATATCTGATGATTCTAAGAGCCCTTAGATCTTACTGTTGTTTGAGGGCATTGAACTAGACATGGTCACCCAACAAGCCAACACTTCTATGGTTTCTGGGATTTCCGTCCAGATGCTAGCATACACTCTGAATACACCCCAACTCCGTTCAGGATGTTAGTGAAGCTCAGTCATGGTAGGGTAGGAATAGTAACAGGTTTAACGTCTAGTTATAATTATTGTTCCTTTTGTGACATATGTCAAAGAGCTTTAAATATTTCAAAGAATGCTACATAAATCCCAGCTATATTTATTTATGAAGCAAGACTAGGATTTAGGTTTTGGAAAAAAGCTCTCTTCTGACTGAGTTGGTTGAAAATTGATTGCATCTTTTATTTGTGAAATTGTGGCCATAGAGCAGCATCCCTGGTTCAGAAGAGTCAGCCTCTGTACATCAGTACTGCAGTCATGATTCAGAATAAAATGAGACAAGAGAAAACAACAGAGCTGAGATTAAAGAAAATCATGTTAATGCTGAAAGATTAAAGCAATGCCAGCTTTCACAGTTGCTGGGAGTGAGGCAAAAAAACAAAAACTCTTTTATGCTTCTATTCATCCATTCTTTCAGGCAATATCGAGAACTCACTGACTACAATCTCAATGCTAGCTAGGCATAAGAGGGTTACAAAGATGAGTAAGACAGATTTCCTGTCTTCCAGGAACTTCCAGGCTGCTCCAGGACAGTGACTTTCCAGGTCCCGGAGGAATTTCCAGCACAGGCTACATGAGTACTTAGTAGCGATGCTGTAGAAAGGATTCCAGCATTGGTTGGGGGAATGGACTAGTTCAGTGGTTGTCAAACTGTGTTCCAGAGTCCTAGGGATTTCCTCAGAGCCCACTAGAAAGGTAAGTGAGGCCGTGAGTGGCTGGGCCTCTAAGACCATTCCCTGTTTCAATCAGAACAGTTAAGTTTCTGAGTGTGATGTTGTTTGGAACAAGGTAAAAAGTTTGAGAACCTCAAGCTTTAACCTTTAAGGTCTCTTCCAACCCTGAGTTTATGATCATAACACATTATTTATATAAATATTAATAAGAGCTATTAAAGTCCTCAGAATTGAGTCAAACATTTGTCATTATTATACTTTATAACTCTTTAAATGCTTACATTTATATAATGCTCCTGTTCCTCCTCTAGATCATCTTTGTCCATCAGGATTTTTTGAAGTGGTGTTTTTAATGACAGTTTTGGTGCCAGTATAGCTGAATCAATGTTTTCCATTCGTTCTTTCTCAGTGGTTACCTTTACTTTGATGGTATGAAAAGGGGTTGGGACTTCTCCTACATTTAAGTACATAGGCTCCCCTTCAAATATCACTCCTTCACAATCACCATCCTTAAAACCGGGAGGCTGGTAATCTGGTGGTGTAACTGCCAAAAAAAAAAAAAAAAAAGTATAAAATGTGTTTTTTATGAAATTGAAGAAAACTATTATCATTATAAAGATACATGTGGATTGAAAAAATTTCAAACAGTATAAACCAAAAAATAAAATAAAACCAAACCCACTGTCATCGAGTAGAGTTTGACTCATAGCCACACTATAGTACAGGGTGGAACTGCCCTGTAGGGTTTCTAAGGCTGTAATCTTGACAGAAGCAGACTGCCACATCTTTCTCCCGTGGAGCTGCTGGTGGGTTAGAACTGCCGACCTTTCAGTTAGCAGATGAGTGCTTAACCACTGTGCCACCAGGGCTCCTTCAAATAGTATAGAAGGGTACAAAATAAAAAGTAAAAACCACCTTCTTGGAAGAACTACAGCCAAAATGTGCCTTAGAAGCAAGGATGGCGAGACTTCATCTCACTTTGGACGTGTTATCAGGAGGGACACAGTCCCTGGAGAAGGCCATCATGCTTGGTAGAGAGTCAGCGAAAAAGAAGACAACCCTCAACGAGATGGATTGACACAGTGGCTGCAACAATGGGCTCAAACACAGCAACGATTGTGAGGATGGCACAGGACCGGGCAGGGTTTCATTCTGTCATACGTAGGGTCACCAGGAGTCTGAACAGACTCAGTGGCACCTAACAACACTATCTCCAAGTCAGAAGTGTAGTGAGGAGGGGGTAGAGGGGGAGGGACTTATCCCTACATCTTGCAACTGGGGGTGTGTGCAACTTAGAGATTGCCCCTGGGCGCTTGTTACCCTTGCTAATCCCCTGCTCTGAGCCCCTATTTTATTCCCTAAAGTAAACCTTTGTTGTCTCCACTTGACTGGCTGTGTGACCTTGAGCAAATTATATATATCATCTTTGATTTGATTTCCTCATCTGTCAAATGGGAAAAATAATAGTATTTAACTCATAGGGTTATTGTGGGCATTAAATGAATTAAAATGTATAAAATGCTCAGAACAGAACTAGCACACAATGTTAGCTTTTATTATTGTTTTTGCATTAGTACTTCTAAGGAAGATTTATGCATGTAAAACATATATTGCATATTTATATCCTTAAAAGTACAAACGAGATCATACTGTTCTGTACCTAGCTTTTTTTTA
This sequence comes from Dugong dugon, assembly GCA_030035585.1. Taxonomy (NCBI): domain Eukaryota; kingdom Metazoa; phylum Chordata; class Mammalia; order Sirenia; family Dugongidae; genus Dugong; species Dugong dugon. Next base: position 196,593,183 of record CM057462.1, on the reverse strand, counting down.
ACTTAATAATATCTCTTGGATAGCTTAATTTATCAGCACTTTCTTTTAAACAGATGTATGTTGTTGTTAGGTGCCGTCAAGTCGGTTCCGGCTCATAGTGGCCCTACATACAACAGAACGAAACACTGCCTGGTCCTGTGCCATCCTCACATTCGTTATTATGCCTGCGCCCATGTTGCAGCCACTGTGTCAATCCATCTCGTTGAGGGTCTTCCTCATTTTCACTGACCCTCTACTTTACCAAGTATCATGTCCTTTTCCAGGGACTGGTCCCTCCTGGTAACATGTTCAAAGTATGTGAGATGTGGTCACACCATCCTTGCTTCTAAGGAGCATTCTGGCTGTACTTCTTCCAAGACACATTCGTTCGTTCTTTTGGCAGTCCACGGTACATTTAATATTCTTCACCAACACCATAATTCAAAGGCATCAGTTCTTCTTCAGTCTTCCTTATTCATTGTCCAGCTTTTGCATGCATATGAGGCAATTGAAAACACCATGGCTTGGGTCAGGCACACCTTAGTCTTCAAGCTGACATCTTTGCTTTTTAACACTTTAAGAAGTTTTTTGCAGCAGATGTGCCCAATGCAGTGCATCGTTTGATTTCTTGACTGCTGCTTCCATGGGTGTTGATTGTGGATCCAAGTAAAATGAAATCCTTGCCATCTTCAATCTTTTCTCCCGTTTATCATGATGTTACTTATTGGTCCCGTTGTGAGGATTTGTTTCATTTATGTTGAGGTGTAATCCATACTGAAGGCTGTAGTCTTTGATCTTCATCAGTAAGTGCTTCAAGTCCTCTTCACTTTCAGCAAGCAAGGTTGTATCATCTGCATACCATGGGTTGTTAATGAGTTTTCCTCCAATCCTTATGCCCCGATCTTCTTCATACAGTTCAGCTTCTCCGATTATTTGCTCAGCATACACATTGAATATGTATGGTGAAAGGATACAACCCCGATGCACACCTTTCATGACTTTAAACAGATGTATAATATTCTATTATATAGCTGCACCATAATTTACTCAATCCTCCAATGAAAGACATTTAGGTTGTTTCCAGTTTGTTCCCATCTTAACCAGTGTTATAATGAACATTCTTATCATAATATATAACCCTGCATATTTGTGCAAGTATATTTTTAAAATATTTTTCTAGCTATAGAATTTATGGATTAAAGAGAATGTACACTCAAAATTTTGATACTGCCAAATTGTCCTCTAAAAATTTTACATCTGTCTACATTCCTGCCAAGAGTGTATAAAGTGCCTGCTTCCCCATGTTGTTGTTGTTATTAGGTGCCATCAAGTCAGTTCTGACTCATAGTGACCCTACATACAACAGAACGAAACACTGCCCAGTCCTGGGCCATCCTCCCAATCATTGTTATGCATGAGCCTATTGTTGCAGTCACTGTGTCAATCCATCTCATTGAGGGTCTTACTCTTTTTCGCTGACCCTCTACTTTACTAAGCATGATGTCCTTCCCCATACCCTTGCCTATAATGGGTTTATAAGTGTTACCAATCTGATAAGTGAAAAAACCGTATCTCACCGTTGCATTTCTTTAGTTATGAGTGAGGTTGTACCTTACATGGACATGTTCTTATCACTAGAGAACTTTGAGTATATTTTAAAGTCTATTTACTCAAATCTTTATTTTTCAAATGCTGATATTAAATATAACTTTTATAATTTCTAAAAATACATAACAATTTAGGTGCTTTAAAACATTTTTCTAAATTATAATGAAAACCAGCTGTTTCAACAATAATAAAACCTGCAGATACTAACGGAAATAGGATATAGTACAAATAGTACCTTCATCATAGTAAAAGAGTTTCATGGTCAAACAAACATCATTAGGTAGAGGTCCCAGATTCTGCATTAGAACATAAATCTTGCGAATGAGGAGAATACTGGCTTTCTTGGTGTCAGCAGATGACATGCTAGATTTGTTGTTTTGGTTTTTACTACAAGAGAATCACACAGTTTCTTTTATGAAACCTGTTGCTTCTAATATCATAACTTCACATTAAGTATTTGAGATCTTATTTCTTTAACAGCATTACATTATTAAGTTGAAAGTTACCATAAAAATGTGTTTTAATGTCACTATTATAATTTTTTAAAATATCAATGTTAATATATTATAAACTAATAGCTCAATTTTACATAAATTAAACTAATATACATTTTATATAAGGTGTTAAAGGAAACAAATGATGGATGGTAATTATATTTCTAATCACTTAAGTATATACAGTTTCCTACTCTGGCTCTGTTCCCACAATTAAAATAGTATATAATTAACTACTCCAAATGTATTTTATATGCCTTGATAGTTAATTGAGAATGTGTGAGAAGTTTTAAATTAATCCTGAAGTTTGGCTATATAGTATTAATATGAGTAAGTGGTAGTCTGTAATGCAAAAAGAAACTATAGAACAATACCTTATGAAGTCCATTACTGGTCCATTACTGGTGTACTTGAATTTAAATTGGTAACATTCTGAAATTGTCTTAAATATAAAACATTGCAGTTATGCATCTAATATACAGTACTGGTTGCCAAATTGCTATGTATCGCTTTTGTGTGACTCAAAATTTATTTGATCATTTTTTATGCCATGTTAATCCATTGGTCCATTGAGGCTTTCACTTCCTAATAGTTGATTCCCACGGTCTGGGCTTTTGGGCTCATCTTGGAGGGATATGTATTCTCCTACTCACTGTAATGTATGTTATGTATATTACTTGGAAGGAACTTCTTAGCAGGCATATAAGGGAGGCAGCAATGCCTTAGCAGAGTGGCTAAGCACAGGGCTTAAATCCTTGCTATACTAGAATCACAGGAAAGTCATTTAAGCCTTTTAAGTCTCGGTTTCTCCAACTTATAAAAGGGATTGAAAACAGTTCTATCTCACTGGTGGTTGTGAATATTTATCAAACACACACTGTAAGCATTCAATAAGTGTTACTTTTATTAATGCATCAGTAAGGTTGCTCTCTTACTCAAAAGAAAATGTACAACCATAAAACACTTGAAAATAAATGAATATTTTCTGAACAACTGGTTAAGTCATAGCCTTTACCCAAATGATCAGCTTTGTCACCATGGACATATACTAAGCACTGATCACATGTATAGGTATCAGAAAAGACACATTTCCAGCTCTCCTAAAGCTCTAACATTTTTATTGCTTTCTTTGCATTTTAATGCTTACACAGGGAAAGGGATTAGCTCTCTTTCTTTTTTAAAAAATCAGTTTGAATCTGCTTCTCTATGATTGAATGAAACACTATATTGTACCAGCTAGAGTGTAACGGCTAACCACCCAGATCATGAACTAGCTAGCCTTCCTAGGTTCAAGTCCTGGTTCTGCCATTTCTGCCACTGTGACCCTAGGCAAGTTACCTTGTAGTTAGGTTTTCTTATCTGTAAAGTGGAAATGATAAACAGTAGTAACCATATGGAGGCTGTAGTGAACAAATGAGGTAATGCACACAAAGCACCAAAGACTAGAGCCTAGCATGTGGTTGGCACTAACACATCTTTCCTCCTTGTTTTTATCTTCTGGTTTCCCCTTTCATTTTCTGTCCTCCCGTCTTTCCCTTAATTATCAGATGAACAGGTGGGTATGACTGCATTGGGATAGATATTCAAAATTTAAAGATGAGTTTCTTATTTTCCTCAAACTCAAGCCCTTTCATAATTCTACAGAAGGAATATTGTAAAGAACCAGAAATCAGGAGATTTAGGTTATTTCTAACAGTTTCTAGCTTTGTGGCCTACAATCAACCACATACTGTCTCTTGTCGTAAATTTATTAATCTGCCTTATCTCAGAAGTTTTTATGAGGTTCAAATGTAGAAACAGTCATGAAAGTGCATTGGTTAAAGCACAATTAAAAACATAAGATATTATTATAGTTTTATATTATTTTTAGACATTAGAGGCATTATGTCTCATTACAAACTCAAGCACACCTACCTGAGGGTCTTCTGGGTTGGTATATACCTATTTAAAAATAATTTACAATTGAGTTATTTAAGGCTATGTATTCAAGAAGAATTAAATCAGATTGTTAGACTAAATTATTAAGTGAACTCAGCAAAGCAGAACAAAGCAAAACAAAATGACAACCCCTTGAAATATTAGTTTGTTACTTTTTTTCTAGTAAATAGATCAGTTGTTTGAATAAATCGACATAATCTATTGATGGTTTCAGTGTTATTTAATTAAGCAAGGCCGAATTTGACAGTCTTTATAGAAAAAAAGAACATATTATTTTAAAATACTTACAGCTAGAACAACCATCCGTAGCTGAAATACAACAAAGAACAAAAATATTACTTGTATTTTATAAAACATTTTTTTATGATAGATCATAAGAATTTTTTGCCCTATTTCAACATTTATTTCTAATAAGAAATAATTATTACAGAAGATAGGCTTCATATCATGTACATAAGGCAATAGTTTAGATGTTTCCTTATTCCCTAATTGACTAAGCAAACAGGTACATTACAAGCAATTAAAAGGAAAATATACATCGTAAAATAACACTTTAAACCTTACCAATGTGAAAACAGGTTTGGAAAAGAGAAAAAAGTAGAGAGTTCATGATCCTTAGCACTTAAGAAAGGAAAAAGGCTTTTGGAGACCTTCTAACCAGGAAATCATTCGCTCAAATGATCTGCCAAAAATTGAAGTCATCCCTGATTCTAATCTTTTCCTTACACTCCACAACCAATCCATCAACAAGTTGAATAAGTTCTACTGGCTAATCTGTCCTGAATCCATTCATTGTTCTCTCTCGCTGCCGTTCCTACCTCAGCCACCGTTACTTCTCACAAGGACTGAAGTAATGGCCTAAGTGCTACGCCCCATACTTCCCATCTTATTCCCCTTCTACAGGAGATTCTCTAAATAGTAGTCAGAGTGATTTTAAAAACTTTTAAATACAAATAAAATGCTGTTACATCTCTACTTAAACACTTAAAATAGATGGTCTTTACACCTCAGAGAAAACCCTTACCTCCCCAGCCCTGAATATCCTGGCCCCGCCTGTGTCACTAGGCCCCCCTGCTGCTCCTTGCACTCCTGTCAGACTGGCCTTGTTATAGTTCCTTGAACTCTCCAAATCCCCTCCAAGTCTTTGCTTTTGTCTGGCGGGCTTCTTCTTACTCAGGTCCAGCTTAAACGTCACCGCCTCAGAGAAGTTCTCCTAACAGTTCCATCTAAAGTTAGCCCCACCTCTCCATTTACCTCATACTTTTTCTAAAAATTTTAATGGCATTTAACACTATTGGGAACTATCTGATGACTTGTTTTATGGACTGTTTTCCCACTGTAGCAGGGACCCTTTTTGTCTTGTTGACCACTGCTAGCTTACCCAGCTCCTACTAGAATATGTACTTAGCACACAGCAAGCCCTCAGTGTTTACTGTATGCCTTAATGAGGGAGTGTGGGGACCATAGATAAAAACTTACCCTCTTCACAATTTTGCCTAGGGCTGGACTTCTTTATATACATTGATAGAAAAGTGTACTAAGTATGCAAAAAGGTTTTACTATATGGAAATTTGGAAACCCTGGTGGCATAGTGGTTAAGAGCCACAGCTGCTAACCAAAATGTTGGCAGTTCCGATCCACCAGGCACTCCCTGGAAACTCTATGGGGCAGTCCTACCCTATCCTACAGGGTTGCTATGAGTTGGAATCGACTCAATGGCAACGGGTTTGGTTTTTGTTTTTCTTTATATGGAAATTTATTTTTGAATTTTTATGAAGAAATAAATTAATAGTATAAACAAGATTGTAGAAGGCAATGTGAAACTAAGTGAATAAATACTTCAAAAGACTTTTTAAATCATTAATTTTTGTAAGCCAATAGGTGTTTATCAATACAAATGAATCTTAAACAATCAAAACTGATTTGGCAAAATTTATTTAATATCAATTCCATTAGCTTTAAATGAGTTAATACTGGTTTTTAAAATATTCAAGTGTTCAGACTTTTTTAGTAACTTAGACTGGCCTCTGCCCAAGTTAGTTTAATGTTTTACTACAAGGTAGTTGCTATTAGAAATGCCAAAAAAAAAATTAAAAAACTTACATATTTTTTCTGTAAAGCATCATAGCATCCTAGCATCCTTAAAAAAAAAAATCAAGATTTTTTTTTTAGACTAAATATATTTCCAGAAAATAAAGTTCTTTTCACAAACATCCATATTACCTCATTACCAAATAATACAGGGCAAATCTGCTGCAAAGGACCTCTTTAACGCGTCAAAAAGGAAAGATGTCACTTTGAGGACTAAGGTGTGCCTGACCCAAACCATGGTATTTTCAATTGCCTCATACGCATGCGAAAGCTGGACAATAAATAAGGAAGACCAAAGAAGAACTGACACCTTCGAATTGTGGTGTTGGCGAAGAATATTGAATATACCATGGACTGCGGAAGAACAAACAAATCTGTCTTGGAAGAAGTATAGCCAGAATGCTCCTTAGAAGCAAGGATGGCGAGGCTTGGTCTTATATAATTTGGACACGTTATCAGGAGGGACCAGTCCCTGGAGAAGGACATGATGCTTGGTAAAGTAGAGGGTCAGCGAAATAGAGGAAGACCCTCAACGAGATGGATTGACACAGTGGCTGCAACAATGGGCTCAAACCCAGCAAGGATTGTGAGGATGGCGCAGGACTGGGCAGTTGTACTTAGGGTCTCTATGAGTTGCAATCGACTTAACAGCACCTAACAACAACAACAAAATGATACAAACATTTCTTATCAGAGTTCTCTTCTTCTTAACTAGATGAAAACACACACACAATGTGGCAGAAATATAAACTGTTGCTAGGGAAACATAAAACAGCTGACAGCTATTTGTGGGGAGCACTAATGGGAAAATGGAGCCTGAAAACACTGCGCTAACATGGCTATGACAAAAAGGAAAAATTTAATGCAAAAATTCAAAGATCTGCAGTATTGGTGTTTAAAATCCAGTGTTAAAGGAGGAATCACTAAAATTGGGTTAAACACTGGAAGATATCCAAGGTACAAAAAATATGATTTAAGAAAAAAAATAATTTTCTATCTTTAGGTGTTGTTTTACTTACCACTTCACTAACTGTGTAGCTCCTGGACAATTTTTATCTTCTCTCAGAATTTTGACACAAAGATCTAAACACAAAAATGATGATATAAAGATCACCTTAAGACCAGTACTTAAGAACGGTAACAACTAGAAATTTTAAATGAAGATTATTTTGATCAGCTGGACACTATATTATTAACAGCAGTGAACTTCCAGATGATTGGTATTGGTAATATAAAGGAAGAAAGGATCTATGGAAAGAAATAGTGTTTTATTCTTATTATACAATGGTATCATAATGATTAAGACGCATGTTGATGGATAGAAAAAAATTCCATTTTTAAAAGCTATTGAATACATAAAAATAGATATAATGCTTTCATGCCATCATTATCCCAAAGTCTAAGAATATTTGTTATGGTCCCTTATCCCATTAAAATATTTGTAGAGGGCCAAGAAGTTAACTGGCTCTCAAAGACAAAGAACGCTCACTGCAAAGAAGGAACCCGTAACACAGTGGAAAGCACTGAGAGGATCGCTCAGCCTCAGGTTCTTTATCTGAAAAATCGGGAGGACAGCATCTACCGCACGGAACTGTACTATGAATGCACAAGATTCCATGCGTAACGTGCTCACCAGAGTGCTCACAGTTGGTGCACAACAGACGGAAGTTATGATGGTAGTATAAACCGGATGGACCTGTATTATTTTTACTCCCTTAAAACAGCCCAAGAAATACACTATCACTCTACAAAGTTCTGCATAATAGACTGTTTTAATATATTTAGTTCATCATTTTAAGAGTAATGTCAGGTGAAATTATACTTGAGAAACTGAGGAAAAACTTTATGATTAAGTACTTACAAAGTATATTTATTGAATGTACTTTTTAAAAGCCACTTATACGTATACACAAAAATTTATACACAAATGTGACATTATTCCCAATAGCCAAAAAGTGGAAACAACTGAAATGTTAATCAACTGATGACTGGATAAAATGTGTTATATCCTTACAGTAGAATATTATTCAGCAAAGAAATGAAGTACTGATATACACTGCAGTGTGGATGAACCTTGAGTACATTACGCTAAGTGAAAGAAGCCAGTCACAGAAGACCATATATTGTATGATTCCATTTATATGAAATGTTTGGGATTGGTAAATCCACAGAGACAGAAAGTCGATTGGTAGTTGCCTAGAACTGGAGGGGTTGGGAGAAGTGGGGAGCGACTTAATTGGTATGGGGTTTCTTCTTGGAGTGATAAAAATGTTCTAAAATTGTACAACTCTGTGAATATACTAAAAAACACTGATTTATACACTTTAAGTGGGTGAATTGTATGGTATGTGAATTACATCTCAATACAGCTATTATTAGGAGCCCTGGCAGCACAGTGGTTAAAGTGCTGGGTTGCTAACGGAAGTGTTGGCACCCACCAGCCACCCCGAGGGAGAAAGATGTGGCAGTCTGCTTCCGTAGATTCATAGCCTTGGAAACCCTATGGAGTAGTTCTACTCTGTCCTATAGGGTTGCTATGAGTTGGAATCTACTCCACGGCAACGGGTTTATGGGTTAAAGCTATTATTAAAAAAACAGACTCAAAATCTCGAACACAAACATTATAGTTTTAGAGCAAACAAAAATAAAAACCTTTTAAAAGAAACATTGTCTTACCATCTAGATATCTTGTTCCATAAGCACATTCTGGAAATATTCCTCTCAAATACGTGATACAGGACACCGAAACTGCGAGGAGCCTCTTCACTAACACCAGAGACTGCTGCTCAGTTGATATTTTATTGGGGAATACCAGTGCACTCTACAAGTCAAGGCAAATCAAAGATTTTATTAAAATATGTTAGAACTAAAGATCCCCTGAACCTAAAATAGAACCGATTTTGTGTAAGCATGGTACCACCCGAAAGAATCCCTCCCCATAGGTAATCTATCCCCAGGAAGTAGGTGTGGCTTCTAAGATAGGAGAGTGTCTTTCTCGGGTAGCAGCCTAAGTTAACACGCAAAAAGTGCTTGAGAATCTTGTTAAGAATTGCAGGTGAGCTGTGTGTAAATACACAATACACCAGTAGATAACACTGACTTCCTTTTTAGTCACTGAATACGTTTAACACAGGTAACTGTCCTGCAAGATCCTGTGCAAAGATGACCATTTTAGCTTTGTCTCATTTTCTAGGAGTGAACTGCTCTGAACAATAATTTCATTCAAGTAACAAAACCTAATTTAGTTGCTCGACCGCACTCAACAACTACCATGTAAATAAAATTTGAACCAGCGATTTAACGCAATGCATCAAACATCCAATAGAATTCGTTAATTCAAAATAGTTTAGCAAACATCTTCATTTCTTAGAGCATGGAGTTTCCTGATGTCATTAAACCCTAAAACAGTCGACTCGTAACTTTTAAAACATAAAAATAAAATAGCTGAGACTTTAAGAAACAATAAAATCGCTAAATTAAGGTCTATTAAAATGCAAGGAATTATACCACGGAAGTTCTCTGTAACTGAGCGGTGGCCATCTTTCTGCTGACAGTATGTTCTTTAGTTCAACCTTGGGACACAAATATAAGCTTGTATTAACTTCGGAAGTTACTTTTATCCCTAACATTCTAGTTTATTACAAGGAAAGTCAGAAAGAATATTCTGTGAATAAATTAGAAAATTTCTTTCTTTAAAAAGGTAGAAGTTTATATTGCTATTCAACTATTTCGAGTAATGTCCTAATTGTACGCCGTTTGCATGCCTCACGTCAATGGGTTATTAAGAATCAAATGTCTCCATTTAGCCTTGGGTGAAACTCAGTGCTTTTTAAAAAGGCACAACCTTCTTTTTCTTAACTTTACGGTATTTAAGTATTGACATTTCCCTGGTAGATATTAGAGAATGAACAACTGCCCCGCTAAATTCCTTTAAAATGACCGTTTAATGTTTATTTTTTAAAATTTGTAGCTTGAAAATGACCAGATCAGGAAACTCTCCGTCACTGAACTTGAGCCTGGCTCTGGATATAACATATTTTCCTAAGTGCAACAGCCGAAGAAGGCAACGCAACATGCCACCGACGGTCGGGACCGATTCTCGTTTCTCCTCCCGACCCCGGAATCCTGACCCACAGGGGTCGCTGTGAGTCGGGACTGACTCCACCGCAAACGTATGGGATTCTGACGTACGTTTCAATTATTATGCTTTTTACCCCATTTCATTTTTCCTAATGGGCCAATTTAACTAGAAGGGCTCACAGAAGCGTCTATTTAATGTAAACGTGCTCCATCAACCTATTCTGATGAGACTTGGGCTAGACGCCAGCGTCAAGCTAATCTGAAGAAACTCTTGAGGAAAAAATAGGTAGGTATACATTTTTTCTTCAAAATATTTTGTCATTAAGACATTTAAGAACTTAACCGTAAGCGAGAGGTGACAGAAAAAGAGATTTAAAAAGCAAAGAATAATACGTGTATACATATATATATATATTACGGAACGTCTGAGGACCCGACTCCAGCGACTAGGAAAGCGGCTCGAGGAGGCGCGTGCTTTGCCCGGGGCGCATGCGTCTTCCTTCAACGGCCGGTCGCCCGCGAGGACGCGACAGTGGCCTTTTGACCTCAGTTGAGGTCAACTTTCCCGCCAGGAGCAGCGCAAAGCACGCTGGGAATCGGCAGCGAGGGGCGGCGCGGGCGCCACGTCACAGCCCGGACGAGCCAGACACCCACACGGGAAGGTGAAGTCATTGCGCGTGCAAAGCCTTCCCGACCCAGAGAGCTTTTTTGCGGGGACCCAAGTGTTCTCATCAGCCGTTTAATTCATCGTATTGATTTGATTATTTTTTATTTTGTTATTGAATCCGCCACATAATTGCATTCCCACTATATAGTGCCTGTGTCTGCAGGAAAGCACTTGCTTTAGCGGTCTGCTGGTTAGATAGCGCCACTGTATTGTATCTGTGGGGACAATGGATACGTTGGAAACAAAATCCTAAGATCATTTAGAAACAAAATCATAAAATCAGAGCTGGCAGGTACTTAGCTGATTAGTAGTATAAGTTTCTTATTTTACTTAGTTATATATTCCAATAAATTGTGTAAGCAGTGTAAACATAATGATTCATAGATTTGGATGTTTGTAGTACCAGTTAAAAAACAGCTACCTCAATTACCAAAAGATTTGCCCAAAGTCATTCAGATCAGAGGAATCAAGATTAGAGACTTGTTTCAGGGTCAGAAATGGTGGAAACTTTGGTCTCATAATTATTTTGCCTTATATTTTGCTCACACTTACAGTTTATAAAGGCCTTTCACTTTCACTATCTCACACGTTGCTCATTGGGCCCGTTGTGCCATCAGAACCAACTCGACGGCATCTGACAGCAAAGACAACAATCTCACTGCTACTTTGCTTCTCACAAGAACTTTGTGAGAAAGACAGGGCAGATATTACCCCTACTTTAGCAGTGAGAAAACAGACTCCGGCAAAGTTGGTTTTTCAAGATCACAACTAATTTCAGTGTTGACAGAGGAAGGCCACTAAACCACATTGCCTAATAATGGAAAATTTAAATTTATTTTGAGTCATTAACAACTATGTTGTTGTTGTTAGGTGTCTTAGAGTCAGTTCCGACTCATAGTGACCCCGTGTACGAAAGAATGAAACACTGCCAGGTCCTGCGCCGTCCTCAGGATCATTGTTAGGCTTGAGCCCATTGTTGCAGCCACTGTGTCATCAATCCGTCTTGTTGAGGCGCTTCCTCTTTTTCGCTGACTGTCTACTTTACCAAGTATGATGATGTCCTTCTCCAGGGCCTGGTCCCTCCTGACAACAAGTCCAAAGTATGTAAGACATAGTCTTGCCATCCTTGCTTCTAAGGCGCATTCTGGCTGTACTTCTTCCAAGACAGATTAATTTGTTCTTCAGGTACTCCACAGTATATTCAATATTCTTCACCAACACCATAATTTAAAGGCACTAATTCTTCTTCGTTCTTCCTTATTCATTGTCCAGCTTTCACATGCATATGAGGCGACTGAAAATACCATGACCTGGTCAGGCTCACCTTAGCCCTCAAAGTGGTATCTTTTGCTTTTTAACACTTCAAAGAGATCTTTTGCAGCAGATCTGCCCAATGCAATACATCAATTGATTTCTTTTTTTTTTTTTAATTTTATTTTGCTTTAGGTGAAAGTTTATGGCTCAAGTTTAGTTTCTCATTCAAAAATTTATATACACATTGTTTTGTGACATTGGTTGCAATCCCTACAATGTGACAGCACGCTTTCCCTTTCTACCCCAGGTTCCCTGTGTCCATTCATACAGTTCCTGTCCCTTCCTCATTTGATTTCTTGACTGCTGCTTCCATGGGTTCCATGAATTGTGGACCCAGGTAAAATGAAATCCCTGACAACTTCAGTATTTTCTCCGTTTATCATGATATTGCTTATTGGTCCAGTTGTGAGGATTTTTGTTTTCTGTATATTGAGGTGTAATCTATACTGAAGGCTATAGTCTTTGATCTTCATCAGTAAGTGCTTCTGTTCCAATGACTGCCTCTTGGTCTATGTACAGTTTCCGCATAAGTGTTCTTGAATTCCCATTCTTTGCAACGTTACCCATAATTTGTTACGATCCATACAGTCGAATGCCTTTGCATACTCTATAAAACACAGGTAAACATCTTTCTGGTATTTTCTGCTTTCAGCCAAGATCCATCTGACATCAGCAATGCTATCCCTCATTCCACAGCCTCTTCTGAATCTGGCTTGAATTTCTGGCTGTTTCCTGTTGATGTACTGATGCAACCGTTTTTGAATTATTTTCAGCAAAATTTTACTTGCGTGTGATATTAATGATATTGTTCGATAATTTCTGCATTCTGTTGGATCACCTTTCTTTGGAATGGGCACAAATATGGCTCTCTTCCAGCCAGTTGGCCAGGTAGCTGTCTTCCAAATTTATTGGCCTAAACGAGTGAGTGCATCCAGTACTGCATCCGTTTGTTGAAACATCTCAACTGATATTCCATCAATTCCTGGAGGCTTGTTTTTCACCAATGCCTTCAGTGCAACTTGCACTTCTTCCTTCAGTGCCATTGGTTCTTGATCATATGCTACCTCCTGAAACGGTTTAATGTTGGCCGATTCTTTATGGTACAATGTGTCTCTGTATTCCTTCCATCTGCTTTTGATGCTTCCTGAGTCATTCGATATTTTGCCCATAGAATATCCTTCAATATTGCAAATTGAGGCTTGAATTTTTTTCTTCAGTTCTTTCGGCTTGAGAAATGCCAAGTGTGTTCTTCCCTTTTGGTTTTCAATCTCCAGGTCTTTGCACATTTCATTATAATACTTTGTCTTCTCGAGCTGACCGTTGAAATCTCCTATTCAGCTCTATTCATTTCTTCCGTTTGCTTTAGCTACTCTACTTTAAATCAGTAACCTGTTTAAATCAGTGATAATTTTGTAGCTTATTGAAATAATTAGCTACGCCATCCTTTGACCTGACACACTTAGTGAACTGGCAATGAAAGTAACTAACACCGATGTAACTTTAGGTAGCTAAACAATTGAAAATATAAACACAGTGTATATTTATTCACACTCTCCCGTCTATGCCATTGCTCAGAGTTCTTTCTCTTCATCTGAAATATTTCTCCCTGCCTGATTAAAATCAAGGCAAAAGCACAAATGCCAATTTCCTATGAAGCTTTCCCTGATACCATCTGTCAGAATTAATCTCTCTCCCCATTCTACCCCAGAACATGTTGTTTGTATTTCCATTATAATACATATTACATTCTTCATATATAGTTGAATGCATATCTATTATGTCTATTTTCCCCATAAAATAGGAATAATGTTTTATTTATTTTCTTATTTCTTGTGGTGCCCAAAATAGTGTCCAGGAAATAAGAGGAGCTCAGTAAGTCCTTGTTGAATTGATTTAAAATAGCTTTTTCTGTATCTGCTCTATGAAGGGAAATGTAATATGCCAAAAAAAAAGTACCTGAGTACTTTGGTACTTTTGTATAAGTCACTAAGGGATTATATTTAATGTTTTCAAGCCTGCCTTTTTCTTTCTTTTTTGCCCAACCACATGAGACTTTTCTATGAAGTAATTCTTTTGTAAGTTATAGGAAAGCAAAACAAAGTATTATGGAAATTCTCATCTAGGAATTGAATTTCCATTTTATCTGTTCTGTATTCTAACATCACGCTGATAAATCCATTTACTTTGACAAACTTGACAGTGCTAGTAAACCCTTTTAAAACTACAGTTTAATGAATAAAATGTACCTATCAAAGCGTAAGGAGCCCTGGTTGTGCGGGGCTCAGAACATCGACTGCTAACCAGAAGGTTGGTGGTTTGAAATCACCAGCAGCTCTGAGGGAGAAAGAGAAAGATGTGGCAGTCTGCTTCTGTAGAGGTTTATAGCCTTCGAAACCCTGTGGGGTCACTATGAGTCGGAATCGACTTGACGGCGGTGGGTGTGGTTGTTTTTTTTTTTTTTTAATTAAAGCGTATATTGTTGTTGTTGGGTGCTGTCGAGTCGATTATGTCTCATACTGACCCAGCGTGACAGAATAGAACTGCCCCATAGGGTTTCCTAGGCTGTAATCTTTAGGGAACAGATGGGCAGGTCTTTTCTCCTATGGAGCCACTGAGTGGGTTCAAACCACCAACCTTTCTGTTACCAGCCAAGCGCTTAACCATTGCACCACCAGGGCTCCTTATCAAAGTACATAAGGAATTTTAATTTGTTTATAAAGTGTAAGCAAATAATTTATTTGAAAACTCTTTATAGTCTTGTAAGAAATGATAACGGTTTATGTAGAATTTAGGCGCCTTGGTGGTGCAACGGTTAAGCACTCTATGTTCAGAGTCTCTTCTAACATCCATTTTGGTCTTTTCTTTCTGCCTTTTTAATGACCTTTTGCTTTCTTCATGTATGATGTCCTTGATATCATTCCGCAACTCGTCTGGTCTTCGGTCATTAGTGTTCAACGTGTCAAATCTATTCTTGAGATGGTCTCTAAATTCAGGTGGGATGTACTCAAGGTCGTACTTTGACTCTCGTTGACTTGTTCTAATTTTTTTCAGCTTCAATGTGACCTTGCTTAGGAGCAATTGAGGGTCTGTTCCACAGTCGGCCCCTGGCCTTCTTTTGACTGATGATACTGAGCGTCTCCATTGTCTCTTTCCACAGATGTAGTCAATTTGCTTCC
This sequence comes from Dugong dugon, assembly GCA_030035585.1. NCBI lineage: Eukaryota > Metazoa > Chordata > Mammalia > Sirenia > Dugongidae > Dugong > Dugong dugon. Next base: position 196,577,836 of record CM057462.1, on the reverse strand, counting down.
TGTGTATTCCATCCAGCGAGGTCCACACGTGTAGTCACTGTTTATGTTGTTTAAAAAAAGGTGCTTGCAATGAATAAATTGTTGGTCTTGCAGAATTCTATCAGGTGATCTCCAGCGCGGTTTCGATCACCAGGGCTGTATTTTCCAACTACCTATCCTTCTTTGTCTCCAACTTTCGCCTTCCAACCACCGGTGCATCTTGACTGCACGTTTAATCAATTTCACACCGCAGAAGTTGGTAAAAATCTTCAATTTCTTCATCTTTGGCCTCAGTGCTTGGGGCATAAATTTGAATAGAAGTCGTTATTTACTGATCTTCCTTGTAGGCATGTGGCTATTATCCTATCACTGACGGCACTGTATTTCAGGATAGAGCTTGAAATGTTTTTTTGACGATGAATGCGACGCCATTCCTCTTCAATTTCTCATTCCCAGCATAGCAGGCCGTATGATTGATTAAAAATGGCCAATACCAGTCCATTGCAGCTCACTAATGCCTAGAATATTGATCTTTATGCATTCCACTTCATTTTTGACAACTTCCAATTTTCCTAGATTCATACTTCGTACATTCTGTGTTCCCATTATTGATGGATGTTTGCAGCTGTTTCTTCTCATTTTGAGTTGTGCCACATCAGCAAATGAAGGTCCCGAAAGCTTGACTCCATCCATGTCATTAAGGTCGACTCTACTCTGAGGAGGCAGCTCTTCCCCAGTTGTATTTTGAGTGCCTTCCAACCTGAGGGGCTCATCTTCTGGCACTCTATCAGACAATGTTCTGCTGCTATTCATAAGGTTCTCACTGGCCAGTGTTTTCAGAAGTAGACCACCTTTAGTCTGAAAGCTCTGCTGAAATCTGTCTACCATGCGTGACCCTGCTGGTATTTGAAATACCAGTAGCGTAGCTTCCAGCATCACAGCACCATGCAAGTCACCACAGTATGTCAAACCGACAGATGAGTTGTGAACTAACAACTATAGGGAAAACAGAAAGTGTTTGAAAAGGAAACAGTGAATCATAGAATCATAGTAATGCAATCACCAACTACTGATTTAACTGACTATCCCACTATATAGGAGGATGAGAGTGGAGAAATGGGTGGGGGTGGTGCAAGAGATCTCAAACCTCAACTACCATAATAATAGTTAAGTCTATTGAGAAGTACAAAAATAGCAATACAAATATTTTAGAAACCTGGTGGTAAATAGGAGCCCTGGTGGCACAGTGGTTAAGAGCTTGGCTGCTAACCAAAAAGGTCCAGAATTCGAATCCACTGACTGCTCCTTGGAAACCCTACGGCGCAGTTCTACTCTATCCTATTGGGTTGCTATGAGGCGGATTTGACTGGATGGTAATGGGTTTGGAAGTAAATAACCGGAAGAAACTTAACGGGAAAAAAATAGTTAAATTAATTGAAGGAACCGAACTGAATTTATTGGGAAGCTGAACTGGGATGTTGGTGGTTTGGGTAAGGGGCAGGATGGTGACTGCTGAGTTTTGGTGAGTGTGTCCTAGTACCCATTGGTTTTTAAATTCTGTGCATGTGTTAACTTGATAAAAAACATTTTAAATCATTACAGTTTTCAATACCAAACCAACAAATGTGTGATGAGGTTACTAACTTGAAAAATGACCCGTGGGTTTACCCTGTTTTTGTTAAATTCTATATTGCTGTTGTTAGGTGCTGTCGAGTTGATTCCAACTCATAGCAGCCCCGTGTGACCGAGTTGAACTGCCCCACAAGGTTTTCTAGGCTGTACTTTTTATGGAAGAGCCCTGGTGGTGCAGTGGTTAAAGTGCTCAGCTGCTAACCAAAAGCTTGGCAGTTTGAACCTACCAGCTGTTCCGAAGGAGAAAGATGTGATAGTCTGCTTCCACAAGAATTTACAGCCTTGGAAACTCTATGGGGCAGTTGTATCCTGTCCTTACAGGGTCAACTATGAGTCAGATTTGACTTGATGGCAAGGGGTTTGGGTTTGATTTTGGTTTTTTACTCTTTATGGGAGCGGATCACCAGGTCTTTTCTCCCACAGAGCCACTGAGTGAGTTCAAACTGCCAACCTTTTCGTTAGCAGCTGAGCACTTAACCATTACACCACCAGGGCTCCTAAATTCTATATAAATCATTATTATTTCTTACAAGACTGTAAAAAGTTTTCAAATAAATTACTTGCTTATACTTTGTAAACAAATTATAGTTCCTTCTATATTTGATAAGGAGCCCTGGTGGTGCAATGGTTAAGTGCTCAGCTGCTAACAGAAAGGTTGGCGGTTTGAAGCTACTCAGTTGCTCCATAGGAGAAAAGACCTGACCATCTGTTCCCTAAAGATTACAGCCTAGGAACCCAATGGGGCAGTTCTACTGTGTCTTATCGGGTCACTGTGAGTCAGAGTCAACTCGAGAGCACACAACAAGGTATGTGTTTTTGAAAATTTGCTTATATGTGCATGAGAAATTCTAGAAAGATATACAAGAAACTGATAACAATGGTTAATTTTCAGGACAGGGCATCTGAGCCTATAGGAGAAAGGAGTAGGATGGAGATTTTTCAACAGTTTTTCTTTAATTTCTTTTTTGTTTTAAACTTTTTATTTTCTTAAAAACAAATGGTTTTGCCAAACTACAGAATGGGAGAAAGCATTTGGTAACCGTATATCTGATAAGGGTTTAATATCCAGAATATATAAAGAACTCCTACAACTCAACAACAAAAAGACAAACAACCCCATTTAAAAAATAGGCAAAAGACTTGAACAGACTTTTCTCCAAAGAAGATATATGAATGGCTGTGAAGCATATGAAAAGATGCTAAAGGTCATTAGTCTTAGGGAAATGCAAATCAAAACCACAGTAATATCCCATGTCATACCCACTAGGATGGCTATTATCAGAAAAATGTAAACCAATAAGTGTTGGCAAGGATGTGGAGAAATTGGAACCCTCGTCCATTGTGGTGGGAATGTAAAATGGTGTAGCCACTGTGGAAAACAGTTTGGTGGTTCCTCAAAAAGTTAAACACAGAATTATCATATGATTCAGTGATTCCACTGCTAGGCACAAACCCAAAAGACTTAAAAGCAAGGACTGAAAACTATCCTTTATACCACGGCAGCATTATTCTCAAGAGTCAAAAGGTGGAAATTGCTCCAAATCTGTCAACAAATCAATGACTAAAGAAAATCTGGTACATACATACAATGGGATATTGCTCAGCAGTAAATAGAAATGAAGTTCTGATACTTGCTACCACACGGATGGATCTTAAAAACATGAAAGTGAAGTAAGTCAGATTCAAAAGGGCAAATACTGTGTGATTCCACGTGTGCGGAATGTCTAGAACAGAAAGTGTGTAGCGCCGGAAGTTTATTAGTGCTCCCCACAGGCTGGGTGAAGGAGGGCATGTGGAGGTACAGTTGAAGGAGTACTGCCTTTCTGTTTTGGGGGATAAAAATGTCCTCGGAAATGGATAACAGTTACAGCTGCACTATTATGTGATTAATGTCACTGAATTGTATACTGAAGACTGGTTGAAACATTTTTTGTGATATGTATTTTATCACAATTAAAAAATGTTTTACTTCTAGAAGCTGAAATTTTCTTATTGCCAAATTTGGTTTACTTGTTTAATTCAAGGGTTCTTTACTTGGGGGTCCACATATCCCCAAGGGATCCATGGATAGAATTCAGGTAATTTGTGAATTTGTGTGGGATAAAAATTACATCTTTATTGTTATTAACCTCTACCTGAAATTTGGAGCCCTGGTGGCGCAGTGATTAAGAGCTTGACTGCTAACCAAAAGGTCGGCAGTTCAAATCCACCACCTCCTCCTTGGAAACCCTGTGGGGCAGCTCTACTGTGTCCTGTAGGGTCACTATGAGTCAGAATCGACTCAACGGCAACAGGTGTATTTTTTTTAAACTGAAATTTAGCATTTCCTTCAATTCTGAGCATAGTCCATAAACCACAGTAATAGTAGCAAGGCTTGTGACTATCACCAAAAGAAAACCCAGATATTTTTATATCACATAACAGTTTTTGAAGATATCTTGAAATGTCATTTATCCTTATCACTACTTCAAATTTAGGATAGTTATTAACTCTTGTTATTTAATGCATTTACATAGAAGCATGTCTATTACTATATCACAAATTTAAATTTTAATATTTCAATAGAATTGGCTTCCTTTGTAATCTTATGTATTTTATTTTATGCATTAAAAAAAATTATTCTGGGAAGACATCCACAGTCTTGAGCAGACTGCCAGAGGGATCCAAGGCACAACCACAACGAGGGCTAACAGCTGCTGCTTTTCTTCCACTCACAGTTACTGTTGCGGGCAGAACAAGATTGATGTTAAAAACTAAAGAGTCATCAACTGAATACTTCTATTTTATTTAAAAACAATTGTTTATTGTGCCTTAGGTGCAAGTTTACAGAGCAAATTAGTTTCCCATTTGATAGTTTGTGCATGAAGTGTTCCCCGACATTGGCTTCCTTCCCCACAATGTGTCGCACTCTCCCCGTTTCCACCCTGGTTTCCCACTTCCCTTCGTCCTGGTTTTCTGCCCTTTCCTGCCTTCTCAGCTTTGCTTTTGGGCCAGTGTTGCTCCTTTGATCGCCTATAATTGATTGTTCTAAGGAGCACGTTCCTCTCAGGTGTTATTGTTTATTTTATGGGTCTGCCTGTGGGAACCCTGGTGGCACAGTGGTTAAGAGCTGTGTCTGCTAACCAAAAAGGTTGGCAGTTTGAATCTACCAGGCACTCCTTGGAAACGCTATGGGGCAGAGCTGGAGTCAACTTGAGAGCAATGGGTTTTGGTTTTGTCTATGGTTTGGCTGGAAGGTGGTCTCCAGGAATGGCTTCAATTCCAGTTCAGAAGTGTGTCTTAGGCTGAATACTTTTAAACTTTAATGTTTCTCTACACTTTTGATTGATAAAAAGAAATAATAATAACCAAACCCGTTGCCATCGAGTCAACTCCGACTGATAGCGACCCTATAGGACAGAGTAGAACTGCTGCTATTTGATTGACAGTCATGTATAATGACCATGTTGTGTGTTTAACGATTCTTTTTTTTTTTTTCTTTTCTACTTTTTTAAATTGTGCTTTCGGTGAAAGTTTACAGCTCAAGTTAATTTCTCATTAAAAAATGTATACACATATTGTTTTGTGACGTTAATTGCAATCCCCACAATGTGACAGCACACTCCCCCTTTCCACCGCCCGGTTCCCTGTGTCCATTCAATCAGTTCCTGTCCCTTCCTGCCTTCTCAACCTGCTTTTGGACAGGAGTTGCCCATCTGGTCTCGTATATTTGATTGAACTAAGAAGCACACTCTTCACGCGTATTATGTTTGGTTTTATAGTCCTGTCTAACCTTCGTCTGAAGAGTCGGCTTCGGGAACGGTTTCAGTTCTGGGTATTTAACAATTCTTGTTCCTTAAAATGTGCGTTTTGGTGAGAGAGCCAGAAAGAGGAACATTAGTTTAAGGTCAGTTTTGTTGTTAGTTGCCAGCAAGTCCATCCGGCTCCTCGCGACCCTGTGTGCAGAGTAGAACTGCTCCGTAGGGTTTTCAAGATGGTGACCTTTTGGAAGCTGATCACCAGGCCTGTCTCCCCAGGTGCCGCCAACCTTTAGGCAAATAGTTCCTTACTGTCTATTAATGCCGCTATCCCATACATTTTCCATGTCGTAGGCGTTAACTTGTAACATTTAAAGCTCCTGCTCCTTGTCCAGAGTTTAACTCTAATCTAGAGCAAGTGTGAGGAAGATAATCTGAATTAGGTAGATATATGAGTAATGGGATATCTTAAAAAAAAATGCAGTTTGGCTATTTTATTCAGGCTAACTTTACCTGCCAAAAAAAGGTCCTGGCCAAACTGCCAATGACTAGATAAAATTAATTTGAACTAACTAGTTTAATTATTTATTATTAATGTTTCCAAAGTGCTTGAAAACAGATGATCTTTTAAGCTTTTGTTTACTTTAACATCATTGATTTAAAAACATTTATTGAATCCTCTTATGGGCAAAGGCAGAATCTGAGCCCTCAGGATATTTACAGCTTCATCTGTTGTTAGCTGCTGGTGAGTCCGCCCAGACTCATGGGGATCCCATGCACAACAGAACGGAACTCTGCTTGGTCCTGTGCCATTGTCATGATTAGTTGTAGATCAGACCATTGTGATTCATAGGGTTTTCATTGGCTGATTTTTGGGCGTAGATCTCCAGGCCTTTCTTCCTAGTCTGTCTTAGTCTGGAAGCACTGCTGAAACTTGTTCAGCATCATAGCAACACACAAGCCTCCATGGACAGATGGGTGTTGGCTGTACATGAGGTGCACTGGCCGGGGATGGAACCCAGGTCTCCTGAATGAGAGGTGAGAATCCTACCACTGAGCCACCACTAACTGCATAGTTTCTTCCATCCAAGTGCGTTCTTAGTACATGATAGGCTATACTAGTTACCTAAGACTAAGCAAAGAATGGTATGTGGCAATGATAGAAATTTGAAGACAGATTTTTATTAAGCATATATACACCACCAACTTACAAAAGGATATCAGAGAGCTTGAAAAAAACAGTGTAAAATAAGACAAGCACAAACACACCACATTGTTTTAGGTTGACACATTCCCATGCCGTTACAACTATCATACATCATTAATTTAGTTAGCAAGCTTTTTTTTCAAGCTGTGCAAAGTTAAACAGGAAGTCAAACTATGTCTTCTAATTAAAAAAAAAAAAGCAAACCCATTGCCATCGAGTTGATTCTGACTCATAGTGATCCTACAGGACAGAGCAGAACTGCCCAATAGGGTTTCCAGGGAGTTCCTGGTGGATTCAAACTGCCAACCTTTTGGTTAGCAGCCGAGCTCTTAACCACTGTGCCACCAGGGTTTCCACGTTTTCTAATTAGTACAGTAAAAATACATTGTTGATGACACGCTTATTTCTACTGGTTACAACAGGCAAAGTTAAGTTAGAAGAAAGCAGTTCATCTTTCTTGACTTTTTATAGAATGAAGACATCCTCTAGATTTCTGGATAAGAGGGAAAACTCGCAATGCCACAGTGATTTCCACTATTTCTTGCCATTCGAATATATCCTTGGTCACCAAAGTTGAGGCCCCAGCTTTAGAAAAAGAAATAACACAAAATTAGAAATGAATAAACTCAAATCTTATTATCAACATTTTATCCCTTAGATTGTTTTCTCTCCTAAGTTAGGAAAGTATATATGAAAAGCACTAAAACAAAATTATGATGAAATAATAATTTCTCCAGGGCTTTTAGGCAATTTTCAAAGGGTAGTTTGGTAGGCTCTAGTGTGATATTGAGGAACAGGTTTTCAATACCTAAGGAAGCCATATAAGGTCCATCCCAGGCTTTTCATCCTCCTGCTTTGTAAATATGCTTTCTGCAGGGAAACTAATATTATCCTTTCCAAGGCCCCATCTCCAAATGGCTTTGCACATTAGGATCATGGGTGATGATTTTCCGTCTAAATTAAATTCCTCTGAAGAACATCAATTAAATATTCCTGAGCTACTATTATGGAAAAGGTATAGGGCAAGGAATTCTAAGAAAAGCACTAAAAAGTGCAGCTCTCAAAAAGTTTTTAAATCTAGAAGTGGAGCTAAGACTGTCTCATAACTAAAGCTATCCGAAAATGGAATATGCTACCTTGTAAGCAAGTGAGTTCCCCAGCACTAGAAGTATTCAAGCAGAGTCTAGCTGTACCACTTGTCAGAGCTGTTGCAGAGGGAATCATGGGTCAGATAAGGGTTAGAACAAATCAGTGGTTCTCTTGCTTTTTGACTTCAGGGACTTTAGAGGATTTCAAAAGAATTTTGTAGATTGACATAAAGTCACCAATTTTTTAATTTAGCAAGTATAGATTTTTTTTAAATATAAAGCTTATATTTTGTAAAAAAGAAGAGGACACTTTAACATAAAACTATTCAGAGTACATAATATCTAAGGATAGTCTTTTGAGTTGAATAAATTCAGATTTATGAAAACTCACCATAATATTTTATTTTTTCTCACTTTGTCACAGACTGGTGAAAAAACTGGCAAAATCCTTATAGAAGAAATTATTTCTGAAGTACTTTTTATGATTCTGAGACTAAGTAATTGTAAGTATACAAATAATTATGAGTCCGAATTCATTAAATGCTATAACTAGGATATGAAGTACTATAAATAATTAAGGAAGAGAAATTACATGGAACAGAGTTAACAGTAGGAATGGGCATTTAAAGATGATAAACAGATGATCAAGAGCATTGCTGATGGAGAGAGAAGCATAAATAAAACATGAAATTGAGATACTGTCTAGTGTGTTTAGAGAACAGCAAGAAATTTAGTTGAAAGGAAAACTGGATGTCCTTAGGGAAGCAATGGGGAAAGAGGATAGAAAGCAGACGTAGGGTCATGTGTGAAGAGCTTAGAATAGCAGGCTGTCATGGATTGAATTGTGTACCCCCCAAAAATGTGTATATCCATTTTGCTGGGCCATGATTCCCAGTATTATGTGGCAGTCCTCCATTTTGTGATTGTAATTTTATGTTAAAGAGGATTCGGGTGGGATTGTAACACCCTTACTAAGTTCACATCCCTGACCCAATGTAAAGGGAGTTTCCCTGGGGGTGGCCTGCACCGCCTTTTATCCCTCAAGAGATAAAAGGAAATGGAAGCAAGCAGAGAGTAGGGGACCTCCTACCACCAAGAAAGCAGTGCCAGGAGCTGAGCGTGTCCTTTGGACCTGAGGTTCCTGCGCAGAGAAACTCCTAGTCCAGGGGAAGATTAATGAGAAGGACCTTCCTCCAGAGTTTACAGAGAGAGAAAGCCTTCCCCTGGAGCTGATGCCCTGAATTTGGACTTCTAGCCTACTAGACTGTGAGAAAAGAAACTTCTCTTCATTAAAGCCATCCACTTGTGGTATTTCTGCCCTAGATAACTAAGCCACAGGCTAAGGCGTTCGCACTTCAATTCCATAGGCAAAGGGAAGCCACTGAAAATTTTCGCTCAAGGACTCAAAAGAAGGTTGTGTTTTTGCTTGCAATGGAGAAACTAAGAGGTGCTGGTTTATTGCAGGAAGACAAGTGGCATATTTAAAAAGGTCTGTGTTTCAAGGGGCCTCTAGTTATCAGCCACTCATGCTACTCTATTCCTCTTATCTTTATCTCTCTGTAGCATTTAACACAGTTGTCTACTCTCATCTCATTTCCCTCTCGACTTTAAGACGCTGTTGCCTCTTGATTTTCTCCTCCCTCTCTGGCCACTCCTTCTTAAACTCTTTCATGGAATTCCTTTTTTGCTTCCTTTCATTTAATTGCCATTCCTCTACCTAAAATTCTTTTGTAGCTCCGCATAACTTTAGAATAAAATTCAAATTCCGTCTTCCCCTCTTACCTATGGATGCAGTGCTCTTTTAGTATCCAGTCTGATAAGCAACAGCAATAACAATAAGCTCTGGCCAAGCTATTATTACTATCAATGGCCACCATTTATGGAGCACATACTCTGTGTTAGGCAGCTGAAAGTGTATTATCTCATTTAATCATCTCCTTGTGAGTGAGGTATCATCTTCCTTTTACTAAAGAGAAAACGGAGGGGCAGAGTTGTAAAATGACTTGGCCAAAGTCAGACAGATGGTAAATGGCAAGGCCAGGATTCAAATCTAGGATTGTTTAACTCCAAAGACTACTCTTTTTTTTTAAAAAAAAATCGTGCTTTAAGTGAAAGTTTACAATTAAAGTCAGTTTCTCATACAAAAATGTATACATAGATTGTTATGGTACCCCAGTTGCTCTCCCTATACTGTGACAGCACACTCCTCCTTTTCACCCCAGATTTCCCGTGTCCATTCACCCAGCTCCTGACCCTCTCTGCCTTCTCATCTCACCTCCAGACAGAAGCTGCCTGTTTAGTCTCATGGATCTGCTTGAGCTAAGAACAAGCACACTCTTCACGAGACTACTCTAACCTTTATATGATGCCTTTCTCTACATTATCCCTGTCAGTAAGGTAATATGGGGAATGAAATTCAGAACAGAACATCCAGAATCTTACATAATTCATATCTTACTATAGCTATTTTACTGTCTTTGGGAAAAAATAGATAAAATAAGCTATTTTAGATGAACTGACTTTGGATCTTTGTTCTAGTAATGAAAATTGATTTGAGGTTCCAGTTATCAGTAGTATGAATTCATCCAGTGAGGTCAGGAGTCCCAGATCCCCTTCAACATCTGGACAACTTTTCCCAGTTATTCAAGTTTATAAACTTTTTCCGGTTTATAAACCAAGATCAACTGCCCCAAACTTTATAGATGATCCCAGGGGTCTTTTTTACTGAGTCCTGCTAACTCTCCATTAAAGAGTACAACTGACTAAAAATCTCAAGCACATAAAGCATCTGAGGACACACTGTGCCCTTCAGAACTGTGCAAGGTCTGTGCCAAATGTTCATTCCAATCCTTGCCAAGTTGTTTATTAACTCTATGGCTCTTCCACTCAAAGGGCTCAATTCTGGACAAGTTTCTTAACTCTCTTGGTATCAAGAGCTTCGTAATCTGTATTACGGGGATAAAATACCTTTCTTATAAGGTTACTCTCAAAATTAAATGAGAAAATGGATTTGAAATACTTGCACAGTATCTGGTCCATGGTAAATGCTCGAGAAGTGGAAGTAGTTATGTTTATTACTAACTAGGTATGACCGGACTCAAGTAGAGTCCAGCCACTCTTTCAAAAATATAGCCTTCTTCTAGGGTGAGCAACCATCCCAATTTGCCTGGGACTGTTCCAGTTTTCAAAATGAAAGTCCCGTGTCCATTGCTGGTGGCAATGTAAAACGGTGAAGCTGCAATGGAAAACAGTTGGGTGGTTCCTCAAAAAGTGAAACACAGAATCTCCTAAGACTGATCAGAGAAGTAGTGTAGAAGATAAATGATGAAAGAAAGTGCCAAAGGCAGAAATGGGGGTCGTGAGTAACTTAGAATGTCACTTTGTAAGACGCTGCAAGTGTTTATCATTGTCTGTATCACGATCCTCATGATCACAAGAAAGCATTTATAGAGGCTCCCTTGAATGCCTGATTTTAATTAAATACACAAAAAAGCGTGAATGTATTTACCTGTTTTTCACAAGCCAGTAGTCTTTTCCATTAAGTGTACCGTAGCCAACGACCAACACACCATGATTCACATTCTGAGTGCAGGATGGGTCAAAGTAGACGCCTGATGATGGGATATGGTTGGAGACAAAGAGCAAATGGCATGTGACAACGAAGGACATCTGAAAATACTATTACTGTTTGTTAGACTGCTTTGGATATACGACAAGGTTAATCAAAATGTTAGGAATCTGTGCTCCCATGCTTCAACTATTTAGAGTTCATAATTCTTTGCTATATATCTGCCAGTTTTCTTGCCAAGTTTGGCATCAACCCAATCATAATTCCCTCAGATACTTTCTTTGATAACCTGCCACCTTTTCCTAATTATTTTAAAAAATTATATACCATCACTTATTATTTCTTTGTATATATTCCTAAATTGTTAGTTTCATGTATTTTCATCCTTTAGCAGATTAAATACTCTTTAAAGTGAAGTTTTTCAAAAATATTCTAGCCTTCTATTTTGTCCAATACAATGCTCTACCCTTAGCATGTGCTCAGGAAACGTGTTAATTTTGTGTGTTTATGTATCATTTCCTTAAGCCTCGTTTTAAAAAAAGTGTTAGGTGCCCTTCTTGTACACTGCCATACTACACCTACACCACACAGTCTCTGTGGTGGTTACAAGCATGGACTGGGAATCAAGTAGCCTGGTTTCTAATCCCAGCTTCACCACTTCCAAACTGTATAACTGTAGGCAAGTTAACCTCTCTAAAACTTAGTTTTCACATCTGTAAATTAGGATGTATTGCATTGGGCAAATCTGCTGCAAAAGACCTCTTTAAAGTGTTCGAAAGCAAAGATGTCACTTAAGGGCCTAAGGTACACCTGACCCAAGCCATGGTATTTTCAATCGCCTCATATGCATGGGAAACCTGGACAGTGAATAAGGAAGACCGAAGAATTGATGCCTTTGAATTATGGTGTTGGTGAAGAATGTTGAATATACCATGGACTACCAGAAGAACGAACAGGTCTGTCTTGGAAGAAGTACAGCCAGAGTGCTCTTTAGAAACGAGGATGGCAAGACTTCATCTCACATACTTTAGCCACGTTATCAGGAGTGACCAGTCCCTGGAGAAGGACATTATGCTTGGTAAAGTAGAGGGTCGGTGAAAAAGAGGAAGACCCTCAATAAGACGGATTGACACAGCGGCTGCAACAATGAGCTCAAACATAGCAATGATTGTGAGGATGGTGCAGGACTGGGCAGTGTTTCGTTCTGTTGTACATCAGGTTGCTGTGAGTCTGAACCGGCTCGACAGCACCTAACAACAACAACTACAAATTAGGGTTAGTGTAAGGATTAAATGAGATAATGTATGTCAAGAATTTAGCTTAGTCCATGGCATGCAGTGTTAGTAAACTTTGATAAGTGTTACTTTACCAGTCAGAACTGGGTATTAAAAAAACAGCCTTGTGTGAAATGGAGGATTCTGTTTAATCTATCTAATCATTGGGAGGTGCAGAGATGGAGAAGGATAAGATCTTTTTTATAGTGCAAGGGCACCATGTAATGAGCATAATGTATCTGAATGTTTACCACTTTTGTAGAGGAAGAAAGTTGGGCGACTTGCATCCACACCAACAGACACGGGCCCTTTGTTAGCCACAGCCTCTGCTAGGGCAACCTCACTGCCATAGGGAAGCTCAGTGTACTTGGAACACGTGGCAGCTCGGTTTTTGGGGTCATACCGGCACTTTCCATCCTGAAAAAGAAGTACAGTAGATAAAGAAGTATACTTCAACTTCCTGTATAAATCACCAATGGCCTAAGTATTCTGGATTTAAGAGATGTTTTCTTTCCTCACTTCAGCTTTTCTTTTTTTAAATTTTATTTACTGTCATTGAGAATATACACAGCAAAACATACACCAATTTAACAGTTTCTACACGTACGATTCAGTGACATTGATCACATTCTTCGAGTTGTGCAGCCATTCTCACCCTCGTTTTCTGAGTTGTTCCTCCCCCATTAACATAAACTCATTGCGCCCTAAGGTTCCCATCTAATCTTTCAAGTCTCTCTTAGCCTTTTCTTACGGCTTAAATTTTCAGCTTAGATTCATATTTTAAACAAACCATTTTGGCAGCAGTATGAAAGACGGATTTGAGAGTAAAGGAGACCAATTAGAAGGCTCCAGCAATAGTCCAGGCAAGAGATATCTCCTCCTCTCTTTCAAAGAAAGAAAAATGGAAACTTCCAAAGCTTAACAGTTCCAGGTTTCATCAATAACAGAGGAAATATAGAACTATTCAATTGTTTTCAATTGTGAGCATCTTCGTACCCACAGAAGTTGCCAGGACAACGTCCCTTGGGGCTTCCAGGTGGATTGTAAGGTAATACTATATGGAGATCTTAAATGCTAAAGAAGAGCTTTAAAATCCTTCTGATAATGGTAATGTCTGGTGAGGATCTGAAGTTAAAATGGTGGTTTATGAAGAACATATGATATGGAAAGCACTTACAGTATATTTCAAGTGAAAAAAGGAAGGTTACAAATTCATTTTTGTTGTATATACAGCTATGTTTTTTATATGTTTAAGGGGAAAAGAACTTGAAAGAAATAAACCGAAGTAATAACAGTTAAGATAGTAGAATTTTGGGTATTTTTATATTTTCTATATATGGCTGTATTACTTATATTAGTTAACAAAATGCATAATGAATTCATGAGGAGGAGGAGAGCATTGTTTGGCTTCTAAGTAGGTATGAGAATGATGTGTCAATGACCTGAGAATCAGGTTACGCTGTCATGAGGGGGAGCTGCAGGAGAAAAGAGTTTAAATTCCAGGCACATATACAGGAAGAATATTAAAGAAGGGTTACTTAAATTTTGTTTTTTAAGCGTGAATTGTATTTGCTTGTTTAAAAGCATCATGCCGCAGTGAACTAAGAAGTTTACGTACAGTGTAAGAAAGAGAACTAGAGAATTTAAGAATTCCCAATGGGTATTCTCTGACACACGGGACACTGTTTCTCAAGCAACGGCTTGGAGATCAGTCCAGTGTGGTCAACGGATAGCATGAGGTCATGGGTCAGCACAAAACATTTACTTGTGACGTACCATGGCTTTGTAGGGATAGGAAGCTTCCGAATCGATGCCTTTGTTATCGATGATGTATTGGAAAGCCCTGGTCATGAAGCCACCGTTGCAGCCTTTATTGCTGTATTTTTCATTTGAGCAATCCACCAGGTTTTGTGCACTGAGAGACACCAGCTTCCCTGTTTTCATTTTCAGCTGTGCTTCTAGGGCCCCCACAGCACTGAAAGCCCAGCAAGAACCACAAGCACCCTACAACAGAGACAAAGTCACAAAGGTCATCGGAGGGAGTGAGTGGGAAAGCCTTCCTTGACACAAAGGAGGCAACTCCCACCAAGGTCAGCCCTGTCGGTCAGTAGTTCCCAGAAAGAGCCCCCCCACCCCCACTACAATTTCCTCCTCTCCTAGACAATGGAAGCGAAGACTTGATTGTTCTCTGGGCAAGGCCTACCCCTGATAAAGGTTTGCACATGGCTGAGCTCAGAGCATAATGGCCATATTCAAATATATTAAGAAACAGTAGTTACTGAGACGTAGCAAACGCCAGCTAGTTTCCCGTAAGGAAGGGAGATCGCTGTCTACAGTAAAGTGATTTTGAGAGGAGCTAAGATGATTCCCTTGACCTAAAAAACCCTTCCTTCTGCCAAATGAAGGCTGAAACATGAGGACTTTAATCCTAGGTTAGCACTTCGCAAACATATTTAGTCTCAGAATTTTTTGATCAAAAGATATTTTACAGGGAGGTATAAACAAACAGAAGAAGACAAAGCTGCTTTGGTTAACAAAGTACAGAGAATCCAGAGCCTGGTCACAGCTGCTCTCCCTTTTTCTTCTCCATCCCTCCCACCTCGCTCTCTTAAAAGCAGTTTGAAATGGCTTTTGATTAAACCAGAAATCCCCCATCAAAATGCAAGTATCGAGGAAAAAGAGCACATTAAATTATTCAGAGTTATCATCTGAATATATAGTTTATTGGGTCTTCCCAAACTTTTATTTTAGTGAAGCTAGAGTAAGAAGCCCAAAACTGGTTGAAAGAAAAATCTCTAGGTAGAGAAAAATAAGAGATTAGTGGTACCACTCACTTCTTCATGAATTTTTACTTTCTTTATTGGTCACAAGCTGGGGCAGCTGTTCAGAATGTTCTGATTCTTCTCTCTTACCCTGACTCCTGAGGTGACACGTGTGTTTTACCCTTAGTTATCCCTAACCAGTTTGCGATTTTTGTAGTTTGTTTTTATTTTTGTTTCAGGCAAACTAAAGAAATACGAAAATACAAAGACATAGGAACAGCAATTTTGTAAAGCCAATATTTCTTATAATGCAAGCTGAACCATGAATTGGGGAAGCCCTGGTGACACAGTGGTTAAGTGCTCAGCTGCTAACTGAAAGGTCAGCGCTTTGAGCCCACCAGCCATTCCACAGGAGAAAGATGTGGCAGTCTGCTTTTGTAAAGATTTACAGCCTTGGAAACGCTATGGGGCAGTTGTAGTCTGTCCCATAGGGTTGCTAAGAGTAGGAATTGACTTGATGGCAACAGATTTGGTTTTGATTTAACCATGAATTAACCTGACTGGTATAACTTACAGGCCACAGTTAGCTCTAGTTTTTCCCCATCCTTCAACCCTGAAATATGTAAGTGAGATTGAGGGGGAAATATATAAGTGAGATCAAGGGGGAAACACATATGTGAGATGGAGGGGGAGACACACAAGTGAGATGGAGGGGGAGACACACAAGTGAGATGGAGGGGGAGACACACAAGTGAGATGGAGGGGGAGACACACAAGTGAGATGGAGGGGGAGACACACAAGTGAGATGGAGGGGGAGACACACAAGTGAGATGGAGGGGGAGACACACAAGTGAGATGGAGGGGGAGACACACAAGTGAGATACAGGGGGAGACACACAAGTGAGATACAGGGGGAGACACACAAGTGAGATGGAGGGGGAGACACACAAGTGAGATGGAGGGGGAGACACACAAGTGAGATGGAGGGGGAGACACACAAGTGAGATACAGGGGGAGACACACAAGTGAGATACAGGGGGAGACACACAAGTGAGATGGAGGGGGAGACACACAAGTGAGATACAGGGGGAGACACACAAGTGAGATGGAGGGGGAGACACACAAGTGAGATGGAGGGGGAGACACACAAGTGAGATACAGGGGGAGACACACAAGTGAGATGGAGGGGGAGACACACAAGTGAGATGGAGGGGGAGACACACAAGTGAGATGGAGGGGGAGACACACAAGTGAGATGGAGGGGGAGACACACAAGTGAGATACAGGGGGAGACACACAAGTGAGATGGAGGGGGAGACACACAAGTGAGATGGAGGGGGAGACACACAAGTGAGATGGAGGGGGAGACACACAAGTGAGATGGAGGGGGAGACACACAAGTGAGATGGAGGGGGAGACACACAAGTGAGATACAGGGGGAGACACACAAGTGAGATGGAGGGGGAGACACACAAGTGAGATGGAGGGGGAGACACACAAGTGAGATGGAGGGGGAGACACACAAGTGAGATACAGGGCATACACACACACACAACGCTGCTTCTCAAACAACTGGCTTGGCGGAGGGTTCTGTGCCGTCAATGGACAGCCTGGGCACTAAAAGTTCGTCTCGAAGACCTATTAGCTTACTTCACAGTTTTTGTCTAACGTGGCTCTGACCACTTATAATTTAGTTGGGAAGACAAGAATAACAAAGCAATTAGAAAATACCATAAAGGACTCAGATTCACTGCCAAATTATGCAGCTACACAAAGCATTTAAGGAAGAGAGAGAGTCCTACTTGGGGGAAGAGGCCGGACGATAATGCTCACCTGGTATTTTACTTCAGTAACACAGCCCTTCTCTCTCCAGTCCACAGAATCAGGCAATATCTGATTAGGATTTGACTTGTAAGTGGCATTTCTCTGCCACTGGCTGGGAACTCTCAGAGAACTCATCAAAGACACCACTTCTTCACTGGTCTACAAAGCAAATACATATCTCCTTTCACTTACAGCCCTCTTTCCAATATCCTAACAACTGTATCTGGGAATATGTTAGAAAACTGAGGGAAACCAGTGGTCGTTGTGACCAACACAGGTCCTGGTTACTACTGATGGGTGAATTATCGACATGTTTTCACTCTCGCACTTTCCGTTAGCCTCCCAGTCAGGCACCCTCAATGGGGAGGAGAAAAAAATGGGGAAAATTAGAGTTACAAGGAGGCAAATTTTTGGTTCAAAACACGACAGAATTTTACAACAGGGCTGTCTAGAAAGTAGACAGAGCTGGTTTTCCTTGTGAGAAAGAATTGCAAAGGAAAGTCCTGAACTTAAGCGGGAAGGTGGTCTGGCTAGGGTGTTCCCTTCCAAGGAGTACTATGACAGCATTAGTAAATCTTCGTAGAATAGAACGGAATATAATAACCAATAGGAGATACTTTAATATTAAATACACTCCTCCATTAAGAAAATAGGTGGACCGTATTAAATTGTCATGTAGACTTGAGTATGATGACTTACTATAAAAAATGTGGGTAAATAGTCTTTAGGCAGTACTTTCTAGAATTCATAAAAAATAAAAGCCAGAGTATTCTGTGAATTTAAAATATTCCTCTAAACAAGAGATTTGTTAAGGAGAGTGGTCAAAATGGGACCAAGAAAGGACTCTGCAAATTCTTATGTCCTTAAGTTCTACTGTTTTCTAACTTTATATACATATAGCCTTATTTTCCTTAGCTGTAGTTGTTGGTAACATTCATGTTGTTTTGGGCAAGACAGAAATCGTGTTTAAGCAGACATGAAAGTAGGGTTGTTTGTAATTTACCTACCATGTCTCCCAGGTGGTTCATGCCTAGATCATATGAATGTATTCCCATTGAATGCTCTAGATTGTGAAGCATCACAAACTTTAGATTCTTTTCCCAGATGAGACGCCGTGCTACTTCCTCATTCTGAATGTAAAGAAAAAAGAACATAGTTATAAGTTTAAATAAGTGTTAAATAACAAAAATAGCATATTATGAAACATTCTATTAAATGGGGATCTGTCTGGGAAGAAGTAAATAAATTAATTTATATCCAGTATAACTACTAAAGTCACATGTTAATCTTAATTCTAGCTATTAATTGCCTTGAGGGTGATTAATGTTATTTATGATCTACACAAATCAACTTCCTACTTAATATGTTAAAATACATAGGGATTTTTTTTTTTTTTTTTTTTTTTTTTTTGAAGCTGCTCTTTGCTGAGGTATATTCTTTGTAGGGGGTAAACTTCCTTAATCTTTATAGGTCTTTAAATCTTTTTTTTTTTAGCTCTCACTCTTGATGTGTGCAGAGTAGAACTACTCCATAGGGTTTTCAAGGCTGGCTGTGACCTTTTGGAAGCAGAAAAATAGCTTAACTGAATATAAATTTTAAGCTACATTTCTTCCTTTACTAAGATTTATCTCCACTGTCTTTGAGTATCTCTTGCTGCAGAGGAGAGATCTATTGTCAGTCTAACTGTTGTTCTGTTTTTAACTCTGGCAGCTTTGGCAGCTTCATTACGTGTCTGGGTGTGGATTTCTTTATTCTGCCGAGTACTCTTTTTTTCCCAGCAAATAATTTTTAATGGAGTTTGTTTTTTACAAATACACGGGAGAATCATGCGGTGCTGCCAGCACTGGGCGCGATCCTGGGTCACAAGTCTGCACACTCCTTTGCCTCGAGTCCTGTGATGACAGAACCTTTCATCTCACCTTTATTGTTCACTGTGACCCCACATTGTCTTCAGAATAAAGGAATACATTGTCTTTTCTCCAGTATGACCTTCATTGTCTAATTACCACTGCTGGATGTACCTTCTTTCTGAGCTCTGGTTTCCCTTTCTTGACCGCGGCCGTCACCATGGCACCCACACAGCAGTGGGAAGACTATTCAGACATCCCTTTATCCCCCTCACAGAGATGATATACAGATTTTTGGTTCCTGTGTTGTCAGCACAGTTGATCACAGCTCCTTCCAGAAGACCCAGAGAAATTGGAATTATGCGCCAGAGGACCTAACATGTCTGGCTTCAATGTCTTGAACTTCCTGCTGGGTTCTTTTGATTGAAGAGAGCACTTTTGATTGGGGAGCACCTTTTTTAAAAAATATTTTATTGTGTTTTTGGTAAAAGTTTACACAGTCCGAAGCAAAGGAGAGGGAAAAATACTAAAGACCCAAGGGAGCAATTAGTCCAAATGACTAATGGGCCACATAAACCACAGCCTACACAACCCCAAGACCAGAAGAACTAGATGGTGCCCAGCTACCACTACTGACCACTCTGACTGGGATTACAGTAGAGGGTCCCAGACAGAGTGGGAGAAAATGTAGAACAAATGATCAAATTCACAAAAAAGACCAGACTTACAGGCCTGACAGAGGCTGAAGGAACCCAGGAGACTATGGCCCCCACACACCCTTCTAACTAAGACTTGAAGCCACTCCTGAAGTTCACCTTTCAGTCGAAGAATAGACAGGCCTATAAGAAAAACAATCACACACATGAGGAATGTGCTTCTTAGATCAGTCAAGTTTATGAGATTAAGTGGGCAACACTTGCCCAGGAACAAAGACAAGAAGGCAGGAGGGGACAGGAAAACTGGATGAAGGGACACAGTGAACCCAGGGTGGAAAGGGAAAGGGGGAGAGTGCTGACACAATGCGGGATTGCAGCCAAAGCCATGAAACAATTTGTGTATAAATTTTTGAATGAGAAACTAACTTGCTCTGTAAACTTTCACCTAAATCATAATTAAAAAAATTTTTTTTTGCAAGAAACCCAAAGGGATCTACATAAATGGAAAAACATACCACGTTCATGGATAGGTAGACTCAACATTGTGAAAATGACAATTCTACCAAAAGCAATTTACAAATACAACGCAATCCCAATCCAAATACCAACAACATTCTTTAAAGAGATGGAAAAACTAATCATTAAATTTATATGGAAAGGGAAGAAGCCCCGAATAAGTAAAGCACTACTGAAGAAGAAGAGTAAAGTTGGAGGACTCACACCACCTGACCTCAGAACCTACGATACAGCTATGGTAGTCAAAACAGCCTGGTACTGGTACAACGACAGATACATTGACCAATGGAACAGAATTGAGAACCCAGATGTAAATCCATCCACCTACGGTCACCTGATCTTCGACAAGGGCCCAAAGTCCATCAAATGGGGAAAAGACAATCTTTTTAACAAATGGTGCTGGCAAAACTGGATATCCATCTACAAAAGAATGAAACAGGACCCATACCTCATGCCGTATACAAAAACTACTTCAAAATGGATCAAAGACCTCAATATAAAGCCTAAAACTATAAAGTTCATAGAAGAAAAAATAGGACCAACACTTCAGGCCTTAATACATGGCATTAACAGGATACAAACCATAACCATCAACACACAAATCCCAGAAGATAAGCTAGATAACTGGGATCTTCTAAAAACCAAACACCTATGCTCTTCAAAAGACTTCAACAAAAGAGTAAAAAGAGAACCTACAGACTGGGAAAAAATTTTTGGACAGTACAAGTCAGACAAAGGTCTAATCTCCATAATCTGCAAGAAAATCCAACACCTCTCCAACAAAAAGACAAATAATCCTATTAAAAAATGGGCAAAGGAAATGAACAGACACTTCACCAAAGAAGACATTCAAATGGCCAACAGACACATGAGGAAATGCTTGCGATCACTAGCCATTAGAGAAATGCAAATGAAAACCACAATGAGATACCATCTCACCCCCGGCATTCCTGGCACGAATCAAAAACACTGGAAATAACAAATGTTGGAGGGGCTGCGGGGAGATGGGAACTCTTATGCACTCCTGGTGGGAATGCAAAATGATACAACCATTTTGGAAAATGATATGGTGCTTCCTTAGAAAGCTAGAAATAGAAATACCATACAATCCAGCAATCCCACTCCTAGGAATATATCCTAGGGAAATAAGAGTCGTAACTCGAATAGACATATGCACACCTATGTTCATGGCAGCATTGTTCACAATAGCAAAAAGTTGGAAACAACCTTGATGCCCATCAACAGATGAACAGATAAACAAACTATGGTACATACACACAATGGAGTACTATGCAACAAGAAAGAATAATGATGAATCTGTGAAGCATCTCATAACATGACTGAAACTGGAGGACATTATGCTGAGTGAAATAAGTCAATCACAAAAGGACAAATATTGTATGAGACCTCTATTGTAAAAACCCATGAAAAAGTTGACACACAAAATGTAACAATCTTTGTTGGTTACAAGGGATGGGAGGGGTGGGGGGAAAATAATAAATAGGCAATAGATAAGTGGTATCTTTGGTGAAGGGTGAGACAGTACACAATCCTGGGGAAACCAGCACAACTTGTACAAGGAAAGGTCATGGAAGCTCCATAGACACTTCCAAACTCCCTGAGGGACTGAACTGCTGGGCGGAGGGCTATGGGGACCATGGTCTCGGGGAACATCTAGCTCAACTGGCATAACGTAGTTTATAAAGAAAATGTTCTACATTCTACCTTGGTGAGTAGCACCTTGGGTCTTAAAAGCCTGTGAGCCGCCATCTAAGATACTCCACTGGTCTCATCCCTTAGGGAGCAAGGGAGAATGAAGAGAACAGGATACAAGGAAAAGATTAGTCCAAAGGACTAATGGACCACAGCTACCAAGGCCTCCACCAGACTGAGTCCAGTACAGCTAGATGGTGCCTGGCTACCACCACCGAATGCTCTGACCAGGATCACAACAGAGGGTTCTGGACAGAGCTGGAGAAGGATGTAGAACAAAATTCTAACACACAAAAAGAAGACCAGATTTACTGGCCTAAAACAGACTGGAGAAACCCTGAGAGTATGGCCCCCAGACACCCTTTTAGCTCAATGGTGAAGTCACTTCCGAGGTTCACCGTTCAGCCGGGGATTGGACAGCCCCATAAAACAAAACAGGACTAATGAGGCACAGCAGTCCAGGGACAAGGACTAGAAGGCAGAAGGGGACAGGAAAGCTGGTGACAGGGGACCCAAGGTTGAGTAAGGACAGTGTTGATGCGTTGTGAGGTTATTAACGATTGTCATAGGGCAACATGTGTACTGTTTAATGAGAAAGTATTTTGTTCTGTAAGCCTTCATCTAAAGTGAGAACAGCAGCACAACTGGAAGAGCGTAGTCGATGTCACTGAACTGTGCATGTAGAAATTTTTGAAATGGTGTATCTTTGGCTATGTATATTTTCACCAAAAAAAAAAAAGGTTGAGAAGGAAGTGTGTTGACATGTCGTGGGGTTGTTAACCCATGTCATAAAACAATACGTGTACTACTGTTTAATGAGAAGCTATTTATCTGTAAACCTTCACCTAAAGTACAATAAAAAATAAAATAAAGAATAAAAAAATTTTTTACA
Organism: Dugong dugon; assembly: GCA_030035585.1. Classification (NCBI taxonomy): domain Eukaryota; kingdom Metazoa; phylum Chordata; class Mammalia; order Sirenia; family Dugongidae; genus Dugong; species Dugong dugon. The sequence goes on along the minus strand of CM057462.1, from coordinate 196,555,140 downwards.
CAGCAAATTAGGTTCCCATTTAACAGTTTCTACACATATCGTTCAGCAACATCGGTTAAATTTTTCACAGTATGTCAGCATTCTCATGATTTCCACTCTGGTTGCTCCATTTTCGTTCATCTAGCTTCCCTGTCCCCACTTACCTTTTCATCTTTGCTTTAGGGTAAATGTTGACAGTTTGGTCTCATACAGATGATTTTTTTAAAGGAGTACAGTACTCATGGGTGATATTGTTTATTTTAGAAGCCAGTCTGTTATTTAGCTGAAAGGTGACCTCCGAGTGTGGTTTCAGTTCTAAGTTTAAAGGTTATGTCAGGGCGATAGTCTCGGGGGTTTCTCTAGTCTCTATTGGTCTGTTTTTCAGAATATGAGTTTTGTTCTACAATTTTCTCTCATTCTATCCGGGACCATCTACTGTCTACCTGGTCAGAAGGGTCAGTAGTGGTGGCGAGGCACCATCTAGTTCTTCTGGTCTCGGAATAGATGAAGCTGTCGTTTGTGTGGGCTATTACTCCTGCAGCCTTGTATTTTCTTTGAATCTTTGGCTTATTTCTTTCTCTTTTGTTCCAGACGAGTACAGACCAATAGTTGTATCTTAGATGGCCACTCGCAACCTTTTAAAACCCCAGATGCTACTCACCAAACTAGGCTGTAGAACATACATTTTATGAACTACGTTATGCCAGTTGACTGAGTTATCCCACAAGACTAGGGTCCTAAGCCTTCAAACCCAGTAAACCAATCCAGTGAGGTGTTTGGTTATGTCTAGGAAGTATCTGTAACTGTACCCCGATGCGCTTTATTATATATATGAACATACACATGCAGCAGACCCAAACGTGTATACATATGCCTACAGATGCACCTATGCACACACACCTGTATACTCACGTGTGCCTTCTTATGCACATACATGCATACGTATCTACCTACGTAACCTCACACATATTTTTTGGTTGTTATTGCAAAATTGTATATGTTACAGCATTTACCAAAAACATTCCTATTCCTGTGTGCTTTTTAGTGTTTTCATTTACTGGGGAGCACTTTTGATTGGAGGCCCTGGATTTTTTTCATAACTGGAAAATTCTCAGCCAGTATCTCTTCAAATATTGCTTCTCCATCATTCCATCTAATTCTCTTCTTGAGAAACTCCTATCAGGTGTATTTGGGAGACTCCAGGTCTCTTTCACATCTCTCACCTAGATTTTCATAGTTTTTGCCATTCATTCCCACGTGCCGCATTCAGGGTGAACGCCTCAGTGCTGCTGTCATCCGCTTTGCTCAGTCTGTCCACCTCCCTCCAGTCTGCAGTTTATCCCTTTTGTTAAGTTCTTATTTCGATGACTGTATTTTTCATTTCCAAGATTTCTAACTGGATTTCTAAATTATTTCACAATTTCTCATTCATTGGTGTGGATGTTTTATTTTAAAATCCTGTTTTGCTCTATTAGTTTAATTTTCTCTGGAGTGAATTCGTATTCTGATTGTCACTTTGTTTGCCCCCCAGGGGCTTCATGTCTATAGAATATGATATACACAGAATACAGTATCCATGGTGCCCCTTAGAATTAACTGCTCACCCCCTCCTTCACCCCCAAGGAGCCCTGGTGGCACAGTGGTTAAGCGCTCAGCTGCTAACAGAGGGTTGGCGGTTCAAACCCATCAGCTGCTTCATGGGAGGAAGATGTGGCAATTTGCTTCGGAAAAGATTACAGCCTTGGAAACCCCATGGGGGCATTTTACTCTGTCTTATAGGGCCACTGTGAGTTGGAATCGACTTAATGGCAACTAGTTTTTTTTTTGTTTTTTTTTTGGTTTATGCCACCCTCACCCCTCGAGGCCACAGACCCTGGTTTCAGGTAGTGAGAGTGAGTCTGGAGTCAGTCCCTTCTCCCTTGAAGCAAGGTTTTACTCTGTTAGCCCAGTGTTGGGCAGATACAGACACACTTCCAAACCACTAGAGCAGGAAAAACTGGAATATAGAAAAATAAATCTAACAAAGAGCAGGAATGAATAAAAGAGACAAGTAAGTGAACTTTGTGATAAATTATAAAGGCATCAGGAGTTCTAATCAAAAGTCATGCTCATTGCTCCTGAGGGACTGGCATCATTCAAAAGAGGGACAAAAGTCACTTAGCCAGATAGTGGTGCTCACTGCACATCTCCCGCTAGCCAACCTTGAAACTGGGGGCCTAGTCCTAAAGGGGACTGGGTGAGGGTGAAATTGATCATACTAGGAAAACAACCGAGTGCGCGTCCTACTGACAGTGTCATTTTTATACAAAGTAATACAGAAAATAAATTAATACATAATGCTAGCTTATAAACTAGAGATAGTATATAGTCACAGGACTTAGTTCTTTGAAGAATAGGGTGAAAGTTTGAAAATCAGTCCCTCAGTATGCTTTGAAGTAAACAGAATTACAAAGTGGGAAGTAAAAGTCAAGAAACATCTGGTAGCGCTTCCACGGGCAGGAACTGTGATACGGCCTTTGAGCTCCTCAAACACCCCACATGCTCCCTCCTCAGAGTTCTGCATTTGTTTTCCCTTGGCCTGGGACCTTTGCCCCCAGTTAGTCACCTTGCTTGCTCCCTGGCTTCCACCAATTCTCTGCTCAAATGTCACTTTATTTGTAACGCCTTCTCAGACCTTCCTATCATATATATGGAATAACCACTCCCCACCTTCGTCACCTGAGGCCATTCCTGTCCCCCATTCCTGGCTGGATTTTTCTCTTCTGCCCTTATTCCCTTATACGCTATAGCTACTCGTTTACTTCCTTCCTGTTTCTCTCAGTAGGATGGAAGTTCCATAAGAACAGGAACTCTGTTTTGTCTCCTGCTGTATCTCTAGCACCAAGAATGGCATCTGGCAAGAAATGAGTGGGTAGTACTGATTCCAGCACTGCTCGAAGAACAGAATCTGGACAGGGAGAAAGCACACGGTACGGAAGCGTATTGCTTGCATGGCGATCTCATCTACCTTTCCCTTGTATTGTTTGCCGTAGGTTTTCTTCCAGAGGTCCCAGTGGTTATCCAGGGTGGGATCCTTATGCAGCTGCGCCACTGCCGAGGTGCACACCAGGAGCACCCAAACCACCCATGTCATTCTGCGCAAGGAAAGAACACATAGGAAGAGTAGCTACTAGCTGCATGAATAGTGACCATATTTGTTTTCATAACAAAAATCCATCAAAGGGACAGAATTATTTAGGAAACTTTCTGGGATCTACAGCCACATATAACTTCATGTTTATGTCTAAACTACCACTTCCATCACTTAGTACGCTAACAAGTTATTTTCAGGAATTTCCCAGTACCCAGTAAACCAAATTTATATGGGGGCGAGGGGTGAGGGGCGGGGGGGGGGGGGGGAAGCCAGGGCTTTCCAGGATTTGCCAACAAATCTAATTCATGAAAATCCTCTTTCTTCCTTTCCAAAAAAGTCACCCTTAAGAAGAAGACAAACCTCTGAAAAATCAGGTTCATCTTCTGAATTTTCCAATACATGAGTTGTTTTTAACTGGTTTATTTAAACGTCCATGACCTTTAAAAGTAGTTAAAAGACAACGCCTACATACTGTTCTCATGCCCGTGGGTCATTTTACTTTTTAAACTTTTTTTCCTCAGCAATCAGAATATCTGTGTCAACAGAAGCAATTAACTACTTAACAAAACACCGCTTCTAAATTTAATTCAAAGGGACTTTCAACAGAAGTGACTAGCTCCATCAAACTAGATTTTACTTCCTTTCATGTTTCTTTTTAATTCAAAACATTTAGAATTGTAACCATTCCAAAGAAAGCTGTGCTTCAGCCTAAGGCTTAGATGTTTAAGCAGACATTAACTTTTCAAAAAGAGATTGTTTTTAGTCAAAAAGAGAAGGAGCAAGTTGGGCAAGTGATTTCTTAGCTGACTTCCTTAGACAGAAGATTGTGAACCAGCAGGCAGAGCGAGCTGAAACATAAAGGTGGGTGTTTGGAGAGCAAACGGGGAGAAAAGCAACAGGCAGTGCCTACCTGCTGGGGCCGGCAGGAACACCCATAGTAAGAGTCCTTGAGGTGATGGGCTCCCTCCAAGGCTTCCAGAAGCAGCAAGGAGACTTGAGTTGCATTGACTTTAAGAAGAAATCGGAACTTGTCACATGAGGCATCCACAATGAGGAAGTGAACTTTCATTTCGGTTTCATTTAAAATCTAACCAGATGAGCTACCTCCAGCCTTCTCCGTACAGTTTTGGGGACAGTGTGGGTACAGTAAGCCATCAAAAAGAGCCCGCAGTGGGGGAGATCAATAGAACAAACTCAGCAAATAAGAGCAGTACAGCTTACTCTTTAATCCCTCATCACTTGGGTAATTCACTCTTACTTAAAAAATAGCAGTTTCCAGATGGAAAAAAATTTAGTTATGAAGGGATTGGGATTAAGCTTTTGAAATCCCAGCTCTCTGCATGATTTCCTAGGAAAACCTTTCTTACTCCTTTTAACACAGTTCACCCATAATCTACTATTGTCTGGTTGTCACCCAGCCATTCCTTCATTCATCAATTCAAAATCTCTTTACTGAAAGTCATATGTGTTAGTATATTCGTAGAAAAAAATACACATCTATAGACACCAAACTGCTGGAGTGGTTATGGGGGAGCAGTCCCCCAGCAGCAGCAGAGCTTCCGGCATCTAGTCCCCAGTGTCACCTGTACGGCTTGTGGTGTTTATGTCCAATATTTTGTCTGTTCAGGGGCACCATCCTTTGACCACCCCTGTCTTTGTGGTTTGGGTGATGTTCCCGGCTACGTAATCTTTAAACCTGCCTGATTCTCTGGCCTGTCCAGAGACTGTGTGAGCTTCCTACCATTTTAAAATAAACTATACTACCCAGATAGATAAACTCAATAATGACATTCACAGGAGAGTTGAGTTTGGAGAAATAAGCGCTGGGACCCAGAAGGTCAATTGGGAGGCTTTTTCCCGGGCTGTGAACAGAGGAAAACTACAGAAGCAAACTATTGTGGGGCTCCCGATGACTTTAGATTGTCTTCCACCCAGTTTTTTGCTTTAAGCTTTGGTGCCTGTACAGTAAAACTTGCAAGAGCTGGAAACTGTGTAAAGCAGAAACCTGTCAGAGAAGGAAAATGCAAATATTTTCCACTAAAAGGAGCAATGAAAAGTGGTAAGACCGCACCCTGTCAAAGGTGGAAAACTTGCGAAAAACAAGGCAGTCCCATCAAGTTCCAGCTCTCACAGGTTTCACTGTGTGTGTATTTGTCCCCCAGACATCTAAGGTTCCATTTTCCTAATGAGGAAACGTACATAAAAACAAATGTCTTTCCTTTAAGGTACAAATTGTAGACAACTGTTTTTAGAAGAGATTATGTTTATTTTCAGTCATCATTTTTCTGTTGGACAGGGTCTACAAACAAAACTACACTCAGTACAGACCATGAATGTGGTAATCGGGCAACAGAAAAGCCCTTCTAGCCCATTACTGTATAGTGTCTAAACACAACTGTGTATGAAATTACTTCTCTAGTTGTTTCAGATAATCGTCTACCACATGGGGAGCAATCAGGGGCTAGTTGTTTCATCTAGGGGTGTTCTAGACATAACTGGGGCAGCTACTGCCAGTTACATTTCTTCCCATGTTCATTTTAAATCTATAAATGAATTCCAGACTTACCCTGAAACTCAGCTGAGTTGGTCCCAAAATGAAAAGAGATCTCAGGGGCATACCCACGTCTTCCCAGTCTGCTATAGGATTCAAGAACTAAGCAGAGACTACATTTGTTTCACTTTGATATACTGTGACCCCTGATTAATGTGCAGGTGTTAGAAGACATTGAAGTTTCACTGATGGATGGCAGGGAAAATACAAGATGAATTTCCTTTTATGGGAAAAAGAATAAGTGATATTAACTGCCACTGCTTTTTTTGTCACTTTATGGGCTGAATAAAAAGCTTAAAACCTTCTGCATTTGTCTTGACTGCCAGCTGCTGATTATAAGGCCCAGAGCAAGTAAGTTAACCTACCAGTGGCTCACTTTCCCTGTGCATAAGTAGTTCAGAAATACTAACTTCATGGTAGCTTACCTGTGTAAGACAACAGCAATAGAACGCAATTATAATACCCCTCCATGAGGTGGTAAGATTTTATGACTCCAACTAATTATGCCTAGGTCTGTTCTCTTTGCAGAACAAGAGTCTAATCAAGTACTTAGTGTTAACATAGACGGTTCTGAGCAATGCTACCTTTGGGGATATTTATTTGAGATACTAACACTCCTGGCACTCATTTATCAATGTTCCGTTTGGCATCTTTTTATCTTTTGCGATTAAGAGGAATCTCAGTAAATATTTGATGAATGAATGAAGAATTTACACTAATCTGAGCACCAAAGCTTGGCCATCACTGATGTAGGCGACCCAGGTTGGCATCTTGACTAGTCAGTCAGCTAACATATTTGAAGCATTTAAGGAGATATGGAGAAAAACCAAAAAATGCACAATTCCTACTTTAGGTTACTAAAATCTAGTTGGGAGGTATAGGAAATTTCATGCTTAAAGATGGCTTAATCTCACGGACACCTAATAACAAATTGGTTGCTCCAGATTTTAGGAGAACTGTGTAGTGCCTTTATTTGGGGCAGTAGAATGCCTTTGCTAAAAATTGGAGAGCCTTTCCATGGAACAATAATTTCCCCCAGGAATCTGGAAGACAAAATTGAAAGCTTCAAAGATATGATAGATGGGGCAGGGTTCTGAAGCCACCATTTAATTCCTTTGTCAGGGACACCAAAAACGTTGCTCAATCGCAGCTGGACTGTGTCACAAACATTAGAACAGGAAACAAGGGCACACAGACCTGTCACGAAGGATCAACTTGCCTTCAAATCATTTCTCCTTTCTACATCCTGCCAGACCTAGAAAATCAGTACAGCCCTTTAGGAAAGGCGCTCGTTACCAACAGCAGCAGTGACGGAGAAGAGGCACAGGATATGAAGCTATCGAAGGGGGTGTTAAGGTGGAAGATGAATGACAGTTGCTTCACTCTATTTGTAAAGTTCAAGTGCAGGCCCAGTAAAACAGCCTTCTTCAGTTCAGTGTGTTTTAGGTTCTATACATACAGGCAATCTTCGACTTGCAAAGATTGTATTCTAAAAGACATGTAAGAAGGCTGTTTAGGTCTAAGAATACACATTCCTGAAGAAGTATTATAAAGTGGTGATTAGTTTCTTAGGCAATCCAACAAAAGCCTATCTAATCCATAATGTAGCTGAAAAAATAGTACAAGAAATGTTACTGTAAACGTGTTAGACTTGACTTCAATTACAGTATACTTGTTCCAGAGGCTCCTGTGATTGGGCCTAGATCTGAATTTCATTCCCAGTATATAACAGACACTGTGTGCCTGGCACTCTTCTAAGCACTTTACATATATTAACTCATTTAATCGTCACAATAACCCTGTGAGGTAGTGTCATGGATTGAATTATGTCCCCCAAAAATATCTGTCAACTTGGCTGGGTCATGATTCCCAGTATTGTATGATTGTGTACCATTCTGTAATCTGATGTGATTTCCCTATGTGTTGTAAACTCTCTCTCTATGACGTAATAAGATGGATTAGCGGCAGTTATACTGATGAGGTCTACAAGATTAGATAGTGTCTTAAGCCAATCTCTTTTGAGATATAAAAGAGAGAAGTGAGCAGAGAGACATGGGAACCTCATACCACCAAGAAAGCAGTGCCAGGAGCACAGCGCGTCCTTTGGACCTGAGGTTCCTCTACTGAGATGTTCCCAGACTGGGGGAAGACTGATGCATCACAAGGACCTTCCTCCGGGGGATGGGGCAGAGTAGTCAGATGCTTCTGGTGTCCCTCTTACAACAAAGACCCAAAAAAACAAGTGAATTGATTACATATGATAATCTAGGAGCCCTGAACATCAAAGGCAAAGTTGAGGAATTGGACTGAGTGGCAAGGGGATGGAGAGATGGTTCAGAAGCAGCGAGGAGTTGCCAGACCTGACCTGGCGAGAGCCTGAGCCCTTCAACCCAGATCAGCTCGGGGGTGAGCGCTAAGGCAGGCAAGCAGCGGCGCTTGGGAGGCACTTTCCACATCGGGGGAGACCCAGTGGCAGAGAGTATACTCAGCCAACCAGAACCAGTGAGAAGCAGCCTTCGATCGGCCAAAGATAAGTTCTTGAGTCTGGCCTACCGCGTGGATCAAAAACACCCCCCTTAGGGAAAAACCTTTCTCCCATTTACCTCCCCACTCCCTGCTCTGCACTGGGTCCGGGACTGGTTTCAGTGATTGCCGAGTCCCCTGGGCCAGAAGAAGGACCCATCACGCGCCCTGAGCCATTCTCCCAGCCTTGGAGAGGGAACAAATTAACAAATGGGGAAAAAATAATCTGCCAGTTCCCCTAAGCCAGGAACTCAGGGTAAGCACAGCTCCTTTGCCTAGGCACAGGCAAAAGGGATCCAAGGACTTTGAGTGCCGTTACCCCTGCGTAGACTTTTGTGGGCGCATTTCAACAGCATAGGCCCTTATTACCACAGTACAATAGGGTATATACCTGAAGTCTAACTTCAACTGTTTCAGCTGTGAAGGGGCAGGTTCGTGACATTTGACACTGCTCTGCCCATTAAGCAGGGTCTTCACCTACCACATCAGGGGCCTGAGGACTGGTGGCTCCACCCACACCACCTAACCACCTGCGACAGGGGCCCAAGAATAAGAGGAGCCCCCCAGTCCTTACAGCCAACAGCACTGGGTGCTCATAGCCTGGCTGTAAAACCCACCCATTAACATGCTTTAGGGAACAGGGACATGCTTTGCTCCTGAACACTCAGGGGTGGCCATTGGTCCCCTGCCTTGCTCAGTGTGTGTCCCCCTGTTGCAGCCAGATGCCTGTGCCTACACCAATCACCCACGCTTGTCTAGAACTGTAGGTGAGAGCCTGCACCACACACTTGGTGGCCGACTACCTGGACACCTGAACTGAATCCATACAGGAGGAGTGGGCGGACTCCTGGGCTCTTGTACTTACTGGCAGTTCTGGCCACCTGGTGGCAGGACATTGGAGCTTCAGGGGCGCTAGCGACTCCGATAGCTCACACAGCCTATTTGGGCATATCAGAACAAAACAAAACAAGAAGCTGGGACACAGTAAGCAAATACAAAATAAATATAATAATTTATTGATGGCTCAGAGACAGCAGTCAATATTAAGTCACATAAAGAAGCAGACCATGGTGGCTTCAGCAAGCTCCCAAAATAAAGAATCTAGAAATTTTCCAGATGAAGAAAATTTGTTGGAATTACTAAGGGCAGAATACAAGATTAATGTACAGAACTCTTCAAGACATCAGGAAGGAAATGAAGCAAAACCCAGAACATGCAATAGAGGAACTTAAAAAGATTAGAGAAGAGCATAATGATAAACTTAACAAGGACCTTCCTCCGGAGCTGACAGCCTGCATTTGGACTTGTGACCTATTGGGCTGTGAGAGAATAAATTTCTCTTTGTTAAAGCCATCCACTGGTGGTATTTCTGTTACAGCAGCACTAGATGACCAAGACAGGTAGATATTATTATTTTCCCTATTTTACAAATGCCTATCCCTAGTCCAAGCCCAGGGTTACCCTGCAAGAAAATGGAAGAGGCAAGATAAGAATCCGGGCAGCCTGGCACCGAAGTTCATGCTCTTAACCACTCTATTATTGTTGCCTTTCCCTCAAATGTCATTGTTTATCAGATCAATCTTAGACTCAGTAGACGAGGGGAAAGTGATTGATTCCTGAGGGTGTTGGTATGGCAAGTGATAGCACACTTCTTAAGCCAACACAGGGCCTGGCACAGACTAGGTGCTCAGAAAATATTTTTTGATTGAACTCAGGTGATAAAATTATTGTTATTTTGATTGGAGGGGATCTAAGGGATTCAGTGTTGTAAGTTTACTATAGCTGGCATGATAAATTATTATGTAGAAAGATCCAGATGGAAATTTCTATTGAGTCTAGGGAGATGCTAGCCTTCTTCTAGTTACTCAGTGTACCATCAGCATACTTCAAACTGTAATACCATCTCATGTTTCAGTCTGCCCCAGTAAGTCCTCACTGCCTTGCTGGGTCTCTGAGGGCTTCAAGTATATATATATATATATATATATATATATATATATATATATATTTATATATATATATATATTTTAAATATCTTTCCAGCTTTTCTGTTTGCTCTCAGTGGGAAGGTTGGTCTGCACTGCCTAGTTCACCATCACTGGAAGGTCAAAGCCCTGACTCATTATTTTATCAGTCCTCCACCACCTCTAGAACAGCATGGTCCAATGGAAATATAATGCAAGTCATACAGTAATTTTAAATTCTTGAGTAGCTGCATTTAAAAACATAAAAAGAAACAGGTGAAATTAATTTATTTAAGTATATTTCATTTAATTCAATATATGCAAAATATTATCATCTTGACATGAAATCAATAAACTACTAATGAGATTCTTTTTTGTACTGTCTTCAAAATCCATGTGTATCTTACATTTGCAGCACATCTCAGTTCTGACTGGCGATATATCAAGTGCTCAGTACCCACTTGCAGCTAGTGGCTACTATGTTGGACCACACAGGTCTAAACACTCGTCATGTCTTCTCCTAAAACAGTGATCTGATCATAATACTTCTTTTATAAACAAATTTCGATGACTTTGTGTTGCCTGTTGATTTAAGAACAAAGTCTCTGTGCCCGATTCGACACAAAACAGCATCACCCTATGTCATGGATTGAATTGTGTCCCCCAAAACTATCTGTCAAGTTGGCTGGGTCATGATTCCCAGTATTGTATGATTGTGTACCATTTTATAATCAGATGTGATTTCCTTATATATTGTAAACTCTATCACTACGATGTAATAAGATGGATTAGCGGCAGTCTATACTGATGAGGTCTACAAGATTAGATAGTGTCTTAAGCTAATCTCTTTTGAAATATAAAAGAGAGAAATGAGCAGACACACATGGGAACCTCATACCACCAAGAAAGCAGTGCCAGGAGCACAGCATGTCCTTTGGACCTGAGGTTCCTGCGCTGAGATGCTCCCAGACCAAGGGAAGATTGATGACACAGACCTTCCTCCAGAGCTGACAGAGAGGGCCTTCCCCTAGAGCTGATGCCCTGAATTTGGGTTTGCAGCCCTGCTGGACGGCGAGAGAATAAATTTTTCTTTGTTGAAGCTATCCACTTGTGGTATTTCTGTTACAGCGGCACCAGATGACTGAGACACCCTCTCTTTATAGCTTCATCTTCGCTAGCCTCATACATGAGCCTTATGCTTAAGCAGCTAGTTTTCTTCATGTTCTTAGAACAGCTATGCTCATTGCCCTCTGTACTTTTTACTTGCTTTATTAGAATAGCCCTAGCTAACACTGATTGGACACCAATCATGTGCCAGTGAAGATGTCATCCTCTTTGTCTATTCTTATTTAATCCTCACAACAACATTATGAGGTGGTACAATTATTATTCTTACTGTATAGACCAGACAATGAAGTTCCCAGGGGTTATATACTTGGTCAAGAGGACAGAAGGAGCTGCTGACCTGGGAGTGAACTCAGTTTTAAAAGGAGCGTGTTCCCTACTCTAGCATTTTACCTTCCACTGTCTGGGATTTCCCTCCCTCCACCCTGCCTCTTGAAATCCTGCTCCTCTTTCCCGGCCCATCTCACAGGACACTTCTTTCAAAAATCTTCCTTTACCCTGCAACTGGATGCCACTCTTTGAACCTCTGCAGCATTTTGAGGCTCCCTTATGGCAAACTCAGGCTCTGAGAACAGAAAAATCATCCTCTGAAGTTTTTGCCTCATATTACAATTATTTGCGTCTTCACCTTCAAAACTACCTGTTAGCCCCTTGAGGACAGGGGTTATATATACCTTACTTATCTTTGTACCCTCCATGGCACGTAATACAACGATGCGGTAGATGGTCAATAAATATTTGCTGACTTGATTTAAATTATTTCAACAGTCTTCAATCCAGTCTACCTTGAAATCCCATCCTGTATATCACTGCCAGAGTGTGCTCCTAAAACACATTTTCATCATGCCATTTTCTACAAATGCTTTCCGTTGCTTGCTGCATGAAATCCAGATCCTCTGCCTTGCAAGGATCTTTCCCCATCATCTAGCTCATCCTTGAGCATTTTACTCAATTTGGAACAGGCTTTTAAACTCTCGGCTGCAGTCGAGCTGGTCTCATGGGCCTTCCACGCGCATCTGGTCGTTCCTGTCTCGTCTCTTCTTCCTTGGCCTCTTCATCCCGCGAGACCCACTGTCTCCCATGAAGCCTTCTCTTGACCGCCCCACTCACCCTTCCTCTCTGGACTTTCATGACACAAACTGTACCATGCAGATTTGGACATATCCTCTATTTGTATCATATAAGATCTTTTTATCTCCATAGCTACCTTGAGAACAGGACGTCCTGTCATCCCTTATTTTTGTATTTTTCTGCTGCTTAACACACAGGCAATAACATGTGTCTGTTGGATTAAGTTTCCTAACCTACGTGTTTTATATTCGCTTCTGATTCATCACCATTTGACGGTGGCTTCTGAGGCTTTTAGCCTTAGATTTCTCTGCTTCTTTCGCTCTCCTCCTGGTAAAGAGGTCTAAAACAAATACAGTTTTTAAATACATTAGGGAAACATGTCATTAGAGGATCAATTCCCGTGTCCACTGAATGAATTTTATAAACTAAAAAGCATCTGGCAACATTCCAAAGCCGTAAATTGGATTTTTGCACAGCAGCTTCCCTTAAAATGGGGCACATTTGCTAGTACAAATTTATCTAACTGTAGAGATGAGAAACAAGTCTCCAAAAGTGCAATACTAAATCTCATCTAGAATGCTGCTTTCTTCCCATGACAGATGAGGAGACATCTCCTAAGTGGCACAGAAAAGGAGAAATGAAAGCAGAAGAAGGAAGTCTTGTGCCCCGCTTGCAACATTTTCGCTGCCTCAGCTTTGGCAGTCCCACTTCTTAACCTTGCACACCTGACAGGCACCTGCTTCCGGATTCTGTAAGGAGCTGTCTGACTTAAAGAGAAGTCTTTAAAAGAGTCTTCAAGAAAAGATTTTAGTTTGCTACTGATACTAGTTTTATTCTCTGTTAATTTATCCACAAAGTGATTAACTTTGTACTGAAAATTCAGTAACAGATCTTATTTTCTTAGTTAAAATAGCTCACTTAGTACTGACCTGTCTGCCCAAGCATGCATGTCTGGGCTCCCTCTGCAGGCTTCAGTAAGAGCACAATTAATCTGAAAGTGGCCATCTAAAAGCAAAGAAGACAGGAGAAAACACGACTTTGCTAAGAGCAGGTTTTCCTGCCTGTGGCCTGCAACCTAAAACCCCATAGTTTAGAGCCTTATAGGGTAGAAAAGACCCAAACCAAACTTCAGGCAGAAGCAAGAAGGCAGAAGACTCGCCAGGAAAAAAGACTGGGATTCAGAAGATCTGCCCCATAGGGTTTCCAAGACTGTAAATCTTTACGGAAGCAGACTGCCACGTCTTTCTCCCGCAGAGCTGCTAACCATCTGGTTAGCAGCGAGCACTTAACCACTGCACTACCAGGGGTTCCATACCAAGCAGACGGTAGATATTTAATATTTGTTTTAAAAAAATGAAAGTGTAGGATTGCAACCAGTGTCAGAAAACAATCTGTGTACAAATTTTTGAATGAGAAACTGATTTGCGCTGTAAACTTTCACCTAAAGCAAAATAAAATAAAAACGAAAAGTGCAATGGGAGGGCTTTGCACAGGGGAGTGAAGTGATCTGCTGTATGGAGAACAGACTGTCGTAAGGACTGTTAGTAGACTAGAGAAGTTAGAGGCTACTGCAGAAGTCCAGGGGACAAATGATGGGGACTCCAACCAGGGTGGTTGTGGTGTGACCAGAGTGAAGTGGCCAGATTCACATACTTTGAGGGTAGAGGGACAGGATTTGCTTATACAGACCACCAGAGAAGCACAGAAGTCAAGAATAAACAGTGACTGAGCACTGTTTGATTCATAATCACATGGCGGACTGAGAACTGCTCTCTCTCTCCAGCCTCCCCCAGTTAACCTCCGTGCTTTAGCTCTAGCGAATGTTTCAGTTCCTCCTTCTCCTAAGACTTTTCACTGCCTGAAATCCTTCTTTTCCTGCAAAACTCCTACTCAATCTTCGGATCGCAGCTTAGTTCCACTGAGACACCCGCTTTGAGCCCCCAGCTCCAGGTTAAGGGATAATAAAAGTGTAAACAGCATTAGAACTTCTTTCTTATGTAGCTCCCCACCGGCCACAATCTAGATGACATAACCAGTTTTGCAATGTGAACTTGTTTACCAGATAGGTACTGAGAACCAGATGCCAGGTTGTGTCTTGGAGATTTCGTGATGGTTAAGACAGACACTATCATCGCCCTTAGATCTCATCGTCCAGGGGGGAGTGAAGCCGATGAAACAGTGCCCTTAACCTGGAGTCGGGGGCTCAAGGCGGGTGTCTCAGTGGAACTAAGCTGAGATCCAAAGATTGAGTAGGAGTTTTCCAGGAAAAGAAGTATTTCAGGCAGTGAAAAAGTCTTAGGAGACGGAGGAACTGAAACATTCGCTAGAGCTAAAGTACAGAGGTTAACTGGGGAGGCTGGAGAGAGAGAGCAGGGCTAGGTCACACAGGGCCTTGAAATTCAGGCTAGTGCTTTTACATTTTATCCTGAGAGCAGTGGGGAGCTACTGAGGGATCTTGAGAAGGGAGGTGACGTGATCCGATCTTTACGTGAAACGTGAATAAGAGTCAAAAGCCACAGAACCGTAAAGAGATTCTACTTAACAACAAACAGACCACCACAGACTTCATGGCTGAGAGAGCCCTGGTGGTGAAGCAGTTAAGAGCTCAGCTGCTAACCAAGAGGTCAGGAGTTCTGAATCCCCCAGCTGTCCCCGAGAAACCCTATGGGGCAGTTCTACTCTGTCTACAGTGTCACTGTGGGCTGGAATCAACTACCCGGCAAGGGGTTTGGTTTTTCTTTTTTTTTTTTTTTGGTTTCATGGTTAAGTGGAGGAGGGACAGAACTGGAAAAAAGAAAAAAATATTTTTGGTTTATGTATGTTATAAATTATCCCAGTACAGCATCTTTTTTTAATTTAAAACAACACTTTTATTGAGATATAATTCACATACCCTCTAGCTCACCCATTTAAAGTGTACAAGTCAATGTTTTTCAGTATATTCAGGTGGTGCAACCATCACTGCTATCAATTTTAGAAGATTTTTCTCACCTCGAAAAGAAACCCCGTACCCAGTAGCAGTTGTTCATCCCTCCCCCCAGCCGCGGACAACCACGGATGTACTTCAGGTCTCTATAGATTTGCCTATTCTGCACATTTCATATGAATGAAATCATGTAATATGTGACCTTCTGTGTCCAGCTTCTGTCACTTAGCATAATGTTTTCAGGTTCATCCATGCTATAATATGTATCAGCATTTCATTCATTTTTACAGCTAAAAAACATTCCGTTGAATGGATATATCAAAATGTGTTTATTCAGTCATTGAAATTGATGGACATTCGGGTTGTTTCCACCTTTTGGCTATGATTAATAATGTTGCTATGAATATTCACGTACCGGTTTTTGTGTGCACATGTGTTTTAATTTCTCTTGGGAATGTACGCAGGAGTGGAGTTGCAGGATCACGTGGTAACTCTATGTTTAAGCTTCTGAGGAACTGCCAAACTGTTTTTCAAATTGCACCATTTTACATTCCCACCAATGATGAACGAGGGTTATAATTTCTCCACACCCTCACCAACACTTGTTATTATCTATCTTTTTGATTATAGGAATCCTAGTGGGTGTGAAGTGATATCTCATTGTGATTTTGACTTGCTTTTCCCTGATGATGTTGAGCATTTTTTCATGTGCTTACTGGCCATCTGTGTATCTTCTTTGGAGAAATGGCAGTTCAGATTCTTTGCCCACTTTAAAATTAGGTTATTTGTCTTTTTATTATTCTTTTTTTTTCCCCATGTCCCTTGTGTTTTTTTTTTTTTTAATTGTGCATTAGGTGAAAGTTTACAGAGCAAATTAGTTTCCCATTCGATAGTTTGTACATAAAGTGTCTCATGACATTGTCTTCATTCCCCACAATGTTTCAGCACTCTCCTTGAAAGAATCCCACAGAATTGTTAGGGTTTCTTCATTTTTTTAATCATTTTATCTGATTTTTCATCAAATAAGTTGGTGTCAAGTGCTTTATCTTCAATCTCACTAATTCTGACTTCCATTGCCTCAATTCTGCTCCTATGACTTTCTATTGAGTTGTCTAATTCTGAAATTTTATTGTTAGTCTTCTGGATTTCTGATTGCTGTCTCTATGGAATCTTGCAGCCTGTTAAATTTGTCAATATGCTCTTCTCTAATCTACTTAAGTTCCTCTATCGTGAGGTCTGTGTTTTGCCTAATTTCCTTCCTGATGTCTTGAAGAGTTCTGTATATTAATCTTTTGTATGCTGCTCTGGTTATTCCAAGAAGTTTTCTTCCTCCAGAAAATTTCTAGATTCTTTATTTTGGGAGTTTGCTGAACCCATCATGGTCTGCCTGTTTATGTGATTTGATATTGACTGTTGTCTCCGAGTCATCAATAAGTTATTATATTTATTTATTTTATGTTTGCTGACTGTGTCCTAGCTTCTTGTTTTGATGTGCCCAAACGGGCTGTTTGTGTGAGCTAGCCCAGCCACCGGTGCCCCTGAAGCTCCAACGTCCTGCCACCAGGTGGCCAGACTTGTCACTAAGTATGTGAGCCCAGGAGTCCACCCACTCCTCCTGTATGGATTCAGCTCAGGTGTCCAGGTAGATAGCCACCAAGTGTGTGGTGCAGGCTCTCACCTACAGTCCTAGACAGGCATGGGTGTTTGGTGTAGGCACAGGCATCCGGCTGCAGCAGGGGGACACACACTGAGCAAGGCAGGGGACCGACAGCCACCCTCGAGTGTCCAGGAGGAAAGCGTGTCCCTGTTCTCTGGAGTGCATAGGTGGGTGGGTTTTGCAGCCAGACTATGAGCACCTAGTGCTGTTGGCTGTAAGGACTGGGGAGCACCTCTTGTTCTTGGGCCCCTGTCACAGGTGGCTAGGTGGCGTGATGGAGCCACCAGTCCTGAGGCCTTTATGTGGGTAGGTGAAGACCCTGCTTACATCATCTTGGTGAACTGACCCTTTAATCAGTGTATAATGCCCTTCCTTATCTTTTATGGTAGATTTTGCCTTAAAATCTATCTTATCAGAGATTAATATTGCCACTCCTGCTCTTTTTTTGGTAACTTGTTTGCTTGATATATTTTTTTTCCAACCTTTGAGTTTTAGTTTGTTTATGTCTTTGTGTCTCTTGTAGGCAGCATACTGATGTAGGCAGCATATTCTGCCACTCTCTGTCTCTTTACTGGTGCATTTAAGCCATTTACATTCAGTGTGTTTCTTGACAGGTATGATTTACTGCTGTCATTTTGTTGTACTTTTTTTGTGGTGTTGATGGTCTCTTTGTTCTGCTTAATTTTCTGTGCTAAGTTCTTTTTGTTTGTGGATTTTCTTTTCATTTCTTTCACCGTTGATTTTGTGTTTACTGAGTCTTTATGTTTTTCTTCTTTTTTATTTTAATGAGTAGGTTTGTTAATTTTCTTTGTGGTTAACTTGAAATTTACCTTTATCTTCCTAAGTTTAAAACAGTCTTTTTATTTCTTGATATTGCCTTGACTTCTTCTCCATATGAAAGTTCTGTAACTACATCATTTATTCCCCCTTTTTTGTCCAATGTTGTCGTCATTTATAGATCAACATCTCTGGTTTCCCATTTTCAGTCTTTTAGTTTTGTTGTATGAGGGTAAGTCAAAAAAGTATTGCTACTAGGGTTCCAGTTCATACACAAATGGGTTTATTTCACACAGAACATGTTTAAACATGTCTCTGTGATCAGGGGACGGCTGTGGACAAGTTCTCTCAGTAATGCACTGGTCTTAGTCTCGTTAGGGTGCCTTCAAAAAAAGGCTTTTTGTGCCGTGGAAAAAAACAATGTTGAGGTCAGGGCTAACATCAAATTTTTAAGAAAACTCAAGTGGACATCTTCCCAAATCATTGAAGCTTCACAACAAGTTTATGGAAATTCTGCCCCACATAAAACAACAGGTTTTAGATGCATCACGTGTTTTAAGGAAGGTTGGGAGGATCTCAAAGATGAGCCAAGACAGAGAAGACTGTACAGAAGGTTATGACGACTGTTTTTTGGGATTCTAAAGATGTAATCTTGATAGATTTTCTTGAAGGACACAGGACTATCACGGGGGCTCATTATGAAGAAGTCTGAAGAAAACTGAAAACTGCATTGGTGAGAAAAAGGCCAGGAAAGTTGTGCCAAGGAATTTTTTCCCCTCACAACAATGCATCTGCTCATTCTTCGAGGGTTGTATAATAATTTTGTTGAGAAACCTTACCCCATCCACCCTACAGCCCTGATCTTGTCCCTTCAGACTTTTAGTTCCCAGAACTCAAAGAACATTTAAAAGGAATATGATTTGAGTCCCTCGGGGATGCCAAAACTGCCATTTTGATGTGGTGTAAATCAAAGAGCACAGAATTCTTCAGGGAAGGGTTAGAGAGATGGAAACACCGCCTTCAGAAGTGTATGGACCTAGATGGAGGCTATGTTGAGAAAGAATAGCTTTGCATTTTGATATTTTTGTTTAATAAAGGTTTCCATGATTTTGTAGCAATATCTTTTGACTTAACCTCATATTTTTGATAATTATTTATCTAGGTTGGTATCTGGCTGATGCTGTCCTGTGTCCTAATCTCAGGTTGTTGTCTGATATTGCTTGTTCTCTATCCAAAGGACTCCCTTTAATATTTTTTGTAAGCTTGGTCTAGTTTTTGAAATTCCTTTAATTTCTGTTAATCTGGAAATGTCCTAATTTCACCATCATATTTGAGAGACAATTTTGCTGGATATATAATTCTTGGTTGGCAATTCTTTTCTTTCAGTGTTTTATATGTCATCCTATTGCCTTCTTTGCATGGTTTTTGCTGAGTAATCAGAGCTTAGTCTTATTGATTCCCTTTTGTAGGTGACATTTTGTTTTTCCCGAGCTGATCTCAGGATTCTTTTTTTGTCTTTGGTTTTGGCAAGTTTGATTATGATATGTCTTGGTGACTTTCTTTTGGGGGTCTCGCCTGTATGGAGTTTGTAGAGCTTCATGGATGGATATCTTCACATCTTTCATGATATTAGGGAAGTTTTCTGCCAGCAAACGTTTGACAATTCTTTCCATGTTTTCCACGCCTCTCCCCCTGTTCTGGAACTCTTGATCACTCAAAAATTTTTCCCACATAATTCTTAGGCTTTCTTCATTCTTTTTTCTGATTTTTCCTCAAATAAATTGGTATCAAAGGATTTGTATTCAAATTTGCTGATTCTGTCTACCATTGTTTCAGTTCTGCTCCTACATCCTTCTATTGAGTTGTCTATTTCTGAAATTTTATTGTTAATATTTTTGGATTTCTAGTTGCTGTTATTGTATGGTTTCTAATTATCCATTTATTTGTTGTTTTGTTCTTGTGTTGTTTTCCTGAATTCTTCTATTGCTTTATCTCTGTTTTCCTTGGTTTTGTCTGTTTTCTCCTTGATCTCTTGGGGAGCCCTGTATATTAGTCTTTTGAATTCCTTATCAGGTAGTTCCATTACCATTTCCTCCTCTAGAAGATTTTCTGGTTCTTTATTTTGGTCACTTGCTGGAGCCGTCTTGTCCTGCTTCTTTACGTGATTTGGTATTGTCTGTTGTCTCCGAGGCATCAAGAAGTTATTATATTTATTGCATGTTTGTTTGCTGTGTCCTGAATTTTTGTTTTGTTCTGTTTTGATATATCTGAGTAGGCTGGGCATGTGTGCTCCTCCGGTCGCTAACCTGCCTGCACTGAAGCCCTCATCTCCTCTCTCTGGGTGGGTGGGGCGATGGCTGGTCGTGTGAGTGCAGGTCTCTGTTTGCTGGTCTTGCAGGGCTGCTGAGGATGTAGCTGGTGCTTCTGGTGAGGTAATGTATCTGTCCAGCCAGTCAACTGGCCATGGGTGCAAGAGGCGTTCTCCCTGGTTGCTGGGTTGGGTGTTGTGTGTGCGCTCTGCCGATTGCCAGGTGGTCAGAGCAAGGGTGCCTGGGTCGTTGACCCCGGGTGACTGGTGAGGAAACTCTCACCAATGGTCCCAGGCAGGTAGGGCTGTGCAGGGGTTTGGAGCAGGCACAAGTTTCCAGTTGCAGGGGGAAGTGATGTTGGGGGGCAAGGCAGGGAGGATGTTGCCTGCCCATGGGTGCCCAGTTGGAGGGTGTGCCCCATCCACTAGAGTGCATCGCAGGGGAGGTTGTGCAGCTGGTCTTTGGGCCCCCAGTGCAGGTGGCTGTGTGAAGCAAAAGGCATCGCTGGTCCTTGGGTCCCTGGTGTGGGTGGCTGGAGGGAATGGGAGGCACTGCTGGCCCTCAGGCCCCTGGCATGGGTGGTCCGGGGGTGTGGGAGGCACCACCAGCCCTCAGGCCCCTGGTGCAGGTGGCTGGGGGGAGTAGGAGGCACTGCAGGTCCATGGGCCCCCAGCACGAGTGGCTGAGAAAAGGGGCAGGTGCCTCCAGTCCGTGGGCTCCTGGCTTAGGGGGTGGGGTGGTAATGGGTGCTGCTGGACTGTGATTGCATGTGGGGAAGGGGGGATGGGCGGGCCACAGGCCCATAGGCCTCTGGCACAGGGGGCTGGGGTGGGCATGATAGGTGAGTTGCATGCACTTAACTTTCGCAGGGCTCTGGACGTGAGAGTTGCTCCTGCTTGGGCTGCACCAGGTGATGGGGGTTTTAGCTCAGAATGCTGCTTGCTTTGTCTCAGGATGGCCATGTTGTGCAGATTTAGCTAGAAGGGCACCAGTTATCTGTAATTTTCCATGTCCTCTGTTTTTGTACTCTCTCTCCTTCCACTTGGCGCTTGGTCTGATTCTGCAGCCTTGTCTTTGATGCTCATGGTTCCAAAGTTGTCATCTATACCTGATTCACTTGTTTTCTCAGGTCTTTGTTGTAAGAGGGACGTTATGAAGTGTCTGACTACTCTGCCATCTTAGACTGCCTCTGATTACTCTAGCTTTGCAGTAAGTTTTAAATTAGGAAGTGTGAGTCTTCCAACTCTATTCTCTTTCAATATTGTTTTGGCTATTCTGGCTTCCTTGGATTTCCATATGAATTTTAGGGTCACCTTATCAATATCTGCAAAGATGCCAACTGGGATTTTGCTAGGGATTGTGTTGAATCTGTAGTTCAGTCTGGGGAGTACTGCCATCTTAATGATACTGTCTTCCAATCCATGAACATGGGATGTCTTTGTACTTACTTAGATCTTCTTAATTTCTTTCAACAATGTATTGTAGTTCAGAGTATAAGTTTTGCACTCTTTTGTTAAATTTATTCCAAAGTATTTTATTGTTTTTGATGCTATTGAAAATGGAATTATTTTCTTAGTTTCATCTTCGATTTGTTCATTGCTACTGTATAGAAGTAAAATTGATTTTTGTATATTGATCTTATATGCTGCAACCTTGTGGAACTCATTTATTAGTACTAATTTTTTAGTTGATTTCTTGGCATTTTTTATATTTAAGATTGTTATCTGCAAAGACACAGAATCTTTACCCTATTAAATCTACACATAGAGAGTGTCTCTCAGGAAGCCAAGCCTTTAGGCTGTAAATACTCAGAGGACAAGGACTAAGTCCCAGCTGTCCTTGGACAAACTCATAAGTATTATGAGGCCCATCAATGAATCACAAAGGCTCTTTAAGAGCAGAGGAACCTGGAAAGCCAAGAGGATATTTACTATAAACAAATAAAACTGCCCAGGATTTCACTAATGCCTGCTCCACTAAAAGTTCAATGGGCTGTCCCGTGTTAAGTTTTCATTTCCTCCTCACAACATCTATGAGGGAGAGTGAGTAAACAGAGTATATGGTAATGATTAAGAGCACTAATGAGACAGGGTTAACTGTGCTGGCAGAATAAAAGCGCTGTTAAAAGACTACCACCTAGAAGTTGGGTAAACATAAACTATATCCTGTCAACATAAAATAAGGTTAGAACAACCCGTGAATTACTACTTTCTCCTTAGTATTTTTCTAGTCCCTTCCCCTTTCTTGCAGGCTCCGCATGCGCAGAACAAAGTGTGGCCACTGTTTTGCCCCACTGTAGGGGGCGAAGTAGCGCAGAAGATGAGTGTGCCTGTGCCATATCCCATTATCAGTGATGCCAAGGGCTGCTGAGGGGACTCCATCTTGAATATCAGCGGGTTCCATCTTGGATTCCAGAGGCATGTGCAACCTAATTAGTATGCACTGCCATTCCAAGAAGTACCCACCCCTTCAAAGAAACCCACTGAATATTCATTGCTCTATTATCTCCATCGAACTCATATAAGCCCTAGCCTTGCTTTCCCCCTTCGAGTCAGTCTTTTGGAGAGGCATGAGCCCTTACTGACTCCTTTTACTTTTCACAAGTAAAATAAACCTGTTAGAACTGAATCCAAAAATTGTCTCCTCTTTGTATTCTTACAAGAGAAAGACAAGGACTCATTGAGTCTGGAGGGCCTCCCTCTGCCCTCAGCGGTAACACTAGGACTTTGAATTCAGAAAGACCTGAATCTTCTTCATGAGGAAGCAGTCAGCTAAATCCAGAGTATGAGACATTCTACTGGGCAAAGACCTAGTTTCTCCATGAAACCAGTGGGGGAAAAGTATGTGTGTGTGTTTGTACGTGCGAAAGAATACAGTAACTGAACAAGCAAATGCAATGTGTAAAACTGGATACTGATTTGAATACACTAACAGTAAAAGGATATCTTGAAACAATTGGGAAATTTAAAACATGGACCAAATGTTAAATGACATTAAGAAATAATTGTTAATTTTGTTAGGCTTTAGTTGTGCTAATGGCACAATGGTTATGTTAAAAAAAATGTTATGCAGAGATGTACAATGAAGTGTGTATGAGTGAAATGGACGATATTTGGGCTTTGTTTTAAAATACTAAAAATAAATGGGGACAGGATGGATGAAACAAGATCGGTAAAATGCTGGTAATTTTTAAAGCTGGAAGATGGGAATAGGGGCTTCACTTTATTTTACTCTTGTTCCTTTGTATATGTTTGAAATGTTTCATAAGATAAAGTCAATAATAAAATTTAGAAAAAGAGATAGAAAAACAAGAAAGAACTAGGTCTGAGTCATGGCTCAGCCATTTACTAAGTGAGCTTGGTCAAGGTATTTGATATCTGTGAAAAGGAGACAGTAAAGGTACTGTGCGTAAAGCACTTAACATGGCGTGGGCTCCACACACACACACACACACACACACACACACACACACACACACACACACACACACACACACACACACACACACACACACACACATCGAGTCCATAGTAAAGCTTAATAAATGTTAGCTAATACTGTCACTTTGAGGACTAAGGTGCACCTGACCCAAGCCATGGTGTTTTCAATCATCTCATATGCTGGACAATGAATAAGGAAGACCAAAGAAGAGTTTATGTCTTTAAATTATGGCATTGGTGAAGAATTCTGAATATCCCATGGACCGCCAGAAGAACGAACAAATCTGTCTTGGAAGAAGTACACCAGAATGCTCCTTAGACGCAAGGATGGCGAGACTTCATCTCACATACTTTGGACATGTTACCAGAAGGGACCAGTCTCTGGGCAAGGACATCATGCTTGGTAAAGTGGAGGGTCATCAAAAAACAGGAAGACCCTCAACGAGATGGACTGATACGGTGGCTGCAACAGTTGGCTCAAGCACAACAACGATTGTGAGGCTGGTGCAGGACCAGGCAATATTTCCCTCTGTTGTACACAGGGTTGCTATGCGTTGGAACTGACTGGACAACACCTAACAACAACAAATACGGTTACTTCCTCCCTGTTTTACATATGGAAAAACTGGAGTGCAGAATGATAAAAGAATCTTCCTAGGGCCACAGCCCAAATGAAAACTGGCCAGACATCCTAGCTCAGGACTTTCCCCACTCTGCTCTAGTGTTCTTTTCTGGCAGATCAGAAGTTAATACTCAAATGAATTATTCAGAACAGTAGTTAAGAGTGCAGGCGCTGGAGCCAGCCTGCCTATGCTCGAATCCAGGTTCCTCTACTGCGTGACCCTGGGCAAATTAAAAAAGCCCTCTGACCTCACTTTTCTCATTTGTAAAATGAAGATACAAACAGTACCTGTTCATAGGTTTTCTATGAAGATTATTTAAAATGTGTAACACTTTAAAATAATGTCTGGCACATTATAAGAAAGCAGTAATTGTTTGCTGCAATAATTACAATAGTGACTGCTGTGGTTACTACATGTACTCATTGGTTGGTTTCAGATGAGTACAGACCTTGTATTACTAAAAACTAAGGCAGTAGTAGAGCAGACACTCCACACCAAAATAAACTGCACATGGATCAAAAAGTTCAAGTTTAAAAAAATCAAACCTAAAAAATGAGAAGTAAAATATAACTGATATCTAGAAGGATAAAGATTCTGTAGGTTTAAAAGGAATGAAAAAAATAGAAAAATCAAAATAACGACAGATTTGATTGTACGATCATTTTAAAACTTCTTTGCATCAAAACATCCATCGTTCGTTGCAGTATTATTTGTATTTAAAAAACACTGGAAAGAGTATAAATGGGGGACTATTTAAGTTATGGACATCTTTATAGTGGAATTTCATGCACCGGTTAGAAATCATGTTTCTAGGTTAGGATCTATCACCTTTATTACTTAGCATCATTTTGGAGATACTATCTAATGAAGTGGAAACCCTGGTGGCGCAGTGGATAAGAGCTATGGCTGCTCACCAAAAGGTCGGCAGTTCGAATCCACCAGGCACTCCTTGGAAACCCTACGGGGCAGTTCTACTCTGTCCTATAGGGTCGCTATGAGTCGGAATCAATTGACAGCGGGTTTTTTTTGTTTTGTTTTTTTTGTTTTTTTAAATCTAATGCAGTTAGACAAGAACGAACCAAGGTTAAAAAACGGGGAGAGGTAAAACTCACCTCTGTGGATGATGTCTGTGTGTCTCTAAAATAAAGTACGAACTTCTTGGGAGATACAGAGCATCTGAGGCTGTCCAGGGTTCACCTCCAACCTACTTCTCTCCCCTCGGCTCTATCACGTACGCCTTTGCACCCTATCCTTGAGCTACCCTAGCACTACCACTCACCCACACATCCCTGTGCCTTTACTCACCCAGAACCTTCAGCCTGAAATGCCCTCCCTACCCCTCTTCTTTGAACATTCAGGTCTTGCTCTCAGTGAAGCCTCATCCAAAACCCCATTAAAAATTAATGACTCATTCCTGAGCTTGCATAATACATATTTACCTCATTGTGGTTGGTATTATTAGCTGCTTTTATGTCTGTGTCTACCACTAGTCTACAAAATTTAAGTGAGGGTCATGTCTTAGAAATTGTTTTCCACCCTCCTAGCCTTAATACACTGCTTACCGCAGGCTAATACGTATTTATATACAAAAGTAACTATTTTTTTATTAGAATAAAACAAAATGGCACCTGACACATAAACCAAAAACCCATTGCCTTCGAGTTGATTTTGACTCACAGTAGGCATTAAATAAATGTGAACTCTTTCTAGTGGTAATAACAGGAGCTCAATAAACATTCTAGGAAAAATGGCAAAACAAGCTGTGCTGATTTATTATTAGCTAGCGAAGTTCTTTCAGAATCAAGACTTGTTGAAAGGACAGAATTTCAAATTCTCATCAACTCTAGACTTTCTGGAGCCATAGAAGCTGAATGAACCCCTGAGAGCATTACCCTGAGATACTCTTTAAACCTTAAACCAAAAATATCCCCTGAAGTCTTCTGAAAATCAAGTAGTAGTTTAGCTTAACTAGTAAAGTATGTCTGCCTTGAGCATTGTGCTCTTTCAAGATCTATCTATATGGGATCAGACTGAAAACAGCAATTCGAAAGATTAGATAGGAAATTTAGGGGGCAGTGAATTTATGTTTATAGGGGAGGAAAAACTCAGAAAGGTAGGGTGAGAATGGCTGCACAACTCGAAGAATGTCATCAACGTCACTGAATCGTACATGTAGAAATGGCTGAATTGGTGTATGTTTTGCTGTGTGTGTTTTCTCAACAACAACAAATTTTTTTTTAAAAGGGCTCATTGAAAAACATTAGTGGAGTAAGATTTTCAATTTCCTCTTCCAGAGGCAATAAAAGTTGAGGTTGTAGACCCTCAGAAAGGGCCTTAGGGCGTTTTTCAAGACTCAGTTCACCTGTTATTTAATCTGGTCCCCCCACAGGCAGAATTAAATAGCGCCTTGTCTTACTGTAGACCTGTGTACCTAAAACGCTCTCTGCAGTTAGGCCCTTTCACCTCTGTGTTCTCATGATTACTTTGTATCCGTCTCCACTGTGGTCCTTAACCTGCAGCTCTAGTCCACTGGACTGTGTACTCCTCCACAGAAGGGGCTGTGTTCACTTCATCCCTGAAATTTAGTACAGTTCTTGGGAGCCAGTAAGCACTCAATAAATGCTGGCTGAAGGAATGAACAAATAAATGAACTAGGATGAATTGTTAATGTGATCATCTCTCCAACCAAACATCAAGGATAGGGAATATGCTTTATTCATTCTTGTGCCCTCGGGACCTAGCACATTATCTGACACCAAATATATGTTAATTAAATAGCTATTTATTAAATTGAAGACAAGAGATAAATGCTTAGTTTATTTCAAAAAATGCAAAGGAAGAAAAAGAAAACACATTTCTGGCATCATGTAGACTTGCAGCAAACATTTATGAATGGACTTATGAATTGGGGTGAAAAACACAGCAAGTTTTACCTTGATGATACAGAACAAGGGAGCCTGGAAACTAAGAAGTCAGATGACCTTAGTCCTCTAGGGTTTTTAAAGCTAACTAGTCCTAGTGAATGAGAATCCGGCCCATCTGAAGTTCTCCAGGCTCTAACTACCTGCACAGCATCAGGCCCAGGACAACACAGTCAGGGCAGGCTGTGGTCACATTTCTTAGCCTAAGAATGCACACCTGTTGGGGATATTCCTGCTGTGGCCACAGTGAAGAAAATAAAGGCCTTGGGTGAGAGAAGGAAGTAATAGGAGTGTCACCTGAGACACAAATATGGAAACTGAACACATCTGCTTCAAGAAAGGCACACCAACTCCCTTCCAAAGTACATCAGTACAACGCACCAACACGGAAGGAATGGAAGGGTGGGATGCAGCTGGCTGGCTGGAGTCACATCTTGGGGAAGCTGGCCAGGTTGGCAATGCCACAGGCATTGTTCTCGTTCCGGGCCATGAGGATATAGCCTTTGTTTCCCCAGTATTCTCCCCAGCTGTAGGACCAATAGAGAAAAATACTTAGCACCCTCAGTGTGTTTATTCATGAAAACACTTACTGAGTATTGTGCCAGGCACAGACGGTATACAAAAATGAGTAAGACAATTTTTACCTTTAAAAAGTTTAAAGTTAAGCAATGGAGAGAAGGCATAATGCTCTAGGTCTCAAAGGTGGGACAGACTGCTCTGGTCAGGGGCATCAGAAAAGGCTTGATGTGACGGTGGGTATTTGAGCTGATCCCAAAGGCTGGATGGAATTTGGGCGTGTGGAAGTGGACCCAAGTGGAGGGGCACGCAATGAACAAGAGAGGCAGGAAAGCAGGAGAGATGGACGAGTGGGTGAGAGATGACCGGATAAAGGGAGCGAGGGAGATCACATCATCTTCCCGAATTCTTTCCGTGGGTTTTCTTTCCCTAACCAGTAAGCTCTCTGATCACCTAACACCTTTACTTAAGACCTGTGCCCTACCCCGGCCGCCCCTTCTCTGGGGGCCCCCAATGATCCTCATCTCACCTGGGTTTGTCCCTTTTTCCTCCCAGTTCTCCTAGATACTGCCTCCACCCTTGGTACCCCATCAAGAGATGACAGAGTAGGTGTTTGGGGCTGGGTGTCAAGAAGGGAGGACACCAGGCAGACGCAACGGGAGAGGTGCTTCTCAGAAGGGCTGCTGGGGCTCCCCCTGAGATGGGACTGTGATATAAAATGTTGCTTCACATGTGAAGCGACTCCCAGCCTCACATTCTACCTCTTCAGCCTTCCAGGTGGCACTCCTCATCCAGCCCCACTGCATTAATCTGCCAACTCCCCAGAGTCTAGTATTCTTGCTCTTTGCGGGGCGCCAAGGACAGAAAATGTCATCAGTGCTGCTGCCAGGCTGGGGCCGACCAACAGGGAAAGGAAAAGTGTAATTCTTACCAATCTGCCGCCACTGAAGTCACAAGGGGCTAAAAAGAGACGGGCAGCCAAGGTGCCCTGGAGTTTTTGTTTGTTTTCAATAATAGGGAAGGAAACATCAGTATTTTAGTTCACGTCTTATTTCTAAAAAGTGTTTCTCTTCACAGATTTCACAGTCTTTGGCAGGTTCTTGGACATGCCTAAGTGCTCCTGGAAGGGACAAAAGCTGCGCACGGGATATTAAACCTTGACATTGTTCTCCTACTGCTTACAGACTGATGACGCAGGCTTCCCGAAGAACAGATCACAGCAAAGAAGAAGGAACCCACCGCTGTCAAGTCAATTCTGACTCACAGCGAACCTAGAGGACAGGGTAGAACTGCCCCATAGGGTTTCCAAGGAGCAGCTAGGGGATTTGAACTGCCGACCTCCCGGTTAGCAGCCGAGTTCTTAACCACCGCGCCCCCAGGGCTCCTGTTGGTTCTTTGTGCTAATGTATGTTGTGTTGGCTCAGTCTGTGTTTCTTCCTGGGCTGTGAGATCACTGAGGACAGACGTCCTGCTGGTTCACTTGTGTCGGTGGCTGAGCACCGAGCAAATACCTGTGCATGGGGCAGCTGCCCACACACTCTGAGTATTACTGTCTGCTGCCGGGCCAGTAAATGCTAGACTCAGAGTTAATGGCCTCTAACTGGAAGGGTGGAACGGAAACGTTTGAGAACTTTCTCTCAGCTCGGGAGGGAGGAGAGGATATTGGGAAGTTGGAGGTGAGGGTGGAGTGGTTGAAGGTGACAGAGTGACAAAGGCAGTGTCCCCACCATTACCTGTTTTTAATTATCCAGTGCTTGCTTCCCTTCTGGATCCCGTACCCCACTGCCAAAACTGCGTGGTTCAGGTTATCGCTATTGCATCTTTCGTCGTAATACACTCCTAGGAAACAAATCGCTGAGGGGAGGCTCTCCGCAACCCAGGGGCTGCCCTGTGGGGTCTCCGCGTGTAGGACAGCCGTTGTAAACTTCTGCCCCAGTCAGACGGGCTTAAGACAGGGATACTGCAGACTGCGGTGGCCGCAAGTGTCTCTCGGCAGACTCAGTCTGAACGTGAAAACTAAGTACTGGAAATGCTCAGTACCCTTTGAGAAGCCGCCAAACCCTCGCCATAAAAGACAGTGGATTGTGCTCCATGAGAACAGCTCCTTACCTCTGCTGTAAAACTGGAAGGAGGTCAGGCTTGCATCAATGGCCACAGAGATGGGGCCCACTCGGGCCACTGCCCTCTTCAGCGCTGTCTCATCGCCCACGGGAATCTCTCGGTAGCCTCGGCATTTAGCCGCCTTGCCTGTCGGGTTGTACATACAACTTTCATCCTGGAAGAAATAAAGGTGAAACACAACGGTATAAGGCAGCAGGCAATGAGGTGGTGAGTGAGAACTCTTCTGATGTTTTGATGATGTCGGTGAGGCAGGCCTTCTCGCTTGGAATTAATGGCAGCAGCAGATAGAAGTCTCTAGGGAGAGTCTGTTCCCTCCTCGCCATTTCAGAAAACCATAAAAAGGAATATGAAAAGTGGATCCCTACTTTCCACCATACACAAAAATCAATGCCAGGTGGTTTTAAGATATAAATGTGAAAGGAAAAACTGGGAAACGTTTTAAGAGAGAGAATATTTTTTTCGCCTCAGGATGGGGAAAGAGTTTTGAAATGAGATCTGGAAAAAAAAAAAAAAAAAAGACCCATAAGGCACAGATATCTTCTGGCCGTGTAGTACCTCCGAGGGTGGGGAGGCACCAGCTGCTATGTAGGGATGAGGCCAAGGCCAAGGTTCAGCTGGACAGAGGATCTTGCCCCTCTGAACCTGTATCACCGGAGCTGGTTTGAGGCAACGAGTGTTGGCAGGACCCTCGTGCTCCCATCAGCCTGTTGCCGTCAAGTCACTTCCGACTCATAGCGACCCTGTAGGACAGACTAGACCTGCCCCATAGGGCTTCCTAGGCTGTAATCTTCACGGAAGCAGACTGCCACATCTTTCTCCTGCGGAGCAGCTAGTGGGTTTGAACTGCTGGCCTTTTGGTTAGCAGCCGAGTGCTTCACCACTGCGCTACCAGGGCTCCCTGCCCCCATCAGAGAGCAAGTATAAAAGTACATACTACAGCACCAAAGCAGATTAGTCAAGAACGTAGCCATTCAGCCTGTGATCTTCTGACGCCATTTTGCAATCTAGATGGCACTGATGTACTTCACTGCAGACCACAACTGAGGGACCTAACGTCAGCCTGTGTCAAGGGGCGTGTTCTTCCTGGTAATACATTTTCCTGCACACTGCCCCTTCAAGACCCTAAGGCTGTACCTACAACAAGAATGTATTATCTAAATATTAACAGTAATGGCAGCATTTGACGTGATATTCGAAGAGCACAGTGGTCTTCTGCCTTGATAATTTGTCAAAATCCTGTTGTACTCTGCTACATGATCCAAACCCCTGATGCCTCCTGATGGGAGCGACCACACAGATCTACAAGTAAAACAGCATCTTGGGAACAGACTTAGAAGGGTGTCCTGCAAAGCCACTTTAAAGTCAGAATAACCTATACTACGGCTGGAACAAACTTAAAGTACTGTCCTTTTAAAACGTTCTTCTCTGGCTGCTACCTTATCAGATTTCTTGTTTTTTAAATTTTCTTTTTCTTTTTTTTTTTTTTAACCTCCCTTCATTGATTCACATGCTCATCTGAGAAACGTTCTTTCAGTTTTTGACGGTAACTGCCTTTAGAAACTGTAACATAGATGCAAGAGGACAATTGCCCAAGATGCAGAATTTAAGAAAAAGGAACATGTGTATTGTATGGTGAATTCTTCATTTTAATGTGATGATGAGACCCAAATCATTCCACATGGCTCTCTCATGCTGGGAAGATCATCTGAGGGCATGGGAGTATGGAAATTGGAAGTCAAATGCCCCTTGTATTCCAAAACAGGGTTTTAAATATTTCATAATTGTCATTTAAATTATTCAGAGTCTCGGAGCTGCCCCTCAACAGACTGATTAATACAGAGCTGAATAAATGATGCACACTGTCCAAGAATTAACCTACTGCCGTCAAGTCCATTCTGACTCACAGCCACCCTGCAGGACAGAACACAACGGCCCCATAGTGTTTCCAAGGCTGTAACCTTTACAGAAGCAGGCAGACTGCCACATCTTTCTCCCACTGAGCAGCTGGTGGGTTCGAACCACCGACCTTTCGGTTAGCAGCAGAGCACTTAACCACTGTGCCACCAGGGCTCCATGTCAATGAATGTGACCAACTATTAGCTCTGATGGTATTAAGTTTCTTTAACATAGTTACACAAACTTTTAAATTGGCTGCCTGGATTAATCAATATGGAATAAATTATAAACACAAATCTGTTTTTCATATATACTGTTGGGATTTGTCTTATTTTTTAAATACTACATGACAAAAAAAAGTTATACTATTTTGTCATGTTCAGCTTATCTCACTGATTGGCCTGATGTATTCAGAATGAACAAGTTCATTGTCAGGGCAGATTTAACATGCTGCGCCTGATACTAGTGGCCCCAGAATTCAAATATGGATTTGGGACACAGCAGTTCTGAAAACTCTGTATGGACTGAAGAAAGTTTTTTTCTAGGTACAACCTCTATTTTCTTTGCCTTGTATACCTGACCGCTAAAAAAACATAAAAAGGGATAAAAATGGAGTGAAATTGACAAAATAAAGTACGTCACGAGGATGTACTGAAGTGACTTTACTGTGTAGGCTGTTGAGTATCCACTGAAATGGATTTATTCGGTTATTTACATTAATGAGCATTTTATTGCAGCAGACATCATTTCTCACATAGTATTAGTATCCAAAATATTTTTAAATTCCCAAAAATAAGTAAGAAAAACAACCCGATTAAAAATGGGCAAAAGATATAAACAGTCAATTCACTGCAGAAGAAATGTAAATGGCTAGATAAACCTATTGATGAAGACGTGAATCGATGGGATTTCGTACACACTGCAGGTGGGAACAGAAATTGTTCCCAATACTTCAGTAAACAATCTGACATTATCTTGTAAAGCTGCAGATGCACATGCACTAAGACCCAGACATTCTGTTCCAAGGTACGATATCCTAGTAAAGAAACTCTCGCATATATGCAGAGGAGACATGTATAGGAATGTTACAGCAGATAAACAGAGTTGGTAGATAAATCTTGGCTCTGATACTTAGTGGTATGGATTTGAGTATGCTGTTATTACCTCCTTACGTATCAACTTCCTCATCTATAAAGGGAAGATAAATCTATCTTACAGGGTTGTTGTGAGAATTAAATGAGAAAATGAACCAAACACATGGCTTAACACATAGTAGCCATCGTTTTTATTACTCAAATCTTATCAACTTGCTATCCCTGTTCCAAAGACACCTGTTACAAAGGCCCCATATTATATTACCTATCAGCCCCATGTATAAAAAAATTCATCCGATCTTCTCCTTTTTAGATAAGAAAGATTTCATTCCTATTACTAAGGAAGTATCTTTTAGGAGGAAGTGAGTTGACTCATCTCTAAAATTACAAGAAATATGAATCAACTTGTTTTTGTCTCATTTTACATGTTAGCATGTTAACTTATTAATTTGCTTAAACATTCCCAAACCCACACTGAGATCATACAAAATAAAGCCACATGGCTCAATAGCATGATGGGCTGGGGGTTTGTAATGGGATAGAGGAGTTAAGGTACTAAAAAAAAACCCAAAACCAAACCCGTTGCTGTCATGTCTATTCCAACTCCTATCAACCCCAAAAGACAGAGTAGAACCGCCCCATAGGGTTTCCAAGGAGTGGCTGGTGGATTTGAGCTGCCGACCTTTTGATTAGCAGCTGAGCTCTTTACCAAGGTAGCAGCAGAGGGAGAAAGAGATCTGCTCAGAGGTCCAGGGAATGACCTGTCTGTTGTTTCTTTTTCTCCAGGACCAGGGGGCAGATAGGAGCTGGTAGCCTAAGCTCTCGAAGTTCTCTCAGACTGTGGGAATTTTCTTGGACTTCTGTGGGAAATTAATCCACCAAATTAGGGTAATAAAGATAAGATTTCTGGAATTGTTTCCGGTACAAAACATCACACTGGGGAAGGAGGAGCCATTAGAGAACTGTCTATCTGTGTGGGGTGGTCTCACCTGTCCCACGTACGGGTAGGCATCTTCAGAGTCGATGCCCCGGTTCTTCTGCACATACTGAAAGGCATTGGTCATATAGCCCCCTCTGCAGCCATCATTCTCAGACACACAATCCACCAGGTTCTGGGGACTCAGATTTAAGAGTTTTCCAGTCTTCTTCTTGAGCTGGCCTTCCAGGGCACCCACAGAGCTAAAAGCCCAACAGGAACCACACTGACCCTGAGAGGTATACAGATAAATTACTGGTCATTGCTGTTCACAGTTTGCCTTCTACCCACCTGATGAAACTCCATGCATCTTATAAATTCCAGCACAAATGTCACCTTTGTTGTGAAGTCCTCCTACTCCCCTTCACTTGACATCTGCTGTGTTGTTCTATCGCTATTGATAACTGTTGTTACTCTTGTTACTGTCAGGGGCAGTAAGGCATAGCAGAGCACATTACCTGCTCTGGAGTCAGTCTGCCTGGCTTCTAACCCTGGCTTTGCCATCTGCCTGCAAAGGTAGCCTTGGGCAAGTTACTTGTCTGTGCCTCAGCTTCCTTATATGTAAAATGTGGATGATAATCATAAAATACTTAATGGGGTTGTTACGAGGATTTAAAGATTTAATTCATATAAGCCAAAACCAAACCCACTGCCGTCGAGTTGATTCCGATGCATAGCGACCCTAAAGGATAGAGTAGAACTGCCCCATAGGGTTTCCAAGGAGCGGCTGGTGGATTCACACTGCTCACCTTTTGGTTAGTGGCCAAACTATTAACCACTGCACCGCCATGGCTCCAGTTCATGTAAAGGACTTATAAATTCCTGACACATAATAATCTCTAAAATGAAAAATAATGAAGGTGAACCCCTACCTCACACCATATACAAAAATTAACTTGAAATGAATCAACAACATAAATATATGAGAAAAAACCATAAAACTTTTAGAAGAAAAACCCTGAACCCACTGCCA
This sequence comes from Dugong dugon, assembly GCA_030035585.1. NCBI lineage: Eukaryota > Metazoa > Chordata > Mammalia > Sirenia > Dugongidae > Dugong > Dugong dugon. Next base: position 196,520,565 of record CM057462.1, on the reverse strand, counting down.
TTGAGTCAAATTTCGGCTCACAGTGACCCTACAGGACAGAGTAGAACTGCCCCATAGAATTTCCAAGGCTGTAATCTTTATGGAAGCAGACTGCCACATCTTTCTTCAGCAGAGCATCTGGAGGGTTCAAACTGCTGACTATTTGGTTAGCAGCCAAGTGCTTTAACCACTGCTCCACCAGGACTCCTTAGAAGAAAACACAAGAGTAAATCTTCATGACCTTGGATTTGGCAATGGATTCTTAGATACAACACCAAAAGCACAAGCAACAAAAGAAAAAATAGATAAACTGGACTTCATCAAAATTAAAAAGTTTTGTGCAACAAAGGACGTTATCAAGAAAGTAAAAAGACAACAAACAGAATGGAAGAAAAATTCGCTAATTGTATATCTACTAAGGGTTTAATATCCAGAATATATAAAGAACTCCTACAACTCAAGAACAAAAAGACAAACAACCCAATTAAAAAACAGGCAAAAGATTTGAATAGACATTTCTCCAAAGATAATATACAAATGGCCAACGAGCACATGAAAGATGCTCAACATCATTAGTCATTAGGAAAATGCAAATCAAAACCACAATGAGATACCACTTAACACCCACTAAGACGGTTATTACTAAAAAAATTGCATAGAAGCACTATTCACAGTATCTGAAAGGTATAAACGACCCGAGTGTCCATCAAGAGATGAATGGATAAACGAAATATGGTGTAGACATACAATGGAATATTAGTCACCCATAAAAAGGAATGAAGTGCTGATACTTGCTAGAAAATGGATGAGCCTTGAAAACATTATGCTCAGATTCAAGAGTTTTCCAGTTTTACGTTAATATAAACAGAATTATTATATGACCCAGTAATTCCGCTCCCTAGGTATATACGCAAAAATTAGTAACCTAGAATTTGCCATTTTCACCATTTTTAAGTGTACATTTCGGCGGCATGTTATGCAATCACCTTCATCTGTTATACCACAATATTTTTTTAAAGTACTAGCTATTATTGTTAGTGTTTGTTTGGCCACACTTTTAATTTTTTTTGCCTGTTCTTTTAATTTTTTAAGATCAACATCAAGAGGATTTCTTGAGGACACAGGTCATGTTTTAGTCATCCTGAATATCTACTGCCTAACATTGTACCTGGTAGGTCCTGGGGGGAAAAGAATGTTTGTTGAATGAATGTTAAATCAAATGTTCACCTTGTTGCTACAATCCATTGTTAAGGTTCTAGGAAAACTGTTGTTCTTATGCTGTAAGAGTGTAAGACTGTAAAAACATTTTTGGAAGGATTCTTTGTGACCTAGCAATTCCAATCTAAGGATTTATTTTGCATGCATACTTGTACATGTGCACAAAAAATATATGCACAAGGGTACTTAGTGCAACATTATTTGTAATAATGAAAACCCAGAAACAACCTAAATGTCCAAAAACAGGTGATAACAGATAAGTCTATGATATTCTCTCAGCATGGGGAGAATTACCTTAATTCCTTGCACCCTCTTCCTGGTGCCCTCTTACATCAAAAACAAAGAAGCAGAAAAAGGAAGAGGTCATGCCAGATTACATATCCACACTCAGAGAATGGAAGGTACCTGGTTTCTGACAGGTGTGACGTATCCCTTTTTTCGATAATCGACGGAGTCTGGGGCTCTACCCTCCCAGTCCGGGATATAGAGGGTGTCGTTATCCCGGGAATCCGAGGGAGGTACTCTCAGACCTGTCATCCTCTGAACCACCTCTTCACTGGTCTAGGACAAAGAAGAAAGAGGCCAAGTGTCAGCAGGAAACGAGAGCAAGCGGGGCAGGTGGGCTAGGAGTCCAGGCTCAACTCACCATGTCCCCCAAGTGGTTCATGGCCAGTTCATACGTGTGCACACCAAGAGAGGCCTCAAGGTTGTGGATGGAAATATACTTCAAGTTTTTTTCCCAAATTAAACGCCGAGAGATTTCATCCACCTAAACAAAAGCATCTTCAGCAGTGGTACAGACTGTGTTCTGTATGTGACACTGTGGGGGTTTCAGGGAAAGGGGTGAAACAACACAGAGAATCTACGATCGAGTTGGGGAACTGACCACAGAATTATTCAGAACATACAGAAAGAAATGCGTATTCACATATAAAATAAAGCACATGGGGGCAGAGTTATGAATACTTCCTAAACCAAAAAAACCAAACCCGTTGCCATCCAGTTGGTTCTGACTCACAGAGACCCTATAGGAGACAGCAGAACTGCTCCATAGGGTTGGACACTTGCTAGACATGACCGAATACTTTGAGGGATTGGGTCACTGGGTTTGAGGGCTTAGGGCCATAGTTTCAGGGGAAACTCGGTTTGGCACAACATAGCTCATAATGTTCTACATCCTAGTTTGGGAGACTAATGTCTGGGGTCTTAAAAGCTTACAACAGCCATCTAAGATACAACTATTGGTCTCTATGCGTCTGGAGTAAAAGAGAAAGAAGGAAACCAAAGGCTCAAAGAAGCAGCTAGGCTACAGGACTAAAAGTCTACACGAACCATGGCCTCACCTACCTCGAGACCAGAAGAACTCGATGGTGCCTGGCTACCACCACCTACTGTTCGGACCAGGGACACGATAGAAGATCCCACAAAGAATGGGAAAAAAATGTAGAACAAAACTCAAATTCCTAAAAAAGATCAAACTAACTGGACCAGTAGAGACTAGAGGAACCCATGAGACTACTGCCTTGGATATCCTTTAAACCTGAAACTCAAATGACTCCCAAGCTCACCTATCAGCCAAAAGACACAGCGCCTCATAAAATAATGTTGAGTGCTGTGCCTCTCTAAACAATCATCTAGATGAGAGAGACCTAAGAGTCAACATTTACCCTAGATCAAAGACGAGAAGGTAAGGGGGGCAAGGAAGCTGGACTAGTGGAAACAGAACCACCAGAATGGAGATAATGAGAACACGGACACACTGTGAAAAGTGTAGCCAGTGTCACTGAAAAACATGTATAGAAACTGTTAAAGGGAACCTAATTTGCTATACAAATTTTCTCCAAAATCACAATAAAATGTTTTTTAAGAAAAGGAACTAAAAAGAAGAAATACGTAAATAAATACAAACAACAGAATGCAAAGTTCTGGGGAGATGTGTAGAAAAATTTCTTACAGATTAATAGCGTTATTCTGAAAAGGCTTCCCAAGAGAAATGAAGGACAGCAAATGTCTACACAGCAAAGGAAGGCTAGACTTGGTGCTGAGTTAAGGCACAGAAATGAAAATGGTATGTTAAGAGTTAAGGAACAGGGCAGGCTGGGGTCAGAGTGGTTAAAGTATGCAGACTGAAGAGAGGAGTCTGGAAGTGACTAAAGGATTAGAGAAGTCTCTGATCCAGCCCTTCCTCCTTGCTCCAGGTCCCCAGGCACCTTGCTATTATACTGCTTCCGGTAGGTCTTCTTCCACAGCTCCCACTGGGTGTCCAGGATCTCCTCAGGGTACAGAGCAAAGCTCACCATGGGCAGCAGTAGAACCTTGAGCCCCCACATCCTGGGGGAAGGGGATAACGAGGGGAAGGGGTTCACAGCTTATTTTAGGATGAGGCAATAGCTGAAGCCACACTCCAAACCAGGTGACTGTGAAGCTTTTGGGAGCCAGACTCCTTTGAGTAGTCAATAAAAACTTCCCTTTCATAAGAACACTGCGCGCGCGCGCACACACACACACACACACACACACACACACACACACACACACACACACACACACACACACACACACACACACACACACACACACACACACACACACACACACACACACACACACACACACACACACACACACACACACACACACACACACACACACACACACACACACAATCCACGGGGGTCCAGGAACCTGAAGAGCCCCTTCCTCCCGAAGAGGAAGGGAAAAACCAGACTTGATGAGGAAGGCAGACAGAACTGAAGATGATTTTCGTATCATCAAACAAAAGGGCCTGCGTTTGGATGCGGTACAGGCGCATGTGGTTCCAAGTGTTTTGACCTGGGGAGGGTCAACCAACACACACTTGCACAGACACCAGGAAGGGGGCAGACAGGGACGATGAGAATGGGCCTGGCACCCGTCTCCTCCAGTGTCCCACGCAGCCTGGGAGGATATGCACAGGGAGGAGTGGAGCCGGCGAACACACACAGACCTCCCGCTCAATTCTGCGTCCTGACAATTTCTTCAGGGCTCCATTCTCCTCTTCTTGCCTCAGGTCTGAATTCGTTAGGCTACTTCTCCAGGTCCTGCCAGGAGAGGTCCGGGAAAGGCTGGCAGTGTTTACTGTCCTCTGAGATGTTTAGTGTCTCCTCGCCCTGCTGCATTTCTCCCCCTTCTCTCTTACCCTCCTCTGTAGGCAGGAAGTTGCCCTAATCTCAACCAGCTGCTGTGGACAGGCAAGGTTTTCCTTCCTTCCAGCAACAAAAACTGTGGTTGCCTCACAGGACAAAAATCCTCAGAACTAAGGTTTGTCAGAAAAATTTAAGATTAAAAAGCAGTATTTTATGATCGCTTAAATTAACAGCTCTTCGGTTTATTCTTGCTTCACTCATTTCTTGCTTAATTACATAGTCTCCACTTTATGAACAATTTACAATCTGTAGCAAGTCTTATAGCTGGCATTATTTCTGAATTTACAGTCTATTTTTGAGCAAACTTGGCAAACTCAGTCCAGCAAGGCATTTGACAGCTGGGTTGCCAGGGGCTCTGAGATGTCAGAGTAGGAAGCACTGAGCCACCAGCTTCCTGCACCCCTCCTCCCCACTAGTGAACTACCCCCTTTTGGTCCCTTCTGGCCAAAGCAGAAAACTATAAACAAAGGCCACTTCTGAGGGATGGGTGAAGGATTTCCTACATCTCTTGCTTTAACTAACAACCATGCATGCATACATGTAAATCATAGAATACTGAAGATTTTCAGGCAGATTTAGCCAAAAAAATAGCCTAAGAAGGGCACTGTTTTCACCCAGAGCACAGAAAAAGTCCATTTTGGTCCCCAAGTCACTACGTCCCGAATACTCAGAATAGAAAGGTAGCAAGAACGAGAAGCCAAACGATTTGGGAAATTGAAAACATTACCTGCTGCTGGGGATCTGTTCTCTGGGCTGGTTTCGGCAGGGACGTGGGGACAATGTGTGCGGGTGACTAGGGGGGCTAGATATATTCCATCAGGATTGAGGAAGTCAGCTCCAGTGGTCAGCCGCCCACCGGGAAATTTGGATCAGGGGAGGGAGGCGGGGATAGAAACGCTGGGAGAAGAGGGATTAGCAGAGGGAAGGAGGGAGTGGATTTGCGGAGGGGTGGAGATCTGCTAGGTCTTTAGTTCCACGTGACTGTCCTTATGGAGCTGTGGACCTCAATACAGAGTACTCAGATGGGGCTTACCTTCCCCTTGGTGGGTCCACAGAGGACACAGCGCTGGCCTTTCCCTCCTTTTCTCTTTAATATCATTTTCGTATCATTGCCCACCTCCCAACCCTGAAACCTCATTTTTGGGAATTGTGTCTAATCCTCCTCTCAAGGATGAAGAAATAACAAGGCTGGGAAGGAGGAATGTAAGGGACCCACAGGCTCCAAAATCATCTGTATTTTGTTTCGGCTACAAGTTGTCATTGCTTCCAGGCCAGGGAACAGCCAGATAGTTTTGCTGAGGAAGGATACGCCCTGTCAGAAAGTCTGGATGAAATCAGTTGTTACAGTAACCAAAAACAGCACTCCTGGCTTATGGCAGCACTGAACAGATACTGGAAACACTGACGGGTTCCCACGTGACTCTTTGTGGTCACCTCTGACGCCAGGCTGCCTAATGAACACTGTCCGTCTCAGTTATTAAAATCCCTGATCCAGGTCCAGTCACACGAGCTTCTCCAAACGCTTCCTGGACATCCAGGCATGTGACAAATCATAAGAGTCTAGCTCAGTCCCCAAACCACACCCTAAATCCTGCTTTCTTCCATAAACAGATATGGAGGAGGGGAAAAGACGGTCCTGGGACTAGAAAGGATAATACACTGGGTTCTAGATTCCGTTTCTAGCTCAGCTGCACAGACCCTCAGGAATACAGCCTTATGCCTATGGTTTTTAAGATCTGCAAATGAACCACATGGTCCTAGAGGGAAACGAGGTCCAGACTTGAACAGCTTCGTCTCCCCATCCCTAACTCCTTTTAATCCAGAAGAGGAGGACATCCCAGGGGAAGGCATCCAGATGTGCACCCACGGTCACAAGCCTCAACTCTCTTCCCCCATCTGAGGGCTTGAGCAACTCCCCCTGACCCCCGTTTCAGTCAGAATGTCGCTTCTGATTTTACTCAGATGTATCATGATCAGGAGGACAGCTGAGGGTGAGGAGTGCTGAGTGATCAGAGCCCTGTGATTTCTGATTCCTGAAATTATACAGTCACACTGTGCTTTTTTTGGTATCCTTGGGGCTGGAGCTATGGATTTGTCTAGATGTGCGCCTCGGTTCTTTCGAACTGGAAAGGAATGACAAGCCGCAATCAAGATCACACAAGACATTTTACAAAAGGAAAAAATATTTTGTTTTACAATCTTTGCTACATGTCATTATCTTTGCCACTGTAAGGCTCAGCACAGACGCCGGCGGTACAGAAACGGCCAACAAGAAAACAGCAATCAAAAATAAAACCCTGAAGGAAAAGAAAAACAAAACCCCCAGAGCATCTTCTCCCTCCCCTTCCCTTCCCCCAAAGCCCTGTAATAGCTGTACAATATTATAGTCTTGATCACATTTAAAAACAGTCAATTATTAAAAAACAAGGATTCCACTGGAAACTCAACTTTTTGGTTTCTTAAATTGTGGTATAAATATATATGTATACTGTATGTGTGCACATAGAATAAAAAAATAAACTGTCCCCTTTTCAACTCCACTACCTGGCACCAGACTGGAGACAAAGGGAGGGAAGCTCAGAAATGACATCCCTCAGCCTCTCCAAGGCCACCTGTGCTCCTCAGTCCCCTATGGCTACATTTAATATGTCTTCTCCTTATTCATTCAGTCTTGCACTTAGATACTGGCCTGAGCCAATTAAAAAACAAAACAAAAAAAAGGCTGTTACACATGATTGTTACCTGAGGAAGGTAAAGGGTGAGAGCAGAGACCTATGTCTGCGTTTTCATGGCTATCGTTAATTGCTCTGTGCCCCCGTGGGGATGGGGTACAGGCCCCATCCATTACATGGAATTAGCACACTTACACTCTGAAGCAACATCCAATCTCAAGACTGGAGGGAAGTGGGAAGAGCCGCAGGCCCCGGAGAGACCTAACTCTCCATTTCCTGCCAGACTGAGGACTGAGGACAGGGTGAAAGCAGCTACTTCGCAAGAGGGCTTGGTATTTGGCTTACACGCCAACAGTGAGGTCTTCACTGATTGCTAATTCAAGAAGTTGAGTTTCCGTGCAGAAATAACCTCTACAGAACACACATCGTCTGTGATTCTGACAGAAAATGCAGCATTGTCTTCATGGCCAAGTCTCGGGTTTCTGAAAGTGTTTATCTTGCCAGCCCATTTCTGTAATGTCTGCAGATCTTCCACATCAGGTGAGAGCACCAAAAGCTGGAATGACCCAGCTTTACCACTAAATGTTTGATAAGAGACCAACTGTATCAACAGAAGACTTTATCTATTTGCTCACAGTTGCATATTATCTGGGCATAGATGTTAAGTGCAGCAAAGACATTTATTAAAATACTCTTTGGCTGCAATACTAAGTGGAAACACCTGGAAGATTTAATTCCTTAGGACTCTTTGAAAAACACACAGAAAGACAAACTCTGGGACGAATTTTGCATGACTCCCTAACAGGGAGAAAAGGAAGATACACCCACCCACGCACGCTCACACACATGCTCGCTCGCTCCCTCCCTCACTCCCAAGTTTCTTCCCAGAGACCCACTCACAGGCAGCAGAACAGCCTATGCTCACTTCCTGAACCCCACATACACCTACCACGTTTCACGGGCCTCAGATCCGAGGACATTTCTCCTCTCCTCCGCCCTATTCAGAACTTCTCCCCCAAAACACGCCATAGTATTCAAGGCAAAGAGCGGGTGTCGGCGTCCTCTAACCTGCCCCTCGACCCCAGCACAAACCATCTCTGCACCAAATTCTGGTCAAGAGACATGAGAGGGAAGGCACTCTTCACCTCATTTAGCCTCAGTTTTTCAAAGGGCCCCACAGCCTTGGGAATTCACTCATTCCACTGCATCTACCAATGTTATCTCAGAGGCAGCAGGGTGGGGGAAAGGCCAGAGGGGAAAGGGGGTACACAGTAGGGGTGAGGGAAGGGAAGGGGGAGGAACTTTTATTCTGTTTACAGAAAGACTTGCTTTTTAAAACAAATGGTGATTTTTTTCTCCCCCACCCCCTTATCCTCACCCCAACAGTTCTATTCTGAAAAGGAGGGAAACATAGTTAAATCAGGAAATTCTTCGTTGTTGTAGCTGTTGCTCTGGTCCCCCAGCATGGACAGCATCTCCTAATGAGACAAAACAGTAAATGTGGTCACACGCCTTGACCCTTCTGTTTACGCCCTCCCTTCAGCACTGCCCACACCTGCCACAGACCCCAGGGAGCCCCGGTGTGCTGGGCGCTTCCTCCCCGCAGCTCTAACTCCTTCAGATCCCAGCCTTTTCTAAGTCCTTCTGTGTCTTCCTCCTGGAGTTCCTCATGTCCCCTCTTTTTCAGTCCTCAGTATTGTGACAGGGAAAAAGAAACCTGCTTGTCACATTTCATACAACCTCCCACAGACACACAGGAGTATCTTCTATCCTATTTGTTCTCCACTGTGGTGGATCAATTACTTCTGTGTGGCCTTTCTAGCCATGGTCTTGTAACTCCCACCCAGGTGACTGTGTGAGAGCATAACTGTGGCCCACCAAGGGGATTGGTCAGCTTTGCCTCAAAAGAGAGGCAATTCCAGAGCGGAGAGGAGGAGCCCACCACCACCAAAGGAGAGACCCACAGTAGAGACTCGCAGGAGAAAGGGCAGTCGGCTTCCCGGGCCACGGGGCAAGAAAGCCGAGTGCCCTTGGGCAAAGACTGAGGGCCAGGGAGAAGTCTATGTCTGAGTCACGAATCTGGGACTTGCCAGCCTCTACAACCACGTGAGTCATTTCCTTTAAAATGGTCCGTGAGTTCTGTGAGACGTTGCAAGAAATTAGGGAACCCAAAGACAGGGGAGAGTACTGAGGCGGGAGGGAGTAGCTGATGTTAGAGAAATGGAGGGGCACAGCAGCTTGGAAAGTTAGACATTTGGGGCATCTTTAACCTTCGCCTCATAGGAACGAGCTCGTGCTGATCCTTATAAAAAGAAACTATTCATTTAGCCACCAACCCCAGTTTTGCCTTCGTTCAATCAATCCTTTACATTAGTTTCCTTTGCCTGCCTAATATTACTCTATTTACTCTTGCAGGCCCCTCAGAACTTTTAAATCTACCTTTACAGCTGTAATCAGTATGTTCTATTTTAAGCATTTTTTTTTTTGTATAAACCAAAACCAAACCCACTGCCACTGAGTTGGTTCCAACTCACAGCGACCCTACAGGACAGAGGAAAACGGCCCCACAGGGCTTCCAAGGAGCGGCTGGTGGATTCGAACTGCCACCCTTTTGGTTAGCGGCTGGGCTCTTAACCCCTGCGCCACCAGGGCTCCTTTGTTTTTCTGTGTAAGTTCTGCCTATTTGTATCCAGAGCTGCTCTAATGTGGGATGTGGTTCTCCTTGAATGGGCTAAAATAACTTTCTCTGGCATCTTTGCAAGGTGCTTGATTCAAATCACTAGCTTTGTCTGTCTGGTTAAAGGCTGTGCATCACACGAAGTTCGTATTTTTCCAATCAGTGACATTTATTTCTACACGTCTTTCCTCTGTCTTCCTGTACATGCTCTCAACCAAACACCTCAATCCATGCTGCTTCCTTCCGTGTCCCTCCTCCTGGCCCCTCCTCACCCAGCTCCTGATTCTCTGAAGTTCTTCTCCCCACCTCACCTGGAAGACCTCAGGCTGGCTGGCTTGCTGGGCCGTTGGCTGCTGAACATGGTGCTCGCTAGAACTCGACCGCTGATGGGGCTGCTGGCCTTGCCACTGCGGCCAGACACTCACACCCTCTGCTGTCCGTGCCTGGAACTGTCCTGCAGTCTGTCCGGTCTCAGGAGCTAGAAATACAGCAAGGAAGAAGGAACAACTTCAATCTACTAACTCAACTGGAGATAAGAAACTAGCACAAGACTACACGCGAGCCACTAATTGTACCTAGATTTACCTTCTACCCTTCTCTCTGCCAATTACACCTCTTCATTTCAAAACCCAGCCCCAAATACATTTTCCTTCTCTATGCAGCCTTTCCAAAGAGCCAAATGCTCATTTAGTCTGCATCGTATTAAATTTATCGTAACTTACATGCTTCTGGATATACGTGCTGAAGTGTTTCTCCTATGGGCAGGTTTTAAATTCCAAATCGACTGCCACCTTCCAGAGAATTCACTTGCATTTCCCCATAAATAGGTCAGTGCACCCAGGACACGGACAAACGATTTTAACTACCAAATCCTGTTTCCTTAGTGGTGCGATCTTCTGTTACCCTCCTTCTGATCTGAACTCACCAAAGCTGGAGCCATGGTTCGTGAGGCTGGGGTAGGCAGCACCAGGTGACGTAGTCGGAGCACCAGGGAGGGACATGGGGCTGAAGGAGGATGGAGCCTGAAAGTTGCCCACAGCAAACTGGGGAGAGCGAGTCTTGGCTGTAGCCTGGGAAGCCACCTGCTAAAGGAGGGATGGGAATGGGGAGCAACAAACGGAGCACGAACATTACTGCACAGGCCACTCCCGGCAGAGTCAGCCCTCTGTCAATCAGTGTGTTCCTGGGAACCAAGTGCACGGCTTATCTCCTATTGTGCATTTCTTCTGACTGAAATGCCCCATCTCCCTGACACTCTTTTTAGGCAGCTGTGATAAAGTACAAAAAGCAAAGAACTATGGGATTAATCAAATCATACTTTTAGGGTTATGAGAATTAAATGATTTGCATGAAAGCATTTTATAGACTGTAAAGTTATATAAAAACTAGAGGCATTAATAACAGAATATTACATGCAGAAAAAAAATTTTGCAGTATTTTATTTAGTCTGTATGGCATTAATTTGTGCCTAATGACATCTTTTTCAAAAATATTTTTGTCTCACCATAATAGCAAGAAATAGTTGGAAAGTGAAGGAAAATTTTTTAAAAATAAGAATCATTCATAATTTCACCACCAGAGTACCTATGGTTAACGTTTTTGGATAACTGCTTCCAGTTTTTATTTTCCTATACATTTTCTACACAAAGGATATCATACTGCATATAACAATTCTGGGGCCTGCTTTTGCTTTTGGCTTTTGAATCTGAAGTATTACTTGTACAATATAAATACATATTAATATGTGAAGGACTACTTGCTTTAGACTTAATATATATCAAATACTGTATTTTTATGCACACAGCACGTGCCTTCTACGCTTGTTTGCCAACCGCTCCCTTCCCCAGAGGTATTTTCCTAAGAACATCATGCTGATTTTATTAACAGCAAAATGTAAAACAAAAAACTGGCACAGCAGCGCTCGACGGGGGAAGGGCACGCTGGCAAACAAACATAGAAGGCGCACGTTATTTGCATGAAAATACAATGTAAGACTCTTTCAGTACTTTTCTTCAGTAGATGGGCATTACCATATGTAAGTAAGTATTTAATTGTCTCCTTTGTTCCTGTATCCACAAAGTGGAAACTTTTCAGAAATTACTTTAAGAGGTAAAGACTGAAAAATCAAACTTGTTCACAATGTTCTGTGTGAGCAATTCTGATCGAAAGTGGACATGTGAAAAGCATGACTTCAATGACATTTTTGGAGTAACTACGGTTTTTATTATCAATCTGCTCCTAACAAAGATGAAAACTGGAGGGGAGGGAAGAGGAGGGTGGAGGGAAGGTCATCTAAGACTGACAAGAATAATTTTACATATGCTAAAAAAACCAAACAATATACAGGGACAGCCCAATGAGAAGCTTTACCTGGGCAGAGAAGCCTGGGCGGGTGCTGGGGGTCCAAGGTGGGGTTGCTCCCTGGGTGGGGTTGGAGTGGCGGGAAATCTGGGCCAACATTTGCCCTGCAGAAGCGGATGGCTGGACAATGGTTACAGAAGGGGCCAAACCACTGTTCCTAGGAGTGAACAAATAGTGAAGTAAAAGGGTTAAAATGTTTGATTTATCACAGAAGCTAGCGATCAAAGGACAACCCAGGGCTATCCCTATAACCCCTTGACTTCCCTGGAGTTAAGAAAAGCCTGATAACCCAATTTGGAAAAAATGAGAAAGACTGACAATCCCACACTGACCAGAACATACAGAGTCGGAACCTAGAAGATGACAAAAGGACAGGTGCAAAGAAAGAGAAGGGAGAGAAGCAGCTGCCTCACCCTAGGCCCTGCAAGTGCCTCTGCTTTATTGGAAGGGATCAGAGAGCTAAGGAAGAATACACCTGGGGTGCAGCCCCCCTCCGGGCCGTGGAAAGCAGCACACACATATGGGGCTCACCTGAAGTTCTCTGCCGGCCGGGGGGTAGAAGGGAATGTGTTGCCCTGGGAGAATAGCTGTTGGGTGGCGGGGACAGTGCTGGAGGAGATGCCTTTACTCTGATCTGTGGACCAAAAGGAGTCGGGGTGGGGAGGGCCGGTCAAGGGGCTGTAGTTATTAGTTCCAGCAAGTTCCTATTTATTTGTGAGGTATTATGATTAAGTGGAAATCTGTTGGAAAACTACTGGCTGGCCAGCAGCAGGTCCATCAATAAGTGATCTAAGTGAGAACTGAGGGAACTGAGGAGCAGGTACCTGCACTGATGTTGGAGTAGATCTCTGAGAACCGTGGGTCTCTATCCTGGGCAAACAGACCATCTGACTTCTCAAGGGGCTTGCTGTGTTCTGGCCCAGGGGCTGTTACCGGCTGAACAGAGACCTGGGGAATACCATGATAAAAATAACCAGGAAGGACTTAACAGGATAATCCCAAACCCTAAAATTCACCTAGATTCATAAACTCTTAATGGGCACTGAGGGATGGTTTTTAAGGAAATGCTCACTGACCTCTTCAGGGAAGAAAGCAAACACACCTGGGGATGATTGTAGCCGGCCAGTCCACCTCTTCCTGGGACCACGTCCAGTTCTGTTTGTTGTTGCTGCCTGTATGTCGAAGGCCAGAAAGGAGAGAAATGGGCAAAAAGAAGCCTTTATAAAAGCATCTGGGGAAACTTTAAAAAAAACAACCAAACACACACGGGACTGCAGACGGCCATCCCCTGGGCTAGTGACTGCCTAATACATGATTCTTCCACTATTTCTCACCTGGGTGCCAGCTGCCCTGAGCCCATCTCCAGCGATAAATTAGCTGTGGGACCGAGCTGTGGCCTCTGGATTGTGCTGGAAAGTGCAGACCGGGGTTCCTGGCTAGAGTTTCTGGGAAAAGAGAGGGTAGACAGAATTAAAAAAAAAAGAATTTGACCCTGTCTATACATAAAGCTCTATAAAGCTCCATCTGCAGGCAGGGTAATCACTAATAAACCCCTTTTAAAAACCAGTCCTACAGGGGAGCCATAACCTGTTTCAGCAAATAATTCATATTGGGGACAAAATGGTACAAACAGAAACTATGTCCTATGGCCCAAGGCTTCATCCTGTTTGTGTTCTAGCTGGTTCTATGTATTTAATACATAGCTGGGGTGTGTGTGTGTGCACGCATGTGTGCGTGTGTGTGTGTCTGCATGCACACATGCACCGAAGAGGAGTAGGGAAAAGGGAGAAAAATAGAGATACAGAACAGGGACTGGACAGGAAAAATGTGGGGGATAAATCTTTCAATAGTTGATGTAACTTTGCAAATATGAGTTAAGTGACAACACACAGAGGCTTAGAACACCGGCCAGCACACAATAATTAACCACAGAAAGATTTTCCAGATTTTAAGCCACTGAAAGCAGTAACTATGTTTGCTCTATAAATATAATTCTAGGTGTCTGTGACATGTGATTTTGTAAGCTGTGAGTATATAACAATTATATGTAAACCTGATTAACATGGTTTAATCTCGGACTACTTTTGCTCTCTATTTCCTCTGGTAATGAAATATTTTTTGTTGCTGTTGGGTACCGTCGGGTTTTTAACTCATAGTGACCCATGTGACAAAGCAGAACCTCACAAGGTTTCCTTGGCTATAATCTTTACAGAAGCAGATTGCCAGGCCTTTCTCCCCTGGAGTGGCCAGGTGGGTCCCACCTGACAACCTCTCAGTTAGCAGCCGAGCACGTCACCGTTTGTACCACAAGGGCTTCTTGGTGATGAAATATTTTCTGTGAATATTTTTGTAGATTTACCACACTAAAACTATAAGCTAACTGAAGGCAGAAGCTCTACGCATGTTTTAACACATTACCAAATACCTAGACAAAGGCACCTTCTGGGCTCCAAGGATACCTCCTGACTTAATTAGTATTCTCCTCCTTTCCACCCTCCAGTCTTCCCAGAGGCCCATAGGTGAAAAGACCAGGACCAATGGGTTGCTTCCATTTCTGTTCTTTATAATCCACATTTCAAATTCAATTGGCTATTATGATAAAGCCTCAAAATGCAGTTTTCTTGGGACTGAGGATCTGGGCTCCATGATCTCCTAGTACTGTTACATTATCCCTACTACCTAATCTATCTGAGACTCAGTTTTCTTATCCTTAAAATACAATTAATTCTTATCCCGGTTTTCCATTTCCTCATTTGAATGCAAGGGTGTATCAATCCATATGGGGGCTACCTAACTCAAAACCTGGGCAGGTATGAGGCGAGGTACACTCCTGAGAATTCTGTCAAAATTCCTTGGCTTATCAGAGGTCTGCCTGCCCAAACCCAAGTGAAAACATAAGCACCAGGATCCCATTCTTAATATTTGGTTGAGCAGAAACAGGTGCCTCCTCTAACATTAATGAGTTTTAAGTTTCCTATCTGATATTGACTTTTAAGATGCCCAATTATCCCTAGGAATCAAAGAGGCAGTGAGAAGACCTGGGAAGAGACGAAGATCGCTGAGGCCTGCTCACTCCTCATGCCAAGCTGTGGTCTCTGCTGCAGCAGCATCTGGAGAAAGGCAGGGGACAAAGGCCATCTGGAAGTTCTTCCACCTCTGTCTCTACTATCTGCCCCCCGTCTCCCGTCGTAAGAGGGATCGTTGATGTTAGGTGCCGTCCAGTCGGTTCCGACTCACAGCGACCCTGTGTACAACAGAACGAAACACTGCCTGGTCCTGCTCCAACCTCACAATTATTGTTATGCTTGAGCCCACTGCTGCAGCCACTGTGTCAGTCCATCTCATGGAGGGTCTTCCTCTTTTTCACTGACCCGCTACTTTACCAAATACGATGTCCTTCTCCAGGGACTGATCCCTCCTGATAGCATGTCCAAAGTACTTGAGATGAAGTCTCATCATCCTTGCTTCTAAGGCGCATTCTGGCTGTACTTCTTCCAAGACAGATTTGTTCATTCTTCTGGTAGTCCATGGTATATTCAATACTCTTCACCAATATCCTAATTCAAAGGTGTCAATTCTTCTTTGGTCTTCCTTATTCACTGTCCAGCTTTCACATGCATATGAGGTGACTGAAGATACCATGACTTGGGTCAGGCATACCTTAGTCCCCAAAGTGACACCTTTGCTTTTTAACACTTTAAAGAGGTCTTTTGCAACAGATTTTCCCAGTGCAATACATTGATTTCTTGACTGCTGCTTCCATGGGCACTGATTGTGGATCCAAGTAAAATGAAATCCTTGACAACTTCAATATTTTCTCTGTTTATCATGATTTTGCTTACTGGTCCCATTGTGAGGATTTGTTTTCTTTATAAGAAGATGTAATCCATACTGAAGACTGTGGTCTTTGATCTTCATCAGTAAAGTGCTTCAAGTCCTCTTCACTTTCAGCAAGCAAGGTTGTGTCATCTGCATGTCACAGGTTGCTAATGAGTATTCCTCCAATCCTGATGCCGCATTCTTCTGCACACAGTCCAGCTTCTTGCATTATTTGCTCAGCATACAGACTGAATAAGTATGGTGGAAGGATACAACCCAGGGATAGAGTCACTTCTACTCCCTGAATTGCAAAATTCAACTGGGTTCTGCGGTAAATATTACCAACTCTGTTAATGGAAGGGGCCTACGGTCTAAGGACTTGACGTCTTCTTATTTTGGAGGGACTAAATCTTCAATATGGTGAATGCTTCCTCTTGGCTAAAGAAAAGGGTTCTGCAAAACAGCGTTTACCCCTTTAAGGCACAGTATGCTGTTATTTTGATTGCTCTAGCTGAAGACCAATAGTGGTTCCGAAAAACTGGGGAGATCGTACCTCTGATGTAAACCTACAGAAGGCAGCCAGCCATTAAAAGGTCAGTCAGAGCATGGAGAGACTTGCACCCCCATTTTATAAAGGCACCAAAACAAAGAAAAACCTGTTGCCCTCGAGTTGATTCCGACTAATAGAGACCCTACAGGACAGAGCAGAACTGCCCCATAGGACTTCTAAGGAGCGCCTGGTGGATTCAAACTGCTGACCTTTTGGTTAGCAGCTGAGCCCTTAACCACTGCGCCACCAGGGTTTCCTTATAAAGACACAGGGACTGTTTATTAATGTTGCTCTTGCTGCTGCAGCTATCTACATCCTTGGAAATTTAGAGAAATAATCTAGATACTTTAAGCTTTACCCTTTGAAAGAGCACCTTCAGCTTCTATAACACAGGACCCACCCTTATGAGTAAATTATAGGTCCCTAAAGAATTTCCAGCCTGCAACCGTAAACCCCACCAGTGCGTCTGCAGTGCTGAGAGTGAGGTGATGCGGACAGACACCACATTCACGCGACTTGCTGATCCTAAGCCTCAGCCAGAAAACACACGCTTCAGAGGAATACACCAAAAACAGTGACATTTCAATCTTCGTTCTCAATTTGTTCTCTTTAAGAATATGCTAGAATGAACAAATGTATATGTCAACAGATCAAGTGTTTGCTCAATTACATAGGAAGAACTAAAAGTACACTGAAACATTAACAAAGACTATCTCTGGACCGTAAGAATTTTTCCTTCTCTCTATTTTTTTCAATACTTTCCAAATTTTCTATAAAGAATATGTATTAAAAATAAATATCAAAAATTAATTAAAATTAATTGTGGTGGGAAAAATTATTCATAAAACTAGGGAAAGTGCTATTTTCAGAAACTAGAGTCCTTTTAAATTTCAAAATTTAAACAGAATGGAAACACACAACAATGTTGTATAATATAAAGATGCAAAAACAAAAACCACAATGACGATGACCACCCAATTGAGTACTAGGAGAATTAATAAAATGTTCTGACTTGATCCACTCTTATACTGTTAGTTAACAGAGAAGTAATAAACTTCAATAAAACGTTCTGACTTGATCTACTCTTACACTGTTAGTTAACAGAGAAGTAATAAACTTTAATAAAATGTTCTGACTTGATCCACTCTTATACTGTTAGTTAACAGAGAAGTAATAAACTTCAATAAAATGTTCTGACTTGATCCACTCTTACACTGTTAGTTAACAGAGAAGTAATAAACTTCAATAAAATGTTCTGACTTGATCCACTCTTGTACTGTTAACAGAGAAGTAATAAACTTCAATAAAATGTTCTGACTTGATCTACTCTATACTGTTAGTTAACAGAGAAATAAACTTTAAAAGCCCTATGAATTGACTTGGAGGATACTGACTCAATGTTGTCACCAGGTATTATCCATACTTGCTAATTATTCATAATTTGATCTTAAAGAGCTAGGTCCCAAGGCCACTTCTACAGAGGTAGACTAAGTAGCAAAAAAATAAGCTGACAATTTACACCCACCGGGATGACTAGAATCAAAAGGACAAAAGATAATAGCAAGTGTTGGCAGGTATGCAGAGCAATGAGAACTCTCCTTCATTGCTAGTGGAAATGTAAAATGGTGTAGCCATTCTGGAAAACAGTTTGGTGGCTGCTCAAAAGTTTGAACACAGAGTTAGTGTATATCTACACAAAAACCTGTACCTGCATATTCATAGCAGCGTTACTCACAAAAGCCAAAAAGTGGAAATAACCCAAATGTTCATCAACTAATGAATGGATAAACAGAATATGGTATAGATATACATTGGAATATTATTCAGCAATAAAAAGAAATGAAATACTGACATGTACTACAACATGAATGACCCTTAAAGACACGCTAAATGAAGGAGGCCAGGCACAAAGACTATAGACGGTATGACCCCCTGTATATGACACATCTAGCATAAGCAAACTGACAGAGACAGAGTAGATCAGTGGCTGCACAGGGCTAGGGAGGGGAGTGGGGACTGACTGTTAGTAAGCACAGGATTTCTTCTGGGGGGAGATGAGAATGTTCTGAAACTAGACTGTGGCAATGGTTGCACTGAACTGTACACCTTAAACGGCTCAAATGTACAGTATGTGAATTATGTCTTAATAAAGCTGTTTAAAAAAAAACAAGAGGAGGAGGAAGTGGAGAAAGAAACCTCAAACAGAAAAGATTCAAGGAAGAGAAGAACAGAAAATAATGAAAGAGTGTGATGTAGCTATACTTTAAAACAGGGGTCAGCAAAGTATGGCCTCTGGGTCAAATCTGGCCCATTGCATGTTTTTTTAAATAAAGGTTTATTGGAACACAGCCATGTCCATTTATTTCAACTTGTCTATGACCGCTTTTGTGCTACACGAGCAGAGTTGAGTAGCTGCGATTGAGATCATATGGCCCACAAAGCCTGAAATACTTACGGTCTGGCCCTTTAGAAGAAGAGTTGGCAGACCCCTGCTCTAGAGGAAAATCCTGCCAGACTAGAGCAATAAAAAGTGGTATATAAAATAAAATCCTTTCTAAAAAGGGCTGGTAAAAATAAAACTGAAATAGAAGCTATGTAAGCATCTCAGAAAGTCTCTAACGTATTGTTTGTTAAAATCTTATTCTACCTTGATCGACTACCCAAATCCTGTAAGAAGTTGGAAGATGAGGAACCTAGTGGAGTTTAATATGGGAAAGGAGGAAGAGAAGGCAATAGCTTGACAAGGCAAATCAGACTTGGCCCGTGAGAAACCCCAGCACTAGAAAGGGCCTTTGTGGTACATACTTCACGGTGGTGTTGGTACAGATGATGTACTCGATTTCATCTGAGTAAGGGTTCTGGAAAGTAAAGGAGCTGGTTCTCATCCAGAGCCATTCTCGGTTCTTAGATCGGAACCGGAACATGACAGACAGCACCTGGCCTTTTAACTTCACCACCTGAAAAATTGTTCATGCCATCAGTGAAATGCACAGAAAATCTCCTTTAGAAAAATAATTTAAAAAAAAAAAAAAAAATCCCATTTCTACAACCCTAAGACTCTTATGTCACTGTCCTTGAAGCACCAGCCTCTTTCAAAGTTACTAAAAAAACAACATGAGAAGTGAAAACGAAGTGACTAAATACGGAGGAGGTATACTTAGCAGGTTTCTTCCCAGAGCCCCAAACTATCTGACCTCTCCAGTAAAAGCCAAACAAGAACAGTAATTACTTCCAGTAGAGAGACGACTGTTTTCCCAAATTCCTTGGAAAGTCCTTTAAGGATATGCTAAGCAAGCTTTACAAATCTATACTAGAAATTTGTAAGTTTAATGACATTTAATATAGCTTACATGTGGCTCTTCAATCCTACCTTTCCCCCCCAAAAAACCAGAGAATTTCTGTTTTCACAACACACATGGAGATTTCTATAAATAAAACCTAAGTTCACTTTAGTCTTGTTTTGCTTTTTTTTAAAAAAGAAAATAATTTTAGATTCTTTTAGTTTCTAGTCTCATGGAATAGAGAATAATCTTCTGACTCTCTCACCCTAACAAGAAAACAACAGTAATATTAGCAACTTACATTTACTTCGTAATTACTACGTGTCAAGCACTGGGCTATATGCTTTATGCACATTATTTTATTTGCATAATCCTCCCAACCACCCTCTAAATTAAGTACTATTACTGCACCCACTGTATCAGTAAGGACACTATTGACGCTTAACTACGATAATAACTTATCTAATATAAACTAAGAGCCACTACTAGTAAAGCCAGGTCTATCCTGAAACTAACCTGACCAGATACACTTAGGAGCTACGGCCTGAAAATTACAATTAAGAGTTCACCCTTGATTGTCTCTAAAAGAACTCCCTGAAGTGATTTTTCCTCCTACCAACCACAGCTCAGCTAAAACCTAGTAAAAGACCATAAAGACAGCACCCTGGACACAGCTGTTGGATACAAGACAGTGAGTAGCCTCTAAATGATTCCAGAGCCGAGGAGAAAGACCTTGGACATTATCCACAGTTTCAATGTCCTGGTCCTCTTCTGTTCCTTAAAAATACAGGTTAAGTACTAAAGAATGTAAAACTGTAGCACCTAGCATAGTGTTCAATTCATCGGTGCTCAATAATATTTGTGGAATGAATGTAATAAACAGATAAAAATGTTTCTTTTGATCCAAACCAGGGAAAATATTTACCTGTTGGAAGCTGTCTCTTAGCAGCTGTTGGTCTTCGGGATGACAGAATTCCACAATATTCTTTCCTAACAGCTCCTAGAAAGGGACAAAGAAGAGTAAGATACTACACTTTCAGGGGCATCTAACTTTCCTGGCCTGTCGGCTGGGGACTTGGATTTTACTCCTCCTGCCTTTATCCGAAGATTGTAAATGAGCGTGGAGGGAAAAAAGAGAAAGAAAGATGGTATCTGCTAAGCAGCTGGTCTCTAGAGAATTTTTCTTTTTCAGAACATTATACATTTATTTTAACTATTTCTTTACAACTCTGAGGTATAATTTACATACACCATTCACCAAGCTGTGCAACCATCACTACGATCCAGCTTTAGAATCCATCCATCGCCCCCAAAATTCCCTCATGCTTGCCTGCAGTCATCCCTCCTCTGACCACTGACCTGCTTTCTGCCTCTTTACTTTTGCCTCTTCTAGAAATTCCACATAAATGGAATTCTGAAATACGTAATCTTTTGTGTCTTTCTTCACTTACTATATTTTTGAAGCTCATCTACAGCACTGCATGCATAGGTTATTCCTTCTTATTGTTCAGTAGTATTCTAACATGAATATGTCAGTTTGTGTGTCCGTTCACTATTTGATGGACGCTTAAATAGTCTATTATGAAGGATACTGCTGTGAACACTTGTGTACAAAGCCTTGTGTGAACAAGTTTTCATTTCTCTTTGGTAGATACTCAGGAGTAGAAATGCTAGGTCATAGGGTATGTTTAACTTTTTAAGAAACTAACAGAACGTTTTGCCAAAGTGGCCGTGCCACTGAACGTATCTGTCAGCGATGTACGGGGGCCCCAGTTTCCCACATTTCCACCAACACTGGGTACCATCAGTCTTTTTGCTTACAGCCATTCTGGTGGGTATCTAGTGCTATCTCATTGTGGTGTTTGCATTTTCCTGACAACGAATGATGCTGAACGTCTTTTCACGTGCTTATTGGCCGTTCATATTCCTCCTTGGTGAAATGGCTATTCGCATCCTGTGCCCTTTTTTTATTGGTTGTCTGTCTTAAGGAGTTGTAAGAGCTCATTATAAACTCCGCTCAGCGACATCAGCTATGCGCGTCACGGTGCGTCAGCATTCCCTTTGTGTTCTGTTTGTTCCATTTCCAGTACTCTCCTTTCCCTGCCCCCTTATCTCTCATCTCCGCTTTTGGGTAATTGCTGACCTTCTGGTCTTATACAGATGGTTTTTAAGTAGGGCACCAATCTTACGGGTAATGTCCTTTATTTTGTGTGCCAGTCTGTTATTTCACTAAAAGGTGACCTCAGGGGACAGACTCAGCTCTAAGTTTAAAGAGTGTCACAGGGCGATGGTCTCAGGGAGTCCTCTGCTCTCTACTATTCCAATCTATCTGGTTTTCTTGTTTGTTTGTTTTAAAGAATTTCAGTTCTTTATATTCTTCTCCCACTCTACCTGGGACCATCTATTGTGACCCCCCAGGGTAGAATGGTCAAATTTTGGTAGCCAGGAATGATGTCCTTTTAAGAGAGTAAATTTTAATTTTGATGAAGTCCAATTTATCAACTTTTTCCTTTGTGAATTATGCTTTTAATGTCATAAAAGAAATCTCTGCCTAACTCAAGGTCACAAAGATTTTCTCCTAGAGAGTTTATAGTTATAGCTGTTACACTGAGGTCTTTAGGCTGATTTCTGTGTATGATGTGAGGTAAGGGTCTAAATCAGTTTTTTTTTTTTTTTGCATACAGGTATTTAATTGTCCCAACACCATTTGTTGGAAGATTTCCCCACTGAACTGCACTGGCACCTTTGTGGGAAATCAGTTAATCACACATGTGAGACCAGACTATTCTGTTCCACTGATCATAGCTCCATCCTTACACTATCCCTACACTGTCTCAATAACAACAGTTTTATAATCTAAGTGCTGAATCCAGTAGTGTAAATCCTCCAATTTTGTTCTTCTTTTTCAAAATCTCTTCATCCAGCCATAACCAGAAGTAACCCCTGGCTGCAAGTTTATATAATGATTTACACCCCAACTCAGGTATAGTTAACTGGCCTGTAAAATGAGAAATCTAAATAAAACTATAAAAACTGGTGCTAAATTTGCATATTTTGTGGGTTACTAGTCACCTGGGTGATAACATGATTTATCTAAAGGCAGCCATACCATTATAACTGAGTACTTCTACATCATTATCTGTATTAATATCAATAACAAAACAAATACATATTCGTATCTGCTTCTCCTACTTCATCTCACAGGTCATATTTCTCTAGATGGGACTCTAACGTTGGTAGGCTACCTACTGAGAGAATGGGGTTGTCCCTTTTTCTGAGCCGGGGCTGACATGCTTTGGCGATCTCTGGAGTTACATGATTACATCATCTCGACACAGCCAAGGGCAAACAGAGGCCCCACTGTAAGAGGTGTGACAGCTTCAGCTCCTCACCTGGGGCTGGTAGCCAACAGTAGCCACACAGCGGTGATCCACAAAAGTGAAGGTTCCTTCAATGTTGTGTCGGGAGATAAACTCTGTTGGTTGACAAATGTTACTCATGTCTGTGCAGGTGGGAGAACTGGTTACCTGAGAGAGAAAAGACGGAAAGGAGATAAAATTGCTGTCTTCTTTACAGATGTATTTCCCACAGACAGGAGGCTACCGGTTTTAGGCATTTCTGAACTCTCACATCTCACTCAGAAAGAAAAAAACGACAATTACAATCAGAGAGGGCATGAGGCCTAGCTCCTTCACACACATCTTCTCTTTACCCAGTCAGTAAGGAAGGAAAAAATTAATTCAACCCATAGTCATCTACTTTTATCTGGCTAGGCTGTGTTCATTATTCAGACTGGAAAATTACGGTCCCAAGTAACCAACAAGCTTATCTATTTTTATGAGAAGAATCAAAAAACTTCCACTTCTCTGTAATTATAGTCATGTAATGATAAAATGAAAGGAACTCTCTTTTCTTGTACAGGGGCAAAGGAAATTAATTGGAAATGGAAAATTCGGCATTATAAAGCTAAAAAATAAGAAAGATAGGGAGAAGATCTCCCTTCCTCTTGCACATTCTTCAGCTTCTGCTACATCCAAGAGAACCAAAAAGCAAACCCACTGCCGCTGAGTCAATTCTGACTCATTGCGACCCTACAGGACAGAACAGAACTGCCACGTAGGGTTTTCAAGGAGCAGCTGGTGGATTCGAACCGCCGACCTTTTCGTTAGCAGCCGAACACTTAACCACTGCGCCACCAGGGCTCCAAATTCAAGACAGGCAGTGTTAACTCTGAATGCCATATTCCTTTCAAATTTTGGAGTTTTATGGAATTTCCTATTTGTAGTCAGAGGCTAGGAGAGAAGGCAGAAGAAAATGAACGTGAACAAGCTCCAAGGGAGACATCCTCTAACTGAAAAGGAAAACAGATGTGGAAAATTCATCCTACTTGCCTGTAGTCTGCCAATGGCCACTAGGCAAAACTTGCTCCCCTGGCCAGCCTCTGGGTCATCATCTGGGAGGGAGACACCTTCAGGAAGGTGAGGTTAAAAGGTTTAACAGGAATCTCAAACTCAAATGCCTTCAAAAGTCAGGCAGGTAAACGATTACGATACATTTAGGCATAAAGAAGTTAGGTATAATGCAACAAAGAGTGATAAATGATGATAAAGGTAAACAATTACACAGAATTTACTATATGCAAGGCATCATTCTAAGTATTTACACACACACACACACATATATTTTCATATATTTTACCCACATTAATTGTAGTAAGCTGGAAAGTATAGATCCCACCTAAGAAACTCTACAAAACTATGCTGGCCAAACCAAACACAGAAGACATATTCTCCGACCCTGCCACAGACAAAGAATAAATGTCTTGCCCAACCTGTGACTTATAAAGCAAGCAAACAGCCAAAAATGAAATTATACCAAACATCAAAAGTTATCTGCACCCCTTGGAAAAGAGAGGAGATGCCACTGTTTTAAATGGAAAGGGAAGAAGGTTACATTTCCCTCCTACTCTTTTTACCCAGAAAAACAGTATTTCTTTGAGATCTACACAGAAGTATGAGAGATCAAATGCACCTCAAATGTATGGTTTATACAGTACATTGAGTAAAAAGTTCAAATGTCATTACCACTGAAAATTACTGTTTTATTACATAAACGCCTACCATGTGTCGGGCACTGGGCTGAAGGCTCTCATTACTTTACCTGTAATCCTCATGAGAACTCTACATGGGATTATTAACTCCAAATTACAAATGAGGAAAAAGAGGGTTAAAAAGAGCACGTAACTTAACCCTAGGTGGTACTGCTAATACACGACAATGCCAGGAATCAAACTCAGGTGTCTCCAAATCCACAGCTTAATCTCTTTCCAGACTCTACCATCCTGCCCTTGTTTTTGCTTAGCTTGTCTGTCTCCCCACCACCCTCACTTCCCAGTCATACCCACGCAGCAGGGAAGTAATAAAGTTCCTAAGATTTGGAAACTGACCAAACAGTTTCCAAAGCTGATCCCTGCACTCCAACGGTCCCTGTTAGTAAAGCTCATCTGCTCATATCCCAACTTAAAGCCTTTGAGGAGACTACCCCTTTATAAGTTATCCAATCAAGGCGTTTTCTCTTTCTTCCTCACGGTCTTACAGCTACTTTAGAAAGCGTTCCCAAATTAGGTGCATTCAATGTCAACTGCTTCTCTGCACATAAATGCTTAGAACGTAAGTATTTAGTATACATTATCATGAACTTGGACATTTAAAAACCATATTCTATGATGCAACCAATACTGAATCATTTTCAAGTCTGAGTTTGCTTTTCTTTTCTATTTTCTTATAGCTTATATCAAAATATATTTCACATGCCAGGTAAATAATAAATGTTAGCTAATTTTCTTGGACTCTGTGAAGAACCTGCTGAACCAAGAGAAAAATCACTATCCAGCTTTCCTACCTGCTGGGGGCCAGGCCTTGATGTAGCCTGTGCAATGGACCACCACGAAGTGAGGTTCTCCATCCTTCACAGAGCCAAGTCCATTCCTAGAAGAACCACAGGTGTCAAGAGAAAACGCTGCCCAGGGAAACTTCTAAAGAGCAATGATGGTTTAGGACCTTTAACTTCAGGCTCGGGAGTGTTTAGAAGTCAAGGTAACGGTGCTTGGCCCTTTCCCACCCAAAAGCAACCACCACATTTCTGAACCTTGCCAAAGTAAAGCAAACGGGAGTTACTACAGCAGGAGGAAAGGAGGTAACCCACGAAGTGCCACTTCCTGGAACAGGATGAACAAGAGAAGCTTCAGAAGCTCAGAAAAATGTCAAAGAGAACAAAAGTGACCGGGAGGTGAAGAGTGAGGACTACAGGAAGGTGTTCTCTACAGGTACGTGGCCGTCCTCTGGTTTCCCTGCTGAGACTCTCACCTGCACCTGTTCCTCACGAAGCTCAGTCTGTTCATGGAGACTGGGCCCACAGAGCTATCGCCGCACCTGGTTTAATGAACAGAGAGATTAAAAGCGGTCAGGCTAACCGATCAAAGAACTTTCCATCAGTAGCAACCAGATAACAGGCTTTGAATACAACTAGACCCAGAAAATTGGTAACAATGCTCCTAAAAAGGAAGGCTCAAGGTAAGTCAGGTTTGGTATTTCTAAAACTTACAACTGTCTTAGAATTTGAAGTCAAAATGTCCCACATGCTCTTCAAATGCAAAATTTCCATACCCATCGGACCAAAACCCAAACCCATTGCCATCAACTCAATTCCAACTCATAGCGACCCTATACAACAGAGTAGAACTGCCCCATAGGGTTTCCAGGGCTGTAATCGTTAGGGAAGCAGACTGCCACACCTTTCTCCCATGGATATACATCAGAGTTTGGCAAATTTTCTGTATAAAGCACCAGACAGTAAATATTTTCGCTTTGTGAGCCATACAGTCTCTGTCGCAACCACTCAACTTCACCATTCTAGCACAGAAGCAGCCACAGACGATACAAAAACAAACAGGCACGGCTATGTTCCCATAAACTTTATCTACAAATCATAGGTCATGGTTTTATCAACTCTTGTGCTACATTAGGAGTCCCTGGCTGGTGCAAAAGGTTAATGCCCTCAGCTGTTAACCAAAAGGTTGGCAGTTCAAACTCACTCAGAGGCACCTAGGAAGAAAGGCCTGGCAATCTTCTTCCAAAGAATCAGCCACTGAAAACCCTATGGAGCACAGCTCTACTCTGACATACATGGGGTTGCCAAGAGTCGCAAGTGACTTGATGGCAACTCTTTTTTTTTTTGCTCTGCATTAACCTCAAACTAATCAATTTGCTACACTTTATACTGTTTATCCTGCTCCTGTCTAGTCTCTGCATCAGCCCTGTCTACGTGTTGGGACACCCTCTCTCATCCCCTCTACTTCCCTGCTCTCATTTCTTTAAAATTATAATACCAGATAAAACTCTACATCATACAGAGTTTAACATGTGCCGTGAACTAGTCTAAGCATCCTTACATGTATTAATTCGTCTAATCCTTGTAACAACTTTATGAGGTCAGTATTAATATTACCCCCCATTTTAGATAATGGCACCAAAGCATGGAGTAGTCATACCATTTACCCGAGATCTGAGAGAGGAAGTGGCAAAGCAAGAATTCAGATCCAGCAGTCCAAGCCCAGAGTCTACACCACTAAGCAACGTAATATTCAACTTGTGCATCTTCCAGGAAACCTTTCCTAATATCCCACCCTGCATTTCTAGTGAGCATCCTCAGGGCAGTAGAGCCAATCTCCACTATACCACCTGCATTTATGCGAACTTTAGAGATGATGTTTTTTCTCCCTGTGGAGAAAGGACCGTCATCCTTTTCTCAGAGTCCTAAAATGTATAGCATAAACTGATAAACAATACTGACCGAAAGCCATATGGAAACCTCACATTTCTAACAACAAAAATGCAGAAGTGGTCTCAGTAGACAGATGCTGTCTCACGATGTAATGGGGAAAAAATACAGGTTTTGGAGTCAGACAAATATGGATTAAAATGAAATCCTGTATCAGACACTATCTACGTAATCTCGGGAGTTAACTTATTTTAGTTTGCGTTTTCATTAGCAAAATGGTAACCACAAATCCTACCCTCTAGGGCAGCTGTGGGGATGAAACAAGATAACAGACATAAAGCACCTATGGCAGTGCCTGGCTTAGGAAGAGCTCAGTAACTGCTGGTTGTTTCCTTACCAAGCACTTCCCTCTGCGTTACAAGCCATCTGGATCTTGAGGGTTAATTTTAATCCAGCTGGATCTTGAGTGTTAGTTTTAATCCAGCTGGAACTTGAATTCAAAATGTTAACTCCTTCTCAGCTCTTGGGTGTTCCTGGGTTCTATGTCACGATCCTCAGCCTGACACTCACCTCATACGGCAAATAAATGATCTCCTGGAGCCCATACACATCCTCATGGAAGACTGCTGACCTTCCTTCTTTACTGTTCCAGTCTTCAGATCCAGGACACGCCCTGAAGAAGGAAGTAAAGGACAGTCTGGAGTGTGTGCTTTTGTGGGTGTGTGTGTGTGGGGGTGTGTGTGTGTGTGTGGATGGGGGTGTGTGTGTGGATGGGGGTGTGTGTGGATGGGGGTGTGTGCGATACTGGTGGGGTGTGAGTGGATGGCGGTGTGTGTGTGTGGATGGGGGTGTGTGGGGGTGTGTGCGCGATACTGGCGGGGTGTGTGCGTGTGGATGGGGGTGTGTATGTATGGCGGTGTGTGTGTGGGGGGGTATGTGCGATACTGTCGGGGTGTGAGTGGATGGCGGTGTGTGTGTGTGGATGGGGGTGTGTGGGTGTGTGCGTGCGATACTGGTGGGGTGTGTGTGTGTGGATGGGGGTGTGTGTAGATGGGGGCGTGGGGGGGGTGTGTGCGATACTGGCGGGGTGTGTATGTGTGGATGGGGGTGTGTGTGGGGTGTGTGTGCGATACTGGAGGGGGGTGTGTGTGTGGATGGGGTGTGCGTGTGGATGGGTGTGTGTGTGGGGGTGTGTGCGATACTGGCGGAGTGTGAGTGGATGGCAGTGTGTGTGTGTGGATGGGTGTGTGTGTGCGATACTGTCGGGGTGTGAGTGGATGGCGGTGTGTGTGGATGGGGGTGTGTGGGTGTGTGTGTGCGATACTGGTGGGGTGTGTGTGTGTGGATGGGGGTGTGTGTAGATGGGGGCGTGGGGGGGGTGTGTGCGATACTGGCGGGGTGTGTATGTGTGGATGGGGGTGTGTGTGGGGTGTGTGTGCGATACTGGAGGGGGGGGTGTGTGTGGATGGGGTGTGCGTGTGGATGGGTGTGCGTGTGGGGGTGTGTGCGATACTGGCAGAGTGTGAGTGGATGGCGGTGTGTGTGTGTGGATGGGTGTGTGTGTGCGATACTGGCGGGGTGTGTGTGTGTGGATGGGGGTGTGTGTGGATGGGTGTGTGTAGGGGTGTGTGTGCGATACTGGCAGGGGGTGTGTGTGATGGGGGGTGTGTGGATGGGTGTGTGTGGGGTGTGTGTGCGATACTGGAGGGGGGTGTGTGTGTGTGGATGGCGGTGTGTGTGTGGGGGTGTGCCATACTGGAGGGGTGTGTGTGTGTGGATGGCGGTGTGCGTGTGGATGGCGGTGTGTGTGTGATACTGGCGGGGTGTGTGTGTGTGTAGATGGGGGTGTGTAGGGGTGTGTGTGCGATACTGGCGGGGGGTGTGTGTGGGGTGTGTGTGCGATACTGGAGGGGGGTGTGTGTGTGGATGGGGGTGTGTGGATGGGGGTGTGCGATACTGGAGGGGGGTGTGTGTGTGGATGGGGGTGTGTGTGTGTGGGTGTGCGTGATACTGGCAGCAAGCAGAAGTACACATTCTCTTCATGCTCTCCGATCTTCCTGCTTGTAACAGTGTGAGCCACACGGGGAATAGACGTTTTTTCAAGTCTAAAACAGCTTGATTCCCATCAATGAATCTCACTCTTAAGTTCAAAGGCAGTACTGACAAAGGCCTTGTGCAAGGGAAGCAGAAGTGGGGAATAGCGCTGGCAAGCAAAAGGCACGGCTATAATCTTGTGTCTGATTAGTTTTACATACATACACACACACACACAGAATGAATGTCACTGGTTTAAAAACAATTTTATACGCTATAGAAACACATCCATCTCAAGTCAACACTGTTCCTCCCCTTTCTTACACAGAAACCAAGGGCAACTTTTGGGAAAAGGAAGAACTAGAAAAATGAAATCCATAAAAACATGAAAGAGGGAAAAACTAAATACCAACATTTACATGACCATATTTGAATTTCTTGTATTCATTTTGATCGGGAGTTTTAATCTGCTTCCACTGTACACTGTCCTCCAGGACTGCTTAGGGGCAGATGGGACTGGTTTCCTCTAGCCCAACTCTGGCCAAAGAGCTGAAGAGCATTAGAATTGGAGGTAAAAAAAGAAAGAAAAGAACAAGCCAGAAGAAGAATATAGATACAAAAAACAAACAAAAAAATCCTTCTAACAGTGACCAACAACCACCCCCTCTAAAATAAAATAAAAACCTGTTACCATAGAAACTAGCACAAAGCCAAAGCACAAGTGGGTAGAGAAACCACCAGGTAATCACCCCCAAATCAGACGGAAGCACAGATGATTAGTCCTTTCAGAATGTTAAAAAAAAAAAAAAAAAAAAAAAAAAAAGTTGTAGATTTTACTTTTTACTGTTTCATCTACACTCATATTAAGAAAAAAACGTAAGTTTTTATATGCACATTATCACTACTGCAACATTTTCTAAGGATGAGCCACAAAGTAGATAACCTGCAGGTGGGTAAAAAGAGCTGATTATATTCATTAAGGGAGAAAACTCTAGAAGCCTTGCCAGAGTCACCAAGCCAATTTAGGAGCTAAAACGCCTCTTGTGCCTTGGGAAAAAGAAGAAAAGACCTCCCGCCGATTTCCATCCACTTAACGCTCACCTGTCAGGGCATTTTCAGAAGTGGAAAGCTGCTCACGAAGTTTGTCCACATCATCTGGGTGCACCTGATCATACAGTGTGCTGCCAAACCATTCAGACTGTGGCTGGTTCAAAACAGGGGTGACGGAGTCAGAGACATAAACCACGCGGCCTGTCTCACAGGAGACAATGAACAGAAAGCCATCTGCTGCCTCCAAGATCAGATGTTTCAGTTCCTGCCGAGGGAACAGACACACAAATTAATGCTGCACTCTGGGAAACCAAGTACTTCTATTCAAGCAAAGAACTAAGACTATTCAGGCCATACCCGACCTACAGCCACAGCCTTGCACCCCATCTGTAATTACCTCACTGACAAGATAGTTCTCCCGACAGATATTTCCTCAGTTTCTCTATGTTACTATCCACTTCCCTCCTCTTTATCTCAGGACTCAAAAGAGGGAATAAAAAGGTTTGCCACTAACAATTATGTGAGTTCCCCCTCTGGTCTCTTTTGAGGGTCTTGCTCTACAAATACTCCTACTTTCTCTTTCTTTCCCCTTAGGCCTATATACATGATCAAGCCTGCTCAATTCTATACAAACCTCCCTTCAGCTTTGCCCAACTCAGCTCTCTTCTTCAGCGCCAAGCTTATACAAGAGTAACGTTGCTGTGTTCACTGCCTCTACTCTTCTCACCTTTCATTGTTTCTCAATCCCACTGTAATCTTCACTCTAAAACACTGCCTTAATGTTCTCAGGAGGTTACAGTGTCTTCTACTGGTCACTCCAGTCCCTTTTCCTGGGTCCTCACCATTTTATTCAACCCCAAGCTTGTCCACTCTATTGTTTAAACCCTATCTTCCCCTTGCTCTGCGACACTGCACTCCAATGTCTGCTTCCTTCCCAGACGTTTCTTCTCTGCTTCAGGCTCCTTTAACTTTGTAAAGTCGTAAATGCAGACATTTCCCAAGGTTCTGTCTTAGGTATTCTCCAGTCATACACTAACTACTGTCTTCAGGGGCAATCACATTCACTCCACCCACTGCGCAGTAACACCCAAGTCTACAGCCTAGACTCCCCTGGTTTGTCTTCCTCTGAGCTTTTAGCTGACCTAAATTCCGAGTATCTGCTGAACAGTCACACAGATATTCTACCAGCAACTCAATTTCAACGGCTCAAACCTCACTCATTACTTCCCCCTCTAAAAAGTAATCCTCTGTGCTCTTCCAGTATTCTCTTTCTCAGTTACTAGCATCACCTTCCTCCCAGGCTAAAAATCTCAAAACCTAACTACTCCCCCTCACATTCTATCAATTCTGTTTTCCAATGCTGTGTCATCCTTCACCACGACTAACCACTCGGCCTGTTGCTCTCACTCTCTCTCAGCCATCCTTAAAATGCTACCAGATCTACTAACAGTTCTGATGACTCCCCACTGACTACAAATTAACATCTAAATTCTTTAACACCTAAACATTCCATCATAAGGCCCCAGCCTTCCTTTCTATTATCATCTCTCAAAACATACTAAACTACTTGACTTTCCTTGAATAATCCAATCACTCTCATACCTTTGTTTTTGCTCATGCAATTGCCAAAATCTACACTATTCCCCAAATCCTCGTTTTCCATATCTGTACTTCTACAGGACTTATTACTGCATGGCTATTATAGAACTGGTTGTGTTTTTAACATTTATTTATTTATATGCCTGTTTCCACCAGTGACTCTCTCTTACCATTCTTTATATTCCTCACAGCGCACAGCGCCAGCTTTGCCTACAGACGTTTTAACTGCAGTTCGCTGAATCAGCCATCTCCACGGTGACTTTGGAACACGTTGACTATTTCAATGCACGTATCTACAAACTCTGTACTATGTATGTGCTTTCATATATATCATCCTGCCTGGGGACACTGTCCTCACTCCTTCCTCCCAAAGCATAATTCTCTCCTTCCTTCTAATCATTTGATTAAAATGGTGGGACTACAGGTAGATGTTTTCTTCCTTATACTCTCGAACTTTCCAAATCTTTCTGCAATGAGCATGCGTTATTTTTAATAATCTAAACAGAACACGGCCTCTTTATTCCTAGAAGTCTTCCCTGATCATCCTTATCTGTTTGGTCATTCCATCCTCTTTAACCATCCCTCCAGTACACATCCATCTAATCCCATATAAATTATTAATACATGTTTTTAAAGCATTTCTTCTCTGTATTCATTTTCCTTTCATTTTTCACTTATGCGTTTATCCTGCCTTTCACGTATTATATTCAGACTCAGTTCCTGAAAGGCAGGAAACATTTCTGCCCTTTCTATACTTCTCACAGTGCATCAAATGTGACAGATCATGCCCCTGAGCAAAAACAACCGATTGTCTGACACCTTTCATCACTAACAGCCCGAAAGCCTACCGGGAGGACCCGTTCCAGGGACTTAGCAGTTGCTCAGTAAAAATTTAAGGATGACGTAAGGAAAAATCAAAGCTGCCATCAAAGAATTCCCTTAGCCACGCCCTCTCCCTGTGACTCGACTGTTCCTCTCCCACCTTGTGGCTGCACTCACGAGCCAAATTCTAAAATACCTATCAGCTTGCTAAACAGTTTTCACCGGTCTTCTCTAATTCTCACTGCCCCAATGCTAATACATGCTATAACCCGGGATCAAACGAAAGGAACTCGGTGTCCATTTTTAGAGAATCTCACTTTACCTTGGTCTGAATTTTTCCTGAAGAGCTGAATTCCTGTCTTTTAAGCAGTCTAGAACCTCTGTTCTGCCCTGACCTCCATTATAATACACCACTCCACATTATAGTTAACCATCTCACAAAGAACAAAACCGACAGATGCACCCAGATTCTAGAACCCCTCAGAGCTGTAGGTCCCAGAGACCTGATCAGTGAGGAAAGACGGCTTGTAGGTGCCATCGGTGGATGTGTTGCCCGTGCCCCGCAAGGACTTCATATGAGAAACCGCCATGCGCAAGATGGTCAGCTTGTCAGGTTTCCGGGCCAGGGCGCTGCAGGTGGGCACCATGTCCGACAGCTCTGTGATGTAGGCCGTCATCTTGTTTCGCCGCCGCCGTTCAATCTCACTGTGATTCTCCCTGCGCAGAGAGAGGAGAAACCCCACCCACGGGGTCACATCTGGCCATTGGGAGCGGGAAGAACGACACGGACACCGGAGAGCTGCTAGGAAATGGGGTATTTAGATTTAGTGGTATCTAACTCTCAGAAGTTAGAACGAGGTTTGCCAACCTTCTCATGCAGAGCAAGCATGGGATAGAAACTAATGAGGCAGGCAGAAAACAAGCAAATGCCAGAAATTCCCTTAGCTCCTAGAATCTTCACTTCCTATGTAAATTACCACTGCTCAGAACTAACAATGTTTTAAGAAATGGTATATTAAAAAATGCTGAATTCACTCACTTAAGTTCCTGAGACAATCTCAGTTTGGTGCACTCCACGTTTATTAATTCTAACATTTTAATTCATGTTTTAAAGAAACATGAAATGACCAGTTTTTTCAAACACAATTATGCTGACGAGCAGTTGACATATAAGACTCAATAGTACAGATTCCACTGGTCTAAAAAACATTGCTTCCTTCTAAGCTTCTCCCTTACTCTCAACGCCAGAAGGCTAAATGGGAAGATTCTGAAGTTTCGTTTATCCCACTAATGCACAAAGCCCACTTTATGTATCTGGGTCTGGGGCTCAGTGCACTGTGCTTCTCAAGAGGCTGCAAGATAACAGCTACTAGATGTCCCTACGGGTCCCCAACCTGGAACAAAGTGAGCTGGGAGGGAGGAGTAGAGCGGGTAGAATTCTGAAAGGCTGGAAAACAGACAATTTGGATCTAACCAGGGTAAGCAGATCGTATCTTCAACACTGATTTCCTCCACATTAAAAGTACTAATCTAGTAGTTTTCACACTGGATTTCGCAAAGCCGTACAGGTTCCTCAGTTTCCTCCATGAGGACGCCTCAGGGAGAGAATCAGACAAATGCCACCTTTCTGCTTATCTACTTATTTACTTCCATTTCCACTTCAGGATTCTGTTTTAACAAGTTTTGTGGAAGAAAGAAAACTACTAATCTGACCTATAACTCTTCTTTAGAGAAACTAAAGTGGTTAAGTCACTTTTCCAGAGGTTGTCTCCTCTCCCAGTTCAATGCTCCTCCCATCACACCATGCCATTTCCGTTTTTCTGAAGAATGAAATGGTTAGGAGGAGGCATGGGTTGAAATGGCAGCAAAAGGAGCTTGTAGCTCAGCTGAAAGAGGTAAGGGATAGATAATCGGGGAAAATTAGCAAAAATAGGTGTTGGTACTAAGGATCCATTAATGTTGAACCATTCCAAATCACAGAGACCAAAACACAAAAAAGTGTGGGCACAGTATTTCTTCTGCAGGATTTCTTAAACTATGGAGACAGTCTACAAAAAGAACCCGAGTCTCCTTCCCCAACAGCAAAAAGGCCTCACCACAGAGGTCCATATTTCATTACTTTGCCTCAGACACATAAACTTGAAGCACCCATCTTCCTAGTACCTGAAAGACTTCTGACCCTCAAGTCCAAAAGGCTGGTTTTCTCAACAGCCACATCAAGGCCACTAAAACTTTTCTGAGAAACCACAAGAAGATTCCATCACCAAAGCAAAACCAGTCCTGTTACAACACAGTAATTAATGCCAGTGAGTCTACCCAGGAAAATAAGAGTGACTCTTCTAGAGGTATGGAATAAATTCTGAGGTCTAAATACTGGGAACTAATCATGAACACAGACATGTTTGTTGGTTTTCTGATAAAAAGAGTATTTCTCTGCTAAAACACCAACTGGCAGAGCTGCACTGTTTCTAAAAGCTTTCTGTTCTGTGAAACTTTAGTGCTAAGATAGAGAAGAAAAGAGAAAACTATAATGCACCCATTTTCTGATGGGAGAAGCCAAAGTTTCTATTACACACAAACTTCAGAATAAATCTTGTCCTCTCTTGTCACAGGTAAGGACAAATGCAAAGGGAAAGGGGAAGCAAACAGCAGAGGAGGGAGGAGGATAGAGAAAGCAGCACCGTCTGCTTCGTCATGCTAAAAGACACTTCTCCTACCTGGCGAGCCTCTCTTTATCCGCAGAGCTCTGCTCATCATCCGACCTAAAAACAGAATTAATGAACTAAGGAATTAATGAACTAAGCTAAAATTAAAATAAAGGGAAAGAAAGGAGAGGGAAAAAGAAGAAGAAAAGAGGCAGAGGGCGGGGGGAGGGAGACATGGGCAAGAACCTACAAAGCCACCTGTTAGGACAAAGAAAAAGTAATTTACAGGGCAAAGCTCAACATAAAAGCAAGGCCAATGTTTATGGTAAATTAACACAATCTGAACACAGGGAAGCATTTTGCTAATCAATCTCTGTAGAGACCACGGATATACAGAATTTAACGAGACCCAACCAAGAAATTTAGAAGTATCACTCTCACAAACTGCTCCTAATCTGGAAAGAAAATGATATCCACACGTGCTATTCTATAAGTAAAACAGAAAACAAAGAGCCAATCATGGTAAGTGTGTCAAAGAAGTAATCACAAATACAATCACACACACACTCAGGACAAAATAAAGAACCAGGTTTTATAAATAAAACTAAGAATTATGTTTCTGTTTTTAGAGTTTCTGCTATATACCCCACCTCCCCCCAGTTAAGTGAGTAGTGCCTGGGGTCTTAAAAGCCTGCCAGCGGGCCATCAAAAATACCATCAAAAATACGATTGGTCTCTATTTGCCTGGAGCAGCAGAGAGAAGGAGACCCAGGAATCAGAGAAGGAATTAAACTGCAGGTCTACTTGCCTCCGTGAACTACCGCCTCCTTGTTCATGAGACCAGAACTGCATGGTGGCTGGCTACAATTACTGAATATTTTGACCAAAGACTCAAAAGATAACTCCAGATCAAAAGGAGGAAATATGTGGAACATAATTTCATATTTCTTACAGAATCTGGACCCAACTGGACCCACTGAGGCTGAAGGAGCCCCCAATCTGTTGCCCTGAGAAATCTTGAACCTTGAACTGAAACTCCCTCAAGTCATCTTCCAACCAAACAACAGTTTAGCTGAATTAGTAAAGAATGTTCGCCTTGAGCACTATGCCCTTTTAAAGAATTGCCTGTATCAGACCAGACAGACAACAATAGCTCTAAAGCACAGAGAGTAGTTTATGAGGCAGTGAGTCTAAGTTAATGGTGGGGAAACAATATGGGGAGAGAAGCAACAATGATGACATGGTATGAAAGACTGTAACCAATGTCACTGAACTGTACACGGAGAAACTGTAGAATGGGCGTATGATTTGTGCGTATGTTCATCAAAAATAAAATACAGAAAACAAAAGAAGTAGGTTTCTGGTATATCCCCTATTGCTGATCTGTTCTTGGAATAGCTCTCAATTTCCATTCAGTCACTTTCCATTTCTCTGCAATAGAGCCACACCAGTGCTGGATCCTCAGAGACAACTCCCTCCCCTGGAGAGGACAGGTGGCAAATGAAGAAACCTAAAGGTGGTGTTGGGCCAGTGCACCAGTGGTCAATTCCACATGTATGTGTCTGTTAATGTCGTAGATCTACACACACACACATATACACATATATACATATATATAAAGCCATTAATTAAAAGCCTCAAATAAAATGTCTAAGTTCAAACTATGACATTAACAGACTGAAAGACTATTTAGCTATAAAAAATGACAAGTACAATGACTTAATATATGGGAAAGTTTCTATAAACGATCAGCAAAACACACGAACTAACATAGTAACAATGAACAATGAGAACCATGTAAAAATGTATGTATATATTCTGATGAGAAGAGAAAGAAAACTAAATAAACAGCACAGTTTAATTGTTCACTGGATTATTTTTTCTTGATAGTTCCTTAGCAAACTACAAATCACTCTTCCAAAAAGTTGAGAAAATTCAAACATTTTCAGCTTTTGAAGCCCCTCTATTGAATTTTCAAGGAGGATATGTGAGGTGAACTAGCTTAACAAATCATATCTTAAAGAAATGAGTTCTGTTGTTTGAAAGAAAGTTAGATATCTAAAATTCCTATTACTACTACTTCTATTACTACAGATCCATAATTCCTTATCCATTTTAATATTTCTGACTGAAATGTATGAATGTCTTAGTTACCCAGTGCTGCTGTAACAGGAATACCACAAGTGGATGGCTTTAACAAACATAAATTTATTCTCTCACAATCTAGGAGGCTAGAAGTCCGAATTCAGGGTGCCAGCTCCAGGGGAAGGCTTTTTCTGTCTGTTGGCTCTGGGGGAAGGTCCTTATCATCAATCTTTCCCTGGTCTAGGAGCTTCTCAGTGCAGGCACCCCAGGTCCAAGGACGTGCTTCCCTCCTGGTTCTTCATTCTTGGTGGCATGAGGTCCCCCTCCTCTCTGCTTGCTTCTCTCTTTTATCTCAAAAGAGATTGACTCAAGATACAAACCAATCCTTTATATTGAGTCCTGCCTCATTAACATAACTGCCTCTAATCCTGCCTCATTAACATCACAGAGGTTAAGACTTATAGCACAAAGGATAATAACATCAGATGACAAAATGGTGGACAATCACAGAATACTGGGAATCATGGCCTAGCCAAGTTGATACACATTTTTGAGGGACATGATTCAATCAATAACAATTAATACATAAATACTCACATTAAACAGGGCAAATGAAGACTAAAATAGCATATCATGTTTTCATAGCTTTTAGGAATTTCAGTCAAGAGACTATGAACCTATACCACCACTACTATTTGATGGCTTGACTTCCTAATGCAGCTTGAAAAACTACTCCTCACATCTTCATGATTAAAATCTCATTTTAAAGATAGCTCACATCCTAAAGACTTTACAAGTGTCTACTTCAATTAGCTTCGATAAATAAATTCTTATTCAAAAACCTCTGAAATTCTCCTTTTCCTACCGTCACAGACACCACTGTAGCCCAGGCCCTAACAACTTTATCGCTGTATTATTATTTCAACAGACTCCTGTCTACCTCCCTGACTATAGTCCTTCTCTTCGATCCATTCTATGTACCAGAGAAAAAGCCCTACAAACCATTTTACATATTATTCCTCCAAGTCAAAGCCTGTGAGGGCATCATACTGCTTCGGAGTTGTTTTAAACTACTCTGCCTGGTATTTTTTGGCCCTATATGTCAGGGTTCTCAAAGCATGGTCCCCGGACCAGTAGCAGCAGCAATGAATAATTAAATCAGAAAATTAATAAATAAATAATTAATTGCTCAGTTAAGTACTGAATTTTAAAATAATGGATTTTCATTTTTTTAGGTGGCTGCAAACTTCATTTTTAAGAAACGTAATTCACTGCTTAATAATATATAGCGCAAACTTTCTGAAAACAACACCAGTATCTGAGTTGAGAAGGATTTATTGTTTAATAAAAAGCAAAGTTTTTTCATTATCTTGACAGGTAATTTAAACAAAGTTAAGTTTACTTAATCAAAAGTCCTGTCAATACAACCTCAGTCTCCAGAAGAACTGTTTATCTTTTGTCACTTTTAAAAGACTAAAACCATTAAGTGTACAGATTTTGTAGACCTATTTAATAATAAATACAACCAATAACTCCGTACGGTTTGTGTTCCTCGGGACAGCAGAAAGCACTTTGCTGTAGTCCTCTATGACAAACATAAAAATCACTGTGCAGTACACACCATTAGTTTGAAATCATGCCGTCTGAACATAAACGAAACGTCTAAGTTTCATCAGCTTTCAGAACGGGAAGGACGCTGGACAGAAAAACTCACTCTTGTCCAGATAAAATTAACATTCAGGATGCTCACACTGCCTGGCCCCCAGCACAGCCCTCCACGCTCTACTACATTACCTGGCAAAGCGCTCCTTATCATTAGACATCTGATCATCGTCACACCTGAAGGAGAAAAAGAGAATTAAAGCGTTACCCTTGTTATATCTACGTTCCTCTGAACAGAACACTGGAAAGGGGTCAAAACATCCAACAGAAAAAAAGCCAGTGGAAAAGCATCACAAAGCAGCGGGGATGAAAACAGCGTCCCAGCAAACTCTGAACACCGTGGCTATTCTCCATCAGGTTTTCTGACGTCTTTATAACCCTTACTCACCAGACACTCTAAAAAAAGATGACGGTCTCATGGGGACACGCTGACTGCCCTGTCAGCACCTCTCTAAGGTCAGGAATAGTTTTAAATGATGATTTAAACAATGCACTTTCTCTCTCTGATCAAGGAAATGCAATCCATTCCTCCAAACAACTTCTACTTAGTAGGCAGATAAATCCTACAAAGAAGGATATGTCGAGGGAGGAAGCCCTAACTCCACAAACACTGTTCTGTTTTCTGGATGATCTAAATTTTCCTCTTCTTTTTGCCACAGGATACAGCACAGATTCTGTCAACTTTAGGCAGAACATACTTTTGGGAGACAGGTAAGTCTCACAAAATTTGCAAAGTTAAACCAGTTATTAAATTAGAGCCACTTTATACTGCCCCTTCATAGTCAACTAATCTGACTCCATGAATTTTCAAGGTTTCTGAAAATAACAAGAGCCAGAGCAGAATGATGGGCAAACATGGAGACATGATGGAATTTCAGCTCAAGGGCAAATGGTATGTTTCTAGGACACAAAATATACTGTAAATCAGATACTGCAACTCCTAATGAGAACAAGTGACCCAAGCTGAAATAAAAAAACTGGTAATTTACACGTTAACCTTGAATCTCAAGAATGAGTCTTCTAGATCCTTGCTACTTGAGGTGTGATCTGTGGACCAAAAGCTGCAGCACCACCTCGGAACCTTTTAGAAATGCAAAATCTTGGGCCCTAACCTAGACCCACTGAATCGGAATCTTCTGTCAAGAACTCTAGGTGGATTTGTACGCACATTTAAGTTTGAAAAGGACTA
Organism: Dugong dugon; assembly: GCA_030035585.1. Classification (NCBI taxonomy): domain Eukaryota; kingdom Metazoa; phylum Chordata; class Mammalia; order Sirenia; family Dugongidae; genus Dugong; species Dugong dugon. The sequence goes on along the minus strand of CM057462.1, from coordinate 196,479,958 downwards.
TTCTAGATACTAATAGGGGGCTTTGGTGGTTCAGTGGTAGAATTCTCACCTTCCATGCAGGAGACCCACAGCCCTGGTGGCACAGAGGTTAAAGTGCTTGGTCACTAACCAAAAGGTCAGTAGAAAGAACCTACCAGCCACTCTGGGAGAGAAAGATGTGGCAGTCTGCTTCTGTAAAGATGTACAGCCTCAGAAACTGTACAGGGCAGTTCTACTCTGTCCTATAAGTCAACTGACTCAATGGCAGTGGGTTTGGGTTTTGGAATGCAGGGGACCCAGGGTTGCGTCCCAACCAATGCACCCCGTGCACAGCCGCTACCCGTCTTTCAGTGGAGGACTGCATGTTGTTATGATGCTGAACAGATTTCGGCAGAGCTTCCAGACTAAAACAGACTAGGAAGCAAGCCTGGCACTCTACTTCCAAAAATCAGCCAATGAAAACCCTACAGATCAGGATGGTCTGATCCACAACGGATGAGGGATGGTGCAGGACTGGACAGCGTTTTGCCTCGTTGTGCACTGGGTAGCAATGAGTCAGGCAGCGACTCAACCGGTGGCCAACAACAAAGATATTAATAACCCTGATACTGTACCTAGAGGGTCAAAGCCTTGATACTCTTAAAAATTATTTTACAGGGGGACCTCATACCACCAAGAAAGCAGTGCCAGGAGCAGAGCGTGTCCTTTGGACCCAGGGTCCCTGCGCAGAGTTGCTTCTAGGCCGGGGGAGCACTGACTAGAAGGCCAACAGAGAGAGAAAGCCTTCCCCTGGAGCTGATGCCCTGAATTCGGACTTTTAGCCTACTTTACTGGGAAGAAATAAATTTCTCTTTGTTAAAGCAAAAAAAAAAAAAATTTTATAGATGTATGGAGAGTATAACAAAAACTACACTTGAACCAAGCAATGCGTAAGATGAAAAGAGATAATACGTTACAAGTGTCAAAAGTAGCATCTATCAAGGAGTTTCAATGTTCAATTTACAGACACACTACAAAGAAAGCTTCCACTCACTGACCAGAGTGAAAAACGCTAGTTGTTTAGAACAGTGTACTGATGGTCAAACAAAGAACTGTGGTGATTCTTCTCTCAGGCAGGACGACCCACTTGGTGAGATGAACTGACAGTCTCTATTTAAGGCTGGGGAAAGGACAAGTGAGCCTCTCTTTGGGTCTGCATATCGTTTACGACTAGTGGATTTTGTGGCAATGGAAGCAACCATCAGGGCTAAGTTAACTGACAGTTATAAATAAGAACACTGGTTGCCTCCAGACCGTTGATATCCATAACACAGTTCCACTATTAGCATCTAGCATTACTACTTCCTGTTGTTAGTTGCCATCCAGTTGGCTCTGACTCATGGCGACCTTACCTTATGTATAACAGAACAAAATGTTGTCCGGTCCTGCACCCTCTTCGTGACCGTTGGTGTCTTAGTTACCTAGTGCTGCTATAACAGAAACACCACAAGTGGGTGGCTTTAACAAACAGAAATGTACTTCCTCACAGTTTAGGAGGCTGGAAGTCTAAATTCAGGGCACCAGCTCTAGGGGAAGGCTTCTTCCCTCTGTCAGCTCTGGGGGAAAGTCCTTGTCTCCTCAGCTCCCTTCCTAGGCTCCATCGTGATCTTCACGCGGTGCGGCATCTACCTTCCCCCATCTCTGCTTGCTTCTCTATGTCTAATCTCTTTTTACAGCTCTAACAGACTGACTCAAGACACATCCTACACTAATACTACCCATTAACATAACAAAGAAAACCCATTCCCAAATGGGATTATAACCACAGGTATAGGGGTTAGGGTTTATAACACCTATTCTGGGGGACACAGTTCAATCCGTAACAGTTGGTACGCTCGAGTCCACTGCTGCAGCCACTGTGTAGTGTTCTCCAACCTAGGGGGCTCATCTTCCAGTACCATCTCGGACAATATTCTATTGTGAACCATACGGTTTTCTCTGGTTAATTTTTTGGAAGTAGATTGACAGGCCTTTCTTCCTAGTCTGTTTTAGTCTAGGGGCTCTGCTGAAACCTGACCACTGTGGGTGACCCTACTGGTATTCAAAACACCAGTCACACAGCTTCCAGCATCACAACAATACATAAGCCACTACAGTACGATAAACTCACAGACGCGGGTGGATCATTATAATTAGGGATTCTCAACTGGAGGGTTCCCAGCAGAGCTGTTTGAAACAGTCTATCCTTCCCCAGGAATCTCTTCCCCTTGTCACATTTTTTGAGACTAATTAAGGTAAACTGTCAAAAGCCCTCTTGGAGAATTACTTTTATTTACGGCCAATTTATGGTTGTTGTTTCCAAGAATATCTGGCAGAGCTCAGCAATTAATCAGTAGCTACAAATACAAGCCTTAACTTCAAACATTACTACAGAAGAAAAGACAGATGTTACTGACTACAGCGAGTACTGAAAAACCAAACGACGCCGAGCAATCTACAACACGGGCATCTTCTGTGCAACGACAAACACTGGGGGGACGATGAGTGTCATATGTGCGCACACACACGTCTATCTGTATCTACATACCCCTGCACACGCATAGAGTATTTCTGGAAGGATACTCGATAAACCGGAAACTTTCGATGTCTAAGGGGAAGGTTTGGAAGTGAAATAAAGCTGTGCTTTCACTGTGCATAATTTTGTACTGTTCAGAAATCTCACAATACAAACATATTACCTCTTCCAATAAAAAATTTTAAAACTTAGTTAATAAAACAAACTAATGAATAAATGAAATGAAATCTGGCCACTCACAAAATTAAATACGTTCTAAAAGGGCTCCTTTATTTTATGTTCACTACAAATCAAATATACCTTGCTCTGCAATGTAGAGACTACCTGGTTAATACTTTCAACTGTGGAAGGAAGAAAAGCAGGCTGCAATCAAGATTATCTTCCTTTCTTTGAATCTTACTGTTTTTCTTACTTGAAATCAAGCCAAGTAACTGATCTTCAGTGAGACCATCCCCCTTCTCAGAATGAACTCCTTCATCAACACATTAAAAAGTCCATTTTCAGTGCCCCAGAAGATTCATTACTCAAGGATGCAAATTCCAATCCTGTTCTGTAGGAGTCGTCAACAGGTATCAGAGGGTATGACAGATTAGTACATTAATGACCCCTCAGCAAAGTATGCCTCACAGTATCCACTCCCTTGTGTAGTCCCCCGACACTGACTCAGGACTCGGACATATGACTTGCTTTGGCCAATGGGATATCAGCAAATGGGACACAAAAGCAGAGACTTGATAAGTGCTTACACACTGGAACATGCCCGTTGGATTACAGCCATCACCATGTAAAGACACTCGGTCTGGCCTCCGTGAGGATAAAAGACCACAGAGAGACACCCAGCCATCCCAGCTGAGCCCATTCCCAGTCAACCAGCTAGGTAAATACAGTCTTATAAGTGAATCTAGACAAAATCAGCAGAATAACCACTCTGCCAATCCACAGAATTGTGAAAAATCATACACTGATGTTGTTGTTAAGACATTATTGTCATACAGCAACAATTAACTGATATAAAGGGTCTTGTAAATGCTTTGCCCTCTCCTCATTAAGGCTTTTCCTCTGGAGCTATTAACAGAATGCTTGAAATTTTTCTGGAATATGAAATATTTTATAGTTTTAAGTAATATGAAATTTTATAGTTTTAAGGTAAAGCACTCTCCTTAGGCCTAAGAACGAAAATATTACAAGGCAAAAGTATAAAGTTCATACATTAAATTTTAATATCAGAAGTCTACAGAAAGTTTTTAAAATCTTACCTCAAGAATTTACTGTTCCCTTCTCCATCATCATCAAAATCTAGCCTGGAAAAAGCCAACAAACACAGTAAACCTACTTATAATTTAGAACATTAAGAAATTAACAATTCTCAACCCACAAGCCACCTATACACCCACCCAAATTTATGAAGGAAACGAGGAAGTGGCTGAAAGTCAAACAAAACTATGTTACATCAGAGCCTCTTCCTCATAGTGCCCAACTGGGCAAGGAAGATCGACAACAGAAAGAGAGGACGTGCCGCCACCTTATCACTTTCCTGAGGCAGCCATCCACTTCTGCCCAGGTTTTGCATCAGAAGAGCACAACCGCTACAAAAGGAGCAGAAATCCACTCAAAAGGGAAAAGAAAAAAATTAATATGAATAATTCAGGTCCATTTTTCATTTCTATAGTCTACTCTAAGCCATGTTACCTGCTTTCAGAAACGTCTTTCAGAATAGCAATGTAACACATAAGAGTGATTTAAGACCTAAGAAAGTTACCGAATAATGCCTCTCTCTTTCATTTATCTAATAAACATGTAATATATACTACGTTTAAGACACTGTGCTAGGTGAATGAAAATAGGAACCCTGCCCTCAAGGGGCTCTCTGCCAAGACAAATACAAATATTAAACAAGTAAGAACGGGAAAGTGCCATGTGAGGAGTACAATCCACACGGGACAGACATTTAGTGAAAGGAGAGGTGATTTCATCCCAGGAGATTAGAGAAGACTACAGGTTACAGGGGAGGCCAATCATCTCTTCATCTCTGTACTTTATTAAACTGAAACATTACTCATGTTACCACCTTAACCGAGTGATCACGCTTGGCATCTTTACTAGTGGAACAGGCTGATACTACGGGTCTCTAGATGAGCTGCATACGAAGTACACAGCATCAGCTCTCAAAGTATTCATTCCTCCTTCGCCTTCCTGTAATCCATGATCACCTGTCAAAATCCTACCCATCTACCCAACAACTCCACTTCTAAGAATCTAGCTTACAGAAATAACTATCAGTACAGAAGAAAAAATTATGTACAAAGATGTTTATTGCAGAATTACATATAACAGCAAAATCTTCAAAACAACATAAATGTTCCACAGTAAAAATTAAGTACTCCGTGGACTAATATGCAACCATTAAAAATTATGTTTATAGAGAATATGTAACAACATGAAAAAAGGTTATTGTATGTGATTGGGTGAAAAGACCAGGCTATATAAACTAAATAATTATGTAACTATTAAAAAAGATCTAAGTTAAAAATAAAGACTGAAGGAGTTATTAAAAAAAACTGAGTTAGCTGACTTTCGGTAGTAGAATTATTACTATTTTATTCTTCCTTCTAACTTTCTATGTCCTCCAATTCTTCCTTAAAAGAATGTATACAGGCATGCCTCGGAGATACTGCAGGTTCAGTTCCAGACCACCATGATAAAGCTAGTATCACAATAAAATGAGTTGCATGCATTTTTTTGTTTCCCAGTATATACAAAAGTTATGTTTACACTATACTATAGTCTATTAGGAGCCCTTGTGGCACACTGGTTAAGAGCTCAGTTGCTAACCAAAAGGTTAGCACTTCAAATCCATTGGCAGCTCCCTGGAAACTCTACAGGAGGCAGTTCTACTCCGTCCTATAGGGTCACTATGAGTTGGAATCAATTCAATGGCAATGGGTTTGGTTTTCTTTCTTCTTCTTTTTTTTGGTAGTCTGTTAAGTGTGCAACAGCATGATATCTAAAAAAAATGTACATACCTTAATTATAAAATACTTTATTGCTAAAAAATACTAACCATCATCTGAGCCTTCAGCGAGTCATTATCTTTTTAATAGTTGAGGGTCTTGCCTCGATGTTGACTGCTGCTGACTGATCAGGGTGCTGGCTGCTGGAGGCTAGGGTGACTGTGGCAATTTCTTAAAACAAAACAATGAAGTTTGCTGCATCAACTGACTCTTCCTTTCACGAAAGACTTCTCTGTAGCACGCGTTGCTGTTTGACAGCCTTTTACCCACAGGAGAACTTCTTTCAAAATTGGAGTCAATCCTCTCAAACCCTGCCGCTGCTTTATCAACTGAGTTTCTGTAATATTCTAAACCCTTTGCTGTCATTTCAGTAATGTTCTCAGCATCTTCACCAGGAGTGATTCCATCTCAAGAAACCACTTCCTTTGCTCATCCATAGGAAGCAACTCCTCACCCATTAAAGTTTTATCATGAGATTGCAGCAATTCGGTCACATCTTCAGGCTCCACTTCTAGTTCATTTGCCATTGCCACCACATCTGCAGATACTTCCTCCACTGAAGTCTTGAACCCCTCAAAGTCATCCATGAGGGCTGGAATCAACTTCTTCCAAACTCCTTTTAATGCTGATATTTTGACCACCATCCCCACCCCCCCGCCATGAATCATAAATGTTCTTAATGGCATCCAGAATGGTGAATCCTTTCCAGAAAGTTTTCAGTTTACTCTGCCCAGATCCATCAGAGGAAATCACAATCTATGGCAGCTACAGCCTTATGAAATGTATTTCCTAAATAATAAGATTTGAAAGTCAGAATTACTCGTTGATCCATGGGCTGCAGAATGGATGTTGTGTTAGCAGGCATGAAAACATTAATCTCCTTGTACAGCTCCATCAGAGCTCTTGGGTGACCAGATGCATTGTCAATGAGCAGTAATATTTTGAAAGGAATCTTTTTTTCTGAGCAGTAGGTCTCAACAGTGGGCTTAAAATATTCAGTAAACCACGCTGTAAACAGATATGCTGTCATCCAGGCTTTGCTGTTCCATTTACAGAGCACAAGCAGAGTATATTTAGCGTAGTTCTTAAGGGCCCTAGGATTTTCGGAATAGTAAATAAGCATTGGCTTCAACTTAAAGTCACCAGCTGCGTTAGCCGTAACAAGAGAGTCAGCCTGTCCTTTGGAGCTTTGAGACCAGGCATTGACTTCTCTCTAGCTAGCAAAGTCCCAGATGGCATCTTCTTTCAATATGAGGCCGTTTCATCTACATTGAAAACCTGTTGTTTAGCGCAGCCCCCTTCATCCATTATCTCAGCTAGATCTCCTGGATAGCTTGTTGCCCCTTGTCCATCAGCACTTGCTGCTTCACCTTGCACTTCCATGTTGTGGAGACGGCTTCTTTCCTTAAACCCCATGAACCCACCTCTGCCAGCGTCACACGTTTCTTCTGCAGCTTCCTCACCTCTCGCAGCCTTCACAGAGTTGAGGAGAGTTAGGGCCTTGCTCTGGATTCGGCTTTGGCTTAAGGGAATGTGGTGGCTGGTTTGATCTTCTATCCAGACCACTGAAACTTTCTCCGTATCAGCAATAAGGCTGTCGTGCTTTATCATTAGAGTGTCCACTGGAGTAGCATTGTTAATTTCCTTCACAAACTTTTCCTTTGCATTCACAACTTGGCTGTTTGGCATAAGAGGCCTAAGCTTTCAACCTGTCTTGGCTTTGGACATGCCTTCCTCACTAAGCTTAATCATTTCTAGCTTTTCATTTAAACTGAGAGATGTAGGACTCTCCCTTTCCTTTGAACACTTAGAGGCCATTGTAGGGTTATTAACTGGCCTAGTTTCAATACTGTCTTGCCTCAGATAGAGAGGCTAGAGGAGAGATGGAGACAGATGGGAGAACGGCTGGTCGGTGGAACAGTCAGAACACACACATTTATCAATTAAGTTCACCGCCTTATATGGGCATGGTTTGTGGCACCCCAAAACAATTACAACAGTAACATCAAAGATCACTGATCACAGATCACCGATACAATAATGAAAAAGTCTGAAATATTGGGAGAATCCCAAAATGTGACAGAGACATGAAGTGAGCACATGCTGTTGGAAAAATGGTGCCAACGGACTTGCTCGATGCAGCATTGCCAGAAACCTTCAATTTGTAAAAAACGCAGTATCTGCAAAGCGTAATAAACCTGTATTGCTTCTTTCAATAATTTTTCTGGTTACCAATAATACATGTTCTTTTCAGAAAAAATGAAAAAAAAAAAAAAAAAGTCATCCATAATCCCATCAGCCAAAAATTTGATGAGTATTCTTTCGGGTTTTGCTATGCACGTTATACATAATTTTTTCTGACAAAAGTAGAATATTGTATATAATGTAACCTCTTCTCTCTTAACATTGTGAACATTTTTCTGTACTGATATTTTTCTGCAGTGTCACTTCTAATATCTGTATAGTATTCCATTTAGAAATTATACTGTAACTTATTCAACCAATTCCCTACTTTCAATATTTATATTGTTTGTAATAGTTTGCTATTATAAATAATCATAACAGTGTTTGAGAGAGCTGATTCTAAAGCTAAACCTCCAAGGTTTATATCCTAGAACCATCACTTACTAACTCTGGAACCTTGGGTGAGTTACTTTTTCACCCTATGCCTCAGTAAATGAATTAAAATGTGTAAAGCTCCTAGACATGTAGCAGGCGTTAATATATTACTCATGTTACCACTTAAATCCAGGGATCATTCTTGGCAATCTTATTAATGGGGGGGTGGGGATTAAAGATTGGCTATAATACCAACATATAATCAGAAAAGAAGTGAATAAAATACTACCCACTCTTCTAGGCCTGTCTAAAGCAACCTCCTTTCCGAAGTTTTTTCTAATCTTTAACAATCAAATGCGATATTTCGATACTCTGAAATACACAGCACTGTATCTGTTCCTCTTTTTAAAAACTCGGCCTGTTTTATCTTCTATTACATTTATGTGTATAATGATTATTCCTGTCAGAACATAAGCAACTTAAAGACAGAAACTGTGTCTTGCTTATATCTTTTATGGGTTGATTTGTGTCCCCCAAAAAAGATATGTTCACGTCCTAACCCCCAGTACCTGTAAATGTGACCTTATTTGGAAATAGTGTCTCTGCAAATGCCATTAGTTAACATGAGGTCATACTGAAGTTGTGTGAGCTCTGATCCAATATGACTAATGTCCTTATTAAAAGAGGAAAAAAATAGAGATAGACAAACAGGGAGAACACCACCTACAGAGCAAAGCTGAGATGACAGCAATGTAGCTATTAAGTCAAGGAATGCTGAGATTGTCAGCCATCACACCAGCAGTTAGGAGAGAGGCATGGAACATTCTCCCTCAGCAGCCTTAGAAGGAGTTAACAGGGCTGACACCCTGGTTCTGGACAGCCAGCCTCGAGAACTGTGAGAGAAATTTCTGTTGTTTTAAGCCTCCCAGTTTGTGGTAGTTTGTTATGGCAGCCCTAGGAAACTAATACAGTATCCTTCTAGCTATCAGCACAACACGTTAGGCTAAATAGGTATTTGATACTTTTGGAACTAAATGGACTCTGCATTCAAGACCAAGAAACATATCAGTAACGCAGAGAAGAAATATTGTAGATTTTAGTATTCTATAAATTGAGAAAAGAAGAAACCTACCAAAATGGTTTTGAGAATGCAGACACAAAGCTTAATGAAAGCAGCAAACAGTTTCCTCAGCAAAAGTGAAATTTCTGGGCTTAGCCACAGTCCTTTACCCTGCAGAGATCTTTGGTTAAAAAAAAAAAAAAAAAAAAAAAAAACTACTTATGAGAAACTTAGATTAAAAATATCAATTTTACATAAGGTCACATCCAAGGACTAGACAGAGTCATATGACAGCAGTATCATTAGGTAACCAGCTGAAGTACAGGGTAAGGAATAGCCAAGTATGTTCAGCAACTAACTAAATCAGGTTGGTTTACAGGAGAGACAATCTTGATAGTCTATGCCCAAGCTCACCCTGGTCGCCGCTTAATAGCCCTCTGGACAATGACCCCTCCACCTTGAATCCCAGGCCCAGAGTTTCCAGAAGCAATGGCTGGTCCCAGTGATGGCACATCTGATGTCATTTCTGTCAGAGAAAACAGGAAATACACATTTAAAAAAAAAAAAAAAAAAAGGTCCTTGCTTATCACCACAACATCAAGTTGGCAGGAAGAAAAGCTCAAGCTATAGGTAAAATCTAAGTTGTTTGCTAGAAAATACAAATGCTCATATCCAGGTTTCTCTTCTTGAATTCTTACATTGATAAAAGATTTTCCCTTACTTCAGCGCCCACCATTTCACAGAGTTTGGAAAAGAGAGTCCTATAGCATATAACTTCCACATTTAAAAGCTTTTTTTTTTTTTTTTTTTAATTGTACTTTAGATGAAGGTTTGTAGAACAAACTAGCTTCTCATTAACCAGTTAGTATATGTATTGTTTTATGACATTGGTTAACAACCCCATCACATCTCAACACTCTCCCTTCTCGACCTTGGGTTCCTTATTACCAGCTTTCCTGTCCCCTCCTGCCTTCTAGTCCTTGCCCCTGGGCTGGTGTGCCCCTTTAGTCTCATTCTGTTTTATGGGCCTGTCTAATCTTTGGCTGAAGGGTGAACCTCAGGAGTGACTTCATTACTGAGCTAAAAGGGTGTCTGGGGGCCATACTCTCGGGGTTTTTCCAGTCTCTGTCAGGCCAGTTATTCTGGTCTTTTTTTGTGAGTTAGAATTTTGTTCTACATTATTCTCCAGCTCTGTCCGGGACCCTCTATTGTGACCTAGCGGAGATAATGGATGAAGATGGCTAAACTAGACAACAGATTTTCGATGTATACTGAAAGAAAATGCCATCTAGGACTTTGATAGCTAGAGAGGAGAAGTCACTGCCTGGCTTCAAAGCTTCAAAGGACAGACTGACTAGTTAGGGGCTAATGCAGCTGGTGACTTTAACTTGAAGCCAATGCTCATTTACCATTCCAAAAATCCTAAGGCCCTTAAGAACTATGCTAAATCTACTCTGCCTGTGCTCTGTAAGTGGAACAACAAAGCCTGGATGACAGCACATCTGTCTACAATGTGGTTTACTGAGTATTTTAAGCCCACTGTTGAGACCTACTGCTCAGAAAAAAAGATTCCTTTTAAAATATTACTGCTCATTGACAATGCACCTGGTCACCCAAGAGCTCTGGTGGAGATGTACAAGGAGATTAATGTTTTTTCATGCCTGCTAACACAACATTCATTCTGCAGCCCAAGGATCAAGAAGTAATTTTGACTTTCAAATCTTATTATTTAAGAAATACACATGGCAGAATTACAGCTTCCATAGATTGTGAGTCCTCTGATGGATCTGGGCAAAGTAAACTGAAAACTTTCCGGAAAGGAGTCATCATTTTCGATGCCATTAAGAACATTCATGATTCACGGGAGGAGGTCAAAATATCAACATTAACAGGAGTTTGGAAGAAGTTGATTCCAACTCTCACAACAGTGGAGGAAGTAACTGCAGATGTGGTGGAAACAGCATGAGAACTAGAGCTAGAAGTGGAGCCTGAAGATGTGACCGAATTGCTGCACTCTCATCATAAAACTTTAACGGATGAGGAGTTGCTTCTTATGGATGAGCAAAGAAAGTGGTTTCTTGAGATGGAATCTACTCCTGGTAAAGATGCTATGAACACCGCCGAAATGACAACAAAGGACTCAGAATATTACATAAACTTATTTGGTAAAGTAGTAGAAGAGTTTGAGAGGACTGACTGGAATTTTGAAAGAAGTTCTACTGTGGGCAAAAAAAGCTATCAAACAGCATTGCATGCTACAGGGAAATTTTTCATGAAAGGAAGAGTCAATCAATGTGGCAAACTTCACTGCTGCTTATTTTAAGAAATAGCCAGTCACTCTAACCTTCAGCAAACACCACCTTGATCAGTCAGCAGCCATCTAACATCGAGGCAAGACCCTCAACCACCGAAAAAGACTACGACTTGCTGAAGGCCCAGATGATAGCATTTTTTAGCAATAAAGTATTTTTTAATTAAGGTACGTACATTTTTTAAGACATAAAGCTCCTGTACACTTAACAGATTCTAGTATAGTGTAAACATTACTTTTATATGCACTGGGAAACCAAAGAATTCGTGTGACTCACTGTTTATGATATTCGCTTTATTGCGGTGGTCTAGAACCAAATCCAGAATATCTCTGAGGTATGACTGTATTAAGAAATTGAATTTGTAATTATAACTCCCAAAGAAGAAATCTCCAGGTACAATTATTATACAGGAGAATTCAACCAAGCATTTAAAGAAAATTAACACAACCTCTTCCAGAAAATAGCTGAGGAGGGAGACACTTCTCAATTCATTTTATGAAGCTAATATTACCCTGATATCAAAACCACACAAAGACAATACAGGCAGTCCCCAGATTACGAACGTCCGATAAGAACCAACCCGCTTAAAGTCTATTACGTTAAAAATTTCAGGTACATACAATGGTTTGTTATAACAAATGGGCGTTACTTCGCAACACGCGTAAAACATTATTATTACTGTATTATTATGTTAAAGTTTTTTTTTCCTCTTTTTTTGCTAGATGTTCCCCGAGACCATGGTCCCCTCAGCCCTCAGCCCTATGTTAAAGAAGTTTTAGCGAACCTGGAAGTGCTGAATGTTTTTTATGCATAGAAAGATACACAATATACTATGACAGACATTTGACTGACGTTAGATATGAACCATTTACCTGTTTTGACTTACATACAAATTCGACTTAAACACAGATTTAGGAAGGAACTCATTCGTAATCCAGGTACTGCCTGTATGAAAAAACAAAACTAAAGACCAATATCCTTCATGACAACAGACATCAACAGCAACAGACAAAAAGAATTACACACTACGGCCAAACAAAAAACCTGCTGCTGTTGAGTTGATTCCGACTCATGGTGACCCTATAGAATACAGCAGAACTGCCTCATACAGTTTCCAAGGAGCACCTGGTGGATTCAAACTGCCAACCTTTTGGTTAGCAGCCATAGTTCTTAACCACTACGCCACCAGAGTTTCCACGCTATGAACAAAGTGGGGTTTATTCCAGAAATGCAGGTTACTTGATTATTTGAAAATCAATCAGTGTAATCCACCATATTAACAGGCTGAAGAATAAAAATATCACATGATCATATCACTCAATGCATAAAAAGTATTTGATAAAATTCAATACCCAACCCTGATAAAAACTCTCAGAAAAATAGGAATTGGGGGAATTTCCTCAATTTGATAAAAAGCATGGACAAAAAACATACATCTAGCATTAGACTTAATGATGAAAGACAATATTCTCCCTCTAAGACTGAGAACTAGGCAAGAATATCTTCTCTCACCACTCTTATTCAAACAGTGCTGGAAGTTTTAGCCGGAGCAAGAACGCAAGAAAAGGAAATAAAAGGCATATCAAGAAAGGAAGAAATAAAACCACCCCTATTTGAAGATAATATGATTGTCTACACAGAAAATCCTAAGAAGTCTACCAAAAAAAACTCCTAGAACTAATGAATGAGTTCTGCCAAGTGGCAGTATACAAGAAAAACATTTTTAAAAATCAATTCTATTTCTACATAATAATAATACCTGGACATCAAAACTAAAAACACAATACCATTTATAATCACTAAAGAAAAAGAAAAAAATATTTAGGTGTAAATCTGACAAAACATGCACAGGACTTATATACTGAAGACTACACAACGTTGATGGAAAAAATTAAAAGAAGCTTTAAATAAATTGAGAGACACACTGTGTTCATGGATTGGAAGAGTAAACAAGGATGCCAACTCTTCTCAAATTGATAAATAGGTATTTGCTACACAATCACAGCTAGATTTTTTATAGATACAAACAAGATTATTCTAAAATTTGTATGGGAAGGCAAAGGAACTAGAATAGCTAAAACAATTTTGAAAAAGAAGAAAATGGAAGCTATCAGTCTACCCAATTTCAAGACTTATGCAATTAAAAAAAAATACTACAATAATTTAGACTGTGTGGTCTTGGGGGAGGGATACACAGATCAATGTAATTCAGAAATACACCCACACAAAATATGCTCAACTGATTTTTGACAAAGGTATAAAAGGAATTCAATGGAGGAAAGATACCATTTTCAACAAATGGTGCTGGAGCGATTGGACACTCATAGGCAAAAAAAAAAAAAAAAAAGAATTTCAACCTATGCCTCACACGTTATACAAAAATTAGTCAAAATAGACCACAGACCATAAAGTTGGACCCCTGCCTCACACTGCATCCAAAAATTAACTCAAAATGGATCAACAACCTAAATATAAGAGCTAAAACCATAAAATTCTTAGAAGAAAATACAGGGGTAAAACTTCAGAACCTTGTTTTTGGCAATAGATTCTTAGATGTGACACCAAAAGCATGAGCAACAAAAGAAAAAAATAAATTGGGCTTCATTAAAATTTAAAACTTTTGTACACGCAAAAACATTATCAAGAAAGTGAAAAGACAATCTATAGAACTACATTAAATATTTGGAAACTATATATCTGATAAGTTTAATATCCAAAATATATAAAGGACTCTTACAACTCAACAACAAACAAAAAAAATTTTTTAAAAAAACCCTCAATTGTCATAGATTGAATTGTGTCCCCAAAAAATATGTGTATCAATTTGGCTAGGCCATGATTCCCAGTATTGTATGACTGCCTACCATTTTGTCATCTGATGTGATTTTTCTATGTACTGTAAATTCTATCTCTATGATATTGATGAGATGGGATTAGTAGCAGTTATGTTAATGAGGCAGGACTCAATCCACAAGATTAGATTGTTTCCTAAGCCAATCTCTTTTGAGATACAGAAGCGAGCAGAGAGACAGGGGGACCTCATGCCACCAAGAAACAAGAGCCAGGAGAATAGCGCCTCCTTTGGACCCGGGGTCCCTATGCTGAGAAGCTCCTAGTCTAGGGGAAGATTAATGACAAGGACCTTCCTCCAGAGCCAACAGAGAGAGAAAACCTTCCCCTGGAGCTGACACTCTGAATTTGGAGTTCTAGCCTACTAGACTGTGAGAGAATAAACTTCTATTTACTGCAGCCATCCACTCATGGTATTTCTGTTAGAGAAGCACTAGATAACTAAGACACCAATTAAAAAGTGGGCAAAGGATATGAATACATATTTCTCTAAAAAAAATCCAAATGGCCAATAAGCACATGAAAAACGCTCAACACTATTAGTCACTAGAAAAATGCAAATTAAAACCACAATGAGATAACCACTTCATCCACTTCACATCCAACAGAATGGCTCTTATCCAAAAAACAGAACATAACAAATGTTGACAAGGATGTGGAAAAACTGGAATATTCATCCATTGTTGGTGGGAATGTAAAACAGTGCAACCACTGTGGAAAACTGTTGGCAGTTCCTCAAAAAGTTAAATATAGAATTACCATATGACCTAGCAATTCCACTCCTAGGTATATACCCAAAAGACTTGAAAGCAAAGATTCAGATATCTGTACATCGATGTTCACAGCAGCAGTATTCACAATAACCGAAAGGCTGATACAACCCAAACATCCATCAACAAATGAACAGATATATGCATACAATGCAGTATTAATCAGCCATAAAGAGAAATGAAGTTCTAATACATGCTGCCACAGGAATGAACCTTGAAAACATTAGTAGAGTAGTGGTAACCAGGGGCAGGGGGAGAGGGTAATGAGTTAATGCTTTAAAAAAAAAGGATACTTGTAAAGGCACTGAGAATAGGGAAGATGGGGAACAAAGAAAAAAAGAGGATGAATTGCTTCAAGGGGGGAAAAAACGGATCATTGACTTAAATGTAAAACTAAAACTTTTAGGAAAAAAAAAGAGAGACAGAGAAAATCTCCAGAATCTAGTGCTAGGCAGTATTCTTAGCCTTAGCACCAAAGGCATCATCCATAAAAGGAAAAACTGATAAATAGAACTGCACCAAAACTAAAAACTTTTGCTCTGCAAAAGACACCAGAAGAGGATGACAAGAAAACTTAGTGGGAGAAAACATTTGCAAACCATATATTCAACAAGGGACTAGTATCTGGAATGTATAAAGAGCTCCCTAAACTAAACGTAAACAACTATTCCAGAGGGATAAAGGGAACAGGAACCACTTTATTATAAACTCGTGATTTACCCTTGACTTTTGGCTTGCCAGGAGCCCTGGTGGCACAGTGGTTAAGTGAATGGATGCTAACCAAAAGGTCACTGGTTCGAACTCACCAGCCGCTCTATGGGAGAAAGATGTGGCAGTCTGTTTCTGTAAAGAATACAGCTGTTGAAACCCTATGGGGAAGTTCTATTCTCTCTTACAGGGTTACTATGAGTTGGAATCAACTTGACAGCAATGGGTTTGGTTTTTGGTTTTGGCTTGCCTATGTTTCTTGCTCTGGCCAATGAGATGTAAGCAGACATAACAAGAGGAGGGGCTTGAAATGTGCCTGTGCTGTTGGACTTTGCAATGCAGTGAATTACTTAATATGGCCATTTTATCCATGGATGGTCTTAAAACTCCCACACAGTGATTGGGACCATGCAAATAAGGTGTACGGAACTCTAACGAGGGGATTGGTCAGTACTGCCATCCTGCTAGGCTTAAAAAAAAGCCAATATCAGAGCAGAGAAGGGACCATACTACCACCAAGAAAGAAGAGCCAAGACTGGAATGCATCCTTTAGACCCAGGGTCTCTGCAATGAGAGCCTCCTAGACCCAGGAGACAGACAGCCGTAACACTGAAGATGGTACAAGACAGCAAGAAGTAGCAGCAGAAAAATGGTGGCAGGAGAACCAGGAGACCAGTGTGAGACAGCACAGTGGCCTTCCCAGCCTACAAAGTGAGGAGGCTACAGTGACTTTGCTGACCCATGTAGTGAAGAGAGCTGAGCACCTTCAGGCAGGAGTCTTACTGGCAGAATGGGGTATCTCCGGGCACTTGGCAGAGCTAGGCTCACTGACCCAGAGAGCAGGAGAGAGCTAAGTGCCTTCAGGCCAAGGCTTATTGGAGGAGTGGGGTACCTCTGGGCACTTACTGGCAGAGCTAAAGAGCTTTCTAACACTTGCTCGAGCAGGGCAGAGGCAAGGCCAAGAGGCCAAGGGCAAGAGATAGGTCTGCCTGTGGGCACAGCTGAGAAGCTGTCCTGATTGAAGAATTGTATCCTAAGTTGATCCTGAATTGTAACCTGTTACTTCCTTAATAAACCCCATAATCATGAGTATTGTCTGTGAGTTCTCTGTGGCCACTGCAACAAATTATCAAACTCAGCAGAGAAGTGGAGTGTGCCATGGGATGGACAAGTGGTGTTAGAATTGGTAAAAAGATTGAACAGTGGAGATATGTTTGACCACCACTTCATAGGAATCAGCTTTGGGCTCACAATGATGGTGATTCTTTTCTCTGCCCCTCATGAAGTTAGACAAGGAAGTTGGATGACACTCCTATGCTATTTTTTTACAGTTGGTGTCAGAAGTGGGATTCATTGCAATGGCTCCAGATTCAAGGAAGCATAAGACTTTATAAGAGAAAGAACCAAGGGGCGTGGGAAATAAAACTTTTGATCCCTAGATGGCTACTTTGGTTGTTGTTATCCATAATGGCTGAAAGGAAAGTAAGACATGTTATGCTGATGCAGGAGAAATAAAACCCGCACCTGGAGCGGCTTGGGGCAAAAGCCAGGCCAGTTAGGCAAGATGACTGACAAGGGGCCAGGGTCTTCTGATTCCACCTAGCCAGAGGCCCAAGGCCATATGCATATGAATGGGAAGAAAGTCAAGGTGTAGAGAAGATGAAACTGGAATGTTTTAAAAAAGGGTTCTGTGTTTATCTGAAGGTACTATGAATACTGAATGTTCTCCTACCTGGTGTTGTAAAAGGAGACCTGGTGGGGCAGTGGTTAAGCACTCGGCTGCTAACTGAAAGGTTGGCAGCTTGAACCCACCAGCCACTCCATGGGAGAAAGATATGCCAGTCAGCTTCAGTAAAGATTACAGCCTTGGAAGCACTATGGGGCAGCTCTACTCTGTCCTACAGGGTCACTGTGAGTTGGAATCAATTTGATGGCAGTGGGTATGGGTTTTTTAGTGTTGTAAAACAGACCTAAATGTATAATGGAAATGAATGTTGGGAATTATAGATTACAGAGAGAAAGTAGCTCCACCTTCAACCAATACTTGACTGGACATGCTAAAAGGGAAACTAGGATTTGCCTGAAACACAGGCTGCTTGTTTCAATCCAGTAGCTCTGTGTATGGAGTATTGGGGGCTTAGGTAAAAAACATGAGCCCCACCCAGAATCCTTCCAGTTAGGAAATCTGTATTTGAAAAGACACGTGGACCCACCCAGAACTGCTAGAGAGCAGGAGATTTGCATTTGAAGGAAGGACCGACCAAAAAAAAAAAAAAAGACTTTTGCTTTTTAAATTGCCAGCATGAGGTCTGCCAGAGGATGCAGAGAGACAGGAAAGTCAGTGCCCGTCTCGGAAGAACTTCATCCCAGGACTGGAAGTTAAAGGGAACCAACAAGTAGACAGCATCGTATGCTTGCTTGAGATGATCACCTGAGGCCACGAGATGAGTGGAAGTAGGGAAATACAGCAATGAAGAGATGGACTGAATATGGACATGTTCCACTGGCATCCACTGACGTAGTCCACGGAGACTAGGGATAAGAGTCAGAGAAAAGGGGCCGGCTGGTCAGAGATGCAGGGACGTGCATGGACTCCCAAGCCTACAGGTGGTGCCCACTGATCTAGCCCATGGGGGCTGGGGATGAGAGAAAGAGAAGGGGCTGCTGGCTGGTCTAAAGTGCAGGGAGGTGTGTGGACTCCTGAGCCTACGGCTAGTACCCACTAACCTAACCTGGACGGCTAGGGATGAACTGACCAAGAACCTGACCGAATGAAAAAAGAGGGATAAACTGGCACCATGAGCTGATGCAGACTGCTACAATTTGATGGCTTGCTCTGGACTGGACTTTGCTTATGGATGCAGATGCTCAAAAGTTCTAACCAGAACAGAAGATTCTTCAGACCAAGGTATATACTTGTCTCCTCAAAGTACTGGTTTGATAGGGACAGGCAATTAAGAAACTGGCTATCTAAAATGAAAGGAGATAAAGGCATGAAGTGGCTGGCTTACACATTTTTGTTGAGTGTGCTCACACTGAAAATGAAGGGACAAGGGAGGATCTCCACTGAAATACATTCTTCTTTTCCTGATGGGTCTGGGGGAAGATGCTGATAGGATTATATGATCCAGTTGTGAGTGTTGATTGTTAACAGGGTTAATTGTGATCGTAAAAACTATAATTGTAGAAACTGTGTGACAGAGTGGACTAAGGGGGAGGCACTGATGAACTGGAAGACAGGGGCCAAACATAAAGTCCCTCAAAGGTTTTGTTATGCTGATACCACGAGAGGCTGAGAGCAAGGGAATAATCTTACTTAAATTTTAAAATAGGCCAGAGACAGTGAAGCAGAGATGACTTTTGGAGAACCTGACCAGATCAGAGAGACACATGCAGCAGACCTGAATGGCTGATACCTGAGTAGTCTCACCTTGAGGACTTTTTGCCCTACTGAAGGGCTAACTGCTAATGACTGTTTTGGACTGGCAAAATGATTGGGAGGGGGAAGTTATCCTTCAAGTAGGAAACAACCATGGCTAAAAGAGCCAGAGGGTGGCCTGTGGTGCAGTGAATTACTTAATACAGTCCTTTTGGCTATGCAAGGTCTTGTAACTCCCACAGAGTGATCTGGTGGGACCATGCAAATAAGATGTATGGAATCCTAAAGAGGGGATTGGTTAGTTTTGCCATCCCCACTAGGCTTAAAAGAGAGCCAATCTCAGAGCAGAGAGGAGACTTCATTACCACCAAGCAAGAAGAGCCAGGAGTGGAGTGCGTCCTTTGGATCCGAGGTCCTTGTGATGAGAACTTCCTAGACTCAGGAGGCAGAGAGCTTTAACACCGAAGACAGCACAAGACAGTGAGAAACGGCAGCAGAGAAACAGAGGCAGCAGAACCAGAAGCCTGGTGTGAGATAGCACGGTGGGCTTCCCGGCCTATGCAGCAAGGTGGCTACAGTGGATGTGCCGACACACGGAGCGAGAGGGAGCTGAGTGCCTTCAGGCCGAGGCTTACTGGCAGAGTAGGGTGCCTCCGGGCACTTACTGGCAGAGCTAAAGAGCTTTCTGACACTTGCCCAAGCAGAGCAGAGGCGAGGCCGAGAGGCCAAGAGACAGAGAGGTCGAGAGCCAGAGAGAGGCCTGCCTGTGGTTATCGCTGAGAGGAAGCTGTCCTGATCAAAGAAATGTATCCTGAGTTGATCCTGATCCTGAATTGTAACCTGTTACTTCCCTAATAGCCCCATATTCATGAGTATTGTCTGTGAGTTGTGTGGCCATCGCAACGAATTATCGAACCCAGTAGAGAAGGAGAGAGGGCCTTGGGCCGGATGGCTGGTGTCAGAATTGGTAAAAAGATGGGAGGGTGGAGGTATCATGATGCTTGGTAAAGTAGACTGTCAGCAAAAAAGAAGAAGACCCTCATTGTTGGACTGGCACAATGGCTGCAACAATGGGCTCAAACACAGCAACAACTGTGAGGATGGTTCAGGATGGGGCAGTGTTTCATTCTGTTGTACACAGGGTCACTATGAGTTGGAACCAATTCAATGGCACCTAACAACAATAAATTGTTTTCTTCTCTTACTGCATTTTTCCAAAGGTTCTTTATCTGTGGGTTAAGAGGTAAAATTCAGATGGAAGGTCTGTGAACTTGGATAAGAAAAAATTGTATATTTTCAGTAATCACTAAATGAAAATTAACATATCCTTCAATTGTGAAAGTGGACAACAAACTACAGTAGTATTAGCAGTATCTGTGACTGTCATCAAGGTCCCTGGATGGTGCAAACAGTTCGTGTTCAACTATTAACCTAAAGGTTGGTGGTTTGAACCCACCCAGCTGTGTGGCAGAAGAAAGACCTGGAGATGTTCTTCCATAAAGATTGTTGTTGTTGGACACAATACAGCGGAAATCAGCACAAATGGACTAAACCAAAAGCTAAGAAGTTTCCTGAATATAATCAAACTCTTCAAGGGACAGAGTAGCAGGAGCAGGGGGTCGGGAGACCATGGTTTCAGGGGACACCTAGGTCAACTGACATAACAAAGTTTATTAAGGAAAGGTTCTGCATCCCACTTTAGTGAGTGATGCCTGGGGTCTTAAAAGCTAGCTAGTGGCCATCTAAGATGCAGCAATTGGTCTTAACCCACCTGAAGCAAAGGAGAATGAAGAACACCAAAGACATAAGGAAAACAGTAGCCCAAGAAACAGAAAGGGCCACATAAACAAGAGACTCCATCAGCCTGAGACCAGAAAAACTAGATGGTGCCCAGCTACTACCAATGACTGTCCTGACAGGGAAAACAACCAAGAGTCCCTGATGGAGCAGGAGAAAAGTGGGGCGCAGAACTCAAATTCTAGCAAAAAAAACCCAGACTTAATGGTCTGACTGAGACTGGAGGAACCCCGGAAGACATGGCCCCAAGACTCTCTGTTAACCAGAACTGAAACCATTCCCAAAGCCAACTCTTCAGACAAAGATTAGGCTAGACTATAAGACATAAAATGATACTCGTGAAGAGTATGCTTCTTAGTTCAAGGAGATACATGAGGCTAAATGGACAGCTCCTGTGTGGAAGTAAGATGAGAAGGCAGAAAGGTACATACAGGAGCTGGTTGAATGGACACAGGAAATCTGGGGTAGAAAGGAGGAGTGTGCTGTCACATTATAGAGAGAGCAACTAGGGTCACATAACAATGTGTGTATAAATTTTTATATGAGAAACTAACTTGAGCTGTAAACTTTCACTTAAAGCACAATTAAAAAAATAAATAATTTTTCAAAAAAAGATTGTTGTTGTTGGGTGCTGTCAAATCAACTCTAACTCACAGCAACCTCACGTGACACAGACTGTCCCACGGTGTTTTCTTGGCTGTAATCTTTGCAGAAGCAGATGGCAAGGTCTTTCTCCCAAAGAGTCACTCGGTGGGTTCAAAGAGCCAATCTTTTGGTTAGCAGCCAAGCACTTAACTGCTACACCACCAGGGCTCCTTATCCGTAAAGATTACAGCCAAGAAAACCCTATAGGGCAGTTTTACTCTGTAACACTTGGGGTCGCCATGAGTCAGAATCGACTTGATGACAACAGGTTTGGTGACTGTCATCAGTAGAAATGAGATATTTTCATGAGAGGTATTGCAGATACCTAGAATTATTATACTCAAGATTACTTAAAAAAATGGCAGTTCTCAGATTTGTTACTGTATCTTGTTATTTACTGTATCAATAAAGAATTAAACATATTAATCACTGTTTCAAATTTGTAATTTTTAATATTTTGATAACTGTATTTTAATATAATTTATTTCCTTTGTAATACCATGCATGGTTCTTTTATGTACTGAATAACATTCTGAGAAGGGTTTCAAGGGTGCTGCCAGACTGTCAAAGGGTTCCATGGCATCAGAACGTTAAGAAATCTTGATCCAGAGAACTTCCAAAGTGAATATGGGTATCTCTGTCTTATTTATGATTTCACTGAATTTAATTTAGGGAGTTTAATTCTATTCTGATTTAACTTAGCAGTTTTATCAGGAATGGATGATAAATTACATCAAATGCATTTGTAATGCATTTACTGATTTCATCTACTTTTTTCTTCCTTTAGTTTGTTAATGACATAAATTACATAGGTTTTTCTCTGGTTGAAACCATCCTCAAGTGCCCACTTGAGTGCCAGGAATAAACCCTACTCGAAAATTACAGTGGGCCGAATTGTGTCCCCCAAAAATTAATGCAACTACAACCTCAGAATATGATCTTATCTAAAAATAGGGTCTCTGCAGATATAATTAGTTAAGGTGAGGTCATACTGGATTAGAGTTGGCCCTAAATCCAATGATGGGTGTATTTATAAGAGACAGGAAAGGGAAATTAAGTACGGAAACACAGAGGACACACAGGGAAGAAGGCTATGTGAAGGAGGCAGAGATGGAGTGATGCACCTACAAGCCAAGAACGCCAAGGATTGCTGGCAACCAGCAGAAGCTAGGAAGGAGGCAGAGGACAGTGTTTCCCTCAGAGCCTAGAAGGAACCTACCCTACCGACATCTTGATTCCAGACTGCTGGCCTCCAAAACTGAGAGAGAATAGTCTGCTGCTGTGTTAAACTAGTCGGTTTGTGCTAATTTATTACAGCAGCCCTAGGAAACTAATACAATAATGATGTATGATTCTTTTAACATACTGCTGGATATAATTTGCTATGATAGGCTCCTTTTAAATGGAACTTAGTGTGATGTAAGGCTAGCACAGTTAAGTAGTATTCTTAGTGCACTGGACTCGAGTACCTTCTATAAAAATCACAATCCAGCTGACAGAAATTACACAAAAGAGTAAATATAGCACACTTTTATCAATCAAAAAGTTAATAACTTTTATCCTTTTCAAAATAATTGAACACAGAAAAGTTGGGAAGGGCAGCAGATTTTAAGGACATACTGGAGGGCATATATATAGTATGTTAAAAGACTACCTGGGAGTCCCTGGGTAGTATGGTTAATGTGCTTGGCTGCTAACTGAAAGGTTGGAGGTTTAAGTCCACCTAGTGGTACCTCAAAAGAAAGGCCTGGCAATCTACTTCCAAAAAATCAGCCATTGAAAACTCTATGGAGCACAGTTCCACTCTGACACACATGGGGTCACCATGAGTAAAAACTGTCTCGAAGATAACTGGTTTAAAGATTACTCAAATACAGCTGTCCTTCACATAGACGAAAATATAGGAAAGAAGCTTATGTGAGAAACGAGGTAAAAAATCTGCAGTTTTCAATGTAAAAAAGATAAATGAAGGAAATGGGATATACCATACCAAACCAAACCAAACCCACTGCTGTCAGGTTGATTCCGACTCATAGCGACCCTAAAGGAATACAACTGCCCCACAGGGTTTCCAAGGATCTTTACAGAAACAGACTGCCACATCTTTCTCCCGTGGAGCAGCTGGTGGGTTCAAACCTCCAACCTTTCAGTTAGTAGGCAAGCACTTACCCACTGTGCCACGAAGGCTCCTTAAATGGAATAATACCAAATCAAAATCAAACCCACTGATGTCAAGTCGATTACAACTCATAGCGACCCCACAGGGTTTCTGAGACTGTAAATCTCTACGAAAGCAGACTGCCACATCTTCCTCCCACAGAGGCGCTGGTGGTTTCGAACCACTGATCTCTCGGTTAGTAGTTGATCACTTTAACCACTGTGCCACCAGCGCCCCTTAAATAGAATACAGTAGACACCAAATAAATGCTTGATTGAGGCAGGAAGACAAGTGGGTAAGAAGGCAGGTACGTGGCAAACAGAAATGAAGGACGTTGATTGGTTTGCTAAGTAATTAAAAGTTCTAGACCCAGTCATGAAAACAGAAAAGTAGAACACACAGAACAAGAAAAAGAAGAGGAGTAGGCCAAACACATGAAGAAGAAATGGTAAGAAAGAACAAGTAACAAGTCTCAAGGAGAAGCTCATCAAAACAGCGTATTACCCTGAGATGATCCTTAAACCTTAAACCAGAAATATCCCCTGAACCTTGTAAAAACCAAACAGTACATTCATGCGCCGTATAACATCCATTCAGGCAATGCCTGACCGCATATACGTCCGTGGTCCCATAAGGTTATAACAGAGTTCAGAAATCCCGATCAGAGCCTGGGACACAGTGGGCGTAACTGGACGTAGCAAATGCAACAGCTTCCACAGGCAGCATGCACATCTCATGTCTCTCGTACACAAAGCAACTGCACCACCAGGTGTATAATGGTACAGCACGGTAAATAACCTATAACACGTCTCAATAGTCATAATAAACACCTATGTTGCTAGCTTATGTATGTACTGTACTTTCTATCGTTATTTTAAGATCAACTTTACCTACTTTCAAATAAAAAGTTTACCATATAACAGTGTACGCTTCAACCCGTAGGTAACAGAATCCAATCTTATATATCGTGCGTCCCCTGAATGTTGTAGCATTACCTACCTCTCTGTTTAATTTTCTTTCAAAAATATTACCGTGGAGTGTATCAGGGATCCCAAATGCAGCAAAACCAGTGCTAGCGATAAAAGCAGCAAGAGGCACAGGAGAAGTATCGATTCGGAAGTGAAACAAATGGTTATTAAACAACATGAAGGCGGAAAATCAGTGAATGCTACTCCTCGCTATTTTGGCAAGTCTGCACAACATCCAAATCATATAACATCCTATTTCACAGAACTTATCGTGGACGTTAATCGATGCATGACTGTAGTTTGGCTTAATTAGTAAAATATCTCTGCCTTGCTCTTTTAAGAACAACCTACGTGGGAACGAATTGACAACAGCAACTCAAAAGATTTAACAGGAAACTTAGGAGGAATTGAGTTTATGTTAATGGGGGAGGAAAAACTCAGAAAAGGAGGGTGAGAATGGCTGCACAACTCAAAGAATGTAATCAGTGCCGCTGAACTGCACGTGTAGAAACTGTTGAATTGGTTGTTATGCTGTGTATATTCTCAACAACAACAAAATAAAGTTTAAAAAACAACCAGCGTAATAATCTGACCAGACCACTGTGTCCAGCTCTGGGGTGTGAAGAACTAGGAGGATGATTCCAATAAGAACCTTAGTTATCTGAAGAGCTGAAAACCAGAACACGTTGCCGCCGGGTTGAGTTTCAAAATAGGGAGAATGAAGAGAAACAGACATGACATTGCGTAAGTTCCTATTTCCCAATACCTAAAAGAGGTAAATGGGTAATGGGTAAAAATCTTGTTAACCGATGTTTTTAAAACTATAGTTTACACAGGGTGAAAATTATCTGGAAACCCATTTCTCCCTAATGTCAGCCTTACAAATCTAAAAAGTGTTCCTTCATTCGCCTTCTACCCCACATTCTCAGCCACAATAAACTGTACCTAAAAGTACAAAAAGAGATCTCTGCTAACGAGAACGCCAGAGTCAAGGGAGAACAAAATGTACACTCGCCACAGACTCATTCACTTCTCTGGTTCGAATACCGAATTGTAAATCAAACACCTAATCTCTTTCCAACTAGTCTTTTAACCAATGCATTACAAATCACACATCCAACTACAAAAGTCTTCCCGTAACAAGAGAGATACAGGCTAAGACTTCATGAATCACTTACCTACCCATTTCTGTTTGCCACTAGCATGGAGAATTAGTGAAAAGTGATAAAATATGAAGAATTATCAACTTATACAAGAAAAAAAAATCGCATTAGAACTCTTACTTCAACAGAACTCAGAGTAGAGCAGAAACCATATCTTACTCTTTTTTTGATCCAGAGCAATGTTAAACCAGTGAAAAATGCAGTAGAACCAGGTCCCTTGAAAGACACTGAAGGGCCACCAACATTCTCTAAAATCATAATCTAAGTACAATTAATATGATCAAGCATTGTTATTAACCCTAACAAAGGATTAATTTAAATGAAGCTAGAGAGAAGAGTGAAATTATTACAAAAACCTTTTGCAGACATACGTGAAGACACAGCTAACGAGAACTGCAGGGAAATTTATCAACCAGCACTCAGAAGGACAAAGTAGAAAGAAAAATTAAACAAAAGAGAAAGAAAAATCAACTAAATAGGTATGATGTTCCTGGTCCCTAAACTGGCTCTAAGGAAAGAAGGTTTGACCATGCAGCAAAGAATTCTGACCTGAAACCCATTTTCTCTCTTTTCACTGAACACAGTACATTTCCACCCAGTGTTCCTTCCTCCATCATGGGCTTCATTTCCCAGAAGACAACAGGCTACTACTATATGATCTCTTCCTTTTGCCAAAAGGGGGTAAAAGGAGAAATAAAGGAAGAAAATACATTTTGTGGTTTAATTATCATGTCTTAAATGTGGGACCAATAACTTGGAAGAGACAGAAGAATTTTTCAACATCGAAAAAGAAATTTAAATATTGCAGAAGCAGGCAAAGGACAATAAACAAAATCATTTCATTAGCAATGATTCTACACAAATAAACGCGCTATTTTCTCTTACCAATTTAGGCTGATATTGATTAGCTGACCAAAACGTGGTCAAGAGACTGTTCTGGTTGCTGTTGTTTAAAAAACAAAAACAAAATAAAGGAATCCCACCCACACAGCTGGAAAAAACCTTCTTACAGTATGTACTAAATCCTGTTTACCGAGGCCACCTCCTAAGAGTAAATGCTTTGCAACTAGACTAGGGTTACATAAGTATTTTGCAATGTGTGGTCAGTTTAAAATCTTGTTTATTTACTGGATAGCTCACACGTAAGTTATTTTACTACAAGGTCAGGTTTGCAATAATAATAAGCATCTTTCTAGTGTTATTCTATCACTCAGCACTTGTAATGGAATTTTAGCCATTAGTTCTATCTTCTTTCCCTCGACAAAAAATTTAGAAGACAAAAAATATATCTACTTGTGACAAACCATTTCTCAATATAGCTCTGTCCCAGCAACATAGTGGGAAAGAGTAAATTTTAGTGATTCAACTGAATGGTATTAAACTCTGGGTACTGCAAAATAATACTGCCTTTCAGACACTTAAAAAAAAATCTAATTTAAATTTTAACATATGGCACGGCAGTGAATCCTTCCCATTGCTGTATTTTCCAGGAACCCCCAATACACACACACACACACACACACACACTCCTCTCTCTCTCTCTCCTGCCCTTTTTTAAAGGCTACCAAAAATATGGATTTCTGGGATTTTAGTTTGCAAGAGAATGGCCAAGGTCAGCAAGGTTAAATTAGGACCCCTAAAGTGAAACAGAAGGCCTGGTGGCAAAGTGGTTAAGAGCTCAGCTGCTAACCAAACGGTCAGCAGCTCGAATCCATCAGCAGCTCCTTGGAAACCCTATGGGGCAGTTCTACCCTGTCCTGTAGGGTCTCTGTGAGTGGGAGACTTGACGGCAACAGGTTGGTCTTTTTTTCTGCGGGGGGAGGGGGGGGGCCTTTAAAGTGAATACTTTCTAGGGAGAAATACTACAATACAATGAAAAGAGGACTGGGACTAGAAATTTGAAGAGCTCATCGCCCTGTTTTTGTGTGCTCTCGACTCGATCCCGACAGAGCAGACCTGGTTTCCTAGGCTGCAATCTTTACAGGAGCATATGGCCAGGCCTTTTCTCCTGCCAAGTGGCTGCTGGGATCGAACCTCTGACGCTTTATCTTTCGGTTAGCAGCCAGCGCTTAACCACTGCGCCACCAGGATTTCCTCTCATCTCACCCCCCTAAAAAAAAACAAAACCCACTGCCCTGGAGTTGATTCCGACTCATAGTGACCCTACAGGACAGAGCAGCCCTGCCCCCATAGGGTTTCTAAGGCCGTAAATCTTCACAAAAGCCAACTGCCACATCCTTCTCCTGCACAGCGGCTAGTGGGTTAGAACCGCCGACCTCACGGTTAGCGGTCGGGCGCTTTAACCACTGCGTGACCAGGGCTCCTTCTCATCTCCTTGGATTTCCACTATACCCCACTCCATCTCTTAGATGTGACCGGTGAATTTTTTCATTTTTTATTTTTAATAAACGTTCGTGCTCCCCCTTTTGAAGAGATGATCACTGAATAATGGCATGGAACCAAACTTTTCTGAAAGAACGGGAACTACCCCGACCCACACCGAACAAGATTTAACCCTGGGATTCTGGACGCATGCTGTGGGCACGACCTGTCCCGAACCAAAACCATTACACAAATCTCGGTCCTCAGCTGCTAGAGACACTCGAGGCACCTCTGAATGCAGAAACCTAAGTTTCACAGTACAGCCGCAGGAGGGGGGGCGGAATCTGGGGACCCTGCGAGTTTACAGTCAAAGAATTTTAGAATGCAAATTAAAACCTAAACGTCTAAACGTCTGGAAAGTAACACCTGAGCTAAACAGGAACGCGGTTCAGTATTTACGAACCCGAGCTACTCTTAAAGCAAACCGAGCCTCTCTGTCCAGTTATCTGGCAGCCAGCAGCGCCAGCGGGCAGAGGGTTAAGAGGACCACATCACACACCACAACGCCGCCAGGGCGGCCACTCCGACAGAGCCCGGGGCGCAGAACCCCCAACTCCCACCCGCCCGCCGGGTCCCTCCACCGCGGATCACCGCAGTTCCCCGGGTCGGGCCCTCCCCCAGGTCCCTCCCCTCCCCCACTCCCCTCGCCGCCCCCGCCCGTGCCAGCGCTCTCAGCTCCAGCCGCGGCCCCCCAACCTCGGGTCTCCTCAGATGCCAGACCCTTCAGCCCCTCCCCTTTGCGAGGCACCCCAAGTCCCGGTCCACCGTCTCCTCACCGGGGTTAGCAGCAGTCGCCGCCATGGCCGTAGATGCCACCACCACCGCGCCAACCCCCCTGATAGGAGGAGCCGCCGCCACCGAGCTGGGAGGAGGCGGTGGAGAGAGCCACGCCCCAGACGCGGCGCCGTACCGCCGCCACCGCTACCGCGGAATCCAAGATGGCGGCCGCAGCAACTCACACCAACCCCCGCCCCTACGCCTGGGAGGTTCCGCCCCCAAAGTGGGTGGAGTCATCTCCACGACTCCTCAGGGAAACTGACCAATGGAAACGCCAAATCGACCAGGGGCGGGGCTGGTCACTGCCCAGCCGGTCCCTTGGAGGGAGGGCAAGGAAGAAGGCCAGCTGTCTCCATAATCCCGCCTCCTTTGCGTCAGAGGTCAATGACCCAGTGACGTCAGTGAAAAGCAGTTAAGGTGGGGATTTTACTAACAAAGCTTTCCCGAGTCTAAGAATGACGGATTCCCCCGAGTGGTCGCTCTGCAGATGATTTATTTTGTAAATTCTCTGTAGGTGTGCTCACGCTTAAGCTTCACATGGTGATTTCAATGCTTTCTTAGAGTTGTTTTCTTTTAAGGACCTTTGTCCATGGTGAAAGAAGTTCAGTAACTACTTCTTGAATGCCTGCTATGGAACTAGCCAGCAGTGTGAGAGGCTCCAGGCGCTTATGGTCTAGTAAGGGATACCTACAGCAAAAAGAGGAGACAACGTAGGAAGTAAAGATTTCTGATGAAGTAGGAGAACACTTTTTTGGTCGATACTAGGGACATAATGACAGAGTTTTAGCAGGGAAATGATGAGTGAAGACTGAACAGATTTAGTGTCTAATAGTAGGAAGCACTGAGCACTTCATAAGGGCCAGACACTGTCCAAATGCTTTATATGTATTTACTCATTTAATCATCACAACACTCTGAGGTAGATTCTATTGTTATTTCCGTTTTGCAGATAAGAAAACAAAGGCAAAGAGGTTAAGCAAGGGACACCCAGCTATTAATTAGTGGTATGAGAGGCAAACTGACGAAGGCTGACTGGGAACCTGTTTCCACCGTTCCTCCGTTTTAACACTACATGATCACAAAACGGAGGATGACTACATCATTATATAACAGCCAAATTACATCATTACTTAACTGCCAAACTATATTATTAGGTAGCTGCCAAACCACTGAGACCGTGGTCCAGCCAAGTTGACACAACTTTAACCATCACAGCCCATCCCTTGTCAACTTGGCACCTGTACACTTCTCTTTTAACTATATATGATCTCTAAATGAAGACAATTATTAAGTCATACTTGTGCCTAACATGATACAACTAACACACATACAACCAAAAACACACTAGCCCCGTTTACCTCTTATATTTTATAATAAGTGATGGCATAAGGGAAGGAAGAAAAAACATTTTTATATATATATATACACACACACATACATGTATATACACACATACGTATATGCACACGTACACATATAACAACACATGGAAGAAATACTATAAACAATTACAGTACTTATTTCTGCAACTGGTCACATGGTAGTAACTGGTATTTAGAACTACCTTCTTCCACCACCCATTCTGTATTCCCTTTGCCCTCAGCAAGCACCTCGGCTGATCGTGGTTCTTTGCATCATGGGGTGACCCAAACCTTCATTCCTGAAGGGTCTAGGCCATTAGTAGTCATGTGACAATTGGGTTGCTGTAGTTTTCCATTGACTTTAATCACAGGGCATGGTAGTACTAAGAGATGCCCTACCCGCTGCTGTTGATTCAATTCCAACTTATAGTGACCCCATAGGATTTTCAAGACTATAAATCTTTATGGAAGCAGACTGCCACATCTTACTCCCACGGAGACACTGGTGGTTTTGAACTGCCGACCTTTCACTTAGCAGTCGAACTCTTTACCACTGCTCCACCAGGGATCCTTAAGAAATGCCCTAAGGGATTGGCTATATTCCAGACATGCTCTTCTTTACTGCCATTGTGTAATATCAATCTTATTTCCCCTTAGTAATCAGAATCACTCACACCAGCCAATATGTAACTCCCTTCTTTGCCTGTTGATCCAAAGGCATGAAGAGTCCAGAGTGACCAGGTGACATTCTTAACTCCCAGTACAGTGGAATCAGTGTTGTGTCTCCAGGTGGGAGTATTCCTCCATTTGGAACTAAGACTAGATCCACAGAGCATAGGGTCAAACATTTTGTGAGTGGGTTAGTAGGGGTAATAGTGAGTGGTGCCACTCCCATTTCCACCCTTTGATTCTTGGACCCGTGAATCCTGCTATGGGAGAAACAGCACCATATATTGGACGCTGGTTTAGAGCAGATACAGCCTCCCAGAGAACATCACCCCAACCCTGCAACGTAATGCCACCTAGCTGATGTTGTAATTGTGTCTTCAGAAGGCCATTCCATCGTTCTATCAAGGCAGCTGCTTCAGGATGATGGGGAATATGGTAAGACTAGTGAATTCCTTGAGCATGGGCCCATTGCCACACTTCATTTTCTATGAAGTAAGCCCCTTGATCTGAGGCAATGCTGTGTGGGAATACCATGATGGTGAAAAGGCATTCTGTGATTCAACGGTTGGTAGTTTTGGCAGAAGCATTGCATGCAGGGAAGACAAACCTGTATCCAGAGTAAGTGTCTATCCCAGTAAGAATGAAACACTGCCCTTTCTATGATGGAAGCAATCCACTCTAATCAATTTGCCACCAGATTGCTGGCTGATCACCTCAAGGAATGGTGCCATACTGGGGACTCAGTATTGATCTCTGCTACTGGAAGATTGGGCAATCAGCAGTGGCTGTAGCCAAGTCGGCCTTGGTAAATGGAAGTCCCTGTTGCTGAGCACATGCATAACTTCCATCCGTGCCACCATGGCCACTTTGTTCATGAGCCCATTGGGCAATGATAGCAATGGCTGGGGAAAGAGGATAACTGGTTTCCACAGAACGCATCATCCTATCCACTTGATTGTTAAAGTCCTCCTCTGCTGAGGTCACTCTTTGGTGAACATTCACATGAGACACAAACACCTTCACTTCTCTGGCCCATTCGGAGAGGTCTGTCCACATATCTCTTCCCCATACTTTCTTGTCACCAATTTTCCAATCATATTACTTCCAAGTTCCTGACTATCCAGCCAAACCATTGACCACAGCCAATGAATCCGTATTCAATTGCATATCTGGCCATTTCTACTTCCAAGCAAAATGAATAAACAGGTGCACTGCTTGAAGTTCTGCCCATTTGTGGACTGTGATGGTTCTGCCCACAGAGCAGTGGAGAAGGATTTCCCTTCTCCACTGTCCTTCAGGGAGGTCCCAGAAAGGAGCTGAAGTTCTGCCACTGTCCACTTTCGAGGGGTACCTGCATATTGCACAGAACCATCTGTAAACCAGACACGAGTTTTCTCTTCCTCTGTCAACTGATCATGAGGAACTCCCCATGAGGCCATGGGTGCAGACTGGGAGGGGGAAGGTAATGTGATAGGAGAGGAGACCATGGGCATTTGGGCCACTTCCTCGTGCAACTTACTTGTGCCTTCAGGTCCTGCTTGGGCCCGATCTCATATATACCACCTCCATTTAATGATGGAGTGCTGCTGTGCACATCCAACTTTATGGCTCTGTGGGTCAGACAACACCCAGTTCATGATGGGCAGCTCAGGCCACATGGTGACTTGATGGCCCGTGGTTACTCGTGTGGTTTCTATTAAGACCCAGTAATAAGCCAAAAGCTGTTTCTCAAAAGGGGAGTAGTTATCTACAGAGGATAGCGGGGTTTTGCTCCAAAATCCTAAGGGTCTGTGCTATGATTTGCCACTTTGTCTAGTGAAAGTAGGACCAAACAACCAGCTTCCCTATACTTCTCATTCTGACAAAATTGTAGAAAAATATCAAGCATGAAATCACCCAGAGTCTCACTTCTCATCAATACTTGATCTATTGGTGGTGATATTTTGCATATTAATATTGTCATCTGATGTCATGGATTAGCAGTACCCTCTTTACTACTGGAGGCAGAGTCATCAGCACCTTCAAGACTAGGCAGACTTGAGAACCAATTTAGAAAACTCATCCTTATGATTTTGTTTCTCTAGAATCACTCTTGGTACCAAATGTCTTAGGCTGTGTTCTCTAGAGAAGCAAAACGAGTAAATCATATATATGTAAATATATATAGAGAGAGATTTATCTCAAGGAAATGGCTCACGCAGTTGTGGAGGCTGGCAAGTCCCAAATCTGTGGATCAGGAGTCAGGCTAGAGGCTTCTCCTCATACACGTGGTTACAGAGGCTGATGAACCCAAGATCGGCAGGTTAGACAATGGGCTACCGGCTCACGGGCCACAGAAACTGACAAATCCCAGAATCGGCAGGTCAGACGACAGACTCAAGTCCTCAAGTCCCAGGTGATGACAGGTTGGATGTAGGATCCAGAGCGAGCAAGCTTTTCCAGATCATCAGTATATATTGGATGCAGGCCACACCCCCAAGGAAATTCCTTTTGCAACCGATTGGCTGCTCACATCAAATCACAAAATGGGGTATGACTGTATCAGATCATAAAATGGAAGATGACTACATCATTACATAACTGTCAAACTATATGATTATGTAATTGCCAAGCCACAGAGAATCATGGCCCAGCCAAGTGGACGCACAACCTTAACCATCACAGGTGCTTTCCACGAGTGCTGTGAGTCGTTCCTGTGGCTTATCAAACCAAAGGAATTGTGGGAGTCAGCAGGTCAGAAGTTAGAGCCCGGGGAGGGGGTAGTTAGCATCCTGAAGGGTTAGAGGGAAAACCCTGAATCTGTAGCCAGCAGGTCAGAAGTTAGGGAACTCAGGAGGGTCTCCCAAGCTTGCTGCTGGCGTCTGCCTATCTGGCAGTCTGAAGGACAGTGTCCTCTTCATCGTGCCATCTAACCTAGCTCCAGGTGGCTAGGGTCAGAGAAAGGAGCATTGCGTGGGCAGCTGGTGTCAGAACCGAGTTGAGAAGTGGAAAAATGAGGATTTTGTTTTGATTAGCCATACCATGGATAAAAAAGATACTACATCACACCCTTCATAGAAAAAACAAATGGTAGAAGTCATTTTGTTACAGAGATGCTTGTACAATTAGCTACAAAGTTAATAACAAATGTTTTGGTTGGAGAAAGTACAACAAGCTTTGGGCAAAATTCCTTTCTGGAATATCACACAGACTCATGATGTACAACCTGAAAGGGCACTATCTGTCCTCTGCCTGCTAGATGCTTGCCTCATGACTGTACATCACCGAGGCGCCAAACATGAATCAGCTCACAGTGTATATTCCAAATTCTAGCCTCCTGAACCGTGAAATAAGAAAGTTCTGTTGTTTCAAATCACCCACTTGTGGTATTTGTGCTACAGATACAGCAGCAATAGTTAACTAAAACAGTAGTCAAGAAATATTTCTTCTGATTCTGATTCAACATAGAACAAATTAGTGCAAACTGTAAATATAGTAAAATAGCCACCAAATGGGCAAATGTTAGAAGACTGCTTTTTCCACAATGAAGTCTGGAGGCCACTTCCAGAGAAGACGCTCTCAAAAGTTTTTTTAATAAGGGCTGATGTAAAAATCCCTGCTTTGTGATACAGATAACGCCAACAGAGACCATTTTTATTATTTCAAGTGGACTTTAGCACATGGTTTATCTGAGCACTAATTTTCATTATTTCTATTAATCTGAACTTATTACCTCAGATGCTAAACGCCATGATTTTTTAATGTTGAGAAAAAAATACCAGGATTTTGTAAGAAAACCAGACTGTGACGCAATTGCCTTGACTACCAAGAGTTTATTATTTCCCAACACATTATAATTTCCTCTCTTAGTTAGGGGGGGAAAGAAGGAATGTCACATTATTTGACATTTTAAACTACATCCAAATGTTGCGACAGAATGACAGTACTTTCCAGAGCTAAATGCAACCAATGCGAGTAAATACAACTCCTGTTCTTACCCAAGTTGAAACGTTTGATTTTCTAGCTTTGGAGGTTGCTATATGCTCTTCCTGAGCCCTGGTGGCGCAGTGGTTAAGCACTCGACTGCCAACCAAAAGGTCTGCAGTTCAAACCCACCAGCCCCTGCACGGGAGAAAGATGTGGCAGTCTGCTTCTGTAAAAATTACAGCCTTGGAAACCCTATGGGGCAGTTCTACTCTGTCCTATAGGGTCCCTATAAGTTGGAATCAACTCACCAGCAATGGGTTATATGCTCTTCCAAGGAGCCCTGGTGGTGCAGTGGTTAAACACACGGCTGCTAACTGAAAGGTCAGCAGTTTGACCCCACCAGCTGCTCCATGGGAGAAAGATGTGGCAGTCTGCTTCCATAAAGGTTACAGCTTCGGAAACCCAGTGGGGCAGTTCTATACGGTCGCTGTGAGTCGGAATCAATTTGATGGCAATGGGCTTTTGGGTTTGACACACTTTTTCACTTAGGATCTGACAAAGTGCTGAAAGCTGTCTTCAGTTAGACACTCTCCAAGATACTAGAGCTGTGTTAGATCCAAGTCAGAATTAGTTGGCATAGCCATCAGACACTTATTGCCATATATGACAAACTGATTGTGAATTCAGATTTTCTAATTTTAATAGAAATACAAATTCGGAAGACAACTGGGTGTGAAGCTGGACCTACTTCACACGTTTTCAGTTCACCAATATTACACCATCACTTTTACTACTATCAATCTTTCAACAATTACAAAATTTTTCTCTTTTTTTAACCGTTACGGTAAACTAGTTTTTTAATTACTTAATATGATGGTCTGCAGATGACCTTAGGTTTTGTTACTTGTCTCCTGGATAGAGTTGCCTGATTTAGTAAATAAAAATACAGGATGTCCAGTTCAATTTGAATTTCAAATAAACAACAAATACTTTTTAGTATAAGTATGTTCCAAATATTGCATAGGCCATACTTATACCGAAAAAATGATTCCTATTTTATCTAGCCACCCTACTCTGGGAGGGTGGGTTAAATTTTAGGAAATACTGATCCAGGCTATTTGAGGGAAGAGAGAGACTAGCACCATGACATCTACTTCAATAAATAGTGACTACTAAAATCCAGGGGAGAAGTTACAAGGACCTCACCCAGGTCCATGAAACTGAAGAGAAAATGATTGCCACAAATGATATTTGACAGAGCAATCAACAAGACCTGCCATAAAATTGGATAT
Organism: Dugong dugon; assembly: GCA_030035585.1. Lineage (NCBI taxonomy): Eukaryota > Metazoa > Chordata > Mammalia > Sirenia > Dugongidae > Dugong > Dugong dugon. The sequence continues at coordinate 196,443,658 of CM057462.1, read as the reverse complement.
GGAATGAAAGGAAACTGTGATATCAAAGAAGGCTTTTCAGTTCTACCGGTAACAGAGACGGGTACTAAGTGAAAGTTCAGGTTGTTTGAACTGGATGTTTGTTGGATTGGTTGGTGGGACAACCAGGTGAAAATGCTTATTAAACATATGAAATTGTAGGATACATGCCCAAAAAAGAGGCTGAGACCTGAGACTTAAACTTACGCATCAACTGCAAAAGGTGTATGGTTGCAGAGAATGATGGCACAAAAGTTGAAAGAGATAAGAAGAAAGTCACAAAGAACACCTCCAGAAATGCCTGTTTCAGATTCTTGAGGAAGGTAAGAGGCAACCTGGTAAGAGTAGAACGATGGAAGCCAAAGAATTTTTCAGATAAAAGCATTTGTACAGCAACATCATATGTTCACAACCTGTAACCCAGCGTTTGTATTTTTAGGGATTTATCTTACAAAAATATTTCCACAACTACCTAGAGATATGTACAAAGATATTCACTGCAATGCTGATATAATAACAAGAAGTTTGAAACAACTAAGTGCCCATCAATGGATAAAACGGACCATGGGATATCTATGTAATGGAGTACTCTACAGCCGTTAGAAAGAATGAAGTGGATCTACATGTACTAAAATGGAAAGATGCCCAAGACATACTGTTAATGAAAAAAAGCATAAAATAAGATCACTTTTTTGTAAAACATAATAATAATAGTAATAATAAATACAGAAATTAAAGCTGGAGAAATGCACTGAACTGTCGATAGTGTATCTCTGGAGAGTGAGGTTAATAGGAGAGTTCCATTTTTTGGTATGTATTCCTGTAATATTTGAATGTTATATAAGTTTATGTTACAGTTATAATTATAAAAACAAAATGATATAACAATTTTGTTTTCAGGTCTGTTGTCATGGATTGAACTGTGTCCCCCAAAAATATGTGTCAACTTAGTTAGGCCATGATTCCCAGTATTGTGTGATTGTCTTCCATTTCGTGATTGTAATTTTCCTATGTGTTGTAAATCCTAATCTCTGTCTGTGGTTAATGAGACGAGATTATGTTAAAGAAGATTTGGGTGGGATTGTAACACCCTACTAAGGTCACATCCCTGAGCCAATGTAAAGGGAGTTTCTTCCCTGGGGTGTGGCCTGCACCACCTTTTATCTTACAAGAGATAAAAGGAAAGGGAATCAAGCAGAGAGTGGGGGACCTCATACCACCAAGAAAGCAGCGCCAGGAGCAGAGTGCATCCTTTGGACCTGGGGTCCCTGCGTGGAGAAGCTCCTAGTCCAGGGGAAGATTGATGATGAGGACATTCCTCCAGAGCCAACAGAGAAAGCCTCTCCCTGGAGCTGACGCTCTGAATTTGGATTTCTAGCCTACTAGACTGTGAGAAAATAAATTTCTCTTTGTTAAAGCCATCCACTTGTGGTATTTCTGTTATAGTAGCACTAGATGACTAAGACATCAGTCAATAAATAAGTGGTAACTATTAAGGTTGTTGTTGGAAACCCTGGTGGTGTAGTGATTAAGAGCTACAGCTGCTAACCAAAAGGTCAGCTGTTCAAATCCACCAGGCGCTCTTTGGAAACCCTATGGGGCAGTTCTACTCTGTCTTATAGATAGGGTCGCTATGAGTCGGAATCAACTTGACAGCAATGGGTTTTTGGTTTTATTATGTTGTTGTTAGATGCCATGGAGTTGATTCCAACTTATGGTGACCCCATGAGATCTCTAGACCTGTCTTCCAAGGCATCTCTAGGTGGGTTCGAAGTGCTGACTTTTCTGCAAGTAGTCAATTGCTCAATTATTTGCCCCACCCTGGGACGTTGTTAACTTTGAGGTTAATGAACCTCAAATCCTAGTTTTCTCTCAGGAACGCTTTCAAATTTCTTTAAGGCATTTGGTATTGGTTATCTCTCCCTTGTAAAAAGATGCTACCCTTACGTCACTTCAATTCTTCCACACAATTTAAGATGATATGGTCAAGGCCCAGAGAAACTTGGAAACTGAAAATATACTTTTTTATTGCCAAATTTACTGTTATTTGGGAAAATAAAAGTTTAAGGACTGGGACTATACCTCATTTTCCATTTTATCCCTAGCACCTAGCACAGTGATTGACACATTGTAAGCATTCAGTAAGTGTTTACTAAATGTAGTACTTCGTCCATGGGAGTTTATTTTTTTAAGACGTGAAAATGTTTTGAAAAATGATCTATTCGAAAAAAAAGAAATTTTAAGTAGATAATGTACACTCGGTACAATATAATTTACTCGATTCCTTGCCTTCAAGCCCTGGAGTGTGTCCCTCCAGATATATTTTGTCTATTTGTAATCATCAACACACATGTATATACAGTATGTCCTATAGACATATGTATATTTTTATTGTTAATTTTTTGTTGTGCTTTTGATGAAAATTTATAGCTGAAGTTAATTTATCATATGAAAATTTATACACATATTGTTTTGTGACATTAGTTGCAATCCCCATAATGTGACAGCACACTCCCCCTTTCCACCCCAGGTTCCCTGTGTCCATTCGAACAGTTCCTGTCCCTTCCTGCCTTCTCAGACTGCTTTTGATAGAAGCTGCCCATTTGGTCTCGTCTATCCGATTAAGCTAAGAAATACATTCTTTATGTGTATTATTATTTATTTTATAGTCCTATCTCATCTTTGAGGAGTGGGCTTTGGAAATGGTTTCAGTTCCGGGTTAAGAGTGCGTCCGGGTGCCATAGTTTCAGGGTTCCTCCAGTCTCTGTCAGACCATTAAGTCTGGTCTTTTTACGTGAATTTGAGTGGTGTTCCACATTTTTCTTCTGCTCTCTCTGGTACTCTCTGTTGTGTTCCCTGTCAGGGCGGTCATTGGTGGTAGCCAGGCACCATCTAGTGCTTCTGATCCCAGGCTGGTGGAGTTTCTGGTTCATTTGGTCCTTTAGTCCTTTGGGCCAGTATTTTCCTTGTGTCTTTGGTTTTCTTCATTCTCCTTTGCTCCAAGTGGGATGGGACCAATTGATGTATCTTAGATGGCCGCTTGCAAGCTTTTAAGACCCTAGATGCCACTCACCAAAGTGGGATGCAGAACATTTTCTTAATAAACTTTATTATGCCAATTGACCTAGGTGTCCCCAAAACTCCTATAGACATATTTTTTTTAATTTATTTATTTTTTTATTGTACTTCAGGTGAAGGCTTACAGAACAAATAGTTTCTCATGAAACAGAAGTACACATGTTATTTTATGACATTGGTTAACAACCCCACAACATATCAACCCTCTAACTTCTCAACCTTTTTTTTTTTGGTGAAAATACACATAGCCAAAGATACACCATTTCAAACATTCCTACATGCACAGTTCAGTGACATTGACTACGCTCTTCGAATTGTGCTGTTATTCTCACTTAAGATGAAGGCTTACAAAACAAAATAGTTTCTCATTTAACAGTTACTACAAACGTTGCCCTATGACAATGGTTAACAACCTCACAACACATCAACAATATCCTTACTCAACCTTGGGTTCCCTATCACCAGCTTCCTTGTCCCCTTCTGCTTTCTGGCCCTTGTTGCTGGACTCCTGTACCTCGTTAGTCTCATTTGGTTTTGTGGGGCTGTCCACTCCCAGGCTGAACGGTGAACCTCGGAGGTAACTTCACCTCTGAGCTAAAAGGGTGTCTGGGGGCAACACTCTCGGGGCTTCTCCAGTCTCCTTTAGGCCAGTAAATCTTGTCTTTTTTTGTGGGTTAGAATTACGCTCTACATCCTTCTCCAGCTCTGTCCAGAACCCTCTGCTGTGATCCCGGTCAAAGCAGTCAGTGGTTGTATCCGGGCACCATCTAGCTGTACTGGACTCAGTCCGGTGGAGGCCTTGGTAGCTGTGGACAATTAGTCCTTTGGACTAATCTTTTCCTTGTATCCTGTTCTCTTCATTCTCCCTTGCTCCCGAAGGGATGAGACCAGTGGAGTATCTTAGATGGCCGCTCACAGGCTTTTAAGACCCCAGACACTACTCACCAAGGTAGAATGTAGAGCACTGTCTTTATAAGCTGTGTCATGCCAATTGAGCTAGATGTTCCCCGAGACCATGGTCCCCAGAGCCCTCCACCCAGCAATTCAGTCCATCAGGGAGTTTGGATGTGTCTACAGGGCTTCCGTGACCTTTCCTTGTACAAGTTGTGCTAGTTTCTCCTGTATTGCATACTGTCTCACCCTTCACCCTATAGACATATTTTTAATGAACAAAACAAAACCTTTGAGGAAACAGTAGTATATTCTGCATTGAAGATATTTATGAATGTGTATAATAACTAATGCTAGTTGAAATGGTCTTGACTTTTCTGATCCAAATGTCTCTTAGATTCTTTTGAGGAAAGGGGGAGAACATTTTAAAGCTTCACTGTTCCTGTTGATGGATAGTTCTTAAACTTGCGCACACATCATAATCACCTGGAGGGGCTGACGAAAACACAAATGTGACTCCCTCAAAATTTTTGATGCTGTAAGGCTGGGGTGAGGGTCCCAGAATTTGCATTTTTAGCAAGTGCCTAGGTGATGCTGCTAGTCCAGAGAACCACTGCAATAGACCAAAAAGCTGGCTAATAACCCATGCTCTACCACCCATGTGATCCTACTTAAAAGGTATTATTACCTGAACTATTAACCTTGGCTGCCACAGCCCTGGCAGAGTTGTGGAAATACTCCTCGTCCCCCAGTCTAGGCTCCAATTAAATCTAGTGGGATCATTTTCTCATTCACTGTGGGAGTGTCTGAAACTTGATCCTGTTTTAGTTGAACTATTCAAGAAGCTTCTGAGTTCTCCGTGCAGGAGTGGAGAAGGGAGAGAGCTACCAACTACTGTCTTTTTGCAAGAGGAGGGGGTTGATAAAAAGAGGAGAGGCTACCAAGAAGTGTGCTTGAGTCATCTGCCCTGCCAACAGCCAAATCCAGCCTTGGATGGCATTCTCTTAAAAGGTAAGTAACTGCTATCTTCCCTTCCTGGTGGAGTTTTTGCTGGGAATAATCTGAGTCTAATAGTACCTTTCCACAGGCTGGGGGAATTCCGGGAAAGTGACTGAGGAAGATAAAGAGCTTTTTTTTTTGAGCTCTTTTGGGGGAAAAAAAAGTGGAATTTACATCTGAGAGGGGAGATCTTGGGCATAGTCTCCTTTTGAGGCAAATTGGAGCAACCTCTGATTGATCCTATTTAGAGGATATCTTCAATGTTAAGTATTATAATGAAAACGTTTATTATTGTATTTCTTCACCATCACCTCTCTCTTCAGACTAAACTTAAAACGTATAGCCAGGAGAGAAGAGCTGGGTCCTTTAGTTTGTTTTTTGTTTTTTAAATTTTACTGTGCTTCAGGTGAAAGTTTACAGTGCAAATCAGTTTCTCATTCAAAAATTTATTCTCAAATTGTTTTGTGACATGGGTTGTTTTTTAAGAGATAAGGAATTGCAGATAAGGAGAAGGAAAAGTGATCTGGGAACAGAAAACGTGAAAAGTAAGAGGTGGTGGATCTTTCTAGAAGTGTTAAGTGAAAGAGGAGCTAACTGACTTTGCTCCAGGTTTGTCAGTGCTATTCCTTGTAAATTCTGTTCTTCACCAAACCAAGGAACCCATTGCATCAAGTCATTCTTGGCTCATAGCGACCCTGTAAGGACGAGTAGAACCATCCCATAGGGTTTCCAAAGCTGAAAAATCCTTCCAGAAGCAGACCGCCACGTCTTTCTCCCGTAGAGAGCAGCTGGTTGATTCAAACCGTCAACCTTTTGGTTAGCAGCCCAGCTCTTTAACCACTGCACCGCCAGGGCTCCTTCTTCTTAACCTTTGCAGGATCAGATTTAACAAAAACCAATAGATTCATGCCCCACTTCCTTTTCCCAAGTCTAGTCCTGAGCAGTGCTACTGTTTATCTCAAAGAAAACAAGATCCTTAAGGGCCACAAAAATTTTCCAGGGCAGGTCCTCTCTTTGGAAAACAGATCAGACTTTAGATCTACCGTTCTTGACAGTGTATCTGTCCAGAAATGCTAAGTTTTCTAAGGGATTTCAGAAGGAAACTGAATATCCAAGGCTGCAATAATTTATTATGATTTTTTTCCCATTCTAAAAACACTTGAAACCCAAGTTAGTGTTCAAAATCTCGTAGTCTTTTTCTTAAAGAGAGAACCCCTCACCCCCCGCAACACTGTATAAACTCAGACCCTGCAAAACCTGGATCTGATCCCTGCCAGGTCGGTGGAAACAAAACAACATCAGCCGTTTTTTTTTTTTCCTTTTCTAAAAATGTTTTCCCAATAAGGCTTATTTTATTTTTTAAGGGGGACATAGGAAGAATATCAGTCCACCTTGAACAAAATTAGCTTATTGGAATTTGGTAGCTGAGAAGGTTTAATAACTAGAGGACCTTTGATTCACGTTTTAGGAATTCAGATTTAATTAGATAAAGAAAAGGAGAATCAAAGATAACCTGAGGCTTTCCAGCTTGGTGAACCAAGTCATCAATGTCTTTGTAGCATTTGAGGCTGTTGACAAAACCCCTTCTTGAAATCCTCTCATCTCTTCAATTCCGTGATCCTACACTCTTCACGTTTTCCTGCTTTTAACTATTCCATTTGTGGTTCCTTGACCTTTTTCCTTCCCCATAAATGCAGACATTCTCTTGTCTCTAATTCTCCTTTGACCATCTCATCTTCTCCTATAATTTCAACTGTCCGATCCTGATATAACCATTCTATTGCTCTTGAACATAGAGTAGCTAAAGGGAATGAAAGTAATGATGAAGTCAAAGAGCTGAACAGAAGATTTCAAAGGGCAGTTCAAGAAGATAAAGTATTATAATGAAATGTGCAAAGACTAGGAGTTAGAAAACCAAAAGGGAAGAACATGCTTGGCATTTCTCAAGCTGAAGGAACTGAAGAAAAAATTCAAGCCTTGAGTTGCAATACTGAAGGATTCTATGGGTAAAATATTGAACAACGTAGGAAGCATTCAAAGAAGATGGAAGGAATACACAGAGTCACTGTACCAAAAAGAATTGGTCAATGTTCAGCCATGTCAGAAGGTAGCATATGACCAAGAATCAATGGTATTGAAGGAAGAAGTCCAAGCTGCACTGAAGGCATTGTCAAAAAACAAGGCTCCAGGAATTGACAGAATACCAGTCGAGATGTTTCAACAAACTGATGTAATGCTGGAAGTGCTCACTCATCTATGCCAAGAAATTTGGAAGAGAACTACCTGGCCAACTGACTGGAAGAGATCCATATTTGTGCCCATTCCAAAGAAAGGTGATCCAAAAGGATGCAGAAATTATCAAACAGTATCATTAATATCACATGTAAGTAAAATTTTGCTGAAGATAATTCAGGGAACTGCCAGAAATTCAAGCAAGATTCAGAAGAGGATGTGGAATGAAGACATCATTGTTGATGTCAGATGGATCTTGGCTAAAAGCAGAGAATACCAGAAAGATGTTTACCTCTGTTTTATTGACTATGCAAAGGCATTCGACTGTGTGGATCATAACAAATTATGAATAACGTTGCAAAGAATAGGAATTCCAGAACACTTAATTGTGCTCATGAGGAACCGGTACTTAGACCAAGAGGCAGTCATTCTAACTGAACAAGGGGATACAGTGTGGTTTAAAATCAGGAAAGGTGTGTGTCAGGGTTGTATCCTTTCACCATACTTACTCATTCTGCACACTGAGCAAATAATCAGAGAAGCTGGACTATATGAAGAGGAATATGGCATCAGAATTGAAGGAAGACTCATTAACAACCTGTGATATGCAGATAATATAACTTTGCTTGCTGAAAATGAAGACGAGTTGAAACACTTACTGATGAAGATCAAAGACTACAGCCTTCAGTATAGATTACACCTCAACATAAAGAAAACAAAAATCCTCAGGACTGGACCAATAAGCAACATCACGATAAACAGAGAAAAGATTAAAGTTGTCAAGGATCTTATTTTACTCAGACCCACAATCAATGCCCATGGAAGCAGCAGTCAAGAAATCAAACAATGTATTGCATTGGGCAAATCTGCTGCAAAAGACCTCTTTAAAGTGTTAGAAAGCAAAGATGTCACTTTGATGACTAATGTTTGCCTGACCCAAGCCGTGGTATTTTCAACCACCTCATACGCATGGGAAAGGTGGACAATGTATAAGGAGCACCAAAGAAGAATTGATGCCTTTGAATTATAGTGTTAGCGAAGAGTATTGAGTATACTATTGACTGCCAGAAGAACGAACAAATCTGCCTTGGAAGAAGTACAACCAGGATGCTCCTTAGAAGCGAGGATGGCGAGATTTCATCTTACAAACTTTGGACATGTTATCAGGAGGGACCAGTCCTGGAGAAGGACATCATGCTGGGTAAAGTAGCAGGTCGGCAAAAAAGAGGAAGACCCTAAAAAAGATGGATTGACGCAGTGGCTGCAACAATGGGCTCAAGCATAGCAACAATTGTGAGGATGGCACAGGACTGGGCAATATTTCATTCTGTTGTACATAAGGTCACTATGAGTTGGAACCTACTTGACAGCACCTAACAACAATCTTTGGATGACTCTCGGCTCTAAAGCTCTTACTCTACTTAATACTCCAAAACTCCAGTCCCACGCTCTGCCTCCTAAGCATGCCACATCGACCAAAAACCAAACCCATTGTCGTTGAGTCAATTGCGACTCATAGGGACCCTACAGGACAGAGTAGAACTGCCCCATAGGGTTTCCAAGGCTGTAATCTTTATGGAAGCAGATGGCCACATCTTTCTCCCGTGGAGTAGCTGGTGGGTTCAAACCTGCCATCCTTTCAGTTAGCAGCTGAGCAGTAAACCACTGCGCCAACAGGGCTCCTCATGCCCCACCAAACCAAAAAAAAACCCGTTGCCATCAAGTCAATTCCAACCCGTAGCAACCCTGTAGGACAGAGTAGAACTGCCTTATAGGATTTCTGAGGAGCAGCTAATGGATTCTAACTGCATCTTTGGGTTAACAGAGGAAATCTTAATCACTGCGTCCCTTAAAATATCTGCTATTCCTAAAATGAATAATTCTATGAATGGCAACTTTTTTTTTTTTCAGTTCTCCAAATTCAAGCCCCAAAGTTTTCTTTAACACTTTCTCCTCCCTCCCACGATAGGTCATTTACAGTAGTTTGTAAGTTATATGAAATCCCCTTTCCCATCTATTCTTTCCTTTCCGTTGCTCGCTCTGTTATCCTAGTTTCTGCCTTTGTTACCTCTCGTTGGGCTGCTGCTGCAACTCCCCGTTGTTTTCCTCCCCTTTGTGTCTGATATTTCCTGTCTCCAATGCCTCCTACATACTATTGCCAGTTATCTTTCTAAGGCATGGCTTTGATCATTTACCTTCCTTCATTCAACAAACATGCATTGTGTTTGCACTATATGCCAGCCACTGATACAGATATTCATTCACACCGATGGGTGTATTAAACACCTGTAATGTGCCAGCCCTGCTCTAAGCACTGAAGCTACGCCGTGAATGGGACAGACAGACACAGACCTACCACTTAGAGCTTACATTCCCATTGGCGTCAGTGGGATACACAGTAAGATAAGGCTCCTGCTCTCAAGGTGTTTACCTGCTCAAAAGAAAAAAGATTTCCCATGCCTGGGAAAAAAAAATTCAAATTCCTTACACTGACTTTCAAGGGTCATTATGGTCCTATCTCAACCAATAGAAGTACAGTATTTAAATGGATGATTTTAAATTTGCAGGAGTTTTGTACTGTATATTGGGATTACATTTAAAAAAGGATATAGACACATTTGAATCTCTTCAGTGGAAAAAGAATAGGGTGACAAAAATGACTGTATCCTCCGAAAAATGAGTAAATGATAAAATGATTAAAGAAATGAGTCAACAGTTAACATGATATCTGTCTTCAAATAATGGAAAATCTTGTGTTTGAAAAGATAGATGCTGCCTTTCATGGTTCTAAGTTAAAATTGGAGCAGCACAGTGGAGACAGGTTGGGCCCAGTGTAAGGAATGACTTCTGGAGAGAACCTTCCAAGATAGAATGGACTGTTTTGGAAGATAGTTCCTTGCCACTGATCATCCAAGGAGTTCAATCAGGACCTTTACAAAAATGTTTAGAGGGGTTTTAAGCATCAGAGGCTGGTGAAACAGGATGACAGCTAACAGTTCCTTCCAACTGTGAGAGTCTATGATTTTATACCTTTCCCTTTCGGATATCATGAGCTCTAGCCCTGCTGAATTAAACACTGTTAAATGGTGAATGACACATTGAAATTGAACTCAGAGTTGATACAGGTCAAATAGTAAGAGAGGGAGTCCTCTCTGTAATCTCTGTTTTCCAAACCACTTGCTTCTGTAGGTAAAATTCAGTGACAAGGGCCATCATAGAAGAGCATTTCTTGACTCTGCCTTTACCACAGGACTCAGGTGTGAGTGAGCCCAGGGAAAGGGCTTCAAAGAACACTCTGCCTCACAGACACGGTATTGCCCGCCTCCTACCTCTGTTCTGACCCTTGCCACACCCAGGAACTCAGACTGTCTCTTTCCTTAGGGTGAATTTTTCCCCAGGAGAGTCCTTATTAGGACCAAGCCAGATGGCTAGAAGGCCCATTCCCAATCATCATAAAGGTTTGCTTTAACACTTAAATTCTAGGACACACACAGCTTAGGCTCAAATAGGAATCCTTTCTTCAGGACATATGATACATTGAATATCTATTACGTTCTTAGCACCAAATGCACTGAAACCCAAAGTCAGTACTCTGAACTATGGGCTCCAGCCCTCCTCAGCTGGATGTTAGGCACTTTCAACACTGCACAGCTGTGAGATATAAAGAGTACTAGATGCCTCTCCAGAATTCCACCTAAATAAAAATTAAGACAGCATTAAGTTTCAGAACTTCCGTAGCAGGAGAAAAGGAGCAAAAAATGAGGAACTAAAGAGGATAATAGGAGCAAACACATATGACAGTTGCCAGGCACTATTCTAAGTATTCTACAAGCATTTATTCAATCTCAACATCTACCTTAGAGGATTTTTGTATTATTAGCCTCATTTTATAGATGAAGAAACCAAGGCTCTGAAAAGGTTGACTTGCTCAGAGTCACCAAGCCAAACAACTAGCATCTATCCGTTATCATTGATTCCAACTCATATCGACCCTCTAGGACAGAGTAGAACGGCCCCATAGGGTTTCCAAGGAGCAGCTGAGGGGTTCAAACTGCTGACCTTTCGGTTAGCAGCACAGCTCTTTACCACTGCACCACCAGGGCTCCCATAAATGGCATAGCCAGGATTCAAATCCAGATGGACAGGCTCCAGAATCCATGCTCTCGACCACCACGTTATATTTCATGATCACCACTGAACTGTTCTCTTTGGCGGTTGACTTATCTGGATGGAATGTCCTTTGCCTTTCCCAAACCAAGAATTGCGTGGGCAAACAGGAGTTTCCAGTGATCTCTCCCTGAGCTGTTCCCTTTTTAGCTCTTTAACAGGACTCACCGCCCCCCCCCACCCCCACCTTATGGTATCTTTTAGTGATCAGCTGTTAACTTTAATGTCAAATGTATCCATCTTTTAAAATATATTTTGCATTAGTTGTGTCTTAAGAAATCTTTCTCAACCCCGAGGTCATAGAGCTACTCTGTATTTTCGTGTAAAAAATTTTCAGTATTCCTTTCACATATAGCCGTGCGTGCAATATACTGCTTCCCGGTATCACTTATTGACTAATCCATCCTTTTCCTGTAAGCAGTAGCGCCTATTCCGTCATAATTCAAGTTTCCTTATACATCTAATTTGTTCCCAGGCTCTCCAGTCTGCTCATATGGTCTATTATCTATCCCTGTACATATACACCACTGTCATTCACAAAATGGCTTGGCAAAAAAAACCTTGGTAACTGATATGGGAAATCTCCCCACCCTCTTCTTTTGCTTCAGAATGTCTTCTTTATTCTTGGGCCTTTGAGCTCCCATAAACACCGAAGAAACTTGGTTTGTCAGTTTTCTCTAAAACCCTAATGGAATTTTGGTGGAATTGCATTGTATCTATACATGAACTTCAAGAGAATTAAAACTCTACCATGTTGAATCCATAAACAGGGTACATCCCTCCTTTTATTTAGGGTTCTTTACTGACTTTCAATCCCATTTTATGATTGTGTCCAAGCAAGTCTGGCTGAACTTCTGTTAGATTCATTCTCAAATGTTTGATATAGCTTTTGTGCCCTTAAAAATGATGCCCTTTGAAAAATTACATTTTCTTATTGTTTGTTGCTGGTATTTAGAAATGTAATTGATTCATAGACCTTATCCAGCCACCTTGCCACCTCTAATTATTTCTCATTTTTTCTGTAGACAATGACATCATCTGTGAATAATGAGCATTTTTGCTTCTGCCTTTTCTATCCTTATACCTTTTTTATTTATTTATTTTTCTTTATCTTATTTTACTGGCTAGGATCTTCAGTATAATGTCGAATAACAGTTAATATAGTGAACATATTTGTCTTGTTCCTTGTCTTGCTCCTGACTTTAAAGAGAAAATCATTCAACTTTTGACCAGCAAGTAGGATGTTTGCTATACATTTTTGGTTGCTACCCTTTATTAGGTTAAGGAAGTTCCTTTGTATTCCTGTTTTGCTAAGAATTGTTATGGGTGTTTGCAACGACAATCATCAGCATCAAGTCACAGTCTCCGCTCTTCACTTCTCTGCTCAGTTTGGACATCAGTGGCCCATGTGGCACTTTTTGCTCTCACTCTAAGCCCCTGGAGCTAGGTTAGAGTCTCTACTTAAAGGACACTGTCCTCCGGACTGCCAGATAGGTAGATGCCAGCTGCAAGCTTGGAAATCCCCTCTGAGCTTCCTAACTTCTGACCCACCCGCTGCAGATCTAATGGTTTCCCCTACCCCTCAGGATGCCAAGCCACAAGCTCCAGAATCCTCCCTGAGCTCCCTAACTTCTGCCCTGCTGCCTCCCCCAAGTCCTTTGGGTTAAATAATACACTGGAACGACTCACAGAACTCATGGAAAGTGCTACACTTACAATGACAGCTTTACTGTAGGAAAAAAAGGTTACAAATGAAGAGATGTATAGGGTGAAGTCTGAGAGGGTTTCCAGGGCGAAGCTTCCATGTTCCAAAAAAGGGATCTGCTACCTGCTCATGCGCACTGAAGCCCATGGAGCTTCCATGTCCAGAGCTTTTATTGGAGCGTCTCATTATACAATGCAAACTCCAGCCCCTCTCCCCTGAGCTTATCTGATATCACAAAGTGGTCTTTCTGGATTGACCAGCCCTTCTTCCCTGAGGTGATCATGAGATATTGCATGGTGGGTCTTTCTGGCCTGGCCAGCCCCCACCCCAAAGTCACCTCATCAGCTCCCCTGACCTGATAGTTTGGCATGGTCTGGACTACTTATCAAAGACATTTAAATTCCAAGGTTTTTTTTTTTAAGAGATCATCTCTCGGGAACTGAGGGAAAAGACCAAATTCTTTGGGTAAAGTTCATGTAAATCCCACAGTGTTCTATACTAGCGTTGAATTTTATCAAATGCTTTTTCTGCAACCACTGAGGTAAGCATACAGTTTTTCTTTTTTAATCTATAAATACAATAAATGTCATTTACAGATTTTCTAATGTGAATTACCCTTGCAGTCCTGGGATAAGCTCAACTTGGTGTTTTTCTCAATCAAGGTTTATCTGCAGAGTCAGAAACCATTCTAGCAATTTTAAACAGAAAGAGATTTAATGCATGTAATCAGGATGCTTTTGGATGCAAGTGACAAAAAAAAAAAAAAAAAAAAAAAACTCACCTGGGATTAAACAACACACGAAAAATTACAGATTTGCTAAGTGTTGGATGTAAGGCTCTAGCGATGCTCAATAAATCAAGCTTGTTAATTGCATTTTCAAATATTTTATATTTTCACTAATTTTTGCCTAGTTGACCTATTAATTGAGAAGAGTATGTTGATTATCCACTGTAATGGTGGTTCTATTAAGTTCTATTAAGTTTTGTTATTTATTTTTAGGCTATTTTATTAGGTGTATACAATTTAAAAGTATTGTATCTTCCTACTGAATTGAACCCTTTGTCATTATCTATTAATCCTTTTATCTTTCATAATGTTTACTGTCTTGTGATCTATTTTGTCTGATATCAATAAAGCTCCTTAGTTTTCTTTTAGTTAGTACTTACCTTTTATCTCTTTTTCTATCCCCTTTCCTTTAAACTTTTCTGTCTTTAAATTTTCAATGAGTTGCTTATAAACAGTATATAGCTGGATTTGGGGCCAAGACCAAAAAATGATTGTTGTTGTTGATTCTATTGCTTTTCTATTCTCTATTTTATTTATTTCTGCTCTGATCTTTATTATTTCCTTCTTCTGGCGGCTGTGGGCTTCTTTTGCTATTCTCTTTCTATTTGTTCGAGTTGTATAGCTTATGTTTTGATTTTGTCCCTTTGTTTTTTGTTGTTGTTTTTTTATGTGTGCTTCTATTGCTATAAATTGACCTCTGAGCACTGCCTTTGCTGTGTCCTAAAGGTTCTTGTATGATATGTTTTCATTCTCATTTGATTCTAGGAACTTTTTGATTCCATCTCTGATTTCTTCCATTACCCAGTGATTTTTAAGCAGGGCATTATTCAGTTTCCATGTATTTGATTTTTTTTCCCTCATTATCCATGTTATTAATTTCTACTTTTGTGGCATTGTGATCAGAGAAGATGCAAATATATACATATATATATGCATATATATCTTCCCAACATCCAAGTCCCCTTCCTATTTGGGACAAATCTTCCTTTATATAAGTCTGTGGGAGGCAGAACCTCATTCCTACAGAATCCTAGAGAAACCAAACACTGCTTCTTCCACCCCTTGGCAGCTAAGGTGCTGGTGTGTGACTCAGCCTTTACCAGTTGGATGCTCCATCTAGGGACTGGAATGCTGAGTGACACGAACATGATACAATTGATAACTCAGGCACAGCTGAGATGGCAGCATCCAACAACGGCCACAGCAGTACTCAGCAACAGCAGTGTTCGTTGGTGGCAGTGTCCAATGCCAGCAGTGCCCTAGCCACACTTCTCCTGTGCTGACCTTGGATGTGGTTCCTGAAGCCTGGCTTCTCTTGGAGTCTGCCTATTTTATAAGACTGGTTCTCCTTCTAATCGATTCTAGGAGCTACTTGTTCTCTTTTCAATAAATACCTTTTCTGGTTGACTAAGGGAGACTCCATTTTTGTTGCTAACAAGCAAGAATCCTTACTGATACAAAAACACTCTACCTTCCTTTCGAATGAGGGGTGGTGGATATATGGAAGGAATATGTGAGGTCTGGATTTGCTGGGGCCATTCTTGTTACCATGAGGGAAGACCACCTGAAGAAGAAATCAAAATAGAAGGAAAGCAGGCTTGATGAAAAACATGGATCTATAAAAGCTGGACCCTGCAACACCTTTAATCTCCGGAGCCAACCATACCTAAAACAAGCCTCCTCTTAGCCCCATGAATCAATAAATTCCAAGTATTTTTTAATCCCATTTGAATTGACTTTTCTGTCACTTGTAACCAAAAGCATCCTACCTGATACCTTTCGAGTCCTTTGAAAAGGAATCCTTCACTCGATTCTGCAGTAGGCTTTCAGCTTCTATTCTATTTCTTTCCTTCCTAGTTGAAGGTCTTATAAATGATTTACAATCTTAGTGTCTTCATTTCCTCACTGCCCTTTCCTGGTTAACCCACTAAAGTCTGGCTTCTACCCTCACCACTCTGCTGGCATTCTTTCCTTTTAGATCCCCAGTAACCTTCTCCTGTCTTCATTCGATGCCATATTCTCAGTCAACAAACATTTTTATATGCTCACTTCAGCGAGTGTACCAGTTGCCATCGAGTTGATTCTGACTTATGGTGACATGTGTGTCAGAGAAGAATTTTGTTCCATAGGGTTTTCAATGGCTGATTTTTTGAAAGTAGATCACCAGGCCTCTCTTCCAAGGAGCCCCTGGGTGGACTTGAACCTCCTACCTTTCAGTTAGTAGCCAAGCACATTAACTGTGTGCATCACCCAGGCACTTCTGGCAAGGTGTAGTGATGCCTTCATTCATTGAAAAGATATTTATGGCGCATCTAACATGTCCTGGACTTCTAGAATACAAAGATAAATTGTATATGGTCTCTACTCTCATGTAGGATTACTATTTTATCAGGAAATACAGACACTAAAGTAATTATAATAATAAATTACAGTGACCATTACTGATGGAGCCACCTGGGAAGCCAACATGTAGGCTAAAGCCTGAAAGTTGGATACAGAGGGATGGGAATAAGGCAAAGAGAATGTTAGCAGAAAAGTATTGGAGGCAAAAGAGGATCATGCAAAATTCATGGAACTGTGAGAAGTCCAGCATTGCTGAATCAAAAAGTACAAGGGAGAAACTGGGCAGAAACAAGGCTAGACCAAATCGTGGTAAGACCAGGGACCTCATTCAGTGGGAAGCTACTGAAGAGTTTTAATCAGAGGACCGATCAATTTGTACTTATTAAAGATCACTTTGTGGTTCGGAGGGGAGTAAGAGTGTTTTCAGGAAATCAGAGGGCATTTGGAAGCGTCTAGCATTTGATGTCCTGTACTACAGTGGTGGCAGTATGAATAAAGGGAAGGAAATTGATTTGAGAAATATTTTGGAAGGAGGCCAATAGGATATTAACAGATGTAGGGAGTGAAAAACCACTGCGGTGTGTAATGCAAACAAAAACCCACTGAAAGAGCACTACAGGAATGATACAAAAAAAAACAAAAAACCAAACCCATTGCCGTCGAGTCGATTCCGACTCATAGTGACCCTATAGGACAGAGTAGAACTGCCCCATAGGGTTTCCAAGGAGTGGCTGGTGGATTCGAACTTCTGACCTTTTGGTTAGCACCTGAGCTCTTAACCACTGTGCCACCAGGGCTCCCCCATATACCTTAAAAAACAAAACAAACCCACGGCCGTCGAGTCGATTCTGACTCACAGCAACTGTATAGGACAGAGTAGAACCGCCTCATTAGAGTTCTAGGGAACAGCTGATAGATTCAAACCGCCTACCTTTTGGTTAGCAGCCAAGCTCTTAATCACTGCACCATCAGGGCTCCATATATACCTTAAGGATGGTGCAAATATCTACCAATCTTCCCACCTTTTCCAACCATCAGGGGGAGCCCCAGACCAGTTTCTCTCAGTCTTAGGACCACCTTCTTGCCATTCTCTGCCAAGATACAACTCTGTCTATAATGAAGACAACTCTTGATATTATCTCTCAGAGCAATTTAGCAATTCACCATTCCAGCTAATCTTTTACAAAACAAGATTCTTCGCTTAACCTCTGTATAATCAAAAGGCCCATTAAAGCATTTTCAAAATAAATCCATTGGCATTTTTTTTCTCTTCGCTTGACTGATGTTCAGGGCTCTTTCTCTCATGATGCGCTTTTCGTGGGTTCCTCAGAAATCCCCCACTAGAGTTACCTAACTGCAGATCCCTCAGGGTCAGTGTCCCCCCTCTAGCTGGTCTTTATGATGCTAAATCCAACAAGTTCACCTCTAGCCACTTCCTGTTAAAGTAACTTCATTCTAACAGGAAGCCTTCTTAGAGGTGGGATCTTCTTGGCTGTTCCTATTTGTGGAGTCCATATATGACCCTCAAGGAAAAAAACTTTTCTTTGTTCAGTTCAATCTCTGCCTTCTTCTCTGTTGCCACCGGTTTCTTTAGCCAGCCTCCTGCCTGTAGTGCTTTTCAGGCGTGCATTTCAAACCAGTCCACCAACTGGGCAACCAGGTCTCACTCTGTAAACTAAAATAAACCCTGAATGGATCAAGAATCTAAATGGAAAAAATTGAACCATACAAATAGTAGGAAAAAAACACGGATGAATTCCTTTATAACTTGGTTATAAGGAAAGACTTTTTTCTAATATTGACATAAAATTCACGTGATAAAAGAAAAGAATCAATAAATTTCACAATATTTAAAAAAAACTTTTTCATAGCAAAAAATCACCGTAAACAAAATCAAAACACAACAAACAAACTAGGAGAAAATATTTGCAATCTATATCACACATAAAGGGCTAATCTCCATAGTATATAAAAGAACATTTAAAAAATAAGGGGGAAAAGACCCAAAACCCAATAGAAAAAGGGACAAAAGACATGCTCATATAATTTACATAAAAAGAGATAACAGTGTTAAAACAATTCCATGTACAATAACATCAAAATAATAAAATACTTAAAAGTAAATTTAACAAAACAAGTGTAGAACTTATGCTCAAAACTTAAAACAAAAAACTACAATACATTGTTAAAAGACTGAAGATCTAAATAAATGGAAAGATATCCCATGTTCACGGATCAGAAGAATTAATACTGTTAAGATGGCATTTCTTCCCCCAAGTGATCTACAAATTTAATGAAACTTCTATTAGAATCTCAGCTAGGTTCTTTCTAGAAATGAGTAAACTGATCCTAAAATTCACATGGGAATTCAAGGGACCAAGCATAGCCAAAAGAATTTTGAAAAAGAACTAAGTACTCCTCATCTTCTAAAAAAAAGCTGGAACCATTGGAGCCAGAACTTCTTCCAAATTTTATGAGGAGGTGGCATAATCAACTCTATCTCTAAGAACTCCCACCCCTCACCCACACCACAGTACATATAAAGAGAAGAGTGGGTGGGAGGCAAGTAGGAGTAGTCACTATTGACCTTGTAGGATGCACAGTATTTGTGGTGAGAGGTTATCCACTTCCCTGCCAAGACAGAAGAGAGGGAAGTGATTCTCTATCTTATGGCAATGGGTTTGGTTTTTGGTTTGGCACCATTTGAGAAGATCTTCAATGACAGAAAAAGTACAGAGTCAAGACGAACATTATCCAAAAAGCCACCAGCACACTCCACTCAGAAACCATCAGACCAAACCAGAACAACATAAGGACGCCTACTCACAGTTAACTACAACTGAGTCCATTAAGTAGAGAAACACTTGGCTTTTCCCTTTCCTTCTTCCCTGCTCCTACATCCTAGAAGAGCTGGACCCCAGAAAAGGGAGAGAAGTATTATAGAACTTCAAATCCTCTTTGAGATTAGAAATTTATTATAACTGAGACGGACTAAGTTTTAATAACTGAAATTGACCACTTAGAGGATATACCTGATTTGTTATCCACCTTGATGACAAAAGATGGGAATGACAGAATACAGTTAAATGTAGGGATTAAAAAAAAATAATAAACGAATTTTATGTTTATACCCAGTGAGTTGAAACTGCACAACAAATTAGTTATAATTTAAGTACTCTTGGAATTTGAAGAAATCCTTGAGAAGGATTTGAACTTAAACAGAATTGGGACGTTCAAGGCAATTTTACCCGGATCTTATAGGGCAAGGAAGCCCCAGTTGATTTCTGGATTACACATATTTACTCACATATTGCCTTAGAAGAATTCTCCAGGTATTCTGTACTTTCATGATGTGTCTATATCTTGTTGGCTACCTATACCAACTTTATCAGTTTCATAACTGCTTCTTAAATGTCCTGCTGATTTTTTTCAATTCTTGGCCCCTCTTTGGTTTCTCTAGAGTGTTATTAAGGAAACATACACAGACACACACAAACCCGGTAAACTTGTTTTAATCTCTTTTATCTAGGAATATGACAAATATGAAGAAGTATCTGAGGAGATAGCTACAGCTGGAAAAGGATAAAGAAGTGCGTGTCCCCATGGAGGGTTCCAGTCTGTCCAGCACTGTGGACGTGGACAAAGGCTTTGCTATTGCCTTTGTTGTTCTTCTGTTTCTGTTCCTAATAGTGATGGTTTTCCGATGTGCCAAGTTGGTGAAGAATCCCTACAAGGCAACCTCCACATCTACAGAATCGTCTCTGAACTGAAGCCTGACCAAAGCCTGGTAGACTCCTCCTCACAAGAGATTTAAACTCTGTTATACAGATGTCTATGATCCAGACTTTAGATTATTTCACCTTTCTATTTCTAAGCCAAGGAGCCCTGGTGGTACAGCGGTTAAGCACTTGCTTGCTAACTGAAAGGTCAATGGTTCGAAACCACCAGCCGCTTCGTGGGGAAAAGACATGGCAGTCTGCTCCTGTACAGATTTCTCCTCTGTCCTGTAGGGTTGCTAGTTGGAATCGACTTGATGGCAACAGGTTTTTATAAACCTTCTCACTCTTAACTTTCCACAATGGTTGCATGAGGGTGAGCTGCAAATAATAAAAGAAGATGAAACAAGCCAGTTTGTATTGCTCCTGTTCAAGGAAATGGTTATCAAAGTGGGACAGGGACAGGTTGAATTTATTGGTCAAAACAAGGCCAGAAATTTCAACTCTTAAGGATCTGAAGTCCTTAGAAGAAGACAGTTGGCCACAGTTTTGTGATGTGATGTAGTCCATTATCACGATGCTTTGTAAAGCCCACCTGAAACTAGAAACCCACCTAGGGTTACATTTGAATGGTCCCTTTAGTTATGCAAATGTAAGGCCAGCAGGCACCCATTGTCCTGTGACATTGTCCAACAGGACCTTTTTATTGTATGAGGTTTTGCAAAATCTGCTGTTCTTAGTAAACAGCGCTGTGGGGTAGAGGGTGCCGATATGCCTTCGGAGAATTCCCTCATCTCTCTCAGCCCAATTTTCTCATCTATAAAATAACGTGCAGTGGGTTGAATGGTGATCCCGAAAAAGATATGTCCATGCCTTAACCCCTGGAACCTGTGAATGTGAACGTATTTGGAAAAAAGGGTCTTTGCAGGTGTAATTAAATTAAGGGTCTTGAGATGAGATCATCCTGGACTATTTGGATAGGCCCTAAATCCAATGATGAGTGTCCTTATAAGAGACAGAAGAAGAGAAGACACAGGGAGACAGAGGAGAGGGCCATGTTAAGACAGAGGCAGAGACTGGCATTACGCAGTGTCCTAGTTATCTACTGCTGCTATAACAGAAATACCACAAGTGGATGGCTTTAACAAAGAGAAATTTATTTTCTCACAGTCTAGTAGGCTAGAAGTCCAAATTCAGGGTGCCGGCTCCAGAGGAAGGCTTTCTCTCTCTGTCGGCTTTGGAGGAAGGTCCTTCTCATCAATCTTGCCCTGGTCTAGGAGCTTCTCAGCACAGGGAACCCTGGTCCAAAGGATGCTCTCTGCTTCCGGGGCTGCTTTCTTGGCGGCATAAGTTCTCCCACCCCCATGCTCACTTCTCTCTTTTATATCTCAAAAGAGATTGGCTCAAGATACAACCTAATCTTGTAGATTGAGTCCTGACTCATTAACATCATAGAGGTAGGATTTACAACACATAGGAAAATCACATCAGATGACAAAATGGTGGACAATCAAACAATACTGGGAATCGTGGCCTAGCCAAATTGATACACATATTTTTGGGGGACACAATTCAATCCATGGCATGCAGTCACAAGGCAAGAAACCCTTGCCTGGAGCCACCAGAAGCTAGAAGATCCAAGGAAGAATTTTCTCCTAGAGGATTTGGAGGGAGCACAGCTCTGCCAACACCTTGATTTGGGACTTCCGACCTCCAGAACTGTGAGAGAATAAATTTATGATGTTTAAAGGCACCTAGTTTGTGGTAATTGGGTACAGCGGCCAAAGGAAACGAATATGAACAGTCCTTAGGATTTGGGATTATTAAATGATACAATGTGGACGTACTTGGCACAGTGCTGCACGTAGCAGATGTTCTCTAAGTGTTTACTATGATGGTGATGGCAAAAACGGGAAGAATCATAGTGCCTGCTCTACAAAATCTGAAGGCAGGGAGACCTGGTAGAGTGGACTATGGCCATGGCCAACTGGTAGGAAAGTCCACAAGAGAATTCACTGGAAGGAAAAGGGGCATCTAGGTGGCTGACCAATGTTTCCAAATCTTTCGATATTTCAAAGTGTTGCAGAAGGTAACTTAGCATCTATATCATTTCAAGGGTATGCAATTTCAAAGGTGTGTAGTTTAATTCCTTGAAGTTGAGTTGATTTAAAGAGTTGCAGATTGAAGTTTTTTAAATTAGTTGCCAACATTTAAAACTCAGGAGCTTTCATATAAAATATGTTTAACTTCGCTTGGAAAATTGGAACATCTGGTAATACTGTACTGCACGGGACAAAAACTAGCTGAAGTGAAGTAGCAACTGCTCCTTGTAGGAAAAACAGGAACTTCCCAGATGAGCACAGTCCTCACCTGCCCCACTTTCTTCCATTACTTTCCTGGTGCCTGCAAGCCTTGAATTTTCCATCTCTGCGAACTTCTTTTGTTCTGATTTTGAGATCCCTAACAACCTTCAGATTATGATCTAATTTCTCACACATCTGTCTGCAGAGAAAGAATATACTGATCATTTGGCATTCCAAGGTTTTGGCTTCTGTGTTCTGATTTCTCATGGTGAATTACTAATGTGGTTGGAACGCCATGTATCACAATGGATTACACGGAGAGAATGTGCTAAGCACACCAACGTGAGTATTCCAGCTGGTGTACCAGTTATTTATCACTGGTATAATTTATCAATTATGTTAATAAGTTGGCAATAAAGTGTCTGAGTAATTTGTGAGTTTTAATAATGTCAGGGCTTGATCACCTCTGCCAAGAGTTCGTCTTCAGGCATTAAAAACAGAAAGCCAGAGCTTGACTCCGTAATTATTGAGGCCTTGCCCAATAAAGGTCAGTGCTGCTCAAACTTGTCTTTCCCACAGTACTTCCCAAATTTTAGTGTCAAACAAATCACTAGGAGGTCTTAATAAAATGCAAATTCTGATTCAGGTATTCTTTTTTTTTTTTAAATTGTGGTGAAAATATTCACAACAAAACACAGCAATTGAACGATTTCAACATGTACAATTCAGTGACATTGATTACATTCTTCAAATTGTGCAACTATTCTTGAAATCTTTTTCCAAATTATCCCACCACCATTAACATACATTCAATGCACCCTAAGCAAAAACTCTCTTTCTGCCTCCCTCCTACCCCTGGTAACCACTAATCATTTTTGGTTTGGCTGTATTTGCTTGGAAACCCAGGTGGCATAGTGGTCAAGAGTTACGGCTGCTAACCAAAAGGCTGGCAGTTCAAATCTATCAGCTGCTCCTTGGAAACCATATGGGGCAATTCTGCCCTGTCCTATAGGGTCGCTATGATTCCAACTATTTTTTTTTTTTGCTTAACGAGCCCTGGTGGTGCAGTGGTTAAGCACTCGGCTGCTAACCGAAAGGTTGGTGATTTGAACCCACCCGCTGCTCCACAGGAGAAAGATGTGGCCGTCTGCTTCCGTTAAGATTCACAGCCTTGAAAACCCTACGGGGCAGTTCTACTCTGTCCTGTGGGGTTGCTATGAGTCACGATTGACTCAACCGCAACGGGTTTAGATTTTTTGTTTTGTTTATTTGCTTATTTCATCCAAGGGAGACCACACAGTCTTTGTCCTTTTGTGTCTGACTTATTTTGCTCAGCGTGTTCTCTAGTCTCCTCCATTGTAGCTGGTGTCAGGACTTCATTCCTCCTTACGGCCGAGTAACGGTCCGTTGTGTTCACAAACTGAGATGATGCACATTCTGGTTGTTTCCACTGTCTGGCTATTGTGAAGAGTGCTGTAGTGAACACTGGTGTACATGCGTCTGTCCATTGTCGCCGCTTTCAGATCTTTTGGCTAAATACCTAAGAGTGGAATTGCTAGGTGGTATGGTAGTGCCCTGTTCCACTGTTTGAGGAACCACCAAACTGTTTTCCACAGTGGCTGCACTGTTATGTTCTCACCAGCGGTGGATGAGGGTTCCTCTCTTTCCACAACCTTGCCATCACCTAATATTTTCTGGGGTTTTTTGGATCATTGCCATTCCAAGGGAGTTGAGATGTGATTCAGTTACTCTTGAGTGGGGCTGGAGATTCAGAATTTCTAACAAGCTCCCTGATTGCACATTAAGCAATAAGGCCTTAGAAGACGCTTCCTAAATCCCTCTGCTGATTTCTGCCGATTTCCAGCCACTCCGGTCTTCTCAGCACAGTGAAGAAATCAGACTGGAACATGATTCTCCAGATAGCTTCTGTTGCTCTCCAACATTCTCCATTCCCTCATCTCACCCTACACAATACACTCTGGAAAACTGAAAGAATCTAATGAATGGAAATACAACTCAACCAGACCAGAGCAAAGATTTCCTTTCATTCATCATGCATTACAAAGCACCACATGTGTGGGGGTAGTGTATCAGGTGCTAGGGGAAACAAAGATGAGTAAGACAGTATCTCAGCCTTGAGTTGATCACAAGCCAGTGGAGGAAGTAGACATGTACACAGATAACTTACAAGTGGAATGAACCAAGGTGGTAGAAGCACAGGACACAAGTTAATTCTGCAAGGGGTGAAGGGCAAGTTAGGACAGTGATTCTTAAACTCTAGTCCCAGGACCAGTAACATGGACATTACCTGGGAAAATGTTAGATATGCAAATTCTCAGACTGTAGTGCAAATCCAAACCACAATGAGATACCATCTCACCCCAACACTACTGGCACAAATTAAAAAAAAAAAGAAAATAATGAATGCTGGAGAGGCGGTGGGGAGATTGGAACTCATAGGCACTGCTGGTGGGAATGCAAAATGGTACAACCGTTTTGGAAGACAACACAGTGCTTCCTTAAAAAGCTAGAAATAGAAATACTATACAATCCAGACATCCCACTCCTAGGAATATATCCTAGAGAAATAAGAGCCATCACACGAAGAGACGTGCACACCCATTGTCTTATTCATCTAGTGTGGCTGTAACAGAAATACCACAAGTGGATGGCTTTAACAAAGAGAAGTTTATTCTCTCACAGTCTAGTGGGCTACAAGTCCAAACTCAGGGCGTCAGCTCCAAGGGTATGCTTTCTCTGTCAGATCTGGACGAAGGTCTATGTCATCAGTCTTCCCTTGGTCTAGGGGTTTCTCTGCCCAGGAACCCCAGTTCCAAAGGATGTGCTCTGTTCCTGGCACTGCTTTCTTGGTGGTATGAGGTTCCCGTGTGTCTCTGCTCACCTCTCTCTTCTACATCCCAAAAGAGATTGGCCCAAGACACCATCCAACCCTGTATACCTCATCAGTACAACTGCCGCCAGTCCATCCCATTACATCACAGTGATTGAATCTACAACACATAAGGAAATCACACCAGACTACAAAATGGTACACAACCACACAACACTGGGAACCACGACGCAGCCAAGTCAATAGCTATTTTTGGGGGACACAATTCAATCCATGACACCCATATTCATTGCAGCATTATTCACAATAGCAAAAAGATGGAAACAACCTAAGTGCCCATCAACAGATGAATGGATAAACAAACTATGGTACCTACACACAACAGAATACTACGCAATGATAAAGAACAATGATGAATCTGAAACATCTCACTGCATGGATAAATCTGGAAGGCATTGCACTGAGTGAAATAAGTCAGTCACAAAAGGACAAATACTGTATGAGACCACTACTAGAAAAGCTCATGAAAAAGTTTACACACAGAAAGAAAGAATCTTTGATGGTTACAAGGGAGGGGAGTGGTGGGGAGGGAAAAACACTAACTAGACAATAGATCATAACTTTGGTGAAGGGTAAGACAGTACACAATACTGGGGAAGTCAGCACAACTTGACCAAGGCAAGGTCATAGAAGCTCCATAGACACATCCAAACTCCTTGAGAGACCAAACTACTGGGCCGAGGGCTGGGAAACATGGTCTCAGGGTACATCTAGCTCAACTGGCATAACATAGTTTATAAAGAAAATGTTCTACTTTGACGAGCAGCATCTGGGGTCTTAAAAGCTTGTGAGCGGCCATCTGAGATACTCCACTGGTTCCACCCTGTTTGGAGCAACCGAGAATGAAGAAAGCCAAAGACACAAGGGAAAGATTGGTCCTAAGGACTTATGGACCACACCTACCACGGCCTCCACCAGACTGAGTCCAGCACAACTAGATGATGCCCAACTACCACCAACTGCTCTGACAGGGATCACAATAGAGGGTCCTAGACAGAGCTGGAGAAAAATAATAGAACGAACTTCTAACTCGCAAAGAAGACCAGACTTATTAGTCTGACAGAGACTGGGGAAACCCCAACAGTATGCCCCTGGACAGCCTTTTAACTCAGTGCTGAAGTCACTACTAAGGTTCACCCTTCATCCAAAGATTAGACAGGCCCATAAAACAAAATGAGACTAAAGGGGCACACCAGCCCAGGGGCAAGGATGAGAAAGCAGGAGGGGACAGGAAAGCTGGTAATGGGGAACCCAAGGTTGAGAAGGGGAGAGTGTTAACACGTCGTGGGGTTGGCAACCAATGTCACAAAACAATATGTGTATTAATTGTTTAATGAGAAACTAATTTGCCACGTAAACTTTCATCTAAAGCACAATTAAATTAAAAAAAATCTCAGACCTTACCCAGACCTACTGAACCAGAAACAGCACATCTTCAAGAGTGGTGGAAGGAAAGCTGAGAAGCACAGCTGGACGGGTGGACAGGGCCAAACTATGAAGAGCCTCAGATTTTACACTGTTGAGTTTAAACTTTATTTTATAGACATAAGAAAACAACAACAACAAAAGTTTTAGGTAGGGGAGTGGCATGATCAGAACTATATTTCAGAGCTAAAGGTAGGACTGATCTACAATAAGGTCAATTAGGAGGCTGTGAAAATTGTCCTGGCAGGAAATAAGAGGTAAATAATGTCAGTGGAAGAGGAACGGAGAGGAGGGGAAAGTGTACTAAGTATTTGCAAACTAGGATAAATACGAAGTATGGAGGTAAGGATCACCAGCTCTAGGGCCAAACAGCCTGCCTCTGCCACTTTTTAGCTGTGTGGTTTTGGGAATTTACTGAACTCTTGTGTCTGTTTTCTTATCTATAAACCAAGAAATAATGTAGTAGTTTCTACCTCATAGAGTTACTGTGAGGATTAAATTAGTTAATAACTATAAAGTGCCTACGACATTTCCTGCTACATAGTAAGCATTCAATAAATATTGGGCGGGGGGGGGGTGTTTTATAGGAGATAGTATGTCTCTAAAATTTCCAGCTCAGGTTAGAAGATGATACTATAATGAAATGAGTTTGGAGCATGCTGAATATCAAACATCTGGAGGAACCCTTCCCTTCCCTTTTCTGTGTCTCAATTATTCCTTTTTAACAATTGGCACTAGGCAGTTGGGGTGGGCCCAGGAAACTGGTGGGCAAGTACAACAAGCCCAGGTGAGAATGTGATCAACAGGAGAAGACTTCAAGGAATTGAAGCTCCTGGCCGCTTGGGTCCTGTCTCCAGTCCTACATAGAAGGCCTTGGTTTGTACTTTTTAAATGAAGCTAGGTTCTTAGGTTTAACAGCTGGTTCAGTTAATGTAAAGACAACTGTCATGGATTGAATCATGTCCCCCCAAAATATCTGTCAACTTGCCTGTGTCATGATTCCCAGTATTGTATGACTGTGTACCATTTTGTTATCTGACGTGATTTCCTTATGTGTTGCAAACCCAATCACTATGATGTAATAAGATGGATTAGCGGCAGTTATACTGATGAGGTCTACAAAATTAGATAGTGTCTTAAGCCAATCTCTTTTGAGATATAAAAGAGAGAAGTGAGCAGAGACATATGGGAACCTCATACACCATGAAAGCAGTGCCAGGAGTAGAGTGCATCCTTTGGACCTGAGGTTCCGGTGCAGAGAAGCTCCCAGACCAAGGGAAGACTGATGACACGGACCTTCCTCCAAAGCTGACACAGAAAGTGTTCCCCTGGAGCTGACACCTGAATTTGGACTTGCGGCCTACTGCACAGTGAGAGAATAAACCTCTCTCTGTTAAAGCCATCCCCTTGTGGTATTTCTGTTGGAGCAGCACTAAATGACTAAGACAACAACTAAAATAATAAGATACTGCGTAGTCAGTAGCACACTTTATCAACTATACCCAGTCCTCTCACCTTCTAACAATTACATAGGATTGCCCTTCCTGGTACTCTTGGTGGTTGGTTCCAACTCATAGCGACCCCGTGAAACACTGCCTGGCCCTGCGCCATCCTCACAATCGTTGTTATGCTTGAGCCCATTATTGCAGCCACTGTGTCAATCCGTCTCATTGAGAGTCTTCCTCTTTTTCACTGACCCGCTACTTTACCGGGCATGATGTCCTTCTCCAGGGACTGATCTCTCCTGATAACATGTCCAAAGTATGTGAGACGTAGTCCCGCCATCCTTGCTTCTAAGGGGCATTCTGGCTGTACATCCTCCGAGACAGATTGGTTTGTTCTTTTGGCAGTCCATAGTATATTCTGTATTCTTCACCAACAGCACAATTCAAAGGTGTCAGTTCTTC
The DNA here is from genome assembly GCA_030035585.1 of Dugong dugon. Taxonomy (NCBI): domain Eukaryota; kingdom Metazoa; phylum Chordata; class Mammalia; order Sirenia; family Dugongidae; genus Dugong; species Dugong dugon. Next base: position 196,415,197 of record CM057462.1, on the reverse strand, counting down.
TTTGGTCTTTGTCTTAGGCAGGGTTCTCTAGAGAAGCAAAACCATTAAAATGTATAAATAAATATATGTAGAGAGAGATTTATGTCAAAGAAACAGCTCACTCAATTGTAGAGGCTAGAATGTCCCAAGTCCGTGGGTCAGGGTAGAGGCCTCTCCCAAGTCACACAGCCACAGAATTGGCAAGCCCAAGATTGGCAGGTTAGATAGAGAGCAGGGCTCCTGCTCACAGGCTGTGCAGATCGACAAATTCCAGGTTCGGCAGATAAGCTGACAGCTCAAGTCCCAGGAACTGGAGATGAGGTGACAGGAGGCAGCTGCAGGATCCAGAGAGAGCAAAAAGCCAGAACATCTGCTTATATTCAGATGTGGGCCACACCCCCAAGGAGACCCTCTTTCATCTGATTGGCTACTCATGATACATTCAATCATGGGAGTGATTACATTAAAACACTGAGAATCGTGGCCCAGCCAAGCTGACACACAATCTTAGCCATCACGGTTTTCTTTATCGATCGTTCAGCTTTCACATGCATATGAGGCCACTGAAAACACCTTGGCTTGGGTCAGCTGCACCTTAGTCTTCAAGGCCATATCTTTGCTTTTCAACACTTTGACGAGGTCTTTTGAAGCAGATTTACCCAGTGCAATGAGTCTTTTGATTTCTTGACAACTGCTTCCATGGGTGCTGGTTTTGGATTCAAGTAAAATGAAGTCCTTGACAACTTCAATCTTTTCTCCGTTTATCATGATGTTGCTTATTGGTCTAGTTGCGAGGATTTTTGTTTTCTTTATGTTGAGATGTAATCCATACTGGAGGCTGTGGTCTTTGACCTTCACAGTAAGTGCTGTAAGTCCTCTTCACTTTCAGCAAGCAAGGTTGTGTCATGTGCATAACACAGGTTGTTAATGAGTCTTCCTCCAATCCTGATGCCTCATTCTTCTTCATGTGGTCCAGCTTCTTGGATTATTTGCTCAGCATACAGATTGAATAGGTACAGTGAAAGGATACAACCCTGATGCACACTTTTCCTGACTTTAAACCACGCAGTATCCTCTTGTTCTGCTCAAACGACTGCCTCTTGATCTGTGTACAGATTCCTCATGAGCACAATTAAGTGTTCTGGAATTCCCAGTTTGTTGTACTATGAGTGCTTGCATGTTGCTGTGATGCTGGAAGCTATGCTACTGTTATTCAAATACCAACAGGGTCACCCAGGGCAGACAGGTTTCAGCTAAGCTTCCAGACTAAGACAGACTAGGAAGAAGGACCTGGCAGTCTACTTCTGAAAAGAATTAGCCAATGAAAATCCTACGAATAGCAGTGGAACATTGTCTCTGATACAGTGCTGGAAGATGAGGCCCTCAGGTTGGAAGGCACTCAAAAGACAACTAGGGGAGAGCTGCCTCCTCAAAGCAGAGTCGACCTGAATGTTGTGAATGGGGTCAAGCTTCCGGGACCTTCGTTTGCTGATGTGGCACGACTCAAAATGAGAAGAATAGCTGCAAACATCCATTAATAATCGGAATGTGGTATGAACAAAGTATAAATCTAGGAAAATTGGAAATCGTCAACAATGAGATAGAACGCATAAACATCGATACCCTGGGCATTAGTGAGGCGAAATGAACTGGCGTTGGCCATTTTGGATTGGACAGTCATGTGGTCCACTATGCCAGGAATGACAACTTGAAGAGGAATGGCGTTGTATTCATTGTCGCTTGTGGTTTGGTGGGGCCTTAAGGCTAGCTGGAGCCCATGAGTTGAAAATGAAAGTCACTTTAATTGCCAACGTGAGACCGTCCATAGCTCTCTCCCTCTGGCTTAGCTACTCATCAGCCGGGTCCGCTAGTGGTTACCACGCGCAGAGCTCTGCTCTCAACCTACTAGAGGTGACTATGCAGCCTGAGCAGGAAACACACTTTTTTGAAGCTACTGAATTTGGGGGTTGTTTCCACAACATAACTTAGCCTATCCTGATACTAAGACGATTTTACACTTGCCGAGTTCTTAAAAATTAAATACACAGTTAACATTCAGTCCTAATGGGAGTATGGGGAAACAGGTACTCTCAAAAACCGGTTAGGGGAAGTATAAATTGTTACAACCTTTTGAAAAGTAATTTGACAACAGATTCTATTAAAATGAAAAATGTGCAGATCTTTTGACTTAGAGATAACTATTTTGGGGAATCTATCCTACAGAAATTGAGGCCCTGGTGGTGCATAGGTTGAAGCAACCGCCTAACTGACAGCTCGGCGGTTTGAAACCACCGGCGGCTCCCGGAGGAAAGAAGTGGCAGTCCGCTTCCGCGCGGAGATTCACAGCCTTGGAAACTCTACGGGCTCTCTCTGAACCCACTGGATGGCCATGGGTATTACGCAGTTGTCGAAAAGGTAGGTTTAATGTCTTTTCTTGACTTCAAGAGACATCCACATGTTAAATGAAAACAAAACAAAAATCCATTCACAGCGCATGTATGAGCCTAAAGAAAAAAGATGTTTTACCTCAAAGGAGCAGAGGTAGTAAATAAGGGGAGGGGAGATGGTTGTCACGTTTTTCTTATTACATGTTGATAGCCTTTGATGTGTTACGATTTGTGTGATTTACGTAATGAAACAAACTCAAGTAAAAGAAACACAATAGCTAAACCTAAGAGTGTTTGTCGACTGACCTTTTACACGACAACCACAGTATTAGTAATGGGAGAGGCGGGGCTTCCTTAATAGACTCCTGGCCACGCCTACTTTATCCGGCCGTGGATTCTCACAAGTGCCCTGGAAGGCTCTGCCTTGACGCATGCGCAGTCGCCTTAGTGCGTCCCAGCCTCTTAGGGGCGCCCCGGCTTTGAATTTGACCCCAACAGGCTACCGTCGTGGTGACCGGAACGGCACCTAAGGTTTGCTTCCGGCGTCCCCTTCCTTCCCTCACGTTTCCTCCCCATCCCCTTTCCTCCCTCACGTTTCCTCCCCATCCCCTGTTCCTCCTCTTCGTTTTCGTTCTTTCCTCTTCCCGCCGAGGCCGGCCTCGGAGCGGTGAGTCTGGGGTCTGGTTGGTGAGAAAGAACTATTGGGGCTGGGAGCGGGGAGGTGTGGGGAATACTGTTAGTTGAGGTTATTTGGAGACCAGAGGCTTGTCTGGATGTTTTGTTTGTAGGTTGGGCGAAGGTAGGAAGGAGATCTTCCCCGAGAGGCGAGCGGGGGCGGGGCTGAGCTGGGCCCGGGGGTGGATGGGACCCCTCACTTGGGTAGCACGGGGGTGGGAGGGTCCGGCGGGTGTGGTGAAAGATGGAGGCGCTGAGGACTGGCGTGGAGGTCGCACGGCTTTCTGACATCAGTCTTGGTTCAGCCGTTTGATCGAAAACGCAGTTTAACGCCAGTGTGAGTTATTTGGATTGTGGAATTAAGATAGCCCCATTTTATTCCCGAAGTGATTTATTTCCTTTTACTTTGGGGGAATCTCTTTTTGCTGCAAGCTTTTGTGTGCTTAAGACTTTTTATGGGACATTACACACGGCGATCACACTTAGAAAGTAAATTTCCACATCGAAGCAAAGTAATAGGAGAGAAACAACTGATTATAAGAGAAAACACTGTGAAGTGAGTTGCAGGGCAAAGCCCCTTCTCCAGGTGGGGATATTTGTCAAATTGGGGGTAACATGTAGACGTAGATCTGTCTCAGTGAGTCAGTTAAGAAACAAATTGGGTCACAAATTATTTTCCTATGTAGATTGATTCTCTTCAGTTTCCTAAAACGTTATTTGACTAGTTCCCCATTGCAGAATGAATTAGGTATAACTTGTTAAGCCTGACTTTGAAGGCATTCTAATTTGTTCCCCAAATTTAGCTTTTGAGTTTCTTATCTCACCAGTACCTGTGTTTTACCCAAAACACCCAAAGTTCTTGAAGTACTCCCATAGTTTGCCGCCACCTGGAATACCCCCCAACTGAATTTTCAAGGTCTGTTTCAAATATCCTGTAACAGCTTACAAAGTTATGTTAAATGCTTTGTAAAAAAGAGCAACATAAATGTAACCGGTTCCTGACCTCTGGTAACACACTGATGTGAAATGCACGTACAGAATGGTATTTTTTACAGACAGTAAAAAATAAGAACTAATACGTCATATATGAATTGTAAGGTAAGGTGGGTGTATCGTGTATGGATGGTGTTTTCCATACGCTTTCAAGCTCTTAAATCATATTCAGGCCTGTCAGTCTATAGCATAGGCTGAGAACTCTCCCAAATCTCAGCATCAGATTCTGGTGAATGGGGAAAGAACACAGAATCAAATTTAACTGTATTTAAGTAGCTGGTAACAGAGTAGGAATGCGTTTTATTAGGGGAGTGAAATTCTCTGTTGACTGTAGCTGTAATGATGGCAGAGGTAATTCTGTTTTGTTCGGAGGACAGCAGCATGGCCTCCATTCCTGAGTGCGTTGGTCTGGAGGCGGCAGCGGCTGCAGTAGAGTCGGAAGAGATCGCAGAGCTGCAGCAGGCCGTGGTCGAGGAGCTGGGCATCTCTATGGAGGAACTTCGGCAGTTCATCGATGAAGAACTGGAAAAGATGGACTGTGTGCAGCAGCGCAAGAAGCAGCTAGCAGAGCTAGAGACCTGGGTGAAACAGAAGGAATCTGAGGTGGCCCATGTTGATCAGCTCTTTGATGATGCATCCAGGTGAGGACTGTGTGGGAACTGGAAGGAAATCTCTCCACTGCAGGCATTTTTAAAGTATAATTGGTCATGACGTTGTACCAAGCACTTTGTACTTTATAAAGTACAAATGCTTAGGACCTTGTTCTTCTCAAAGTTTATAGTTCAGAGCAGACCTCACAGTCACCCATATGCCGACTATCCGTCTGTCAGAGGTTAACATATGAGCAGCAGTAGGGGAGTCCAGGTCTTGAGTCCTTTTTCCTTCTTTCCCACTCATCCTGCTTCATAATCCTGCTTTGTTTCCCTGATAAAATCATCTAGGGAATAAAAATTGTAAAGAGTTGCTTGTGGTCTCACGTAGTTGTAGAACATTAATAAACTTGTAAAACCCTATATCTGCTCCTAAACCCCCAGAAGATGTGTTGATGGTCCCCTGGTTATTACTTAAAACACATTTTCAAATGACAGTAAGGTAATTAATGAGGCAAGGTTGAAAGGACTGTGCTGTGGGCTTAGTTTGTAATTTTGAGGAACTAGTCTGGCAACCAAACCACCATTTAAAACGTTTTTGTCTGGAAAAAGCATTCTAAATTCTGAACAGTAGAATTTACAGTTATATACTGTCCGATAGGGCCTGTTTAAGTTAAGGATAGTCTGTACTGATATATTAATTTCAATGGCTCCTACCCCTACTTCCTCTACTGGCTTTGATTTTCTTTTCCACGTGTGTTCCAATTAGGGCAGTGACTAATTGTGAGTCTTTGGTGAAGGACTTCTACTCCAAGCTGGGACTACACTACCGGGAAAGTAGCTCTGAGGATGAAGCTTCTCGGCCTACAGAAATAATCGAGATTCCTGATGAGGATGATGATGTACTCAGTATTGATTCAGGTAAGGAATAAGGCTTTGGATAGAAAAGTCTGAAGACTGGAGTTGAACTGGAAGACGAGCAGATGGAAGATAAGAAGGGGGAAGCCGGTGCCACTAACTCCGTGTTTCAGACCACCTGCCCTGTTAGTCTCATGGATGTCCCCTCTGTGCTAGTCCCCGGTTGCATCAGCCTTCTTTCCCCAACCTTTGTGACCTCCGTCCTGAATTCCCCTGCATTTCTTTAGAGGTGGCATTAGCACCTATGTCTGTATCCCACAACAGTAGAGTCTTTGGTTTTGTCAATTTTTTAACCTTTTTATTAAAGCATAACTTATATACTATAAAATTCACTCTTTTTTTTAATCTTTATATGTTCCTTTTTTTAAATTGTACTTTAGATGAAAGTTTACAGGCAAATAGTTTCTCATTAAACAGTACACATGTTGTTTTATGACATTGGTTAATAGCCCCACGACATGTCAACACTCTCCCTTCTCAACCTTGAGGACCTTTTTTTTTGGTGAAAATATACATAGCCAGAGTTACACCATTTTGAAAGTTTCTCCGTGTACAGTTCAGTGACATCGATTGTATTCTTCCAATTGTGCTGCTATTCTGACTATCCTTTTCCAAATTATTCCATCACCATTATCTTCAATTCACTGTCCCCTAAGCTTCCCATCAAACCTTTTGGGTTGCTGTTGTCAATTTGATCTCACATAGATAATTCTTTTTTTTTTTTTTTTTTTTGGTACCTTAGATGAAGGTTTGCAGAACAAATAGTTTCTCATTAAACAGTTAATACACATATTGCCTTATGACAATGGTTAACAACCCCGTGACATGTCAACACTGTCCCTTCTCAACCTTGGGTTCCCTATCACCAGCTTTCCTGTCCCCTCCTGCTTTCTAGTCCTTGTCCCTGGACTGCTGTGCCTCATTAGTCCTGTTTTGTTTTATGAGGCTGTCCAATCCCTGACTGAACAGTGAACTTTGGGAGGGGCTTCACCACGGAGCTAAAAGGGTGTCTGGGGGCCATATTCTCGGGGTTTCTCCAGTCTGTCAGGCCAGTAAATCTGGTCTTTTTTTGTGTGAGTTAGAATTATGTTCTACATCCTTCTCCAGCTTTGTCTAGAGCCCTTTGTTGTGATCCTTGTGAGAGCAGTCAGTGGTTGTATCCGGGCACCATCTAGCTGTACTGGACTCAGTCTGGTGGAGGCCTTGGTAGCTGTGGTCCATTAGTCCTTTGGACTAATCTTTTCCTTGTATCCTGTTCTCTTCATTCTCCCTTGCTCCCGAAAGGATGAGACCAGTGGAGTATCTTAGATGACGGCTCACAGGCTTTTAAGATCCCAGACACTACTCACCAAGGTAGAATGTAGAACACTGTCTTTATAAACTGCATTATGCCAATTGAGCTACATGTTCCCCGAGACCATGGTCCCCACAGCCCCCCGCCCAGCAACTCAGTCCCTCAGGGAGTTTGGATGTGTCTATGGGGCTTCCATGACCTTTCCTTGTACAAGTTGTGTTGGCTTCCCCAGTAATGTGTACTGTCTTAGCCTTCACCAAAGTTACCACTTACTGTTGTCTGTTTAGTTCCCCACCCACCCCTCCCATCCCTCATAACCAACAAAGATTGTTTCTTTTTGTGTGTAAACTTTTACATGAGTTATGCAGTAGAGGTCTCAAACAATGTTTTTCCTTTTGTGATTGACTTACTTCACTCACCATAATGTCCTCCAGTTTCATCCATGTTATGAGATGCTTCACAGATTGATCATTGTTCTTTATCATTGCATAATACTCCATTGTGTGTATGTACCATAGTTTATCCATTCATCTGTTGATGGGCATCTAGGTTGTTTCCATCTCTTTGCTATTGTGAACAGTGCTTCAGTGAATATGGGTGTGGATATGTCTGTTCGTGTGACGGCTCTTATTTCTCTAGGATATATTCCTAGGAGTGGGATTGCATTTTGCAGTGCTTTATTTATTTATTTATTTGTGCTGCTGACATTTTCTTTGTTCCTCTTACTCTCCTGTGCTGAGTTCCTTTTGTTTGTGGATTTTTTTTTTCTTTTTTTTTGTTTTTGTAGGTTTTGTTTTTACTGAGACTTTATGTTTTTCTTTATTTTTATTTTTTATTGTACTTCAGGTGAAGGCTTACAGAACAAATAGTTTCTCATGAAACAGTAGTACACGTATTGTTTTATGACATTGGTTGACAACCCCACAACATGTCAACCCTCTAACTTCTCAACCTTTTTTTTTTTTTTTTGGTGAAAATATTCATAGCCAAAGATACACCATTTCAAAAATTTCTACATGCCCAGTTCAGTGACATAGACTATGCTCTTCCAATTGTGCTGCTATTCTCACTTAAGATGAAGGCTTACAGAACAAAATAGTTTCTCATTTAATAGTACACATGTTGCCTTATGACAGTGGTTAACAATCTCACAACACATCAACACTGTCCTTACTCAACCTTGGGTTCCTTATCACCAGCTTTGTTGTCCCCTTCTGCCTTCTGGCCTTTGTCTCTGGACTGCTGTACCTCGTTAGTCCCATTTCGTTTTACGGGGCTGTCCACTCCCAGTCTGAACGGTGAACCTCGGAGATAACTTCACCACTGAGCTAAAAGGGTGTTTGGGGACCATGCTCTTGGGGTTTCTCCATTCTCCTTTAGGCCAGTAAATCTTGTCTTTTTTTTGTGAGTTAGAATTTTGTTCTACATCCTTCTCCAGCTCTGTCCAGAACCCTCTGTTGTGATCCTGGTCAGAGCAGTCAGTGGTGGTAGCTGGGCACCATCTAGCTGCACTGGACTCAGTCCAGTGGAGGCCTTGGTAGCTGTGGTCCATTAGTCCTTCAGACTAATCTTTTCCTTGTGTCCTGTTCTCTTCATTCTCCCTTGCTCCTGAAGGGATGAGACCAGTGGAGTATCTTAGATGGCCGCTCACAGGCTTTTAAGACCCCAGACACTACTCACCAAGGTAGAATGTAGAACATTGTCTTTGTAAACTGTGTTATGCCAATTGAGCTACATGTTCCCGGAGACCATGGTCCCAACAGCCCTCCGCCCAGCAATTCAGTCCCTCAGGGAGGTTGGATGTGTCTGTGGAGCTTCCATGACCTTTCCTTGTCCAAGATGTGCTGGTTTCCCCTGTATTGTGTACTGTCTCACCCTTTACCATTCTTCTTTATTTTGATGAGTTGGTTTGTTAACTGTCTTTGTGGTTAGCTTGAAATTTATCATTGTCTTTCTGGTATTGCTTGACTTCCTCTCCATTAGAAGGTTCTATACCTACACCGTTTATTTCCTCTTTTATTGTTCTGATGCTGTTGTCATTTACAGATTAACTTCTCTGGTTCCCTGTTGTAATTCTTTTGGTTTCACATAGTCCTGAAGAGTTCATTTCCTTTGTTGGTATCTGGCTAGTACAGTCCTGTGTCATGTATTCAGCCTGTGGTCTGATACTGTTTGTTCTCAGATCGAAGGACTTCCTTTAATAAGTCTTGTAAGTTTGGTTTGGTTTTTACATAGTCCCTTAACTTCTGTTTATCTGGAAATGACCTAATTTCACCATCATATTTGAACAAGAGTTTTGCAGGATATAGTATTCTTGGCTGGCAATTTTTTTCTTTCGAGTTTTATATATGTCATCCCATTGCCTTTTTGCCTGCATGGTTTCTGCCAGATAATCCAAGCTTAGTCTTATTGTTTCTCCTCTGTATGTGACTTTTTGTTTTTCTCGAGCTGCTCTCAGGATTCTTTGTTTGTCTGTGGTTTTAGCGAGTGTGATTATGATATGCCTTGGTGGTTTCTTTTGGGGTCTGTCCTGTATGGGCTTCGTTGAGCTCCTTGGATGGTCAGCTTTTCATCTTTCATGATACTGGGGAAATCTTCTGTCAGCAGTTGTTCACTAATCCTCTCCTCCTGTTCTGGAACTCCGATCACTCGCAGATTTTTTCTTCTGATTGTATCCCACATAATACTCAGGGTTTCTTCATTTTTCTTTGTTCTTTTTTCTGATTTTTCCTCAGAGTTGTATCCAAGTGTTTGTCTTCAATTTTGCTGATCCTGTCTTCCATTGTTTCCAACCTGCTCAGCCCTTGTATGACACTGTCCATTTCTGAAATTTTGTTGTTTATCTTTTGAATTTCTAATTGTTGTTTTTGTATGATTTCTAGTTGTGAATCTGTTTTAGCATTTTGTTCCTGTATTATTTTCTTGAATTTTTCCATTTTTTTGTCTGTATTTTCCAGGAATTTCTCTGCCTTTTCCATGAATTTGTCTTTTTTTTCCTCATTTTTGTTTGTTTTTTTGCTTCAACTCTTGTATAATTCTGAATATTAGAGATCTGAATTCCCTATCAGTTAGGTCTAGTGCCTTTTCTTCTACTCAGGGTCATCTGGTGATTTATTTTGGATGCCTACTGGAACCGTCCTGTCGTGTTTTTGTAAATGTTTTGATATTGTCTGCTGTCTTTGGGGCATTCAGTGGTTATTTTCCTTGTTTATTGATTGTAGATTTGTTTCATCCTGCTTTTTTGTTTTGTTTGGTTATGTCTGAGCAGGAGGGCTATGTGTTCTTTGTTGTTTGCTCGTCTGTGGGCATGATACTTTTCACCTCCTTCTCCAATGGGCACGGTCAGTCACTCAGATATGGTACAGCAGGGCAGGTCCAGCTGAAGGGGAGTTGCTGGGATAGGTTTTTTGTAGTAAGTATCAGGGCTGACAGTGCAGACCAGGAATCAGTGCAGGGCAGGTTCCAGTAGGCTGTGCCTGTGCTGCTTGGGAGTGTGATTTTCAGCACACGGTGCAGGTAGGCTGGAAGGATGAAGTAGATTGTGATGTGTGGAGCTAAGATGGGTATGGGAAAGATGAGAGAGAGGAGAGAGGAACAGGAGCCAAAAACACACACAAACAAAAAAGAGTGCTAGGTGAGCTTGCTATTGGAGTGGAGAGAAGAGAGACTAAGAAATGGGGAAAAACAAAAATGAAAACAACAAAAACCAGAAAAAGCGTAAAAGAAAAAAATGAATAAATCGAGAAACCGGAAATGAAGAAAGACAAAAAGGGAATAAGAGAGAGAAGAAAACAAAGCAAAGAAATGAAGAAAAAAAACCAAAAACAGACAAGAAAAACAATACAAGAGAAAAGAAATGCCCTCAAGGATGTCCCTGTGCATCTGTGCAGAATAAGGGAGTAGCTTCCAAGCTGCGTGGTACTGCCCGGCTAGAAGGGGCTCCCAAGCTGAGAAGAGAAAAAGAAAACAAGCAAACAGATCAAAACAGAACAAATCAAAGCAAACAAACAAACAAAGAAAAACTCCCCAGGGGTCCCACCAGCGTGGCAGCCAGGCCCGGAAGCAGTTTCACAGTCGAACAGTAGTTTGTAACCTTTCAGGAAGAAGCAAAGATGGCGCATGGAGCCAGGTAAAAATTCACTGATTTTAAGTGTATGGTTTGAGTTTTAGTAGATTTATACAGTTATGCAGCCTTCACCCCAGTCCAGTTTTAGAACACTTGCATCACCTGAAAATGTTCCCTCATGCCTTTTTTTTTGCCAGTCCCCACAGCCACCTCCATCAGCAACTGGTCTACTTTCTGTCTCTGCAGTTTTGCCTTTTCCAGAAACTTCATATAAATAAAATCACATGGTCTTTCGTATCTGACTTCACTTAAAATGATGTTTTTTGAGGTTCATCCATGTTGCATGTATCAGTAGTTCGTTTCCTTTTTTGCTTTTTAGTGTTCTGTTGTATGGATATGCCACATGTTTTTATCCATTCTCTAATTGATAACCATTTGGATTGCTTCCAGTTTCAGGTTATTTATGAATATGTTTCATTTCTTTTAAGTATATACCTCTTAGTGGAATTGCTAGGTCTTATGCTAGGTCTTATGTGAAGGAGCCCTGGTGGTGCAGTGGTTTAAGCACTTGGCTGCTAACTAAAGGGTCAGTGGTTCAAACACACCAGCCACTCCACTGAAGAAAGATGTGGCAATCTGCTTCTGTAAAGATTATGGCCTTGGAAACCCCATGGGGCAGTTCTACTCTGTCCTGTAGGGTCACTATGAGTCAGAATTGACTCGATGGCAGTAGGTTATGGTAAGTGTACGTTTCACTTTTCAAGAAACTGCCCAACTGTTTTCCAAAGTGGCTGTGCCACTTGACATTCCCACTAGCAAATAGGAGCATTCCAGTTTCTCCACATCTTCTCCAGTGCTTGGTATTGTCCATCTTTTGTTTTAACCAGTTTTGTGGCTGTGTGGTGGTATCACATTGTGATTATAATTTGTATTTCCCTAATGACTGATGGGAGCCCTGGTGGTGCAGTGGTTAAGAACTCAGCTGCTAACCAAAAGGTCAGCAGTTGGAATCCACCAGCCGCTCCTTGGAAGCTGTGTGGGGTAGTTCTCCTCCGTCCTGTGGGGTTGCTATGAGTCAGAATCGACTTGATGGAAATGGGTTTAATGACCAATGATGTTGAAAGTCTTTTCATGTACGAATTTGCCATTTGTATGTCTTTGGGGAAGTATCAAGATTTTTGTGCGCCTTTTAACATTTGGTTGTTTGTCTTATAAGTGACTTTAAAGACTCCTTAGTGTTTTCTAGATGCAATTCCTTTATCAGATATGCTTTGCAAATATTTTCTCCCATTTTGTGGCTGGTCTTTTCAATTTTTTAATGTCTTTTGAAGAGTAAAAGTTCTTAAGGTAAGGGTTGAAGGTTTGTTTTTGTTTGTTTTGCAAACAAATATCCAGTTGTTCTACCACCATTTCTTGAAAAGACTTACTTTTGGTACCTTTGTCAAAAATCAGTTGATCCTTTACGTGAGGATCGATTTCTGGACTTTATTCTATTACATTCATCTGAGTGTCTGCGTTTATACCAGCACCGCACTGTCTTAATTACTGTAGCTTTATGGTTAAATATTGAAATCAGTTAGTGTAAGTCCTCTAGATTTATTCGTATTCAAAATTATTTAGTCGTTTTAGATCCTTTGCCTTTCCGTATAAATTTTAGGATCAGCATGTCGATTTCTACAAACAAAGGCCCGCTGGAAGCCCTGGTGGCATAGTAGTTAATCCTTTGGCTGCTAAACCAAAGGTTGGCAGTTTGATTCTACCAGCTGCTCCTTGAAACCCGCATGGGGCAGTTCTTCTCTGTCGTGTAGGGTTGGTGTGAGTCAGAATCGACTCTGGCAGTGGGTTTGTTTTTTTTGGTTTGGTTGAATGTGGAGATCAATTTGGGTAGTATTGCTGTCTTAACAATATTGAGTCTTCTAATTCATAAACATATGTTTATCTCTCCATTTATTTAGGTTTTTAATGTCTCTCAGCAAAGCTTTTTTGTTAAACTTAGTCCTAAGTATTTTATTCTTTTTGATGCTAATGTGAATGAAATTATTTTAACTTCATTTTAGGATTATTGCTAGGATATAGAAATACAGTTAGTTTTTGGTATTGATCTTGTATCACATGACCTTCTTAAACTCACTTATTCTAGAAGCTTTTTGTAGATTCCTTTGGATTTTCTATATATAAGATTGTTGTCTACGAATAAAGTCAGTTTTCCCTCTTGCTAATCTGGATGTTTTTTCTTTTTCTTCCCTTGTTGCATTTACTAGAACCTCTAGTACAATGTTGAATAAAAGTTCTGAGAGGAGACATTGTTTCCTTGTTTCTGATCTTAGGGTAAAAACATTCCGTCTGTAACCATTAATTATGATGTTTTAGCTATAGGTTTTTTGCAGATGCCTTTTATCAGGTTGAGGATGTCCCTTCTATTTCTAGTTTGCTGAGAGTTTTTATCATAGCTGGATGTTGTACTTTGTTGGATACATTTTCCATATCTCCTCCATGATCGTATGGCTTTTGTCCTTTATTATGTTAATAGGATGTATTACAATAATTGATTTTCAGATGTTAAACCAATCCTCTACTTTACCAAGCATGATGTCCTTCTTTGGGAACCGGTCCCTCCTGATAACACATCCAAAGTATGTGAGACAAAGTCTCACCATCCTCGCTTCTAAAGAGCATTCTGGCTGTACTTCTTCCAAGACAGGTTTGTTGTTCTTCTGGCAGTCTATAGTATATTGAGTATTCTTCGCCAACACCATAATTCAAAGGCATCAATTCTTCTTCAGTCTTCCTTATACATTGTCCACTTTATGCATGCACATGAGGTGATTGAAAATACTATGGCTTTGGTCAGGCATACCTTAGCCCTTAAAGTGACATCTTTGCTTTTTAACTCTTTAAAGATGTCTTTTGTAACAGATTTGCCCAATGCAGTATGTCATTTGATTTCTTGACTGTTGCTTCCATGGGCATTGATTGTAGATCCAAGTACAATGACAACTGCAGTCTTTTCTCAGTTTATCATGATGTTGCTTAATGGTCCAGTTGTGAGGATTTTTGTTTTCTTTATGTTGAGAGGTTATTCATACTGAAGGCTGTCGTCTTTGATCTGCATCAGTAAGTGCTTCAGGTTCTCTTCACTTTCAGCAAGCAAGATGGTGTCATCTGCGTATGACAGGTTGTTAATGAGTCTTCCTCCAATCCTGATGCTGTGTTCTTTATATAGTCCAGCTTCTAGGATTATTTGCTCAGCAATTGAATACATATGGTGAAAGGATACAACCCTGGAGCACACCTTTCCTGATTTTAAATCAGGTGGTATCCCTTGTTCTGTTCAAACAACTGCCTCTTAGTCTGTGTACAGGTTCCTCGTGAGCACAATTAAGTGTTCTGGAATTCTCATTCTTCACAATGTTATCGATAGTTTCTTATGATCCACACAGTTGAATGCCTTTGCATAGTCAATAAAACAGAGGTAAACATCTTTCTGGTATTCTCTGCTTTCATCCAAGATCCATTTGACATCAACAGTGATATCCCTTGTCCATATTCTCTTCTGAATCTTGCTTGAATTTCTGGCAGTTCCCTGTGGATATACTGCTGCAACCGTTTTTGAACTATCTTAGCAAACTTTTACTTGTGTCTGATATTAGTGATATTGTTTGATAATTTCCACATTCTGTTAGATCACCTTTCTTTAGCATGGGCACAAATATGGATCTCTTCCAGTCGGCTGGCCAGGTAGCTGTCTTCTAAATTTCTTAGCATAGACGAGTGAGCACCTCCAGCGCTGCACCTGTTTGTTGAAACATCTCAGTTGGTGTTCTGTCCATTCCCAGAGGCTTGTGTTTCACCAGTGTTTTTGGTGCTGTTTGGACCTCTTCCTTCAGTACCATCGGTTCTTGATCGTATGCTGCCTCCTGAATGTCAGTCAATTCTTTTGGGTGACTTTGTACATTCCTTCCATCTTCTTTTGATGCTTCCAGCATCATTCAATATTTTCCTTGTAAAATCTTTCAATATGGTAACTTGAGGCTTGAATTTTCTCTTCAGTTCTTTTTAGCTTGAGAAATGCTGAGTGTGTTCATCCCTTTTAGTTTTCTAACCCCAGGTCTTTGCATTTCATTATAATACTTTACTTTGTTTTCTCAAGCTGCTCTTTGAAATCTTCTGTTCAGCTCTTTTACTTCATCATTTCTTCCATTCACTTTAGCTTCTCTGTGTTCAACAGCAAGTTTCAGAGTCTCTTCTGACATACATTTTGGTCTTTTCTTTCTTTACTGTCTTTTTAATGACCTTTTGCTTTTTTCATGTGTGATGTCCTTGATGTCATCCCACAGCTCGTCTGTCCTTCAGTCATTAGTGTTCAATGTATCAAGTCCATTCTTGACATGGTCTCTAAATTCAGGTGGGATATCTTATATTACCATGCTACATTTTTCAGAAGTGAGAAACACACATTGGTATATTACTTTTATCTAAACTCTAGACTTTATTCAACATCTGTCTTTATTCTCTTCCAGGATCGATGCAGGGTATCACACTGAATTTAGTGTGGGAAGGTATTTAATTTCTGACTCATTTTCTTTACTTGATATATGTCTGTTTAGATTTTCTACTTTTTCTTGGGTTGGTTTTGGTAATTTGTGTCTTTCTAGGAATGTCTCTGTTTCATGGTATTCTCTTATAATTCTTTTAATTTTTATAGGTTCTGTAGTGATGTCCAGAGGAGCCCTTGTGGTGCAGTAGTTAAAGCACTCAGCTGCTAACCAAAAGATCAGCAGTTCAAACCCACCAACTGCTCCAGAGGAGAAAGATCTGACAGTCTGCTTCTGTAAAGATTATAGCCTTGGAAACCCTATGGGGCAGTTCTGCTCTGTCCCGTAGGGTCATTATGAGTCAGAGTTGATTCGACAGCAACCAGGGGTACAGGGTAGTCAGGTCCCTTCTTTCATTCCTGATTTTGATAATTTGGGTCCCCTCTTTTTTGCTTGGTTAGTGTAGCTAAACGTTTATCGATTTTGTTGCTCACTTAGAGAGAACCAGCTTTTGGTTTCATTGATTTCTCTCTTCTGTTTTCCTGCTTTCATAGATTTCCTTGGTTTCTACTCCAGTCTTTACTGTTTCCTTCTTCTAGTTACTTTGGGTGTGATTTGCGCTTTTTTTCCTAGCTTCTTAAAGTAGAAGTTGAGATTATTGGTTTTAGACCTTTCTTTCTTGTATAAGCATTTAAAGCTATAAATTCCATCTAAGCATTGCTTTGCTGTATGTATATGTGGCTTTGGGGTGAGGGTATCTGACCTCCTGTAACTTCACAAGGGGAAGGAGAATTAAGATCAGCAGTCCAAGGCTGATGGCTGTGAGGTCAGACATACCTCCTGTGTCCAACCTTTTTACTGATTCTGACATCAACTGTCCCTCTCATGGCACTCTACTTCTCTGCTGGGTTTGATAATTCATTGCATTGGCCACACACAACTCACAGACCATACTCACAGTTATGGGGTTTATTAGGAATGCTCAGGATACAGTTCTTCAGTCAGGATAGCCTCTTCTCAGCCATGTCTGCAGGCAGACCTCTCTCTAGCCCCTCGGTCTCTCGGCTCTTCACCTCCTCAGCCCCTTGACCCAGCCTCTGTCTTTCTCTGGCAAGTGTTACAAAGCTCTTTTAGCTCTGCCCATAAGTGGCCAGAGGCACCCCACTCCACCAGTAAGCCTCGGCCTGAGGGTGCTCAGCTCTCAGCTCTGTGGGTCAGCAAACTTAGCTCCACCAAGTGCTCAGAGGCAACCCCGTTGGCCAGCAAGCTTCTGCCCAAAGGCACTCAGCTTTCAGCTTTCTCACTCCATGTTGGGAAGCCACCACACCATCTCTTGCCTCTGCTGCCGCTGTTTCTCTGTCGCTGCTTGTCACTATCTTCAGCATTATAGCTCTCTCTCTCAGCCTCCTGGTTCCAGTAGCTTCTCAGTGCAGGAATCCCAAGTTCAAAGGACGTACTCCACTCCTGGCTCTTCTTTCTTGGGGGTGATGAGATCTGCCCTTCCTGCTTCTGGGATGGCTCATTTTAAGCTTAGCGGGATGACAAAACTGACCAATCCCTTTGTTAAGAGTTCACTACACCTTATTTACCTGACCCCACCCCCACAAAGGTGCCCTGCACGTTATTTACATTATTAGCAAGTTATCCAGTCTCCTTGGTGAGTCACAAGCACCTCATTTGCATAGTCCCACCCAGTCTTTTTGTGGAAGTTACAGCCCATGGCTAAAAGGGCCGTATTAACTAATTCACTCCACCACACTATCTCCTTTTTATATGTTGTGTTTTCATTTTCATTCAGCTCAGCATAGCTTCTCATTTTCCTTGTAATTTTTCTCTGACACGTGGGCTGTTTAGAAGTATGTTGTATAATTTCCATGTGTTTGGGGATTTCCAGGATTTCTTCCTGTTGTTAATTTCTAATTTAATCCTGTTTCAAGAACACACTTTATATAATTTCAGCCCTTTTCAATTTGTGTGGACTTGTTTTATCGCCTAGAATGTGGTCTGTGTGGGAGAATACAAGTACCAAAAGAACTTGTGTTCTGCTGTTGGGTGGAGTTTATATACATGTCAGTTAGGTGAAGTTGGGTGGTGGTGGTGGTCAAGTCTTCTATATCCTTGTTGATTTTCTGTCTAGTTCTAACAATTACTCTGAGGAGTTTTGAAATCTCCAACTAAAATTGTTGAATTGTCAGTTTCTCCTTTCATTTCTGTCAGTTTTTACATCTTGTATATTGGAACTCTGTTTTTAGGTAGGTACAGTTACAAAGGAGCCCTGGTGCCTCAGTGGTTAGGTGGTCAGCTGCTAACTGAAAGGCCCGTAATTTGAACCCACCAGCATTCCTGCAGGAGAGAGATGTGGCATTCTGTTTCCGTGAAGATTTACAGCTTTGGAAACCTTCTGGGGCACTTCTCCTTTGTCCTGTAGGGTCGCTATGAGTTGGAATTGACTCGATGGCAACAGGTTTGGTTTTTGGTTTATGCATTCATAATTGTTATAGCTTTCTGATATGTTGGCCTTTTTATTATCATAAAATATCCCTTTTTGTCTCTGGTAATATTCCTTATCTTAATGTCTCTTTTGTCTAATAGTTACTTAGCCTTTCACCCCATTGTGGGTACCATTTGTGTGGTATCTTTTTCCATCCTTTTACTTTCAACTTGTTTTTGTGTTTGAATTTAAAATACATTTAAATCACTTTTAGATAATGTATAGCTGGATCTTGTCTTTTTTAAATCCATTCTTGTAATCTTTTCCTTTAAATTAGAGTGTGAGTCAGTCCATTCACAATTGATATAATTATTGATATGGGTGGATTAACAGCTGCCATTTTGCTGTTTTTTTCATATGTCTCCTGTCTTCTGTTCTTTCAGTAAAGAATTTTTAAGTTTTTTTGTCAAGCAAATATTACAGTAAACAAGTTTAATTTTTTTCAGGTGTTTTTGGTTTTCTTTTGCTTCCTAGTGGTTGTGTCTTTATCTAGGCATAATCTACTACAAATTAATACTGACTTAAGGTTGGTAACATGTAGCTGCTTTGCACCAGTGGAATTCCTATCTATTTCCTCCCATGTGCTGTTCTTGAACATGTATATGTTTTAAAGCCAACAATTTCGTGTTATAATTATTGCTTTAAACTATCATGTTTTTTAAAAGTTAAGGAAAGAGAAAATATGTCCAGTTACCCAGATGTTTATCATTTTCATTGCTCTTCAGTCCTTCCTGTGGATCTGAGTTACCATTTAGTGTCTAGTGTCATTTTGTTCCAGTTGGAAGGATTTCCTTTGATATTTCTTGTAGTGTAGGTCTGCTAACACTAAATTGTCTCAGTCTTTGTTTATCTGGGTATCTTAGTTATCTAGCGCTGCTATAACAGAAATACCGCAAGTCGATGGCCTTAACAAAGTGAAATTTAGTCTTTCACAGTTAGGAGGCTAGAAGTCCAAATGCTGGGCGCCAGCTCTAGGGGAAGGCTTTCTCTCTGTGTTGTCTCTGGGGGAGGGTCCTATTCGTCAATCTTCCCGTGATCTAGGAGCTTCTCGGTGCAGGAACCCCAGGTCCAAAGGACACACCCTGCTCCCGGTGCTGCTTTTTTGGCGGCATAAGTTCCCCCACCCCCATGCTTGCTTCTGTCTTTTATATCTCAAAAGAGATTGAATCAAGACACAACCTAATGTTATAGATTGAGTCTGCCTAATTAACATAACTGCCTCTAATCCTGCCTCATTAACATCATAGAGGTAGGATTTACAACACATAGGAAAATCACATCAGATGACAAAATGGTGGACAGTCACACAGTACTGGGAATCATGGTCTTGCCAAGTTGACACACATTTTGGGGGGACACAATTCAGTCCATAACACTGGGATATAGAATTTTTGATAGATATTTCCTTTCAGTACTTTAAACATGCCATTCTGATGCCATCTGGCCTCTGTTATTTGTTATGAGAAGTTAATTGTATTTTGTACTCTGTACCTGAGTCATTTTTCTCTTGCTGCTTTTAAGACTTTCTTTGTCTCTTACTTCAGTAGTTTGAGTAGGATGTGTCCAGATACAGTTCTCTGTTACTTACGGTTCATTGAACTTAGAATTGTAGATTCAAGTTTTTCATCAGATTTCAGCTATTTTGTCTTTAAGTGTTTTTTCCATTCTGTTTTCTCTCTCCTGTGCTTCTGGGACTCCCGTTAAATACATGGTGGAACGCTTAGCATTGCCCTACAAGTTTCTGAGACTCTGTTCATTTTTCTTCAATCATCTATATGTGCTTGGATTGGAAATTTCAGTGTGCAGGTATCTGTATTCTAGTTCACTGATTGTTCTGCCATTTTAAATCTTTTGTTTAGTCCCCCTAGAAATGTTTCATTTCAGTTTTGTACTTTCAACTCTAGAATTTCCATTTGGTTCTTTTTATAGTTTAAATTTCTCCGTTGTGGTTCCTTGTTGTCTAATTGTTACATATTTTTCTCTAATTCTTTGAGCATAATTTTTTTTGTTTTTTTTTTTTTAGTTCTTTGAACATACTTAAAAATCCAGTATCTGATCTCACTCACTGTCACTTTTTATTGAGATCTTTCTACCCCCCTGGGTATTGGTTACACTTTCCTGTTTGTCTGAGGCTGGGTTCTTGAGAGAAGCAAAACCAGTAAAGCATATAAATATATAAAGAAAGATTTATATCAAGGAAATGGCTCATGCACTTGTAGAGACTGGAAAGTCCCAAGTCTGTAGGTCAGCCTGGAGGCTTCTCCTGACTCACATAGCTGCAGGGGCTAGCAAACCCAAGATCGGCAGGTCAAACAGTGGGCCTCTGGCTCACAGGCTGCGGAGGCTGACGAGTCCCAGGATCAGCAGGTAAGCAGCTAGCTACAGTCTGAAGAACCAGAGGTCAGATGAACAGGAGCCAGCTGCAGGATCCAGAGCAAGCAAAAGCCATCGAGCTTTGCCAGAAAGTCCACCTATATTGGATGCAGGCCACACCCCTGAGGAAACTGCCTTTCAGCTGATTGGCTGCTCATAACAGATCTCATCATGGAGGTGAATACATTATTATATAGCTACCAAACTACATCATAACTGCCAAACCACTGAGAATCATGGCCCAGCCAAGTTGACACACCGCCTTAACCATCACACTGTTTCTTTGCATATCTCATTTTTCATTGAAAACCGGGCATTTTAGATAAAGTAGCAACTCCAAACTTTATTTTTCTGAGGGTTGCTTTTTTTTATTTTTAATAGTTTTCTTGGTCTTAAACTGCACATCTGTTTCTTCTGCAGTGTGCAGCTGTTGGTGTCTCAGCTCAGTTACTAAAATCTTAACTTATTTTTAGGCTGGCTCCTAAGGGTTCTCCGTGTTTCTGCATAGTTTAGTGGGGAAGGCATTGAGTTGTCCAGAGTTACAGGCAATGCATTTAGAGCTGGGTTTTGTCTCCTTGGCATTTCTGTTATACCAAATTCGTGGGGCTTCCCTGCATGTACATAGGTTTGCAGTCAGCCAGGAATGTATAGAGAACTTAGCCCTGTATGTCTGTCTCATTTTCAGGATCTCCTTGTTAAATTTCTGACTGGTTTGGTGCTCTTCCTAAACCAGAATGCATCCTTGGACTAGTAAAGCTGCTCATTGTCGTGACTAGCCCCTTGCTGGTAAAGGTGGAGTTTTTGCCCACCAACCTGGGGGTGGGGTGGGGATGGGAGCTGCCCCAGGCAAGAAGTCCACAGACTCCCACCTCTGTTACTGGAAGCTTTAGGAGTTTTTCAGAAATAGATGCTTCTCAATTTGTTTGCTGTTTGTCAGTTTCCAGTGCCCTGAAATGCTTGTTTTTGACAATTCTGTCCAGTTTATACTTGTTTTTTGCATAGGGACATTGTCAGAACTTTTCCCGTTGCTATTACCAGAATGTTAGGATTGCTTTAGGTTGGCCTCTTTTTGAACTGCATCAATGGAATCATGTGAGCTGCGTGCATTCTGCAGTGATCTGCTTTTCTTCTTCATCATGTTGGTTGGATGTGTGATGCTCAGTTCACTCACTGACAGCAGTACAGTATTCCATTATGTGAATATGCCACAGTCTATCTGTTCTCCTGACGGTGGATGATCGTTCGGGGAGTTTCTGGTTTGGTTTTTCCTTTTTTCAGTTTTTTGCAATTAGAAGTGCTGCTGCTGTAAATATTCTTGTACTTGTCTACTGATACACATGTGCAAGATTCTTTTGAGGATATGTACTTTTAAGTTGTTGTTTCTAAGGACATGGAAGTTTCATCCTTACTGGCTAATGGCCAGAGAGCTTTCCAAAGTGGTTGTACCAATTACCACCGTTGGATGAGATTGCCCGTTGCTGCACATCCTCGACAACACTCAGTGTTGATGGGCTTTTCATCTTTGCCAATAATGTTGTAAAATTGTATCTCACCGTGCCTTTGATTTCCCCGACTGCTAATGAACTTGAGCATCTTTTCATATGTTTTCGGGTCATCTGTAGTTTTTCTTTGAAATACCTGTTGCGTGTTTTTTGCTCATTTTCTCAAGGGTATTTGTCTTTTCGTGATTCATAAGAAATCTTTATGTGTTCTAATTAGTAACTCTTTGGGATTATATGAGTTGCAGATATCTGTCGCAGTCTGTGGTTTATCTTCACTTTTATGGTAATTTTTGATAAACAAGTTCTAAATTTAAGGTTTTTCTTCATGGTTAATGCTTATTATATCCTTTGCTCCACTGAGGCTGTAACAATCTCCTTTTATATTATCTTTTGAAAGTTTAATAGATTTGCCTTTCACATTTAAATTTTTCATTCAGTTGGGATTTATTTTTTGTGTAGAATTTGAGATAAAGATCCAATTTCTTTTTTTTTCTTATAGTTGTTAACCAATTTTCTAGCACCGTTGATTGAAGAGTCCCTTCTCGCTGATCTACATTGGTCCCTCTGTCGTAAATTATTTCTGTATGTATGTGTAGGTTTGTTTCTGAACTTTTCTGTTTCATTGGTCTGTCTTTGTCTCTGCCTTCTACACTGGCTTTACCACGGTGGCTTTATAAGATTCTATGTCTGTTAGCTCTGGTAAGCTCGCTTTGTTCTTCTTGAGGAATGCCTTGGTTATTTTTCAGCTGTTGCACTTAACAAATATATTTGAGAATCAGCTTATGTTGCTAACTCTCCTCCCCAAAGGCCCAAAAGATTGACATTTTCAAACATCAATTTAGGGATAGTTGTTAAGTTTACAATATTTAATTCTTCCATACAAAAATCATTTATTTAGGTCTTCTTTAATGTTTTCCAATAAAGTTAATTAATTTTCTCCACAGAAAGCTTGTACATCTTTTGTGAGATTTATTTCTAGCTACCATTTTCAATAGCCACAAGAAATACCTTTTAAAAATGACTTTGCTAAGTAATTGTTAACGGTATGTAGAAATGCAATTGACTTTTGTATATTGATTTTCCTATCTGGCAGCCTTATTAAATTCTTATTTCTCAGGATTCATTTAGGTTTTCTTTGTAGACTGTCATCTTCAAATAATAGCAGTTTTTCTTCCTTTCCTTTAGTTATAAAAGATACATCTTTTATTTTTCCTATCATAGTACACTGTCTAGAACCTCTGGTGTAACATTAAATGGGAGTGGTGATGGTGGGCTTCCTTGTCTTCTGGCTTATTTTAAAGGAAATGTTTTCAGCTTTTCGCCATTAAGACTGATTGCTTGTTACCAGCTTTTTAGATGTCACTTATCAGGTGAAAGAACTTGGCTTTTGTTCTTAGTCTGCTGAGGATTCTTAGTTGAATAAATGTTGATTTTATTAAACATACTTTTCACATCTAATCAGATAATCATGTGATTTTCTCTCTTTATTCTGATAATGTGATGAATTACATTTATCAGTTTTCTAATATTAAACCAACCTTATATTCCTGGGATGAATCCAACTTGAAAATGACATCAATCTTTTTGTTGTTGTTGAGAGTATACACAGCAGAACATACACATTCAGCAATTTCTACACGTACGATTCAGTGACGTTGATTACATTCTTCAAGTTGTGCAACCATTCTCACCCTCTTTTTCTGAATTATTCCTTCCCCATTACCATAAACTCACTACCCCTAAGTTTCCTATCTAATATTTCGAGTTGCTGTTAATTTGATCTCATATAGATAAATCTTAAAAGAGTACAATGCTCAAGGCAGACATTCGTTACTAATTAAGTTAAACTATTGTTTGATTTAAAGAAGGCTTCAGGGGATATTTTTGGCTTAAGCTTTAAAGATTATCTCAGGGCAGCAGCTTCAGGGGTTCATCCAGCCTCCGTGGCTCCAAAAAGTCTGGACTCCATGAGAATCTGAATTCTGTTCTGCATTTTCCCTCTTGTTATTAATCTTTTTAAACATTGCTGGATTTGGTGTGATGATATTTTGTTTAGGATTTAAGAAAGATAGGCCTAAATTTTCTTTTTGTACTAGTGTAATGTTAGTATTGAGATTTTGGTGGCCTTGTAGAATGAGAGAGACAGTATTCTCTTCTTTTGGTTCTTCGGAAGCATGTATAAGATTGGAATTATCTGCCCTTGAATGTTTGGTGGAATTTGCTTGTAAAGCCATCTAGGGCCCTATTTTGTGTGTGTGTGTGTGTGTGTGTGTGTGTGTGTGTGTGTGTGTGTGTGTGTGTGTGTGTGTGTAAAGGTGGAATTTGCTTGTAAAGCCATCTAGGGCCCTATTTTTTTTTTGTGTGTGTGTGTGTGTGTGTGTGTGTGTGTGTGTGTGTGTGTAAAGCTTTTCTAGAGTCAGTTTTGGTAATTTGTGATTTTCTAGTCATTTACTCATTTTATGTAAGTTTTCAACTTACTGGCATAAACTTTATACTTGTGTTTTTAGCAGAGCTTGACATTTCATTCAGGTCTTTACCTGGATTACTGCCTGGATCACTTTAACCTAATGTTGCCTAATCTCCCTCACGTCACCTGTGGTCTCCTGCCTACACCTTAGCTTAGTGACTTGAACTCCACTAGTACCCGTAGAAATTTGTCAGCTACCCACAGACCTGGTTTCACGATGATTCCACACTGAGTCACGTGTGATACTTACAGATGTTTATTGCAACATTGTTTGTAATAGTATATAATTGACAGGAGCCCAAGTACTTACCAATGAGAGACTAAATAAAAAATATATGGTACCACCATCGAAGGTATTACATAGCTGTGAAAAAGAATAAGACAGAGTTATAGGTACTGATAGGCATACTTTCCTAGGTATTTTTAATTCAAGGGGTGGGGGAAGTGACATAGAAAACGTGCATGTTGAATATGCATAAGAGGATGGGGGAGAGAATACATCTGTACATTTATTTACTCCTGATAGAAAATCTTTGGGCACAGAAGAAACTGATAATATTGGTTGTTCCTGAGGAGGGTAACTAGAAGCAAGAGTGGGACGGACGCTTAATTTCCCCTGAATATGTAGTGTTTGCATTTTTTATTTTATTTTAATCATTAGGTTTTTATTCCTTTTAGAGTAATTTTTTTTATTGTTGTGAAAATATATATGATACATTTGCCAATTCAGCATCTTTCAGGTTATAGTTTAGTGATGTCAGTTACGTTAATCATGTGCAGCCACCACCCAAAGTCGTTGCCAGATCCCCCAGCCCCATAATACAGTGTTTAAAATATTTTACCACATGCATTGCTTTATAATAAAAAATGAAAACACTACAAGATTAACAAAATGCACCTCTCCTTCCTGCTCAGATACAGGACATGTGGTTAAGCCTTTTCCTTTGTGATGCTGAACTCTGGGATAACAGATGTTTAATCATATACCATATCCGAAGCTCTTTGAGTGTGAGCGTGCATGTATGTGAGTGTATTCTCTCCAAGTCTGAGACATAGCAAATAAATAAATTCGTATCCTAACTTTTTAAGCCTTGTGTTATTAAAGATTCTTTATGAGCCTCATCTGGATGTATTATTATAGCTTATTTAACCTTTGTGTTATTTTGGGACATTGACATTGTTTTCCATATTTCGATATATCTTCTAAATCTTGAGAACTGCACTGGCCGTTATGGTAACCACTACCCACGTGTGGCTGTTTAGATTTAATTTAATTTAAAGGGTTTAGTATCCAAAATATATTAAAGAAGTCCTGTAACTCAACGATAAAAAACAAATAGCCCCACTGAAAGATGTCTCCAACTGGAAGATTTCTCCGCCGAAGCTAACACACACAGCAAGGGTGTGAGAAGGTGCTCAGCGTCATCTGTCATCGGGGGTACAAATCAAAATCACACTCATTAGGGTGGCTATAATCGAAAAGATGGCAGGAACAAGTGCTCCGGAGGATCTGGAGGAACTGGAACGCTCGTACCTTGTTGGTGGGAATGTAAAATGGCGTAGCCAATTTGGAAAGGTCTGGCAGTTATTCAGAAGATTAAACATGGAGTTACTGTATGACTCGGCAGTTCCAGTCCTAGCTGTATACCAAGAGAATTGAAAATATCCACACTAAATCCTGTACATGAATGTTCACAGAAGCATTATTCACTGTAGCCACAAAGTGGAAACAACCCAAATACGGTTAAACAAAACGTGGTACTTCATTATTCATCCATGAAAAAGAATCAAGTACTGATAGGTGCTCCAGTGTAGAATGACCTTGAAAATGTTCTGCTGAGTGAAAGAAGCCAGACAGAAAAGGCCGCATAGTGTGTGATTCTGTTTATGTGAAATATCCAGAGCAGGACAGTCTTAGAAACGCAGAAAGGAAGGAAGTGTTGCCAGAGGCTGGGCGAAGCGGAGAGTGAGGAGTGCTTGCTAACGGGTACAGGATTTCTTCTGAGGGTGGTGAAAATGTTCAAGAATTAGGTAGTTACAATGGTTGCACAACCTTGTGGATATACTAAAAACCACTGAATTGTGACTTTAATAAAAGGGTGAATTTTTTGATACGTGAATTATACCTCAAAAAATGTCTTTAATTAAAATTCATTTCCTCAGTTGTGCTAGCCACATTTCATCTGGTCAGTAGCCAAATGGTAGTGGATTGGACAGTGCAGATATAGAGCGTTTCCATTATCACAGTTCTGCTGGACATTGCTACTCAAAAACAGACAGTTTTGCTTAACTCACTGACCACATGTCACATTTAAAATTGCACTATTAGTGAATACATTATTGTTACAATAATTGCGATATACAGTGAGAGCCCCCAGTCCCATAGATGACCGCTTGTCCACAGCTTTATTCAGAAGTGAGCACTATTATCCATGTGTTGTGCTACCTTTCTGGATATTTTGAATACTCTTACATATGTGTGTATGCCTGTATCTAGATTGTTTTCGCTACTTCCGTGATAATGCTTTAAGCTTTGTTCTTGATTTCTCTGAAATTCTTCGTGTAAGTCCCTTACACTTACTAGAGTTCTTCTTATCCACAGGGGATGCTGGAAACAGAACCCCAAAAGACCAGAAGGTGAGTTGGGGTGGGTCGGGGGGGGTGAGAGGGAACAGTGTGAAGATGGGAGAAACTTCTGGCCTGATCATCCATTCACCTCAACTGTGGACATATAGTCATTCACCCTGGAATCAGCCCCGTGGGTTACAACCCTTTAAGAGATATACCAAGAATGCAGACACGGTCACCAAGAGGTGCATGCGCTGACTACTGAGTGCCGAGCGAGTGTATAATGTAACAGCGATCAGCCGTTGTGATTAATCAAGCCAAGTTTCCTAAAGCGGATTTCTGAACCAAGTTTGTAACAAAGGCCTGCTTTTGCCTGATACAGTAACCATATAACTCCAAACATGTCTCCCTTCCTTTTGTTTTTTGAAATACAAGGTTTTCCTGATTGTCAAGTTGTTTCTAACCCGTGTGCCGTTTTGGAACTTGTTTCCCTCCCCTCTGTCCCTTCAGCTCCGTGAAGCCATGGCTGCCTTAAGAAAGTCAGCTCAGGATGTTCAGAAGTTCATGGATGCTGTCAACAAGAAGAGCAGTTCCCAAGATGTCCATAAAGGTCAGGGTCAGGAGGTGCCTGGGTGCAGGCGGTGGAGGATGGGGAGGTGGATTCCTCCAGAGGCCTTGTGGGTAACGTGCTTTGCGTAAGCATCTCGGAATTCTCCGTGTCTGTCATGTACTTTGCTTCTGACACCACTGGCCGTACATCAATGGTCAGTGTAAGATTACTTGTCATTTTGTTTTGTTGTCTGCTTAGGTCTTTCGTCTGCTGGTTGTTTGTGATGTACCAGACTCATTGTCCTTAAAAAAAAAAGAAACAAACCCTTTGCCGTCGAGTCGATTCCGACTCGTAGTGACCCTATAGGACAGAGTGGAACTGCCCCATAGGGTTTCCAAGGCTGTAATCTTTCTGGAAGCAGACGGCCACATTTTTCTCCCATGGGGCAGCTGGTGGGTTCGAACCACCATCGTTTAAATTAGCAGCCAACCCTTTAACCACCATGCCACCAGGGCTCTTAATACCTTGTTAGCTGTCTATATTGAGGCTGTTTCCACGCCCATGACTGCTCCTTCCAAGTGGGGATTAGGGAGAGCAGAGTAACTCAGACTCTTACAAAGAGATCTGAGGGAAGCTTTGCCTGTAGAATGGGGCTATTAATTGCCCTGTAGGCAAATGTCTTACAAATGCTTCTCGCCGTGTAAAAAGTGATGCTTACTATCACTGATAGGAGTTGGAAGTGTTTTACCAGAGTGAAGAGTTTTGAATGACATGAACTTCAAATATGCAGGTTTCTCCTGGTAGCATAAACAGCTGAGTCAGCTGTCTCTTGTGATTTTGCCTTTGGCCAACAGAGCAGTAGAAGTGACTAAGGATCGGAGGTTTCCCCACTTCCTGGTTACCCTACTGCCCTCTCTACCTTTTCACTCTCTACCCAGCCTATGGCACGTCTCTCAGTACGTCTTTGCTTTTTTCCACAGGAACCTCAAGTCAAGTGTCTGGCGAGCTGAGCAAAGACGGTGACCTGATAGTCAGCATGCGGATTCTGGGCAAGAAGAGAACGAAGACGTGGCACAAAGGCACACTTATTGCCATCCAGACAGTTGGTGAGTTCGGATTAGAGGAAGAGCCGGTGGAGGGCAGCCCTGCAGGTCTCCCTTCCTTCCTTCCTCTGTCGCTCACACGGCAGCCGGCATTCTCACTGAAAACTGCTGTGGTTGCCTTCACCTGCTTATCATCGTCCTGTCTTACTCAGGGCCAGGGAAGAAGTACAAGGTGAAATTCGACAACAAAGGCAAGAGCCTCCTGTCGGGGAACCACATTGCCTATGATCACCACCCCCCTCCTGACAAGCTGTATGTGGGCAGCCGAGTGGTGGCCAAGTACAAGGACGGGAGTCAGGTCTGGCTGTATGCTGGCATCGTAGCTGAGACACCAAACGTCAAAAACAAGCTCAGGTACTGGGACAGGAGCGAAAGGGAACGGAGGAGGGCCGCGCAGCACCTGCCCTGCTCAGACCCTAGGCCAGCTCTCACAGTTAGCGTCTGTGTCCCCAGTCCCCTGTGGCCAGGGACGCAGTCTTGTTCTTTGCAGCAGATGTCACGTGCGTGGGCCTTTTTTCTTCTTAAGGAGAAAACTTGAGAGAGGAGACTAGAGGAGAGTGATCAAAACTGATGACCGATTTGGGGAGTGGGGAGTTTATGTAGAAGGAAGAGATGGAGTGGAGCCTGCATGCCACAGCATAGGAGTCCGAGAGGAACGGGAACAAGTGGGGAGATGCTGGTTAGATGAAGGGAGAATTCCCAACTCTTGGGGCAGGAAGAAAGCAGTAGATTGGAACATCGTCCCTGGAGTGTATCTGTGCTGACCCGGCCGAGTGGCAGCTGTGACAGTGGTTTCTGTCCAACACGTTGAATACGCCCTGTGTTCTAACCCCCAGGTCTCTACCATTGCGCTTCCCTTACAGGTTCCTCATTTTCTTTGATGATGGCTATGCTTCCTATGTCACGCAGTCGGAACTGTATCCTATCTGCCGGCCATGTGAGTGCCCCCCCCCCCCTTTTGGGCTAGTCCTTCCCCCTGCCGCCATTTTGTATTTCTTCTTGAGACGCCCAGTTGAAAATCTCTTGTTTTTTATTTATTTGGTGCACAAGGTTCTCACAGGCTTGGTTATTGTCCTTTGGGAGATAGCGTTTCATCTGCTCATCACAGTGCTGGTTCTTTATGGCCAGAGAGCACATAGAAGGTCGCGACTGGCCCTGGGGAGTGCTTTTATCGTAGCTGTGTGCTTATTTTGTCTCTGAGTGATTCAGGTTTGGGGAGGTGTTACGTCTTTCCTACTCTCATGCTTCATCTAACGCCCGTGTCAGTCTGTAGCCTGCATAGCGCTTTCCACAGAAACTGTCAAATGGAGACTGCAGGGTGTCCTCTGTGCTGTGACTCTGGCTTGGGAACACTCCCCCAGAACAGTCAGCTGTCAAACTGCTGTGTTTCCCATAACATGGCGGTGAACACACACATCCAGGCTCCCTAAAAGCCTGACAGAGTGAGAAGGAGGGATAATTGTTTTTGTTATTTCATGAGGCCATTTGGCCGTTTTTGATTTTCCTTTTATATCAACAAGTGGCAGGAATTTCCACGTGCGTTTTCCTGAGAAGAAACATCTATTTGTATGAAGTGATTGAAGTCACTGATGTTTGTATATTGCTTACTCGTTATTTACTTGGCTTATGTATGCCTTTACACATTGGGTTTAATATTTACATGCTCTTATTTTTACGTCCCTTGAGGTTATGATTTCTTTATTTTTTTCTCTCCCTGCTGACTTGAAAAATACCAGATATCTTCTTGCTAGCCATTTTTCCCTATCAAGACATGCCCTGCCTGCCCTCTCTCAGCCCTTCTTCTTTCTCGGGACAGTGAAAAAGACCTGGGAGGACATAGAAGACATCTCCTGCCGAGACTTCATAGAGGAGTATATCACCGCCTACCCCAACCGCCCCATGGTGCTGCTCAAGAGCGGCCAGCTTATCAAGACCGAGTGGGAGGGCACATGGTGGAAGTCCCGGGTCGAGGAGGTGGACGGCAGCCTGGTCAGGATCCTCTTCCTGGTACTGTTCCTCCCTAGAGCTCCGGAGGTGGGGGAGGCCTGGGAGGTGATAATGAGGAAGATCTTGTAGATAGTCCTCAGTTTTCCTCTTTCTTATCTTCCTATCTGTTCTGTTTATAGGCACCGTTTACTTGGTCTTTCTGTTTCTCTCTGGGTGGCTGTTGAAAACGACTTTAATTAATGACATCAATCCACATGGCTGGTTGTTTCCTTTCTAGGAAGTCACACTGGGTGTAGGTATAGAGAAGGCAGGCAGTTCAGTTTGTCCACAGTCAGGGGTTTGGTAGGACAGCAGGACAGAGCGGAGGGGTGAAGGAACTGAGGTCTGGATGATTCTTCAAGGCTCAGTTTAGCTTTTAGGTCTTCTGTACCCTTCCTTGTCTTCTCCTTTGCCCTCTGGCTAGAACGACATTTCTTTTTCGTGTGCCCTTTGTTCCTAAGGCCCCTGTGGCCCTAGTCACACTTCTCGGTATTGACATCTGTCTCTGCTGTAATTCCTTAAACAAGGAACGTGCTTCTCTTCTTTCTATTCCAAGTACCTGCCATGGTGCCCAGCACACAAGTTTATTGACTAGAGAGGAATTCAGGGCTCATTAGGGAAATATCCCAGAGGAGGTACATGGATGTGTGTTCTCCACAGACAGCAGAGTAGATTCTAGCCTTTAACCTGTCGCCCCGCCCCTTCCTCCAAATCCCCCAGGATGACAAAAGATGTGAGTGGATCTATCGGGGCTCTACTCGGCTGGAGCCCATGTTCAGCATGAAGACATCCTCGGCCTCTGCGTTGGAGAAGAAGCAAGGGGGACAGCTCAGGACACGCCCGAACATGGGTACGTCCTGACTGATAGCCCGGGGGCAGGAAGACTGGGGGCCAGACCAGCAAAGGCCATTCTCTCTCCAGTGGTTGTCCTTTGTTTAGCAGCACGACACTGCGGACACGTTGGAGAGGGGACGTGTGCTCCGAGCTGTTGGCAGTCGTGACGATGGATGTGTGCTGCCTCCACGTGCGGTGGCTCCGACTCTTTCTAAACAGCCTGTTATCACTGCCTTTGTTATTCTTCCCTCCGTAGTTATTGCCTCTGTTATTCTTACCTCTGTTATTCTTCCCTCCGTTATTATTGCTTCTGTTATGCATGTGTGGAGTCTCTGCTTTGTGTGCTGTCTGTGGTCACTTTTTGAAGCTGAGACTGTTTTTGTTTTCTGTTCCTGGCGTACCTTAGTTGTTTTTTGCCCCGCCAACATTAGTTGATAAAGAATGCTTTTTTGAAAATACTGTATTCACCGAAGTATAACATAGTTGCTGAGATGTATCTTCTGAGGCAGGAAGATAAAGTCTCCTTTTTGAAGTCAGAGCCCAGTATCGGTGTTTGTTATTTTATGTGCCAGTGTTCTCATCCTTGGTATAATGAATGGGGACTGACAGTCTCAGTGTTTATTCAGAGGGTTTCTGTCGCCGCTTTTTTGTATTGCATAGGTTGAAGCAGGTGTGTGGAGGGACTCAGGTTACAGAGCTGTCATGTGCTCACTAGTCCAATTCCTTTTTCTGTAGGTGCTGTAAGGAGCAAAGGCCCTGTGGTCCAGTACACCCAGGACCTGACCAGCACTGGAACCCAGTTCAAGCCAGTGGAGCCCCCACAGCCCACAGCTCCGCCTGCGCCACCTCTGTCCCCCCAGGCAGCTGACACTGAGTGAGTGCTCTTCCTCCTTTCTCTCCACTTTCTTTCATACCGTGTTTTCTGCGTCACGTCCTCTGTGATCTCTTCTCTGTCCTAGAAGCTTGGAAAGCCAGCTTGCCCAGTCACGGAAGCAGGTAGCCAAAAAGAGTACATCCTTCCGGCCAGGATCTGTGGGCTCTGGTCACTCCCCGCCTACGTCCCCCACTCTCAGTGAAAACACCCCTGGGAAACCTGGCATCAGTCAGACATACAGGTGAGAAGATCTGAGGCCCTGACTGTATAGGGGAAGATCCTTGGTTCCAGGGGGCTTAGTGAAGATTATGACAGTGAGGAGTTTGGACTGGAAAAGGAAGCTTTGACTTCAGTTTCTAGGAAACAAAGCAAGAACAACTGAATTAGGAACTGGGTGCCTAGAAACACAGCATCACTGGGAAGTTTTTCGTCAAAATTTCTCATTGAACGTGGTGCCATTATTGGTACAACAGACAGGAAACACCACAGCCTCTTTCCTTGAATCCTGGGAGTTAGTAAGGACATTTGTAGGACAGAGGGCAGGAAAAAAGCATTGGTAGAAGACTGGACTCTGCTTGGATAACCCACCGACAGATTTTAGGAAAAGCTAACACTGTCGGCAATAGACGTATTATCTGTCGGCGAACAGTAGCCGGGGGGTTCGTTGTCCAGGTCGGGTACGCACAGGATGATCTGACTTTCTGGTGTTGGCTTTGGCTTTCAGGCCACAGTTATTTGAAAGATGGGAAAAACGGCTTAGCTGCGGGGGGGTGACTGTCCAGTGGAGAGGTCCTGTTGCCTTCTCGTCTGACCTCTTGTATCTCATTTGCAGATCACCTGTAGGTTCAACAGCCGCTGCCCCAACACCCCCAGTGCCCCCAGCCCCTCCAGCCCCTCCAGCGTTCCATGGCATGCTGGAGAGGGCCCCAATAGAGCCCTCCTACCGCGCCCCCATGGAGAAGCTTTTCTACTTACCTCATGTCTGCAGCTATACTTGTCTGTCTCGGGTCAGACCTATGAGGAGCGAGCAGTACCGGGGCAAGAACCCTCTGCTGGTCCCGCTGCTCTATGACTTCCGGCGGATGACTGCCCGGCGCCGAGTGAACCGCAAGATGGGCTTTCACGTCATTTACAAGACGCCTTGCGGACTCTGCCTCCGGACGATGCAGGAGATCGAACGCTACCTGTTTGAGACTGGCTGTGACTTCCTCTTCCTGGAAATGTTCTGTTTGGATCCCTACGTTCTTGTGGATCGGAAGTTTCAGCCCTACAAGCCCTTTTACTATATTTTGGACATCACCTATGGGAAGGAGGATGTTCCTCTGTCCTGTGTCAATGAGATCGATACGACCCCCCCACCCCAAGTGGCCTACAGCAAGGAGCGTATCCCGGGCAAAGGCGTTTTCATTAACACCGGCCCGGAATTCCTGGTCGGCTGTGACTGCAAGGATGGTTGCCGGGACAAGTGAGTTGGCGGGGGGCACGCCGCCTGCCTGCGAGTTCCCTGTGGTTACTTCCTCTCCCCGCTGCCCTCGCCTGACATCCGCACTGCTTCCAGTTTCCCATCTCCTCAGCTGGAGCCCGGCTGGGAAGTCTCCCTGAAGTTCGTGAGGTCCAGAGGCTGGGGTCCGACTCGGCCTCTGAGTGACCCTGGGGCCACGAGTCTCGTGTGTGGCTTTCTTGGGGTCTTCGTCCTTCGCCTTTGCTTCCCTCCGTCCTGTTCTCAGCTGCCATTGTCTGTCTCTTACCTGGTTCTTACTCTTTCCCTTCTTATTTATGTGAGAAAAAATAAGAACTCTATTCCTCCGTCCTCATCCATTTATCAGTCCTTCTTGTCCCTAAAAGAAAGTGCCACGGGCCTAGCTCTTGTGTCCTTCTGTCCTATACAGGTCCAAGTGTGCCTGCCACCAGCTCACTATTCAGGCTACAGCCTGCACCCCCGGGGGCCAGATCAACCCTAACTCTGGCTACCAGTACAAGAGACTAGAAGAGTGTCTGCCCACAGGGTAAGTGGTCCAGGAAAGGGGGCACCTCAGAGACTGAGGGGCGTGTTCTTGTTTGTCTCTGCTTGTAGGAGCCACAAATAGAATACTAAAAAAGGTACTTTATTAATTAAATCTTATTTCCTGATTTTCCAACACGTGTCTCTTCCCTGGGCTTTCCTTGAAATGAGGACACGGAATGATTGAATAGTCTCTAGCAGTTTTCTGTTGTGGTAAAAGATGATCTGAATTTCATAGCTGCGTGAATGTCTGAACAGATTGAAGTTTACTCTGGCAAGTGAAATCTTTGGAAATGAATTTTGTGAGGAATAGATTTCTGAGAAAGACAAAAAAAGCAAATAGAAGACGTGGTTTCTGTTCTTATGGAGTTTCCCTTGTTGGAAGCAAAACCACACGTCACCTAGAACAACTAATAAATTAATATAATGGAGATAGAGCAGTGCTCTGAAGGAATGCAGAACTGAGGGGATCACAGTGGGGCTGAGCAAAGAAATCTTCCTAGAAGAGAAGAGATTTTAAGAGGGTTTGGAAAGGTGATCAGAGATTTACATTGGAAATGAGGTCATGGTAAATTAGGAGCGAAGGAAGAAAGATGCATGGCACCCAAGTCTTTGAAATTTCAAGAGTTTATCAAAAAATGAAAACCTGGTATAATTATCTATCATTTCAGTTAAAATGAAACAGACACCTTTTCTATGCCAGGCATTAGAATGTGAGCTCCGTGGGGGCAGACCAACCCTTAGAACAGGACCTGGTGCATGGTAGGTGCCCAGACATTTAGTAAATGAAGGACTACTGGGCATGAGAATACAGGCATAACATACTCCCTGCCTTCAAGGAGGTTATGGTCTGAGAAGAGGCAGGTACAGAAACACAAAACGTGTGATACACGTAATAATAGAAATACGTACAAGATTCAGAAGTAGTTAGAAGGAGGATGTGACCTAACTTTGTAACTGAAGACCAGCAGTGCCACACTCAGTAACACGTGTTTTTAACGTTTTGCTATTCCCTCAGCACAGGGGGGCACATAGACAAGGCATATTCTCAGCTTTATGTATTGGCTCCGTTTGTAGACAACAGATACACACACATCGTGTATGAAAATCACCGCCTCGAAGGGGAGATGCAGAAGATCTGCGACTGTTTAGATGACTGGGAGAGGGACACACTTGTCTTTTTTTTTTTCCCTGCTGCCTACTGGTGTTCTTTTTAATTGTGGTGAAATACATATAACAGTTAATTTGCCATTTTGGCTGTTTCTGAGTGTACTATTCACTGTCATCAATCACGGTCACCACGTTGTGCCGCCACCACCACCGTCCGTTTGCAGATGTTTTCATCACCCCCAGAAACGCTGCCCATTAAGCAGTGAGCTCCCTGTGCCCCCTTTTCCTCAAGCCCTGGGAACCACTAATCAACTTTGGTCTGTGTGCGTTTGCCTAGTCTACATATTTCCTAAAAGTAGCATCATACAGTGAGAGTCCTGAGTGGCACAGACTGTTAAGTGCTGGACTTCTAGCCAAAAGGTTGGTGGTTCAAACCCACCCAGAGGCACCTTGGGAGACAGACCTGGTGATCTGCTTCCGAAAGGTCACAGCCTGACAAACCCTACACAGCAGTTTTACTCTGCATGCATGGGGTCGCCATGAGTTGGAATTGACAGTAACAAACAACAGCATCAGACAGTATTTGTCCTTTTCTGTCCCTCTTATTTCATTTAGTATGTTTTCAGGTTGCAGTCCATGTCACAGTGTGTATCAGCTTCATTTCTCTTTACGGCTCAGTAATACTTTGCTGTATGTATATAAGCCATTGCCGTCAAGAGGATTCGGCCTAGCGGCGACTCCACGTGTTTCAGAGTGGAACCGAGCTCCACAGGGTTTTCAGTGGATATAATCTTACAGAAGCAGATTGCCAGCCAGGCCTTTCTTCCGCTCTATTGCTGACCTCTTGGTGACCGGCATTCCTTTAGTCACGTGTCTGTTAGTGGACACTTGGGTTCCCACCTTTTGCTTATTGTGAATGATGCTGCTGTGAACAGGGATGTACAAGTATCGGTTTGATTCCCTGCTTTCACATCTCCTGGGTGTACACCTAGGAGTGGAATTGTTGGGTCATGTGGTAATCCTGTGTTGAACTTTTTGAGGAGCTGCCAGACTGTTCCACATCATTATTTTTGATGAATTCCACTAACAGTGACAGGGACCTGTGGCTTAGTGGGAAGAGACATTAGACGAGAAGAGACTTTGGTTTTAGTCCCAGTTACTAACTAGCTTTCTGACCATAGGCAAGCCTCTTATTTAATGGCATTTCCTCATCTGAAAGATGGAGCCATTTCTTCTCAGAGGGTAAGATTTACTGCTGCATAGCCTGACAAATGGTAGACACTTTGTAAACGTCTATTACATGAGTCCGTTCTTCCAACAAGTCCGTATACTGCACACCTCCTGTATGCCAAGTGTTCTAGGTGACGGGTTTCAAGAACAAACCAGATGAGATGAGATCCCTTGTCTTGTGGAGCTTCGTTCTCCTGAGGGGAGGAAGTAAAAGAACAGTAACATGGGATAGTGGCACACGCTACGCAGAGAGTTAAAACTGGAAGATGCCAGGGAATAAGCAGCCAGGGAGTTTCCTTTCTCGAGTGCAAACGAGTTGAAGCTGGTATCTGAATGACAGGAAGGCATTAGATACTTGAGATGAGCGGGAAGAACCTTCTGTGGGAAACTCTAAGGCAAGGATGAGTTTGGCAAATTTGAGGAAGGGGAGAAAGCTAGTTGGCTGGAGTGTACTGCTCAAGGAGGAGAGCAATGAGAGGTTTGTTCAGAAGGGAGAGGTGGGCAAAGACCTGATCAGGTAGAGCTCTGTAAACCAGAACGAAAAGTTAGAATCAAATTTAAGGTCCAATAGGAAGCCATTTTAAAAAAAAAGAGTTGCCACCGAGTCGATTCTGACTTACAGTGACCCTATAGGACAGGGGAGAACTGCCCCGTAGAGTTTGCAAGGCTGTCATCTTTAGGAAGCAGCCTGCCACATCTTTCTCCCAAGGAAGTCGTTAGAGGATTTTAAGTAGGCAAGTGATGTGCTTTGACTTTTCGAGGTTACTCTGTCTTCTGTGTGGAGAGTAGTTCTTCAGGCAGCAGAAGCGGAATGAGGAGGTCATCACAGGAGTGAAAGTGAGAGCTGGAAGTGCCGGGCCTTGGACTGGACGCGGGTGGTGCTTCAGACGAAGAGGGTTGATTGG
Organism: Dugong dugon; assembly: GCA_030035585.1. Taxonomy (NCBI): domain Eukaryota; kingdom Metazoa; phylum Chordata; class Mammalia; order Sirenia; family Dugongidae; genus Dugong; species Dugong dugon. Next base: position 196,377,765 of record CM057462.1, on the reverse strand, counting down.
GATGCCTTTGGAGGTCAAGCTACCGAACTTGATGGGTTAACTATGGAGTGGAAGGGAAAGAGGAATCAAGTGCAATTCCTAAAATGTTTGGCTTGAGCAGCTGGGTGGGGATGGTGCTGTTTACTGAGATGGAAGACCACTTGGGAAGGAACAGGTGTGAGTGAGATTCACCTGTCTGTAGCCGTGTTGAGTCTTAGATGCCCATTAGGCAATCCAAGTGGAAATGTCCAGAAAGGAAGAAGTGTAAGGGCTGGACGTAAAGACTGAGGAATCATCAGCACAGGAATGGTACTAAAGGACGGAATAAGGTCCACTAGAGCATATTGATAACAGGGAAGAGAAAGGAGCCCAGGAGGAAGCCTTGGCCTCTCCGACGTTTAGAGATGGAACAGAGGCGGTGGAGCCAGCGTTTGAGGTGGAGAACTGGCCAGCAAAGAGGACAGTGGGAGTGGGCTGTAGCTTGGTAAATTGGTTACTTATGAACATGTGAACTTACTAACCTTGTGCTTGAGATGCATAAGTAACAGAACAGAACAGAAGAGACAAGCCATCAGTGAAATAATTCAGAAGATTTCCCAGAATTGAAGGGTCTGGGTTTCCAAATTGAAAGGGCCAGTCTAGCCCAGCATAATGGATAAAAATAGATTCCCTACTAAGATACATGATCATAAAATGTCAGAAAACCGAGCCCAAAGAGAAAATCCTAAAAGCTTCTAGAGGAGTGAAATAGACCACATAAAAAGATAAAAGAATCAAAATTACTTCCGGCTTCTCAGAACAACACTGCAGGCTGGAAGGCAACTGAGGAATCTGTTCAGAATTCTACAGGGAAATTGTTTCCAACCTTGAATTCTAAACCCAAGCAAACTGTCAATTAAATGTGAAAGTAAAGCTAAAGGCATTTGTAGATGTGCCGCGCCTCACAATTTACCTCCAGTGCCCAGAGCTTATCCAGAACCTCCTGGAGATGTTTACCAAAATGAGAGGAAAAAAAAACCAGGAAGAAGGCGTGTGAAACAGTATCCAAGTAGACAAAGGAGTGAGAGTTCCCAGAGGACAGTGATGTGAGGGGGCCCCAGGCTGACCGCTGGGCTGGGGGTGGAGAGAACAAGGCCTTAGAGCAGGTCAGACGGCTGCGGGGAAGACCCTCAGGAAGATGGGTTTCGTGGAAAATGGGGTGTGTCTGGGTGTCTTCGGGGGGTTGAGACCACTGGGGAGATGGGGGAATGCGTTCATGCTGAATAGGTAGAAAACTAAGCGGAGGAAAGAACCAAAAACTTCGGTTGCATTGTTGTGTCATTAATGTGTTTAACAAAAATCTGAACCTTGTAACTGTTTAGATACCGCTGGGTGGTAGCCACATGAGCATTCAGTGTATTTCTTTCTTTTTTTTTTTACCATTCAAAATGTTTCATAAAGTAACTTTTGTATGACTACAAGTGATATGTCGCTTCTCTGCTTGAGGTTCTTTAGTAGCTTCCCAGTGCACTTTGGATTTTATTCTGACTCTTCACCTTGGCTTACAAGGCACTGTCTTCTTCAGTGGCAACACTAGGGTCGGTGCGTCACCCCCCCATGTTAATTACCACAATATTGTAGCTAAAACACCAGAAACGTTGACAAAATCAGCCACTGTAGAAACACTGGCAGCAACAGAAATGAGAGTGCGTGCTTGTAGTTCCTGCATTCGAAACCATGTGATTCAGAGCGTCATTGTAATTGGGTAATAATGACAGCTCTGACCGGAGCACATTAGAAGGTTCCAAGAGTAAATTAGCAGAGTTTTAGCCTTGTAGGTATAGTGATACATGTAAGCTGGGCTTATGAAAATTTATTTTGTTGTTCTAATAACTACAGGGATATTTTTATAAAAAATAATAAATTTCTGGTGAAACACTGTACAAAAACTTAACTTTTTGGTGTCACCCCCTCTGACAGTCACCTGGTATGGTCAGCTCCCCCCTGCACCGCCCAGTGACACCACTGGTTTTCTTATCTCTCTCCCTCCAGAACTGTGCCAACCACACAGATACTCTTCAGTCCCTGAATCCAGCTCACCCAGTGTTTTCCAGCCTCCTTGTAGTCCTTTGTACACGCTGTCCCTTCTTCTTGGCTTCCTCCCATGGTTTGTGTGGCTGTCTTTATCCTTGAGCTGTCAGCTCTCATCTAACCTCAGAGAGACCTCCCCTGGTCCTTCTAAAACTAGGTCATTCTCCCTCCCTTAATTCTCTCTCTGACTGCCATGCTTGTGTCCTTCCTGGCGTTTATGACAGTTTACATTTATTTGTTGGCTTGTTTTTGTTCTCTTCCATTAGAGTGTCAACTCCATGAGGACCGCTACTTTCTCTCTCCTTGTTTGTCTTCCACAGGGTTGTATCACCAGTAGCGAACTATTTACCTGACACATAGTAACTGTTCAGACAAATTTTGTTGAAGAAGTGAGTGATACTCAGTATAGCTATTCTGAAGGTATCATGTGGTGATTAGACCTGAGTTCAAATTCTGGCTCTGCCCCTTCCAAGCTGATCCTGTTGTTAATACTCACACCTCCGCTCCCCCTCCTTTGCCATGGGGCTTTTAGGGACCAAGTAAAATTGTTTGTTTTACTTCATTGTTTCTTCCATTCATTTTAGTTACTCTGCATTTAAGAGCAACTTTCAGAATCTCTTCTGACATCCATTCTTCCCTGCCTTTTTATTGACTTCTGATTTTCTTCATGTTCGACGTCTTCCCAGAAACCTTCTAGTCTTCAGTCATTAGAGTTTAGTGCATCAGATCTCTCTTGAAGATGGTCTGTCTCAAAGTTCAGATGAGATGTATCCAGGGTTGTGCTTTGGTTCTCGTAGATTTGCTTTTTCTCTTCAGCTTCAACTTGACCTTGCACGTGAGCAATTGATAGTCCGTTCTACAGTCGGCCCCTGGCTTTGTCTTGACTGATGATATTGAGCTTCCCCCGTTGTTTCTTTCCACTAATGTAATTGATTTGATTCCTGTGTAATCTGTCCAGTGAGATCCATGTATATAGTCATTGATGGTGTTATTGAAAAAAAGTATTTCTAATGAGTAAGTTGTTGGTCTTGCAGAATTCTGTCATGCTGTCTTCAGTGCCATTTTTATCACCAAGGCCGTATTTTCCAACTACTGATCATTCTTCGTTTCCAGCTTTCACATTCCAATTCACCAGTAATTACAAGTGCGTCTTGATTGCATGTCAGTCAGTCTCAGACTACAGCAGGTCATAAAAATCTTTAATTTCTTCATCTTTGGCCTTAGTGATTGGTGTGAAAATTTGACTAATAGTCATATTAACTGTTCTTCCTTGTAGGCTGATGGATATTAACCTATCACTGACTTCAGGATAGATCTTGAAATGTTCTTTTAACAGTGAATGTAACACCATTTCTCTTCAATTTCTTGTTCTCGGCATAATAGACCATATGATTGATTCAAAATGGCCAGTACTAATCCATTTCAGCTCACTAACACCTAGGATATTGATCTCCAAGCATTCCATTTCACTTTTGATGACTTCCAGTTCTCCTTCGTACATTCAATGTTCTGATTACTAACGTGTTTGCAGCTGTTCCTCATTTTGAGTCATGCAAAATGAGTTGTGAGTCAAAGAACTGAACAGAAGATTTCAAAGGGTGGCTCAGGAAGACAAAGTAAAATATTATAATGAAATGTGCAAAGACCTGGAGTTAAAAAACTGAAAGGGAAGAACATAATCAGCATTTCTCAAGCCGAAAGAACTGAAGAGAAAATTCAAGCCCCGAGCTGCGTTACTGAAGGGTTCTATGGGCAAAAACTTGAATGATGCAGGAAGCATCAAAGGAAGATTGAAGTCCAGCACAACTAGATGGTGCCCGGCTACCAGCACCCACTGCTGACAGGGATCACAACAGAGGGCCCTGGACAGAGCTGGAGAAAAATGTAGAACAAAATTCTAACTCACAAAAAAAAGACCAGACTCACTGGTCTGATGGACTGAATAAACCCCAACAGTGTGGCCCACAGACGCCCTTTTAACTCAGTACTGAAGTCACTCCTGAGGTTCACCTTTCAGCCAAAGATTAGACAGGCCCATAAAACAAAACAACACTAAATGGGCACACCAGCCCAGGGGCAAGGATGAAAAGGCAGTGGGGGGACAGGAAAGCTGGTAACGGGGAACCCAAGGTCGAGAAGGGAAGAGTGTTGACATGTCGTGAGGTTGACAGCCAAGGTCACAAAACAATGTATTGTTTAATGAGAACTAATTTGCTCTGTAAACCTTCATCTAAAGTACAAAAAAAAAAAAAAAAGATGAAAGGCATACAGAGTCACTATACCAAAAAGAATTGGTCAGCGTTTGACTCTTTCAGAAGTTAGCATATGATCAGGAACAGCTGGGACTGAAGGAAGACGTTCAAGCTTCACTGAAGGCATTGATGTAAACAAGGCTTCAGGAATACCGGTTGAGATGCTTCAACAAACAGATGCAACACTGGAAGTGCTTATTTGTCTACGTCAAGAAATTTGGAACACAGCTACTTGGCCAATCGACTAGAAGAGATGTATATTCGTAACCTTCCAAAGAAAGGCGATCAAAGGGAATGCAGAAATTGTCAAACAATATCATTAATATCACATATGCTAACAAAATTTTGCTGAAGATAATTGAAAAACAAGTACACCTGTACGTCGACAGCCAGAAGTTCAAGCCGGATTGAGAAGGGGACTTGGAATGAGGGATATGCTGTTATCAGATGCATCGTGGCTGAAAGCAGAGAATACCAGAAAGGTGTTTACCTGTATTTTATCGACTGTGCGAAGGCATTTAACTGTGTGGATTGGAACAAATTATGGATAACATTACGAAGAATGGGAATTCCAGAGCATTTAGCTGTGATCGTGTGGAACCTGTACATGGATCAGTCGGCAGTCGTCGGAACAGAACAAGGGGATACGATGGGGCTCACACTGGAGAAGGTGTGTGGCAGGGTTGTATTCTTTCACCATTCTCACTCAGTCTGAATGCTGAGCGGATAATCCAAGAAGCTGAATGTATGAGGAAGAACACAGTATGAGGATTGGAGGAAGACTCGCTAACAACCTGACTGTGCCTGAACGTGAAGAAAACAAAACCTTTTATTCTTTCTTGTTTACTGCTGTAGTTTAAGTGGAAGTTTATATTTCAAGTTAGTCTCCCATACAAAAACCCATACATACACTGTTGTGTGATCCTAATTTTCTCCCTGTACTGTGACAGCACACTCCTCCTTTCCACCCCTGATTCCCCATGTCCATTCAACCAGCATCTAACCCTCTCTCCCTTCCCGTCTCACCTCCGGACAGAAGCTGCCCGTTTAGTCTCGTGTATCTACTTGAGCTAAGAAGCACACTCTTCATGAGTATTGTTTTATGTCCCACAGTCCAGTCCAATCTTTGTCTGAAGAGTTGGCCTCAGAAATTTAGTTCTGAACTGATAGAGAATCTGGGGGCCATGCTTTCCAGGGTTCCTCCAGTCTCAGATCACTAAGTCTGGTCTTTTTAGTAGAATTTGAGTTCTGCACCCCACCTTTCTCCTGCTCCATCCGGGACTCTCTGTTGTGTTCCCTGTCAGGGTGGTCATTAGTGGTAGCCAGGCACCATCTAGCTTTTCTGGTCTCAGGCTGATGAAGTCTCTGGTTTATGTGGCCCTTTCTGTCTCTTGGGCTAATACTTTCCTTGTGTCTTTGGTGCTCTTCATTCTCCTTTACTCCAAGTGATTGAGACCAATTGATGGATCTTAGATGGCTGCTGGCAAGCTTTTAAGACCCCAGACACCACTCACCAAAGTAGGATGCAGAACGTTTTCTTAATAAGCTTTGTTATGCCAATTAACCTAGATGTCCCCTAAAAGCATGGTCCCCAGACCCCCACCCCTGCTACTCTGTGCCTCGAAGTGAGAAAACAAAAATCTTCACTACTAGACCAATAAATAATATCATGATAAATGGAGAAGAAATTGAAGTTGTCAGGGGTTTCATTCTCCTTGGGTCAACAGTCAACGTCCATGGAAACAGCCAAATCAAATGAATATTGCATCGAGCAGGTCTACTGCAAAAGACCTCTTTAAGGTGTTAAAAAGCAGCGATGTCACTTTGAGGACTGAAGTTTGCCTGGCCCAAGCTGCAGTCCTTCCATTTCCTCATATGCAAGCGAAAGCTGCACCGTGAAGCAGGAAGACAGATGGTGGGTTCACACTGTGGTGTTTGTTGGTGAAGAACATTGACTGTAATGTGGACTGCCAGAAGAATGAGCAGATCAGTCTTGGAAGAAATCTAATCAGAATCTTCCTTAGAAGTAAGGATGGCGAGACTTCGACTCACATGTCATCAGGAAAGACCAATAGCTAGAAAAAGACCTAATGTTTGGTAGAATGTCAGAGAAAATGAGGGAAACCCTCAATGAGATGGACTGACACTATGACCACAGCAGTGGACTCAGACTTACCAACAATCATGAAGACGGCACGGGACCAGACAGCATTTCATTCTGTTATATATAAGGTCACCGTGAACTAGCAATAACAACAGAATTGTTGACCTGGTGCTAAATACATGGTGTGTTCAGTTTGTGAAAATTCATTGACCTGTAGATTTATATGCGTACTTGATACTGTACTTCAGTAATTTTTTAAGTTAAAAAATATACCCTTATCGGGCTGCTTTGAGACTAGAGTAAGAGAACGTATGTGAAGCATTTCCATCAAGCCAGACACAGTGTATGCTGAGTGCCCAGGAGCTGCTCTCGCGATCCTTACCACCCAGGACAGCAGACATCTCAGCCGGAGGGATCTAATTCACGTCGTCAGCCACTGTCGCTGTTGTTATCTTTGTAAAAGTAAAAGCCTCATTTAAATTTACATACCAGCAAAATAAGACGTGAACTCTTAACATGGAGCACAGCAGATAGAGCAGAAACCTTGACATCTGAAATGGTAACCGTGTTTCCGTGTAACTGTATTAACTTTCTTTGATGTTGACATTGGCTGGGTCCCTCTGATTAACTTCTGTAGTTTATTTTTTAAATAATTAAGTTGTTAAATTGTTAAACTAGATGGACTGTGAGCTCCTTGAAGGCCGGGATTGTCTCCTTTTTCCTTGTCGTGCCCCCAATGCCTAGCACAGTTCTTGGTGTTTGATAAACTTTGACGTATTAAAAAGACGAAAATCGACTTTACCGAAAAGAATAATCTCATGAACATTAGTGCCTGCTCCTCCTGTTTCCTGACTCCCTTTCAGTATCTCATAACTGGTTTCTGCTTTTCTCACATCTTTATTTTATGCATCCAGTTCTACAAATTGACCATCTGTATACTTACTTGAATGGCTGTGTAATCTGTATTCAAATCATAATTTTCTTAGCTTTTCTTCAGATGTTAGGTGTTCTGGTATTCACTGTTGGGAATTGTACTGCCATAACCATCTGTATAAATCCCTTTTTCCCCTTCCAAATTATTTCCTCAGGCTGTATTCCAAAATGAATCAAAGGGCAAAGACAGTTCAGTAAATCCACTTAGACCGTTATCTAATTTCGAGTCTTTATCCATGACACATAAAGGATGATACCTTCGGGATCATAATATTTCGTGCATTTATTGGCTGCTCTGGCGATCCTGTCTTGATGGGTTGTATTCTGACCTTCCAGGGTATATGAGTGTAACAAGCGTTGCAGATGTGATGCCCACATGTGCACGAACCGGCTGGTACAGCACGGGCTGCAGGTTCGCCTCCAGCTGTTCAAGACGCAGAACAAGGGCTGGGGTATCCGCTGCTTGGATGACATCGCCAAGGGCTCCTTCGTCTGTATTTATGCAGGTCGGTGAGGAAATGCAAGGGTTGTTTTCTGCCATCGGGACATGGTAGGGAATTGAAGCAGAGACCATTGAACACGGGAAGGAAGTGCTTGGCATGTGAACTGGGAGTAAGAAGAGGCCAAGGTTTTCTTCCATAAAGACCACGAGGAGTGAGGTGCCTGTCTGGGTGGAGCATGGAGGGACAGAAGCACTCCGTGAAGACAGGATGGAAAGGAGTGAAGTTTTGGGGGCGGTGACGATGGTTTGGAGGAGAGACGCCATTGTGGAGTCCAGTATACTGTTTTTTCCTGCATTACCTACCCCACCCCCAGGGATCTTTTAGCAGAGCTAAGAATTTTGTTTAGGTCAACAGAGCAAAGAGGGAGAGATGGGAAGGGGTAGAGGGTGAGATGAAAAACTACAGTGAGGTCCCCATACTCCCCTAATTAGGGCCCTGAGGAAGGGGGGGTGACACCAGAGAGAGATGAGGCCATGTGGAGGCCTGTTGTCTTTGTGCTGGTGGACTGGGTATTCATGGCATGACCCTTCGGCCTTCCCAAAGGTCCCCACAGCCCTCAAGGCCTTTAATGTGCTTCATTCCCAGGCAAAATCCTGACAGATGACTTTGCAGACAAGGAGGGCCTCGAAATGGGTGATGAGTATTTTGCGAACCTGGACCACATCGAGAGCGTGGAGAACTTCAAGGAGGGGTACGAGAGTGACGTCCCCTGTTCCTCTGACAGCAGCGGTGTGGACCTGAAGGACCAGGAGGACGGTAACAGCGGTACCGATGACCCGGAAGAGTCCAATGACGACAGCTCCGATGATAACTTCTGTAAGGACGAGGACTTCAGCGCCAGCTCCGTGTGGCGCAGCTACGCTACCCGGCGGCAGACCCGGGGCCAGAAGGAGAATGGACTATCTGAGACGGCTTCCAAGGACTCCCGCCCCCCAGATCTCGGTCCCCCACATATTCCTGTCCCTCCATCTGTCCCCGGAGGTGGCTGCAATCCACCTTCCTCCGAAGAGACACCTAAGAACAAGGTGGCCTCGTGGCTGAGCAGCAACAGCGTCAGTGAAGCCGGCTCTGCTGACTCTGACAGCCGGTCATCCTTCAAGACCAGTGAAGGCGGGGAGAGCCGGGCCTGGGGAGGCCGAGGGGAAGCTGAGAGGGCCTCCGCTTCAGGCCTGGTTGTCAAGGACGAGGGCGACATCAAGCAGGCCAAGAAAGAGGTAAGCAGAGGCAGAAACCTGAGAGCAGCAGCTTCATTTAATTTGGGTCATTCACAGACAGCGTGGTTTCACCGGGAATCTTCAGGGTGAATTATTTACTTGGTGGATACTTGGTGGCAAACCCGATTATCTTCCCTCTCTTCTTTGGTGTTTTTAAAATTAACCTGTTGGCGGGGGAAGAAAGTACCTGACTTTTCTGAAGTGGAGGACTTACAAGCGATTTTCTTTTTTTTTAATTAAATGCTGTTTCTTGTTATCTACATCATTGCTTCCTTCTACTAGAGTAGAAAAAATCTATATTTTTGATGATGGTGAGACTTTTCACATTGCAGGTGGTGACCTTTGTCCCTGGTCCTTGCAAGCTTCCCCTCCTGGTGTTTGCCATGAGCATCAGACCCTGTCGCGGGGAAAGGTCAGGGCCCCTGCAGGGGCTTAGGGATGAGGAGATGGCTGTTACCGTCAGATTGCAGAGCACCTTCTCCACACACATCCCCCTTTAGGTGGGGCACCTCTCACTGGCTGTCGTCATCTTTGGAGGTCACTGGAGATGAAGTTTCATTATTAGATTTGGTACCTTGGACCTTGAAAGCATTTAACCCTTCCCTTGCTCTTTTTATCAGGACCCTGATGACCGGAACAAGATGTCAGTGTAAGTGCCCGTCTTTCTGACCTGTTTCCCCATCTGCCTTCTCCCAAACCAGTAATCTCAGAGACATCCAACCATCTGACTCACTCTCTTACTCCTTCCCCTCCCATCAGAGTTACTCAAAGTGTTCGGAATTACGGTTATAATCCTTCTCCTGTGAAGCCTGAGGGACTCCGCCGCCCACCTAGTAAGACTAGTATGCATCAGAGCCGACGACTCATGGCCTCTGCTCAGTCCCACCCTGATGTGAGTGACTTTCTCAGGCTGCAGCTTAGCCAGCCTTCTGTTTCATTCGGTGTGAGTAATCAGTCTCCTCGCATCCCCAAGCCCTTCACTGTCGTTCCCGGTAGGTCTTCTCTTGCTTCTCTGGCTTGACTTCCTGCCTCCTTTTCTGCCATCCAATAGCTGATCTCCTCTTGCCCCTTCCTGCCTAACCATGGGTAAAAGCAGGGACTTGAAAGGGCTCTCCGCATTTACTCTCCTTCCTTCCTTCTCACCCGTCTGCTTCCCCCAGGATGTCCTGACACTGTCCAGCAGCACAGAAAGTGAGGGGGAAAGTGGGACCAGCCGGAAGCCCACTGCTGGTCAGACTTCAGCCACAGCAGTGGACAGTGATGATATCCAGACCATCTCCTCTGGCTCTGAAGGGGATGACTTTGAGGACAAGAAGAACATGTCTGGTAGTCCGGAAGAATTTGGGGGGTGATGGGAAGGAATAGTAGGGAAGTTGGGAGAGAACATTTTTTTGAAGAAGCTAAAGAAATAGAGAAAAAAACAATCTAGATCCTAAGAGTGTAAGGAGGCATCTCTGGGAGGGCCCCAGCCTCACAGCTGAACTGTTGGCACCGTTTGACATGCCTCCTTCCTACTTCCTTGCAGTTGCCCACTCCACCCTCCGCTCCTTTACCCACCAGATCTAGGCCTGCTTGGAAAACCTGCCGTTTAGGATCTTTGCCTAATTCTTGGCTTACTGGTCTTCCTGAGCAACAAATGGGATGAAAACGGGGTAGGATGTCCTGTCATGAGTTACGTGGTCTTGAACCGTTGCTTCTTCCTTTCCAGGTCCAGTGAAGCGCCAAGTAGCAGTGAAATCGACCCGAGGCTTTGCGCTGAAGTCAACCCATGGGATTGCCATTAAATCGACCAACATGGCCTCTGTGGAAAAGGGGGAGAGCGCCCCCGTCCGTAAGAACACACGCCAGTTCTACGATGGTGAGGAGTCGTGCTACATCATCGACGCCAAGCTGGAAGGCAACCTGGGCCGCTACCTCAATGTGAGACCCCTTCCCACCACCAGACACTGGATTATCCCATGCCCTGGAAATTTTTAGTTCTCAACACAATTATATATACCCACCTTTTCTTGTTACAAATTCTTGATCTCAAAGGGTTTTTAAGTGGTAGCTTTGTTTCAAAATCTCTCTGCTATAATGGGGGAGGGACAGATGGTGTCATCTGCCCTGCAGCTCCTACCCATTCCACAAAGCTAGTCTGTGTTCCGGGCTCTTACTCTGTCCTGTCCTTCGACCTCCAGCACAGCTGCAGCCCCAACCTGTTTGTCCAGAATGTCTTCGTGGACACCCACGATCTTCGCTTCCCTTGGGTGGCCTTCTTTGCCAGCAAGTAAGAGGGAGTCAGGAGAGGGGATGCTTGGGGAGTTCCAAGGGCCCCCCTTCATCCATGATCCAGCTCCACCTGCCCACCGCCACCCCAGGTGCCTGGTTGTCTGCTGTCTTCCCCACACCCCATCCGTTTCTTCCTCTTCAGGAGAATCCGGGCTGGGACAGAACTCACTTGGGACTACAACTACGAGGTGGGCAGTGTGGAAGGCAAGGAGCTGCTTTGCTGCTGTGGGGCCATCGAGTGCAGAGGGCGTCTTCTTTAGAGGACAGCCTTCTCCAGAGTCTCCAGAAACCCCCCAAGCTGCCCTTTCCTCAGGAACTGGGTCTCCGACTGCTGAACTCTGACCCCAAGTCTGCAGTCTAGTGATTCTGTTGGCTCCTAGTAGATAGAAAGGGGGTTCTGGATGAGGAGATCCTTCCTTTGTGGTGCTAACAGGCAGGGGCCTCCACCTCCTGAGGCTCTAGGGGGTGGGGAGAGAGGACCTCTCACCCAGGCCTGACATCCCCCCGAGTCCTCCTGTTGCTCACCCCTCCCATCCCAGGTGTGCTCAGGTGTTCTTGCTTCCAGCAGCCCTGTTCCTGAAATGGGGGCTGTGTATCTGCCACCCCCAATTTGTATTGTTTCTGGGAAGTCTTTTAACAAGATGGTAAAACTAAGATTGTGATGTGATTTCTCTCCCCCTCCCCAACCCCGCAAAGGGCAGCTGTTGTTGATCGGGTACCTTCTCTACCTTGACTTTTTGTCACGTGAAATTAAAAAAAGGACGTGTTTGGGTCACTGTGAGGAAGTCACCAAGACCATCTTAGTTTATTTAGTTCATCCCCTTCTCAGTTCCTAAGTCTCGGACACTTGTTACCATGTTTTAATCTTTAATATATTTTAATTAAAAAAAACCATTAACAGTACATTTTGGTCTGAAATGGTCCCTCTGCTGAAATGCCAGGTACTAGCCATAATTCTGGCTTTAAAACCAAAACTCTGAATGTTTAATAAATAAAAATTAAAACTAGTTGCCATTCTACCCCAAACCAGCTAGCCTAGCCGAAGAGAAGAAGAAGGTGCCAGAGAAAGGCAGCTGGATCTTGAACCTGTGGCTACAGGGGTAGCTGGCGAAGAAGTAACATGAAGGGAGACCGTTGGCACAGTCCCCGCTTTTGGCAGAGGTAGGGTAAGGGTCACGTGCACCCTCCTACACTCAGTCCGTTTGTCTTAGAAGGGAAGAGGTTAAAGGTAGCTCAGCTTTGGTTTCTGGCCCAAGTAGGGGGCTTAGAGGTGGTCCAACCTTGGCAGAATGAGGCCCACAGACAGGACAGTAAGGCACAACCCTGGCTCTGGAGGTCAGAGAGACGGAGCAAACACTAGGGCCCAATCTGAAGTCTAAGGAATGTGGATTGTAAACCCCACCCCCAGAGCTGAGGAAGGGTCTCAAAAACAATGGAAAGGACAACTTGGAGGACAGAGAAGACAACCTGGCCATCCCCTCCAACAGGCTATAACCGACCTCCCCTCTATGTGAGGACAGGGTTCGTTAGAATTTGGTTTAAAGGCAACTGGGTGACAAAGAAGCACAGAGAACTCTCCTCTCTCTCCTTTCTCCCCAGAGCCTAAAGTGACCCTGTGGGGAGAGCGGGGCAGTCCTTGGCTGTGTGCATCCATCTGGGGGGCAGCAGGGACCAGGGTTCAGTCATTCTTATGATGGTTGTTGTTGAGGATGGGATGGCCGTTGGCCAGGGGCCGGCTCTTTGCTCCTCCCCCAGCTGCAGCCTCCTCGCCCTCGGAGCTTTCCGTTTCTTCACGGTCACTGCGTTCATCTTCTACCAGCTGTGGGAAAGGATAAGGAAGGTTACGTGGTGTCTTCAAGCCTCTGAGAACGCCCTCTGTCTGTAGGCCTGTTCCTGCTATCCCGAGGGCCCCACTGTAGTTTTACAGAGGACTGCTGGTAGCACGGGAGGGAGCTTGGACGGTTTCTAGGATTGAGGGTAGGAGGGCCTACGAGACAGGACGGAGCCCTCACCTTTCCAGTTATGAACTTGTAGGCCATGCGCAGAATGAGGTAGGCCCAGAAGATGTGCAGCAGCTGCAGCACTCCCATCATGGAGTTGAAGAAGTAATAGCCAAAGAAGGCAGGATAGAGCTCAAGGGGGTACACCACTGTGCAGTGCAGGATCCTGGGGGAGCAGGGAGGAGACGGGAGTGTAAACATGGGTGAGGGGGTGAAGATGCAGGGGAGGTCCACGAGGAAGGGGTTTCTCGAGGAGAGGAGCGTGGGCTGCTCACCAGAAGGTGAGGGGGTTAAGATGCAGGGGAGGTCCACGAGGAAGGGATTTCTCGAGAAGAGGAGTGTGGGCTGCTCACCAGAAGGGCAGGATGACCAGCCGAGTGATGATGAAGACAATGGCGAAGGCGATGAAGATGTTGTTACAGGTGTTTTTCCATCCCGCGTAGTTGAACATCTTGGCTGACTGCATAAATAGCCCGGTTACATCCCAGGCTCCCACCGCTCCCTCGTCCACTCATACTGTTCCATCACCAGGGTCGGCTCTGTGCCCCCAACTCTCCTGGTCCCAGGAACACCCCCTCCCCCTGTGCACCAACAACAAAGGACAGAGGGGACGGAGCCCTGCGTTGGGGTCTCCGAGGAGTGTCCCGGAGGCCTGACCTCAAGCAGGTAGTCAGAAGAGTCGTGGAGGGCCATGATGAGAGTCCCTGCCCGGACGTAATTGGCGAACCAGGAGAAGCTGAGGAGGAGGATGGTGGCCACATGGTGGATGATCTGCTCCTTGAAATCCTGCAGAGAGGGTGCAGGCTTCAGGGGACTTCCTGCTTCCTGTCCCACTATTCCTTCTCCCGACCCCTTCAACTCCCCATATCCCAGTGGCCCCATCCACAGCACCCAGAAATCAAAGAGGAGGCTGTCCATCCCAGGGTATCACTTTGGCCCCTCGGCTTAATGGCGCGCATCCTCAACCCACCTTGCGTTTGACATCAGAGGCGACGCTGAATAGCAGGGAGCAGTAAAAGGAGAGCTCGATCATGTAGTACCAGTACTGGGAGGGGATGATGCTCTGGGGAAGACGGGGGAGCGCTGAGGGCCCAACGTGACTGGATCAGAGGCTCTCACCCCTCCAAACCCAGCCCTGGAGCCCTTGAGATGATGCTTAGCTCCATGACGTCAGTCCCTTCTGCCAGTGTTCAGAGACCGTCTCTTTATGGGGGGTGTTGGGGGGGTCCTATCCTAAATTGACTCCCTCAATCTCATCCCCATATAAGGAAGCATGACCCCTCTCTTACCTGTATCGGGTACCCCTCCCAGACTTTCCTCAAGTCATAGAACCAGGGTTTCTGCAGAGAGATGGTGAGCAGTTAAAAGAGGCAGGGCCCAGATTCTATGGCCTCACCCCCACCCTGCCAGAGAACCAGCTCTCCAGCTCCCAGCAGCCCCACTTACATCCACAATGACAGCCATACCAGCAATGAAAGCAATCAGGTAAAACGTGAATCTCCAGCTGAAAGAGGAAGCAGACATGGCTAGGAGATGGGGTGGGACATGGCCCGGCCCTCCGCCAACCCCCAAGTGCCCCCCGATCTCCTCCCTCAGGAACATCACTAGTAACTAAATTCACCTCCTGGCCTCCTCATCTCCAGACGGCCATGACCTGCCCCTCTCAGCGAGAGACATCAGACCTTCCTCTGCCACCCAGTTTCTCTTGGCCCAACGTCCCCTACCTGGCTTCTCGGAACTTCTTGAGGAGACTGGGCCGGTCCTGGTTGCGGCGTCGACGGAACCAACGTTCTACCTGGCGGCCAGAGAGCCCAGAACTCCGTGACAACAGCTCGATCTCAGCCTGGGTGTGATGAAGAAGCCAGCTGCTTTCAGCTTCAGCGCTCAGCACTCCCTCCCATGCCCTCCCAGTAATGACCTAAGCCAGCCCCACTGCCTTCCCATCTCTTCAAACACCAGAGCTGCGGTCCCACCTTATCCATTCCTTTCCCTTCCTCCCACAACTCAGGATCTCCCAGGGAGGTCTACAGCTCAGACCTGCTTGGGCTGCTTGCCGCTCTTCAGGTAGAAATGCTCCAAAGTGGGGTTGGGGGGCGCCCGCAACCGAGTTTTCTCCTTTACGTTCAGGAGGGCAGCCAGCGGTGTAGCCACGTAACTGAGGAAGGGATATGAGTGGGGAAACACTCAGTCTCCTGGCAGACCTAGGCCAGGAGGGGAAAAGGACTGCAAGCTCAAGCAACTGCCTGCTGGGCCTCAGTTTCCCCGATTTTCTGGCAACCCCCCAACCACAGCCTTCTTGGGCTGCTACCCATAGCTGACAAAGCTTCCTGTGTTCACTGCTGGCTAGGCGGGGTGGAGGGTCGGGGGCTGAGAACAAATACCCATTGAAGGGCCTGGAGGTGCTGAAAACAATGGCGCCTTCAGTGGGGGGCACACAGTAGGCAGGGACCTGGGTAGCCAAAGCACCAGGGACCCGGACCAATTAGCGAGTAGCAGACAAACTTGAAGGCCAAGAAACTGGGTGGCTAGCAGCCCGGGAAAGCACAGGGTCAGCTGGTACGCTCACAGCTCAAAGAAATATCGGATGATGAGGAAGAGCAAGGCCAGCGGAAGTGTGATGTAGAGGTCTGAGGCCTTGGCGTAGATACGTCCATCTCGATCCTCTAGATCAGCCCAGGTTAGGTTCACAGGCAGCCACAGCCGTTCCCACCAGAAGTAGTCATACAGGGTCTGCAGCATCCTGAGTAGGGGAGGGGACAGGAGAGGGCATCAAGAGGAGGCAGCCGTGTGTCAGGAGACAGAGTTGTCCCGGTGGAGCAGAGAGCAGCAGGCAGTCGCCGAGGCCAGGTTCTGGTCCGTTTCTTCATCTGTCATACGGTGGCTTTCTAGTTCCAGGACGCTGCAAGGGGTGCCAGCAGGACCCTTCAGCCTCCCTACCCCTTGCTCCAGGACAGAGGCGGTATCCAGGCTGGCCTTGAAGGAAGGTGTTCCCTCCCAGCCCAGAGGAAAGAGTAGGGAGACTGTTCTCCACTGTGAGCTGGAGACCAGTGGGTGCCGCCAGGCAGGCAGAGGGCTGAACCCTGGGATCACAGCTGGGCTGCTTCTCCAGCCGCCCCGCCCCGCCCCACCAGAGACGCGCTTGCGAAACCCCTCTCGGCCTGTCACGTCACGGGTCAGTATTCCAGCTGAAGGACTTTACCCTCCTGTCCTAGGCTTCTCGCCTTGGTCACTGCTCTCTTGGGATGAGATCAGGTCATCCCTGACACCACTTCAGCTCCACTTTCTCTCCGCCTCCTCCCCCAGTAACACACACATTCTGCGTTGGTGGGGCACTCCACCCCCTCCACCCCGGGGCACTGCCCCTTCCCCCTACAATTTAGCCAGAACAAATATTTAGAGAAAGAGATGGAGGCCTTTTCAAGTGAACAAAATTAAATATAATTATCCACATAAAATTTATGCCACACACCCACCCACATACACCCTCTCTTTTTTCCTACAAAAAAGTTGTAGAAAACTGAGTAGAGAGGGACAAGGCAGAATGCCCAGATGTGTTAGCACACTGCCTCTCTTCCTTCCAATTCTTCTGCTCAGCCTCACGGAAGGTGGGGAAATATACCTGCCCCAGTCACCTGACTGCTACGTCTCTGGAAACCTAATTTTTCCTCCAGGGAGCTACAAAGTCAAGATTACACACAAGCCTACCCGTTGGTCCCTATCCCCATCCTGGCCAGCGGACACTGGCGAGGGAACTTTCTCACTCTGAGGGTTAAGGATTCAGAGCGCTGGCAGGGGCCACGGAGGGGATGGATGGAGTTCCTTGTCCTGACTCCTGGGGCCCTGGGCCATCTTTTGTGTGTCTTATCCCTGCAAAGGTGAGAAGCTGGGGAGGAAAACGGAGGTGTCAGAGAGTGGTGAAGGGCAAGGGTCTGGGCAGTGCCACTGTCTCAGTCCCTGAACCAGACAGCACCTCCCCCTCCTGCTCCAGGCAGGGAGAGACAAGAAGGTGTGTGAGTGAGTGCATGTAGGGAGTTTGGACATGCAGATTAACGGGGGCTCTTGAGCACCTGGCTTGAGGCTTTCTGGAACCACAACCGTCCCTTTCTGCCCTGGACTTCCATTAGCACAGGACCACTCTCCCCATCCCCCCCAGACAGGCTGGCAAAACAAGAGGCACCAGATTCAGCAGGGTCAGGATGCCTGACTCAAGATGGGGGAAGGAAAGACAACTGGGGCTCCCCGCTGGCCCAGCTGCCACATCCCCACAGAGCCAAGGAGCCTGCTCCCATGGCGGCCCTGGATGCTTCTAGGCACCAGCACACAAGGGACCCCCTAAAGAGGCTGGAGCAAGAAGAGGCAATGTGCACACCATGTAGGGTGAAGACCCTGCTTTCCCAGGCCCCTGTGGCCCTCGGCACAGTTATTTGATTTTCTCAAAGAGAAAGTCACGCCTACACACACTTTCCCACTCACAGAATTTCCCCTCTACACATGAAAAGACACAGCGTTTGTGTGTCTGTTTTCTCTGTCTCAGACACACACACACAGACACGCACAGACACACAGACAGACATACACAGAGACACACACACACCTGCCTCCAAGACAGAGACACAACTTTCTGAGACACAGGGGCCCAGCAGAGCAGGGGTTTCATGGGCACTGGGTTACTGGGAATTTGAGTGGGGCTCCACCCAGCCTCCACCCTTTACCCTAACTCTGACTGAACCCCCAGACCCTCACATATGGATGAAAAGGGGCAGAGGGTCTCCACAGAGGCTTACGGACCCAGAAGGCTAGGAGAGCAGAAGTTTGAGCCTGTGGGCTCCGTGTGATACACAGTTCCACTAGCTCTCAGAGCTTCAAGGAACAACTGAGGAAGATATAAACGGGACAGCAAGGGAGGACAGAGTGACAAAGAGGGTCCCGTGGGCTCCTGGCCTCCACTAAAGCCACAGGACTACAGACAAGAGGTGGACGAGATCCTGAAAAATCTTCCTTGTTGAAAACTTTCTTTTCACACGGCAACAGCGGCAGGTCAGCAACCAGAAGGCTGTGATCAATGGGTAAAGCCAAGAAGAGGTGTGTCATTGCTCGGGGCTGCAGTATAGGCCCAGAAATTTAGGCCGGATTGTGGGAAAGTTGGGGGCAGGAGGCAGCAAGAAGAGTGGTCCTCAGGCCTAATGTGGCCTGCAGCTTGTCTGGGCTGGCTCACCAGTGGTCTCGACACCCAAACGCAGCACACACCCCTCTCCCACCACCAGGAAACCAAAAGCCCCCCTGGGCAGGGAGACATCGGGAGGTTGAAGAGGCAGCTAGGGGACTGTGCTGAAGGGCACAGTAAAGGATGTCTGAACAGTGGACAGGAGAAAGAGGAACCCCTTCTTCCCAGGAGGAAAGCTGGCCAGAGGCCTCTGTTAGGGGATGGGGTGTGGGGCATGAGGAGAGACAAGGAACTCTCTCTCTTTTTAGAACAGTCTGTGCGGGTCACTGCATGGCAAGGGCCAGGCCCTGAGAGACAGGGCTGCTGACAACCTTATCCTTCTGGGCCCCAACACACAAGTGCAATCTGTCAGCCACTCACATCCAGGCCCAGCCCCCAAACTCTGGTATGGGACACCCCGCCACCCCAAACCCTAACACAGATATGGGGGGGTGGCTGCCTGCTGAAGGCCTTCCCTGATTTCTCCGAGAAGAGGGGCTCACTCTAAACTTCAGGATCCTCAGAATTTCCTGTCCTCAACCTCTTGCCTGACAATTTCAGGTTCCTGAGATCGGGTTTTGACGCTAGGAGCCTGGCTTGGGGGGAGAGAGAAACCCCACAAACCCAGGCCAAAGATTAGTGTCACACACCTGCAATTAACCCACTTGCCAGAGAACCTCCGGGCCAGTAATTAGCATGCTCGGCCCAGAAAACCAGTTTCACCAGTAGATCCCCCCACTTCACCCCCCGCCACACACGCCCCATAACGGTATAGGAGCCCTAGCCCTGGGGGGCCGGAGCGGACACCCAGAGCCACTCCTTCCTGTTTCCCGTTAAGCACATGGACGCTCTGTCCTCCCTCCCGGGTAGGCACAGCGGGCCGGGAAGCAGCAGCAGCAGCAAGTCCCCACTCTCCCCTCCCACTCCAGCCACGGGACCTGTCCAAGGCAGAGGCGGCGCCGCGGGCGCACTGCCAGGCCGGGGGCACTCGCGCAAACGTCCCCAAGCTTTTCTACTCCCCAACAAAGGAGCGCCAGTGGGTCGAGCCCTCCGCGAGCGGCCCTGCGCCCCCGCCTCCCAGCCCCCTACCTGTTGCCCAGGAAGGCTGCTCGGGGCCCCGGGCGGCGCGCCGGGGAACGCCGAGGCTCCAGGCCAGCCTGCCCCTCGGGCGGCGCTGGGGGCCCGGCCGCTCCCGCGAAGCGCTCCGGCCCGTCCTCCCCTAGGCCCCGCCGCCATGAGCGGGCCGGGCAGGGCCCCCGAGCCAGCGACAGCGGCCTCCGCCCGGGGCCCCTCGGTCTGCGCCCCTCGGTCTGCGCCCGGGCCCCTTTCCGCTCCTCGGCCCCGCTGCCCTCCTCCGCCGGGGCCCTCCCCGCGCAGCGCGTCGGCGCGGCCCGCAGTTCTTCCAACTTTTCCGCGGCCCCTTCCCGCGCCCACCCGGCGCGCAGAGCCCGGGGCGCCGGCCGGGGGTCCCCACTCACTCGGCTGTGGCGGCGTCGCGGAGGTGGCCGGGCCGGGAGCCGCTGCTCCGTCTCTCCTCCGGTCCGGGCTGCGGGCCCTTCGGCCTGGCTGGGCTCGCTCCTCTCCTCCCCCTTCCGCCCGCGCGCCCGCCCGCTCCCTCCCTCCTTCCTCCTCCTCCCGCCGCCGGCCGAGCCCAGCCGAGCTGAGTCCGAGCCCAGCCCGGGGAGGAAAGGCCGCGAGCCACCGGGGAGCCGGGAGACTGGGCGTGGGCCTGCGGCCGGGGGAGGGAGGCCCGGCGGGCGGCGAGCCCGGTCCCTGCGCCCGGCCCCGCGCCCCGGCCGCGCCCCAGTCCCCCGCGCCCCCGGCCGCGCCCCAGATCCCCGCGCCCCGGCCGCGCCCCAGCCCCCCGCGCCCCAGATCCCCGCGCCCGGCCCCGCGCCCCCGGCCGCGCCCCAGATCCCCGCGCCCGGCCCCGCGCCCCGGCCGCGCCCCAGTCCCCTGCGCCCCCGGCCGCGCCCACTCTAATCACCACCTAGGGGAGAAGGCCCCTGGTGAGGGAAGGCAAAATGGGGGCGCCTCCAGCCACTCTGGTCTCTCCGTTAGGGGCGAGATGTAGCCCGCGGGACCCCGGGGCAGACCCTGGTGCCCGGATCCTGGGCGCAGAGTGGCCGTACCCCTGCTCCACCCCGCCTGCGGTCCAAGACCTCCGCCCCTCCTCTGCGGTCCCCAGTTCCTCAGCCCAGCCGATTGCTACACCTCCCACCTCCAGCCCCCCTCGGCAGCGGAGGGAGGAGGGCAGCCTGGGCGCCGAGCGGGGCTGCACAGGGGAGTCCTGCCCAGAGCCGCCCGCCGAATCCCAGCACCTCTCAAGGGTCTGCAGTGGCAGCGGGCCCGTCCGACTCAACTGCCCTTCCCTGCGCAGAGCCAGCAATCTCTAGGGCGTCCCTGCCCCAAAAAACAGGAGCCACGTTTCCACACAAGCACTGTGGAACCTACCTTCCACGGCAGAGTACACCCTGACCTGCTCACAATCCCTGTGTCAAAGTCTGAGTCAACCCCCAGCTTTGTTTCGTGAATGTGTTTCTCAATCTCACTACGTTTATCGGTGTTCGTTTTCATACTAAAAAGTGTTTTTCCTTTAATGATCTGGTAAAACTGATGTTTCCCCAAGAGGAAGCCTGTTTATCCTAGAAAACTGTCCTTGAGTCCCAGCATGAACAAAGATGACTAAGACGTGTCTGACGATTGGCTTGGCGCTTCCTTCCTCGTGGAGGTAGAAAGTCCGTGTTTTCCACCTGGATGAAATGTTGGCCTTTTTAGGGTGTCCTAGTTAGAACTTCTAATCGTGGTGTGTTTTACCATTTATCTGGCCAAGTTCAGATGCTTTTGACAGTTGTCTTGGCAAGGAGTGTGACCTTCCACCAAGCCGGTGTGGGAGCCAGGCCCTCACCTGGAGGCCCAGTCTGCAGGGATGGAGAGGCAGCAGCTGACTGGTTTCCAACCTGTTTGTTCCTTTGCTCTTTTGCAGTGAGGCCTGCAGCCCAGGCCTGCCCCCTGAAAACTGACACATGTTGGCCCACCTGCTGGGCCTGGAGCCTACAGGAGCCTGTCCAGTCTTTTCTAGACCTGCCTGGTTTCCAGCCCCCTGCAATGCCCCCTGCCCTGCCACCTTTGCCTCCTGTGAACTCCTCCCTTAGTAGCATGTCTTCTGTCTCCCCGCCACCCCACTCTGTAACTCCCCTCAGGCCGCCTTCCATTTCCAGAGTTCCCTCCAGCTTTCTTGGGTGCCCTCCTGAGATGCCCCATCTGCTGCACACACCCATGCACCCTTTTCCAGTGTCTCCTGGGAACCCAGCTAACCTCTGGGTCCTTCTCTAACCCCTCCTCCCCACCTCTGTCCTACTTGGCTCTCAGGAGGCCTGAAGACTGGTTAACTTTTTTTTTCTCCTTAAGATAGCAGTGGGGAGGGAAAACTTTGGGGCTGAAGTTAGACAGCTAGGGCCTGAGAAATAAAGATAAGAGGGTGTACCCCTCCCCAGAAGGCAAGGAGAAGGTGAATGGAGAAGGGACACTAGGTCTCAGCCAGCATCAGGATGATGCCACTGCCGTCAGCACACTTGGAACCCACACACCCCACTGCTGAACCAAGGAATTATGGTCACCGCCCTTCCCACTCACCCCCTCCCCTAGGCTGGCATGGCCCCACCCTCAGTGCCCCAAATGCTGCCTGCCTTGTGGTGACTCACTTCCTCTGCCTTGGCTGCTGAGGTGTCTAGAGGCAGACGATAGGGCCCCAGCAGGCCTTCAGCCGGCCTTCAGGAAACTGCACACACGGAGCCCAGTTGTGGAAGGTGGGTCTTTCCAGGTCAGGCTGGCTCCTGCAACACAGAGGCCTGTCTGGGTCAGGAGTAGAGCCTGCCTAGTACCTGAGCAGAATGGATGCAGGTGCCAGGAGTTCTGGGAAGAAAACGTTTACTGACAGAGGAATTTCTATGTATTCTGAAATCATGCAATGCAGATTATGGGTAGAAAAGTAATATGAGGTTTGGGATTGAAGAAGCGTTCATGAGGCAGCAGCTGGGACACTACAGAGTACCGCTTACCCCACTGTAGGCCACCAGAAGGGACCCCAAATCAGCCATGCCCTCATCTGAGTGATGAAGAAAATTCTGAGGAGGAGTTGGGAGACCCGGATTCTGCTTTGGGAAGTCACTCAGCCTCCCTGAGTCAATGACAAGGGCACAGTATAGGCAGGTCATCTCCAACATCCCCACTTCCAAGATTTTATCATTAGAACCTGGGAGTGGAAGGTGATGAGTAGATCTGAAATGGCCTCCATCTGACGTCTGACGAGGAGCTGAACAAAACTCAATGAGAAAATGAGTGAGATTCCACAAAGTTTCAGCAGAGCACCGTCAGGGCATCACACACTCCTCACGCTCACAGGCCAGGAGAGGTAGCTTCTGTCACACCACTGGGGTTCTGCCTGCCTCCTCCAGTTGCAGAGTTTACCCTGGCACGTCTGCCAGGTGTTCTTTGGAGAGGTTTGAACTGGGGAAGCAAGTACCCTGGCCCTTCTTCGTTCCCTCTGCCCGAAACCTGCTTGGCACATGTGAGACGGAGAGACTCTGAAGGGCGCAGAAAGCTGAGGGCATGGGGACCCTGGCTGTTGAGGTGCTGTCCCACTGTCACCCAGCCTAGGAAGTCTCCTCATGTGTCCAGAGCCCTCTCGCCGGGGTTCCCTGAACAGATGTTTACCTGAGGCTTTTCCCAGACCCTGTCTGCCCCCCTAGACCACCCGGGAACCTTCTGTCCTCTGGAGGCTGCCTCTGGCAACAAGTGGGTGAGGATGTAGGCACCTTAATAGCTGGGGGTGGAGCCAGAGGCTCAGAGACCTCAAGCGGCCAGTACAGATTGGAGGCGCTCAGTGACTGCTAGTGCCCTCTTGTGGCTAGATTGGGGATTTCAGAAGAGAGCCAAGGTTGGGTTTAGAGACAAGGAACAATAGTTGTAACAATTACCATTATAAAATATTACTGTAAGAATATTTAATATTATGAATTAGCTCGCATTTTGACCATGTGTAGCTATTTCTATGTCTCCAGCACTCTTCTAGGTTCTTTACACTTATTAATTTATGCAATCCTCACAACAATCCACAATATAAACACTATTGTTGTCTCCTTTTTGGCAATGAGGAAACTGAGTACAGAATAGTTAAGTTAGTTTCCCAAGGCCACACAGCAGACCAGAATTTCAAGGCAGCAGAATCTTTGCTTTTCACCACCATCCTGAAATTGAGTCCCATTTTTGCTGTTGCCAGGTAAGATACAGGACCCCAGTTACATTAGAATTTCAGATAAACGACAAATAATTTATTAGCGTACATATGTCCCATGCAATATTTGTGTCATGCTTACACCACCAACAAATTATTTGTTAGTTATTGGAAATTCTAATTTAACTTGGGGTTTTATGTTTTTATTTACTACATCTGGCAACCCTAATTTACAAGGCACTTTTCTCAGCCAGGAAACCCTGGTGGCGCAGTGGTTAAGAGCTATGGCTGCTAACCAAAAGGTCTGCAGTTCGAATCCACCAGGTGCTGCTTGGAAACCCTATGGGGCAGTTCTACTCTGCCCTATAGGGTCACTGTGAGTTGGAATCGACTCAACAGCAACGGGTTAGGTGTTTGATTTTTCCTTGGCCAAGTGCCATCACGCACATTAACTCATTCAATCCTCTCAGGAAACTATCTGCAGATGCCCCAGGATGCCCCCACCCCCACCTCAGTCTTCTGCCAATACTCTGAGGTTTTCAGGTGAAGAAACGGGGATACCGAGAGATGAAATGACTTTCCAAGGTCACAGAATGTCACAAGCGGCAGAGCTGGGGATTGAACCCAAGTTGTCCAATTCTAAAATCAGTGCAGGTTTTCCACTCTAAGGGAGAGGAGTGAGGAGCAGTGACTGAGGCCAAGCTCCTCTCCCTACGTGGCCTTCTCCTCAGGACTGTCTGCTCTGTGGGAACACTGCAGGCCCCTCCTCCAGGAACATAGAAAACTGGTGTGGGCCTTCCTGGGCTGGGGGAGGTGGCAGAGGGGTGAAGACGGCTCTCTAGCTTTGGTGCCCAGCCCCTACCTGAGCCCTCCAGCAAGGCAGGGAAAAGACAGCTGTCAGACCCAAAGGAGCCAGCTGTGAGGTTTAGTAACCCCTCAGAGACCCCAGAGGCTCCCTGGGACCGTTCACCTGCTACTGTGTGTATTGATGGCCTACAGCCCAGCTGCTTGCATTGCATTACCGCTGCTTTGATAACCCTGGCAGGCAAAAGACAGCAGGAGGAGGCTAAGGAACCGGCCTAGGGAGTCTCCCCTGTCTTTCGGTCACCTTCGGGGAGCATGGTGGACCCTCCTCAGGAAACAGCCTGTGCATTTTTCTCTCTTGACTCTGATCTGCTGTCACCCCCAAATACCTGTGCTATTCCTTCTCTGTCCATGTAAACAGCCCCCTAGCCTTCCGCACCCACGCTGGCTGACTCTAATAAGGTCATAGTCAAAGGGAGTTTCTGGGCTGGGACCCCCTCTGGGGTTCAGGCTGGGGTGCCCTGTTGGTATGTGCCCTAACAGGTTTTCTCTGTCAGCCTGGAGATCAGCCGGGAGCCTGTCTGACCTGCCCCCCCAGGGAGCCGGAGCCAGAGGCAGAACCAGGTCAGAAGCTGGACTTAGAGATGGGCCTCTGTGGTCCCACCTGACCCCACAGGGAGAGCAGTGCACAAAGCTTCCTGTGTCAGGGGCTGAGCTGCTAAGAGGCGAGCTGAGTTCACGAGAGTGGGTGGAGGCCCAGTTCTTGGGAGGCAGGATGCTAGGCAAGGAGGTGTTTGTATGTGGATCCGGTACAGCCTGGTCCTCTCCCATGTCTGGGAGGGGCCAGAGCAGGAGACAACAGCTGGGCTGGTCTGCAAAAGAGGTCATCTGACTGGCTGCTTAGCCTGGGCAACACACACCCCCTTCTCTTCCGCCAGGCCACACAGGAGTCTGTGCCCACACAGTTCCACCACCAGGCGTGAAGGCCGCCACCTCACCCCAGCACCTCTGGGTATGTGCTGGACCTGGGCTCTCACGTGGGGGGACCTTGTTGATGGCTTAGGGGAGGGAGGAGTGAGTTTTCCTTTTCCAGTACAAGCGCTGCTCCGTCATCCAGGTACACATGTGCCCACAAGAATACACACACATCAGCTCAGAGACTCCACTTACTGACCTGCAATTCCAGCCTGCGGCTCCCGGGGTGAAAGGCAGACAGCAGGTAGGCTGTGTTGTGGGCAGGGGCTGGGGGCTTGCTTGTAACTGGGACTGCAGGTGGGAGAAAGTGGTGTTAGGAGTTGTTATCTCTCACCCCCCACCCCAACCTTCCTGCCTCACCTCTGCTCCTGAATTCTGCCCCAGGTTCCTTCGGCTGAGAACCCAGCCAGGCCATGGAAGGAAGGGACAGGTCAGACCACAGAAGGGTGCAACCACCTCAGACCAGGGGTGGGGAGCCTTGGGACCAGCCCTGGAGTTGGGGAGGGTTTGGTGGGGGCTAGTTCTAGCAGCATCCTTGATCCATCCCTGCCTCCTGAAGGAGGAGGGGGTGAGAGATGAGGAAGGTGGGGGCTTTACTCTTACCCCCCACTCCAGCTCTGGTTCTGCCTCCCAGACTTACCAAGCAGGTTGATTTTTTTTTTTTTTTCTGCAGCAGGGGAAAGGAGCAGACAAAGGGGACCCCGGCTCCAGGGTCTGGGGATCATAAAGAGGCCCTGGATGGCTGGGAGGAGGCCTGGCAGTGCAGTGGTTAAGAGCTTGGCTGCTAACCAAAAGGTCTGCAGTTTGAATCCACCAGCCGCTGCTTGGAAACCCTATGGGGCAGTTCTACTCTGTCCTACAGGGTTGCTATGATTCAGAACCGGCTCAAAGGCAACAGGCTTGATGGCTGGGAAATTCATCTCAGTTAGCTTGTTTCCTTCCCCAGGGCATCCAGTTGCACCATGTCTGTGACCAGTGGGATGACGGGACCATCCCTGACACAGGAGATCCTTGGCCACCTGGGTCTTGCTAACAAGGTAAGGAGCTGTTGGGATTTTAGGAATCATTTTTTTCTATATCAACTCAAGGGCTGTGGGAGGGTGGGGGAATAGGCAGGGGAGAGCAGGCCCTGAGGCTACAGGGAGGCACAGAGGAGAGGCTTGGGCAGACCTGTTGTGTCCCTCCCCTCCCAGTCCCTCTGTGCTCTCACAGACGGCGGCTTGGGGCACTCTGGGCACCCTGAGGACCTTCCTGAGCTTCAGTGTGGACAAGGACGTACAGAGGCTGCTGAGGGCCATTGCAGGGCAAGGTGAGCCTCTCTCCCTGTGGCCCTTGGTGATCTACCTACTAGAAGCAGCTCACTAGGCCAAGAAGGAGCCAGGGAGGAAGAACTAAAGATCTTCAACAACTGTTTGTTGAATAACTTGATTCCTGTTTGTCAAGAGTCATGGTGGGTGTGTCATACCATTCTTACAACGCCCCTGTGAGGTAAATCTTATTATCTCCATTTTATAGATGAGGAAACTGGGGATCAGTGAGGTTAAGAGACTTGCCCAAGTTCACACAGCTCGTCATGGCTGTGCTGGGATTCTAATCCAAGTCTGCCGAACCCCAAAAGCCACTTTTTCCCAACACACCAGGCGACCTTTGCTTAAGTTTGGGTCTGATTCACATGTTGTTTTGGCATGTTATTTGCATCTTCCTTTGGGACCTAATAGAAATGAGCATTGTGGTGGGCCCTGCTTCTTCCCTTCTCAGCTCTTTCCCAGATCTTGTTCTTGCCTCCGGAGGCTGCCAGTCAGTGGAGTAGGGGGACCCCAGCCCTGTAAAGACCTGGTTGGGCTCTGCCCAGCTTACAGCCCAGGTCCAATCTTGGTTCAGGTGTCGACCAGACCACCATTGTGGAAGTGCTAACCAATCGGAGCAGAGAGCAAAGGCAGCTCATCTCCAGAGCCTTCCAGGAGCGCACCCAGCAGGTGAGGGTCTGATTTCCCAGGAGCGGAGGACTGGGGTGAGAAGCCCCCTGGAGGGCTCAGATTACAGCCACAGCCTCTAAGGCCAGCCCCTGCCCCTGGCTGGCTGAGTGGAGATAGTACTTCAGGCCTAAGGTGAAAACTGGCCAAGGACTGTGGGAAGTGCCTAAATCTTCCCAAATCTCCGCACACTTCTGGGGCCTTCCCCCTCATACCCACATCTCTGCCATGGGGACCATTCACCGTAGGACCTGCTGAAGTCCCTGCAGGCAGCGCTCTCCGGCAACCTTGAGAGGGTCGTGGTGGCTCTGATGCAGCCGGCTGCCCGATTGGATGCCCAGGAACTGAGGGCAGCTTTGAAGGTACCAAGAGGGGATTTCTGGGGTGTCTGAGCGGTGATGTCACTAGGGTTGATGTCACCCAATGCGGAGACTCATGGTGTCACCCCCCCACGCTAATTACCGCAATATTGTAGCTAAAACATCAGAATATCTGACAAAATCAGTAACTATAAAAACACGGGCAGCAACGAAAACAACAGCAGGGGCTTGTGGAGTGTATGGGATTTAAAGTGTCATTGTAATTGAGTCATAATGACGGCTCTGACGCGAGTTCATTAGAAGGTTCAAAAAGTAAATTAGCATAGAGTTCTAGCCTTGTAGGTATAGTGAGACATTAAGCCGGGCTTATGAAAAAGACTT
Organism: Dugong dugon; assembly: GCA_030035585.1. Classification (NCBI taxonomy): domain Eukaryota; kingdom Metazoa; phylum Chordata; class Mammalia; order Sirenia; family Dugongidae; genus Dugong; species Dugong dugon. The sequence continues at coordinate 196,349,547 of CM057462.1, read as the reverse complement.
TTGTTGTATTACTAACTACAGGGGAATTTTCATTAAAAAAATAATAAATTTCTTCTGGAACACTGCACAAAAATTTTATGGACAGTCAGTGTGGTGTCACCCCCCACCCCGTGAGTGTCACCTGGTGTGGTCTGCACCCCTCCCCACCCTCCTAGTGACGCCACTGTGTCTGAGGACACCACTGAGGGAAGGAGAGGGCCAACTGCCTCCCTTTGTCCACTCCACTAACCCGTCCCATATTGGTTCCAGGGGTCTGGCCTACGCTCCTGAGAAGTGCTCAGCGTCAGGTCTGCTCTCTGCTCTGCGTCCGCCATGATAATGACACAGGGCCTCCCAATTTCTTGTAGGGCTCAAGTTCTCCTGAGGATGTAGCTGTGGAAATTCTTGCCACCCGAGCTCCACCCCGGCTGCGGGAGTGCTTGGCTGTCTACAAACATGGTAAGAATGTGCAGGGAAGGGACTCCGAGAGCTGGAAAGGGCCTCATCGGACAGGTCACTCCTATCCCACACTCCCTACAAGGAGAGCCATCTGGGAACCTATCTGCCCAAATTTTCTTCCCTTGGGATCTCTCCCTCCTCCCCAGCCAGTGCCTCAGTCTCCCCAGGGGGATAGCAGATGTGGTCCTTAAGGAAAGAGAGGCAATGAATAACCATTGTAGCCTGGGGCTCCAGGGCAGATTCCAAGGTAATGACAACGTTGGGCTGTGTGACAGTCCCAAGGGCATCCATGTCACCTTCCCAGCCCCTTGCTGTCCCTGCCATCACGCCACTTCCCAGGTTGAGTGGAGCCTCACCGTGGCCTGGGGGAAAGGTGGGGACCTCTCTCCAAGCCATGGTGTCACCCCTCAGGCTGCGAGCCCTGCCCAGGTGCCACGTGCCTCAGCCACCCATTCGTGACCAGCTTTTCTCACCCACGGCCCTACCGCTGCTGCTTCTTTCCTTGTTTTCCCTTGACGTCTAACCTTGGCCTGTTTTCTCAGTCTCTCTCCGACCTCTCCCTTCTTGCTTCTGTTTTTCTCTTTTCCCTTCGCATCCTACCTTGAGGGCCTCCAACGAGGGTTCAGGCTGCAGCCAGCTTACCTCCTAACAGGGGCTCCCCCCTCCTTTCTCTATTCCGGACCACCACTCCACTAACAGATGTCTCCTCCCTCTGGCAGGTTACTTGGAGGTGAGGCCACCCTCCCCGATTCCCACTGTGCGTGGGTTACTCGCAGCTTAGAGATGTTCTCAGGGGTGGCCATTTCTACCTTACACCTGGGAACCAACAACCACAAGCTACTCCAAGCAGGAGATGGCAGAGCTGGCAGGGCATCATAGGTCAGGCATTTGGGGTATCCACATTGGGAAATATCAGGAGGGTTCAGAGAGCTCCCGACCCCACCCCCAGATTTCCAGGTGGAAGCTGAGGAGGACATGAGATCTGAGACCAGTGGCATCTTGCAAGACCTGCTCCTGGCTTTGGCCAAGGTAAGGAGGTGGGGCTTGAGGGGAAGGGAGCCTCATTCACCAGTGGAGACCATGGCTGTGGTGTAATGGACAAGTGAGGGCTTTTGGCTTGTTTTGTTGGCCTGGAGCTCAAAAGCCATCTCCCCAAGAGTCCTTCTGAGAAGTTTCTTCTCCTAGGGGGACCGTGACAGCTACTCGGGGATCATTGACTACAACCTGGAGGAACAGGATGTTCAGGTGAGCAGGGGCTGGGAAGGGTGTACAGCCATGCAAACATCCACCCTACCATAGATCAGAGCCAGTGACCTGAGCACCTCTTTGTCCCGCAGACCTGTCCCTGCCTTGGGGAAGGAGTTCTCAGTGATGGGGCAGGGGTGTCAGGTAACGACATACTCATCTAGCCTCGGACTCCTGAATGCACAGGGCATGAACTCACCAACTAGCAGATTCTCCTCTTATGGCAGTTGGGTGGGAAGCCCTCCCCAGACCCTCCTCAGGGGATTCTTCAACTCCTTGGGTACCAGGATTTTTCCAAATTAGAGACGAAGCTGTATGGGTAAAGCCTCTCTTTCCACCCATTCCTTTTTTAACAAACTGTAAATAAAAACAGCTAACTTACAGATTCAAATACTTTCTCTACCATCTAATTCCATTTCACTGTTGTGATGATGGGTTCTAGGAACATAACCATGGCCCCTCAGCTCCCCACCAGTGATCTAACCAGATGATGACTGTCAATCAAACATCCCCCAGATACGGTTTGGGGGGGAATTTGTTGGCAGAACTGGGCATTTACAGAGGAAAATAAACCACTGTCTTTTATGCCCACTGGGTTAGAACAGGGCACTCCCCCCCAAATCCTCAAGTCTACATGATATTAACTTCAGTGTCTTCCTCATTGCTAGCGAGGGCTGCCAGCCTCCTTCCCCCTCCAGCCCCTCTGCCTCAGGCAAGGACTAAGACTGGAAGAAACTTCAGGCTTTGGTGGAGGAAAGGGCAGTGGGCAGAGGGGTTTGTCATCAAGGTACGTGAGGTCAGAATTGCTAATGGGCAAATCAGGCACCTGGACAGACCGTGGCTGGAGCAGAGCTCTGAGGCTCCTGCCTGGTGGCACAAGACCCAGCACCCGGGCGCCCTACTCCTCTGCAGGCACCAGGGCCATGCTCGTTGGAAGAACCCACCCTATGAGCCAAAGATTCATCCAGACCTTTCCAGGTGTGCACATAGGCTGAGTGGGACCCTGCCCTGACCGAGCGGTCCCTCCTCATTCCTCTCAGGCATTACGGCAGGCTGAAGAACCTGGCACCGAGGGGGCATGGGTCCTAATCCTCACCCAGAGAAATCCTGAACACCTGGTCCGAGGTACACACAGCTCTGTGTCCCTTGCTTGCTCTCATGATGCGTTTTGGCTGAGGAAGGCGGGGAGGGCTCTTCCTTCTCTGTGATAATTAACCCTTCCCTCCAATGTGTCTCCCTACCTCCCCAACACACCACAAGTGTTTGGTCAGTACCAGCGGTGCACTGGGCAACAGTTGGAGGAGGCTGTCCAGAACCGTTTCCATGGCGATGCCCAGGTGGCTCTGCTCAGCCTAGGTAGGGGTCCGGTCAGGACATGTGGGACAGGGGTCTCTCCTGGGTGGGAAGTTGCTCCCTAGCCACTTGTCTCCATTTTTCCCTCTTTGCTTCCAGCCTCGGTGATCAGGAACACACCGCGGTACTTTGCTGCCAAACTTTACCAAGCCCTCCAGGTGAGAGGAACACACCTTCTCCCGCCCTGTGTAACAAACACTTGGCGGGAGACACTCCTGGGCAAGAAAGAGGAAGTCCCAGGCTGCTACTAATGTAACAATCTCGTGTATTCTTTGTAAACATGTAGTGGTGTTCTTTCCCTAGGTTTACAAACTGTCTTGTCAACTGTCTTGTCTGGGAGCTGTGGTTAGGGCTATGTGAGTTGACCCATGTGGGCACTAAACCTAAAATTTTGGCCTCGTTAAGGTCTAGGTGGCCACATGTAGATACGAATGTGCTCTGCAAGACAGTGCCTTACCTCATGTCAGTTGTTGCCAAAATGAGGATGATAACAGCAGCAAGAGGAAGCAAAAAGAGGCAGCATTTCTTAGGTGAATATTGTGAGCTGAGCCCCTTACACACATCTCAGTAAATCTTCACAACCACACTCCAGCAGGTAAACAATATCACCCTCGTTTTCGTAGCACAGAGGGGTTAAGTCCCTTGCCTAAGGTCACACAGTGAGTCAGTCATACAGTCTTCCCAGCAAACACATGATGGTCCAGCAGACATTTAACTGCCGTGTGTCAACCCCTGGTCAGCTGAACCACGAGTTTCCTTGTACCCATGCCACTTTCCTCCACACTGTGGTCAGATCTGTTCTCAATCAACCATGCTTAAGTTGGTGATCTTGGTTTGAGTAATTTTACCAACAGGATACAGTCACTGTTCATTGAACTAGATCTTCTACTAATAGAACTGCCCCCAAACCTAAAAATAAAAAAAACTCACCAAGTTAGAGAATATGCAAAATCTGAAGAAGACAGAAGTAGTTTCCATTTTGCAGATGGAATAGCTTTCTGTATCCTGGCTGAGAAACCATCCTGCCTTGTTGACAGCTATTCAAAAGACAGTACATATAAGCACTTGTTCCGTCATCCAGAGATTTCCATCTTGACAGTAGTTCATTGTACTTGCCCAATAAGGCCTCTGCTGTTAGAATGAGCCAGCAGTAAGATTCATTTGAAGAGTTGTGGTTATCGGTCTAAATTTTTGTCCTAAGAACAAACTCGTATCCCAGCAGTAAATGGTTGTAATGTGTCTGTATTACAAGACCCAGGCTCTTGAAGTAAACAGCAGATTTATCTTAGAAGTAGGAGTCAGAATAGCAATACAGGCCCGTTTATCTGAAAACGTAAAAAAAAGGAAAAGCTCAATCGGGATACTTCTGTACTGTTCTTTTATGAGAGCTATGGGAAAACACAGATCATCTAGAATATTTATTTAGAAAAATAACCTTCATCAAAGGCTGACTCAGGACGAATTTGGGTCAAAGGAATGAGTGTTCATTATGAAGATCCTAGGGCAGTATGCAATGCCAAACGCATTCTGAAGCATCAAAAAACAGAACTACGTTTAACACAGCTTTGATGTGCTGTTGGTGGCTGCGGTTGAGTTGATTCGAACTCATGGTGACCCCATGTGGTACAGAGTAACACTGCTCCATAGGGTTTTCTTAGCTGTTATCTTCACGGAAGCAGATCACCAGGTTTTTCTTCCACAGTACCACTGGGTGGGTTCAAACTGCCAATCTTTAGGTTAGCAGTAGAGCACAAACTGTTCGCACCACCTAGGAATCTAGCTTGGTGTAGAGGGTACGTTATTATGCAGTGTTCCAATTCTTCAGAAATGGATCTTCTGTGGTTGTTGTAGACGAGAAGTTCACCAAGGAGAATGTCCAGTTAACGAGTGATTCTTTCCCCAATTATACAACTTTGGAGTGACATGAGTTGGCTGAAGAGAAGAAAGGATGTTGGGGAGCCATCAGCAATTTCTACCCCAATACCAAACTGGTGATGCATGAAATTTAAAACAAAGTAACCATCAAGCCTGTTGACAATTAGGTAATAAGTCCAGCTGAGACACAGCTTGCCGTTGTGGTCACTTTGTATCTCCATGGGGGTTTCTGACCTGCGGGGATGCTGTAAGTGGGGGCTGCGGGCAGTGCTCGAAGCGTCTCCTGAGTCAAGTGACTGAGGAAGCTGTGAAAATGAGGATATTAGGAAATGGTCACAGCGCTAGGGCACATTTCATAACCCAAATGGCATTTCAGCACCCATCATACACAGGCCCAATAATATAGGCCCATTTATCTGAAAATTTAAAAAAACAGGAAAAACTCAGTCAGGTTGCTTCTGTCCTATTCTTTTACGAGAGATACTTGAAAACATAGATTATGTAGAATATTATTTAGAAGTCCCTCAGAATAACACATTACTCATTAAAATAAATTCTAGTTCATGAATTGATAATTGATTGTACCTCTGTCATTTCTAAACTGAACCTTCCAGGACTTTAACCAAAAGGCAAGAGACCTAGTGGAGGTACAAGAGGAAGACAGTGATGTTGAACCCCCAGGGTCCGACCAGGAGACACGGACATGTAAAGATGGGGATGTGACATGGCCCTAGTGGGTCTGGGTTAGAACCAGAAGTCCCGTGGCCCCAGTCCTTCTCAGAGTCCCATCAGCTCAGTCTGAGGGTAGGGTGGTTGTATCCTTCTTGGACGTTCACTAACTTGGAAGTTTGCCTGGTTTTCCTGCTGGAAGCCTTTGATAGCAGCAAATCTTTTCTCTAGCCTTTTTGGCAAACCTGTCTTTGGAGCTGCCCACAGCTGAGCTCTGGGGAAGGGAGGCTCTAAGCTAGACAGGGCCAGAAAATACACGTGGAAGTAATAAGAGAGATACTCAAGCTTCCCCTACAGAGAAGAGCAGATCTTTCCTCTGGCAACAGCTTCTCTGAGCAATGGCACAGATAACTTTTCCCTTCTCTTTCCCCTGACTGCCACCTCACCTCCTCCACTTCCAGGAATAACTCACCATGCCATCCAATCCCTACCCTCAGTGAGAATCTTCCTAACCACCCCCCCCAATCTGTTTCTTCCTCTGCCAGGAAACTGAGCCCAATGACCAAGTCCTGACGCGCATCCTCATCTCTCGAAGTGAGACTGACCTCCTCAGCATCCGAGCTGAGTTCAAGAAGAAATTTGGGAAATCCCTTTACTCTTCTGTCCAGGTGAGACTTAGCAAGCTCTTGGCCTAGAGCTCCAGAGCCTCAGCCCTCTTGCCTCCCATGTACTGCAGCTCCTGTGCACAGCTGAGCATATTTATGTCTTGGAGAACTCATAAGTCCTTGATTAATTCAGCGTAGTGCTCCTGGCGTTAGGGAGAATCCTTCCCTCCCAGACAAATTATGGACAAGGTCAAGAGAGGGGCAGAGTGCGTGGGCCACAGTGGTGATGGATCTTCCAAACACTTGACTTCTTTGTCTGCAGGATGGAGTGAAAGGGGATTGCCGGTCAGCCCTACTAGCCCTGTGCAGGGCTGAAGACATCTGAGAGCTCCCTGTCTCCCACCTCCACATGACATTCAAGCATCTGAGGTTCCTCAGCTTGGCTGAGCCTGCAGGAGACCAGCTGGGCCTCCAGACAGGACAAACCCCCACTAACCACCGCAAGCTCCGGCTTCTTGTTGAGGCTGGAACTCCAAGTTTGTTTTAAGCCCTCAGTCTCTGACCCCAAATTGACGCCCGCACTTGGGTCCTGTGGCTCGGTCCTGGGCGTGAGGTAATGGGGTCTCTTGGATGGTCTCTGCCCCACTCACCCTTCCCATGCCTTTTGGGCCAGAACAGCTCACTGGTACTTGAATTCTTTCAGCAAACTTCACTGTAGTTTGTGTTCACTGACTGAAGTTTGGGTGGAGCAGGACACAGGCTGGGAGGGGGCCTTGTAGTTGGCGGTGCCTTTGATGTGCAGGTGGACATTCCGAGGACTCCTGTTTGGGGCCTTGGTGCTGAAGTCATCAACATCCCCCCCGTACTCTCCCCCCGTCGCCATTATTCTCTCTTCCCCAGGAAATTTCAGGCAGAATAATTGAGAAAGAGGCACCAAGACACAGTCAGAAATAATAAGAAATGGTTAACATGAAAGGAGGTCCAAAGTTGCAAAGGATGGTTTGCGTGAACCCAGAAGCAGAGGGTCAGGCTGTCCTCCCCGGCCTGGGAAGTCTGGGGTTAGCAGGTAGCACAACCCCAAACTCATCTGTTCAAAGCAGGGACTTGGAAACCCATCCCCCCCAGATTAGAGCGCTATTTTCTATAGAAGGAGCCCTGGTGGCACAATGCTTAAGCACTCAGCTGCTAACTGAAAGGTCAGCAGTTTGAACCCACCAGCTGCTCCAAGAGAGAAAAGACCTGGGGATGTGCTTCTGTAAAGATTATTAAAAAAAAAAAAAACCAAACCCATTGCTGCCGACTCAATTCCGACTCGTGGCAACCCTATAGGACGCAGCAGAACTGCACCATAGAGTTTCTAAGGAGCAGCTAGCCGATTCAAACTGAAGACTTCTTGGTTAGCAGCCATAGCTCTTAACCTCTGCGCCACTACAGCCTTGGAAACCGTATGGGGACAGTTCTGCTCTGTCCTATGGGGTCGCTGTGAGTCAGAATCGACGAAACCACACACAACAACACACTTCCCAAAAAAGACCCATTGAAAACGGAGAAACAAAAACAAGGCTGGGGCGGGGGTGGGGGGCAGGCTTTGACTCCCCCTGCTGGCTCTCTTAGAAATGACAGGCCACCCTGGTTACCCTCCCTTTTTGCATTCCTCAGTTGGGTCAAATACTTAACCCCATTCCTGCAGGGTAAAGCAAACAACAGACCTCAGAAGACAAGTTTTATTTCCAATCCCCTAGGAAGGCATTACAAGTAATGGAGATAGAAACCCAAATCACACTCTGAAAGAAACGGAGGAAGGCCTGCCGGACGGCCAGCAGGACCCAGCTGGTCAGAGCTGAAGTTCTACTCAGGGACCTCACCCCGGAGCCTGAGTCTGGGATCAGACAGCCTCAGCCCACCGGCCTCCATGTTGCCATCGTGGCTGGGTGGCTGGGAGGAGAGAAGGCAGCGGCACATGGGGGCAGGGGCCTGGCCCAGTCTGACGCTGGCGCTGACCACCTGCCTGCCCTCCAGCCGTCCATGTATCTCAGGGGTGGAGTGGCCGAGCGAGCAACGCGGGCAGGAGACGCGTCTGAGGGAAGGGGCAGCCCCGCATGGGGCCGAGCTACAGGAGCGCGCAGTCTGACTCCTGCTTGGGCCTCTGCCGCCGCTCCCGGGCGGGGCGTCCAGACGCGCTTCCTCTCCCCTGTGTCGGATTTAACCACTGGTGATCCATTAGCCCTGGGCGAGGACAGAGACCCCCCAAGAGGGCGGGGCGGATAGGGGCGAGGGGCGGCGGGGAGAGGACAGGAAGGAGAAGGGCCCAGAGGGACCCTGGAGACAGGACTGCAGGAACCACAGGTGTCCCGGAGCAGGGACGCCAGGGCTGGAACAAGGGAAGGAGCAGCAGGGCGAGGGAGGGAGGGCCGGGGGGGGGGGGGCCGCGCGCCGGGGGAGGGGGGCCCGGGGGGGGGCCGCGCGCCGGGGGAGGGGGGCCGGGGGGGGCGCGCGCCGGGGGAGGGGGGCCCGGGGGGGGCGCGCGCCGGGGGAGGGGGGCCGGGGGGGGGGCGCGCGCCGGGGGAGGGGGGCCCGGGGGGGGGGGCGCGCGCCGGGGGAGGGGGGCCCGGGGGGGGCGCGCGCCGGGGGAGGGGGGCCCGGGGGGGGGCCGCGCGCCGGGGGAGGGGGGGCCCGGGGGGGCCGCGCGCCGGGGGAGGGGGGCCGGGGGGGGGCGCGCGCCGGGGGAGGGGGGCCCGGGGGGGGGCGCGCGCCGGGGGAGGGGCCCCGGGGGGGGGGGCGCGCGCCGGGGGAGGGCCCAGCACGGCAGGCTCACCTGTGGGGAGGGGACTAGTGTCCGCACGGGCTGGACCGCTTGCTGCTGCTGATATTCCTCTTGCTGAAGTTGCTGAGCCAGCTCCAAGTCGCTGAGCCCCAGCGTGCCTTGTGGCTGCTGCAGTGACAAGGCAATCAGGTAGTCCTGGGGGGGTGGGGGCGGGAAAGTGCGAGCTGTGAGGCCGGCTGAGGCCTGGGGGGATATTCCAGCCAGCTTTCCAAATCAGTTTTTCCCCGTTCTTCAAATTCTCAAGCTCCTTCTCCAGAGCAGGACACACAGCCAAGTGTATTATCTATGGTGTCCAAGAAGACACAGCCGGCAAGGATGGCCCCCAGGTAAGGGAGGACTGAAAGGAGCCTGGATGGCAGATTTAGGGTCTCTAGACGGTAGAACGCATGCAGGTTGCCTACGGCAAAAGGCTTGGTGACCGACGGGACCTCTGCGCCCTCCCCACACACCTGGTCTACCTGCCGCTGCTTTTCTGGGGAGTCACTCCCACCTTCAGCCTCAGGCCCCCTGACCAGGGAGTGACTCAGACGAAAGTTGGAGTCACAGAAGCAGCTGTCTCCGTCCACATTGTGCAGGCTTTCCCACACCACCTGCTCCTCCTGGAGAAAGCCCTGGTCGGTGACCAGTAGGTACAGGTGGCTCTGCAGAGAAGAGGACAGAGCTGAGGGGCAGGCGACATGGAGGCCACTTCTGGCCAGAAATCATCTGAGATGCGCAGTTAGTTAGAGACCATTGGAATCAGTTGGTGTGCGAGCTGGACCATGGCAGTGTGAGCTTCTTGGATCCTTTCTAAACATCCGGGACTTGGGGAAGAGGGAAGGGCCGTCTGAGTGGGTGTCCAGGTGGGCGTGGGTATGGCAGTCACTGTGGTCAAGCGTAGAGCCCTTGGGGGCTGGGGTGCCACACCAGCTCCTACTTCCCACTCTCCCTCCTGGGGTGCTCTGGCCTCTCCTGATGGCTGTGAGGACAGACGCCTTGAGAACCAACGACCTCTCCTTCTTCTGCTCAATTCCTAGAGAGCTTAGGCAATTTCTAACTGTGGAAAGCTATAGTACTGATCAAAAATTCACCTGCTCCTTCCTGAAGGCAGATTACACTTTCTGCCTCGGATGGCAGGCTTAGCCTATGGCTTGCTGTGATCAAGAGATTGTGCAGAAATGACATGTGTCATTTCCAGGCAGAAGCATTAAGGGCTAATGCCTGGTGTCCCTCTCTCTCTCTCTTCCCTCGTATATTCTAGATGAAGGCTGTTCTGTCAGCCGGGGTCCCAGACTAAGGAAGGTATGGGATAGCCCTGCAGCCAACCCACAGCACAGCACATGCAGCGTGAGTAAGGAATAAACCCTCGCTGCGGTAAACCACAGAGATTTCAGGGGTCATGTGTTACCACAGCTTGGCTAAACACTGAGCCGGGAGAAAGAGGCGCCAGGAAATGACAGGGCTCCAAGCCCCACCTCCAAACCCCCATCACCTTGTGCTTAGTCATAGTGCTGAAGTGGTTGTTTCGGAAAAAGACGCTCAGCTCGCCCTCCCGGGCAGCTGCTGTGAGCTCACACAGTCCGTGGTAGGTCAGCTGGGCTGCGGTGGTCTCCAGGAACTGCTCAGCAATCAGGCCTGCCAGGAGGGCACGAGATGGGGTGAAGTTTGGCTTGCATCCGAGTCCATGCTAGGAAGGATCCTCCAGAGAGCCCCTGTCAAAAGTCAGTCCCGCCTTCTGAAGCCCCTTCCTGGCCGTCTGAAGTAGGCGTTCATTCAACGAATACTTACTGAACCCGGTTTTGTGCCAGGCATTGCATGAGGCCCTTGGGGGCTACATCAGTAAACAAGACAGACCAAGTTCCCTGCTCTGGTGGAGATTACATTCTAGTGGGATCGAGTGCGAGGGGACAGATGATAAATCAGAAACCTTAGTGGCCATTGTTCCCTCCGCATATTCAAAAACAACAAAAAACCAAACCCATTGCCATGAAGTCAGTTCTGACTCATGGTGACCCCACGTGCTACAAAGTAGAACTATTCCATAGGGGTTTCTTGGCTGTAATCTTTAAGGAAGCAGATTGCCAGGCCTTTCTTCTGCAGTGCCACTGGGTGGGTTTGAACTGCCAACCTTTAGCAGTCAAGTGCAAACCGTTTGTGCCACCCAGGGCCCTCCCTCCACATACAGCAAGGGCATGAGTTCCTCAGGAAGGGGGGGACATCACCTTCTGTCACGAAGTTGGTATCACTAGAGTGCTTGCAAGTGATGATCTTTTCTACCAGCTGGTTGTAACTCAGTTTCCCAACTGCATTCACAGCCTCAGGACTCTGCAGGGATGGTAGGGCAGGGTAGGACAAAACAACTGAGATTTTATGGGGGGAGCCAACGAACCAAGCCCCCTGGGATTGCCACCCGACGACAAAGGTCCCTGAACTTTTGATGACTAAAGAACTGATCCGATTCACATATGGTTTCCTTGTATTTAAACTTTTACAAGGTTATTTTAACCTTTTAAAAAGGTTGCAGTTCAAGGAATTCTGCACTGGGTCTGTCCTCTAAACCCTGTTCCCCTCCCAAGCCAATCTAACCCCTGTTCCAAAACCAAACCCATTGCCATCACATCGATTTCAACTCATAGTGACCCTGTAGGACAGGGTAGAACTGCCCCATAGGGTTTCCAAGGCTGTAATCTTTATGGAAGCAGACGGCCACGTCTTTCTCCCACGTAGCAGCTGGTGAGTTCCAACCACTGACCTTTCGGTGAGCAGCCGGTGAGCAGCCGGTGAGCAGTCGGGCACTTTAATCAACCCCTATTACCATCCCATACAGTAAGAGTCTCACTGGGGCGCTCCTGCCCTCACCTGTGGGTCAACGAGCCAGCCATGGTATAGAGGGATGCCTAGCAGGTCAAAGACACTGCACTCAGGTGTATACTCAAAATCAGAGACGCCTGTGAATCGCACATTGACATCCAGGCCTGTAGCCAGTTTAGGCAGCACCGACATAGCATCGTCCACGTTCTGGAGACGGAAAAGATCACGAAGTGCCAGCCTCCCCTCCCCGCACCATTCCATTCCCACCTCCAGGAATCAAACAGGAATCCTGTTGTTTTTCTTCCCTCGTTCTTTTACAAGCCATTCCATTCCTCTCTCCCTCAACCCGTCTCAATCTTATGTAAACGAACACATTTTCTAGGGCAGAGATAAACCCTCCCCATCCTGCAGAAAGAAACCCTGGTTCAAGGAACCCTCTGGAGAAGCAGCAGAAAGGCCTCTGTTAGTAGCCCTGGGTGTCCCCTCACAAACCTGCAAAAACTTGCAAACCCTTTACCTCACCTGCTGAAAATTAAGCTGAAGTCCCTCGGACTTCTCCTGGGGCTTGATGGACAGAAGGCAGTCTCCTGCAAGTCAAGATCCCTTCTCAGTTTCCCCCACCAACGTCACAGGACCACAGATTTTCAGAGCTGGAAAGGGCCTTAGAGTCTCATCCGGCCCCCTCATTTCTCAGAGGAAGACACAGGCTCATAAAGGGGAAGGGCCCATCTGAGGTGTTGTGGATTGAATTATGTCACTCAAAAACATGTGTTGTAAATCCTGAACTCTAGGCCGGTGGTTATACTCCCATTTGGGAGTGGCTTGTTTTGTTATGTTAATGAGGCAGGATTAGAGTAGGGTGTGTCTTGTGTCAATCTCTTTGGAGACATAAAGGAGATTAAACAAGCAAGCAGAGAGGGGAGAGGGTAGATGCCGTGCGGATCGGATGAAGATCACGGATGAAGATCACCAAGAAGCCAAGGAATCAGGACCTTCCCCAGAGACAACAGAGAGACAAAGCCTTCCCCTAGAACTGGCGCCCTGAATTTGGACTTCTAGCCACCTAGACTGTGAGAAAATAAATTTCTGTTTGTTAAAGCCACCCACTTGTGGTATTTCTGTTACAGCAGCACTAGATGACTAAGACACAAGGTCACATGTGAAAGCTAAGGGCAGACTGGGTGTTACCTTGACCTCTGCCTTTCATTCCCTAGCCTTGTGGAGAAGCCCTTTGGCCCCTCACCCTCCCTGCCGTATCAGAACCCTAAATGGGGAGTCCCTCAATATTCTGGATTTCTAGCTGAGTGGACAGTTCTGGGACCCTGTCATGAATTGAATTGTATCCCCCAAAAATGTGTCAACTTGGCTAGGTCTTGATTCTGAGTATTGTGTGGTTGTCCTCCATTTTGTGATCTGATTATCCTCCATTTTGTGATGTGTTGTAAATCCTAGCCACTAAGCCTGTGGTTATGGCCCCATTTGGGAGTGAGCTGTCCATCATGTTAATGAGGCAAGATTAGGTCATGTTAATGAGGATTAGGATGGGATGCAACACTCTTACTCAGGTCACAGCACTGATCTGATCTAAGAGGAGTTTCCCTGAAGGGTGGTCTGCATCTCCTTTTATCTTACAAGAGGTAAAAGAAGAGAGAAGTGAGCAGAGGGGGAGGGGGACCTCAGTACCACCAAGAAAGAAGAGTCAGGAGTGGAGTGTGCCCTTTGGACCTGGGGTCCCTGTGCTGAGAACCTTCTAGACTCAGTGATGCCAAGACACATGGAGATCTCGAAGGGATACTGAGCCCACAAATGTTGGAAGGAGATAAGGACCTTCCCCCAGAACTGACAAAGAGAGAAAGCCTTCCTGCAGAGGTGGCACCCTGAATTCAGACTTCTAGCCTCCTAAACTGTGAGAGAATAAATTTCTGTTTGTTAAAGCCATCCACTTGTGGTATTTCTGTTATAGCGGCACTAGATAGCAAACACAGACTGCTTGAGTGATTCCTCTTCAAGGCCCACTCACTCACCAAGATGGGCCATGAGCTCATCTGATGTGATCACTTCCTTCTGAGGGGGCAGCTTCACCTGGAGGCAAAAGGAGTGATCATAGGGTTAGCCATGTGTGTGCTTTCCCTCACAGAACGCTGGAGGTAGAACCCACAGAAAGACAGAGCCAGTGGCTGGGTTGGATGGGGGAGAAAAAAGCTTTATAACTGGTGCGAGAGGAATGGACGTGACCTATGCAAGGCAGTCCCATCTTGCTAGAGAGTAGGAGAAACAGGAGTAAGAAAGAAATTGTTTGTTTTCTTTTTAGGAACATCTTAATCTCATTCATTCAAGCTGAAGAAATAGGGAGATAATCTAGAAAGTTTTGCCTGGTTTGAGAAAATAAGGATTATCAAGGAGGTGGGTCAGGAAAGAACACACTCCCCAATACTTTCTTAGCCTCCATGTAAACTTTCCCTTACCTTCCACTGAAGAAAGAGGATGTTCATGATAGCAAGGAGAGGGCAAGGGCCATTTGTGCTCTGGGTGATGATGGGTGTCCGCTCTTCCTTCCAGGAGATCCACTTTACACAGTAGAAATCTAGCTCAGGCTGTCGGGCCCTAGGGGACAGGGGAAGCCCCTGGGGCCTGGGGCATGCCCCCACTGTCTCTACCTCAGTCTGAGTCCCATGGGCTGGCTCCACTTGGCTTGAGCTAGCTTCAGGTGGAGGGGACTCAAGGTTCTCCTGGCCCTGGGCAGGCAGCGAAGCTTGGTCTACTGGTTCCTGTTCTCCAGCTGCTCCATTAGCATCTCCGGCATCCTTGTCCTGAGGGTGCTCCTCTGGTCCTGACAGGACCTCATGGTTTTCAGAGGTGACTGCCTCTGTAGTCCTGGCCTCACCAGAGGTTGGCTGCTCAGGTTTGTGGTGCTCCATGGTCAGAAGGAAGTCAACTGAGGTAAACTAAAGACGTTTACTGACCTCAGGTGTTTGCCTAAACCAGGGTTGGTATGCAAAAGAGGGAATGGACCAAGAAGAAGGAAATCGTTGAGGTGGAAAGCAAACAGATCCCAGGAAAGTCTTGGGGGAGGTTAGATAACGTCTGTGTTCTCCCTCTTGACTATGAGTAGCATATGTCTTTCTCAGCTTGTGTAAGCAGGAGGGCCCCTGGACGACCTCTTTCTACCTCTAACTCACGGCGACCAGATAAGACCAACGAGGGCACAGGACTTTTAGGCTTCGGAGGGATGATTCAAATGGGATTGCAGACATTGGGTGGAGTCAGCCTTCCTGAAACAGACAACAACAGGGAGTAAGACAGAGGAGAAAGACAGAAGGGAAAGAGATGGGGAAAGAAATGTTAAAACGATGCTTGTGGTTATTAATTGTGGTGATTGCAGCGCAATGGATTGGTTTTATATGGCCCTTCTCACCATGGTCTTGTAATTCCCACCAAATTATTGAGTGAGACTATGCAAATAAGTTGCTTGTGGCCCACCAAGGGGATTTGACAGCCTGCTAATAATGCTTATAAGGTACATGGCACCCTTGTGGGGAGGGACCATACAAATAAATTGTATGGAACCCTAATGAGGGGATGGGTCAGCCAACCTCACAGCAATGGGGACCTCACTACCATCAAGAAAGAAGAGCTGGGAGTGGAGTGTGTCCTTTGGACCTAGGTTCCTTGTGCTGAGAACTTCCTAGACCCAGGAGACAGAGAGGGAGCTGTAATACCGGAGACGGCACGAGACAGCCAGAAGCATTGGCTGAAAAATGGCAACAGCAGAGCCAGGAGACCCATGCAAGATGGTGAGGTGGGCCTCCTGGCCCACCAAACAAGGTGGCTACAGCAGGCATGCTGACCCACAAAGCAAGAGAGCTGAGTGCCTTTGGGCAAGAGACTTCCTGGCAGAGTGGGATACCTCTAGGAACCTGGCAGAACTAGGCTTGCTGACCCACAGAGCAAGAAAGAGCTGGGCGCCTTCAGGCAGGAGGCTTGCTGGTGGAATGAGGTGCCTCTGGGCACTTATTGGTGGAGCTAAAGAGCTTTGTAACACTTGCCCAAGCAGGGCAGAGGCCAGGCTGAGGGGCCCAGGGACCAAGGGAGAGGCCTGCCTGAGGGCATGCCTGAAAAGCAGGGCTTCGAACTGTTTCAAAGCGGTTCAGTCATGGCTGATGAGGTGAAATCGGAACAGACCCAAATTTTAAAACTTTGGGTGAAGTGGAACAATAACTGGAACAGGAAAAACTACAAGTCGAAGCCCTGGAGTGGGAAACTCGGAAGAGGTATAAGTGAGCCCTTTCAGGAGTCTGATGCAGGAGATTGGATTATTGCCAGGACTGTGGAGAGCAACACACATTCAAAGCAGCGTGGTTGGCCACTATCTTTGAGTGGGACACCACTGTTTCCAGCTCTGCTGGTCAAGATTTCGTTGCTGTGCAACGTGCATGCTGCCCTTGTTTTCTAAGAGGGAGTTAAGTTTGTAACAGGGCTTTGACCCGTAATTTTTCCTGTTCTGGCTATCCTTCCAGTTAACCCACATTTAAAAAATTTGGGTCCACTGGGGTTTTGCTTCCTCAGTCATGACTGAACTGGGCAGAACCAGTTTGAAGCCCTGCGGAAAAGCTGTCCTGACTGAAGAACTGTATCCTGAGTCATTCCTGATCCTGAATTATAACCTGTTACTTCCCTAATAAATCCCATAATTGTTAGTATGATCTGTGAGTTCTGTGTGGCCATTGCAACAAATTATCAAACCCAGCAGAGAAGTAGAGAGTGCCATAGAATGGACGGTTGGTGTAAGAATTAGTAAAAAGGAGGGTGGGGAGGGAGGGAGAGGAGTATTCACTAACTAGATAGTAGACAAGAATTATTTTAGGTGAAGGGAAGGACAACACACGCTACAGGGGAAGTCAGCATAACTAGACTAACCAAAGCTAAGAATTTTCCTGAATACAGCCAAATACTTCAAGGGACAGAGTAGCAGGGGTCAGGGTATGGGGATCATGGTTTCAGGGGACATCTAGGTCAATCGGCACAACAAAGTTTATGAAGAAAATGTTCTGCATCCCACTTTGGTGAGTAGCGTCTGGAGTCTTAAATCTAAGATGCATCAATTGGTCCCAATCTACCTGGAGCAAAGGAGAATGAATAACACCAAAGACACAAGGAAAGAATTAGCCCAAGAGACAGAAAGGGCCACATAAACCAGAGACTTCATCAGCCTGAGACCAGAAGAACTAGATGGTGCCCGGCTACCACCAATGACCACCCTGACAGGGAACACAACGGAGTCCCTGACTGAGCAGGAGAAAAGTGGGGTGCAGAACTCAAATTCTAGTAAAAAGACCAGACTTAATGGTTTGACTGAGACTGGAAGGACCCTGGAAGATATGGTCCCCAGACTCTCTGTCAACCCAGAACTAAAGCCATTCCCAAGGCCAACTCTTCAGACAAAGATTAGGCTGGACTATGGGACATAAAATGATACTCATGAAGAGTGTGCTTCTTAGCTCAAGTAGATACATGAGACTAAATGGGCAGCTCCTGTCCGGAGGCGAGATGAGAAGGCAGAGAGGGTCAGGAGATGGTTGAGTGGACACAGGAAATCAGGGGTAGAAAGAAGGAGTGTGCTGTCACAGTACAGGGAGAGCAACCAGGGTCACATAACAATGTATGTATAAATTTTTGTACGAGATATTAACTTGAATTGTAAACTTTCACTTAAAGCACAACAATTAAAAAAAAAAAGAATTGGTAAAAAGGTTGGAGAGAGGAGGTATGTCTGATCTCCACCTCATAGGAATCAGCCTTGGGCTGTTGATCTTGATTCTTCTTCCCCCTTGTGAAGTTAGACAGGAGGTCTGGCACCCCAAAACCATTTTTTACAGTGATCTTTAGCTCACCCTATAAAGGGACAGGGTAATCTCTCTGCCCCACACCCAACCCCACCCCTTGACTACTCACAGAATGTCTATGGCACACACAGACTCCTGGTATCCTTAGTGATATCTTCTCTTTGCCTTGTCCTAAAGGGCAAAAAGATTTATAGTCACATGGTGCTTGGGGTGAAGGGTGGAGAGGCAGAGTCAGTACCATGCCTTTAAAGACAAAACACTAGTGAGGAAGGGGAAAGTCTTTCTCCTCAAAGGACTCTACGGAACTTTACACAATCCCTAACCACTACACAATGGTCTTGGGCGGGGCTTCCTGTAGGCTGGAGGGGGAAATGGAGGCTATGTTGTTATTGTTGTTAGTTACCATCCAATCGGCTCGGCTCAAGTTCCACCTTACGGTGACCCCATGTGTGCCCAGTAGAACTGCTCCACAGGGTTTTCAAGGCTGTGACCTTTTGGAAGCGGACCATCAGGCCTTTCTCCCGGGGCATCTCTGGGTGGTTTGAACCACCAACCTTTTGGCTAGTAGTAGAGTGCTTAACCATTTGCACCACCCAGGCTGTGGGGACTTGAATCAGAGACTGGTTCTGATAAATAACCTCAGATTAGGGCCACAAAAACCACTCCCCCAAATTCCTCCAGTGAGCTCCTCTTGACAGCTGGAATTTAGACAGCAGCTTCTCAGTTCTTCTTTATTCTGAGACTGCCTCAACCTAAGATGCTCTCTCCCCCACTCTTCATATGGAATATGAAAACACTGATTTTGATTTACATAAAAATACTTTTATCTAGCTGTGTGTATACTCTTTATATCTGTTCCCATCTAGGTCATTTTAGATGTGAACCTGTTTAACCTGCTCTCTATCAGCACTAAGCACATCTAAATAATGCTGTGGATAGTCAAGGATCAAGGATGAAAAGCCACAGACTCTGCCCGCTGGAAAACAACTCCCTTGAACCTCCTTGCTCCCTCCCAACTTATTCAGGGTAAGAAATCAGGGGAAATTAAGCTTGTTAAAAATCTAGCCTTTTCTCCAGCTTCCCTCCTAACCTGAGATATGCTTCTCTCTTGTCAACAGGCAGGAATTTAGGGCTAGGGGAAGGCCGAGCCTATAAGGTTAAGGAACATGAAAGTTAGGGAATAAGCCGAGTCACCCATATCGATCATCCTCCTGATTCAAACATACTTTATGCTAGCTGCATCTAATTTACATGTTGTTAATTTATAATCAGAGAAGCCAAAAATTACCTGCACGCCTTACACCTTTCTTTTTTTTTCCTCTCTCCTGTCTTCCTCCCCTCTCAAATGGCACTTAGGGTGAGCTTTCGGAAGCAGATGCCAGGAACTGGGAAAGTTAAGAATGCTTGGAGAAAAGCTGGGCTCATTTCTTATCTTTTCTGTCTAGCGCCAGAAAGGATCAATAAGTAAATGGGGGTTGGGCAACCAGCTGGCTAGAGGCAAGAGTCAAAAGGAACCAGAAGCTGGACACTCCAGGGAGCTGGGTCTCAAGGAGATTGGCCAGAGCTAAGTGGGTTGAGTCTTAGGAGGCGGGGCAGGGAATGCAATGCAGAGTTTCCACCCTACCAGGGGTGGGTATTGAGGATTTTTGAGTAGGAAAGGCGGAGAGGGAGGGTACTCAAACAAACCACAGTTCTTTTTCGCTCCTTCCGCTCCAGCTAGAATTATCTTCTGTGGTGGGTGAGGGATTTAAAATAGCTCTGGCCCCTCGATAGCAGTGGTAGAAAACAGCCAAAAGTGGGAAGGGGAGAAGCATATGGAATGGGCATGTAGCTTCCAGAAGACCCCCCAGGAACCCTTCTCTCTCTCCCCAAGTCCTGTACTGTCCCACCTAATCTCAGCCAGACCCAAATTCTCCTGCAATCGGGGATTAGATTTTCCCCTCAGAATCAGTCCGACACCACCACAGCGCCCTGTCTACTTGCTTACAAGGAAAAGGGCGAGGGTCTCACTAAAAGGAGGAAGTGAAGGTACAAGGCAGCACCCCTTTTACATAGTTCCCCCGCAATCCAGGCTTTGAGAGATCAAAGCCGGGAGGACAGTCAGTGTGAGCTCCCCAGAGCTGGAAGGGAAGGAGAGCCGGGGGTGGGAGAGGAGGTGAAGGCAGTGGTTCACAAAGTTTTACCTTGAAGAAGTGGGTGTTGTTCCAGGACTGAGAAGGAGGGTTCAGGTCTGGCACCTCGGTGGGGGAGGGGGCAGCAATGAGGGGCGCCGCCAAGGCCCCCGCCGCCTTCCAGCTGTCAACGCCGGAGCTCACACAGGTTTAGGAGCGGCGTCCTGGCTGGGCTGGGCTGTGGCCGCTTGGGGTCTCACGGCCACGCGCGACGGGGACCCGGGCAGACGGGCAGCAGGGGCACAGCGCGGATGCTCCCGGAGGCTCCGAGCGTCTTCGGGATTCCTGGTCGCTGAGTCTAGGCGTGCGCTCCAGGCCCTGGCTGCAAGCTGGTTTTCAAAGGAAGTTTGTGGTTTTTCTTTTTCCTCCTTTCTCTCTCTCTTTCTTTCCACCGGGACAAAGAAAAATTAGTCAAGGACAAGCTCTCTGGAGCAGAGGCGGCCTGCCCAGTGCTGGAAGGTTTCCATCCGGGCTTTCTGACCCGGTCAGCAGCTGGGTGATCAGCAGAGAGGGAGAGGGAGAAACCAGGAGAGAAAGACAACAGAGCCTTTCTCTTCCCTCCGCCTGCCTGCCGCTGGGGGGGACGGAGCACTCGTGCCTCTCTGGTGAGAACAGGGAAGAGCAAGTGCCCTTGCCGAGTGGGGAGGAGCAGGCTGGACAGCAGGATCTGGCTCTCCCCCTCCGTGTGGCAGTCCTTTGCTCTGGATCCACAGAAGCTGGGTCAAAGAGCATATTTGCTGATTTACTCGTTTAGTGTAAAAAAATCCCTGCTCCTTTCCCTTTGGAGCCCTCAGAGGGTTCCTTTCCAAGTCCTTGCTGTATCATCTTTAGCCTAGAAAGGAAGCTAGGTGGGCTGCAACCCTGGTAATGCAGGAGAAGGTGTGGAAGAAGCCGCAGGATCTGGGAGGATGACGCAGCAGGGAGATCCAATACCCCTGTGCTCTGGCCCTTGTTCCCACCACAGGCCTCAGCTTCTCATCAATCACCTCCTCTTAATTCCCACCTCCGGGAGTTGGAAAAGCTGGTGTGAGGCTGGCGACACAAAGGAATGGATTAACAAATGAGGGAAATAACTTTTGATAAAATGGGAGTACGCTTATATGCAGTACTTTGTACCACACCGGGGCCAGCAGGGTGGCAGTTAGGGGAGTTGGAACCCAGCTCGACATTCGGAAGGGCCCTCCAAACTCCACTTACAGGGCTGCCATGAGGTGAAGCTTCAGGCCACTCTGAAAGCTGGAAGAGCAGCTGGAACAATCAGGGAGGCAGGGAACCAAGAACTAAGGTCACAACAACCCAGGCAAGGAATGACGGAACATTTGCCGAGGATGTGCAACGAACAGGCTACACATCTGTGAAGAAGAAGCATCAGGAGTTGGTAAGAGATTGTCGGTATTAAGAGGAGGGGACAAAGATTATTCAAATTTTTTTCTAGCGTGGGCAACCACAAAATCGGTAGCAATGGGTTAATTTGGTAAAGGGAGGAATTTGAGAATGGAAAATGAGCTGTTTTTGCCATGCCTAATTTAAGATGTCAACAAGATGCTTGGTGTAACCTGTGTAATAGAAGGAAGCTATGACCTGAGAAAGAAGCTTCAGACACTACAAAGACGGCCTACTGTGACACATACACATTTATGTGTCAAATGAGTTATCTCAGAAAATTCTCCTTCCCTCAGTTCTTGGGAGCATTTCGGAGCGTCTGGACTCCGTTTCCCAGGCTGCCCTGCGCCACGAGTCACTTGGCACCCCCTAGAGCGTCTCAAGAGTCTCAGGGCGCGGAACGCAGCGCCCACCGCCTGGGGGCGGGGCCACGTCGGACCACGGGCGCGCCTGATTACGCACTTCCTCCCAGGGCGGGGCCGAATCGCCGTGTGGCGGGTTCGAGTCCCGCCTCCTGACACTCGGCTCTCGCCCAGAGTCCTGGGCGGGGCTCACTCGCCAAGTAACCTGTCCTCCGCGAGGGGCAGCGGCCCGGCTTCGGCTTCACCATGGAGGACTACCTGCAGGGTTGTCGAGCTGCTCTGCAGGTAACGGACCTTTGCCTGTGACTGTAGGGGATAGCATGGGTCCAGGACGGATGGAGATGTGGGATCCGGAGAGCCCCGAGGGCCGTGTGGAGAGAGCACCGAGCCGTGGGGAGGGGGTCTGGAGTATGATCAGCCGGGGCCTGAGGAACGAGAGCCTGGATCAGGAGGTGGGAATGCTGCTCAGCTTCCCCGTCTTTGGGGGATCCCCGCCTTTGGGGGCTCCCCGAGAGCAGGGAGGTGGGTCTGGGTCCTGCATCGGCGCCTCTGCTCGCTGTCTCCGGGGCCGATTCCGCTGCAGGTCCAGGCTGTCCTGCCCTCGGTCCTGCCCCTCTCAGTGCTCCGCTGATGAGGCCTCCTTGGCCTCCAGGCGAACCCTGGGGGTACGGAGGGAACCTGTGCTCACGGCTTTACGTCCCCGGAGCGGCGGTTTCTCTCCATGAGAGGTGGTTACGGTGTCTTACTTAAGTCTCTGTTTTTAAAACATACACAGCAGGCATTTCTGTTGACCCAACACCTGCATTCCTTGGCTTTGCCTCCACGTTTCTTCCTTGCCCTTAACGCATACAAATTACATAAAACCCCCCTGCTTGGAAGCACAAAGTGTGTTTGGAGTCCAAACTCCAGGCATGGCTTCTGCATGGTCTGTGGTTTATTTTTGGCACTCTCAGCCAGTTAGACCCACCCGCCATGCTGACTGCTGACGGCTCATGCAGGATTAGGCTGCTCTCCCCAGTTAACAACAAAGCCTGGCCTGGCAAGGGGAGTCTTCCTGAGGCCCCCTACCCGAAGTTACACTGCCCCAGGAGAAACCTAGCCAGGTGGTTAACTATGCTTTTCTTTTCAAATGTCTTAAAGTCTACGAATTCCCCGGGGCAGTAGATTCTAGTCTTTAAAAAATCATCAAAGTCACCTAATTGGAGCAGCAAACTCAGCTGCTGTGATAAATGAACGGTCTCCCTAAAGAATAGGGAGGGCGGTCCATTTTTACACCAGTTATACCACGTTTTCTTGTGAAATACAGATTTGGGGGAAGTTGTTTTAATGCATAAAGCAATTTGGGTTCAAGTAAGTTTTGGTCACCTCTGACTCCACCACGGTTCATTGCAGGACTAATGTACAGGCTTTGTGGTACCATTCTAACTGCTAAGCAGTTGGACCCCCCTCCCCGCCTCCCCAGTAGCCCAAGCGACTCCTCTTCCCCACTGTTTGGTAGAGAGTGCTTGTACCTGAAAGCTCACCAAATAGCATTTCTTTGCATGTGTACATCCAGATCCCTCCCTGCTTAACAATATATCCTCTCCAGTATATCAAAATCACGCTCTGCGATATGAAACCAAAAAATACTGTGGGGTGCTGGTCTCCTGACCTTTCTCTCCCTCCATTAATCCCCCAAGAGCATGATCTAGGTCTTTCTTTTTCCAGACTTGTGAAGGTGAGATTGTATCTTGGAGTTCTCATCTCACAGCCTAGCCAGGGCCCAGAGAAATGAAAAGCTCGACCCTTGGAGTGTTAGTGGGTGAATTGTGGCAGGACGTACAAGTAAACGCTCACAGTTTAGGTCACTTGTAATTATAGAGGTAGTAAATGCATATAGTGAAAAAATTTAAATACGCAGAGGGTATAAAATAGAACAGAAAAAGATCTGTTTTCCTTTCTGCTTTTGCCCATCTAATTCCCTAGGGGCCACCGCTGTTAGGTTTCTTGTGTAAAGAAAGACATGATTTAGACAGATATTGTTAAGTTTGAAGGTTTCTGTTAAGCTATGTATAGTATAGCTTTCAGGGAGTCATGAATGCTTGACTTTTGCACAGGATAGAGACAACTGATAAGCCAGCCAAGTCTGTTGATACTGTATTTTTAGCATTTGATACCAAAGACACTTTCTACAGTCTCTGCCACAGTGATAATAGGATGTTCTATTTTTTAAAAAATTCTGTTTAACTAAGTGTCCTATTTGTGGTGACTCATCTTTCACTTATAGAAAAATCTGTACTTTATGGTGGAGCTGCCTTCCAGTTTAGATGTTCATCCAGGAGCTTTTGTATCTGCGTGCTCGCCTCTTCCCAGGCATAGGCAGGAATCAGGGGTGACCCATTATCTTGGAAATTTGAGGTCCTGGCATTGGTCCCATTGTCCCTCTGGGAGGGCTTCTCAGTCTGTCTCCTTTTTTTCTTTCCTCCCTCATTTACTGTATTCAGACCATATTCAGCTTCAGAAGGGAAATGGCTGACTTTGCCTACCCTGGGGACCACCTCTACCTCCCGATGAAGCCACAGACAAAGAAGGCATCAGGACAAGAATTATTTCAACTAGTGGGTCTTTTTTTATTTTTTAAGAAAAAGTTTGTATTTCCTTGCGGACTCCCAGATTGTGTTTCTTCCATCTGCAGCTCGGGTTTCCCAGCACAGCTAAGTGTAGCTGTGTTTGCTCTGCACGCTTCCTCTGATGGTTGTGTGCTTCCAGGTGGTGGGTGGAGTGGGGACTAACGTTATCTGTGTTTTCCTAAATGAAAACAGAATGATGCCTTATAAGTTGGGCAACCATACACCCTGTTTGTCCAAGACAGTCTTTGTTTACTCTAGCATAATCATTAATAGCGTCCCCTTTCATTCTCAAAAGTGACCCGGTTTGAAAGACAATAGTCATCCAACTCAAAAGCCATGATAAGGATTTGGGATAACCAAGAAACCAACCCACTGTTGTCAAGTCGATTCTGACTCGTAGGGACCCTATAAGACAGAGTAGAACTGCCCCATGGGGTTTCCAGGGAGCACCTGGGATTCAGACTGCCGACGTTTTGGTTAGCAGCCTTAGCTCTTAACCACAACGCCACCAGGGTTTCCCGTAAAGATAGTGAGAGCCTTCAAGGTCGAAGTTCAGTTCCATACGACAGCCACAAGCGGTGGAAGCTGGAGGTGAGAGGAAGAGACTTGCTCTGGCTGAGTGGTCAGAGAAGGCTTCACAAAGAACGGGGAGTTAGGTGGGGCTTGAATGGACAGAAGGAGCCCTGGTGGCACAGTGTTTAAAGCGCTTGGCTGCTAAACAAAAGTTGAGTGGTTCGAACCCACCAGCCGCTCTTTAAGAGAAAGCTTTGGCAGCCTGCTTCTGTAAAGATTAAAACCAAACCCGTTGCCATTGAGTTGATTCTGACTCCGAGCGACCCTATAGGACAGGGTATAAGTGCCCCATAGGGTTTCCAAGGAGTGGCTGGTGGATTTGTTTTTTTTTATTTTTTCCCATACAAAAATTTATACATACACTGTTATGTGACTCTAATTGCTGTCCCCATACTGTGACAGCACACTCCTCCTTTCCACCCCTGATTCCCCATGTCCATTCAACCAACTCCTAACCCTCTCTGCCTTTCCATCTCATCTCCGGACAGAAGCTGCCCATTTAGTCTCTTGCATCTACTTGAGCTAAGAGGCACACTCCTCACGAGTATCACTTTATGTCCCACAGTCCAGTCCAATCCCTGTCTGAAGAGTTGGCCTCGGAAACTGTTTTAGTTCTGGGCTGAGAATCTTGGGGGCCATGTTTTCTGGGGTTCCTCCAGTGTCAGTCAGACCATTAAGTCTGGTCTTCTTACTAGAATTTTAGTTCTGTGCCCCACCTTTCTCCTGCTTCATCAGGGCCTCTCTGTTGTGTTCCCTGTCAGGGCGGTCATTGGTGGTAGCCGGGCACCATCTAGTTCTTCTGGTCTCAGGCTGATGAAGTCTCTGGTTTATGTGGCCCTTTTTGTCTCTTGGGCTAATACTTTCCTTGTGTCTTCGGTGTTCTTCGCTCTCCTTTACTCTAGGTGGTTGGGACCAACTGATGCATCTTAGATGGCCTCTTGCAAGCTTTTAAGAGTGGCTAGTGGATTTGAACTGCTGACCTTTGGTTAGCAGCTGAGCTCTTAACTGCTGTATCACTAGGACTCCATCCGTAAAGATTACAGCCTTGGAAACCCTATGCAATAATACTACCCTGTCCTATAGGGTCACTATGAGTTGGAATTGACTTGAAGGCAGTGGGTCTGTTTTTTTTTTTTTTGTTTTGAATGGGCAGGGAGGGGCCGAGAAGGAAGATGGAAGGGAGCTACTGTTCACAGAGTGGACACGTGCTAGCTCATCCCATCATCATTATGCCAGGAAATCTGTAACGGTGTTATCCTCATTTTTACATGAGGACACTGAGGCTGAGAAAGTCCAGAGTCCCACCACAAGTAAGAAGCAGACTAGGACTCAGCCCGAAAGTCTGTAATATTTTCACTTGGCACCTCTGCTGCCTTCAGAAAGGAAGAACAAATAGTGCGAACGGGCAGAGCTGGGAATGTGCAGGCCACGTTTGGGGGCCATGAACAAACCAGTCAGGCTGGTGCTGGTGGGGGAAAGGGATGCCGCCTCCCTTGTCACCCCTGTTCCAAGACTTGCTAGGATTCGTTTTGTATTATTTCCTTGTAGTTGCTGTCTGGGCTTTGCTGAGCGCAAGAGGAAAGCCAGTTATTCACCTCCCTTTAGAGATCATTTCTCCTCACCTCAGAGCCGTGAAGTTGTATTTGCTGCCTACTTCCTGCTTAGCCTTCTCTTGATCTTGGGTATCTGATTGATCCTGACTCAGCTGCCGCTGGGAATGAAGCAGCACTAACCTAAATGAGTTTTGGAAAGGTTCTCTGAGGGCATCTTCGTGCCCAGCGATAGGTCTCGTCCCCTTGCTCTGCATTTTCTCTGTTCCTCTTACCCTTTCTCCAGAGTCAGGACCACACGGCCTCTCGTGTTTGTCTAGTTCCTTCCCTAGAGAACATAGTGCCCCCCCTTACTGCTTCAGCCAGCAAGTTATCTCTGCAGCCACTTGTCTCAAGTGCTTTTCTGTCACTTTGGGCCTCAGCCATCTGGGCAGCTCTTGGTATCCGGGAAACAAAAGAGGGCCTTCTCTGGTATCGGGAGGAGGAATTGCAAGTGAGAGGGGTTATTATATGACTGGAGTCTTGGGTACAGAATTCTCTTATTATGTTGGAAAAAGAGTTTAATGTTGAAAGAGAACCTCCCTCCCCTGTGCATGGGCCTTGGCTGCCCCACTCTGGAAATAGGTTTCAAGAAGTGGGTGCAGCGGAGAACCTAAGGGCAGACTTCTCCCGGGCCCTCTGCCGCAAACCCTAACAGATAGCCTCTGCCTTTTAAGCTTCTCTCTAGGGGTGGGAGTAGGACATGGGTGAGAGGGTGGTTTAAAAACCAAAGCCTGTCTAGTAACTAGACAGGGCAGCTTAGTCCACCAGTTGTCTTCCACAATTTCCCTTTCTGGCTGTGGCTGTCCAGTTTGGGGGTGGAGGAGTGGCTTCATAGGGAACGATTCCAGGTTTCCGTAGAGTCTCTTTTTTTCCCTAAAGTTACATTACCTTGCTGTGTTTTTCTCCTCTGAACTACCTTCCCACTTTTCTAAAGTCTTCCATCTAGCAAATCTTCCCTTATTGAAAAAGCCAGTGTGTCTGCATTTTTACCTTCCTATAACCAGTAGTTCTCAGTAGGGACAGTTTTGCCCCCTAGGGGACATTTGGAGCCCTGGTGGCACAGTGGTTAAGAGCTCTGCTGCTAACCAAAAGGTCAGCAGTTCAAATCCGCCGGCCGCTCCTTGGAAACCCTATGGGGCAATTCTACTCTGTCCTGCTGGGTCGCTATGAGTTGGAGTCGACTTGATGGCAATGGTTTTTTTTTGGTTAAGGGACATTTGGCAAGTCTGGAGACATTTTTGATTGTCACAGTTGGGGATGCTACTGGCATCTAGTGAGTAGAGGCCAGGGATGCTGTCATCCTGCAGTGCACAGGACAGCCCCTCTAACAAAGAATTACCCAGTCCAAAATGCCGATAGTCCTGCAGGTGGGAAACCCTGCTATAACTAGTGTGTCTCATTTTGTCTCTCCTCACCCATTTCCTCTCAGAAGCAAGCTAAGATAGAAGTTCAAAAGTAAACTAGTAAGAGAGAATGCAGACAGACACACGCACACTAATGTTCACTGCAGCACTATTCACAATGGCCAAAAGGTGGGAACAACCAAAATGTGTGTTAGCAAATGAATGGATAAACAATATGTGGTATATCCATAGAGTGGAATATTACCCAGCCATGAAGAGGGATGAAGTCCTGATATAAGCTACAACATGGGTGAACCTTGAAATACTGTGCTGAGTGAAGTGAGTCCATCACAAAAGGATCCTACTTGTATGAAATGCCTAGAATAGGCAAATGTATAGAGACCAGAGTTTATTAGTGGTTACCAGCCGCAGGAGGGAGGAAGGGGTTAAGGGGGAAGTGTCTTAGGCTGGTTCTCTAGAGAAGCAAAACCAGTGAAGTGTATAAATATATATAAAGAGAGATTTATATCAAGGTAATGGCTCACGTGGTTGTAGAGGCTGGAATGTCCCAGGTCCATGGGTCAGGATAGAGGCTTCTCCTGATTCAAGTAGCCACAGGGGCTGGTGAACCCAAGATCGGCAGGTCAGAGAGCAGGGCTCTTGCTCACAGGCGGCGAAGATCGCTGAATCCCAAGATCAGCAGATGAGACTGCAGGTAAGCAGCTAGCTACAGTCTGAAGAATTGGAGGTCAGATGAACAGGAGCCAGCTGCAGGATCCAGAGCAAGCAAGAGCCCACGAGCCTTGCCAGAATATCTGCTTACGTTCGATGCAGGCCATACCCCCAAGGAGACTTCCTTTCAACTGACTGGCTGATCACAGCAGAGTCCATCATGGAGGTGATCTCTTTATATCAGATCTCATCATGGAAGTGATTACAACATCATATGACTGCCAAACTACTGAGAATCATGGCCCAGCCAAGTTGACACACAGTCTTACCCATCACAGGAAGTGTAGCTTAGGAAGGATTGAGTGTCTGTTTATGGTGATGGAGGGTTTGGCAGTGGATACTGGTGATGGTTGCGCAACATGGTTAACACGATTGTTGTCGTGGAATTGTACACATGAAGGGTGTTAAGTTGGCAAATGCTGTGTTATATTTATTTTAAAACAGTTAAAAAAGAGAGAGAAGGCTTTTACCCTAAGCCGAGCCGCAGGCTTTATGATCTCACTCCACCCAGCAGAATGCTCATACCTGGAGTGAAGTCATTCTATTTTTTTTTTTTTTTTTTTATTGTACTTTAGGTGAAGGTTGACATAACAAATAGTTTCTCATCAAACAGTCAGTACACACAATGTTCCATGACACTGGTCAACAACCCCATGACATGTCAACCCTCTCCCTTCTCAACCCTTTTTTTTTTTTTTTGGTGAAAATATGCATACCCAAAGATAAACCGTTTCAAAAATTTCAGCGTGCACAGTTCAGTGACATCGATTACATTCTTCCAGTTGTGCTGCTATTCTCACTTTAGATGAAGGCTTATGGAACAAAACAGTTTCTCTTTGAACAGTTAGTACACATGTAGCCCTATGACAAAGGTTAACAACCCCACTAAATGTCAACACTGTCCTTACTCAACCTTGGGTCCCCTGTCACCAGCTTTCCTGTCCCCTTCTACCTTCTAGTCCTTGTCCCTGGACTGCTGTGCCTCATTAGTCCCGTTTTGTTTTATGGGGCTGTCCAATCCGTGGCTGAACGGTGAACCTCAGAAATGACTTCAGCACTGAGCTAAAAGGGTGTCTGGGGGCCATACTCTCGGGGTTTCTCCAGTCTCCTTCAGGCCAGCAAATCTGGTCTTTTTGTGTGTGTGTTAGAATTTTGTTCTGCATCCTTCTCCAGCTCTGTCCAGAACTCTCTGTTGTGATCCCGGTCAGAGCAGTCAGTGGTGGTAGCCGGGCACCATCTAGCTGTACTGGGCTCGGTCTTGTAGAGGCCGTGGTAGCTGTGGTCCATTAGTCCTTTGGACTAATCTTTTCCTTGTATCCTGTTCTCTTCATTCTCCCTTGCTCCTGAAGGGGTGAGACCAGTGGAGTATCTTAGATGGCTGCTCATAGGCTGAAGTCATTCTTAAAGTACCTATCTTACTGAGTTGTTTTGAGGATTAAATGATTAGTTCATACAGGTAAAAGTATTAAAATAATGCCTGGCACATTCAATAAATGTTTAAAAGCAAAAACAAAAACAGAAACTCTGTTTCTGCTACTGTGGACACTGCAGGCCTTAATGTATTTTATTGTTTAATACTCTGATAGCCAGAAAGATGCAAGGGAACAAGGCTAATCATAACAGTAGGTGTCCTTCCCTCCTCAGAGTTCTTATCAGCGGCTAGACTTTTCAGAGGTTTCAAAGTAAAAGTCCCAGTAGCGGCAACAATTCTTGTCTCTACCCTTTAATCTGAACCTGCTGGGGAAGGTGTTGGTTATGTCTGGTTATCATGGAGGCTTCTCTGGGTAGGGGGTGTTTTCATGGACAACTAGATAAGTGACTCGATCTTATTTTCACCTTTATACTCAAAGTCTCTTCACCTGTGCTCGTGATGTAGAAGTGTAAGGATTCTTGGCTCTGTTTTGAAAATGGGAAAAGCCAGAGCTGATATGCCTAAGAGTGTGGCTTTAACAAATCAGCTACCCCAAATGCTTTGCCTTTGACTTCCCCTCAAGTGTTCAAAGAAACATCAGAAATCATAGAATTATTTATAGCTGTTCTTTTGTAAGTTAGCGTTTAGGAGACTGTAAGAGAGAGGGAAGAACGTTTTTCTGCTAACCAGGTATGTGGCTTACCCAAATTGCTTCTATCCTCTCTGCTAATAGCACATCCATAAAATGAGGACCCACGAGGTTCTCTGACCTGTCTGCTCCAGGAAGGTGAATGGGAGGATGTGGTGAAGCCCTACAAGAGTACAGAGTAAGTGGAAGTGGTGCAGATGCTGTTCTTAGTTTCTGACTCTCCCTTCTCCCCAGGACTCCCGACCTCTACATGTTGTACTGGGAAATGAAGCCTGTGACCTGGACTCCATGGTGTCTGCTCTCACTCTGGCTTTTTACCTGGCAAAGGTGAGTACCTGGAGCCCATGTGGTGCAGTGGTTAAGAGCTCAGCTGCTAACCAAAAGGTCGGCAGTTTGAGTCCACCAGCCGTTCCTTGGAAACCCTGTGGGGCAGTTCTACCCTGTCCTGTAGGGTCGCTATGAGTCGGAATCGACTCGACGGCAATGGGTTTGGTTTTGGTAAAGGTTAAGTCCCCAGGAACAGAGTCCCTTAGAATGAAAAGACTTGGATTCAAGACCCAGCTCTGCCACTTAGCAGCATTTAGCCTTGGGCAAGTTAAATCCCTTAACCTTGCTATGTCTCATGTCACCATCTATCAAATCTGGAATGATAATATTTCACAGTGTTACTGTGAGGGCCAAATGAGTAAATGTATCTCAAAGGATCTGTAAACCATAAGGCAGTCTTCAGTTTATCATTGAGTTCCTTACAGGTGTCAGCGATCCACTGTGTATTTCTCTTGCCCAGGTCAGCTCTGGAGGACTGATAACTCTTTTTCCGCAGTATCTAGAACTAGGTCTTTTCCATTTGTTACGTTGTTGACTTATTTCTAAGAAAGATGGAGGGCAGGAGTGGTACTTTCCGTTTTTATAGACTTGGTAATCATGACTTTGGGGAATGAGGTAAATTGCCCAAGATCCATGGCTCCCTTGGTCCCAAGAGTCTTGTTACTTTTTCCAAAAATCACAATAACTTCTTCTCACTTCCCATCCAGACAACGGAGGCCGAGGAGGTCTTTGTGCCAGTTTTAAATATAAAGCGTTCCGAGCTACCTCTACGAGGTGACAACGTCTCCTTTCTTCAGAAGGTTCACATTCCAGAGTCCATCTTGATTTTCCGGGATGAGATTGACCTCCATGCACTACACCAGGCTGGCCAACTCACCCTTATCCTCGTTGACCATCATATCTTACCCAAGTAAGTGGAAGGAAGTTAAGTTGGTATTTATTGTGTGTCATGCTGGGCTCTGATGAGTTAGATACAGAGGGAGGAAGGAAGAATTTTGCTTTCCGGGATCTCACAGGCTGATCGTAGTTGATGGGTCATATCAGATACAGAAAATATTGTCCAGTCTTCAGTTATGCAAGAGATAGAAGCATGGAGAGTTCAAAGTAAAGGATAATTCAGAAATCATTTCCATCTACTTTTGGTCTCATTGTTTTAAGATTTTAGGACAGATTTATTGTAATAGAACCTTTCAGTAGGAGTTACAACACTTTCATTTTTACAAAGTTAACAAAAGCATTTTCTACATAAACTCTTGGTGAATTTAGAATAATGGGTTATGGAGAGTCTGTAAGTATCTTATTGGTGCCTGTTTAACAAACGTGCACACCTATGTTAATTCCACCCCTAATTTAGGACTGGTCAAAAAGCAACACTAGTATAATTCCTTCCAAAGTCTTTCTGGCTCCTGCTGGTATTAAAGTGTCTGTTTTTTCCTGGAGTAAACTGTGGTTGTAGCAGAACATGGGCAGAAGGTAGCCCAAGTACATGAACCCATCCATCCATTCACTCATTAATAAATTTTATTTAGAGGATAAGGGTGAGACAGAGTCCCTGTCCCCAAGAGGGAGCTAGGTGATAGAGGTGAGTGGGAACTGTCACTCTAGGGGACAGACAGTAGGTGCATAAAGGATGGATTGCCTGGTTGTACCAGAGGGGAGTAGTAGGCACCAGGAAGGGCTTCCTAGCAGAGTTGACCCTTAATCTAAGCCCCGCAAGAGATCTAGGTGTTTGCCCAGCAAACAGGCAGGAAGGCAGTTAGGAAAGGCATTCCAGGCAGAGGGAGTAATTGATATTGGCAAAGGCAGGCAGGCAGGAAATAATAGGCTAGTGAGTTAGGGAACTGGAGTTTGTCTTGCACGGCTGGAGCGTAAAATGTGAGGGAGAAGTAGAACACAGAGAAAAGGTAAGACTGGAGAGCTAGGTGGAGGCGGATCACGGAGGCCATGGAGGCCCTGCTAAGGAGATTGGACTTGATTCCCCAACACTGGGGGGCTACTGTTAATTATTACTTATTCAGGGTCCTAACAATCAAGTTTGTATTTTCAAATGATTACTCAGGTAGCTTTGTAGAGGACAGTTTGGGAGAGCCCAAGACTGGAAGCAGGTGATTGATTAAGAGACTATTGGAATAGTCCAGATAAGATATAATGAGGGTTGGAATGGTGGTAGCAGAGGGTTGTAAAGGAGAGACTATATAGGAACTGATAACTGATAATGAGAGAGAAGCCACAGGACCTGGTGACTTGATGGTTTGGGAATTCTGTGGATCGAGGGAATAGGAGAGATTGGGATGTCGGGTGTCAGGAGAACGTGGTTTGGGATGATATTTGCAGTAGATAATTTACCCAATTCACTTATATACTACTTCAGAGTGACTTCAGTTGTAACATTAAAGAATTGAGAGGTAGAAGTGTCCAGAAGGCTACCTGCTTGCCTAAGGCATCTGCGTTTTCCCTCACGCATGAGGTGGAGATTGGTTCCAGGCAGCTGGAGTGCCCGACCTGTCTCTCTTTTCCCCTCTGCCCTTCCAACAGGAGCGATGCAGCCCTCCAGGAGACGGTAGCAGAGGTGCTAGACCATAGGCCCATGGAGCAGGAACACTGCCCTCCCTGCCATGTTTCGGTTGAGCTGGTGGGGTCCTGCGCTACCCTGGTGACTGAGAGGATCCTGCAGGGGGCACCAGAGATCTTGGACAGGCAAACCGCAGCCCTTCTGCATGGTGAGGGTGGTTTGGGGGTTGGGACCTGACTAGGTCCTCGATTCCTGCCCCAGAGGAGGGACGGTAGAAAAGTCTAGACTCTTCCAGCCTGAGCATACCCTCTCAAAGCCTCAGCCTATACCAAAGGATGGGATTCCTTCAGAGAGAAATTAGGCATTGGAGTAGAGTTGGGCTAGACTGTCTGTTCCAATTTATTAAGACTCTTTAGTGGAATTTGTACTGAAAAGAGGCAATCTCTGTGACTGGGCTGTGAATCTCCAAGGATTGAGATGCTCAGGCTTCCTTTCTGCCTTTCCCCCATTTCCCTACATCCATTCTGGTTTGGATTTGGCAGGTTTTATTCAGGACACAGTCGGTCCCACTATTCTGTTTTGTTCTCAGTGTGTTTGCCGTACAGTCTCCTTTGTACTGTGTCTGTTTGGTTTGAGGGTTACGTGTGTAGTCGTTGTGAGTGGAGGGCCACAGGATTTGAGTTCTGCAATCTCCCTTCTCCATAGGAACCATCATCCTGGACTGTGTCAACATGGACCTTAAAATTGGAAAAGCAACTCTAAAGGATAGGAGATATGTGGAGAAACTGGAGGCTCTCTTCCCAGATCTGCCCAACAGAAATGATATCTTTGATTCCCTGCAGAAGGCAAAGTTTGATGTATCAGGTACCCAAAAACCCGCGGTCGCTGAGTCGATTCCGACACATAGCAGCCCTGTAGGATAGAGTAGAACTGCCCCATAGAGTTTCCGAGGCTGTAAATCTTTACGGAAGCAGACTGCCACATCTTTCTCCCATGGAACGGCTGGTGGGTTCAGACTGCCAACCTTTCAGTAAGCAGCCAAGTGCTTTAACCTCTGCATCACCACGGGTGTTCAAATGACTTCCCATCACATGAGAAAACAGGTGGGCAAGCCTTGTGCGTTATGTTCTTGAACACCATCAGAACAATTTCAGGGCAGGCACTTTATAATTAAGTGTAAGCCGGGGAGAAAGTAACATGTGAGTCTGATTGTCATTTACTGGATTGTTCTCTCCACGCTCTTGGGTAGGATAAGGAGGAATGTAATATATTAAGAGTCTCAGAGGTTTCCAGTCTAGTCAGAGAACATTGGACATATAAATAAAACATACTGAGGGAATACTGACTTATCAGAGTGAGAACTGGGTGGTCAGGGAAGCAGAAGAAACTTTTAGGATGAGCATACAAAGGATAAAAGAAGAGAACAAAAACTCTTCTCTAAGTTTCTACCCACCTACCACCTGTTGACATCAAAAAAAAAAGGAAGTACTACATGTACAAATCCAGAAAAAACCAAACTCGTTGCCATTGAGTCAATCCCAACTCATAGCGACCCTATAGGATAGAGTAGAACTGCCCCCTAGGGTTTCCAAAGAGTGGCTGGTGGATTCGAACTGCTGACCTTTTGGTTAACAGCTGTAGCTCTTGACCACTGCGCCACCAGGGCTCTGTATAGGGATTGACATTTAAAATAAGACAGAAAGGGGCAAAGGTAGAAACTTCTCTTCTTTCTACTCTTTTTTCC
Source organism: Dugong dugon (assembly GCA_030035585.1). Lineage (NCBI taxonomy): Eukaryota > Metazoa > Chordata > Mammalia > Sirenia > Dugongidae > Dugong > Dugong dugon. The sequence continues at coordinate 196,314,497 of CM057462.1, read as the reverse complement.
AAAGTCCCTTTCTCCAGAGGTAACTATTGTGACTCAATTATCGACAGTAAGTTTTGATCACATAGTTACCTTCTCAATTCTCTCCCTACCATTCATTGCCCCATTGTTTTTCCTCGCCTCTGACCGGTCTTGGTGTCCTGGGCTCTCCCGTTGATATGTAGCCTCGTATCCACTTTCTAGGGCTGACCACCGAGCAGATGCTGAGGAAGGACCAGAAGACCATCCACGGACAAGGCACCAAGGTGGCCGTTAGCGCCATATATATGGATTTGGAGGTAAGAGCAGAGGTGGGTATCAGGTGGGAGAAAATCATCTGATTGTGTATCTCACTTTGTTCCTCATTGCACATTATACCCAGTTTGTCAGTCAACCCTGCTGGCTCCCCTCCCAAACATACCTTGTACCCATCCACTTTTCCCCGTCTCCACCGTGACCACAGCCTTCTGTGACTGCTCCCCTGGGACACCTCCCCACTGGTTTCCCCACCTCCACTCTGCAGCCCTGCAGACAGTTTTCTCCACGGTGGCCAGGGTGATCTCTTTAAGCTGTAAACCAGATCATACCCGTCCCCTCTCTTCACTGCCTGCTCGTTGTGCTTCTCCTACAATCTAAATGCCTTCCTGTGGTTCACAGGCCCCGCTTGTTTGGCCTGTCTTTCTCTGTGACCTCACTTCACTCCAGCCCACTCCTGTGCTCACAGTGCTGCGGCCACGCTTGTCTTCCTTCTGTCCCTCAGAAGCACTAAGCTCCTTCCCAGCTCAGGGCCTTTGCCCTTCTGTCTTCCCTTTGCAGAGCTAGCTCCTTACCGCCCAGGTCCCAGCTCAGATGGCTCTTCTTTGAGAGTTTTTTCCTGACCACCCTAACGAAGTGATGTCCTTCATGCTCAGAAATCTCTAGCACTTAGTCTTGTTTTGTTTTCTCTGTAGCACTTAACACTCTGAAATTATCTTGTTTTGTGTCTGTCTCCTTTCATGATTTTCTCACCTCCCCCAGAGCAGGGACCCTGTTTCTTTGGTTTCTGTTGTACCTCCCGTACGTTTGACAGGGCCGGCACATAGTGGAGATGCGGTAAATTTTGCTGGATGGGTGAATGAGATAACTTTGCCAATGGAGTTGGTTTGCTTCAGCACCTTCGAGAGCAACATTTAATTATGAAGCATGTTAAAATTACCCACTGCTGCTGAGTCGATTCCAACTCATAGTGACCCCATAGGGTTCCCAAGGCTGTAAATCTCTGGAAGCAGACGGCCACATTTTTCTCCCGCGGAGTCGCTGGCGGTTTCAAACTGCCGGCCTTTCGGTTAGCGGTCGATCGCTGTAACCGTGGCACTGCAAGGTCCCCTTATATTAAAATTAACATGTCTTAGATTCTATGCATGTGATTAGTCTATTAGATTGAATTTAGTTACATGTACGTCGGTACTCATGATGGTGATGATGTTACCTCACAGGACTGAGCAGTTTCTATAGGCAGGCACTGTGCTGGGTGCTTTACCTACAGTGTCTCATTCAGTCCCGCCAACAAGCCCGTACACTTGGTACTGTTATTGTTTCCAGCCAGAGGCGTCAAGAGTTTTGTGCAGAGCGTGCTACAGCTAGTCGGTGGACTGTACACATAAATGTGGCTCAAATAGAAACGCTTTGTTGTATAATTTTATCACGAAAAAAGAACTTATTTTTTAAAAAATAAAGAGTTTTCAGAACAACAACAATAAAAAACTAGCATATTTTGTCTCCTACTGAACCAGAAACCAGAGGATAAAAGCTGGGAATGTCATAAAGACAGAACACTGGCTCCGTGCAAAACTAATAATAGTAATTATTATTGTTGTTGCTACTGTTATTGACCACTGTGCCAGGCACTGTGCTTGATGCTGTACAGGGAGAGCTATTGGCATGGTGTGTAGCTCACCTTTTCCCCTGGTACCTGGGTTCATGGTGTATTGGTTTATATCATTCAGAGACCTATCTGAGCACGTACAGTTGTGCTCTGCACAGCTTCCCACTAAATTCTATCGGGAACAAATTAAACAAGCAAGTGAAATGGCGTGACCACTGCCCTTGAGACTCTTCTAACCTAGTTTGGGAAACAAACATGGGAACATCAAGGGCTTGCCAAGAACCCTGCCCTCGGTACAAAATGACATGTTAGACACGCCAGGGATGAAGGAAAGTCACGATCTGAAAGGGGCGATAGTGTCACTCCCTGGAGAAAATATGGCGCTAGATTTTGGAGAACAGTATAGCTTGGCAAAGAAGGAGGAGGCCGAGATGTGTTTGTCACGTGTCTGTTCTTAACGTGTGTGCACCGCTGCTCTGGTTCAGGATAAAACATCCACAAGGCAGAGACCTTGCCTATTTGATTGCAGGAGCTGGAAAGCCTTGTGGGTGCCAGGCACTTTCCACATGTTATCTTTTTTTTAATTAATTTATTTTTTTATTGCACTTTAGATGAAAGTTTACAGAACAGTTTCTCATTAAACAGTTAGTACACATATTGTTTTATGACATGGGTTAACAACCCCACTACCTGTCAACACGCTCCCTTCTCAACCTTGGGTTCCCTATCACCAGCTTTCCCGTCCCCTCCTGCCTTCTAGTCCTTGTCCCTGGGCTGATGTTCCCCTTTAGTCTTGTTTTGTTTTATGGGCCTGTCTAATCTTTGGCTAAAGGGTGAACCTCGGGAGTGACTTTATTCTGAGCTAAAAGGGTGTCCAGGGTCCATACTCTTGGGATTTCTCCAGTCTCCAACAGGCTAGTAAGTCTGGTCTTTTTTTGTGAGCTAGAATTTTGTTCTACATTTTTCTTCAGCTCTGTTCCGGACCCTCTGTACATACGCTATCATTTTTAATTCTTAAAACAATCACTGTTCAGTAAGTGTGTTTTATCATTATTTTACAGATGAGGGGACTAAGATCCAGGAAGATTAATAGAACTCCTTGATCGTATAGTTAATAGGGAGTGGAGCTGTGTCTGAACCCAAAGCCTTTGTTCTCCCCACTCTCCCACGCTGCCTCCCCAGTACACAGATACCACAGAGTAAATACTGGGTAGGTTTTTTTACGGAGCACAGGTCCTGCTGGTTCCCACGGGAAGAAACCCTTCCTAGGGATTTTTTGCTGACGGTGACAAGCAGGGTCCAGCCCCAGCCCTCCCCCCTCTCTCGTTCCCTCTCTTTCAGGCCTTTCTGCAGAGGTCTGGCCTCATTGCAGATCTTCGTGCTTTCTGCCAGGCCCACAGCTACGATGTCCTGGTCGCCATGACTATCTTGTTCAACACGAACAATGAGCCAGTGCGACAGTTGGCTGTTTTCTGTCCCCATGTGGCGCGGCGAATGACGGTGAGTCTCTGTGCCTCCTCCAACCTGAAGGCCCTGCGGAGCCCTGCCTCTAAGCACTGCTCTGTTCTGTAAGGCCCTCTGCTTCAGTCTTAGATTTATACAGAGGGCCCTTGACCTATTTCCAGAATCCCCCGTTTCCCGTTTTTTCAGTCTCTGTACGTGTGAATAGCCTTAAGCAGGCTGATGGTTGAGAAAAGGTGTTACCAAAGAGAATGAGAGACACAGTTCCTACTTAGAAGGAAATGTTATAAATCTGGAGTTAGACCTCGGTCTTCATGAATTCCTCACCCCTGGAAACCTGGTCCTTTCTTCCTACCCTACTGCCTTAAAAATTGGAGACACAAGGGAAACCTTGTCCGCAGGGATTCATGGTTACTCTTACAGCGAGAACTCCAGAGAAGTGACCTAGCAGAGGTTTGTTTTCTTTCCTGACCTTCTTCTGGCCGCTCTTCCCCACCTCCTCTCCCCTCTCCTCTCTGTTGGTTACTGATTAACTCGGGGAAGAATTTAAACATGGACCAAGGCAGTCCGGGGACTGGTTTGCTTGGGCTGTGTGAGGGTTACTGAAGACAGCCAGATCATCTTTTTCACCCACAATAGGTATGCCTGCCTTTCCCACGTCTCTTCTCCTCTGTCTTTTCCCTTGGGAAGCCAATGTAGTTTCATTCAATGGAAGGTAGTTGGCATTGTGGAAAGAACTGCCCTTTTGAAGGTCAGGTAGACTTGCTTCTCTGCCCCAGGCTTGTCACTTACTAGCTCTGTGGGCAAAGGCAAGCCAGTTCACCTTGTAATCTATTTCCTCGTCTATAAATGGCATAATAGTACCTACCTCATTGGTGTGATGCGATATTTAAACAAAATGTACGTGAAGTATATTGCCAGGCACAGAGTTAGCACCCAGTAGATGGTGGCTGTTACTAATAATGTCAGGAAGGAAAGGGTGCTTTGGCACAGAAAGTGCTTCTCCCTGCCTTCCTGAATCCAGTCCTCTGTGCTGCTGCTCTGAAGCTGCGTGGCTGTCGGAGAGCTCTGCCATCGCCCAGCCTGTCTCTGTGCTGGGAAACATGAGTCCCTCCTTCTGTGGTCTGGCTGCTCCATCTCCTCTCTTCCTCTGACTTTCCAGTTAAAAAAAAAACAGTCACCAACAAGTCGATTCTCACTCATGGTGCCCCGTGTGTGTCAGAGTAGAACTGTGCTCCATAGGGTTTTCAGTGGCTGATTTCAGCAGTAGATCACCAGGCCTCTCTTCCAAGGTGCCTCTGGGTGGACACGAACCACCAACCTTTCAGTTAGTAGCCAAGCGTGTTACGTTAGGGCTAGGATAATATAGTGATTTAGAACACAGGCTTCAGTGACAGACCAGGGATCGAGTCTCAGCTTTGCTTTATACTCTGATCTTAGACAAGTTACCTGACCTCTCTAAGCCTCAGTTTCTCCACCTGTAAATGGGAGTAGTAGTAATACCAATCTTATAAGGTTGTCGTGAGGATTAAACAGCCAGACTTGACACCATGCCTGGTATATAGTAAGTTCTCAATATTATTTGTTTATTCATTCTTTCTGCCTCTGCCCTTCCCCTCAGCTTTCCCAGTTAAGGCTAGGGTTCAGGTTTTTTAGTATCGGAGTATACTAGGGAACAACCGTATATGAGGTGCTGGGGACCTGGGTTCTGGTGCAGATGTTGCTGTTATCTGCATGATGTTGCTCGCTGCACTAAATATCTCTGAGCATTGGGCTCCCCGTTTATCAAATGAAATCTTTGATCTCAACTGTTTCTTCTGCTTCGAAAATACTGTGTATATTAGCTGAGGTTCCTTTTGTTGTAAGAAATAAACTGAACTCTGGATGACTTAACCAAACAATGTTTTCTCTTCTGTAAGGGAACCCTCTAGTTTAGAAGGCCACCTTTGCTGTTCCAGCCTTTGTATCACTCGCCTGTGCTGGTCTCTTTTTCAGATCTGTGGAGTCCTGGAACGCTCCCATGCTCCCTCCCTGAAGTTAACTCCTCTCCCAAGCGCCCATCCTGACCTCCAAGCCTATGTTCAAGGCAACACCCAGGTCTCCCGAAAGAAACTCCTGCCTCTGCTCCAGGAAGCCCTGTCAGCATATCTGGACTCCACGCAGATCCCTGCAGGGCTGCCTGACATGGTGGGTGTGTCCAGGGAGCCGGTGGACAAGGAAGGGAACAGTGCAGGTAACTCCCTGCTTCCTGGTGTGAGTCAGGATGAAGAGGAGCCTCCACTGCCGCCCACGCCCATGAACAGTTTGGTGGATGAGTGCCCTCTGGATCGAGGACTGCCTAACCTCTCAGCTGAGGCCATCTTTGAGAAATGCAGCCAGATCTCGCTGTCACGGTCGACCGCTGCCTCCCTGGCAAAGAAGTGACTCTTGGGAGGGGAGGGGAGAATGGGCAAGGTTTCTTAACCCACTTCAAATGCGTGTTTTGAGATGTTCGGAGATTTCGGCAGTTCTGTCCTCATTGCTCCAGGATCTGGCGAACTGCTCTCAGAAAGCCGGGAGGAGGAAGAAGTGAAAGAAAGTAGCTGCTTTGAGAATGGCTTCCTACTTTCCCCGCAGTCTCTACCAATCAGACAGATGCGATTATTAGTTAGTATTTAATTTTATTTAAATCTGAACTGACTTTTCTGTATCTCATTTGCCAGGGGCACAATGCAATACACATACAGTGCCAACAAAGTGGGGCAGAAAGAAGGCATAGCCCCAGTGTGCCCTCAGCGAGGACCTTGAACAGAACCAATGTCATGGAACCATACAGTCATTGATTGTCTCCATTTTATTCACTCATTCACGTGCTCATTCACATGTTTATTGAGCACCTCCTGAAGCTAGATAGAGAGCAGAATGTGCTCCGGAGGCTCTCGCTCCAGTTTTCAGCCTTTAGCAGATTGCCAATTCTGTAACTCCTCTTTCTGCCCTCAGTTAGGTAATGGTGACTTTCCATTCCTGACCTTGCTGTGACTGTCTTGTTTGGTAGCAGGTTGGAGGCCATTATCTTCCGTCCTCATCAGGTGGCCTGACCCCAGTTCTTTGGCTCACTCTGTCCCAGAGCCACAGCAACCTTGAAGACCCCTGGTTCTTGAGAGTCCAGCAGGCACCCAGGCGGTCCGTGGGACCTCATAGGCACTCTTCCCAAAAGACAGCAGAACTGCAGTGGGAGCCGTGTCTCTGCCCCCTGCCTTGGCAGGTCTATCACTTTCTTGCCCATCTCTTTCTCTTCTCTTCTTGCTCATATTAAAAGAAAGCATGGAGTCACTGGATTCTAATACCGACCACCATGACTGTGTGACTTGTGGCAAGACACTCCGCGTCTCTGGATCCCACTCTCCCCATCTGTAAAATTAAAGGTTTAGATTAGATGTTCTCTGGTATTCTGTGACCTGCCTCTTGCTGCCATCCTTTCTCTCTTCTGCCTCTCTGTATTCTTCTTCTGTCTTCCCTGGGAATGGCCAGGGTCGCTGGAGTGTCTGTGTTTCTGTGATTGTACCAAGGGCCTTGGCCTCATGTAGCATGTGCAGGGTTATGACTCACCATGGTGACCCAGCAGAGAGCTCTCTCCCGTGATTTGTTCTGCATGTATATAAAGTCTCCCTTCTTTCTTTAGACCAAGTCATTCCTCCTCTTCTTTCCCCACAGCTCTATTCCACGTAGGCTGCCAGTAACTTCATGGAACATTGGTGTATGTGATGGTTTTGGCATGACGTCTTCCACTAGGGGGACAGTCTGAGTTCACTTGGAGGGGATGATGTCCGTAGCCATTTGGAAGGTAAAAACAGTGATGTAATCACTGAACCAAAGGAATTTACATTTTGTAACTTGGGTACTTTATTTTGCAATTTGTTGAAATATTAAATATTCTTTTCCTGTTTGAGGTCTTATTGTGTCTTTTTACAACTATAATGAGGGCTTTCCCTCTGATAATTTTTCAGCCTCCTAAAGACTCCTACTCCCCTCTTCCTGATACACATCACTGTCTTCCTCCTGACAACCCCTTCTGGGAATACGGAGCAGCAGGCTTCCATCTCCCCTCCTCCTCAGCCTCGAATTTGTTCCTTCTTCCAGAACTCTCCCTATAACATACTTCCCACTCCCCAGTTTTGCTTATGCTTGAAAAACAGGCCTAAAATAGTCTTACAACAAAGATGGTTTCTACTGTCCCTTGTTTTAAAAAAAACAGCTTCCAGAAGGTTATAAGCGATCTGGAAAGGAGAACAAATTGCCTTACCAAGACTTAGCCAAGACCAGCCGTCCTAGGAAACGCTGTCTCCTCCCCAGCACCTGCCCCACGCAGGAGGCAGGGTTTTTCTTTTGGGCAAACCTGCTCCTTGGGAGGGGAGCTGGCAAAACCTGTTTGAAGATGAGTTTACCTCCCTGCCACACCTCCCTCCTCCTTGGAAGCAACAGAAACAGTAGCCGAGACACAGAGAAAGGGTAAAGGCGTGTTGGGGAGCTGGGACAACCAGCTCCCCCAACAACCCTGTGTGTCTAAAGGAGACAGAAGACTTGGGAAGATGGAAACCATGCAGGAGGCAGGAGAAAAGGCACTAGATCCTGGGTAAGTCCAGCCTTGCTTACTGGAAGTAGGAAGTGAATAAGTAGTCCGGGGGGCTTTCCTGCCATCCAGCCTTTAGCAGGTCAAATCTCAGAGATCCTATAGAGGAGGAGAACTGTGAGAGAATTAATTTGCTGGGAAGGGATGGAGGTGGCTTTAGGTAGAAAAGGTTAGTGTGCTATAGTAACTGGGGGACGGGGGATTCCAGAACAATCCCCTGCTCAGAAAAAGCGAAGGTTCTATATTTTGTCTGATAAATCTGCCCATATTTTTCATTTTCCAATCCCTACCTTCCAGAATGGCCATCAGGAAAGCTGACCCAGAACTGAGTTTAGGTCCAGGTTCCCCTTCCAGCTAATCTCTGCCTCCTTCCCTTCCTTCTCCGCCCCTCACCTATGCCATGGTTTCCCCTAGCCACTCCCCAGCATGGCAGAGGAAAGGCAGGCCTGACAAGGCGCCGTCCTCCCCAACTTTGCCCAGTGACAGCTGCGCAGGTCTGTCTGGGTTCCAGCCAATTATGATGTGGAACACCTCTCCCCCTTACTTTGTAGGTGGAGCAGCTGCCCTGGAAGTAAATATGATTAGCTTCACATTCTGTCTGTCCTCTGCTCCTAAACTAACAGCGGGGGGAATCTGCTTTCAGCAAGTGGTGAAGACGGGAGAAACATCTGTCTAGGAGACAAGAAATCTGAGTTTTTTTGTTTTCTTAAGCCCTGCTCTGTGTACCTCAATTACTTTCTTCATTCCAATGTCCCCTACCTACTACCCAGCTCCGTTAAGACACTGCCCAGGTTGTCTCACGATAATCCTTTCTTCCGGTGGACTCTTAGGGCCAGGGAGAATGCAGAAGCAGCAGAACTAGGAGCTGCTCTGAGACTTGGGGAGCTGGAGCTGAAGGAGAGCTGGCAGGATGAAGAATTCCCGCGGTGAGGAAGCGAGAGGGAGGCCAGGAGGGAGGGATGGTCACCAGTGGAGGGCAGCAACGGGGAATTAGAACTTGAAGGAAGAAGAGAGAGGATAGAGTCGTGGTGAGGAGAAAGAAGTGATAGACTGACACCTGGCTTGATGCCTTCAGCCTATATCTTTGCCTCCTTTTAATCATGTCCCCTCTAGATTGCTTTCTGAGGAGGCTGGTCCTTCTGAAGATCCTGCAGACCTTAAAGGAGACCCACAGGCAGGTAGGTGAAGTTAAGTTCCTGACTCTGGAACCCCTATCCCTTTGCAGTTCTACTTCCCCTTTCCCAATGCCCTCTGTGTCAGGCCTTCCTTTTTCAGAGTTCACCCATATTATTACTTCCGTATATAGGAATTCTCATCGGGTCCACACCCCTTGCTCCCCAACTCCCACATATCTTTCTTTTTTTTTCCTCTCCAATCCCAGGTACGTACCCCAGTACTTTAGCCCTGTGTGGCCAGCGCCCCATGCGTAAGCGTCTTTCTGCCCCAGAGTTGCAGCTGGATCTGACCAAAGGGCCTGGAGTTAACGGAGCTTCTCCCACCCATTCTGCACCTTCTTCTCCTGGTGGCAGCTCTGACCTGGAGCTCGACGAGCTGGAGACCCCGTCAGACTCGGAGCAGCTGGACAGCGGACATGAGTTTGAATGGGAAGGTGGGAAACAAACTGAGGATTGAGCTGGTAGAAGTAGAGGCCAGTGTTAAAGAAGCCCAGGATGGATTTAATGGGACTGAAATTAGAAGCAATAAGGTGAGGATGTAGAGACGAGGCCGGCAAAATCAGTTTCCTCAGAATGGAAAGGTCGAGCTTGTAGATAGATGGGAGAGTAGTCAGTAGGGGAATGAGGGTCCCTTGTTTATTGAGGAAAACTTGACTGAATGACCGTTAAATGCTATCACTGAGCTAGGACTGGGACTGTAAAGATGAGTAAGATAGTCCTTCCCTTCGAGAGTTCTCTGTCTAGTAGGGAATAAACACATATACAAATAAGTGCAATTAAGGGTTATGATCTACATGTGTATAGGATACAGTGCAGCCTTGGAAAAGGAAACGGTCAGTTCTGCTTGAGGGGTGTCAGGAGTGGCTTCACAGAGGAGGTGGAGTATTGAAAGCTGATGTTTATCAGGTAGAAAGGGCACTCTAGGGCCAAGAAGCAACTCCAGCGAAGCATGGCATGTTGGGGAATTAAAAGTGTTAAACACAACTGTTTAGATGTGAAGAGTTGGAAGGTGAAGAGAGAATGACAGAAGATAATGCTGGGATAACTAAACAGCGTCAGATCATGGAGGCCCTTGCTACCATGCTCAGGAGTTTAGATTTTGCCTCATAGGCAATGGGAAGTCACTGAAACTTCTCATCAAAGGAGTAACATAATTCAAATGGATGGCTCTGTGAAGACTGGAAACAACCTAAAGGCCCATCAGTAGAGTATTAATGCTATTGTGGTGTATCCATACAATGGAATACTATGCAGCTCCTTTTTTTAATGAAGAAGCTCTTTCTCTTGTTATGGAAAGATCATGCAGAATGGTAGGTATGATATATTATCATATGAGTAAAAAAAAAAAGTAGGGGAGAGAAGAAAGCTTGCTCTGTGGATTGGAGGAAACTAGAGGCAGGGAGACCAGTTAGAGGCTAGTACTAAGGCCAGGTGAGAAGCGCTGAGAATCCAAACCAGATCGGTAGTAGTGGAGAGGATGGTGAATACTGTGGAGGTAGATGAAAGAGGATCTGGGCTCCAGTTGGTTTCAGGGCTGACAAAGAGGAAAGAGTCTCAGATGACACACAGTTTTCTCTCTCAGGCAGCTGGATGGACAATGAGGTCATTCATCAAGATGGGAACTCTAGGAGAGAGGAGGAAGAATGAGTTCTGTTTTGGACCTGGTGAACTGGAGATTCCAGAGGGACACAGAGTGGAGATGTCTACTCTAGGCATTTGGGGATGTAGGTCTGGAGTTAGGAGAGAAGTCTGGGTTAGAGAGGCACATGTGGTAGTCATCACCTTACCGGTGATAACTGAAGACATAGAAATAGATGAGCTTGCCCAGGGAAAAGCATGTAGAAAAAGAAACAGAAAATCCAGAAGAAAACTGATAGTGGCAGGGGTCGTAGACCTGCCATAGTGCAAGGTCATGCCAGGGCCATAGGCTAGTGAAAAAGTGGGGATAACAAGACACAGGTGAGAGAACCCAGCAAGGTGTGGGGTTGATCGGACAAAATAGGGCTAAAGAATCAAGGGAAAAATGAGGACTGAGAGACTGGAGTAATAAACTCTAGGAGTTGGGTAAGATACAGGATACAGAAGGTAGGGATTCTGCCTTGTTGATCCTTCCATCCTTCCCTTTTAGATGAGCTGCCCAGGGCGGAGGGCCTGGGGGCCAGTGAGGCAGCTGAAAGGCTGGGTCGGGGTTGTGTGTGGGATGTGGCCGGAGAAGATGGTCATCACTGGAAGGTGTTCCGAACAGGACAGCGGGAGCAGCGAGTGGACATGACTGTCATCGAACCCTATAAGAAAGTCCTGTCTCATGGAGGTAATCGCTGGCCTAAATGATGGGGTAGAAACTGTGGCTTCTTGAATAAAATGCCTAAGCTAGAAACTCAGTTGCGTTCAAAATCCTTCCTGTAACTTCCAGAGACCGTGAGACCCTCAACCTCTACAAGTGTACACTGTCTATCAATACATATCTGTTGACAGAATGAATTTTTCCCTTGCCCTCCCCAGGTTACCATGGTGATGGCCTTAATGCTGTCATCCTCTTTGCTTCCTGTTACCTGCCTAGAAGCAGCATCCCCAACTACACCTATGTCATGGAACACTTGTTTAGGTGAGGTGAAAGGCCTGAAGAGATACAGGGAGGGCATTAGGGAGGGACAAGCAAAAAAAGAACACTTTCCAAGACCAGTTGAGCTGATGATAGCGTTTACAATAATCAGTCCCTGTCACTCCTCACAACCCCAAACACACACCGTCCCTGACAATTTCATCCCATCCAGGTATGTGGTGGGAACGCTGGAGGTGCTGGTAGCTGAAAACTATCTGCTTGTTCACTTGAGTGGAGCTACAAGTCGGGCCCAGGTTCCACCTCTGAGCTGGATACGCCAGTGTTACCGTACCCTGGATCGACGGTGAGTTCCTAAGACAAGGGCCGCAGCTTGTGATCTTCTCTCTTTCTTTTCCAGTGTTCCCTTCTTTTTTCTTCTATCTAGTCTCTTTCTCTGTTTCTATGTCCCTCTGTACCCTTTTCTCACCCTCTCCTGTCTTCTGTCCTCTCTCAGAGTCAGGAAAATCTGGTTTCAGATCTTGCCTTTACCACTAACTGTATGACTTTGGACAAGTCACTTAACTTTTCTGGTACATTTCCTTAACCATAATATGGGACAGTTCTACTCTGTCCTGTAGGGTTGCTGTCTTAGTTATCTACTGCTTCTGTAACAGAAATACCACAAGTGGATGGCTTTTAATAAAGAGAAATGTATTCTCTCACAATCCAGTAGGCTACAAGTCCAAATTCAGAGTGTCAGCTCCAGGGGAAGGTCCTTGTTGTCAATCTTCCCCTGGACGAGGAGCTTCTCCACGCAGGAACCTCAGGTCCAAAGGACGCGCTCTGCTCCCGGCACTGCTTTCTTGGTGGTATGAGGTCCTCATGTCTCTCTGCTCACTTCTCTCTTTTATATCTCAAAAGAGATTGGCTTAAGACGCTATCTAATCTTGTAGACCTCATCAGTATAACTGCCGCTAATCCATCTTATTACGTCATAGACAGAGAGTGTACAACACATAGGGAAATCACATCAGATTACGAAGATGGTTGATAATCATATAGTACTGGGAATCATGACCCAGCCAAGTTGACAGGTATTTTGAGGGGGCGCAATTCAATCCACGACAGGGTCGCTGTGAGTCGGAATCCTCTCAACTACACCGAACAACAAAATGGCAATGATGGTACTTTTGCCGCTGGGTATTTAAGAAAACCAGGTGACTCTGTGTATAGCATCTTGCCTGCACAGAAAGGACTCTTCCTTTTCCCCCGGTCTTGCCGTTTCTTTGACTTTCCACAGCTCCATCATCATCTTTTCTCCTCTGCCTTCATCCCTGACCCGTATGGCTTTCTTCCCCCCGGCATTCCTTTTTTTGTTTTCCCATCTTCCTGTTGCTCACTTTGCTTTCTTCCTGCCCCCTTTTTCTCCTTACTGGCCTTCTTCCATCTGGAGTTTGTAAAGAGTCCTGATCATGGAGGAATGGGAAAGCATGCGAGTGAAAAAAAAAACCCCGCACAAGAATGAGGGAGGGAATGAGGCAATTATGTGAGGGAAGAGGAAGGAGGGAGGTAAACGGGGTACAGAAGACCAGGCTGAGAGATCCTGAGAGAAGAGTTTTTTAAGAATGACGCGCGTGGAGGGCTAACCAGATGGGTAGGGCTGAGGCTGCACCTAAAGGAAGGGGGATGAGACAAAGCTGCCAGAGGAATCTAGAAATAAGAGAAGTAAAGGAAGTTAAAGTACGGATGAGGGCTGCACCCATTCTTCAGGCAAGAGGAGAAGGAAGAAAAAGGGTAATTCATATTCCTCTTCAGGCTCCGGAAAAATCTGCGAGCCCTGGTGGTTGTCCATGCTACGTGGTACGTGAAGGCATTTCTGGCACTGCTTCGGCCCTTCATCAGGTACGAGCTCTCGGGACAGGGACTCCCTTCCCCCTTTTTCCAATTTAAACATCAAGATGAAGATCTTGCCCTCCCCACCGCACCCCACCCCGACCCTTTCTAGTCTTAACCGCTCTACGCGCTACATTTCCCTTTGCAGGGGTCTCCAGGAGCCCTCTTCCCAGTACAGAACACACTTGATTGTCCTCTCTTTTCAGTTCCAAATTCACACGGAAGATCCGGTTTCTGGACAGCCTTGGGGAACTGGCTCAACTCATCTCCCTGGACCAGGTCCACATCCCCGAAGCTGTCAGACAGTGAGTCTGAAGGTTTGGGGTGGGATGTGTAAAGCCAGTCCCCACTTTCTTAAGGCCTTAGGGGAGATACAAAAGAACACGGCACACACCCAGAGAAGACATTACACACTACCGCGTCTCACAAGAACAAATTTAATAACCGTCCATGTAAATGCTGAGGCATCAAGGAGTAAAGGAATCATCCCAACACAGGAGTTAGAGGAGATTCTGGCCAGTCCTGGAAGGGATATTTTGGCAGTGAGGGGAAGGTACATTTGGTGGAGGAGGGGTGTTGGGGAGCAGAATACCCTAAGTGATGACTCAAAGCATCCAGCCTTCTAGCTCTTCTAACTCACCAGCAAGTATGACCCCCAGCCATCCTGCCCCTGTACCACTTCTCTCTCTCTGTCCTAGGCTGGACCGAGGTCTCCGTGGCTCAGGAGGGACCTAGCACAGGACTGGAAAAAGGGCCTTAGAACCAAGCAAAAATCTTGATCTGCCCACCCCTGAAACATCTGAGCTGTTTTGTAAATTGCCTCAGCCTCAGCGCCACCGGATCTTCTCATCTTCGTGAGATGTCATCCCTTCCATGACCCTGCCTACAACAGGGCTTTGAGGTCTGGAACCTCATCTCCTGGATGACTTTCCTGTCAGCTCGGTGGAGTGTAGTGACAAACGCATTTTGGGAAAGTGTGGAGCTCTGGGTTTTGGTCCTGCTTTAGTTGTAGAAACGGGGGCCAGTAACTTCATCTCTCTGGGTCTTATTTTCTCCTGTAAATGAAGGCACTGAGATCTTTTCCACCTTGCCAAGTGTAGCAGTCCGTGAGGGTGACGGGAGAGGTGGATGGTGAGGGGAGAGGTGGAGATGGAGAGGTGGACGGGAAGAGCGGGGCTTAACCGACCACAGCCAGCCAGCCTGAGGCGGTGGCAGGAAACAGCCCTATGGGGAGCCCCTCGCATTGCTTCCTAAATCGTGAAGAACCGCTGTATGCCACGCTTTCCGACTTAGGCATGTCTGGCGCCTGGAGCCTGGGAAGGAGTGCTTTCAGACGTGTATTTTTGCCCTCTTTAGTAAATTCAAATGTGTAGCGTTTTAATAAACTGCGATGGGACACTGGAGTTGGGCGTCGAGGGAGGGAACGACTCTTTCCCCAAGCCCCTACACCACAGTCCGGCCCTGGCGCCTGGAGCCGGCTGCGGAGGTGCCCTCGGATCCCCAGTTCAGCCCGGGGTCTGCGGGGCGCCCGCGGGGAGGGGTGGGGGCGGGGAGGGGCGCGCGGCCGAGGCCCCCTCCCCCACCGCGGGCCTCAAACGACCCCAGTGGGTGAAGAGTGAAGGGAGGGAGAAGAGACGGGAGCCGGGCCTCCTCACTGGCCGCCCCCCCGACCCCCAGCCGCCCAGCCCCATGGTCCCCGCCGCCGGCGCGCTGCTCTGGGCCCTGCTGCTGAGTCTGGGGTCCCCGGCGGCGGGGGCCCAGGGCCAGACCCAGACTCCGTCGGGGCCGCAGCGGGTCAGCTTCCGCCTCGGGGGCCCGCTGACCAGCAGCTACCAGACCGGCAGCCGGAGCAGCAGAGCCTGGAGGACGAAGGTGACCCTGGAGGATGAGGACGACGCCGTGGCCACCGCCGACCGCCTGGCAGGCCCGGCGGCCTCCGAGCTCCTGGCCTCCTCGGTGGCCACGGGCATCAGCCGCCCCCGCGGGTCCGGGGAGGAGGAGGGGGCTTTGGAGGAGGAGGTTGTCATTAACGCCAGGAGGAACGGCCCCCACCCCGAGACGCCGCCGCAGACGGGTCCCAGCACGCGCTTTCCTGCCAACACCCAGGAGCGCGAAGTGAGGCTGACGACAAGCCTGGTGCCCCCCACCGACAGGTCGACCCCCGAGCCGCTGGGCTCCGAGGCCACCCTGAGCCAGTGGTCGACAGCCGGGGCCACCCCCAACCGCTGGCCGCCACCCTCTGCCACAGCCATGCCGCCGGCCGAGGATCTGCGGCTGGTGCTGATGCCCTGGGGTCCCTGGCATTGCCACTGCAAGTCGGGCACCATGAGCCGGTCCCGGTCGGGGAAGCTGCAGGGCCTGTCGGGGCGCCTTCGAGCCGGGGCGCTCAGCCAAATCCGCACGGAGCACCGGCCTTGCACCTACCAGCAGTGTCCCTGCAGGCGGGACCGGGAGGAGTGCCCGCTGGACAGAGAGCTCTGTGAGGACTGCTCCTCTCAGGCCAGCCCCAGCCGCATGCCCATCAGCCGCATGTCCAGCCCCAGCCCCAGCCCGGCTCTTGCTTTTTGGAAACGGGTCAGGATCGGGCTGGAAGATATTTGGAACAGCCTCTCTTCAGTGTTCACGGAGATGCAGCCAGTAAGTGTTTGAGGATGGATCTCCAAAGTCCTGATGGACGAAACCCTGGTGCCAGCCGGTGTGCCTGCATGAATTTCTGACTTCTTTGCCACATCCATGCATTGTTGGCCATTAATTCCATCCTATTTCTGGAACAACTGCTGGTTGGCTGGTTGGTTGGTTATTAGACAATATGTATTATTGGTCATTAGATGATTATTGACCAAATAGTTGAGACTGTAGATATATAGAGACTTCTTTATGCACAGATAACTAATGAAGGGATTAAATATTAATCAATTAGCAGTTTTCAGCTAATTAATGCAGCTTGACAGTAAAAACAGCCAATATTTGGGGTCTTACTAGGTGCACCTCATCTGGATCAATCCTCACAACCAACCTGATGGGGTATTATTATCCCCAGTTTACAGGTGAAAATGGGGGTTCCAAGGGAGACATTTACAAAGCTAGTAAGTAGCAGAGCCACAAGTGGGATTCAGACCCAGGTGTGTTTGGCAACAAAGCCCATGCTTGTGACCGCCACCCTCTGCCTCCCAAATAACTGTCCTTCTGGGATTCTTCCCCACAACCTAAGAATTCTCAAGGAAGGACAGTCCTCTACCAAGAGTTACTGAAGGTGCTGGTTGACCTGACCAAATACTCTCCGTTGATAGGGGCGCCAGGACCTTTGGGGAGGGGGAGAGCAATGAACTGTGGTATCCTTGGTCATTTTGCTGGTTTGTCTCTCTCCTTGTGTCCAAATAGGGGGAGCAGGGTTGAGGAAATGAGGGTATGTGGGAGAGGGGATGAAGCAAGAACGGGAAAAGAATGTAGATGTGGTTGTAACTGCCCCTGTATTTTTCTTCCTTACTCAGACAGAGAGAAACCAGAGATAAAGACCACTTCATCCACAGGAAGAGGTGTCAGCACCTCAGCCCCTCCACCCCTTTCAATCCCAGCACCCACTGGATATTTTTAGTACAGAAAAACAAAACTGAAAAAAGCATTGTTTGGTCTTGTGTCTTTTTACAGAGGTATCTGAGGGAAGGGAGATCGTAAATCTCTTAAACCCCAAAACTGAACTGGGTGGCTAGCAACATCTGACTTGGTCCCCTACTCCCTTCTCTAGGATAAAGCAATGTTGGTCATTTCCCACATTTCCCAAGTTGTTTTAAGCAAGTACTTCTTTAAAGATTTGAAAAATTTCAGAGAAACACCAAGGAAAAAGAACAGGCAGAACAAGGAGTCAAGCCCTTCAAAGATAGTGGTATTCTCGCCTTCACAATGCTTGACCCTCCTCGGGAAGGCAATGTGGGTGCAAAATTCCACTTCCGCCACTTTCGAGGAGTTACGCTCATCAGCCGTATCGATTCTTTAACCCCACATACACGTGTAGTGATCACTCTGCAACGCTTTTGCTTAAAATTTTTTTATTTGAAAAATGTTTTTAAAAGTCCAACAATTTTTAATATAAATTATGACTCTCAAACCCATTCCCATCACCCTAAAAACTGCTGATGTGATGGTAGCATACACATTAGAGAAGGTAGCTAAAGGCAAGAGAGCACCAAAGGCAAGAGAAGACTGTGTCCATAGAACAGGCATTGAAATGAGGCTGAAGATGAAAATGGCCAGAGAATCCAGAAGGCCTCCCCGCCTTTCTACCCTGTCCCATCAACCCATCGGATCTACTGCAACTCTCAAGCTACTGAGCTACTTTCAGAGTGTCCAGCTTGACTGAAACTGAGAGCAAACTGGGAATGGATCTCTGTGACCAATTCTAGGCCCTGAAGAACTGCAGGAAATACACAGTTAAAACCTCAGTCACTGTAGGTGGGGGCCAACTGGATAAATGATGGAATCAGCAAAGTGGATCCCAGTTCCCACGTTCCTGACCCCACTACAAAACAGGATGCTTCCTATTACAAAGCTAATGAGAGACCCACCTTCTTGTCTCAGTACACAGGAGCTCATTTGTCTCGTTCTGCCTTCCTAATCACCCTGCAAGGAAGGAGCCAGAACAAAGGATACCTGAAAAACACTGAAAGCAGCAGCTGACAGACCCTGCTTCTACACGGCTTTCCCACCTAAAGCAGACTCTTCAGCCAGGTGGGAAGCAGGACCTGGTCTTCAGACAAAACTCCCTGAGTCTTATCCGTGTCTGGTTCTAGAACTAGGGCACAGAAATAGAGCTTAAATTTGAGGGGGACAAGCTGGGGTGTCTATAGCACTATTGTTTTTTTTCTTCCCCTCCCCCAATTCCCCCATACCCTGTTCATGTCTCCACACTCCATGAGACATGAAGCCATGTAAGCACACAGAACACACCGAATAAAAAATCATTTGGAGACACGTGCAGCCCTACTGGCCCTGCTTTACAAGAGGTCCTAGCTCATCCATGGCTCAGCCTTATGATGAATAAGGGGCTGGGAGTGGGGTGGGGGCGTGGAAATCACTTAAGAAAAAAAAATCTCGATTCTAGAGCTGTGGTTCTCAACTGGGGGCAGTTTTTGCCCCCAGGGGACATTTGGAAATGTCTGGAGACATTTTTGGCTATCACAATGAGGGTGGGCCAGGGACGCTACCATGCACAGGACAGAGGACAGCCCCCCACTATCAATTATCCAGCCCAAAATGTCCAAAGTGCCTACACTGAGAAACCTGGCTCTAGAGCCTGTCCCTGCTCTCATGCCGTGAGGATCTTCAGACAGCTCAGCTTACAGATGCTTGTTCTCACCACCCCTCCCATCCTCAGTGGCCAGTAAGTCCTCCCTGAGACAGAAATCCTAGTTGGGCTGTATTCTGGGTTTCTCTCCAGACCCTTCCTCCCCTCACCTGGGCCAGCAGGGAGGTTGGCAAAGGGCTGGCCAGGTCCCCAGGACTTCAATGGGTGAAAGGAACGTCATTAGGCTAAGACCCACCTCTTAACTCTCATTCAGTGGGAAACTAAGGCTCCTGACAGAGTTGGGGTTAAGGACAGAGGTAGTAGTAGCATGGGGTAATTCAGAAAATGCATCTTAAATTAATTTAATTTAAAAAATAGGAAAGTTGCTGGGGAGCTAGCTACAGAAATATAGGGTTAAAGGCCTAATGAGACAAAGACCCTGGTATTGGCAGAGAGGTATTGAGGGGCTGTGAGCTTAAAGCCTGAAGTCGAAGGAAGAGTGGACTAAACAGTGATTACCCTCTCAGCCCCTGCCTGCTATCTGCTTCAGTTCATTCCAGGGGGGAAGACGGGAAGCGCAGGGAGGTAGGGAGCTTCTCAGCAAAGCCAGCTTCAGCTTTGGTAATCTCACCCACCTACTCCCATTTAAGGAGTTCCAGGTTACGAGTTTAACAGCTGGCACCCAGACGTCATTCAGGAGACCAGAACTCATCCCAGATTCTCGAGAACTCCTATCTCAGATCTGAGGGTGTCCAGGCTTCAGCTGAGCTCCTCTGGCCAACCAGTAGTCACATGGTCAGTCCTGCTGCCTTGACCCCATCGCCAGGAGGGGCTACAGCCAGAGAGAGTTGAGGGAGTCCAGCCCCCAAGCCCTGAGGCACTGTTAGATAGGGAAAAGAGGGGCCCTGGGGTCACTGGTTCTAGGAGGGACCTGGAGGGGGCAGCATATCTTCTGGGCTGAGTGGGGGCTTCAAGACGGCAGAACCTGGATAAAAAGGGGAGGAAGATAAGGCTCAAAACTGAGGGCTGATGAAGAAGGCATTGCCTAGTGCAGACTCTTTTCTATTTGCACAACTCCCTCTCTCTGCCCTTCTGGATCCTACATTTTTCAATTCTCCATTCTAATTCTCTCTTCCTCTTCACTTCCCATTCTTGCACCAGAGGATCAGGGGCTGGAGGTGATGAGCAGGTTTCTCTAATCACTCACCATTTCTGTTGGAGCTACAAGCCCCGAGAATGGCTCCACGACCTGTCTCGGTTTCCCTTGGATCTCATTTGCTCCTGAACCGCACCTGTCTGTGAAGAAGCACGTATGAGACTTTATATCCCACATCCCACAGGAAGAGGTCGCCCCGTGCCCTCCAGGAAAGGGGCTGACCCAACCTCCTTTACAATAAAACCAGTCTGAAAAGATTAAAACTAACCACCATTACTCCCAGGGAAGTCTCAATGTCTCCCTTCACACACTGGCCCTTGAGGATGATGTAAAATGGGTCTTCTATTATTAAGATCTCCTCACAAAAGACTCTTGCGTATTTATCCGAGCTTCATAAATGGTGAAAAGATTCCTTCTTCACTGATTTCCCTTATTTTGAAAGCAGAAATGCATCTTGCACATTATTTAGGACAGAGATGCTCCGCCTTTTTCCTGCCCCAACATTTCCAGTCATAGTATGACTTACTGCGGCACCTAGACAGTACTTAACGGGGAGATGGGAGCATTATGGCTTTTGGGGAAAGTCCTCCAACACACCAATGAAGAATAATATGCTAATTGTAAAGATGAAGTAACCCAGGCCCAGAGACTTGAAGTGCTAGGCCTGAAGTTACTCAGATGGTAACCGGGACTAGAGAAGTTACTCAGATGGTAACCGGGACTAGAATCCCAGATTCTTGCTTCCCCATCAAGTATTTTTTTCTGTCCCCTGCTTGACCTTTCAAATAGAGGAACAGTCTAGACCACGCCTCCATATCAACCTCTCCAGTTCCCTTATTACCATGGCAAGTCCATCTCCGGCCCCCATCTCTCCAGACCCAATATGAGTCAGGTGGACGAAATTCATTGGTTCCCCAATCATGGTCCGGTCAATCCGTCTCCTCTTCTTCTTCTGTTTGAAGAAAACAGGGGAGTCATGTCTGAAATCCCCTCCTCCAGTCACAAGGGAGGAAGGGAAAAGAGTCTTGAAAACCACTTGGGGAGGTGCTAAGGGTTTGGTGGTAGAAGGGAATATGGTGTGATTAATAGAGAAATCATGAGCGTGTAAAAGGCAAAGCTAGAACAACATAAACGCAAGGAGGACACAGACTAGCAGTGGCCTGCAGAGTGAACGCTGCACAAAGAAGGGACAAGTCAAAGTCACCTCTGGCTGATGGGGAAACAATGGGGAAAACTGACAGGCAATAATGTCCACCTACAAACCCTGCCCAACTCCGAATAGCTGGAAACAGGAGGTGACAGCTGCAACTATTCACTTTCCAACACCTAGTTCCCTTTAATCCCGGTACACACCTGCCTGGCCATAGCAACCATCCCGGCAGAGAAGGAAGACAGGAGTGTGCTTTTTAGACGGCAGATCCTAGATGGCGTGTCTACTTCAGAGTATACGGTAACTGATTTCTGTGGTGTGGGGGTGGGGAGACTCACCGGCTGGGGTTTCTCTACCACACAGCAGCCCAGTTTGTGCCAAAATTCACTCATGTTCCCTGATGGTTCCAGTTTCACTCCTCTGCCTGAGGCCCCAGAGGGCTCTTGCTCTGGTGTCCTGGCTGCCCACTCCTCACTCCTCCCAGATGTGAGAATACCCTGGGTTCACTCAGCTGGATGGGTTTAGAAAAAGCAGAGTCCTTGGAGCCCTTCGCTGACTGGTGAAGGTTGACGACTCAGACCCTGACAGACTAACAGGGCCAGGCGGCAGGGTGGAGCAGTCAGGCACAAGGTTGTCTTCCTCAGACTTGGAACCCTGGATTAGCAAAAAAACAAAGGGAGAAGAAAGCTTAATGAGAGATCTCTCCCATCCTTGAGAAACCTCCTGATGAACCCACTTCTTCCCAACTCTCCCTTGGAGGCTCTAGTCCTGTACCCCAGTACTAATCTTCTCCAAACAGAAGGATCTCACAGTTTGACTCTCAGAGAAGGGAACAGAACCAGAAGGAGGTCAAGGGTTAAAGAGTGTGGCTGGTGGTACTTAGGGAGACAAAGGGGGCGAGAAGCACTGAGGGTGAGAGAATGGGAAGGGGACCAAAGGATAGTGGCAGAAATGAACCAAGCTCCCTTCTCCTTGGTTTAGGGTAAGGGGAGGGGCATTTAAGTGACTGAAGAGGAAATGGTGGTTTTTCATTTTCACAAACAAAGCCTCCACCCTGCCCCTTCCTTTTACCTTGTCTTGCCCTGAACACCTAGATTTTCTTTAAGAACAAAAAAGGCCTTGACCACCTATGTCCTAGGAGACTAACTGTAGCAGGTCGGACCTCAAGACTTTCTACAGAGAGGAATTTCTTCTTTCAGTTCACTGCCCTTGTTCCTCCTCATTCCCCTCTACTGAGATTCAACCCCTCCCAGAAACCAGTTAGCAGTTCCTTTATTACTTGACCCTGAGATCCTTGGCAAAGGCTGTGTATACACGGTTTGTCTGTGTATCACTGTCCTCCTGAATGAACATCTCTGTTTGCACATATGTGGCATGGCCATGTCTCCATGTGTGTCTTACACAGATCATCCGGGTATGGGCTGTAAGTATATGTGCCAGGTATCCTCTATCCCATGAGGAAATCTTTTTCCAGTCTCCCCACCCTCTTCACAAGTCCTATCATGTCCTGCTCTGCTCTGCCTCACAGTCGACAGGGCCCAGGCCTCCCTCCCTTCTCCCCTCATGCTGTGACCTGTTCTCTCCTCCCTCCTCAGCACTTCCACTCCCAAGCTTCATCAGCCAACCAGACACAAGGAACTTTCCAATAGCACTAGCGTCCAAGAAAGAAGTTCCTCCCCTTCTCACTACTGCCAGCTCTCTGGGCTTCCTCTATATTCACTGCACTTTCCCAGTACACGCAATCGCAAAGATTCCAAACAGGGTGGTTTCATGAATACTACACTATTAGCACAAACAGGAATCTCCCTTTCTGATGTTCTGGCACTCTCAACTGATCTAAGAACTGAGGGATGTTTTCACAGCCTTGAGATGAAATCACATAAATACTGAGACACAACTTCTAAGGGAGGGAAGGACCTAAGAGTCTGGGCTTTCCCTTACTTTCCTTTCTACTATTGAAAGGGAGGAGCAACCTGACTAGGCAGAAGTCAGAATACAGCTGTCCAGAGAGGGCAGCTGTGGTCAGTGGGGGAAGTCAGTCAGTCAGTCAGTCACAGGGTTTGTCATGATGGTGGTGGTGGCGGGTGGCAAGGGTTGGGGCGAGGGCAATGGAGAAAACAATGAAGAATCAGAGGAAACCCCCCCACTCCCGGACAGGCTATACTGAGACTGGACTCTCCCCCAACATCCCTCCCCCCCCCCTCACAGCTGAGTGGACAGAGGTGGATGGTGCTGGGAGGGGAGAAGAGAGAAAAGGGGGAGGAGAAGGAGAGACGGGGAAAGGGGCAGTGGAGGAAACAAGGACGTTTCTGTTCCTTTTCCAGGGATCTGGCCAGAGCTGGATGGAGGGAAAGTGTGTGAGTGGGACTTGGCATGAAATGACCAATGATGATGAGACATGACCAGGAAATTCCATTCCCCAGGACATTAGGGTCTCTGAAACTTGGGGGTGGGGTAGGAGAACACAAGGCGGGGTAAATGTGGGAGGTGAGGAGTGGGACAGAAGGCAAACATGGCCAGAAAAGGAAGTAAGAGCTACTGGCTGCCACTCTCCCTTAAAGCAGCCAGAGAAGGGTGGGTTGAGGAAGAAAAAGTGTGAGCTGGTGAACACTGGAGGAAGAAGTACTCAAAGCCATTGCCCACTATTTCAACCGCACATTCAAAGGGAGGGGGCTGAGAAAACAACAGGGGGGATCAGGATAAGACCACAGAAGGCCACATCCTGACAGCCAAGTAGTGCTGAGAACTCGGCTTCTCTGAGTCCCAAATCGGAAGAGTGAAATATAGCGCTGGGAAATACACCCCACCACCAAGGTCACACTAGGACTTAAAAGGACTCAGACACTGGCTCCCAGCCCAAGACAAAGCCTTTCTTCCTTCTGCGTGAGAAAATGAAAATGAGGTAGCCAGGCTTTCTTCTGGAAAATCCAGGCCCCAAGCCTCAAAGGTGCTGAGGGGGCGAGAAGGAGAAGGGATGTGAGGAGGGTTCCAGGAAAGCGGGATGTGCACAGGTAAGTTCCCCGGGCCGGTTCTAGCCCCAAACCGGTTTTCCCGGTCCCGCTGCCTCCCGCCCAAGGCCTCCAACCCGCTGCCTGACGAGCCTTCACAAGCAGCAGCTGGAGAGAAAGGGAAAACGGAAGAGAGAGAATGGAGAAAACGGAGGGGGCAATCCTGGCTGTAAGCCCAGGGCTGCAGGCGGTCGGCGCGGAGACCCTCGGGACAGGGGGGGCTGCCGAGGAACTCTGGAGACGGGGCGCTGGAGCCCACGTTTCAGCCAAGTGACAGGCATTCGCCCCAGCAGCAACCCTGCCGTTCCCCCGGAAAGGTCTTGTGGGGGCTGGAGAAGAACGAGACCCAGGCTCTAAGCCCCCACACCCCAACATATTCACTCACACAGACTCCACTTCTGTCTCCCCCACCATCTCTACCCAGACAGTCTCCGCTCCTCTCAACCTCGAACTCGGGTCGGGACCTCTCTGTGGAGCCTGCCGGCTCTTCCGTGGCGCCTGAGTCACACTCAGCCCTTCCAGGCCCAGCCCCGGTTCGCTGTGTCCGGCGCACGCCGCCACCGAGGTGAGTGAGGCTCCGGGGATCCCCTCTCTCGCTCCATCGCCCGCAACCCTCGAGTCCTCCCTTCCTGTCCCCCGCAGCGCGGCCGCCGGCCTCCCACCGCCCCGGCATCTCCACGGCCGCGCCCCCTCCTCCCCCACCCCGCATCCGGCGCGTCGCGGGCGGCCGGGGGCGCCAGCTCCACGCGCTCACCTGCTCTTCTCGGGCATCGAGGCGTCGGCTGCGGCTGGCGGGTTCCGCTCGGCGCCTACCGGCGTGGGGTTCCGGGGCTCGCTCCCCGGCGCGATGAGGAGCCGAGGGCGGGCCGGCAGAGGTGGGGCTGGCGGAGGACGGAGGGCGGAAGCGGGGCGACGCGATTACGAAAGCCATGCGGCTCGGCGCAGGGCGCTCGGCTCCTCCCTGGGCGGGCGGGGCACCGCCCCGAGGACGGGCTGGGAGGGGCCGCCGAGACCCCCCGCGGGCCGTCGGACCCCATGCCGGACGCCGCCCTTGACAGCGAGCCCGAGGACGTGGACCCGTCCCTGAGGGCCCGGCTCCGCAGCTGGGCGCCCGGCATCACACGCTCCCCTCGCGCACCCGGCACTGCGGGGCTAAACGAAGCGGAGGAGCCCCAAATCCCCCAGACCCAACCGAGTGCCGAGATCCGCACACACCCCAGTCTTCTCGTGCTCTACGCAAAAGGGAAAAGGGCTAGTTTTATTTACCTACGTGTGAGGGTGAGAAGGGAGGCGTAGAGATTAGGGGGGCCGGTGAAGAGTTGTTCTGATTCTCAAAAACACCTCATAATCTGAAATCCTTAAATTGGGGAAGAAAAAGACCCTGCCCTTTCCATTGTCTGCAGAGTTAAGATCTCTTAATCCATACGCATAAGATTAAAGCAAAAGACAATTGCTCATTCCTTGCACGCCCGTCAGTATGAGGTGCTGGAAGAGATCGGGAATAATTTAATCGTCCAGACCGAGAGCCCTAAGGAGATGCCTTCATCCTCTCCCTCCCTCAGGCGTTCTGGAACCTTTCGCTAGAAACAGGCGAGTCAGGCTGGGAGGAGGTGGGGGCGGGGAGTCCTTCCGCCCTTCTTAGGAGGGGCTGCATTGCAGGGGGAGCTGAGCACGCTGACTCAGTCATTGAGGAGCGAGAGACAGAAGACAAAGCCATCAGAGCCCCTCCAGCCTTCTTTTCCTCCAGCCCAGAGCAGATCCCGGAGCCCCCGAGGCACTTCCTCCACCTTTGGAACGCGCTAGTAATTCCTTGATAACAGGTGAACTAAACTGAAGGAAGGGGAAGGCGGGGGGTTTTGCAAAGATTTAAGAATAGCTTCCTGCGGTTAGGTTGAGAACCCCAGATGATGAGGTTGGGGGACAGTTCAAGAGAAGGGGGCGCTCTGAACAATGGGTACTTTCTCCACCTTGCTTGCTGTCTTTTACATAGGTGTTTCTAACCATTTACGTGTGGTTATCTCTCAGCACTTACCTCATTTCAAGGATCTATTTTTCTGTAATTCATTGTCCTCTGTAATGTAATCGTCAGTCTAATTATTTATATTTTGCTTTTCAAGCTCTTACAATTTAATCTACCAGGTTTTTGACAAATCTTTATTCCTACTGTATCACTCTAGCCTCTACTTCTCTATAGTTCCAATTTTTCCTTTCTCTTAATGTGTCATTGATGTTTCTGCCCTCACCCCCACACTTGTCTCTGTAGGAGGGAATTTGGGGAGGGAGGAGTGTGGTATAATATTTAGAGTAATCCTGACCTCCCTCTGAGTGGTCTCCTCCCCATCTCAAACCTTTGCTCCAAAGGAGGAGGCAGCTTGTGGTAGGAAGGGTGAGGCCCTCTGTGTCGGAAAGCTGCCGGATCCCATATTGCAATCAGGATAGCCATGGGAGCTAGGTATGGGGACAGATTCTGGAAAAGAAATGTTTATTTGCAACTCAATGAAATAGGTGGGGGAAAGTCATAGCTAATAGGAAAAGCCAAGCTCAGGGTGAGGCACCTGTGATGAGAACCCAGAGAGCTTCCATTCCCCTGTAGCCTCCCTCGCCCCTCCGCCCCTCCCCAGCACGATGGCAGCGTGACACAGCAAGGCCCTGTTGGGTAGGCCCTGGATGTCGAGGAAGGTCCACAGAGGGTCAGGACAAAGGGTACTCGAGTACGTCTGTGCGGCTCAGAGAGGGCGTGTCTTTTCAATCTCGAGATATTCTCTCGTGTATCTGAGAATACAGAGAGGGATATTTACAAGTTATCTTTATCTAAAATATCTAGATAATTTAAAATGAAGGATAGTGAGAACATATTGTGATAAAAGGTACCGTCCAAGCTCTTTAAGATAAGTAAATGATGTAAAGTAGTGCCCGTACCACCGTGAGGTATGGGTGGAGAACCTTCGGGGAGAGGGAGGGGAGGGAAAGCTAGCTGAAAGAAGACCTTTTGCAAAATCTGGGGTGCTTGGAAATTAAAAGCACATCACGTTAAGTCAGAATTTCATTACTAATGTAAAGGGAATTGTAGCTTCCCTAAGGTGTAGTCGGAGCTCTGGTGGCACAGTGGCTGAAGAGCTGGGGTCGGCAATTGGAATCCACCAGCCACTCCTTGGAAACCCTATGGGACAGTTCTGTCCTGTCCTGTAGGGTCGCTATGAGTTGGAATTGACTCATGACAGCAACGGGTTTGGTTTGCGGTCTTAAGGTATAGTCAGGAGTCTTGGTGGTGCAGAGGTTAAGAGCTCGGCAGCCAAACAAAAGGTCAGCAGTTTGAATCCACCAGCCGCTCCTTGGAAACCCTCTGTCCTATAGGATCGCTATGAGTTGGAATTGACTCGACAGCAGTTTTTTTTTAATGGTGTAGTCTTATGTTCCTGACTTGATTTTAAATGCCACCTCTGCTTGTATGAGCATCTTTCTAGAATGCATTTGCTACTCTCTGTACATGTCTCTAGGTCAATGGTATAACTAGAGATTTTAGGACTTTAGCATTTTGTAAATATTCCCTTTAGCTTTTTTAACTGCAAGATAAGCTCTTCAGGCACAGTCAGGGACTGTTTGGGCCATATCTGTGTACAGTACATTGAAAACGGACCAGATTGGGAATTATGAGACATGAGTCTATCCAAACTGGCTGAAAGGTTTCACAAACCACTAGATAATTTCTAAGGTGCCTTCTGCTTTTAACATTCTGTAGGTTTTTCCCCCCCATGATTCTATTTTTTTAAAGCCTGTTACGTGCCCAGCACACCCTGTGCTAAGCTCACCCTGGAGGGGAATTGTAAGAGAGGGGATGTAAAAGAAGCCAGCTAGCTAAGAAAATACGGGTAATATTATAAGAAAAAAATCCCTGTGGGCAGAAGTCAGTAACACTATTGACTCCTAGGGTTGGCTTCTTGGGATCTCTAGAGTCCTGAACCCAAGCAGAGGTTGGTTGGTTAATAGCTACAGCCATTTTCTGTGTCTGTCAACGCACGTCTCTGCGAATGACTGGAGATGATCAGAGCTGACTGTTGTAGGATGATGACATCACCTTTCCAACATGCTCCCCACCCTGCTCTAGTCTTCCCTGCATCACCCTCCTCCTAAGCAGCTAATCTGCTGAGTAATGTGCAATTCCTGGGGTTGATTTTGGAGCTTGAGCCTGCCGAAGAAGAAAAACAGCAACTTAGAAATCACTTTTAATATTAAAAACATCCTCGTCTACCCACTCACCACTCCTTGAAGCCCCCACACTCACACGTAGCCCTGTTCTACGCTAAGGTTTTCTTTTGCTGTTTTGTAATGACGTTTCCCATTATATGGGGGCGTTTGGGCGCCTGTGTAAGACCACTAGTTAGCAGTCACACTCCTTGTGAGAGCCAGTGGTGCGTGTTGAAAGGAAGCACTTTGAAACTTGAGATTTTATTTTTGGAGACAGGGCAATGTTCTTTCTGCTCCTTTGGGAACATTTCAAGTAAGGCTCCTTTCCTTGGCTAATAAGCAGCAGGGAGGAGGCCACAGGGAGATACAAGAGCCATGTAACATCAGGGTGTGGGTGAGCTGAGCAGAAAAGGTGATAGAATTAATCACTGAAGCATGAAAAAGTAGCTGATTCTGTTAAGAGATCTTCCCCTTTCGATCTAAATCTTGCTTGTAGTACCTGGAATTTCCAATCCATTTGCTCTCTACTATCAGGTGTATTCTGGCATTGGGATCCGAGAAAAGGGATCCTATTACAGCACAGGAAAATTCTTTTAGAACCTGGGTTTTACTTTGAAGGAGCAGTAGGCTAGAGAGAAATAATCTGTTAGGGCATACCTGTGGACTATAGGTGCAAGATGTTCATTGTATTAAACAGTGAGGGAAAATTAGTGAGCAGCTTTGAGTGTCTTTGGTGTGCAGAGCTCAGCACTTCTGGAGAAGGTACAGAGAAAAGTAGACTTGTATTTACTGTTGGAGAAATTCCCAGTCTGTTGAAGGAGATAAGACCATCGCCTACACAAGACACTTAATAGTGACCTGTAACCCCAAATAGATATAGTCAGGTAAACTTCTACGGGAGTGTTGAGGGGATGCTGGAGGAAATAGGGTAGATGGAGCTGGGAACGTTTAAGGATGTCATTCACAAAGAGGTCAGTTTATAGTAAAGAAGGAAAATAGAAAACAGAAATGTCATGGAAAACCTTTTCAGAGGTACCAGACCAAAGCAGGAAGAAGTCAAATATTTGTAAATATAATAGGAAAGACTCCTCTAGGGACTTATACAGAGCCTTGAAACTAGAATAGTCATTTAAGATGGAGAGTGGAGAAAGGTAAGCAAGGCAGGAATGAACATAACTGTAGTAGAGGATGTGTACTGCTAGGAAGAATGGGGTCAGGTTTTGGAAGGCCTTGAAAACCAGACCCAAGATCAACTAGATGCAGTAGGCAATAAATGAGTCATTCCAAGATGGGAAAAGTTAGGAATAGAGTAGGAAATGGTAATGGAGGAAGGGTTCCTGAAGTTTGTCCTTGGGAACTTGGATCATGGGCAGAGGTAAATGGGGGTGTGGAGTTTATAAGCAAGGAAAGGCCATAGGCCACAAGGAGATTGCTATAGTGTGAAAACTGACAAGTGGTTTCTTTCTAGGAAGCTATGAGGGACCCTGTGAGTAGCCAGTACAGCTCCTTTCTTTTCTGGAGGATGCCCATCCCAGAACCGGATCTGTCGGAGCTGGAAGGCCTGGGTCTGTCAGATACAGCTACCTACAAGATCAAGAGCAACAGTGATGGCAAAATGACCGGACAAGCAACCAGAGCAGAGCAGGAGAAAACCCCTGAAGGCGATGCCCTCCTTGAGTACAGCACCTTCAACTTCTGGAGAGCTCCCATTGCCAGCATCCACTCCTTTGAGTTGGACTTGCTCTAAGGCCAAGACTCATCTCCGCCACCACCTTGCCCTTGTTGTCTTCCCTTCCAGCCCCTTCCTTTCCACCCCTTTCTCCTTTTCATCTTGTTCTCTCCGCCCTTGTGTTCAGGTGGTGCTGATGAATCTGTCAGAGTTGTATGTATTTATTTATTTATCTATTTATCTTCCTTCTCCATTTCTCTCAAAAGCCCTCAAGCCACAAAGTAAAGGGATGAAGCAATGGAGTATTGGGTCACAGAGATTCCCCCTTTTCCCCCCAGATATTAACTCTGGACAGCAGGCCTGATGGGGGCATCAAAGAGCAGTACAGTAGGACAAAATGGAGGACTGATTTTTACTCCATTTTAATCAGCTGAAGAAATTGCTGAAACCTTCGTAATTCCTGTTCCAGTAACCAAATATTTCTTCAAGGGTTGATGAAAGCCTCAGGAGTTTTAATTTGGGATTATCTGCTACAAAACAGTAGGATTTTTAAAAGACTAAGGTGGCAAAAGACTCTTGCTTTTTTGATCCTAGACATTCTTATAATACTCTCTTTTCCTCAGATAAATTGGGGTTAGATAAAGATGTAAGATAGGAGGAATTAATACATCATGGAAAAGGAAAATAGAGGAAAGCATTGAATTATTTCAGAGACAGCTAAGTGCTCCCTTTCTCAAAAATGTGTTTCTTCAAGCCTACTCATTTTACAACTTTGTTCTAAACTGTGGGTTGAAAAATCTAGCTGAGGAAAATTAGATTTCAAATCTTATGATGCAATCTTGCTGATGATTACGATAATTTGTAAGGTTTTGACTCAACCTTTTAAAAGGCATAGGGTTTGGTGTTTAGTATTTTAGTCTTGCCCTCGTATTGTATTTACAGTGTATAATACTGATCAATGGGCCTTGGACACAGTTCTTCAGCCACCTTGAGACCATGAAATAAACACTCACATTCTGACCCTACACCTTGTCCCCATCCTTTCCAAAGTTATTGCCGCAGATTTGTGCTGCCATTTACTCATTTATTTAATAAAGGCATTCAATCCCAGGACTGAATTCTAGTTTTCTCTCTCTTCACAGGGAAGAATTATAGATCTCATAAATTAGTGTTGCTAATTTTATCTTTCTAATATTCTAATTTTCTAATATTCTACTTTGAGGGAGAATGATTTGAATAGCTTTTCTTTGTAAAATTAGTGAACTTCAGGTTGAACAGGTAGGTAAAAAGGATGAAATCAACTTAAAATTAGCAAGGTAGTTAGGAGAAACCCACAACCAACCACTCTATTAGGGCCCATCTGGTTGCCTACTGACTACTAGCGTTATATTTCAGGTAATAATTCTAGATGTCTCAAGAGGCACCTGTGGTTCTAAATCTGCTCGTCATGACCTCAATCTAGGTGCCTAAGAAAATAAATTCACTCAAATGTTATTAGCTTATGTATAACTCACCTCACTCTAAAAAAACTATTTGAACCTAGCTTAGAAAATTTGTGTGCCTGCTATATGAAAAGCACTGATCAGACAATATAAAAAGATGTAAACAGGAATGAATCAAGAGTCCTACCCTCAATTGTTAAAAAGGGAAGTAAATACCAAGAGAACTTCTAGGTTGGAAAAATGGAGTATTAACGAAAAGGCTGGCTGTTCAAACCACCCCCCAAGGTGCCTCGAAGGTAAGGCCTGGCGATCTGCTTCTGAAAGAGCAGTTCTACTCATGCACACATGGGGTCGCCGTGCAGAGACTTCAGAAAACCAACAACAAATACCAATATGGATAATCTTGGCAGTATGCCATAAGTAAAAATTAGCCTAGCCAGACCTAGACAAGTTCAGAGAAGGGAGAGCCATGTAAATCTTCCTCCTAGGACTTAAAAGGGCCACCAGCAATAACAAAACAAAATAAAGAACGGCGCCAGGAAGGTTCAGTGGTATGTCCTTTTCTATTTTTACGGATTTTTGAACAGACGACTCTGGCTGTGTTAGGACCAGAGCAGTCCTTTTATCACGGCCATTGGATTTGCAAACTGTAGGCTTCTTCCTTTTCCAAAAAGAAAAACCAAACCCTTCGTCGGTGAGCCGAATTCCGACTCAAAGCGACCCCATTGGCCGGGGTACAACTGCGCAATAGCGTTTCCTAGGCTGCAATCTTTACGGAAGCAGACTGCCACATCTTTTACCCCTTTCCAGTTCCCCCTCAAAAAGTGATCCAGTGATTTGTTTCCCTGTTCGCCCTGACAACTTGGCTCCGAGATCCTTCTATTCAGGCTAGAAATATGTGTCAGGCACCAGAACGCAATTCATGTGAAACGATCCAAACTTCGGCCAAGGCTGGGATACGGCAGCAAGTGTTCCCGTTAACTCTCAAACCGGTGGCCCGGAGAAGCAGCCAAGTGAGAGGCTGCCCACTCCAAGACCCGTGCAGAATCAGAACCCACCTCAGCGGT
Organism: Dugong dugon; assembly: GCA_030035585.1. NCBI lineage: Eukaryota > Metazoa > Chordata > Mammalia > Sirenia > Dugongidae > Dugong > Dugong dugon. The sequence continues at coordinate 196,282,019 of CM057462.1, read as the reverse complement.
CTCGGAGTCCCGAGCGCCAAAACAAACCAGCGGGCCGCCCCTGCCGGAACTATACGACACGTAATCAAAGAATCCTCCGCCTCGCTAAGTAGTCCTGATAGGATCTCTCGGGTACACACCTTTTCACCTCAAAAGGCCTTCAGTACATACGAAATGAGCCTCGGAGGTGTATCACCCATCTCTTCGGAAAGAAACGTGGGTTTTCTAATCATTTTCCCTCCACGCATTCCTCCGCCAGATTTCGGCCTCGCTGCGCCTTCACTTCCGGGTCCGCCATTTTGTTGCCTCCATTTCTCCACGAGGGGGGGTTAAAGGCCCCCAAAATATGCATATATGAAAAGGCCAAAAAGTAACCGTCCCTGACAAGGAGTCTTAACTAGAGAAGGAAACAAGACCAAACTGGCGGGCTCGGTGAAAGCGCAGCCGGCAGCGTCCCGGACGAGGAGGTGAGGGGGAAGAAGAGATGCGTGGGATGCGGGGGGGCGTCAGGGCTGGAAGGCAGAGCGCCATGAGGTCTTCCCCCTTCGGAGTAGCCCTGGACTTCTGGGTGCAGACTGAACCGAGCGGGGGCTGCCGGGGGATGGGAAGAGAGAGGAAGGGGATGCTTTCGGAAGGAAGGGGAGGGGACTGGGAAGAGGTGAAGGAGGGGGTGGGTGTGAGACTTGGGGCTGGGGAGCTGGACCACGGGGAGCCCGGGCCACAGAGGTGACCACTAGGGGGCGGCGCGGAGCCGGGCGGGGGGCTGTCCCCGAAGCTGAGAGAGACCTTGGCGTCTTCCCCCAAACTGGCTCCCTTCTTTCCGAAAGACGGGAGACGGGTGTGGGGAACTGGAGGGTTTATGATGGGGGGGTGGGGGGAGCGGGAATCTACTTCTCTGACCCCAGTGATAACCTTAGTGAGCCTAGTAATCCGCACAAGAGCGGTAAGGGCCCCGCCGCAACTTTCGCAGTTTGTCCAGCTGGCGGCCCAGTGGGGTCGTGTGCAGTGCGAAAAGATAAAACAAAATCGATTGTCAGACCATGAATTCTTCAGTTCTCTTTCCCGTTAGCTTCTTGCTATAACCACAAATTTCCTTGAGCCGGCGGTACCCTGCAGAGACCATCGCATTCCTTCCCAGAAGGACTGCGCTCAAGGGTCTCTCTTTTTTTTTTAAACGCCTGTGGAAAAAGATTTTTCCATGACTTACCTTCAACAGTTTGACAACATTTTGTCCCTTTGGGACCGTAATTCTGTCGTATCATTTGATCCACCCCGTGCAGTGGAGGTGTTCTTTAAGCATTTTTTTCATACATCCTTTGATAACAGTGATGGAGAACTGCCCCACCCAAATTCTTAATAGAAACAAAAGTAATCACTCCTTTTTAATAGAGTACTTTGTTGTCAAGAGCTCAAGCACTCATAAATTATTAAAGCACGCTTATCGAAAGTTCTTGTGTGTGTGTGTGGGAGGAGTGGGTGCTTTGTGTTCTTCTGTCATTCATCTCTCAAATCCTACGAGGCAAGTAAAATCAGTGTTTCCTCATCTGAATCACAGGGAAAATGGAGGTACCTAACCTGAGGGAGAATGTTTGCCCGCCCTTCTTGGTAATGAGGGAGCCCAGAAGTGCCTCGACTGTGCTCTAGTCTCTTAGGCTCCATCTCCTGTCTGGTGGCCAGCATTGACATAGGATGCTGGGAGAATGGTACAGTCACCAAAAGTGCTGTTACTTAAAATGTACCTTTTACCTTTACTTGAGATGGATGCTTCAGGTTAACTCAAAAGAAAGAAAAATAACAGAGTAGGGGGAGAAAAGAGCCTTGAAGAACGCATTTGTAGGAAACCTTTTTTATATAAGGCAGTGAATGTAACACCTTATTTACATTCTAATTCTGAAGTTTAACTGTGTCTTTGTACACTAGGAAATGAGACTTTTTGTGGCCTTTTTAAAGAATGGGATGACAAACTTGAGTTGATTGCCATTTAGTGGTACTAGTACACTACTCACAAATATGATTAAAGAAAAGTGATTAAAATATGTATGAAGGCAGACGATAGTGGAAAAAATGGATTGCTCAGAAATATTTTACAAGAGTTCAGGTGCTGAAGAGACCAGTTGCCTGGGATAAAATCAACTGATTTCAAGCGTCTTGTTTTCTAGAAGTATCAGCAACATGAAGCAAACCAAATTTGTCAAACATATACCTCAGCCTCCAACTGAATATTTTTTTGTGGTAGGGACTAGAGTTGAAATTTCATTGTTAGGATAGATAAGTCCAGCCTTGTGCCCACCTTTTTGAGCATCCTTGTATAGAATATTCTTTCCTTTTGTGATCAGTCAGTGTAGAGGTTTTTAAGTCTTGATGATATACCTTTTATATATAATGCATTTTGAGAAAATGTGAAGGAGTCATTTCTGACTAATTAACCACCTTAAAATTTGTTCCTGTTTTTAACTATTAGTAATAAGATAATTAAATTGAAAAGCAGATTTGATATTTTAAAATGAAGATAACCATGGAGAAATATGAAGTATCAGTGTTCTAAAAGAAGGTTTTGCTATTATTTTTTCCCTAGCATTTTCTTGAGTTCGAAAAACTGATGCTTGGGTAGGAGTATAGGAGTTCGCGCTAAAAAAGTTCACACTCTGCCCTTGAACATACGAATAGAGCCTGGACTGGATCCTCAGATATATTCATTTTGAACAAACTCTCCTGGTGACCTCCTGGATAGCAGCTTGAGCACGGAACTCTATGCTGTAGATAGTAAAAATCATAAAGTGGCAGAACGTTTTGCTGAAGCCAGTGGTTCTCAAATTTTCTGGTTTCAGTACTCCTTTACACAGTTAAAAATTATTGAGGACTCTAGTGTATTATATCAATTGGTATTTACTGTTTTAGGAATTTTTAAATGTTTATTAATTAAAAATAATAAACCCATTACATGTTAACATAAATATTTTTATGAAAACTATCTTGCAAATTAAAAAAATAGGGGAAAAGCATTGTTTTATATTTTTGCAAACCTCTTTAGACAGCTGGATTCTTATATCTTCTGCATTCAATCTGTTATATGTTCTTGGAAAAGCGAGGAACATTTCAATAGCTTTTTCAGTTAATTGTGGGTACTTCGATGCTACATAAAACCTCAACAAGTGGTAATTTTTTAAAAGTTCGGTGCATTGAGAAATCCAAAACCATACCAATGAGCTTTTTGTACTCTGTTACCTTGCCCATTGGTCTGTCTTTCACTTTGAATGAATCTTTTCATCCATGCATGATTTTGTAACATTGTACACTGGTCATTTGGAAAATATTGGTTCACCAAATTATGCAGATCTTCCCAATGTTGATTCATTTTATTATACAATATGAAAAAATCACGTTCGTTGATAACACCACTAATTTCATCAGAAAAATCTTTAAGTAATAGTAAGCTATCAAGTTCACAGTGGTGGGTACAGGTTTTCCAGAATTCTGATATTTGCTTGAAAGCTCAAATTATAGTTGGTAACTGGCAATAAATAATGTCAGTTGTTTTCCTTGAAGTGACAGGCTCACTTTGTTCATGTTAAGGAAAATATTTGCCAAATACCCAAGCCTCAATATCCCTGGTTTGTCTGTTCATCATTCGCTCATGTAAAAATGGTGTTCCATGGAAAAAAGCATTTACTTCAGTTTACAACTTAAATCACAGTGTTTTTCCTCAAGAAAACCATCATATTTCACGTTAAGTAAATGAAGCAGAAGTGCTTTATGCATATTTCTGATTTGTTACACAGAAATTATGAAGACCTGTACTCAAGGGTTGAGTTTAATAACATTAATAATGTTTACTGCTTCATCAAGGACATTCTTAAGTGGAACTGGCTTTTTCCCTCCTGAGAGTACCTGGCAGTGAAGAGTACAATGCCTGGCAGTAGTTTGAGTTGTACTAAGGCACCAGCAATTATACCCACTGTTGGATTTACACTATCAGCGCAAAAGTTAACATATTGAAAAGGTAAATAATGCCTTAATATAGTAACAGAAATAGTTTTGTTTTCGTGAACCCTTGAAAGGGTATCAGGAAGCACCAGGGTCCGTAAACCACAGTTTGTGAACTGCCGGCTTAGGCAGATCTGTGTTTGAGCAGCGAGGGTTTGTTTGCTCTCCTTAAACTTTGAGCATTATTCCGTCTTTACACAGTAGTCAGAACATAAAAACAAGGTTAACAGATGCAGTTGATTTAGAAACCTTGATGTGTCCTGTTTCACTGTGCCATCCAAAGATCTACAAACCTCCAGGAAGAGTAGTTGCTAATTAAAAAAAACCAAATCCGTTGCCATCAAGTCAGTTCTGACTCATAGTGACCATATAGGACAGGGTAGAACTGCTCCATAGGTTTTCCAAGGAGGACCTGGTGGATTTGAACTACTGACCTTTTAGTTAACAGGTGAGCTCTTAACCCTATGCCACCGGCGCTCCGGTTGCTAATAAAGGCTCCCAAATTTCCATCAAGCAGCCATTTTACAGCTGGACATCCTTCTTGCTTTTTGCCTAAAGATCAGGGTGCATTTTGTCGTTGTTGCTGAGAATATACGCAGCAGAACATGTACCAGTTCAACAATTTCTACATGTACGATTCAGTGACATTGATTACATTCTTCAAGTTGTGTAACCATTCTCACCTTTTTTGAGTTGTTCCTCCCCCATTCATAAACTCACTCCCCTCTAAGTTTCCTGTCTAATCTTTCGACTACTGTTGTCAGCTTGATCCCATACAGATAGTTCTTAAAGAGCACAATGCTCAAGGCAGACATTTCTTTACTAGTTAAGGTAAACTATTGTTTGGTTTTAAGAAGACTTGGGATATTTTTGGTTTAAGGTTTAAAGATTATCTCAGGGCAATAGTTTCGAGGTTCATCCAGCCTCCGTGACTCCAGAAAGTCTGGATTTCACGAGAATTTGAAATTCTGTTCTGCATGATTAGAGTACATGTTTTATTACTTTGTTGTTCCTTAAAATAATGTTCCTTAAAAAAAAAAAAAAAAAAAAAACCTTGCCATCGAGTTGATTCCAACTCATAGCGACCCTGTAAGACAGAGTAGAATTGCCCATAGCGTTTCCAAGGAGTGGGTGGTGGATTCAAACTGTCAACCTTTTGATTAGCTATCGACCTTTTGATTAGGAGTTGTAGCTCTTAACCATTGCGACCCACGGTCATTTCAAAGGGATGAAATGCTGTTTTATTGATTCCTAAGATTAAAAAGGTGGAATTAGAATTGTTTTGAGAGTACATTACATGTTTCCTAAGTATTTTTCTGAAGGTTGAAAATGAGAGAACTATTGGTTAGAACTTGAAACTTTCCCAAATATCTGATTTTCTGTGTTAGATGAGGTAGAAAGGAACTAACCTATCAGCCTGTCAGCTTGAGAAGCATCATATATACGTTCAAGTACAAGAAATCTAAAATCATTTTATAGGCAGCCTTCCTTGTGTTTGGGTTATAGCTTCCTGAAAACGCTTGTTCCTATGCATAAAGATGTCTTTGGTGGACTTGGGGAAGAGGTTGCTAGAAGCAGCGAGAAAAGGCCAAGATGATGAAGTGAGAACGTTGATGGCAAATGGCGCCCCATTCACTACAGACTGGGTAAGCTTAGTGGAAAGGTCTCTTGATTATTCCCAATGTGTAATTCTGTCGACCTTTTTCCTAGAGGCTAAACAGACTTCATTGATTTTTCTTCATTCTCTTTCTGCCTCATTCCCCTAAAAGAGTTTTGTTTTCTTTGTCTCATCTGAATATGTAGTTTTCTTTTTCTTTTAGTTTTTTTTCAAATTCAAAGAATCTCCTGTGGATGTATAGGTGGTGATTGTAAGGTATTTTGTGCTCGTGGTTTTCTATAATACTTTTTAGAGTATTTTCTAAAGGTTTCATTCTCCCCGAAGTGCACTTGTGTTATATAGGCTTCTGTAATCAGCTAGAAATTCAACAAAATCAGTGTAATAAGAGTGTATTTCTAAACTAATAAATTCTGGGTTTTTTCTCTAATATGTCTCGGTTAATAAGGAATGGTCTAGCCATTTTGTTTCCTTTACCACTCTTAACAAACGTTAAAGAGCAAGGTGTAATTTCATGAGCCTAGACAGACTGAGGTCCAGGTTATAGCACTGGCTTTCTCAGTGCTGATAGATTTTGTAAGCATTGCCTGATTTTTACAATTTGAGGAGAGAACCTTCTCCAGCAGGTTCTTAGCCCTCAGAAAATGGAGAAAGAGAAGACATGTGAGATCAGCATTTCTATAAATAGACCTGAAAAGAGCAATGTGATGAATCCAGTCAGGCAGAGAGGCTGAATGTATGAGAAACAAAGAATAAACTAAATAGGTTTAAAAAAAAAAAGAGCGGAACCCAAAGAAAGGAATGGATCTCTGGCCAACTGGATGCTGATAGATAATTCTTACAAGATCCGCCTTGAGATTGCATAGACTTGCTTATTGCTGTTGACATGCCATTGAGACATTTTTACTGCTTTTTCATCCCATTAAGTCTTGTTTGCTTTGCTTTACTGTAGCAACAGACTTCAGTTCCAGCCAATGAAATTTGTACCCCAAATTCCACGTGTAACTTTCTAGTCTTTTCTAAGAATGGTTTTGAACTTGCCTCTCCCTTCCCTTTACCCCTGACTCTGAGTGCTCTTGTGAATCCATTTGTTTACCTTTTTCTAAGCCCTGCTTAAAATCATATCCTTTAGGGAATCTTACCCGATAAATCCACCAGACTTAAATGTATTATACTTAGCACTTATTTAGCTGGTGACGTATTTGTTTTCCCATTAGTGTATTGTCAGTTTTTTAATTTAATAATTTTTTCAGTCCTATCTGCCCAATCGGATTCTCTCCCCAAAGACGGGAGCAGTAGGATTCACCTCCTGTCTGTTTGTGTCTCTCCAGTAATGAGCCAGGACTCTCCACACAGTGGCTGTTCAATGAGTGGTTATTTTCCCACAGCTCGGAACATCACCCCTCCACCTTGCAGCCCAGTATGGCCATTATTCCACAGCAGAAGTGCTCCTGCGAGCAGGAGTTAGCAGGGATGCCCGGACCAAAGTGGACAGAACGCCTTTGCACATGGCCGCAGCCGACGGACACGCACACATCGTGGAGCTGCTCGTCAGGGTAAAGCCAGACATCCACCTCCCTGCTTTCTGCCTTGAACAGGTGGTAGGAACCTGGGCTGGAAGGATTCAGTTAGGACACTTTATAGCGTTGAGCTGCACCTCTTTCAAGAGTCAGCACAGCTATGAGGAGTTTGTTTTCTCATCTTTAAAGGGTAGACAGACTTAATTGATTTTTCTTCCTTCCCTTTGTGCAGGTGTTCTCTGCACTTATGCTCGTTTTATCAGGCCCTCAGCTTTCTGTTAATAAATGCAACACAAATATATTCTTTTCCCCTTCCTTGCCCATCTGTCATAATTTCCCAGTAATGTCCTTAGAAGACCCACTCGTGGAAATCATTATGTCTGTCAGCGTTCAGGAGAATTTGAGGAACGTTTTCTCTTTGATATTCCTTAAACGTGATCTAAATGTGAATATGTGTAATCACAATGGAAGTCATCTGTATTTGGTGATGGGATCTTGCACCTGTGTCGCTATAACCAGTATCTGTTGAAAACATTACTTTTTCGGGGACAGAACGGTGCAGATGTGAACGCCAAGGACATGCTAAAGATGACAGCTTTGCACTGGGCCACAGAGCACCATCATCGAGATGTTGTAGAGCTGCTTATCAAGTACGGAGCTGATGTCCATGCTTTCAGCAAATTTGATAAATCTGCCTTGGACATAGCCTTGGAAAAAAACAATGCCGAGATACTGGTCATTCTCCAGGTACGCTGCTTTTTATACTCCCCACAGTATACCTCAGTTGAAGTTAAGGGGTTTTTGTAGGAGCTGAATCAAAATTACCAAAGTAGTACTTTCTAGTATGTTTCAGTCTTGTGACTCAATGCCATTAGAATCTTTAAAAAAAATTCGTTAGAGCCCTGAATTTTTCCAGGTGATTGAAGAACAATGTGTGGCCAGTCCAAAAATAACATTTATTTGGCTTTATTTATTAGTTTTTCCTCCCTGTGAAAATTTCTCATTTCCCTTTCTAATTAGGCTTAACTTGAGATAATATCAAAAGCCACTTTGTGTGTTTTGAGTGTACATCAGCTGATAGGCGATAGCACATAGCTCTAAAGTGTATTGGTTCATGAGGAAGCATCTCAGAATTCAGAATTAGCCAGCTGTGGTAATTATTCGCTCATTAACCTCTTAAGCAGGCACCTGTATACCAGGCACTGTTCTAGGTTGGGGACATTAGGATGGGGACTGCAAAGACCATAAGACATGGCCATGCTATTGGGGTGTTTACAGCATTGCGGGGGTAGAAGACAGGAAATAAAGCATTATAAAACTACGTGATAAACACATCTAGCAAGTGTTACATGAACACAGAGGAGGGAGCTTTAATTATACGTAAAATTTGAACTGAGTCTTGAAGGAGAAATAGGCAGAGAAGTGAGAAAATGATATCCTAGGCTAGGAGACGATTAAATCAGAGACACAGAGGTGTGAAAGAACATGAAATGTTCAGGAAAGAGTAGTCCTGTGACTTGAGAACCGGCAAAGGAAGTGGAGTTTGGGAATAGCAGAAGCTAAGGCTTGAGAGTTAGGCTGGGCTCTGAAGTAGCGGTGTTGTATGGCATGCTAAGGAGTTGAGACTTTATAAGCAGCGAGAATCCAATAGGAGCTTTTAGATAGAGGATGACTGATATGATTAGATTTGTTTTATAAAGATGATTGTTGGAGTGTGGCACACAGGCTGGAGAGAGGAGAGAGGCTGAAGAACTATTTAGTTACTCTCATTAGGCCTGGCAGGATCCACTGAGGGCTTGAACTAAGGATGTGACAGGAGATAAAAGGGCAGATTCAAGGAAGAATTTAACAGCAACCGGAGAATGGATAATCTATTTCTACTAAAGTTCTTAGCAAGGGGATAACTGTATATGAAAAATAGATGCCCATGTCTTTTGCATTTCCAGGTTTTGTCTGTCTTTACTGACAGATGGTTCTCTGCAGACTGGTTATCCTCTTCAACTTTCAATTCCTTGTTTAGAGTTTCTTTCATAACTGGACTTTTTTAGTAGTGGTCATGTCTGTAGAAAAATGCTTCTGAAACTAAAAAAATAAACATAAGCATTTTTTCTCAGAAACTGAGCAAGTATCCTGGAAGCAGAATGCGGCATATGGAACTAGCCTTTAAAATCTGGCACTCATTATTTGCTTGTTATATGTTCTCCTAGGAATTTCTGCAATGGCAGAATGGAACAAGTAGTTGGATGAAACTCTGGAGAATATTGTTCTCTGCAGGGAATGAGGGATCCCCTGCCAGCAAGTTGACTAGTAGATAATTGGATCTTAGAAAGTGCTGGAAATTATTTTCTAGACTATTGAGGCTGACCCCCTCATTTTTCAAATGAAAAAATATCAAGACCTAGAGAGGTTGAGTGAATTGTCTAGAAGTTTTCGCCAGTAATACATCTTTGCTTTTCTAAAGTAGTAACAAGCTTGGGAAAACAACCTAACATCTCCGTTGTCCTGGTCTGAAAACAAAAACAGCCTTAATGAGAACGCTGAGCTCCCTGGGACTTTGTGTGCCAGAGCTAGTTCTGCTTGATAGAGCACTGTCAGGGGGTTGGGGGTGGAGGGGGCTGTGTAGTTACTGTATAGCCAAGGCTAATAAGTGTCCTGACTTTGAAATATGCCGCCCTGCTTGGTAGGAAGCAATGCAGAGTCAGGTGAATGCCAATCCCGAGAGAGCCAACCCCACGACTAACCCTGTGACTGTGGCTGCTCCCTTCATCTTCACCTCGGGAGAAGTCGTGAACCTCGCCAGCCTTGTTTCTTCAGCCAGCACCAAAACAACCTTAGGTAATGTTCCGATAATGTGGCATCTAGACTTAAACATGAACAGAACCTCAGGTGTTCCCATAAGATGGATGGAGAATCTCTCTGATAACCCATCACCCCTTTATTAAAATATTCCCCACAAAAACATTTATGATGGATCTTAAACTTAATACATTTATTCCTTCTGGGGAGAAATTTTACTTAAACTGAGGGAAGATCAAACACAGAGATTATACATGGATACTAACTCTGAGAAAAGTTAACTATTCTACAGTGTTATGCCTGACCCCCAAAAAGAAAATACAAGGGTGTCTCAATGTGGTACTGCTAAGGAAATAGGGAAATATTCATAGTCTAAAGCAGTAGCAAATAAACTAACCATAAGTGGAGAGGTGATATAACAGAGATACATGTAATTATTTGAATAAAGAGTCTTGGTTTGCATGAGAGCATATTTAAAAACAAAATAACAGGGAAAAGCACTTGGTGTTGATTTTTGAGACCCATGTGTTTTTAACAAAAGCTTCTATCTAAAAAGGAGCAAATGAGTTTGTTTTCAGCGTCTCCTTTTACAAATACTTGTTTTACGATGGAGGAAGTTGTATCTTCATTTAAATAATTTTTCCCATTGACTGTTTCTGACTTTCATTTAAACAGAACCACCTGTATTCTTAGTTACGTTTGTATAATATCAAAGGAAGGGTCTTGAATGAGGTAGTCTTTTGAGAGGCAGTGTGGTAAAGAAGAAGGAACATATCTACAATATGCATAGAACTGGTTCAAGTACTGCTTTATGGACTGGCTTGACCTCGGGAAAATTACTTATTTCTCCAAGCCTTGTTTACTTTGTAAAATTTGGACGTAATAATACCTATTTTATAAGGATGTTGTGAGACTTTGAGAGTTTGTATTTCAGAGCCTATTTCACAGCAGGGCTTCAATAAAAATAAAATTAAAAAAAAAAAAAACCCACTGCCATCAGGTTGCTTCCGACTCATAGTGACCCTATAGGACAGAGTAGAATTGCCCCACAGGGTTTCCAAGGCTGTAAATCTTTATGGAAGCAGACTGCCACATCTTTCTCCCACGGAGCGACTAGTAGGTTTAAACCATGAGTCGTTTGGTTAGCAGCTGAGCAATTAACCACTGTGCCAGCAGGGCTTCTCTAATACCTATTGTTAACTGAAAATACACCTTCTCAGTGAAGAGTGACTGTCATGACCACCAGGGGGCAGTAGTGGTTTTCATTTTTTTAGGCCATCAACAATCATTTAAAAATCAACCAGTTTGCTTCAACTGGATGCTTAAAAAAAAGTTAGCGTAAATATGCATATAATCAGATCATTCACAACCTTGTGGATTTGAAGTGGGTTAAGCCAGACTGATTAGAACAAGTAACTTATCATCAAAGGTTCACGAATGTGCAAAGAGCTAGAGTTGGTCTTAGTGTAAGTGCCGTGGTTCTCCAGACCTCATCTGGGATGGGAAGCCAAGGAGACCACATTCAGCTTAGAGATGCTTCTGCCTTGGTTCCCGTGGGCCAGTTTCATGCTTGTTATGTTGCTTTTGGCAGACCTGTTCTTCTTTCTCTCCTTTGCTATGTTGGCAACTGCAAATTGAAATTGCTACACCATCACAAACAGCTGACCTCCCAGTATCATCTTAATTATGAAGCAGTTCTGGCCTACCTGATGCTAAATCAGTACAGATGAAAGAAAGGACAAAAGTTAGAGGACAAATTCAGGTTGTTATTAAACTGGGTTAAAGAATTTTCTTTTCCTGAATGGTGGGTGGGCTTCTTGTTTCCTGTTATCAAAGAATATCTTTAAGAATTAACTGACCGTATCCTATTATTATCGTCTTGTTGGATATTTTTGATACCAAAATCCAGTTTGCAAAGTTTGCTTTCAGTTTTCCATTTGTGACTAAGGATATCAGTCATCATAAGTGCCACCATCAAACTGTGGCCATTAGGGAAGGCAGACTAATTTAAACATTAATCAGGGCAAAACACAGCTGAGAAGATGAATTTCTTGTTTCTGCACAATCATAAGATGCACTCCAAAGTTGAATATAAATAGCTTTGTATTGGTTCATAAAAAGCACACACTTTAGAATCAGATGAATTAGTTTCCAGTCTGGACTCTGACACTTACTAGCTGTATGACCTGCAAGTTACTTAGCTTCTCTGGGTCTGGTTTTCACTAAATTATTGAGATTGTCTGGCCTGCCTTAGCACATCCTCCTAAATCTTGGTCTGAAGAGTTTGTTTTTATAAGCCACATTCCAAATGGGTGACAGAGTCACGCCGCCTCCCTTCCAAAAACAACAGCATCCACATATGCTTTACTGTATTTTATGTTGGATCTTATATTAAGGACAAGGAAGCAGTAAACATTATTAAACAACAGATGTACTTTATTTTCTTAAAATTCATTGAGATAAGTCTAAAGAGATAACTTGCATTGTCTCTTACCAGTTTCCACTGTGTATGTCAGAATACTAAACCTGATTTTTCACAAACATTCTTTCTTCATTTTGCTATTGAGGGGAAGTTGATTGAGTTATCGTATTTGAATCAAAGAGGAAGCACCCTTAGGTTGGAATCATCATATGCTTAAAGGCATGTAATGCCTTTGTCACGAAGCAGTTTGACCACCAGTCCCCTTTAGCTGCGTGGCCTACCTGATGCTTAGCCTGCTTGAACTTTAATTATAACAGCCTTTTTTTTTTTGTTGTTAGTGATTTATAAACTTAAAAAAACCATATTCCAATCTACATGAGGACATACAGGCAGTCCCTGAATTATGAACAAGTTCTGTTCCTAAGTCTGTCTTTAAGTCAAATTTATGCGTAAGTCAAAAGGAACACTTAAGTGCAGTTCATATCCAACGTCAGTTAGTCAAATGTTTGCTTTACAAGGATGCCCTTTATCACCACTTTTATTCAGCGTTGTGCTGGAGGTCCTAGCCAGAGCACTTAGGCTAGAAAAAGAAATAAAGGGCATCCAAATTGGTAGGGAAGAAGTAAAAGTTTTTCTGTTGAGATGATATGATCGTATACACTGAAAACCCCAAAGAATCCACAAAAAACTACTGGAACTAATAGATTTCAGCAAAGTATCAGGATACAAGATAAACATACAAAAATCAATTGAATTCCTCCACACCAACAAAGAGAACTTCAAAGAGGAAGTCACCAAATCAATACCATTTACAGTAGCCCTTAAGAAGATAAAATACTTAGGAATAAATCTAACCAGAGACATAAAAGACCTACACAATGAAAACTACAAGACACTACTGCAAGAAACCGAAAGAGACCTGCATAAGTGGAAAAACATACCTTGCTCATAGATAGGAAGACTCAACATTGTGAAAATGTCAGTTCTACCCAAAGTGATCTACAGATACAATGCAATCCCGGTCCAGATTTCAATGACATTTTTTAATGAGGTGGAGAAACAAATCACCAACTTCATTTGGAAAGGGAAGAGGCCCTGGATAAGTAAAGTATTCCTGAAGAAGAAGAACAAAGTGGGAGGCCTCACCCCACCTGATTTTAGAACCTATTATACTGCCACAGTAGTCAAAACAGCCTTGTACTGGTACAACAACAGATACACAGACCAATGGAACAGAATTGAGAATCCAGACATAAATTCATCCACCTATGAGCAGCTGATATTTGACAAAGGCCCAAAGTCCGTTAATTGGAGAAGACAGTCTCTTTAACAAATGGTGCTGGCATAACTGGATATCCATCTGCAAAAAACTGAAACAAGACCCATACCTCACACCATGCACACCATGCACACCATCAAAATGGATCAAAGACCTAAATATGAAATCAAAAAACGATAAAGATCATGGAAGAAAAAATAGGGACAACGCTAGGAGTCCTAATACATAGCATAAACAATATGAACCATAAGTAACAATGCACAAACACCAGAAGATAAACTTGATAGCTTGGAGCTCCTAAAAATCACTTATGCTCGTCAGAAGACTTCACCAAGAGAATCAAAAGACAGCCTACAGACTGGGAAAAAATTTTTGACTACGACGATTCCAGTCAGCGTCTAATCTCTAAAATCTCAAGATACTGCAAAACCTCAACAACAAAAAGACACATAACCCAATTAAAAAATGGGCAAAGGATATGAACAGGCACTTCAACAAAGAAGACATTCAGGTGGCTAATAGACACATGAAGAAATGCTCACGATCATTAGCCATTAGAGAAATGCAAATCAAAGCTACAGTGAGATACCATCTCACCCCAACAAGGCTAGCATTAATCCAAAAAACACAAAATAATAAATGTTGGAGGTTGTGGAGAGACCGGAACGCTTATACACTGTTGGTGGGAATGTAAAGTGGTACAACCACTTTGGAAATCGATTTGGTGGTTCCTTAAAAAGCTGGAAATAGAAGTACCATACGATCCAGCAATCACGCCCCTTGGAATATATCCTAGAGAAATAAGAGCCGTCACACGAATAGATATATGCACATCCATGTTCATTGCAGCACTGTTCATGATAGCAAAAAGATGGAAACAACCTAGGTGCCCATCAGTGGATAAATGGATAAACAAATTATGGTGTATTCACACAATGGAATACTGTGTAACAATAAAGAGCAACAGTGAATCCGTGAAACATCTTATAACCTGGAGGAATCTGGAAGGCATTATGCTGAGTGAATTTAGTCACAAAAGGACAAATATTGTGTAAGACCACCATTATAAGAACTCAAGAAAAGGTTTAAACACAGAACAAAACATTCTTTGATGGTTACGAGGGTAGGGAGGGAGGGAGAGGGTTATTCACTAACTAGATAGTAGACAAGAATGATCTTAGGTGGCAGGAAGGACAGCACACACTATAGGGGAAATCAGCACAGTGGGACTAAACCAAAGCTAAGAAGTTTCCGGAGTACAGCCAAACACTTTGAGGGACAGAGTAGCAGGGGTGGGGGTCTGGGGACATGCTTTCAGGGGACATCTAGGTCAACTGGCATAACAAAGTTTATTAAGAAAATGTCGTGCATCCTACTTTGGTGAGTGGCATCTGGGGTCTTAAAAGCTTGCAAGTGGCCATCTAAGATGCATCAGTTGGTCCCAGCTCACCTGGAGTAAAGGAGAATGAAGAACACCAAAGTCACAAGGAAAGTATTAGCCCAAGAGACAGAAAGGGCCACACAGACCAGAGACTTCATCAGCCTGAGACCAGAAGAACTAGATGGTGCCTGGCTACCACCAGTGACCACCCTGACAGGGAACACAACAGAGAATCTCTGATGGAGCAGGAGAAAAGTGAGGCGCAGAACTGAAATTCTAGTAAAAAGACCAGACTTAATGGTCTGACTGAGACTGGAGGAACCCCAGAAAGCATGGCCTCTGGACTCTCTGTCAACCCAGAACTAAAACCATTCCTGAGCCCAACTCTTCAGACAAAGATTAGACTGGACTATGGGACGTAAAATGATACTTGTGAAGAGTGTGCTTCTTAGCTCAAGTAGATACATGAGACCAAATGGGCAGCTCCTGTCCAGAGGCGAGATGAGAAGGCAGAGAGGGTCAGGAGCTGGTTGAATGGACACGGGAAATCAGGAGTAGAAAGGAGTGTGCTGTCAGAGTATAGGGAGAGCAATTAGGTTCACATAATAATGTATGTATAAATTTTTGTATGAGAGACTAACTTGAATTGTAAACTTTCACTTAAATTACAATAAAAAAAAGAAAGTCTTAGTATATAGTGTACCTTTCTGTGCATAAAAAACATTAAAGAAACCCTTCTAGATACCCTAAAACATCTTTAATGTAAAAATACAGTAATAATATAACGTTCTAATGCCCATTGCAAAGTAGCGCCCGTTTGTTACTACAAACCATTGTATGTATCTTGAATTTTAATACGGGTTTTAAGTCGGATGTTCAGCCCGGGGACTGCTTGTATCTAAACATTGCTTGTTCCTTGTCTCCTTTGAGGAGAGGTTGTGGCTCTTATGTCAGCATTCGGTATGACAGACTGGGTGATGAGAAAAGCAGGAACCAAGCAGGAAACCTAGGGAACAAGATGTAGCTGGAGCTTGCTCTGCACAGGAGTCATTACATAGTCTCCTTCTGGAGGTCAGGCGCCAGGGGCCACTCAGACCATTTGTTCCCAGGGTATGTTGTGAGAGAATTAGAATAAATTGGGGCTATCATCACTCTCTTTTCCCTCATCCCCACTCCCAGAGTCGTCATCCAAAAGCTTTGAATAAACTGGTTTGTGCCTATAAAGGGTACTACAGAAGTAATCCACAAAATTGAAATTTATAAAAGAGATTACCTAGATGAGTCGTATCAGAAAAGGATTATTTGCTCTGTGGAAGGATTCACTGTAAGGAGTGTTAAATAGGAGTTTCCTCAAGTGTTTTACAGATAACTGATTTCTTCACAGAAGAAAGGGTGGAAAGAATCTTTAAGCATAGGTAGTGGGAAAACTTACAAATTAAAATTACATTTAAAAAGAAGATAAGTGTATCAGTCAGAGTCCAGTCAGGAGACAAAACTACACAGTAATTTATAAATTTATACCTAAGAATTACTAACTAGTATCAGTGGGTTAACTCTGTGAGGAGAACTCTGAGGCGTACAGGAAGAGCAGATACAGGGGGCAGCCACTCCATTTATCCTGGCAAAGCTTAACCTCATGCCAGCTGACAGAGAAGAAATGTTTATAGGGTCCAGCTCCAGTAGGATGAGACAGGACAAAGAAGAGTAGAGTTGGAGCTGAGAGGCAATAAATGGCTAACCTAGCCTAATAAGTATCTCTGAAAGTATGGAAAAGACATAAGAAAATGTCATTCATTTTCTAAAAGTTAGATTTATGCAAACCTTTTGAGTAATACTTTTGGTTCAGAAAGTTAGGTGGGCCTGTTGCAGAACGGATACACTCCCTCCTGGAATTTGTTCTGTAGGAACAGTACACAGATGAGGCAACAGGTTACGGTGAAAGTGAAAAAGCCCTTCACGACATAACTGAAGTGGATAATATTCATTTCTGCCATTAATGCACGGTGCTGCCTTTGAAATTCAACAGCGGAGATGTTAGGTTTTTAGCTTGCCTTGCACTAGATGTCAGTTGTGTTCTTCCCACCTTTCTAGCTGACGGACAGAGGTAGTGGGATTGAGTGTAGCCACGTGGGGCCTGTTCCCTCGCTGTAGGTTAGTCTGGAGTGAGGCAGGCTTTGTAGGCTTCCCGCCTGCTGCTGAGGGGAGCTCTGACGGGCAGCCTCCTGTCTGTCAGCCAACACTCCTCACCTGCGGGGCCAAGAGAATGCTCAGGTGAGAGGAGCATAGCAGCCCTGTACTGAGCATATGGATGTCCTCTCCCTTAAGAGACAGACTTTTAAAACCATAAAAGAGGTTTATATCAGTTTAGACTAGACAGCAAAATGAAGGACAGTAGAGGGAAAAGCTGGAGTTTGGATTGAATAAGCCATTTTTAGTTCATCTCAGTTTACTCTCTCCATGGACCTTATTTGCCTTTTTTACTGAAATAGGCGACCCGCAGGCCTCGAGAGTCCAGTTCTCAAATGCTACCCCCTCGGTGCTGGCCACGCTAGCAGCTCTCGCTGAGACGTCAGCCCCGCTCTCCAACCCACACAGAGCCACAGGTGGGTAAGGACATCTGCCGGGTGGATGGGTCGCCACTCTCCTCTTGTGTCTTTAAGTCTACAGCAGACGTAATTTGCATGAAATATCAAAGAATCGTGGTTAATTAGGCATCTGGGGACCTGGGATCCTTGAGCGTCAGAAGGACAGTCTGTAAGGGATAGAATCAGAGAAGGCCTGAGTTCTTCCTTGTGTTTCTGCAGTTCCAAGTTTGTTTGCCCTGACTCTAGTTGCTTCGGATTGAAATATTTAGTCTTAGCAGATTTTTTGGAAATACTCTTTATGTTTTGACTGATGCTGTCATGGAATGATTCAAAACAGCAGCCTAGATAGCTTCTATTAAAGTATCCAAATATGGGGGTCTGCCTGCCCCCTCTCTCATTGTTATGCCCAGTGTACTCCAGGCAGGCTGGCTTGTATTTTCACTGAAGATGTTATTTTGGCATTTCCGGTGGAGTTGGGCAGATGCGTGCTGTATAATGCTTTTCCGATATTTAAAACAAAAAAGTTTCAAGTCGCTTAGCCAGAGCTAGTGGTCTGTGGGGAAGAGGCTTAGTGCTTCACTTAGGTAAAGGCAAGGCTCAGTAGTCATCCAAGAATCTTTCTGGAACCCTCTGGGAGTCTGCTCTATCATAAATAAAAACAGATTGTTCTGAATTCTTTCTGCCCTTGACATTTGGGTGGTGGGAACATTGCTCCAGGCCTGTTTTTCCTCCCAGCAGCCATCATGGAGATCTCCTCAGATGGGCGTGAGCGGACAGTATGGCAGAGGGGGAAGGAATGGATTAAACTTGTTCTGGCTGTCCTGTCGTTTTACTGTTTGATCTTTGATAAATCACTTAATTTCTCCAGGTCTCAGTTTCTTTGTCTCTAGCATGATGGTTGGATTAGCTTTTCTGTCAAGGTCCTTTCAGCTCTAACATATCCCGGTTCTTTGCTTCTAAGAGGTGTGAAAGCTCTATTTCCATTGAACTACCTGAATGTGTCTGATATGGATAGTCCATATCCCACTTGTTGCAAAGTTTTACCTACTCTTTAGATAAAGAAATTCCATGGAGGTAGCAACCGTTTCCCCTAATAACCTGTCGCTATCGGGTTGATTCCAACTCATAGCAACCCTACAGGACAGAGTAGAACCGCACCATAGGGTTTCCAAGGCTGTAATCTCTTACAGAAGCAGACTGCCACATTGTTCTCTCATGGAGCGGTTGGCGGGTTCAAACTGATGACCTTTTGGTTAGCAGCTGAGCTCTTAACCACTGCGCCACCAGGGCATCTCTTTCCCCGAATAGTGTTTAGTTTATTGGGATATTGGCTAATCAAACTGAAAATCTTGATTCAACATAATATATGTAAAGCTTCTAGAAAGGTACCTGGCCCATAGTAAGTGTTAGCTGCTATTAAGGTTATTGCTGATCTGTTAGGTGGGAGAAGCCATCTGCTTTTTTTGCCTATTAAACTTCTTTAGTGCTTTGACTATTTGATATATTGTTTTGTTACTTCACTATGAAATGTCTCCATTTTCTTTTAGAAATAGATCTACTCTAATTTATGGTTTTTTTCCCCCATAAGTTCCTCAGATTTATTTAGGCTTTAAAGATCCTCCCTGAAAAACAGGTTCTAAGATCAAGTATGTTTGGGAAATTCAACCTGTCTTACTCTTCACTGAAGACTCACGGTGCACATTAGTCTGTTACGGTCTCTGATATTTCCTACAAAACAAACAAACAAGTTTAAGCATCCTGAGAACAGCATTTGAAAGCTCATTTGCAAATAATCCATATTTAGTGCCAGCTGTTAACATCTCACTGAAGACATTCTAGAAAATACTCTTCTCATGCAGCCCTGTCTTCTCTTCTCCTCTGACATAGCATTGTTCACAAGAGCTTGCTTTTGTGAACTGCTGAATCCAACAGTGTTTTCAAGTTTCCCTCTGTCCCTGAATATTATCAGTTTCAAGGAGGCTAAAATTGCTGTACTCGTGTTTTGTGTCATTTTGTTTTTTAAAGCTGACGTTTTACATTTACTTCTGTCATCTCTAGCCAGTTCAGAGGAAATGGTAGAAGGCAATTCTGTTGACTCATCACTCCAGCAAGTGGTGGGGAGTGGAGGCCAGAGGGTCATCACCATAGTGACCGACGGAGTCCCTCTGGGTAGTCTCCAGACAGCAATCCCTACTGGAGGCATTGGCCAGCCATTTATTGTGACAATGCAAGATGGGCAGCAAGGTGAGTTGTCCCAGTTAGACAACTGCTCATTAAGTATTTCAGACGCCCAGCACTTAGCTAAAACCAAGGCGTTAAGGCACAGAGTGGCAATGGGAAGATGGCAGGTGCAGGATGGGTGAAGAAGCACTGAAAAAGAAGAAGACACCAGTCTGGCAAAGGTTAATTTCCCTAATATATATATGAGGTTTGAGGGCGAGAACCAGTCTGGTAGAAAAAAGAGCAAATAACAGGAACCAATAGTGCACAGAAAAGAAAACACTGATGGCTCTTAAAAATATGAAAATGTGTTCAACCTACGTCATTCATAACAAGAGAAATGCAGCTAAGTGCTGCACTAAGCCACCATGGTGCCGTCAGGGTGCCAAGAAATAGGCACTCTCAAGTAGCACTGGGGAGAGCGTGAGTCAGTGCAGCCTTCGGAGAGCAAATCGGCAGCAGCCATCGGTATTAACAGCGCACATACCCTTTGGCTAACAAGTTTTTCTCCCCCCTAGGAATTTCTCCTCACACACAGAGAAATGACACATATACCAGCGTATTCACTAGAGAGTTATTTCTAATAGCCAAAGATAAAAAAGAGCCTACATATATGTCAGTAGGGGAATGAATGAATAAATTATGGTACACCTAAACAATGGAATACTCTGCAGCTATAAAAAGGAAAACAACAACAAGGAAACTTCTTCTATACCAGTGTGGTCCAACTGCCAAAATACACTGTTCAGTGGCGAGAGCAAGATGCCGGGCAGTGCGTGTGTCACGTGCCACAGAGCCTCAGACGGCCTGGGAGAACATACGGGACACTGATAACATGGTCACTTCCAGAAAGCTAGCTAGGGCTGGGTGGGAAGCTTTTCACTGAATATACTTTCATAGCTTTTGATTTTTGAACATGTGAATATATTATTCAAAAAATAAGTGTTGAGATGATTTATCACATTTATAAAAATAAACTGCATCTAAGAAGTAAAAAAAAAAAAAAATTTTTTTTAAAAGAAGCCAGTGTATCATAACTTTATTCCTTAAAAATATTGGAGGTTGAAAAACGGAGGATTGGTATCATTGCGTTTCTCTGTGTCACCACATCTGGCTTGGTCTAAATGATTGTGAGGGTTTTCTCATTTTCAGATTGTTCGAGGAGATGAATCTCTGCTGTATGGAAAGAGAGAATAGGAATAAAATCTTTATAATCCAACCTTGTTACCATAAATCCTTATTAGTCCTGTTTGAAAATATACTACTGCTATTTCTGTGAACGTGATGATCATTTTAAGTTTTTTTTGTTGTTGTTGTTGGAGGGGGCTCATTGGGTAGGTGAGAGACTGCTTATAATGGAGATAAATGAGAATGGAGTTGCTTTGGAGAAAAAGAATAGAATTTGAGGTTTTGCCTAGGTGAACTACTCTTACTAATGTGTTTAACCAGGTCCAAAGAAGGAACACAGATTCTGTGAATTACCTACAGCAGGTTTTAAATCCCTGACCAAACTCCCATCTTCACTCAATGTAGGTCTAAGCTGCTTTCCACTGTCACCAGCTGATGGTATCTCTAGGAAATACAATCTAATTTTTAAATCAGCTAAACCAAATAACTAGGTAAATTCTTCTGTTAAATCATAATGCATTCTAAAACCTAAATATACATTTTTAACCTTCATTTTGAGGTAACTGTAGATTCATGTACAACTGTGAGGAATAATACAGAGATACCCCCTATACCCTTCACCCGTTTTCCTCCACTGTTAACAGCCTGCATAGCTGTAGTATAATACCACAACCAGGAGACCGATCCTGATACCGTCCATCAGCCCCACCGAGATTGTCCGGTTTCACGTGTACCTATTTGTGTTTGTGTGTGTGTGCGCTTAGTTCTGTGCCGTTTAGTACGTGTAGACTTGTGTATGTACCACCAGAGTGAAGATGCAGACTAGTGCATCACAAGGACCCCCAGTGCTCCCCTTCTATACCCACAGGCACCTCCTTCCTTCCCCACCCTCCCCATTCCTGACCCCTGGCAACCACCCATCTAATCTGCTCTCCATCTCTGTGTTTCTGTCATTTTAAGAATGTTATGTAAATAGAATTATACCGTAGGTAACCTTTTGAGATCGACTTTTTTACATAGTTGGCTTAAGAGCCACTGAAGTTATATCAGTGGTTCACTCCTTTGCTTGCTGAGTGTTATGCCAAGGTATGGACGTCCCAAAGTTTGGTTAACCACTGAAGGACATTTGAGTTGTTTCCAGTTTCTGGCTATTACTAATAAAGCTGCTGTGAACTGTCATGTATAGGTTTTTACATAAACACAGGTTTTCATTTCTCTGGGATAGATGCTCAAGAGCGCAGTGGCTGGGTTGTATGGCGAATGCATGTTTAGTTTTGTAAGAAACTGCCCACCTGTTTCCTAGAGTGACTGCCGTTTTACCTTCCCACCAGTGACGTGTGAATCATCCAGTTTCCTCATACCCTCGTCAGCACCGGCATCGTTACGTTTTTCACGTTAGCCATTCTGATAGGTGTGTGGTACCTCTTGTGTGTGTTGTGTTCCTGTGTTTGTGTTGACCCTTCTCTCACACGTCTCTGAAAAGAGAAACAATTAATTAGGTACAGTTAATGGCAAACTGCTTTCATTAGAGGTTTCTCAAAAATCTTACGTAGAGACTTCAGACCTTCTTTAGACAGGTTATTCGTGCAGAATAGAGAAGCTGATGGGTCATAGCATCTTTTATTAGAACCTCAGATACAAGACTTACCTGTAAGGCTTCCAGACCTGCACATCACTACCCTTCCTTTCTGGGGCCTTCTTAGTGCCTCGCTAATCCTTTATGTTTCTCTCTGCAAGGCCATGTTTTACTTACTGATTCTAAAACCCAAAGAAATATGAAAAATAAGATATTGGAGAACATATTTCAAATTTTTAAACTAAAACTAAAATCTCTATGTTTTGCTGTGTATTCATTTACCTGCAATTGGTGTCCTTTGGCTTGTAGTTCTAACTGTGCCTGCCGGTCAGGTTGCAGAGGAGACTGTAATTGAAGAGGAGGAGGAGGAAGTAGAGAAGCTGCCACCGACTAAGAAGCCAAGGATGGGAGAGATGGCAGACAGTGTGGAGGAGAGGAAGGTAATGTTTGTCGCAGTGGTGGAGAGAAGACACGGGGAAGAATCAAAAGCCCTGAGTCTTACGGCCTGAAGCCTTCTTCATCTTTTTGTCTCCCCTTGGATAATCTCCTCTTACAGGAAGGCAGTGAACGAGCCCTCCTCCAGCAGCAGCTCCAGGAGGCCCATCGCAGAGCTCAGGAATACCGCCACCAGCTGCTCCAGAAGGAGCAGGAGGCAGAACAGTACCGCCTCAGGCTGGAGGCCATGGCCCGCCAGCAGCCCAACGGAGTAGATATCGCCATGGTTGAAGAGGTGACTGAGGTAGATGCTGTTGTCGTCACAGAGGGGGAGGTCGAAGGGAGAGGGACAGAAAGGACTGGGGCACCAGAGACCTTGGAGCCTCATAGCGGAGTTTCCGTGGAAACGGTTTCATCTTAACATGCAAGGGCCACAACTTGGGCTGTGTCCATCTTTTTTACTTTGAAAGAGAAGACACGGGACAAACATGATCTAAAACTTACGGCTGTCCGTAAGAAGAAAACTATAGCAGGGTACAGTGCTTAGGCTCAGGAAAGCTTTCTCTGCAACCGGAAAATTGAAAGCCAAATTGAGGGGACATTTCTCCTGAGGGGCCAAAAGAATAAGGACCAAATTACTCAGCTCACATCATTACTTTAAGAATAGAGGTAAAAGAATGCCAGGTGTTATGGGTTCAGTCATTGTTTTTTAAATAACTGACTTTCTATCAAAATATTTTAAGATAACATTCCTCATACATATACACCCAGAGCCTTTAATAATTGTACCATCAAGTGACCTGAAAATTTGCCTTGGATTTATGATGCATATCTGTTAGAGAAGAAAACTAATTGGGAGGGGGCGTTGGAAGCCAGCTCTGGGGAAGAGAGAAGGAAAATCACTGCCAAAGGAGTGAGCACTCCCAACTGTCCTAAGTTAACATCACTGAAAAGAAATATGTGCAATGGCCTGGCAAATTTACACCCATTCTGTGTCATAGCTCACATACTGTTAAAGAAACTGAAATAGAGTTTGTAAAAACTGGAAGGGAAAGAAAACTTATTTATGTGGGAGATGTGTATGTAAAACCAAAATCCTTCAGGCTGTGCTTCCACAATGCTGGCAGGTGGCCTAGAAGAGGCTTCTGGGGTTATGGAACAATCTGGTCTTAAGATACAAACCTCACGCGGGCTGGATTTTGTAAAATCGCAAACAGGAGGGTAGTCTGTTGTCAGAACAACTTACCTTCAGACATTTCTTTATGTAATATCAAACTCAGATTCTTTAATTTTATAAAACTGTTGAATTTTATAACTGTCACCTAGGATAGACATGTGCCTTTCTGTGAAGCTTAGATGTTAGCCTCTTAAATGCCAAAAAAAAAAAAAAAAAAAAGAGGCGAGCGATGAATGCTGAGCATATCGTGTAGTTTTGTTTCTGCTGACTTGGAATGAGGACGCTGCCCTGTTTCCTTAAGCTTGGGCCTGCTGCAGAGCTCGGTGCTCAGTGCTCAGGGTTGGCAAAGGGAGTGAGAACAGTCAGTGCCATAAAGGAAGGAACCAAAGATTCTGGCTGGGTCCTTTGTCTCCTATTCCCCCTTCTCTCCCACGGTGCCTGCTGCCTCTGCCCAGAGACTTCCGGGAAGTGTTTCACCGCTGGGTTTTCTCTGTTGGTCAACATGGAGTTTTCACAAAAGAAAGAACATGGATGGAGACAGAGAAGTTGGAGGCTACTTACAAGAGGTTATTGCTTTTGAAATTGGCCCTCATTGTTCTAGACTTGCTTGCTTGCTTTGTGGTCGATTAGAAGGAGAAACCAGAGGGAGATGTGCCAAGGAAACACTGGAATGACTGTTTAGAATACGGTTTTCTTAATAGCGATCATGGGGAAAACATGCAGTTTTAATTTGGAAAAGAAACTTGACAGTTAACATGGCTCCATTTACCTTGATTAGCAAAGTAATTTGCTGCAGTTTTCCAGAGGTGCAGAATCATTTTGGGCCCAAAATAGACGGAAAACATAACTTCCTAAACCAAATTTAACAGACAGAATTGGCTATTCGAGGTTTATAGGCAAAAAATCTGTTTTGAAATTGTCTTGGCTACTGGTCACCTTAGCGACGTTTTCTCCAGTGACCTGAGTCCTGAGCACTTCCCAGGTGAGCAGAGAGTGCTTGATGCTGTTGGGGAGGGGCCTCCGTTAGGGTGAGCGGGGAACTGTGTGTGGTGTCTGCTGTCAGATCATCTTGTTCCGGTTTGTGATGTTTTCTCTCTATTCTGCTTCCCTTTGGGAACCAGGTGCTAACAGTAAGCTGCTATATGTGCCATTTCAGAGCCTTACTTTAACTAGAGGGACCAGGTACCATTGGTTTATGTTGTTAGTTCGTATGTTGACTTTAATTCCTTTGTTAAACAAATTATATATATATAAAACATATATACATGTAATGGGGTGGAGGAGAACTCTTCAGAAGATACCCAGGCCCAGCTATTCACTCTGGGGTAGCTAATGATTGGGGGCACTCCCTTCTGAGCACACAGCAGAGTTCCCACTTTTGGGGGGGAGGAATTGTTTAATTCTTTTTATTCTCTTCTTCTAGGAGGCTGTCATTCCCACCCCAAAATTCTCTACTAAATTCTCCAAAATTCTCCAAGTCATTTTTGATGACGGGGTCTCTGAGATCCAGGAGTTTGTTAGCGGAGGGGCTGGGAGGGAGAGAAGGGACTGTCTGGAAAGGGGCAGATAGCAGAAAGAGTTGTTTTTATTTACTTGGACTAGACCTTTCAGCACCCCCGACAAGGGGAGCAGACTGTGCTCTCCAGCTGTATTACCACTGAGAGAACAGTAGGTCAGGAGACCTTGAAGTAGTTAGCAGTTGACTATTAAGTGCAGCAACAGCAATGCCATTTCAGGATTTTGCTTATCTTTCTGGATCAGCCCTGAAAGTTGGGAAAACGTTGCTTACCTGGTTTGGGAGACTTCCTGGCAGCTGAGATGACAGAAGGTCAGACAGCAGTGCCTGTCCCGTCCCCGGACAGGGGATTCAGAGTTGGTACTTGAGCAGGAGGAGCCTGGAGTCTAGGATGGTCGCCTACTTCTGAAGAAAGCTCTTTCAGCAGTATCAGTATTGATGTCAGGAATTTAGACTCTACATTTGCATTTTGGTCTTAAGCCTACCCCTACCCCCAGAAGAGGAAGAAGTAAATCTTAATTTCTTTTTCCTAGCTTCAGGGAAATTAATTATAAACCTGCATTCCCTTCCCATCACTACCTCTGTGGGATCTCTCGATTGTCTTGCCAGAATTAGGGTCTCTTAATTAAA
Organism: Dugong dugon; assembly: GCA_030035585.1. Taxonomy (NCBI): domain Eukaryota; kingdom Metazoa; phylum Chordata; class Mammalia; order Sirenia; family Dugongidae; genus Dugong; species Dugong dugon. The sequence continues at coordinate 196,255,776 of CM057462.1, read as the reverse complement.
ATATGGGAAAAGTTGGCTTTCGATTTTCTATGTTTTTTAACCCAGTGCCTTAAGAGATGTTCTTTTTTTTTCTGTAAGATCTGTGTTCAGTTATTTTTGGTTTTGCCTTTACCTCTTCTTCAGCCTTACTGTTGCTTTATTAAAATTTTTGTGTCTGGTCAGTAATGTTAGAAATCTATGGCATATGAAATGATTTCTTTTTTTCTATTGGTGTAAAAGAAATTAATTTACAGAGGACTCTCCAGACGAAGTAGGTATTGTATGACCAGGGTGCTTTTTGAATATCCCATTGCTGAGTGTATGTTACTGTGTACATTTCTAAATACATATGGATTTCCCCACTTTTCTCTTTGATTATTTGAGATTCAGCTCTCAAGTACCTGGTATAACCTGGAAATATTCTTATTTCATTAAACACATAGAGAAGGTTTCTTAGGATTGCCTGAAAATGTGCACAGTATCGGGACTGAGGAAGAGAAAGCATTGCTTTGATTCTCTCTGAGAGACCTGTCTGCTGGAAGGTGCTCTGACAGGCAGTAATGAGAGACCAACTGGAGGGGTGAGTACCCAGGGAGAGGCAGCACCTGGCTTTAGAGGGATTTGTTGAGCATACAGTGTGATGATGCCATGCACACTGAGAGATTCAGAATAGTGTCAGAGGGAGAGCTGGAAGTGCCCCTCCACAGGGCAGGCCTCCTTTCTGCTCCTATGGTAGCTGTTTTGACTGGCACTTGTAAATCTCGTACACCTCTGAACAGGAAGGAAACCCCAGGTAAAGGGCCATCGCAGAAGGAGCAGACATTCTATACATTCACTTTCCTAGTTTGGAAATCTCATCATTTTGGGGAGAAAGTGTGTGTGGCTTGTGTGTGGCTTTCTCCTGAAAACATATGGGCCCCCAGAGCTAGACATGCGAGGCACAGAATTTAGTATTGAGTGGGAAACATTTTTTGTCATATTTTATTGGAAAATGGCCTTCTCTTCTCCTGTAGGCAGACCCATCTTTGTTCTGCTGGAAAAGGAGCTTTGGAACGGAATACACATCAGACCACCTATGTGCTACTGTAGGCTCTTACCTATTTCTATTTTATAGGATGGATTTTCCCCCTTCTGAGTTAGCACTCTATTTCCTATGCCAATTTAGTTAACAAGAGACCAGGAGCAAGAAGGATGTGAATCAGAATCAGGTCGCTTTGAGCTTCTGGTGTGGCCTTCCTCTGAGCTCCGCTAGGATTAGGGGTGAGGTGACATCCTTAGACTCTACAGCAGCAATTTGGCTTGTTAATGGCAGGAAATTGTGATTCCCTATCTCCATCTCCCCCAACAACTTCTGCTTCTGTGACCCCATTAATTCTTATCTCATTGAGTTTTTCCCAGGTACTAGAACTTAATTAGCAGGTCATTTCTAATCTGTGGGCCTTGTCTTTTCTGTCTCCACTCTTCTCCTTCCCCACCACATATTTTCTGTTTATTCAAAGGCGGTTGTTGCTGAGAATTAATCTAGGTCACACCCTGTATCCTGTGCTTCCCAGTTGGTTACAGGAATGTTGCTTTATCATCGATAACGGTAGCAGCTCCTTCCCTGCCAGGCGCTGTGTTCTCTCCTCCTGCCTTCTGCCAAGGCCGTTTGTATGTGGTGGGGAGAAGGCATGGGGGTGGGGGGCTAGATTCTGCTCAAAGTGCCTTCAGTTTTTCAGGTTGTCTGACAGCTTTATGTACAGTATATTTTTAGGAAAGCTTAAATATAATTCTCTTTTTTATTTAGCATTTTAATGAAATAGGGTTTGATTGTGATGAGCAAGTTTGTGTATGTATGTATGTATGGGTGAGCATTGTGTGTGTAACTGTACAGATCTATATTATATGTGCAATTTTTTGTACTGTCATTTAAAATAAAGATGTTTCTTAATAAAATGTCAAAGTCTTATCATCTCAGGGTGTCACTGGATTATTTTTAATCTCCTGGTCAAAAACTGTATCTACTCCGTGATCACAGATAAACTTCAGTAGGAAGTTTTTCCTGCCCAGCTGATCTAATGAGGAAACCCCTGTGGGGGTCTTTTCTAACTAATTCACACCTTCTGCCTTTTATTTAGCTGCCCCCACCAAAATTACAAGCAATACTAAAGGGAGTCCTCCGGTTAGAAAATCAGTAACATCAGATAACAAGGCAAGACTAGAACACAGGACAGAGCAACCAGATATTGACTCAGATAGGGAAGTCGAAAATACATCAAAGCTAAAACATTGAAAATAGGGAAACACAGATATCAATATGTAAAAAAGGACAACATTAAAACAAAAAAGAGGGACTTAAAAAATGCAGACATAGATTTTTCATATGGAGGGGAAGTCAAGGTGATACAAAGAAATAAAAGACTGGTATAAACTTGGAAAAATAGGGGTAAATATTAAGGTAACCACAAAGGAAACTAACAATCCTACCAATCAAGATAAAAAACTAGAAAAATATAAAGACTAGCAAACACAAAATCAACAACAATGAAAAAGGGAAAAAAATACCCAAAGAAAAACGACTCAGCACAGAAGATTAAGGGGAACAAAGAAACTGTGAACACCACACAAAAAGAGACATCAGGATGACAGCACTAAACTCATACCTATCAATAATTATGCTGAATGTAAACATACTAAATGCACCAATAAAGGGACGGAGAGTGGCAGATTGGATAGAAAAGCATGATCCATCTATATGCTGCCTACAAGAGACGCACCTTAGGCTTAAACCGGATGGGAAAAAATGTATCAAGCAAACAACACTCAAAAAAGAACAGGCGTGGCAATATTAATCTCTGACAAAATAGACATTTTAAAGTAAAATCCACCACAGGATAAGGAAGGGCACTATATAATGATTAAAGGGTCAGTACACCAGGAGGACACAACTGTAATATTTACACACCCAATGACAGGGCCCCAAAATACATTAACAGCACTGAAAAGAGACAGACAGCTCCACAATAGCAGTAGAAGACTTCAACACGCCACTTTTGGTGAAGGACAGAACATCCAGAAAGAAGCTCAACAAAGATACAGAAGAGCTAAATGCTACAATCAACCAACTTGATCTCATAGACATATACCGAACACTGCACCCAACAGCAGCCGAGTATACTTTCTTGCACATGGAACATTCTCCAGAAGAGACTACACATTAGGCCATAAAGCCAGCCTTAACAAAATCCGGAACATCGAAATACTTTACAAAGCTTCTCTTCTGACCATAAAGCCATAAAAGTGGAAATCAACAACACAAAAAGCAAGGGAAAAAAATCAGACACATGGAAACTGAACAACACCTTGCTCAAAAACTACTGGGTTATAGAAGAAATTAAGGATGGAATAAAGAACTTCATAGAATCAAACGAGAATGAAAACACATCCTACCAGAACCTTTGGGACACAGCAAAAGCAGTGCTCAGAGGTCAGCTTATAGCAATAAATGCACACATCCAAAAAGAAGAAAGGGCCATAATCAAAATATTAACCCTACAACTGGAACAAGTAGAAAGAGACCAGCGAAAAAAAGCCCTCAGGCGCCAGAAGGAAGGAAATAATAAGAATTAGAGCAGAATTAAATGAAATAGAGAACAGAAAAACAATTGAAAGCGTTAACAAGACCAAAAGCTCGTTCTTTGAAAAGATCAACAAAACTGATAAACCACTGGCCAACCTTTCAAAAGAAAAACAGGAAAGGAAGCAGATAACGTGTATAAGAAATGAGATGGGTGACATCACAATAGACCCAACTGAAATTAAAAGAATCATAACAGAATACTATGGAAAATTGTACTCCAGCAAATTCGAAAACCTAGAGGAAATGGACAAATTTCTAGAAACTCACTACCTACCTAGACTAACACAAACAGAGGTAGAACAACTAAATAAACCCATAACAAAAGAAGAGATTGAAAAGGTTATTAAAAAACTCCCAACAAAAAAAAGCCCTGGCCCAGATGGCTTCACTGGAGAATTCTACCAAATTTTAAGAGAAGAGTTAACACCACTTCTACTAAAGGTATTTCAGAGCATAGAAAAGGATGGAATACTCCCAAACTCATTCTATGAAGCCAGCATTACCCTGATACCAAAACCAGGTAAAAACTACAAAAAAATAAAATCACACACCAATATCCCTCATGAACATTTACACAAAAATCTTCAACAAAATTTAAGCCAACAGAATTCAACAACATATCAAAACAATAATTCGCCATGATCAAGTGGGATTTATTTAGCTGCCCCCTCGCAGCCTGAGCAGGGCACAGAGCAAGTTGAGGTAAAAACTGAGGTGAGAATGGAGAGAGCTTTTGACTGTCTTGTTAAATTTACATCTCTCCACTTCACTTTTCTTACCACCACCCCCCTTTCCCTCACAGTAAACAACCAAGTAAACAACCAAGGGAAGACAATAGTCCTAGCTGAAGGAAACAACTCTGTGCCCTTAAGTGGGAGTAAGGTCAGTGCTGAGATGGAGGGGGACAACGCCAGGCTCAGGGAGGCTTGGAAATAGTAGATTTGCTCTGCTGGCTTCACAGCTATTCTTAGTTAATAAGCTGCTTGCTACTGTCTCAGTCCATTCAGCACACATTTATTAAGCAAACACAGATAGCAGCCTGGTTGTGGCAAAACTGCCATTGATACCGAGGCTGAGTGGGCCAATCTAGCTGGCTAGTACAGAGTGTTCTCAAAAGCTGCTCAGTTAACAATACAGATGCCTTTCTTAAGACAAAGGATGATCTATGAGCATCTGTGATTAACAACTAGAATCTCCAGGCAAGCTCTCAAAGTAAATTTTTAGGAAGTTAAACATCTACCACTTATTAGGCTGCATGTGGATAATTGCTTGTTGGTAATTACATATAGTCAACAAATACAATGCACTTACGAAATACAAGGTACTTCTGGCAGGTACCTCATAAATGTATACGTGGTCTTTGCTATGCTGACAGAAAAACAGCAGGGACTTAGGAGCCTTGGACAATAAGCTAAGAGTCTTGTTGATTAAAATCCTGGGGAGAGAAATTATCAGGAAGATGGAAAAAATGGAAAGGAATTTTATAGGAATTTTGGGTTCTCCGAAAGGTAAGATTCTTAAATGATGGTGGAAAAAAAACAGGAGTTAAAGCAATTATCCTAAGATTATCTATGAAAGTGAGCCCTCTACCAACTCGTCAGACAAAGATTAGACTGGACTATGGGACATAAAATGATACTCGTGAAGAGTGTGCTTCTTAGTTCAAGTAGATACATGAGACTAAATGGGCAGCTCCTGTCCGGAGGTGAGATGAGAAGGCAGAGAGGGTCAGGAGCTAGATGAATGGACACAGGAAATCAGGTGGAAAGGAGGAGTGTGCTGTCACAGTATAGGGAGAGCAACTAGGGTCATATAACAATGTGTGTATAAATTATTGTATGAGAGACTAACTTGAATTGTAAACTTTGACTTAAACTACAACAATAAAATTAGAAAATGAGCCATCTACCCCAAAAAGATCATTAGGTAGAAAATACATGAGAGTGTCGAAGTGGGAGCAACCTAGTGATAACTACACCTATGTAGGGTTTGTGCAAGATTTTTGATAGGTAACAAGGTAAGTTAAGATTATAGGTGACTGTGGTCAACTGATTTTTGACAAAGGATGCTAAGTCCATTTGATAGGGAAAGAAGAGACTCTTCAATAAATGGTGTTGGACCCTTTCCTGATAAATTCAATTATGTTGAAATTCCTCAACATAATTGAGGCATATATGCATTCTCCTTGAGAATGGGAATAAGACAAGGATGCCCTTTATTGCCACTCTTAATATTGTACTGGAATTCCCAGCCAGAACAATAAGGCAAGAAAGGGAAGTAAAGGGTATCCAAATTGCAAAGGAAGAAGTAAAATTATCTCTCTTTGCAGATGACATGATCCTATACATAGAAAATTCCAGCAACTCTACAAGAAAGTTACTGGAATAGAAGGATTTAGCAAAGTGACAGAATACAAGATTAACACACAAAAACCAGTAGGGTTCCTCTACACTAACAAGAACTCCGAAAAGGAAATCAAGAAAACAGTAGCAGGGGACCTCATACCATCAAGAAAGCAGTGCCAGGAGCAGAGCACATCGTTTGGACCGGGGGTCCCTGCGCCAAGAAGTTCCTAGTCCAGGGGAACACTGATGAGAAGGCCGACGGAGAGAGAAAGACTTCCCCTGGAGCTGATGCCCTGAATTTGGACTTCTAGCCTACTTTGACTGTAAAGAAATAAACTTCTCTTCGTTAAAACCATCCACTTGTGCTATTTCTCTTATGGAAGCACTAAATGACTAAGACACTGGGGTACCAGTAACCTTGTTTTCTCTCCTTGCCCTTTACGTCTAGGCATAGTAATGGCTTACAGCTGTTGCTAGTCCCTATGTACCACAACATCCTTTGCTGGTTGCCTTAACCCTGCCCAATTTCTGTACATGTCCCTTCATTAAATTCTTTCATTAAAAAAAAAAAAAAAAAAAAACAGTAGCATTTATGATAGCCCCCAAAAGGATAAAATACTAGGAATAAACCTAACCAGGGACATAAAAGACTTATACAAGGAAAACTATAAAACACTACTGCAAGAAACTAAAAGAGATCTACATAAATGGAAAAACATTCCATGCTCATGGATTGGAAGACTTGACATTGTGAAAATGTCAATACCACCCAAATACGATCTGTAGATATAATGCAATTCTGATCCAAATCCCAACAACATTCTTTAATGAAATGGAAAAACTAATCTCCAACTTGATAGAAAAAGGAAAGAGGCCCCCAATAGGTAAAACAATATTGAAGAAGAACAAAGTAGGAGGCTTCACATTTCCCAATCTCAAATCTTACTGTACAGCCACAGTAATCAAAACAGCCTGGTACTGGTTCAATGACAGACACGTTGACCAGTGGAATAGAATTGAGAATCCAGAAGTAAATCCATCCATCTTTGGGCAGCTGATCTTTGACACAGGGTCGAAATCCATTCAATGGGGAAGAAACAGTCTCTTTAACGAATGCTGGCAAAACTGGATATCCATTTGCAAAAAAAATAAAACAGGAATCATAGGCTCCGGGGGCAAGATGGCGCTCTAGGCAGAAACACCACGCCGTCCCTCCACAGCAAAGATCCGAAAAACTAAGCCTAACAGGGAATCAACAATCCTGAAACCCTAGAACACCAAATGAAGAGATAAAGAACTCAGCCAAACACCAAACGGAGTGAGAATACTAAAAGAGAACAGAGAGCGAGGAGAGACTCAGGCAGAGATTCCTTACCAGCTAACGCAGCGCGGATCCACCATCTTGGATTCCTATCGGAGACCAGCAAACGGGAGAGCAGCCTTGCAGAGCATCTGGTCGGAGACAGAATGACCGCTTAGCTTCACACATAACCATCTTCCCGCTGCACCCTACCTACCTGCACCGTGCACTAGACATCACATCACCAAGCGGTGCAGGCACGCCCTATTGGAACCTGCCCAGCACTGACTACCGACCGTCCTGGTGGCTGCGGTGAGTGCCACAAGCAACCCATCCCAGTGGCTCCTCCTCAACTAGATCTGCCCAGCTGTACCACAAGAACGAAAAAAAAAAAATCTACAATCAATAAACGAGAGAAATATCTACTGAATGCCCCGAAAACAGCAAACAATATCAAAACATTTACAAAAACAAGACAAGATGGCTCCAATAGGCGTCCAAATTAAAACACCAGATAACTCTCCTGTGGAAGAAAATGCACTAGAAGTACCTGATACGGAACTCAAATCACTAATACTCGGAATTTTCCAAGAACTGAGGCAAAAAGCTGACAAACATGAGGAAAAAATAGACAAATTTATGGAAAATACAGACAAAAAATTGGAAGAATTCAGGAAGATGATGCAAGAACAAAATGCCAAAATAAATTCACAACTCAAAATTATACAAAAACAACAATTAGAAATCCAAAAGATAAACAACAAGATTTCAGAAATGGACGGTGTCATAGAAGGGCTGAGAAGTAGATTTGAAACCATGGAAGACAGGATCAGTGGAACTGAAGACAAACACTTGGATACAACTCTGTTTCAGGAAAACTCAGAAAAAAGAACAAAGAAAAATGAAGAGACCCTGAGAGTTATGTGGGGCACAATTAAAAGCAAAAACTTACGAGTGATTGGCATACCAGGACTGGGGGAGAAAACAGAAAACACAGAGAGGATCATTGAGGAACTGCTGACAGAAAACTTTCCCAATATCATGAAAGATGAAAAGCTGGTCATCCAAGAAGCTCAACGAACCCCATATAGAAGAGACCCCAAAAGAAAATCACCAAGACATATCATATTCACACTCGCTAAAACTAAAGACAAACAAAGAATCCTGAGAGCAGCTCGTGAAAAACAAGAAGTCACATACAGAGGAGAAACAATAAGACTAAGCTCAGATTATTCAGCAGAAACCATGCAGGCAAGAAGGCAATGGGATGACATATATAAAATCTTGAAAGAAAAAAATTGTCAGCCAAGAATAATATATCCTGCAAAACTCTCATTCAGATTTGATGGTGAAATTAGGTCATTTCCAGATAAACAGAAACTAAAGGAATATGCAAAAGTCAAACCAAACTTACAAGAATTATTAAAGGGAGTTCTTCGATCTGAGGACAAACAGCTTAAGCCCTCAGGCAGGACTTAGGACCTAGGACGCAGGTTAACATGAACCAGATACCATTCTAGGAACTGAACTACAGACGACTTTCCAAAAACAAAAGATATACAACAGGGAATCAGAGAAATCAATCAAAGGATGACAACAACATCAAAACAATGAAAGAGGGAACAAACGGCATAGGTATAGAACCTTCTAAAGGAGAAGAAGGCAAGGCGATACCAAGTAACGGTAGACTGCTTCAAAATTATAAAGATAAGGGTAAAATTCATGGTAACCACAAAAAAAGTTAACAAACCAACTCATAAAAATAAAGACGAAAAACATAAAGTCTCAACAAAAACAAAACCTACAAAAATAAAAGAAATGAACACAAAATCCACAAACAAAAGGAACTCAGCACAAGAGAGTAAGAAGAACAAAGAAAACTTCAGCATCACAAAAAAAAGCACTACAAAATGACAGCCACAAACTCACATCTATCAATAATTACACTGAATGTAAATGGACTCAATGCACCCATAAAGCGACGGAGAGTGGCAGAATGGATAAGAAAACAGGATCCATCTATTTGCTGTCTACAAGAGACACATCTTAGAAACAAAGATGTGAATTTATTAAAAATCAAAGGTTGGAAAAAAATATATCAAGCTAATAACTATCAAAAAAGAGCAGGAGTGGCAATTCTAATCTCAGATAAAATAGACTTTAAAACAAAATCTACCATAAAAGACAAAGAAGGACACTATATAATGATTAAGGGGATGATCCATCATGAAGACATAACCATAATAAATATCTATGCACCCAATGACAGGGCTCCAAAATACATAAAAAAAACTCTAACAGCACTGAAAAGAGAAATTGACAGTTCCACAATAATAGTAGGAGACTTCAACACACCACTCTCAGTAAAGGACAGAACAACTAAAAAGAAACTCAGCAAAGATACAGAAGACCTAAAGGACACAATCAGCCAACTGGACCTCATAGACATATATAGAACAATCCATCCAACCGCTGCAAAGTACACATTCTTTTCCAATGCACATGGAACGTTCTCCAGAATAGACCACATCTTAGGCCACAGAGCAATCCTCAACAAGATCCAAAATGCTGAGATAATTCACAGTATCTTCTCTGACCACAATGCCATCAAGGTAGAAATTAACACTAGAAAGAGCAAGGAAAAAAAATCAAACACATGGAAACTGAATAATAATCTGCTTACACATCAATGGGTAATAGAAGAAATCAGAGATGGAATTAAAAAATTCCTAGAATCAAATGAAAATGAAAACACATCATACCAAAACCTTTGGGACACAGCAAAGGCAGTCCTCAGAGGACAATTTATAGCAATAGATGCACATATCAAAAAAGAAGAAAGGGACAAAATCAAAACATTAACTACAGAACTCAAACAAATAGAAAGAGAACAACAAAAAAAGCCTACAACCACCGGAAGAAAGGAAATAGTAAAGATCAGACCAGAAATCAATGAAATAGAGAACAGAAAAACAATAGAAAGAATCAACAAAACCAAAAGTTGGTTCTTTGAAAGAATCAACAAAATCGAAAACCACTGGCCAGACTGACAAAAGAAAAACAGCAGAGGGCACAAATAACCCAAATAAGAAATGAAATGGGGGACATTACAACAGACCCAACTGAAATAAAAAGGATTATAACAGAATATTATGAAAAACTATATTCCAACAAATTTGAAAACCTAGAGGAAATGGATAAATTTCTAGAAACATACGGCCTACCCAAACTACAACAAAGTGATATTGAAAATCTGAACAGACCCATAACAAGAGAAGAGATTGAAAAGGTAATAAAAAAACCTCCCAACCAAAAAAAGCCCTGGCCCAGATGGCTTCACTGGAGAATTCTACAAAACATTTACAGAAGAGCTCATACCAGTTCTACTCAAGTTATTTCAGAGCATAGAAGAGGAAGCAACACTTCCAAATTCATTCTATGAAGCCAGCATAACGCTGATACCAAAACCAGGCAAAGACATCACAAAAAAAGAAAATTACAGACCAATATCTCTCATGAATATAGATGCAAAAATTCTGAACAAAATTCTAGCCAATAGAATTCAGTATCATATCAAAAAAATAATACACCACGACCAAGTAGGATTCATACCAGGTATGCAAGGATGGTTTAACATTAGAAAATCCATCAACGTAATCCACCACATAAATAAAAGGAAAGAAAAAAATCACATGATTATCTCAATTGATGCAGAAAAGGCATTTGACAAAGTCCAACACCCATTCCTGATAAAAGCTCTCAATAAAATAGGTATAGAAGGGAAATTTCTCAACATAATAAAGGGCATCTATGCAAAACCAACAGCCAACATCATTCTTAATGGAGAAAGGCTGAAAACATTCCCCCTGAAAACAGGAACAAGACAAGGATGCCCTTTATCACCACTCCTATTTAACATTGTGCTGGAAGTTCTAGCTAGAGCAGTAAGGCAAGAGAAAGAAATAAAGGGCATCCAAATTGGTAATGAAGAAGTTAAACTCTCCCTGTTTGCAGATGATATGATACTATACATAGAAAACCCTAAAGACTCCATGAGAAATTTACTGGAAGTAATAGAAAGATTCAGCAGAGTAGCAGGATACAAGATAAACATTCAAAAATCAGTTGGATTCCTATACACCGGTAAAGAGAACGATGAAAAGGAGATCAGGAAATCAATACCATTTTCAATAGCCCCTAAAAAGATAAAATACTTAGGAATAAATCTGACCAGGAATATAAAAGACCTATACAAAGAAAACTACAAAACACTGCTGCATGAAACCCAAAGGGATCTACATAAATGGAAAAACATACCATGCTCATGGATAGGCAGACTCAACATTGTGAAAATGGCAATTCTACCTAAAGCAATCTACAAATACAATGCAATTCCGATACAAATACCAACAACATTCTTCAAAGAGATGGAAAAACTAATTATTAACTTTATATGGAAAGGGAAGAAACCCCGAATAAGTAAAGCACTACTGAAGAAGAAGAATAAAGTTGGAGGACTCACACTACCTGACTTGAGAACCTACTATACAGCTACAGTACTCAAAACAGCCTGGTACTGGTACAACAACAGAGACATTGACCAATGGAACAGAATTGAGAACTCAGATGTAAATCCATCCACCTACGGTCACCTGATTTTTGACAAGGGCCCAAAATACATCAAATGGGGAAAAGACAATCTTTTTAACAAATGGTGCTGGCAAAACTGGATATCCATTTGTAAAAAAATGAAACAGGACCCATACCTCACACCATATACAAAAACTACTTCAAAATGGATCAAAGACCTGAATATAAAGCCTCAAACTATAAAATTCATAGAAGAAAAAATAGGACCAACACTTCAGACCTTAATACATGGCATTAACAGGATACAAACCATAAACATCAACACAAAAAACCCAACAGATAAACTAGATAATTGGGATCTTCTAAAAATCAAACATCTATGCTCTTCAAAAGATTTCACCAAAAGAGTTAAAAGAGAACCTACAGACTGGGAAAAAATTTTTGGACAGTACAAGTCAGACAAAGGTCTAATCTCCATAATCTACAAGAAAATCCAACACCTCTACAACAAAAAGACAACCAATCCTATCAAAAAATGGGCAAAGGAAATGAACAGACACTTCACCAAGGAAGACATTCAAATGGCCAACAGACACATGAGGAAATGCTCGCGATCACTAGCCATTAGAGAAATGCAAATTAAAACCACAATGAGATACCATCTCACCCCGGCATTACTGGCACGAATCAAAAACACTGGAACTAACAAATGTTGGAGGGGCTGCGGGGAGACGGGAACTCTTATACACTGCTGGTGGGAATGCAAAATGATACAGCCATTTTGGAAAATGATATGGCGTTTCTTCAGAAAGCTAGAAATAGACATACCATTCGATCCAGCAATCCCACTCCTAGGAATATATCCTAGAGAAATAAGAGTCATCACTCGAATAGACATATGCACACCTATGTTCATGGAAGCATTATTCACAATAGCAAAACGATGGAAACAACCTCGATGTCCATCAACAGACGAATGGATACACAAACTATGGTACATACACACAATGGAGTACTATGCAACGAGAAAGAACAATGAATCGGTGAACCATCTCATAACATGGATGAAACTGGAGGACATCATGCTGAGTGAAATAAGTCAATCACAAAAGGACAAATATTGTATGAGACCTCTATTGTAAAAACCCATGAAAAAATTCACATGCAAAATGTAACAATCCTTGTTGGTTACCAGGGATGGGGCGGGGGGGAATACTAAATAGGTAATAGGTAAGTGGTAACTTGGGTGAGAGATGAGATAGTACATAGTACAGGGGAAACTAACACAACCTGCACAAGGAAAGGTCATGGAGGCCCTATAGACACATCCAAACCCCCCGAGGGACTGAGTTGTTGGACGGAGGGCTCTGGGGACCATGATCTCGGGGAACATCTAGCTCAATTGGCATGACACTACTTATAAAGATAATGCTCTACATTCTACCTTGGTGAGTAGTGTCTGCGGTCTTAAAAGCCTATGAGCGGCCATCTAAGATACTCCACTGATCTCATCCCTTCGGGAACAAGGGAGAACGAAGAGAACAGGATACAAGGAAAAGATTAGTCCGAAGGACTAATGGTCCACAGCTGCCAAGGCCTCCACGGGACTGAGCCCAGTACAGCTGGATGGTGCCCGGCTACCACCAATGACTCCTCTGACCAGGATCACAACAGAGGGTTCTGGGCAGAGCTGGAGTAGGATGTAGAGCATAATTTTAACTCCCAAAAAAAAAAAAAAAAAAGACCAGATATACTGGCCTAAAGAATACTAGAGAAACCTCGAGAGTGTGGCCCCCAGACACCCTTTCAGCTCAGAGGTGAAGTTACCTTCAAGGTTCGATGTTAAGCATGGGAATGGACACCCCAGTAAAACTAAATGGGACTAACGATGTACAGGAGTCCGGTGACAAGGGCCAGAAGGCAGAGGGAGAGTAGGAAACTGATGATAAGGAACACAAATTGAATAAGGACACTGTCGATGTATTGTGAGATTGTTGACCACTGCTATAGGGCAACATTTGTAGTAACTATTAAATGGGAGGCTGTTTTGTCCTGTAAGCCTTCATCTTGGGTGAGAATGGCAGCACAATTGGAAGAGCATAGTCAATATCACTTAAATGTGTAAGTAAAAAGTTTTGAAATGGTGTTTAAATAAAATAAAAATAAATAAATAAATAAATAAACAAATGAGACTAAAGAGGTACAATAGTCCACTGACAAGGTCCAGAAGACAGAAGGGGACAAGGAAGCCCCCTGGTGATAGGGAACACAAGGTGGAGTAAGGATATTCTTGATGTGCTGTGAGATTGTTAACCATGGTCATAGGGCAACATGTGTAGTAACTTAAATGAAAAACTATTTTGTTCTGTAAGCCTTCATCTTAAGTGAGAATAACAGCACAGTTGGAAGAGCGTAGTCAATGTCACTGAACTGTGAATGTAGAAATTTTTGAAACGGTGTATCTTTGGCCATCTGTAATTTTCATCAAAAAAAAAAGGTTGAGAATTTAGAGGCTTAATACGTTGTGGGGTTGTTAACCAATGTCAAAAAACAACATGTGTACTACTATTTCATGAGAAACTATTTGCTCTGTAAGCTTTCACCTGAAGTACAATAAAATATATATAAAAAAAAAAAAACAAAAAAAAAACAGGAATCATACCTCACACCATGCACAAAAACTAACTCAAAATGGATCGAAGACCTAAATGTTAAAGCTAAAACTAAAAAGTTCCAATCGGCACAGGGACAAAACTAGAGGACCTAATTTTTGGCATAAATAGCGTATCGAACACAACTAAAAATACACAAATGACAGAAGAGAAATTAGATAACTGGGACCTCCTAAAAATTAAATACTTAACACTCATCAAAGACTTTACCAAGAGAGTAAAAAGAACCTACAAACTGGGGAAAAAATCTTTGGCAACCACATATATGATAAGGGTCTAATCTCTAAATACTGTATATAGAAAACTTGATCAACAACAAAAACACAATCCAATCAAAAAATGGGCTAAGATTTAAGAGAAGTCAGCACAACTTGACCAAGGCAAAGGAAGACACTTAGAAGAACACAAGGAAAAAAAAAAAGAGGCAACCACAAAAATGTACAACAAAATTCAAATTGACAAAAAAGACCAGACTTACTGTTCTGACAGAAACTGGACGAACTTCCAAAACTATGGCCCCCGGACACAGAACTGAAGCCACTCCCGAAGTTCACCTTTCAGTCAAAGATTAGACAGGCCCTGGTGGCCCAGTGGTTAAAGAGCTCGGCTGCTAACCAAAAGGTCAGCAGTTCGAATCAACCAGCTGCTCCTAGGAAACCCCATGGAGCAGTTCTACTCTGTCCTACAGGGTCTCTATGAGTCAGAATTGTCTCAGTGGCAAGGGGTATAAAACAAACAATAACACATGTGAGGAATGTCCTTCTTAGATCCATCAAGCATACAAGACCAAATGGGCAATACCCGCCCAAAAGATAGGCCAGGAAGGCAGGAAGGGACAGGAAAATTGGACGAATGGAAATGGGGAACCCAGGGTGGAAAAAGGGAGAGTGCTGACACATTGCAGGGATTGCAGCCAATGTCACAAAACAATTCGTGTATGAATTTTTGAATGAGAAACTAATTTGCTCTGTAAACTTTCACGTAAAGCACAATAAAATAAATAAATTTAGAAAAAGGGGGTAAGGACATGATCAGACACTTCACCAGAGGATATTCAGGCGGCCAACAAATACATGAAAAGATGGTTGTGATTATTAGCCATTAAAAACCAAAACCAAACCCTTTGCTGTCAAGCTAATTCCGACCCATAGCGACCCTACAGAACAGAGTAGGGTTTCCAAGGAGCAGCTGGTGGATTCAAACTGCCAACCTTTTGGTTAGCAGTCGAAGTCTTAACCACTGTGCCACTAGGACTCCTATTAGCCATTAGATGCAAATCAAAACTATGATGGGATGCCATCTCACCCCTGCAAAAATGGCAGTGATCAAAAAAAAAAAAAAAAAACAGAAAACCACAACTGCTGGGGAGATTGTGGCGAGACTGGAACTCTTATACGTTGCTGGTGGGATTGTAAAATGGCACAACCACTATGGAAAACAGTATGTTGCTTCCTCAAAAAGCTAGAAATAGAAATACTTTATGATCCAGCAATCCCACTAATAGGTATATATCCAAGAGCTCTCAGAGCAGAGACACGAATAGACAAATGCACACTTATGTTCGCTGAAGGATTATTCGCAAAAGCAAAAAAAGGGAAACAACCTAATTGCCCATCAATGGATGGATGGATAAACTGTGGTACATACCTACAAGGGAATACTACACAACTGTAAAAAATAATGAGGAGTTCGTGAAACGTTTTGTAACATGGATGAATCTGGAGGACATTATGCTGAATGAAGTAAGTCAATTACAAAAGGACAAATATTATGGTCCCACTATTTAAAAAACTCAAGAATAGATACACACACAGAAAGCAACATTCTTTGATGGTTACCAGGAATGGGAGGGGAAATACTTTCTAGTAGACACTTGCTATATTTGGTAATGGAAAAAGCAATACCAAATTTGGGTGAAGTCATCACAACTTGACCAAGGTAAATAAAGACACTAAGAAGTACACAAGAAAAAGGGACAATTTCAGTAAATGTTATATACAAATTTGCAACAACAGTAATAACAACCAAAAAATGTGTGTGGTTATGTAGGTAGATATCTATACATATATGTGTATAGGGAAGCACATGCAGGTAAAAGTACATGCATGCATAGGTGTATCTGTAGGCATATGTATATACATGTTGGTGTGTGCTGCATATACATCCATATATATAACAAAGCACATAGAGGGCACAGTGACAGAGGCTTCACAGACATAGCAAAACAACTCAGAGGATTGGTTTACTGAGTTAGAAGGCTTGGGACCATAATCTTTGGGGACAACTTAGTCAATTGGCACAACATAGTTCATAAAGATAATGTTCTACATCCTAGTTTACTGAGTAGCATCTGGAGTCTTAAAAGCTTGCAAACATCCATCTAAGATACAACTATTGGTCTCTACTTATATGGAGCAAAAGAGAATGAAGGACATGAAAGGCTCAAAGAAGAAACTAGTCCACAGGAGTAACAGCCCACAGGAACCACAGGAACCACAGCCTCTTCTAACCTGAGACCAGAAGAACTAGATGGTGCCTGGCTACCACTACTGACTGTTCTGACCAGGGACACAATCGAAGGTCCTAGATAGAATGGGTGAGAAATGTAGAACAAAATTCAAGTTACCAAAAAAGCCCAGACCTACTACAGGAAATTCCAAGACTTATTGCCTAAGATACCCTTTGAATTTGGAACTGAAGCTATTTCTGGAGGTCACCTGTCAGCCAAATAATAGATTGACCTTGTCATGCACTGAATTGTGTCCCCCAAAAATATGTGTATCAATTTGGCTAGACCATGATTCCCAGTATTGTGTGATTATCCACCATTTTGTCATCTGATGTGATTTTCCTTTGTGTTGTAAATCCTGTCTCTATGATGTTGATGCGATGGGATTAGCAGCAGTTATGTTAATGAGGCAGGACTCAAATCTACAAGATTGGATTGTGTCTTGAGCCAATCTCTTCTGAGATATAAAAGAGAGAAGTGAGCAGACAGATGTGGGGACCTCACAGCACCAAGAAAGCAGCACCAGGAGCAGAGCACATCCTTTGGACCCAGGGTCCCTGCATGGAAAAGCTCCTAAACCAAGGGAAGATTGATGACAAGGACCTTCCTCCAGAGCCGACAGAGAGAGAAAGCCTTCCCCTAGAGCTGGCGCCCTGAATTTGGACTTCTAGCCTACTAGACTGTGAGAGAATAAATTTCTCTTTGTTAAATCCATCCACTTGCGGTATTTCTGTTATAGCGGCACTAGATGATTAAGACAGGCTTATAAAATAATATCACCTGTGACTAATGTCGTCTCTTAAACAATCAATTATATGAGACCAAATCGTCAACATTTACCCCAAGGTAAAGATGAGACGGCAAGGAGGGGAAGGGAAACTAGATCAATGGAAACAGAATAAAAATAATGAGAATCCTGACACATTATGAAAATTGTAACCAATATCATGGGGCAATTTGTATAAAAACTGTTAAATGGGAACCTAATCTGCTGTGTAAACTTTCACCTGAAACACAATAAAATGTTATTTTAAAAATCAATAAGTGATGCTAAGAAAATTACATTTCCACATGCAGAAAAATGACCCAGGATCCATACCTCATACCATACACAAAAACAAACTCAAAATGGATTAAGGACCTACATGTGAAAATAAAAATCATCAAATTCTTAGAAGAAAATGTGGGGGCAATGCTGTCAGGCCTAGCTTTTAACGATGGACTATCTAATATAATAAAGGCACAAACAGCGAAAGACAAACAGATGGGACCTCATGAAAATGAAAAACTCTCGTCTATCAAAAGACTTACCAAAAACATCAAAAAGATAAGCTACTGACTGGGAGAATATCTTTGGAAACCATATATCTGATAAGAATCTAATAATCAAAATATATATAAAACTTTGACAGTTTAACAACAAAAAGACAACCCAATCATAAAATGGGCAAAGGATTTAAATAGGCATTTCACCAAAGAGGACATTCAAATGGCCACCAAACACATAAAAAGATGCTTAACCTCATTAGCTAGAGAGATGCCAATCAAAACCACAGTGATATACCATTTCGCTCCCACTAGGATGATTAAGACAAAAAAATAGAAAATAGAATCGGTGAGGATGTGGGTAAATTGAAATCCTTATCCATTGCTAGTGGGAATGCAAAATGGTACAGCCAATGTGGAAAACAGTGTGGGTTCCTCAAAAAACTGAAAATAGAACTACCAATGACCCAGCAATTCCACTCCTAGGTGTATACCCAAAAGACTTGAAAGCAGAGAATCAAACAGAGACTTGTACATCAGTGTTCACTGCAGTAGTATTCACAATAGCCAAAGGTGGAAACAACCTAAATGCCCATCAGTAGATGAACAGATAAACAAAATGTGATACACACATACAATGGAATACTACTCAGTCGGTAGAAGAAATGAAGTCTTGATACATGGCTACAGTAAGGATGGAACTTGAAGACATTGTGCTGAGTGAAATGACTCAGTCACAAAAGGACAAATATTATATGGCCTCACTTATATAAAAAAACAAAAACAAGCAAATGTATAGAGACCAAAATTTATTATTGGTTACCAGCGGTGAGGGGAGGGTGGGAAAGGAGGCTATTGCTTATGGAGTACTGAGTTTGGGTTTACAGTGATGGAAAAAATCACGTTGATAAACGGTAGAGTTGCTGAACTAATTAATGTAATTGCTGTCATATAAATTGTACATTTGTAAAAAGTTGAACTGGCAAAAGTTGCCTGATATATTTACAACAATGACAAAGAAAAAAAAAAAAAGAGTAGCTGCTGAGGCTGCTTATGTATAACCAAACACTTCATGGAATTTGGTTCCTTGGTTTGGAGGTTTAGGGTCATGGTTTCCTGGGACATCCCAGTGAGCTGGCCTAGTAACAGTGTTTAGTGCTTCTGCTCTGCCTCCTAGTTTGTTGCTTAGTGCCTGAGGTCTTAAGAACTTGCAAGTGGCAGTCCAAGACAAAAAACAATTACTCTCTTCGCCTGGAGGAACAGAGGAAGAAGGGAAGTCAGGAAAAGAAGGAGAAAATGGAATATGAGACGAATCGCCTCCGTGAACAACTGCCTCCTTTGCCATGAGGCCAGAACTGGGTGGTGCCTGGCTACCATCACTGAACATTCTGATCAAAGATCCTATAGAAGAATCCAGATAAAAAGGCGGGAAATGCAGGACAGAATTTCAGATTCTCATGGAATACAGACTTCCTGGAGCCATGGAGGCTGGATGAATCCCCAAAACTATTGTCCTGAGATAATTTTTAAAACTTTAACCACAAACACCCCCTGAAGTCTTCTTAAAACATAACAGTAGTGTAGCTTAACTAGTAAAGAATGTCTGCCTTGAGCATTATGCTCTTTTAAATTCTATCTGTGTGGGATCAGATTGACAACAGCAACTCCAAAGATTAGATACGAACCTTAGGGGGCAGTGAGTTTATGTTAATGGAGAAGGAACAACTCAGAAAAGGAGGGTGAGAATGGTTGAACAACTCGAAGAATGGAATCACTGTCACTGAACAGTACATGTAGAAACTGTTGAATTGGTGTATGTTTTGCTGTGCATATTCTTAACAACAAAAAAATAAAATTATTTTTAACAAAAGAGTTAGGGGACCCCTGAGCAAAAGTGTGGGGCTACACCTTGCTCCCATAACCATTCCCAAAGTTTAAGAAAGTTCCTCGTTGTGAAGGAAAGTGCCGTTTGGGAGAAGGGCCAATGACAATAGTTACCATGCTTTAAGCCTTTGCTACAAAGCTGGCTCTGCACTAGGCACTTTGTATACACACATACATACCTATCTTGAAAGGTGGGTATTATCATCACTGTATAGTTCAAAAACTGCTCAGAGTCACACAGCTTATAAAAATAGTTCTCCTCTTGGACATTATGCTGAGTGAAATAAGTCAATCACAAAAGGACAAATATTGTATGAGACCTCTACTGTAAAAACCCATGAAAAAGTTCACACACAAAATGTAACAATCTTTGTTGGTTACCAGGGATGGGAGGGGTTGGGGGGGAAATACTAAATAGGCAATAGATAAGTGGTATCTTGGGTGAAGGGGAAACCAGCACAACTTGTACAAGGAAAGGTCATGGAAGCTCCATAGACACATCCCAACTCCCTGAGGGACTGAATTGCTGGGCGGAAGGCTGTGGGAACCATGGTCTCAGGGAACATGTAGCTCAATTGGCATAATACAGTTTATAAAGACAATGTTCTACATTCTACCTTGGTGAGTAGCGTCTGGGGTCTTAAAACCCTGTGAGCAGCCATCTAAGATACTCCACCGGTCTCACCCCTTCGGGAGCAAGGGAGAATGAAGAGAACAGGATACAAGGAAAAGATTAGTCGAAAGGACTAATGGACCACAGCTACCAAGGCCTCCACCAGACTGAGTCCAGTACAGCTAGATGGTGCCCGGCTACCACCACTGACTGCTCTGACCAGGATCACAACAGAGGGTCCTGGACAGAGCTGGAGAAGGATGTAGAACAAAATTCTAACTCACAAAAAGACCAGATTTACTGGCCTAAAGGAGACTGGAGAAACCCCGAGAGTATGGCCCCCAGACAACCTTTTAGCTCAGTGGTGAAATCATTTCCGAGGTTCACCGTTCACCTGGGGAGTGGACAGCCCCATAAAACCAAATGGGACTGATGAGGCACAGCAGTCCAAGGACAAGGGCCAGAAGGTAGAAGGGGACAGGAAAGCTGGTGATAGGGAACCCAAGGTGGAGTAAGGATAGTGTTGATGCGTTGTGAGGTTGTTAACCATTGTCATAGGGCAACATGTGTACTAACTGTTAAATGAGAAACTATTTTGTTCTGTAAGCCTTCATCTAAAGTAAGAATAGCAGCACAATTGGCAGAGTGTAGTCGATGTCACTGAACTGTGCGTGTAGAAATTTTTGAAACGGTGTATCTTTGGCTATGTATATTTTCACCAAAAAAAAAAAAAAAAAAGGTCGAGAAGGGAGAGGGTTGACATGTTGTGGGGTTGTTAACCAATGTCATAAAACAATATGTGTACTACTGTTTCATGAGAAACTATTTGTTCTGTAAGCCTTCATCTGAAGTACAATTAAAAAAAAAAAAAAGACAGTTCTCCTCTTTTCTAAAACTACAGTTCCTACATTGAGTTAATGAGTGTTCTTTCCTCTGTAGTATGTCCTTTAACCAGGATACTATCATAATACTATATAACCTCTTGGCTTTGGGCAGCTTAATTCATCTCAGACTGCAGTTAAGAAATGGGGAGAAGAAACTTCTCCAAGCAGCTTTTCCTGCAAGCTCCTCAAAGTAAAGTTTGCACCAGAACTAATTCAGGGGACATCTTCATAGAGTTGCTGGCTGGCAAGACTTGAGCATGAAGAGTCAAAGATAAACTTTCTCAAGGGTAACAGATGGGGTCTTTGTCTCTAACGTATGCTGAATATCTTGTCTCTCCTTCCAGATTACTCTCCTCCCTTCTGCATCCTACTCTCTATCTTGAGAAGCTAACCTGTATGTACTACATCAATGGGCTCCCCTATGCTTTAGCTTCCAGTTGGATTCAGCCAATAGGGAGACCTGACAGGACATTGGAGACAGGGAGAATAATGAGGCCAGTGTATTGACTTTCCAGGCACCCTTCCTTGGGGTCACCTGGTCTAGCTGTGCCCCTTGATTGAAGGTCACTGCTCCTCTCAAAGCAGTTCTCCCCTTCCAGGTCCCGGTAATCGCTACTTCCCTTCATCTTTTCAGACCTAAGGCTGTTACCAGCTTCCAGTTACTGAACTATCTATTCCCTACCTATACTTTTTAAAAATAGCCCTTCATTATTTTGAGCATATCATCTATTTCCTATTGGAACTCTGTCTAATATACCTGGTAAAGGTAGGTGATCTTTTGGATTCATAAGCTTCATATTTTATCTATGTATTTAAACCTTAATCTCATACAAACCCAAATCAAACCCACTGCCGTCAAGTTGATTCCAACTCATAGCAACCCTATCTTTACAGAAGCAGACTGCCACATCTTTCTCCAGCTGAACGGCTGGTGGGTTTGAACCACTGACCTTTTGGTTAGCAGCCAAGCATTTTAACCACTGTGCCACCAGGGCTCCTATTCTCATACAAGTAACCTTAATTTCTTATGAGTCAACAGTTCTGAAGGGTCAACTGCTGGATTAAGTAGCAGAGAGTGACTCATACCTGTTCCCCAGTGGTGGGTGGTGGCATCAAGGAGACGTAAATCTGAGAATAGCTCGGGCCCCTGTGACTTAGCCCCCAAAGAGCCCAAGATGCTGAACAGCTTTTCAAGCTTTGTGACTGTGGAACCTTCTGTGTTTCAGGTCCCTAAAGCCTTATACAAGCTGATAGACTTTGCCTGCTGGGGCCCTGGTTTCTCCATAACCTCCCAGGATGCCTCTGAGAAATCAGCTTAGAAATCCCTGAGGATAATGGTTGTATCCTCCTATTGGCATATTCTAGTTTTTCTAAAGACAAAGTTTGAGCTAACATGATTTTTAAAAAAGACTATCTGCATTTGACTGTGTGGATCATAACAAATTATGGATAATATTGCGAAGAATGGGAATTCCAGAACAATTGTGCTCATGCAGAACCTGTACATAGACCAAAAGGCAATCATTCGAACAGAACAAGGGGATACTGCGTGGTTTAAAATCAGGAAGGGTATGTGTCACAGTTGTATCCTTTCACCATACTTATTCAATCTGTATGCTGAGCAAATAATCTGAGAAACTGGACTATGTGAAGAAGAATGGGGCATCAGGATTGGAGGAAGACTCACTAACAACCTGCGATACACAGAGGACACAACCTTGCTTGCTGAAAGTGAAGAGGACTTGAAGCACTTACTGATGAAGATCAAGGACTATAGACCTCAACCTAAAGAAAACAAAAATCCTCACAAGTAGACCAATAAGCAACATCATGATAAATGGAGAAAATATTGCTGTTCTCAAGGATTTCATTTTACTTGGGTTCAAAATCAACTCCCCTGAAAGCAGCAGTCAGGAAATCAAACAACGTATTGAATTGGGCAAATCTGCTGCAAAAGACCTCTTTTACGTGTTAAAAAGTAAAGATGTCACCTTGAGGACTAAGGTGAACCTGACCCAAGTGTTGGTGTTTTCAGTTGCCCCATATGCATGTAACAACTGGACAATGAATAAGCAAGACGGAAGAAGAATAGACGCCTTTAAATTATGTTGGCAAAGAATACTGAATATACCAGGGACTGCCAGAAGAATGAACAAATCTGTCTTGGAAGAAGTACAGCCAGAATGCTCCTTAGAAGTAAGGATGGCAAGACAACGTCTTACATAATTTGGACATGTTATCAGGAGGGACCAGTCCCTGGAGGACATCATGCTTAGTAGACGGTCAGCAAAAAAGAGGAAGACCCTCAAGAAGATGGATTGACATAGTGGCTGTAACTCAAGCATACCAACGATTGTGAGGATGGCGCAGGACAGCAGACTGTTTCGTTTTGCTGTACATAGGGTCGCTATCAGTTGGAGCCAACTCGATGGCACCTAACAACAACATCTACAGATTCCTTAATTGGGGTCATGTTTACCCCTCTATTGTCAGTGATGATAATTTCTTTGAATTCATTCCCTTAATTTATTATTCACTATTTTCTGTCAGGAAGAGGTATATTAAGAGTATTTATGAATTGCATATTTGGTGGTAGTCTCTTTTGGGCAAATAACATTTTCCCACAAAGCACTTCATAGCTCTCAGTGTAACACAGTTGCTTCCAAGGAGCCCTGGAGAAGTCCTGAGGGTCCAGCGTAGACACTCTTGGCTGTAAATATTACGTCTTATAAAATGGATGAAAATCCTTCACACTTAAACTACAACCAAGACTTTAACCTGTAAATTCCTGCTATCTGCAGGTCACAAGGTTAAAATTCTTCTGCAGATTGTACGTACCTCTCTACTGGGTCTGTATTTCAACCTGAAGATCATTTACCCCTTATTGCTCCTGACCACCTGCAGGGCAGGAACTGTATTTGTGAGATTTGTCTCTCACAGGGCTGTGAAAGGCTGCAGCTTTGAAATTTTGCTTTGTCCTTGCTGAGTGTCTTGGTTTGAAAAGGATAGTGTGACTGGAAAGATTCTCCACTCCTTCCCTGGTCGCCTCCACTGTCCAGGAACTAACAACGGGCTCAAAGCCTTTTGGTTTAAATAAGGCTTCCAGTAAAGGAAGAATTAAAAAATCACTCCAAGTCGGTGAAACAAGCCCCGAGGAGACAAAGAGACTCTGGAGGATAACCAAATTTAGGCAAACAACCTAACTGAGGTGTGAGGCATGTTGAGAGGGCATTGAAGACCCTTGAGGGTGAGATACATAAAGAAGGTTGTAAGGACGCAAACGCAGAAGGCTTGGTTACCGCAAGCAGATCTCCTGCAGTAAAGACGGGAACAGCCTCAGCGTGAGTTTGGAGGAATCACCGTCCCCCGAGGTACCGTACTTTCTCCTTCAGAAAACGTTTTCATATTCCTGTCCTTCAACCTTTCAACAGCCCCATTTTTCAGATGAGGAACCCGTGGCTTAGGGCAGGGTTTTGACTTGTAACGATCACAAGTGGTAAAAGGTGGAGCGAGAAACAATCTCAGGGTTCCTAACCAAATTGTTCTCAGCGGGTTACCGCCGAGGGCACTTAGGCAGCCAACGGGGAAAGAACTGGCAAGGCCTCTGTAACTGCAGGGCTTGTTCCGGACTCTAGGCGGCGCCAGCGGGCGGGCGGCCTGGGGCTCGAACCGCGCGGATACTCCCGCCACGCGCCGGCCAAAAACCCGACTTGTAAATCCGCAAGAGCACCCATCGCCCCCGCGAGGCCTTAAGTGTCCTTAGCGCGGGGGGTGCTGGGCGGGGCACAGGGGTCCTGTTCTTCCCTCCTATTAGTCCCCGGGGTAACGGACGGGTACCCGCAGCCAGCCGCAGCCGGAGTAAGGGAACCTCAGGAACGCCACACGCTGGCCGTTCCCTAGCGCGCGAGGGTCGAGTCCGCCCCGAGGCCCCGCGAGGGGGAGCTACGCATGCGTGCGGTGAACGCGCGGTCTGGACACCCTCCTTGTAGCTGCGGGGAAACGCTCCCTAGGGAACTGCTGGGGCTCACCCTTCCCTCCAACAGGGCTTATTTCTTTCGCTGTGTCTGCAGCTTACCCGCGGCCCCTACCCTTCATGCAACCCAGACTTCCAGCCGGATTCTCCTTAGGACAAGATTTCCTGATGTGCAGCTCCATTTAGCTCTCCTACACTGCCTCCCTCCGCTGTACACACCCACACCCACCCACCATAGATTACGAAATCCTGAATCCCTTCTTCAGTCCAGAAACGTGCTCTGCGTGCCCTCTCCTAAACTCCACTGTGGCTCCTTTGGGCCCTGGCTCATCTCCACACCCCATTGCTTCGCTTGCCGCCTTCAGGAAACCTTTCCTGATTAACCCAGGTGGGGCTTCAGCCATCCCAATTACTCAGGCGAGAGCTCAAGGCCGAGATTCTGGGGCAAAGGCGCCCAGAGCGAGCGCCGACCGATTCCCGGCCCGTCCTTCCCCCTCCGCGAGAAAAGGCAGGCAACGGCTCGGGGACACAGCTGTATTGGGGGACACAGCTGTATTGGGAAGCGGAGGCTCCTACACAGTAGGAGGAGGACGTCCCAGGAGGCCCGAGAACTCTGTACACCGCGCGCTTGGCGCCCGCCCGCCCCGCAGTCCGCGTGCGGCCCGCCCGGGGCCGGCCATGGAGGAAGCCCGGAGGGCGAGTTAAGGCAGCTTGGCTGGAGGGGAGGGGGGAGTGGGAGTCGGCCGATTCCCCTCGAAAAGCTGGCTCACTGAGGGGACGGGCGTCTCACCTCCCACTCCTCTCTCGAGGACCGGGAAAGACAGCAATAAATAAACCCGAGCCGGAGAGGGGGCCCCGGGAGACTCTCAGAGTCCAGGAAGGCTGCAGGTGGGAACAGGAGGGACGGGGGTGGCCTGTCCTTGGAGAGGCGTCCACACCCACGGCCGTAGAGGCCCATCTGAGGCCCCAGGGCCGCTCCCTTTAAAAGTTAAAAGGGCTGCCGTTAGAGACGGCCTGCTGGGAGGAAGGACTGACGAGGTGAGGCTTCGGGGGCAACTGGGGCTTCTCGGCGTCCACCCTCTTCGGGGCGCGGCCCCGGTATCCCTCGGGCCGGCCCAGGTACAGGAGGTGCCTCCCGAGACCCCCGGAGTGTCTGGTGGGGCCTCCCGAGGGGACCCGAGTGAGCAGGGCGGGTGGTGCTCGGGGCGGGGAAAAGGGCGCCCTCCGGGTCCCCCCGACCCCCAGCCGGGGAGCGGGGGCGGAGAGCGTAGGCCTGGCGCCGGGGGCGGCGCACTTCCCCTCGGGGGGCACATCCAGCCTCAGAGGCGGGGTGCACTCCCGCGGGAGGGGGCTGGCGCCGGCAAAGCGGGCGGGCGGGGGCGCCCGCGGGGTCAGTGGGGCGGCGGCCGGGGGCTCGGCCCCCTTCCGGGACGCCTGCGGGCCGTGCAGGTAGCGCAGCAGTTCCTCCAGGGTGGTGACCTCCACGGCCTGCCCGGGGCAGCCGGGCGGCGGCGGCCGCACCAGCACGCGCGGTGCGGGGCCGCCCGCCGCATTCCCGCCCCGCGCGCGGCCCGGGCCCTCCTTGGCGTTGTTCCGGTTCTGGTTCCACTCCCAGGGCCCGGCGGCGGCGCGGAGGTGCTTGACCGGCAGCTCGGGCGTGGACTCCGGGGTGGGCAGGCAGGCCAGCTCCGGCGGGGACGCGCCCTCGGGGGGAGGCAGGAAAGTGGTGTAGAGCTGGGGCGTCTGGGCCACGTCTCCGTCCTTGGACGGCGGCGGGGGGTCTGGGCCGCTCCCGTGGAGTCGGGCGAGACTGCGGAGGGAGAGCGGGCGCGGGAGCCCCGGGGTCTCGATGTCCTTGCTGCGACGTCGGTGGGCGCGGCGACAGGCGCAGGAGACCAGCAGGGCAGAGACCGAGGCGCCCAGGGCGAAGGCTGCGGCCACGCTGGCCAGGAGGAGTGGGATGGGGACGGAGGAACGGGAGGCCGAGGCTGGGGGGAGGTCCCGGCGCACGCCTGCCGACCGAGAGGAGGAGGGAGGCTCAGCGGAGGCTAGGCGGTGCGCTGGACCGGTGCTGGGCCTAGAGGGTGCGGTGGCAGGTTCCGAAGAAATCTAACCTCCTGGTTCCTCCTGTGGCTCAGCGTCACTCCACACAGCCTCGACCTTCCTCAGGAGTCACTCCCTGCCTCCGACCCCCCAACACACACAGCCCATCACACTCCGCCTCACACACAGGCCAGAGCTTGGGCCTGGGGGGGTCCCCGTCCCAGCTTTGGCCCCTGTAGCCATCCAAGAGCAAGTGCCAAACTTTGCCGAGCAGGAAGTGGGATGCCTAGATCTATCTGGAGGGCAGGCTCCAAAGAGGCGTTAGTGAGCACCAAACACCACGCAGTGAGGGGCTTAGAATTCTCCAGGAATCGGCAGCCCCACACTTCACTCCTGTCCCTCCCAGCCAGCCCCCTTACCCTGAGTGTGAGCTCCAAGAGTGGAAGACTGGGGCCGGGGGTGGGCATCACTGGGGGGGCTGGGGATCTCAGGGGAAGGGCCAGGACCCAGAAGCACTGGTGACAGAGACCAGGTCAGAGCCAGTGAGGCTCTTGCTGTCTACCCCTGACCCAGCCAGAAGTTCCGCTCCTCCCCCTCCCTTGAGCCCAGGGGTCTCTTGTGGGTATGTGGGGAAGGGTTCACCATGCAGGAGAGTCATTCACTTATTTGTTCAAAAGCTATTTATTGAGCACCCTCTTACGTGCCAGGCACGTGTGGAGGATGCTGACCCTTTTCTGAGACTCAGGGTGTTGAGGGTGCTGGTCTGCTGCCACATGGGGCACAGACTTGGGTGAGTGGGAGCCAAGCAAAGGAAGGGGAAGCTGGGACAAGAGGACTTACCGTAAGCAGAATCCCCTGGGCCAGACTGACTCCCAGTAGCTCCATCTATGAAGAAGGGAGAGAGGGTGAAGATACGGGTGGGGGGAAGCTCCATGAAGAACTGATGGGGATGACTGTGCCGCAGGAGAGAGACAAGAGTTCACGCCTGGGATGGTGTCTGTGGCCCACAGAGCCATGTGCGGCTACGTCTGCAGCCACCCCTTCTGTTTACCTTGGCAGTCACCGTCCTCCACGGCTTCCCAGTCCCCAACCCGATCCACATCAGTCCTAGGAGGAACAGGAGGTGGCTCAGTGCAGTTCTACATCGTGCCCCCATGCCCCCACCCTGGCCCTCAGCTTCCTCTCTTAGTGACGGGGACCTTCCTCCTCAGGAGATCCAGGGGTCCCTCACTCACCCACCAGGCCCCCTGATATCCACACAGCCTCGGGAGCTGTGCCATCCACAGTATGGGTCCTGAGAAGCCAGACAGCTCCTAGGGAAAACCGGCGTGTGAGGCTGAGACCCTCACCACTCTAATCTTTCCATTCCCTGCCTCTCCCACTCTCACCCTGACCTGCAGGAGGCTGCTAGTCCCATATTCCCATCCCATCCACCCCAATCCCTAGTCCAGACCCTGGCTGCTGCCCACCTTCAAAATGCTTGAGGCGTGGAAACCCCCCTCCCCGCCCACCCCTCAAATCACCTACCTTCCCCTGCCTCCCCCAAGGCCTGTGTTCCTGAGAGGCCCAGGGAGCTTGCCCAGGAAGGGCCTGGCCTCAGGCCCCTCTCACCTTCGACAGGCCCCATGCCGGGTGCAGCGGCTGAGAGGGAGGTAGACAACGCAGCCAGAAAAAGCCACAAAAAGCCTGTGACCCTCAGTGTCCAGCTCAAGCGCCATGACCCGCCGTGCCGTTTGGGCTGACCGCCTCCCACTGCACCTGGGGTGAGGCCAGAAGGAATCAGAGATGGGGCAGGGGAGGATTTCCTTTTCCCTGGGTGCATTGAACAGAAGATGGGGAGCTGCGCATGCAGCTGAGCACAACCCCTGGGGCTGGAGTTCCCGAGTGGCCACCCTGCCCCACCACAATGTCCAGTTTTTTGCCAAGCCCCCTTCTCTGTTCCACAGCTCCTGCGCCACAGAAGCCAGTGTTGGCGTTCCCAACCCATAGCCACCACCCCATCAGCCATCTCCCACCCCTACTCTGTGGGGGCCCTGCCCTCCCAAAACCTCACCGGGAGGGACTGTAGGCATCAATCTCTTCCAACAGGATGGGCTCAGATCCCCCAGGCCGCCCCCCTGGGGGCAGCACCTTCAGCACTGTCCCATCGTTGGAGCCAAGGAACAGGACTGTGGTATTACTGTGGGGGCCCGCCATTCCATCCACAGCCACCTGGGTCAGTAGGGCCCTGCAGGGAAAGGCCTCGGGTCAGGGAAAACGGAGGATTATGGGGGAGCTTGAGTGTCTCAAGGAAAGCGCAGGTGTCCTGGCACCCACTCCAGGCCCTTCCCCGACACCCCAGCGTTTCCTTCTTAGTCCCCGCAGTTTACTTTCGCAGGTTCTTCCCTCTGTCGATGCCATTTACCTTGTGGGATCAGAGAAGGAGGAGCAGGACTGGGGGGTAGAGGGCAGCGGTCAGTGTTTTTCGCCCCATACCTGCTGGTGAGGGTGAGGAGCGGCTGATGCGTGGCCGGTGGCACAGCGGGGTCCAGCAATGGGTGAGCCTTGATGAAGGTCAGGACATCATCAGGGAGGTCTCGAGAAGAGGAGAATGAGGCTGCTCCACCTACTCCTGCGCAGGACCCTGGCCTGGTGGGCACATGGGAAGGGGCAGCCTTAGGGCAGGGGGCCCAGGCTCAGGTAGGCTCTGTGCCCCCCCCTTCCCCACTCCCAAACATGATTGTAACTCTTGTCCCCACACACACACCACTGCCCTTGCCTGTTACAGCCCTCCAGTCTCCTGCCCACGTCTTCTGGGGACCTGGGTTTGGGCCTGACCTCAGGCAATGCCGTCTCTCCTGATGTTAACTCAC
Source organism: Dugong dugon (assembly GCA_030035585.1). NCBI lineage: Eukaryota > Metazoa > Chordata > Mammalia > Sirenia > Dugongidae > Dugong > Dugong dugon. The sequence continues at coordinate 196,225,247 of CM057462.1, read as the reverse complement.
TATAGCCCCCTCCCCCTCCTCACAATCCCATCTTTGAAACAGACTCTGCTTGTTTCTGCCCCAACAAAACCCATCCCATCCTAGGTACCTGGGTGAGGGGACCCTATCCTCAGACACAGGGGTCCAGGCCCCGTCCAGACTTCTCTGCTCCTTGAACTTGCCCTCAAACCCACGCTCAATGTCCTCCAGGTAGAAGGCGCAGACAGCAGAGCCAGGGATGCTAGAGAGGCCAGAAGAGGGTGCGGCTAGGTGCTGGAAGAGACAGTACAGCTCCTCCCGGCTGAGAAGTGGGAGCCGCCCTTCACGCACCATGTTGGGAGGTGGAGACGGGGTGGGGCAGCCACGGGGAGCCAGCTAGAAGAGACGTGGGTCGGAAGGCAGACTGACTTGCATAGAGCGTCCCCTCGCTGCCCCCATGGGTGGTCTTTGAGGGGATGCTTGGACACTAGTGGGGCAGGGGCAAATGGACCACACTGGTCAGCATAGTACCAACCTATTGGTCTGGGTGGTGAAGACCCCAAAGAAAGCAGAGCGGCCCTGCAGGTTTACAGGCCCAGTCAAGGCCTGGAGGACATCAAAATAGAAGGTGGAGTCCCCAGGGACAGAGCAGTTGAGTCGCAGCTTCAGGAAGGAAGTCCAGTGGCGGTCCAAGGCCCGAGGCGAGCCGCCCATGTCACGCTTACAGACACGGGCCACACGGGAGAACTGCACCTGGGGGAGGAGAGGGGGGAGGAAGGCTACAGTGAGAGTCACGGGGCCAGCTGGGCGAAAGGAACGTGGTCCAGTTAAGAACACCAAGGGACAAATGTTGGGTTTTGCAGCTAAGGAAGGGTATGGGGTGGAGGATCAGTCTGGGTCCAGGATAAGGAACAGCAGGCTGCAGAGGCAGAAGGCTGGGTGCCCTTCCAAGTTGGGGACTCAGTGTCCAGGGGATTGTGATGTGGAGATTAGGGTCAGGAGCTCTCCCCTGACTCAGACTGGCTCCTCAGAATCCAGCAGAACTTCCAGCCACCCACCCCCGGTGCCCACCTCCTTACCCTCCCTAGCCGGGCATCCTCCACAGAGACCTCTCGGAAGAAGAAGTAGACATGGTCTCCATGCTCCAAGGCATGGACAAAGTGTGGCTCTGAGGAAATGACAGACGGGGTATGGAAGAGTCTCTAGACCTTCTCAGAAACTCTTGGCACCGCACAGCCTCTCCGCTTCCCATGCATACACACCACTACCACCGCCATCTGCCTGCTCCCTGCCATAGTCCTCACCCTGCACCTCCTCCCTCCCCCAGGCCCGCCCTGACCTCGGAGCCACTTGGAGTCGTACTTGGCGGACCGAAGTGGGGGCTGAGGCCCAAGGCTCCTGTAAACCACTGCGTCACTGGCCTGGAAATCCGCAGCTGTGGCTGAGTACAGACTGCCCTCTGGAGGGGTGGGGAGGGTGGAATCAGGGAAGGCTCAGGGATCTGTCTCCGGGTTCTTTCTGGCCCTCCCACACCCTACCTAGACCTGGCCCTGGCCCCTACCTCCACGCAGGGGCTTGGGGGAGAGACCAGGTTGGGAGGGGGGCTAAGGTGGGCGCTCCCTCCAGCCACGTGCCCGCCTCACACACGCCCAGGTCCACACCTGCAAAGACGGCCACGTTGGACTGGGTGGCGTCAAAGGGGCATCGAGCCTGCCCGCTCAGCTCCTCACCCTCCTGCTGCAGTGAAGTTACCTGGGGGCAAGGGAACAGCTTCCTAGAACCTACTTCCTCATGTTCCCTTTCCTCCTTCCCTGCCACCTCTGGGCACTCCCATTCCCCCACCCAGATACTGGTCCCTTCCCACCAAACTGCCCTTCCCATAGTGACCCTCCCACCTCGCCCTTGTACCCCATAGCTGCGGCACACGGGACTGAACGAGTTTGTTCCACAGGCAAGGAGAGTCTGGGAGTCCCAGGGAATGAGAACACGGATATAGTTGTAACACTCGTCCTAGAGAACCCAGAATTCCGGGTCAGCCACAAGAGTCCCTGGGGCTGGGACCAGGGGCCACAGGGAGTAAGGTTTCTGCCCTTGAGCTTGTCAGAGCAACGTGAGGTCAAGTCCCGACTAAGTCATTCACTAGCTCTGTGGCCTCTCTGAGCCTCGCTTTCCTCATCTGATGGTAATAACAGCTACTTCCTGGGGGCTCTTTGTGAGGTGAGTACAAAGGAGGCTAAAAATCCCAAATGCCCTCTTCCTCCCATTTCCTCTGAGGCCTGGGATGGGCGGTGGGTAGGACACAGGGTTTGGTGGAGGCCCGCAGGGACAGAGCCTGGAGGCAGGGTGGTCCTTTCCTTCCCTGGAAATGCTCACGCACTGCTCACCGTCAGCCTCCCCCGCACAGCACAGTTCTCCACATCCTGGCTTCTCCATGTTAGATACTGAAGAGAACGAAGAGGAGGGAAAATCATAGGGCAGCCTGGGCCCCACTCATACCGTGGCTCCTACCCGCTTAACCCCCGTGAAACCCCGCCCAGCCTCGTGTCCAAGCCTGGCCCTTGTCCCCCAGCCCCTCACCTTGTTGGGCACCAGCCCCTTCCCTTCTTCTTGGGCTTGCAGATCGAAGGAGAAAACGTGATCCCTGAAGGAGTGGGGGGTAGGAGGGAGGTCAGAGCCAGGCCAGGACACCCACCCAGGCTCCTGAGTTCCCCCCTTCCCCATGTCAGGCTGCTCGGAGACAAACAGCGCAGACCTCCTGCCCTTTCCCCTCCCCTCACTCTACACCTTGCCATGTGTGCCCTGGGTCCAGGCACATCCATGTCCCACAGCACGTGCATGTGTGCCCTGCAAGGTGCCGCGGTGGCCACGCAGGTCCCATGTCTACCTGCATGTCTTCCCCACAAAGGTGCCTCGGCCAGTTTACCGGGCGGCCACCAGCAAGGTCCGGTTCAAGGTCAGAAATCTCTGAAAATCCAGCCCAAGTTGTGCGGCCACGGCATCATCCTCCAGCCCCCGGAACCAGGACGATGGGGAGGCACCTAGAGGGCATGGAGAGATGGGGTGCCGAGGGCCAGCCAGGACACCACCCATTCCCCAAACACCCTTTCCAACCACACAAAAGTAGGAGAGACACCCAGCTGTGGACATGGGTCGATATGTGAGTTGCCCTAGAGCTATTAATAAAAATAACACCAGCTAACATTCAGCACTGAATGTCTGCCAGGCACTGCGGTAGCACTTCGGCCCCGTAAGGTCTCCAGGGCTGTCATCTTTATGGAAGCAGACATCCTTCTCCCGTGGAGCAGCTAGTGGGTTCAAACCACCGACCTTTCAGTTAGCAGCTGAGCGCTTTAACCACTGCACCACCAGGGCTCCTCCTTTAGGTACATTATTTCGTTTAATACAACCCTGGGATGTAGGCACTAACATGGGTCTCATTTTACACGAGCAGCCTGAGACTCAAAGCCATTACAGAACTTACATAAATTCATTTAGCTTGAGGGTGGCAAAAATCAAAAGTCCACTGCAGTCAAGTCAACTCCAACTCATAGTGACCCTACAGGACGGAGTAGAACTGCCCCATAGGGTTTCCCAGGCTGTAATCTGTAGGGAAGCTGACTGCCACATCATCTTTGTCCTGCAGAGCTGCTGGTATGTTCAAACCGCCGACTTCTGGTAGCAGCAGAGTCCTTAACCACTGTCCCACCAGGGCTCCTTGAAAGTGGCGGGCACCAGGATTCAGATGCTTGTCTCTGGGATTCCAGACTTCCGCCCATCCCTTCCTGGGCCAGGGATTCCTTTTCTCTCCACATGGAGCGCCATCTCATCTTGCAACATCTGCTCCCCCATTTCTCCCCACCCTCTCTGCACCCTCCCCTCAGGGCCCTTCACAGGCCACGCAGCCCTCCAAGACTTCTGCCTCCTCTGACCAACTCCAGCGTCCACCTGACCTGGTTACAGAAACCACTGTCCTCAGAGCTCAAAGGGAGCTGAGTTCAGGAGAGATGATTTAACATTCGTAAAACGCTCAGAACTGCATCTGACCCGTATAAATGTTTGCTATTCTTAACTATCCCCTAACAATTACTCCTAATAACCCAACTGCAGTCCCTCCATCCTTGACATTATTCTAAATCCTACATATATAACCAAGAAAAAAAAAAAAAACAAACCAAACCCACTGCCGTCGAGTCGATTCCGACTCATAGTGACCCCGTAGGGTTTCCAAGGCTGTCATCTCTATGGAAGCAGACGGTCACATCTTTCTCCCACGGAGCCCCTGGTGGTTTCTAACCACCAACCTTTCGGTTAGCAGTTGATCGCTTTAACCACTGCACCACCAGGGCTCCTTATATATATAACAGGGTTCTATAAATAGATGAAGATTCCAGTCAGAAAAAGTGAGTTTATGATTTTTATCATGGTGGGACCTAGGCTTGCTGGTGGTCCAAGAGGCAGATAGGGAGGTAAAGAGGTGCTGGGAACCCCTGAACCAGTCCCGGGCTTTCATCTTGTAGCTAATAATAATCATAGCAAATACTTAGAAAGCATTTCATTTGTCCAGACAGTGTTCTCAGCACTTCACATACATTAACTCATTTAATCCCTAAATAACTCTACGAGGTATAATCCTGTCATCACCCCCATCTTGCAGATGAGGCAAAGAGAGAGAAGTTAGCCAAGGTCACACAGCTAGTGAGAAGCTTTGCAGAGATTCAAACCTGCTAGCTTGGGTCTCGCTGAGAGGCATGTTCTCAACCACGGCACCGAATGAAACTCTCTTAAGTGAAGAAACCAGGCCCAGGGATGAGCGAGCCGCAATGGCCTGAGGTGCCAGCTCGCCCGACCTGCCGGTTCCCCTTGGTTGGTCAGGCCCTGAGCTGCTTGGAGGCTGGGAGCCTTCCTGCACCTTGCTTTCCACACGGGAGCTCTCGGTCTCTGCTGACTGAGTGAGGGGCTCACAAGGGCAGGGCTCCAGGGCACTCACCTTGCAGGTCAGAGATCAGCAGAGGGAGTGGGTCCTGGGGGAAGGCAGCCTGGGGCTGGGGCAGCGAGAGCAGCAGCAGCAGCAGCAAGGGCATGAAGGAGGGGGCACGGGGCATCCTGTGTGGGGCAGCTCAGGCCCCAGGGGGTGGCCCCTCACCCATATGCCGGCCCTGAAAGGGGGGACAGAGAGAAGTACATGAGAGAGGAGCCAGGCGCCCCTCACCCCTGCCTACGTGGACGGGGCTCCTTCCCGGGTCTATCCCCAGAAGACCCTGTGGGGTGGGGGGGAGCCCTCTCTCTGGCACTGCCTCAGTCCCAGCCGGCTGTCACCATCACTCAAGGCCCTTCCCGCTCCAACTGGCCCAAACTGGCTGGTGATGACCTCAGGTAAGGACAGGAGACACCTGCCCCTCCCAGCTTTCTCACTCAGCCTTTCCTCCTCTCTCCTGGCTGGGTCTGGGACGTTCGGTAGGTGACACCTCCTGGGCCCCCTCTTGCTAACCCCTTCTCCGCTATAATTAGATCCTGAAGCCTTAAAATTATAAATAGTGACTCCTTGGCACCGGGAGGAGGAAGAGGGCACCATGTCTGCCTGCCCCACCCCCCGGCAGACCCCCACGGCACCCTGGGAGCAATGGAGGCACGGTGCCCAGGCAGAGGCAGCTGTGAGGCAGCCACACTTCTCGCCAAGGCTGAGGAAACACGGAGTAGAGGGGAGGGTGGCCGGCTGGGGGTCACTGCCCTGGTCTAAGCTTCTGCTTGAGGGGCCCTCCCCACTGCTGGGGAGAAGCTGGGGAGGGGGGTGCTGTCTTAGCCAAAAATGAATCTGCATCAAAGCCAGATCAGAGGCTAAATTTAGCTCTGGCTGCAGCTGTCTCCCAGACCACTGTGCCCCCTCCCAGCCTCTCTAGTCCCCTGCTCGCTCCCTGGCTCCTAAGAAGCAAAGCATGGACTTGGCGGGTGGGGAGAGCAGAGCCAGGAATAGCAGGGGCTCTACTGGTAGGAGAAGTGGCTGAGCATGCCCCTCTCTCCCTTCCTTCCCTCCTCGGGCTGCCTCTGCAATTGAAATATAAATAATTCAATGACAGGCAGGCAGTTGTAGCCCGAAGTCCAGGAAAGGACAGATACAGTGGAAGGGGCAGTGAGACAAGCCTTGTACCCATCGGCTCCCCACAGCCAGCTGACCCTGGCTGAGACCCACGACGGGGTGTCCACCAGCTTCCTGCCATCCCCTGGAATTGAAGTGGGGGACTGAGGAGGCTATGGAAATCAGGTCAGGAAGGGTGAGAATCATTTCTTTCCCTGAACAGCTATCCGGCACCAATCCTACTACCCACCCCCCTGTGTCTCCTAAAGGAGAGACCCCGGGTTCCACACCCAGCCCCCTTCCATTTCCCCAACAATTCCACACCTGGAGCTAGAACCCAAGTACCCACCCCAATCCAGCGTCACTGGTGGAGAGGCTGATGTCAGGTGGGGCCCCAAGAGAGCTGGAGGAGGGGAAGGGGTAGGAACACCTAATGATGACCCCTCCCCAGGGGCTAGCAGCCAGCCAGCTAACGACCCTCTGGTGTTGAGAGGACAAGCCTCCCTCCCGTTCGCCCCACCCGTTTCCGGATGCTAGTGCTCCCAAGAGAAGAGAAAGGGACACAGCTTGTCTCCTAGCCTCTCCCTTCCAGCACCCCCCCACCCCAAGTTGCCCTGGGCAACTGCTATCTTCCCCTTGGAAACAACTTTGTTCTCTGGCAAATGGGGAGAGCAGCCAGACCCCCTTCCTGCCCCAGGGCCCTAGCCACATCTGCTTCCATCCCCTGCCCCTAGGAACTGCTTCCTTTCTTTACCTGGGGTGGTGACTCCTGTGGGGGGTCTGAGGGGGATAGGAGACCTCGACCTGTTGGAAGAGGGGACAGAAGAGACAGTTACACCTCCCTGGCGACTTCCTTTGAAAGTCAGTGTGAACATTTAGGAGACGTCTGCTAAAGCTAGGGTGGGGGAGGTGCTTCCCTGGAAGTTGGGGCCATTGACACTGAGTTTGGTTACAAGGTGCTGGTCTTATAGGGCCGATCCATGCCCAGGGATGGTCCCTCACCAGGAAATCCTGGAGCTGCAGGACCAGCCTTGGGGAAAGGGGTGACTGGGAGAGTTTGTGGGACACAATGAGCACTCTCACATCAAAACCTTCAGAATCCAGCAGCCTTCTTAGCAAAAAAAAAAAAAAAAAAAAAAAAATCCAAACCCATTGCTCGACTCATCGCGACCTATAGGACAGAGAAGAACTGCCCCATAGGGTTTCGAAGCTGTAAATCTTTACGAAAGCAGATTGCTGCATTTTTCTGCCACTGAGTGGCTGATGGGTTTGAACCTCAGACCTTTCAGTTAGCAGCCGAGCGCTTAACCACTGCGCCACGAGAACTCCTTAAAGCGCCCTAGCTGGGGACAATAGAGGCTAATTTGCATCTCATTTACATGTTCTTCATTTCCAGGCAAAACGGTCTGATAGCACCCACAGCCCCTTCCTCCTTCCCTCCCATCCAGTCTTCCTCCACCCCCACCTCAGGCTGGATTAGTGCGGCCTCGAAAAACCCTTGGTTGGCCTTTGCATTGGCCCCCAGACTCAACTATGACACATCCCTAACAGGGCTTAGCGTAGCTGTTCTTGGGGAGCAGCATCTGGGTGCCCCCACCCACCCCTGGTCTGGAGAAAGGCTCACTTTGCCTTGGGACCAATCTCAGCTGCTTCATACCCCCGATGAGAAGCAAATGAGGGCGACCTGGCCATCTCTTTCTCCCCCTCCTAGGTTCTCCCCTAGCTGGGAAGAGGAAACAGCCCTCCACTCTGCTCCTGGCCCCCGCAGCCACCTCTTGGGAGTGGCCGGGGTCATCGCCAGAGTCGGCCGGGGGGCTGGGGAAGGGATGGAGAAGGAGTCGGGGCTGGGGACAATAGCAGGAAGCCCTCGGGCTGGTCGCCCGCCCGCCAGTCCACCTTCCTGGGGGGCGGGGGGGCGTACCGAGGGGCCTCTTCGTGTTCCCTTGTTCCCCCACCCCCAGCTCTCAGCCCCAGAGCCGGGGCACCCACCCTCCCTCCCACCCAAGCCCGCGACGAGGACAATCCAGGTGTCTAGAGCCTCGCATGAGGTGAGCCGGGGGCCGGGGGCTCCACGCGTCTCCCCTTGCCTGGATCCGAGGCTCCGACGAGGGGCGGGTAGCAGTCTGGGCCGGGACCGGGTCCCAGAGCCACGTTAGCGGGAGGAGGGGCGGAAGGGGCCTGCAGGCGCAGACGGAGTGGGGATGCGAGCAGGGGTGGGAGCGGAGGCGGGTCTCGGAGGCCAGAGAAACAGGGCCAGAGGCCGGGAACCGACGGGGGCGGGCCCGGGGCCAGCGGCGAGCGGGGTCCGCGGCTCGCGATGCGATCGCCAGCTGGGGTCTCCTCCTCGGGAGACCTCAGTCTGACAAAGCCCCGGGCCGACAGGGGTGAGGGAAGGAGATGGGCGTTGGGACCGATGTTTCTCGGGGACCCCACTCCCCGACTTTGTGCCGAAACCAACCCCCCGGGGATTCTCAGATTCCGCCTTGCACAAGGACAGCCGAGCTGCCGTGACAGCAGGATCTGGAACGAGGCGTCCCCCTTCCCATTCCTGCAGGGGCATCGAGAGGGCCCGGCTCTCGGCCGGTCTCGTAGCCTCAGTTTCCCCGCCGGAGAGGGAAGGGGCGAGGTTTTCCACCCTCCGTACCGTGCGCGCCTCAAAGAATCGCCTTTCGCGCTCTGGGATTGAGACGCAATCCAGAGCAAGCCCAGCCCGACAGGGCGCCCTGTGCCGACAGTGCCGCGCCGGGGCTCGGCCACGGTCCCCTTCACCCTCCAGGGACCCCAACTCCGCCGACCCTCTCGGCCAGCCAGGCGCACAGCGCGCAGACACCCTTACCGGTCCCTCTCGCACTTCGGAGGGTCCCTCCCGGGCCGCAGCGGCCCCCGTCCCTCCCGGTCTCCCTGCAGCCCCATCCCTACCCCGGGGTACTTGCTCCGAGATCCGGGTCAGAGGATCGAAATCGCAGCGGGCAGGCAGGGGGCCCCGCGCCGCTCCGAGTTCGCAGTCGGTGGGTGGGGGTTCCGGCAAGCTGCGAGGAGCGTCAGAATCGGATGGAGCTTGGATCTGGGCTCCCGGCGCGGTGGGGTCGGGCGAGCCCAGGGTCCCAGTCGCAGCCCCTACTCCCGCCGCGGCTCGGCGGAGGAAAACAATGCGCCCGCCCGGGGCTCTGGGCCGGGCCCCAGCCGCCCCGCCCGCCTCCCGGCCGGACCCACCTCCCACCCGCCTCCCGATCGCCGCCACTAATCCCGCCCTGGAAGGTTGGCTCCACTCCGCCTTCTCGACGCCTTTCCGCCAATAGTGCAGCCCAGGGGCGGGGCGCCCGGACCACCGCCCCCCGAGAGGGCCTGGCTAGGAGGGCGCGCGGGAGAGCCGGTCACCCGCGAGAGAGGGGGAGACCCACGGAGAGTCGCCGAGACCCAGAGAGAAGAAATGACACACACAGAAGCAGAGACAGGTTGACCGTGGAGGCGTCACATGAATTAGCAAGAAGAGGCCCCGGGGAGAAATCTCACAACGAAAGAGGAAGGAAAAGAAGCTGGGAGGAGGGACCGGAAACCGGGGAAGGGGGCAGGGAGCTCGGCTAGGCCGGGCAGGGCGCGCCCCTCCCTCCCTTCATCTCCACGTAGCTTCGGCGACCCTACTCCCTGGGGAGTCTCTCCCCTCTCCCCTAATTCGTCCCAACCCTTTGTTCCTCTTTTCTACCTTTTTTTTTTTTTTTTTTTAACCTCGACCCCCTTATTTCTCCCCATGCGCCTCCTCTGGTTCATCCTGCCCCAAAAAGGCGGTGTAGCATGCAGCTGAGGATTTGAGGCTTGGGAAGAGAAAGGAAGGTGTCGGAGTTCCTATTCCCACCCCCACCCCCAAAGAGAATGAGCTTGGGCCACCAGGCCAGGATTAAGGAGCCAGTAAGTCAGGGTGGCTGGCCCGCAGGCTGTTGCTTGATGGAGAAGGACAGGTGAGGGGGGCTGAAGCCAAGAGAGATGTGGGGACTGAGACAGACTGACTCAGAAGATCACACAGAAGGAGGAGGAACATGGAGACCTAAAAGCAAGAGAGAAAGAGAAAGTGGTCAGCTGCCCCAACGCCAGGTAGCCGCTCTGCCCCACAGACACTGGATTGGTGATATTCCAACTTTCCTCAGAGGGTCCCAGACATCCCTTCGAACAGCGAAACTGCTCCCTCTCCATCCCCAGCCTCCATAAAGACCCTTTGATTCTGGGAATGTCACTGTGGAGGAAGAAGGAGTCTACCTCAGACAGCACAGCTTGGCTCCCACCTTGTGCTGCCCGCTAAGATTCTTCCCTGCGTGGGGCTGGGACAAAAGACACTTGTGAAATTCCCAGGAGAGTGGGTGGCCTGGAAGACATTGCCATTCTCAAGACAGTTTTATCTGAGTGGGCACTTCCTCCGTCCATATCCTGGTCTCTGGACAGAGGGGAAGGAGGGGCAGGGGTTTGCCGGCTTCTAGGCCCATCTTAACTGGACTGAGATCAGGATAGGTAGCATCACCAGTTGGGCTAAGCCCCACAGTGAGTAAGCAAGACGTACGCATGAAAACACAGAGATGGAGAGACATATAGATGGAAGTCCAGATGAACCAGTGAGATAAAGAGTCAGAAACAACGAACAATACCTATGTAAGATTAACTACTGAGGGATCTTGGGTCCAGACAATTCAGTGGACAGCTGAGGCCATTTTAAAGACTGGAGAGAGTTTTGGGGAGAAAGACACCTCAAAAGACAGAGGCACTCAGAGGTTGAAAGAAGTCTCCCCAGTTTCTAGCACAGGGCCTAGAATGTAGTGGATACTCGATACGTGCTTATTGAATAAATTAGGGAATGCGGAGTAAGGTGGTAATTCATTTAAAATTTTAGGGTCCAGCTCAAATCTCAATTCAATCCAATAAATATTAAGCAATTCTTTCAAGCCCAATGCACTGTGAGATGTGGTCCCAATCTTTAAGAAAATGACCATCTATTTGAATTAAAGTAGGACTTGGAACTAGTAAATGATTAGAAGCAATACCAAATGTAAAACAAACAGAAAACCTATGTTGAACATAAATCCTCAAATGTAAGGAAAAGATAATAAATCCTCTCCATGGCGACTGTGGGAAAAATGTTGACTTGCTGGATGTAGATTTTCATGGCGCACGGGAGTACTTCTGTGGGAGTTGGCTCGGTGCAAACATGTTCCAAAGAGGGACAGATCTTAAGCGAAGCACTTTTACCCGGTGAGTATGGAGCCTGAGGCAGGGACAGCAAAAGGTGCCGTATGGCCGATAGGAAAGGCACTGGTCAGAAGCAGAGGAAAGGTGAAGAGGGAGACGAATTAGGGAAGGCCTGAGAACGCCAGGGTGCACAGGTTAAGATAATGTGATGGAAAAGAAGTCCTAAATTCTTGAATAAGGGTGTACCTTGTCAAAATTGGTATTTTAGCAAGAAGACGGAGAGGTCCAAGGATGAGGGGAGAGGGACAATCAGACAGCAATGGTGGCATTGGGTTTGGAAGCAAACGGATGATCTGAGAACCATTTCAACGAACAAATGGAAGTGACTGTTCCTACTCGCCAGGACTTCTGGAGAAAATCACAGTCCCGCTGACTGGGGCCTTTATAAATTCAGGATCGCCAAGCTTGGAAAATTACCCTCCCCTAATCCCTACCGGCGGCTGTTTCAAACTTCCACCTCTCAAGCTCCGTACCCTACAACTTCCTTGCTCATTTCAGTGCGACCGACATCCATCTTCAGAGAAAACAGAAGTGATAAAGTGAGAATTCCACCAACTTTTTGCCCCCCACGGACGCGCTTAGCCGCGTCCTCACGTCTCTGTCACCCCCGTCGATGAGATCCCTAGACAGGGATCTTTACCAGAAGCTCCGTACAGACAGGGCCTGGCCGTGTCGGTCTTGTCCACCACTGTACCCTTTGCATTTAGCCCAGTGCCTGGCACATAGCAGGTGCTAACTATTAACGCGTTAGCTGAATAAATCTCTTCCTTAGGGGCTCTACTCCACGTATCTTCAAACCTTTTCTCTTTCCTTTATTTTTAATCTTTCCTTTTTAACTGACACTTTCCCCTCGGCATACACGCTCAAGCACGTATCACATAAGCCTGTGAGTAAAAGAAAAATATTCCAAAACTTTCCCTTGATCTTTGCCTGTATTTAGCTATCACTTAATTTCTCTCTTCTGTTCACAGCTAAGCTTCTAGAAAGTCAGTTATACTTGCTGTATCCATTTCTTGCCTTGTAATCACTTCTCAGTTGCAGCCTAGTTTGCTTGTCAATCCACTGAAATTGCTGTCCTCAAGCCCACTAATGACTCCTTGTCACATTCAATGACCATGTCTTCCCTCGGAATCCTTTGCCCGCTTGCAGCCTTTGACCCTGTTGACCCCTCCCCCCTTGAAATGTTCTCCTTTTGCTTCCTAGGGTCCTTTCTCTTGGTAGAGACTACGGGCTTAATAAAGATTAAGTGAACGAATGGCTTCATATCTATCAATATGGCCTCTCTTTCTCAGCCTTCTCTGACCTCTCCTTATATGCTGGTGTTCCTAGGGTCATAGCCTCAGCCACCTCTTCTTGCCCTGTGCATTCTCACTGGTCAGGATAATCCACACCAACAGTTATAGCAGGCTGAAGTCTTGCTTGACTGCTTCAGATCACACTGAACATTCTCTTCCTGAACTGATACGAGAATACTGATCTAATCACGATAAAAATGTCAGCTCATCAGAACCCAGAGGAATATTCCATTCTGAACAATTTTTTTTTTTTTCCGGTAACTGAAGTTTACCTAATCAAGTACCAAACATTTTCATTTTAAATGTCTCAAACAGAGATTATTCAAAAAGGTATGATTCATTTCCTGTGGATTGTATAGTGGGAAGAACACGAGTTGGAGTCATTAAGACCTAGATTCACCTCTGGAGTATGGCTTTGGATAAACCACTTATCTCTAAGGCTGAATCTGTCAACTGCCAGTGGACAGATTACCTTCTTGTCGACTTACAACAAACCACACTTTACAACAGTGGGGGTTTTTTTTTTTTTTTTTTGGTGCATCTTATTGTTAGTAATATGTACTATATACAGTGTTGCAGTGTGTGATTTGCTGATGTTATCATTCTCAGATGTCCACTCGTAGATGTTCAATTTTTTGATTTAAAAGATACTAACAGGCAATAATAATGAAAACTAAAAAAAAAAAATGAGGTATTTGACTTACGTCAGAACCAACCGGAATGGAACCCCGTCACTGGGGACTACCTGTAATGCAGGTGAAAATGTTTTATAAATTCTAAAGTGTTTCACACATGTAAAATACCATCATTTACGCTTTTGCTTACTAAGAGGGAGCACTGTGAACTCAGCTGTCCAGGAAAACAGCAAGGACCCCGAAGTCTAGACTATATGTAGTTAACACTGTTTGCCCTTCCTTTACGTGGCCAAAAATGCTGTTAATTTTCAGTTTCAGCTTTTTTTTGTTTTCCTAGTCTTCCCTGACAATAAATTCTCATTGTTGTCAGTGGTCTTGCTTCTAAAAGCTCCTCTTTCCTCTTTTAATTTGCTGCTGTGGATTTGGAGATTGGTAGAAATGGGTATAGATGAAGACAAAATAAAAGGCTTCCCCATGAGTGAAGTGATTGACTGTTACAACACGTGTCACAGTGCTACTATTTCCTCTTATCTCCTGGTTCTTGGATGTGTTTTCCGTTTTTTCTTTCAGCAACTATTTATCAAGCACAGTCATGTGCCAGACACTAAAACATAACCCTGCCCTCATGGAGCTTACAATCTAACAGAGAAAGAAGTTAATAAAATCACAAATCACAGTGGAGAGTGATTATTACACTAGGGGAGGCACGCGGTTCTACAGGACTACGTCACAGAGGGGTTTAATGTAGTTCAGGGAGGGGGTCATGGACAGCTTCACAGAATATGTGACTTTCCAGCTGAGACCTGAAGGATGAGTAGGAGTTCCTGGGCAAAGCAGCAGTTTGCATGAGAGAAGAGTTCCAGGCTGAGTGACAAGAAGTGAGAAGGTCTGGAGCAGAGGGGGAGGGGGAAAGAGAGACACTGACCTCGGTGAATGGTGGAGGAACTACAGGAATCCCAGCGCGGCGTAGAAAGGGAGACAGAGGTCAAGCTAGAGAGGTAAACAGGTAAGGTTGCTGGCAGCAGAAGCCTGGACTCAGAAGGCATTACAGTATTTGCATCTTCTCGTATTTTCCCTCCCCTATTTTCCAACGGGACCCCTGGCGGCGCAGTCATTAAGAGCTCAGCTGTTAACCAAAAGGCTGGCAGTTCAAATCTAGCAGCCACTCCTTGGAATCCCTATGGGGCAGTTCTACTCTGTCCTATAGGGTCACTATGAGTTGGAATAGACTCGACGGCAGGCAACGGGTTTATTTTCCAACTGGAGCCCTGATGGCATGGGGCCCTGGTGGCACAGTGGTTAAGCGTTTGGCTGCTAACCGAAAGATCAGCAGTTGGAATCTATGAGGCCGCTCCCTGGAAACCTTATGGAGCAGTTCTACCCTGTCCTATAGGGTCACTATGAGCCAGAATCAACACGATAGCAATGTTTTTTTTTTTTTTTTTTCCCCCAGCTAAACTGTATACTCCTCGAGGAAAGAACTTTTTATTTTTCCTGTGATTTTTGATAGTGCCACCTAGTATTGTCCCTAGAGTCTATGATCAGTGAATTGATGGAGCATACAGAGGTAGAATGCTGCCACATTCAGTATGAGGTTAAAGTTATCACCTCATAAACTTGTAATTATCAAACAAGCACAGGCTCAGGAATCACATCAGGTCCTGACTCTGCCGTTTATTAGCTCCGTGACTTGGGGACAGGTTATTTACCTTCTTGAAGCCTCATTTTCTTCATCAGTAAAAAGGATATAGTGAGTGAGATTTAACTCATAAGGGTGTTGTGAGGATTGAATGAGATACTGACACAGCATCTAGGAGAGTGCATCCCACCAATGCCAGTTTCCTGTCTCTGCACTCCCTCCCTCCCTCCCTGAACTTGGTCTCATCCTTGTCCATCTGCCCCCACGCCTCTCTCCATAATCATCCCCTCTCCTTTGCATCTTCTAAGCCTCCTCCTTCTCCACAGGCTCCTTCCTCTCAGCCTACAAAAGTGCTCAAATCCCAAAGGAGCCTTTCCATTTCTCTTCATCCCTTTCCCAGCACACTCCTTCGAAGACTTGTCAACACTTCCCAACCCAAGGTGTATCACGGACCCTCAGTTTTGGACTCCGGGAATAATGACGAGAGAATAATAAAGGAGCCACGAGCCAACCACTGTCTCCAAGAGGACAATCAACAGTTTTGCAGACAGTGGTATCCTGACTGGCTCCACCTCTGCACTTCGATTTACTCTATTTACTCTTCAACTCTTCATAACCAGCCGACTTTCCGACACTTCTCTTTCTTCTAGAGCTTCTCTCCTGTAAAGTCACCAAATCCCAAGGTCTCTCGTCTGTCAGTTCTCATCCTGTACTTAAGCAGACTATACCACTATACCATTGATCACTTCCACAGCTAAAAATTGGTTGAGGCATTTAACACGTTCCAGACGCTGACCTAATGATTTCACTCCCCTGATCAAAAGGCTTTCATGGAGTCCCCCACTGCTACAGGGAAAGCGTGAACTCTGGAGCAACCAACTCCTTTAACGCGTGCCACCATTTGGACTTCTTCTTCTTCTCGAACAATCTATGTTCCATCCTTAGAGACTAAATGACCATTTCCTGAGTGTGCCCTGTATTATATTTATTCCTGGTATTAACTTATGGGGTCCCCACTTCCTGGGAAGCACGTCTTCCCCATTTCTGCTTATTAAATAGCTGACTCCAACCTTCCAAGTCTGCCTTTTCAGCAAGGCTTCTTGGAGCCCTCCTGTCAGAAGCAGTCTACGTGAATAATGCTTTCCTCTCATAATTCTTTAAACCTCAACTCGACTCGATGGCACCTAACAGCTATTACAGCTAATGGCATCGTTTGCCTTGTATTACAGTTCTCCATACGTGAGTTTATCTTCCTGAGTAGGCTGTAAGATTCTTGATGGTGAATATTTTTGCCTCATTCAGAAACTGTGACTTACCTCGTTTTTGTTTCTCCTTAGCAGCTACAAAGCTCAGGCTTGTTCCACACAGCGTTTCAGTGCTGTGCTGACACCTGCTGGTCGCATGTGGTCTAGCAGCCCTGGCCCCAGCACCTCCCGCCCTCAGTATTAAGGGTCTAGGCAGTGGGTGCCCCCTTCCCCAGCCAGGCACTGGACACACATGCTCGTGTAATGCCGCCCCCCCTTTCCCTGGAGACTCCAGGAACACGCTCAGACCTGCTGGTCCCTAGCTTGCCCCTGGAGTCTCCAGCCGAAGTCCAGTTTGCTTCTGAGAACTTTCCCACTGGTTCTCGCCCCAGAAACGTGGACTTCACTTCTTCCCCAGTATCACAGACTGTAAGAACAGGGTATAGAGGAACTCGGCAGGAAGGAAAGAAAGCGCGAACAATTGGAGAGCAGAGTCTAAGTCAGTCCCCCTCCCCCCTCCCCAGGAATCAAAACTGTTTCCCAGAGTGCTATTCCTTCTGGCCTTTGTCTTATTTCTAGGAGGCTCTGGGGTGTAGCCCTGCTCGGTGATAGTAGTAGAGATCGACCAACCGGAGGTTCAGCAGAGAGGAGGTAGGCGGGGCTTGAGGGGTGGGGCCAGGCCAAAGGGCCCTCACCTAGGAGCTTCTTCTCCATTCTGTCAGCTCTCCAGGGAACATCCAAGGCAAGACTGGCACCAGCGCCGGGCAGGTGACGACTGGCAACCACAGAAGGGTAGGCTCTAGGGGGGTTGGTGGTGCGAGGGTCCCCAGTTCTTTCAGCCTTAGCTTTCCGTATTGTGAGACTCTCGCTTGATGGAGAGAATTCTTGGGTCCCCCGTGGAGATGTCCAGCTCAGTTTTCCCTGGGACAAGCCAGCCTCAGAAAGGAAGACATGGTTTGGGATGGGGTGGAGACAGCAGAGGCTGAGGGATGGGGATGGATATGGGTATGTGACAAAGTACCGTAGGTTGCAAGGAAATCTCAGAAGATGTGGAGGTAGATGGGTAAGGGCCAGAGGAGAGCATGGCCAGAGAACACAGGGAAGGACCCAGACAGGACAAAAAAGGAGGCTGGAAGTGACAGAGGGAGAGGACAGCAGACCAAGCGTGAGGTGGCAACGGGGGGCCAAAAGAGAGCTGGGTAACAGGAAGGCCAAGGAGGAAGGAAGGCTCATGTGGGGCAACCTCGTCTTCCGGCTCTAGAGCATGGCTAGAAAGTCCCAGGCCAAGCCGGGAGCAAAGCAAGCTTCCAGGTTCCCGCTGGACTGGTGCATCTGGGGAAGAAACCCTCCCAGTTACCCATCCCCTCTGCCTCTTCAGACTCCCATGTTGGTTTGGGGGAGAGGGCGAGGCTGCTCCTCACTGCGGTCACAGCCACATCCTGCAGAGCAGGGGAGGGGGAAGTAAGAAGCAAAACAACCAGAAGAAGACACATGGGGACAGAACCTTGGGCGCACGCAGCTCACGTGCCTCCAGGAGGGTCCTCGGTCCTACCCCAGCAGACCTGAGACTTCCAGGGCTGCCTGCCCCCAGGGGTTGTTTCTCAGGCCTCCTGGGTGCGCATCACCCTCACTGAGGGTCCTGGGAAGGAGGTCCTTCCGGATTATGTGGTTGGATACTCGTGTTGATCATTTACTAGTGACCTTGGCCAGGCTACTTAATATCTTGTAGCTCAGTTTTCTCATTGTCAAAAGGGGTGTCCTCCTTACAGACAGTCGGGGAGATTGAGATAATTCATAAAGCACTTGGCACCAAGTAAAACAAAAAAAAAAATCTGTTGCCGTCAAGTCGATTCCAGTTCATGGCAACCACAGGCGTGAGAGAACAGAACTGCTCCACAGGGTTTTCTTGGCTGTAGCTTTATGGAAGCATATCACCAGGCCTTTCTTCTGCGGCATCACTGGGTGGGTTCAAACTGCCAACCTTTTGGTTAGTAGCCTAGTGCAAACCGCTGGCACTACCCAGGGACCTACAGGCTCTCAATAAATATTAGTTCTTGCCAGAATTCCTGGGACCCCGTTTCTCACTTGTTTAAAGACAGCACAGAGCACTAGCCGACATCAGCCTTGGGAGTCAGAAAACCAGTTACATTTGACCGCAGGTAAGTTACATAACGTAAGCCTCAGTCTGCTCAGCGGTAAAGCAAGGGGAGTAACGGTTACACCTCAGAGACATGTGGTACACAGGCAGGGTTCAAAACGGTGGCTGAGAGAACTGTCTGTCAGGTACGCCCTGTCTTCTCCAGGGTAGCAGTGACAGCCTGCTTCCCCTTAAGACACAACATGTGGTGAGCGGGCCACATGCCTGCCATCAAAGATTTCGTCGCCCCTGCTGTTTTGGAGACGGGGTTTCCTACAGCACTAAAGGAGCCCTGGTGGCGCAGTGGTTAAGAGCTCCGCTGCTGACTCAAAGATGGGCAGTTCGAATCCACCAGCCGCTCCTTGGAAACCCTGAGGGGCAGTTCTGCTCTGTCCTCTAGGGTCGCTGAGTCGGAACTGACTCAATGGCACCTGACGACAACAGCAGCATTAAAGGAGAAAAGTAGGAGCGAGTCAGAGAGGACTAAGGGACTCAGGGGAAGGCAGATGACAAGCAGAGATGATGATGAGAAAGAAACAGAAAGGGGAAAGGGCATTTCTCTCTTTCTAAGGAAGCCTGAGGCCTTCCTTCTCGTGACTGACCACACGTCCCACTCCCCAGGAACATGGAGCCTTTCAGCTCAAAAAGCCTGGCACTGCAAGCGGAGAAGAAGCTGCTGAGCAAGATGGCAGGTCGGTCCGTGGCCCATCTCTTCATCGATGAGACAAGCAGTGAGGTGCTGGACGAGCTCTACCGTGTGTCCAAAGAGTACACGCAGAGCCGGCCCCAGGCCCAGCGGGTCATCAAGGACCTGGTCAAGGTGGCCGTCAAGGTGGCTGTGCTGCACCGCAGCGGCTGCTTTGGCCCCAGTGAGCTGGACCTGGCCGCCCGCTTTCGCCAGAAGCTGCGGCAGGGCGCCATGACAGCACTCAGCTTTAGCGAGGTGGACTTCACCTTCGAGGCTGCCGTGCTGGCCAACCTGCTGACCGAGTGCCGGGATATGCTGCTGGAGCTGGTGGAGAACCACCTCACGCCCAAGTCCCACGGCCGCATCCGCCACGTGTTCGATCACTTCGCAGACCAGAGCCTGCTCACGGCCCTCTACGGGCCTGACTTCACTCAGCGCCTTGGCAAGATCTGTGAGGGACTCAGGAAGCTGCTGGATGAGGGGAAACTCTGAGGGTCCTGAGCCCAGCATGGCCCACCTTGGGAAAATGGCCGACTGAGAAAACCACAGACAACGGGCCTTCTAACCCTGCTCATCTGCACTAACGCTTTTTGACTCCTCCTGCTTCAGTCCTTCCCAAGAGCGCTTTGGCTCTGAGACCACCCCACACCCAGACTGCTGATGGAGACGGGCAATGCTGAGGGCTGAGGACTCTCTCCCATTTCAGCCCCCAGGACAGGAAACAAAACTGCCTGAAAAAGACGAAGTGAAACCTGGATCTCTATTTCCTCCATAAGGGACATTTGCAACAGGAAATCCCCCTCCTCTATGAAGCAGGGGGAGGGGGCACAGTTCGTCTAACCCATCCGGGGACACTAAAGACAGAAGGGGGTAAGGGGCCCTCAGAGAGGGACATCCTAGCACCTCCAGTTCTAGGCAGAGCCTGGATGGACACCAGAGGTTCCATCCCAGAGTGCAGGAAGCAGAGGTGAGGGCAGGGGCGACCCTCACAGGGGAAATAAAACTACAAAAACATGCACAGGGCTCAATGTTTAATCTCACCAGCTTCTCACACCTTATGATCATCACAGAAGAAAGGCGGGCAGTAAACACCACTGATCTCACCCCTCACCATTTCCATACAGGAGACTGAGCTTATTTCCAGGATCAGTGAGGTTGTCTTACCTACTTCTTCTGTTTAAGAAACTAAAAAGGACAAACTGTACTGCAGACAAACGGCAGATAAATACGCAGAGAGGGGCGAGGCATAGACAGACAGGCTCGGAGGGATGGGGTATGACAGCGACCCCCACAACAGAAGGGCCTTATCCTTCTCTTCAAATCCCAACACAATCCTTCTTCCACCCCCTTAGCCCCACCACAGGCTGAGCAGAGAAGCAGGTCAGAGGGGTGAACTGGTGGGACGCAGCATTTTGGAGCTTACAGCGCTGCTTTTTCTCACAGCAAGAGTCGGGAGTTATAGGGGACTAGTTAGTCAAGGCCGAGCCCAAATCCTTAACTTTCAGACTGGGGGAAAGGCCCGGCACAGTTCCCATTCACTGCAGTGGGACGAGATCACCGACTGCCCCATCCTCAATAACGTGCTTGGCTAAGGAGGTAGGGGACCAGCAGTCACTGGCTCACCGTTCTGGGTTCCCCTCACCTAAGGGTTACAGAAATCCCATCTTTCGCCTAGCAGTAGGAAGGAATATAGCCAATAAATATTACTTCAATATAGCACCAAATAAGTTAGATACATAGCTGGGGACAGGGAGGAGGTTGGGGGCTGGGAAATCCCCTGCTTCCCTGCTCTAAGGCCAAGGAAGGCCGAAGGGACGGGAAAGGCAGCAGGGATGTAAAAACAGCCTTTTGAATCTAAAGGACAACTCTAGATTCAGCCAAAAAACTGAGAAGAGGTCTACTTCCCATCCGCTACTCTTGTAATAAAACTTCCCCAGGCTGAGGAAACCCCTGGGTGGGCAAGGAGGCTGGGGAAGATGGCGGGAGGGGAGGAAGGCAGGCTGGGAAGCTGTGTTCTTGAGCCTCACCTCAGGCTCCTCTCCCCTCAGGTTGTCCCTTCAACATGTTGCTTCTCTCAGTCAGTTCTGGGGACATCAGAGTTTGAAGATTTCATCCTCCTGGTCCCGTAGCGTCCGGGTCCGCGAGGTCCGGGTCAGCGGCACAGGACCTAGGACTGCGCGTTGCTGCATCGGAGGGGAGCTCAGGTGGGGACCTGCATCCTCCCCAGACACCCTGCAGTAGAGGAGAGGGGGAAGGAGTGACAGATCAAAGGAAGAACCTGAGGATGGCTCACATGGAGAGGCACATGGGAGGCTAACCTTCTCCCCTAACACGTGAGCTCGTTGCTCTAAGGCGGCATCTTAGCACCCTCTGGATAAATCCCTGATGCTCCTTCATGGATCATCAGAGCAGGAAGTCTACTCCAACGAGAACGCAGAACCCAGTTTCCCACTGCCTCTACCCATTCCAGCAGCCCCTGGTTCTGCTCACTGTCTCGGGGACACCTGGGGAAAAGGTATCAGCTTGCTTCTGCTGGCACCGTGCTGACTTGTGTGTGAGGTTTAGGTGAGGCGGGAAGAACAGAGGAGTTCACGCAGGGGCTCATAAGGAACCATTCGAGACTCACCCGCTCTCCCCGTTTTTCAGCTTCTGGGCAGCAACTTTCTTTGACCGGCTGATTTGTGAATCAAGCTTCTTAAGGAAGTCAGAGGCCGAGAGGTCGTGGATGGGCATGGAGGGTTCCTGGCCAGATGTGGGGAGCATTTCACCACTGGCACGTCTCGAACCTCTTTCTGGCTTTTTTCTCTCAGCTGAGTGGGGCCTAACTCCATCCTTACTTGGCTGTACCTCTTCCTCTTCCTCAGAATCTAAACCATTGAACAGGTCTCTGGGCTCTGTCAGGATGGGGATGTAGAGGGTTTTCTTCAGGAAGATGGAGTCATTAGTATAAAGGCGGTTTGCACGCTTAATCTGTTCCATCTTGAAAGAAAAGTCACCAAAATTAATAACAGCAATAACAATTAATCTTACATTTGTATAGCATTTCATGCTTTTTATAAAGTGATTGTTGGGAGTCTTACCTGACCCTGTAACAACCAAGCCGAAGTACAGAGGGCTGATGTCATTTTACAGACCAGCAGTTCTCACACTTTTTGATTGCAGGGCCCCTTTACATTTTAAAAATTTATTGACGATCTCAAAGAACTTTTGTTTATGTGGGTAAAAGCTGTCGATATTGCCAGAAGAACTAGATGGTGCCCGGCTACCACCAATGACCGCCCTGACAGGGAACACAACAGAGAGTCCCTGATGGAGCAGGAGGAAGGTGAGGTGCAGAACTGAAATTCTAGTAAAAAGACCAGACTTAATGGTCTGACTGAGACTGGAGGAACCCCAGAAGGCATGGCCTCAGATTCTCTATCAGCCCAGAACTAAAACCATTCCCGAGGCCAACTCTTCAGACAAAGATTAGACGGGACTGTGGGGACATAAAATGATACTCGTGAAGAGTGTGCTTCTTAGCTCAAGTAGATACATGAGACTAAATGGGCAGCTCCCGTCCGGCGGTGAGATGCGAAGGCAGAGAGGGTCAGGAGCTGGTTGAATGGACACGGGAAATCAAGGGTGGAAAGGAGGAATGTGCTGTCACTGTATAGGGAGAGCAATTAGGGTCACATAACAATGTGTGTATAAATTTTTATATGAGAGACTAACTTGAATTGTAAACTTTCACTTAAACTACAATAAACAAAATAAATAAACACAAGTTTTTTAAAAAAGCTGTCAATATTGAATGCATTATAAATTAAAATAGAGAAAATTAAAAAATGTATTTATTTAAAAATAACAAACTCATTACATGTTAACATAAATATTTAAAAAAAAAAAAAAACAAGAAACCTGTATTTTCCAAAACAGAACAAAACCAAAATGGAGTGAGAAGACAGGTACTGTTTTACATTTTGCAAATCACTTTAATGTCTGACTTAATAGAGGACCATCAGACTCTCTGATCTGCATCTACATTCAGTCTGGTGCGGTATCACCCGCCAAGCAGTCTGTGGAAAAGTTTATTTCACGGTCATGAGAGAATAAGAATGAAAAAAAAAATCATGACTTGTTTTTATTACTATGAAAATAATTTTCACCCTGTGGGCCCCTGAAAAACTCTGAAGGACCCCTAGGGCTCCCCAGACCTCACTTGAGAACCGCTGTTACAGACAAAGGCTCAGAGGTTAAGTCGTTTGCCTAAGATTACATAGCAAGTTGATGACAGAGCTAGAACTAGAATCCAGAGCCTTTACATTCTTTCTGGGAATGCTTTTCCCAGTATAATATTAGCAAATTTCATTGATCAAATATTTATCTAGTACCTAGTTATCATATCAAATACTGAACACAGTGACTGGCGTCACCATGCATCCACCTGGCCTCCCAAGACAGAAACACCAGTGTCATCCTGGACTCACATTTCCCTTGCAGCACCCAACATCCAACTGGGCAACGGAAGTGCTTCCAAAATCTGTCCACACACATGGCCTTATCTTTATGTCTACTGCCACTGCTTTTGGACAGACCCTTAATATTTCTCATCTGGGTTATTCAACGGTTTAACTGGTTTTTCTCTCTCCATTTCTACCCATCCTCTACCCTGCTGACATCCATCTTTCGTAAAAAGATGAATAAATCTGCCCAGTTTATAACCTCCCATGGCTCACCCGGAAACCCTGGTGGCACAGTGGTTTAGAGCTACAGCTGCTAACCAAAAGGTCGGCAGTTCGAATCCACCAGGCGCTCCTTGGAAACCCTATGGGGCAGTTCTACTCTGTCCTGTAGGGTCGCTATGAGTCGGAATCGACTGGATGGCAACAGGATTGGTTTCTGTGGCTTCCCCCCCAAAAGATAAAATCCAAATTAGCATTCAAGGCCTTTCTCAGTGTAGCCCCCACACGACATGTCGAGCTTCATCTCTCTCCTTCTGCACCTGTACATTTTGCCCTTCCAAACTCTTCCCTTTTCTTTGATCATTTCATGCTCTTTCACACTTTTGTGTCTATCCATGCTATTCCTTCTGCCTGAAACGTCTCCCCACTAGCCTCTGCCTGGAAAACATGTACTCATCTACATCACTCCCTTTGTCTTACCTTATCAGGGCCCCCAAAAACCCACTGCCTTTAAGTAGATTTCAACTCATAGTGACCTTATTGGACAGAGGAGAACTGCCCAATAGGGTTCCCAGGGCTGTAAATCTTTCCAGAAGCAGACCGCCACATCCTTCTCCGGCAGGACTCCCAAAGCATCTGTAAATATTGCCCAAATAATACCTACCATGTTATATCGTTATTCACTTCTTTGCACGTTTGTCTTTCCCACTGCCCTGTGAGTCAGTCCTTCAGGGGAAGAGATGGCAACTTGCTGTCTTGTATCCCCAAGGCACTGTTTGGCAACCCACAATGTTTGATATTAATGGGGCTCATTAATGCATTATGAATAAATACAGAATACAGTATAGGAACCACAGACACAGTCCATCAGTATTTTACTATCAGAGAGCCAGGTTGCCAGTTTTACTAAAAATTCATCCTGTGTTGGCATCAGCTTGGAAGGCCATATCTGCCAAATATCAAAGCTGTTTCTACTCTGGGGCAAGACTATGATCACAAATGTGACTCATAAAATCTGATACTGTTACAATATGTTTAAAAATAACATCAGATTAATCTGAACAATTAAAAGAAGTTAAAACTGGCTTACGCATCTGTACATTTACTTTGCCGAGTGCTTCTATGCTATTAATTTTATTTTGCCTAGATAATAACCTAGGTCCCTTCCAGCTTCAAGATGTTATGAATTAACCTGTGAAGTTTCTGTGTCTTTTATTATGCCCTGGAAGCACTATATAAGGGGACATCATCCTACTTTTAAGAAGGATGTAACCAAGATCAAAGCCCAGAGGGACCCGGGGCCACAGGGTCACAGTCGTGAGAGCTCGAAAGGTCCTTAGAATCCAGATAGTATAATACAGCCGAGAAAACAAACGTGTTGCTGTCGAGTCAATTCCGACTCACGGTGATCTTACAGACAGAGCAGAACTGCCCTGTAGGGTTTCCAAGGCTGTAATCTTTACAGAAGCAGCCTGCCACATCTTTCTCTTGAGAGCAGCTGAACCGTTGACCTTTTGCTTAGCAGCTGTTAACCACTGTGCCACCAGTCCGTGTAACAGAGCAATTAAAAGTGAAGGTTTTAGAATGAGACAACCTGGTCTGATCCCAGCTCTACCAATTATACTGGTTGCATAATCTGTGTAAAGTTATCTTACCTCTCTAGGCTTCAGTTTCCTTGTCTTTAAATGAGAATAGTTGTACCTACCTCATAGAGTCTTATGATAATACAAGGTAACACCTATACAGAGATTTCCACATACCAAGAGTTCCTTAAACGATAAGTAGATAATAACTCAGGTAATTATCATTATTTAACACATTTTCCTTTTTACAAATGGTAAGGAAATTGAGGTTCCAGAGACGGGAAGTGACTTAAGCAAAGTCAGTCAGTAAGCAGCAGAATGGGATTAGAACATGGGACTCTTGTTCGCTAGACTGCAGAGCTGGTCTGTGCTCGGAAGGATACAGCGCAATGCCAACAACCTCAGTGTGCAATGGGTAGCCCGGTTTCCTTGTCTGCAAAGCTTCTGAGACCTAAGGAGACCCAGGGGCTACCCTGTACTCTCATACCCACCTTCTTCGCTTGGAAATCCTGGTGGTGTAGTGGTTAAGAGCTATGGCTGCTAACCAAAAGGTCCGCAGTTCGAATCCACCAGGCACTCCTTGGAAACTCTATGGGGCGGCTCTACTCTGTCCTATAGCCTCACTGTGAGTTGGAATCAGCTGGACGGCAATGGGTTTGGTTTTTTCCTTTGGTTTCCTTTGCTTAGACCATTCCCTCTACTTGAAATACTCTCTTTCCTGCACTCTCAATCTCTATGTGTGGAAATCTTAGCTATACTAATTGATTCAAGAAACATCTATTAAGTTTCTACATGCTGGGGCCTATACCAGACTTTAGGGATACAAAATTGAAAGGAGTTTCTACCCTTAAGGAGAGTATACTGTTATTGTGTGCCATTGAGTCAATTCCCGCTCATGGCGACCCTATAGGACAGAGTAGAACTGCCCCCATTGGGTTTCCTAGGCTGTAATCCTTAGGAGAGCAGGTGGCCCGGTCTTTTCTTCCTGGGGGCCACTGGTGTGTTCCAACCTGGGACATCCGGTTAGCAGCTGAGCACTTAACCATTGTGCCACCAGTGCCCCCTTAAGGAAAGTATAGGCTATTGAGAAGACAAAATCCTATGTAAATAACAGTATTATATAAATCGCAGGGAGGGGCACAGAGGAAGCAGCGTCTAAGGCTTCCAAGGACCATAGATAGCAATGGCTCCCTCAGAACCTGCACTGATGTTCACCTCTGCCCCCTTCCAAGTAAAAATCCATCTCTTTTTCTCATTTCCCATCCTTTGTTAACCTCACTACAAATTCAACACATTCTGCCACCTACTATCATTACTTTTGTCCCAGGAAATCTCTCACTAGACTGTAAATGACCTGAAGGCAGCAGCCACACATTTTATTTCTGTCTCCAAGATGGTTACCCCAGCGCTTTAAACATAGCAAGCATGCAAATGCTGGCTAAATTCAACATTTGCTTGTGTGAGATTAAACAGGATATGGAGCAACACTCCCCAACTTTAATGCAATATGTGTTTACACCCGTCAAACACACCTATGCGTACTCGGTGTAAAGAGTACCTGTTCCTTACCAAGAAAGGCCACCTTACTGGGAAGAAGAAGGCAAAGCACTGAGAAAGGAAAATGAACAAGGAGAGACAGGCACACCAGGAGCTTAGAACCAAAAACCAGCTCTCCATTATCTGCTGTAAATGTTTAATCACCACTGATTAAAAGTTTCCATGTAGTTAATAATAGTACAGGCTTTAGAGGCTGACAGATCTGTCTGAATTCCAACTCAGACACTCATTAGCTGTTTGATTTTGGTAAAATTGGTTAACAGATCAAGTCTCAGTTTCTTTATCTGCAAAAAGGGAACGATAATTGTATACTTGATAGGGATGTGAGCATCAGACGGGATGATATGTGTAAAACACCTAGTATAGTATCTGGCATATAGTAGGCTTCAGTAAAGTAGGAGCTGTTCCTCTCCATTAGGATAGTGGGACAGGAGTTGCCCCTACCAGGCAGTGCAACACTGAGAAGGGATAACAAACCAACAGATGAAAGGCAGGACACAGCCCCAGTCAGGAAAAATTGTGGGAAAGTTACTCAGAAGGGGCACTATATTCAGGACATTCCCTCCTAACTGGTTGTCGGCTCCCTAGTCTTGGAAGACTCACCGTCACCCCGTATTTGAGTGCTAGTCCAGCCAGAGTGTCTCCAGGTTCCAATTCATGCTCCAGGCGTCTTTCCCTCACTGGGGAGCAGACAGACTGCACCAGGCTTCCATAAGAACGAGCCCGGCTCCCTTGAAGCAGTCCTGATCCCCCGAGGTGGGGCTGTCTAGAGGGAGAAGCCATCTCCTCACCCTGCTGACAGCTGGGGTTGCGACTGATGGAGGACAGGCTGTGACCGACAGTGATGGGCCCGGTGTCTGGGAATGGATATCCAGGGAGATTCCTTCCCCTTCTTCTCTCCTAAATCTTCCCTTCCCCCCGGCCCCGCCCTCAGCTCCCCCTCACTCCCCGAACCTCCACCCGCCCCCGTCACTCCTCCCCTCCCTCCCCTAGGGACCTAGCATATTCTAGACAGTTGTTATCCGCCCTCGCTTCTTCTCCCTCCAAGCCCCTTTTCCACAAATCTGGCCCCTGGGTATTCAGTCTCTACCAGGGTCTCCTTTAGAAGCACACAACTCCTCGCTACACCGACCTTTGACCTTGGAACTCTAGGCACACTCCTCAACGCCCTTCCCTCAGTTCGCTGCACAGCCGGGCAGCCCGGCCCCCGGCCCCCCCTTCACCCCAGCCCCGCCCCGTCCCGGGGTTGATCCTCTAGGGTCTGGAACAAGCCGGGCCCAGCCCAGGTGGGCTGGCGCCGCAGACGAAGTGCGTGTGGTTGGCGACTTTGTAGTCCACTACCCACTCAGCGATCCTTAAGGGCTTCCTCCGCATCAGATCGGTCTTAAATTCGGGCACAAGCATCAGCTCTACATTTAGGTTCTTGTCATTCCAAATGCCTCGAATCTGCCAAGATGCAAGGGCCTGGCTCCAGCCGGGCGACAAGTTCTTGGAGAAAAAACTTCATTTCCCAAGAGGCTTCGCGCCTGCGGGGTCGCAGGGCACCATAGAAAATGCGGTCCCCTTTGGGCGAGAGGCTCCTGTCGGGATCGCGCAATGCATGCGGGGAAGCACATCCCGGAAGTAAGGAGGCCAACGGGAAAAGACCGGAAGAGGGTGAGGAGACGCCTTTCTCTTGCTACGGTGGCCTGAAGGGAGCGAGGAATTCGGTGCCTGCCAATTGATCGCTTCTGGGACTCACAGTCGCGATGTCTTTCAAGAGAGAAGGAGACGATTGGAGTCAACTCAGTGTGCTCAAAGTAAGCGCGAAAGGAGAGGGTCTGGAGCAGCTTCAGCCGCCCTCTGAAAACTATGAAGGAGCTTTGTGTCGTTGCTCTGGCAACAGCTCCGCGGGGTGTGGTGCTAGAGGGGGCCCGGCTGCTAGACGTCTTGGCCCTGTGATCGCTGGTCTCCCATAGCCCGTATTCCCTTCGGTGCCTCGTCCCTATCGTTTTTCCCTTCCACCCCTCCCTCCTGTCCTGCTGATCCCGCGTGGGCTTCTTCTCCTACCGCTCCAGAAACGAAGAGTCGGGGACTTGCTGGCCAGTTACATCCCGGAGGATGAGGCGCTGATGCTGCGGGACGGACGGTGAGGGCGAGGAGTGGCTCAAGCCGGAGAGTTCCGCGGTTGGAGGCTCCCTAAGCTTTTGTTGTTGAGGAGGAGTTGTGGACTATCTGGAATTCTGTGGCAGGGAGTGAGGGACTGAAAGAGACAGGAGGTGGTGGTGGAGGTTAGGGGAACTGGGAGGTGAGCTTTGGAAAGGGCTTCTAGGACCGGATGGGACCTACAGCAGGCCTCCCACCCCTACGCCTGTACCATTTGTCTTCTGTCCCCCTCCTCAGCTTTGCTTGTGCCATCTGTCCTCACCGGCCTGTACTGGACACCCTGGCCATGCTGACTGCCCACCGTGCGGGGAAGAGACATCTGTCCAGTAAGTTTAGAGGAATACACGGGTTAGAGAGTAAACCCTGGAAACCTCTGCAGACCGTTCCTGGTACTTTGCTTGAATTCCTTCCTCCTCACTCCTCAGGCCTGCAGGGTTTTTATGGCAAGCAGAAGCCAGGAAAGGGAATGGAGCAGAATCCAAGACAGCAGAATGAACTGAGGCGGGAGGAGACCAAAGCTGAGGTAATCAGAGAGGGGAAGGTGTGTCCCAGGCAGGACCCTGCTGCACACCCAGGCTTGAGGGGCTTCAGCTTCTCTCGAGCTCTGAAGCCTCTGATTCTTTTCCTGTCTCCATACCAGGCTCCTCTGCTGGCCCAGACTCGATTTATCACTCACAGTGCTCTGCACAGAGCCCCCCATTATAACAGTTGCTGCCGCCGGAAGTACAGGTCTGTGGGATGGGAAAGCCAGAGAAAAATATGGTGGTTTGAGGGTGGGAAACAGGGAAAGGACAGCATCACTGTATTAGCTCTTAATTTTATGTCTATGATCCATTTTGAGTTAATTTTTGTATACGGTGTGAGGTAAGGGTCCAACTTCATTCTTTTGCTTGAAGATCATCCAGTTGTCCCAGCACCATTGGTTGAGAAGACTATTTTTTCCTCACTGAATGCTGCTGTATTAGGAGGAATTAAGAACAGGGGAATAACTGTGAAAGGTATTTCACGTTGCTTAGAGACATAAAAAGATGGAGACAGTGGGCAGAAAAGAATCGCTGGTGTGGGAATCAGTAGGGAGGGACAGGCAGATAGATAGCTCTCTAATTATTGTTTTCCAAATTGTATTCTGAGGAATTCTGGTGTTCTGAAGATGCGAATTGGTATTCCAGGAAAACGAATTTTGTGGTTTCAAATAAAGTTTGGGATATGGCGCTTTGTAATCCGACTTGAAAAATAGTAATATTAGCAAAAAAAAAAAACTTTAATAATTTTGTTTAACCTAGGCTTTCCCAAATTCATTTGATTTCAAAATCCTTTTTATGCCAAATACTTATTAACAGCTCGAGGAATGCAGTTCAGAAAACACTGCTTTGAGGGGCTGGGGGGTCACAGGAGAGCTGGCTCTTTCCTTTACTGCTTTTACAGACTTCAATCCTCCTCTCTCCAGACCAGAAGCCCCTGGTCCCTCTGTCGCCCATTCCCCTTTTCCACCTCCAGAGGTTGAACTCCAGAGTGGGAAGATCAGCAGAGAATCTGAGCCTAAAGCTGGCCTTCAGGCCAAGAAGTCAGCAACTGTCCCAGCCCCTGCACCCATGAGCCCCACGAGAAGACGAGCCCTGGAGCGTTACCTCACCCTTCGAAGGTAACTATGCCGAATCACTTCCTCAGATTTGCTCTTTTCTCTCTAACCTTCCTTTTTTCAAATCTACTCAGTTGCTTTTTTTTCTTATTCCCACTAACTTCCTAATAAACCTCCCGTCGTCATTCTGACCAATTCTGTTTTCTCTGATATTTCCAGCTCTGGATGGATCCCAGATGGACAGGGTCGATGGGTGAAAGATGAGAATGTTGAGTTTGACTCTGATGAGGAGGAACCCCCTGATCTCCCCTTGGACTGACACCCTCTTTCCCCATTCAGTTCACAAATAAACTGCAGCAGGCGCTGGGAGCCTAGCTTTCCTTGAGTCTGGTTCCTTGTCCCGTCTTGGGATTTCAGAACTGTTCATCCTCAGGCTAGACTCTCCTCCCTTCCAGTGTACACAGCTCCTCGTACTTCTCACCCCGCCCCCACCTTCTACCGAAGTCATGCCAGGTGTCAGCTGCACGCAGCCCGGCACCCTATTAATAAGTCTGTCAGAAGGAGGGCTCTGCCCTTCATGCTGTCTGCCTCCTTCCCCACCTCCACTCCAAGTCCTTTCCCCTTCAAATCACATGAAGGACCTGGGTAGGCACTGGGGGGACCCAGCCACATCTGGAAACAGGTGAGGCTTGGTGCCCTGGGAAAGTAGAACAGAACAAAGGCCCTGGCAGAGGTATGGGGAACACCAAGAGCGGGAGCTCCCCCACCTCCTAGTAACCTGAACCTCCCTGCCTGCTGATCCCCAGAGTATAAATAATCCCCTGGTGAACTGGCAGGAACCCTTGGGGGTTATTGCCAAGCTTCCCACCCCAAAGCCCAAGGCAGGCAGAGTGGACAGAAGGGCCTTTATTTACAGGAAGGGGGATAGATGAGGATTTAAGTGTCCAGGGCTGCCAGCTCTGGTTGGTACAGGAAAAGGCAGCGTTATCTCTTCTTTTGCTGGCGACCTGTAAGGGTGGAGAGGAAACACAAGTCTTGGTTCTGTCCTCCTGCAAAGGCAATCCTCTCCATTTCCCGGCCCTTGAACAGACTCCTAAAGAGGCTCACACCACGTTAAGAAAACACAATAAGAAACCACACCACAAATAAAAACACCATGCCTCCAAGCAGCTATCTCTGGCTTCCTTTCTCTCTCCCCACTGGTACATAATCGTGGCAGGGGGACTTTTCTGTCTACTTCCTGATCCCTCGTGGGATCTGAACTTCTCATTTGGATGTCTGTCTGGCAGCGCGGAGGCTGCTGGTCCCATGCTAAGTCTGTATGCAGGAGGATCCTCCAGCTTCTGCACTGCTTGGCCCTCTCCCTACAGACCGTGTCCGCAGTCACTCACGCAGTTCATTGTTCCGGGTCACGGCTTGGGCCGCCCGCGCCCGTGGCCCCTGCTGTGTGAAGTGGTAGCCGAAGCGGACGATGGTGGGACACTGCTCCAGCAGGGTGGCCATCTCCATCTCCACTGCGTCACCAGGCCACTGGCGCTGGGGAGGGAGAGGCAGAGGCTGTCAGCTACCTTCTCTGGGCTGTTCGCCACCCCAGACCACAGACCCCTTCGGGAGGTCAAAGGGGCTGGTTTCTCCATAGTGGCTGATGAGAGGTGCTGACCTGGACCCCTCCTAGAGACAGTGACGTAGAGGAGAATTCAAACCAGATGAAATGAGGTGGCTGCCCCAGTGGCTGGCTCAGGAAGGGGGCTCAGTGTGTGTTAGCTGATTGCAGACAGGAAGGGGGTGCTGACCTGGTTGTCCACACGGAGCTCAGTGAGTGTGGCATTCTCCCGAACTGCCTTCAGCACAGCCATGAGCCCTGTGCTGCTAATAAAGTTGGATTCGATGTTGAGGCTCTGGAGGCTACGATTTTCACGCAACATGTCAGCCACCGCCTGGGTAGTGGGGACTTGGGTTAGGAATAGGGAGAACTTTCTCAGGTGACTGAGGAGAGGAAGAACAGGACCAAGAGGGAAGCACAGCTCTGAGTCCCTGAGGAGCTGTACGTGGGGCTAGAGGGGAGCAGAGGGAGGGCAGGTGTTAGGGAGAGCGGTGGAGGTGGGAGCGTTACGGAGGGCTGCGGCTCTCCGGGAAGATGATCTGAGGGTCACAGAGTCTCCATCAGGGCAGCCCTGCCAGGGTGCACGTCAGAGTGCGGGGAGAGGCGTGGGGATGTCAGCTAGCCTTACGTTGGCGATGGGGTCACCACTCCTTGTCGCCACCAGACTGAGGCTCCGGATGTAGGTGTTTGTCTTCATGGCTTCACACAGCTCAGTTAACGTGGATACCGGGATGTCCTGCCAGCAGGGAGACGGGAGATAGTGGGCTAAGAAGCTGGGATATGTCAGCCGTCATTCCGCTGTTACTGTTTGGAGCATGGGAGTCAAATACCTGTATGTTATTGAGGTTCACCTCCTCCAGCTCCTTGTCATTGCTTCGAGCCCTCTCTAGTATCTCCTCTATGTCTGTGGGATTCGGGGGCTCATCTGGCACTGGCTTATACTTGTCAGGCTGCACCACACCTGGTGGGGGAAGGCCAGAAGGGAACCCCACGTGTCCACACAGTCTCCTCCCCACAGGTTCTCTATCCCCCCTGCACTCATGTGCTCCCCCTGGTTCACCTGGTCACCCTCTGTGCCCTGCCTCAGACCCTGCGACCACCCCAGACACTCACTGCTAATGCCTTCGGTGTTGCAAATCTCTCCGCTGCAGATGGCGTCGTAGTATTGCTTGTTGCTCATCAGCGTGTACATGCCCAGGATTGCTGGAGAGGGTTGGCAGAAGGGGCACAAGGAGTGAGAGGGGACCTGCTCCAGGCACCCCTCTGCCTCATTCTGAATCTGCTGTAGCATCTCTAAAGCCTAACGGCTTCTCCCCCTCCAGGGAGGTTTCCCACCCTCCCCAGGCCTCAGGGTCCCCTCCATAAAGTGCCCAAGGCAGTGGCTTTAAAACATTCAGATGGGGCTGAGGGAGGGTCCCTAAGGAGCCACTGGAGGGTGAGCCTTCCTGACTTCAGCCAGAATAGCTGCACTTTTATTTGCTTTTATAATCCATGTGAAATTGCCTTGAGATGTGAACTAACGGAACTAAAAAAATGAACGAATGGGTGAATACCTAAGAAAAATTTAAAAACCGCTGCCTTCAAGGCTCTCGCAGAGCTGACCTGGTTCAGGGCCTCCCCACAGCCCCACGCACGGCTAGGATCTCTCTGCCCCTGCTTTTCCCAGCCCCTCACATCCCACAGCTGCCCACCTGCGATGTCACACATTTCAGCATCTGTGGCTTGGGCCAGTGCCTCCTCCAGCTCGGGCTCCAGGGTGATCTGCTCCTGGGCTGGGATTTCCCTCTTGGGCTGAATATAGGGTTTCCCTGGTGGGGAGATGTAGGAGGGCTCAGGTAGAGGCTATTTCTCCCAAAATCTTGGCCTCCAGCTTCCTTTCCTTCTCAGGGAGGTGGAATGCTGGGTCACTAGGGGACACTGGAAAGTCTGAGTCCTCACCGAGCTCAGGAACCACAATCCCTGGGTCCCTTGATGAGAACAAGCCTGGCATGCAGGCATCAGGGCACCTGAGTCCCCGGGAAGCTCAGAGCAGAAAGGTGAGAGGGAAGCTGGAGCGGGGACACGTGAAAGACAGCCACTGGGGTTCTGGGAGGCACGAATACTGGGGTCCCCATACCCTTCTTCTCGCCTGTGAAGGGGACCAAGTCATCACGCTCTTTGACCTCTAGCGCCTGCTGTTCCAGGTACTGCAAGAGGGCCTCTCGGTCCAGCGGCCCTGTTGGACTCTTCTTTGTCTGGTCACGTTGTCTTAGTCCAGCCGGCAGGAGCATGTTCTTAGGGATGGGTTTTGGGGAGCAAGTTAGACCTCTCCTCTGACCTGGGGTACCTCTGGGGCTCCCTAAAATATCTCCAGACATCTTTTCCCTGGTCTTCTTGGGACTCCAGGCCGTGTAGACAGCCCTGGTCTCAGCCACCCGGGGCCCAGCACCCTTCCCAAATGCCTGGGGACTGCCCTGGTTCCCTACCTCGGGGTCCATTTCCTGTAGCTCACAGTCCAGTTGCTCTAGCTCCTCGGGGCTCAGGCCCCTCAGGATCTCATCTTCATCTATGTCTCTGTATTTCTCCAGCTCCTTCTGATAGGATGACATGGTGGCCCCCACCCCTCCCCACTGTGGTGCTCACACAGGCTTCGGAGTCTGGGGGACCTGGGGAGAGTGGTTGAACGATGGCAGATGTACATGGACACAGTAGGGACACAGAGAAGTCAGCTAACAGGCAGAGAGAGGAACTGGATGCCTTGGAGGTCAGTTGCAGATAGGAAGTTGGAGGAAGGTTAGGTTGTCTAGTTAAAACCAGAACCTCCTTCTTCCTGCTTCCCCAGCTTCCAGCCACTCTGGATGGGGATTCCAGGCATCCAAGCTGGGTTTGCCTTTCCACTGTATGACGGAGAAATCTTGGCAGCACCTCTCCCCTATAACCTCGCCTGTCACTGCTTCTCACCCTAGCACAGCTGCTGGGGGCCCTGCCAGCACAGCTGGCCCTGTGCCCAGTTCCTATTGAAAGGAAGGGGGTGGGCAGAGAGCTTCAGGAAAATTCCTCTTCTCTTCCCCATAAGCTAGCCTTTTTCCTAAACCAGTTAAGGAAATCAAGGGTTGTGGGGGAAAAGAGGTGGACAGTTCTCTTGCCCTACCCTCGTGTCTCCTTGTATTGTAGGGCAGATCAAGAGTTCACTGTCTGTGTTTGCTAGAATTCTAAATCCAAAGAAAGTAAGGGCTCAGAAAGTCTGAGGGACTTCCAGGTTGGGGGAACGGTGGTAAGACTTCAAGAGAAAGGGCTGAGTCCCCATAGTTTGTCCCTAGCTTTGACAGGAAGGTGACACGGGCCCAATGGGTGGGAAATGCCTTCTCAATGGGACAGTTTCCCCAACAACAGTGAGAGGATTAAACTTGCAGGACCTCTTACAATATGAAAAATACACGCAAGCTGCGCATACCGTGTTAAATAGGAGAGCACCACAAAATGTGAGACACCCACATGGACGTCAACCACACAGGACAGTGGCCGAAACACACAGCGACAGAGACGGGCACACTCCATACCATTCCCAGCGGGAGCCACTCCTCTCCTCCCATCTCCCACCAGGCTGACCCACGAGCCCCCCGCCTTCCCCACCTACCCGTCCTTATGCCACCTCCCTCTTCACCTACCCTTCCGTCGGTCTGTCTGTTCTGCTGGAGCAGCGCTCCGGGCAGGAGGAGCGCGGTGGTGCCGGGGGAGAGGGTGGGGGAACAGTGAGCTCAGCATTTTATTATTTTAGCTCGGGCCAGGTGGGGGGTACTGGGAGATCACATATACACAGCCCCCATACCTTGCCCAGCCCTGAGAGCCTCTAGTGGCCGCTAACAGACACGGCACCTCCTTCCCTTGTCCTCACAGCAGTCCGACTCCTGGACACTGGAGCTCTACGAGAATAAGGGTCACTGCTTATTTGGTGCCTGCTTTACTCAAAGCAGTTTTCTGAGGGCTAGAAAGGCAAATATGAGGATTTTGTTTTGGGGTCTAATTTTAAGGCACTTACAGTCTAGTTGGAGGAGTACTCTACAATTAAAACAGGACAGCTCATAGGAAATGCTTCACATCAAAGAAAGATCAGCATATACTCAGACAGTCACAAACACTTCTCATTCCCAACCCTACAGCAGACACCAGACAAACGGGATCCATCTATTTTATTATATTAAAAACCACAAAACCCGCAGGAAATAAGGGAAAGAAATACCGAAAAGAGGGTTGGGTAAAGGAAGATCAGAGATGACAGAGGGGAAGTGGGGAGAGGGGAGGGAGCGTCAAGAGACCCACGCCAGGCCCGGAAAGAGGTTTCGAGGGATTAGACATCTCTTCATTTGATGACGATCTTCTGACGTAAGGCTCGGGGCCCAGGCCCAGGGAGGGGCTCAGGAGGCGGTGGGCCGGGGCCCAGGGCTGAGGCGGTCGGGAGTCCATGGGCAGTGATGTACTTCTTGTAGGCCTCACGGATGATCTTGAAGGCGCGAGCAGTAGCGTAGGGTATGTCTGTAACAGGGTCCCGGTACAGGGCTGGGCGATGGGTCACTGGGCAGACTTCCCGAACAGGGACCTTTGGGGGTCGCCCTGGGGGGAACCACTCCTCAAATGTCGCGTCATCACTAAAAGTGATGAAGGTACGTGAGCAGCGGGCAGGGGGGACGACAGCTCCAGTCCCCACATGTGGAGTCAGCGCAGGAGCCGCGGGAGCAGGATCAAGTCTGAGGGCAGAAGATACAAACACAGAAACAAGGAGTGAGGAGAGAGGAGAAAACATCCAGAGAGGAAGATCAAAGAGGTGAGGAGAGAGAAAAAGGAGGCAGAACGAACCTATGAAGTTAACAGGGCTGGAAGGAAACACAGGAAGGAGAGAGAGAGAAATAAGGAGGTGAACGAAGGAATCTGAAAAATATCCAAGTGTCAGAGACAACTGTGTGAGGAAGGTATGTGAAATGGGGCTAAGAGAACACTAGCTGGACAGAGAAGGGGAACCTCTCCCTTCCCCGAGTCACTCACCCTTCTACATCGACGTTCTCTTCCTTGGGGCCAGGCTCCCCAACAAGTGGCACTGTCACAGAATGATAGGTGATGATGGGCCCAGGGCACTTCCGTTTCTTGTGAACCTGCTTCTTTTTGTCAGCCTCAAGCCGCTCATATGTCTCTTCAGGTAAAAGGAAGAAATGAGGGATGGTCAGCATTGCCCCTCTTCCCACCTCTCAGTCCTGTTCCATGACCTCAATCCTCTTCCTGGCTGCCTAGCCACTACCCAAGTCCACTATGGAAAGTGCCCCAAGCTCCCGGCACCTCCCATTTCAGGTTTTCTGCGCGGCATGCCTGCCACCCTCTCTGTTCTTCAAGTCTCAGGTACTGAGTCCCTCAAGTACTGAGACGTGCAGCACCTCAACGGGGGAAGGGCTGCCTTGACGATGGGCTTGGTTGTTCCACCATGGAGGTACCAGAATCTCCTCGACAAATCCCTGGCAACTCACTCCCTTCCAAGGCAGCTCATTCCATCCTTAGGATCTCTAGTCATTACAGAGTTCCTTCCCATGCTGAGCTGAAATATACTTCCTGATGACACTGTTCTACCATCTAAGGCCATAAAGGACACAAGTCTGATCTTCCACATGACCGTCCTTTAAATAGTTGAAGTTAGTGCCCAAGTCTCCACTGCATCCTCTCCAGGCTGACAGCAACACCCACTTCTTTGAACCCTTTCTCAACAGACATGGTTTGAGCCATGCCCTTCTTTGACTACCACTGGGCCTTGTACACACTCCCGTTACTGTCCTTATCACAGTCTATGGCAGAGGTGCAAGCTGGCAGCTCATCTAAGTGTTTACATTTGATCTACATAGTGTCTTACAGAAAAATTTGAATTGTTGACATTTAAAAACTAGGTAATTACATTTAAATATACAGATTTCTGGTACTTCAACAATAACATAATCTGGCAACCCTGGGTCTGCATTCCCACATCGCAACAATTAACTAAGCTGAGTAACTGCTCCTCCTTTGACACCGTTGTCCAACTCACCACAGTCCTCCTAGGGACCCTGTGTGTGTTAGCTGCCTGCACTCTGTGACGCTGTTCTACAGCAATCACCACAGTCCTCCTAGGGACACTGTCTGTGTCAGCCGCCCACACTCTGTGACGCTGTTCTACAGCAATCACCACAGTCCTCCTGGGGACACTGTCTGTGTCGGCCGCCCGCACTCTGTGACGCTGTTCTACAGCAATGACCACAGTCCTCCTGGGGACACTGTGTCAGCCGCCCACACTCTGTGACGCTGTTCTACGGCAATCACCACAGTCCTCCTGGGGACACTGTCTGTGTCAGCCGCCCACACTCTGTGACACTGTTCTACGGCAATGACCACAGTCCTCCTGGGGACACTGTGTCAGCCGCCTGCACTCTGTGACGCTGTTCTATGGCAATGACCACAGTCCTGGGGACCCTGTGTGTGTTAGCTGCCTGCACTCTGTGACGCTGTTCTACAGCAATGACCACAGTCCTCCTGGGGACACTGTGTGTGTCAGCCACCCGCACTCTCTGACGCTGTTCTACGGCAATGACCACAGTCCTCCTGGGGACACTGTGTCAGCCACCCGCACTCTGTGACACTGTTCTACGGCAATCACCACAGTCCTCCTGGGGACACTGTGTGTGTCAGCCGCCCACACTCTGTGACGCTGTTGTACGGCAATGACCACAGTCCTCCTGGGGACACTGTGTCAGCCACCCGCACTCTGTGACACTGTTCTACGGCAATCACCACAGTCCTCCTGGGGACACTGTGTGTGTCAGCCGCCCACACTCTGTGACGCTGTTGTACGGCAATGACCACAGTCCTCCTGCGGACACTGTGTCAGCCACCCGCACTCTGTGACACTGTTCTACGGCAATCACCACAGTCCTCCTGGGGACACTGTGTGTGTCAGCCACCCGCACTCTGTGACGCTGTTCTACAGCAATCACCACAGTCCCCCTGGGGACACTGTGTGTGTGTCAGCCGCCCACACTCTGTGACACTGTTCTATGGCAATCACCACAGTCCTCCTAGGGACACTGTCTGTGTCAGCCGCCCGCACTCTGTGACGCTGTTCTACAGCAATCACCACAGTCCTCCTGGGGACACTGTGTGTGTCAGCCGCCCGCACTCTGTGACGCTGTTCTACAGCAATGACCACAATCCTTCTGGGGACACAGTGTGTGTCAGCCGCCCACACTCTGTCACGCTGTTCGACGGCAATGACCACAGTCCTCCTGGGGACAGTGTGTGTGTCAGCCACCCACACTCTGTGACGGTTTTACGGCAATGACCACAGTCCTCCTGGGGACACTGTCTGTGTCAGTCGCCCACACTCTGTGACGCTGTTCTACGGCAATGACCACAGCCCTCCTGGGGACACTGTCTGTGTCAGCCGCCCACACTCTGTGACACTGTTGTATGGCAATTCATTGCTGGTTATATGTCTCCTCCTTAAGGGCAGTGACTGTGACTCAGATTAGCGATGGATTATCAGGGTCATGAAGCACTCTGCACATTACAAGACTC
This sequence comes from Dugong dugon, assembly GCA_030035585.1. Lineage (NCBI taxonomy): Eukaryota > Metazoa > Chordata > Mammalia > Sirenia > Dugongidae > Dugong > Dugong dugon. The sequence continues at coordinate 196,185,652 of CM057462.1, read as the reverse complement.
AATAAGTACGTGTTCATGGATAAATAGATCAAAATATTCCTGTCCCTTTCCTCTGAACTCCAAATTTCTGTGTCCTTCTTAAACATGTGCAGTGTGAACACAATCCTCTCTATATAAAGTCTGACAGAAAGAGTCCCTCTGTAAACCAGTGTTTCACGTTTTTTGTACCTAAATTCTGGTTGGTAATAATGCTTTCTCTCCTGTAGCTCAGCCTCCAACTCCTCCCCTTCTCTGTTACCCTCTGGACTCCTGCTGTACAGTTCAGCAAATGCAACTAAAGCCTCAAGCTCCTCACTCAGCATTCCTTCCACAACTTGCCTAACCTGAAGCCTGGTGACTGCTAAGGCCCCCGCTCCGCCATGGCCCTCCAGTGGAGGCTGTTTGTTCCCTCACATCCCATGCAGGATACACCTGTGTCCTATGAGCCCCACACTGCAGCCTTCAGCTCACTGCTCCTCCACCCACCTACCAACTCCCTTCTGAGTCCTGTGCCAACAGTCCAGGTTACTTTTCTCCCTCTTAGTCACAGTCACTCCCTCACTCACTAGACTCTGGCATTGGTTTCCACTCTTCCTCTCCACCCCAACTCCTGTCATCTTAGGTCACCCTGGTGCCTTCAAAGTCCACATGGGTTTCTTCACCACCTAATCTCTAACAATCTTCTTGTCCAGGACACTTCAGTTCCTCTATTCCACTAGAGCTCCAGCCTGGACTGTCACTGCCTGGAAGTGCTCCAGCTGTGCATGTTAAAATCATACACCCCAGGCTTTGACCACAACATCCTATCCTCCTGGTCTGTTTGCTCCACCACTCTAGATAGCCCAATTCCTCTGCCTCTTCAGTACCTCTAGTACCCGACCCCTCCTCATTCTCCCTACCCACCAGGACCCCACAGCCTTCACTTTCCTTTTTAAATCCATCTTCAATTCCTCAATCTATCTTTCAGTCATTCTCTTGCCAACCACCTAAACTCCTGCCCAGATTTGCCTTGCTGAGTGCTACTGGAGAAAAATGGCACAGCAGGTGTTTCACAGATGGAACTGTGTCCCCCAACAACACGGGCTGTAATTCCTAGCCTCTGGGCCTGTGGTTAGAATCCCATTTGGGAATGGGCTGTCTTTGTTATGTTAATGAGGAGTATGGCTTGAAGTCAATCTCTTTTGAGATATAAGAGATTAAACAAGTAAGCAAGAGAAGCAGAGATGGGGAAAGAGAGATGCCAGACCACATGAAGATCGCCTACAAGCAGAAGCTAAGAGACAATAACCTTCCTCCTGAGCCGAGAGAGAAAGCCTTCCCCTAAAGCCAGCACCCTGAGTTCAGACTCCTATACTGTGAGAAAATAAATTTGTTTGTTAAAGCCGTCCACTTGTGGTATCTCTGTTATAGCAGCACTAGATAACTAATAACAGGGTAGACTGACACCACCAAAATTTACCATCACAAACTTCAACAAGTCCACCAACACTGCCAGATAATCCTATCTCAACAACTCAAATACTTCATTCTCCTCAAACTTCCAACCACCAGCACTTGACAGATGACATCACACATCGGATGAGAACCAGTACAACGTCCTGCTCTGGATTTACAAACCGACAACTACAAGCAACCCGTCTGTTCTCCCTTCTCTCATTTTATGTTAGGCCAAACCCACCAACGGTGCTCCAGCTCCCAGCCCTGTCTCCCACTTTCTCCATGACCTGCACTATTAATTATCCCTTCTTTCTTCTCTGTCTTCAATTGTTTCTCACCAAAGGCAACTTTAACAAAACAAAAACAGCTCTACACTGACCCCAGGTTCTCCCATAGCCTCTGTCCTCTCTCCTACCTTCACAGCCCACTTCAATATGGGTGGGTCCACAAAGTGCTCCCCAAGTCCCCTCTGACCTTCATGCCACCAAAACCAATGGGCACTTCTCCGTTCTCTTAATCTGGGTCTCAGCAGTGTTCAACAGTTATTCACTCTTTCTTGAAATATTCTCTTTCCTCAGCATCCTTAATAGGAACTCTCCTGAATTCGCCAACTGTCTGGTCATTCCTCCATGGCTGTATACCCAATAGCACACAAACTGAAGAGATTTCCAAGAATAATCTTTACTTTAAAGCAATTTGTCTTATGAACTGACCGCTGAATTTCCAATTCTCCTGATCATCATTAAAGGCAGGCATTGTTACCTTGTTTTGTGAACAAGGAACGCAAGGTACAAGTCGGCGATGTAACGTGTCTGCAGTTTTATAGCAAGTGAACAGCAGAACCAGGATTTAAATTCGGTTCTATACGACTCTTCTTTTACACCAAGTACCTCAATAGAGCTTGTTCTTCAGAGTGCTAACAACTGCCTAGTCCCTGGCTCCCAATCACCTACTCTCCCATCTCTTTCTCCTGATTCCCTAGTCCCAAATCTCCACTGCTCTGGTTCTTCTAGTCTTCCAGGTCTCACAGCTGTTCTCAATGCCCTCAGCCCAACTACCCACTGCTCCCTGAAACCATGGACTGACCCAGTGAGCGTAGGTTGAGCTCCTCTGTGATCTTGGCCTCCCTGAGCAGCTCCTCCTGGGTCAGGGGCCGCTCATAGTGGGGCCCCTTTCGCCGCCGTGACTGGCCCTGCCTTTCTTGTACCCGAAGGAATGTCTGTCGCGTATGCTCAGCCGTAGACTGACGCATGGACTTCCGACCTGAGAGGAGAATCAGACCAGAATAAATCTTTGAAATCATGACTGTCTTTTTTTTTTTATTATTTAATTTTTTATTTAGAAATTATTTCAAACTTACAAAAAAGTGGCAAGAACAGTACAAAGAACACCCACGTGCCCTTTGCCCAGATCACCTACTATAAATGTTTTGCTCCATCGTAAGCACGTCATACCCCTTTACCCCCAAACACTTCAGTATTTCCTAAGAATAAGGATATTCCTTATACAATCATAATATAGCTATCAACTTCACTAATTTCCCACGGATGCATTAATCTATCATCCAGATTCCAATTTTGTCAGTTGACCCATTAATGCCCCTTAAAGCATTTTTACTGCTTCCAGTACAGGATCCAGTCTAAGATCATGTACATTTGGCTGTCTCATCTTTTTAGTCTCCTCTGCTCTGAGACAGTTTCTAAGCCTTTGTCTTTTATGACACATAACCAGCTCCTTTAAAGGAAGCCACTGGTATCCACAGTTCCTCGCTCTCTTCATAACTAGTCAGGAGGCTTTCCCCTTGGTAAACGTTACACCAACGGCTTGATTAATCATATTAACGCAAGGGAATAGATTGATAGCTCTTTCCAGTATAATTTTTACTAGCTTGAAAATGCTTACCTGTTTTTCCCCAATGATAAAAGATTTATCCTCCTGTGTTTTGCCTGAACCAATACTAAAAATAATTAGTAATCTCCTAACTTGAGAAGAGCATTCCAGAAATAAACTGAATGGCAAAAGAAAACTAGTTTGAGATAAACTTAAGCAGGTATTCCAAAAATGGGTAATGGAGAACTGGCTGATTTGTTCTTATACGTTTATCTATGGGCTGCATGTACTTTGTTTTTCTTTTGTCTCACAAATTGGACTGTAAATCCTCTATAAAAATTCTTTTTTATACTGATACTAAACCTTTAATATAAGGCTTTGTACTCTGGAGGCATTTAGGAAATTCTGTACTTACAGTACTGACAGTTGTCAGATGCTGAGTCCTCTGATCACCTGTCCTCCAGTCCGAGAAGGAAACAGGACTACCTCTTCCCCTGTGGGAAGACCACTCCCCCCACACCCCCAGAAACACCCCACTCACTGTCAGAGCCATCATCCTGTAATTCCAGTGGCAACAGTGCTTTCTCTTCTCGGGTCTTCTGAGAGCTACCAGCCGGGTTGCTCACCTTTCGAGGCCTCAAGCTCTTGAGAGGCTCCTAGGGACAGATCGGGGTCAGAGACCAGGGAACACAAGAGAGAGGGAGGAGGAGGATCAGAATTTTAAGAATAGAAAACTAGCATTGGGGCAAATGGGACTGGTGTGGGACGACTGGGTCTTGAGGAAGGGAGAACAGGGACTGAGGAGGTCTGAGAAAACCAGGAATCCCCCTGCACCTTATAGGCCTTGGTGACTATCCGGCGCTTCCTTCTTGGCTCTTCCGCTTCTCCATCACTGGATGGTTCATCCCCTTCGTCGATGTCAAAGTCAGAGTCCACCTCGTCCTCTGTGTCTGACTGGTCCCCTTGATACTCATCATCTCCCGATTCCTAAGGGCACAGGGAAATGAGGGTGGGCTGGCACTGGAGATATCAATGCCCCTTCAGGAGGAACCGAATCTCTTCATTTTCCTGCTAAGGGCTGCCCCACACTACTTCCCAATGCAGCTCTTCATTTCCTTGGGCAAGAAGCCTTCCTGGCCGATGGCCTTCGGCTCTAGTACCACCCTCTTCCCACATTAGCTGACTGTCCTTTACCTACAGCACGCTAAGTGCTGGAGAACAAAATGACATGGTTTGGTTTCTGCTTTTAGGGGGCTCACGGTCTACTGGAGGACAGGACATAATCATAAAATGAAAACTTTTAATACAAGGCACCACATAGTATACCAAACGGCAATCAAATGTTACAGGGGCTCAGAGGACAGCACACTTGCTGTGGGCTGGGGGTATGGAGGGGTCTAAACTTTAGACTTTAATCCTTTAGACCAGATGTCGGCACACTTTTTCGTAAAGGGCCAAACAGAAACGAGTAGTGGGGCAGATTTGGTCTGCGGGCCACAGTTTTGCTGAACTCTGCTTTAGGTTCTAAACGATGAAGAGGACTTGAGCCATGGGTTAAAACAGTGGTAGTATTTAAGACCGAAAAGAGAGAAGAGGGAATCAGGGGCAGATGGAACAGCAGGAACAAAGGTACAGAGGCAGGAATTTGTAAAGCATGTTTACGGAATAAGGATTTATACCTAAGGAAAGAAGAGGGTTTGTCTCTGGCAAGAAGCCTTCCTAGCTGAAGGCGTTTGGATCGGCACAGTCAGCCTCCTTCCAACATTAACTGATCACCTTTCATGGTTATGAGATTTGAAAAGAAGGCCGCATTCCACCTATAGAGAAGCTTAAATGTCAGGTGTGATTTTAACCTGCAGGCCAATGATTCTCAACCTTCTCCCTCCACTTACTTGTCCTTGCACTGATAATCACTGTTGAGGTAAACTAAAGTCACTGAGAGGAATGGCTCATCCCTCAGATGTGTCAGGAGAGACAAACAGTCGGGTACTACCACTATAGGTAACGGGGAACCGTGAAAACATGGAAGATTTGAGGGAGGCAAAAACAGCGTGAACAAACGTTTCAAAAAGCTCCGGAGGTGGTTAGATGAGCTGAAGTAGAGAGCTTGGAGTACAGCCCAGGCCTGAGGTGATGCAGGCTAGGGCTAGAAAGGCAGCCACCATGGAAAGGAAGAGGGAGAGGGGAAGTCAGCTGGGCTGGGTGGCATCTCAAACATGTGGCTCTCTCTTCAATCAATGATACGGACTAATGGACGGACTAATGGGCTAATCTTGGTACACATGCTGCCAAAGCAAGCAAAGAACACTGATGGGTGACACTCCAAGCTGCCAGAATTCAATCCTGCACCAATGACCATCATACCCTCCCAGCTGAAGTCTGAGAAAGACAGCCTGGGAACACATTAATCCCCTCGGCCCTACCTGGTATTAAGTCATATCACTAGCGGCTAGTAGCTCAACGACACATTAGCTTAGTGCTCAACACAAATGCTTTCACTAAATCATATGTTTACTATGATTCCTTTGGCTTTTATTGAGGGTCATTAATAGACATGACTAGGTAACAGGATGTTTTTACATCATCTATAAAGCCACTATTACTTTATATATTTTATATAAAAATGCAATGATAAGTTCTTCCTGGGATTTAATACTCAGTAAGTTTGTCTCTCTTGAAGTACTTACATGTTCCTTTCTTATTAAAAAAAAGAAATTCAGGGTTTAGCTGTCAGGAAGCTCACAGCTAAATTTAATAGCAACTATTACCATTTTAGCATAGACTCCTGGTACAATTATCTGATCTGTCTCTATTTTTACTGTTTCTACTTTTTGTTTATATAATAAGCCTTCTTAAATCCTTTTTGGAAGCATGAAAGGTACATATTAAATAACTACTCGTAAAATGACAGGAATAGGACAATGGGCTGAGGGGAACTGGCCTTGGAGGAGAGATGAGAAAGTTCTATTTTAAACTACTTGGTTAACGCTGTGTAAGTAATAACTCCTAGGCAGTCACTAAGTTCTGTGGATTCTATTTCCTTAATTTCTCTTGAACCCTCCTGTCCATGTTTCTCCCTCTCACTGCCACAACTTCAGTTTAGACCAGCATCATCTCTTGCCTGGATTTTTGCAGCTACCTAACCCAGAAACCCTGGTGGCGTAGAGGTTAAGAGCTACAGCTGCTAACCAAAAAGTCAGCAGTCTGAATCTACCAGGCGCTCCTTGGAAACTCATGGGGCAGCTCGCTGAGTCAGAATTGACTCGACGGCAGTAAGTTAATCTGGTTTCTCTGTTTCTAGTCTTGTTCCCTTCAAACCATTCTTTTCATACAGAGTGATCTTTCTAAAACATAAATCTGACTGTGGAACTTGGATGAAGCTTCTCAGTCCAAAGAGCAAAACTGCTTAACATGGCTCACAATGCCTCCTACATGATCTGGCCCATGCCTATTTCCTCCAGCCTTACCAATCTTTATTCTCCTTCTCTCTCTGGAAAATGGGGTAGACTTGTGGGTTCCAGAACAGACTTGGATCTCAGTGTCTCTACACGCTCTGCCCCAGCCCCTCCAGTGTACTGACTGCTCCCCTCCTCCAGCTCCCAGCCCTACACCTCTTCAGCCAGCCAAGGTCTACTCTTCATACTGTCCTCAGCTTAAACATCATCTCTCCCTGGATGCCTATGCCGACCACGACTCTACCTCCCATGGGTCACCATAGCAGCCTCTGCTTACCTCTTCTTTTAGTGCTTATCACACACTATTTTTAAACTGCCTCTTAATCCAACTAGTTCTCCCACTGGACTACGGAATATGTTAGGGACAGAGCGGTATTTTTAATACTCTGTTTTCTTACAGCCTATCACAGTGCCTGGCATGCTGTGGATGCTCAGCAATATTTAATAAATGGATTCTATCAATAAAAATCTAACGAGTGACCTTAGATTAGGCACGGGACGTATACTGTTGAGCAAAACAGACCATCTCTAACCTTGTAGAGCTCACAACCTAATAGAAAAATATAAACAAGTAAGCAAACCAAATCTAATTAGAAACTGAGATATGTTCTATGAATGTAACAAATGGGGACACTATTTTAGCACAGTGAAGGAAGAGTTATCTAAGGAGACATTTACAGTGAAACTTGAAGGCTGAAAAAGGAATGGGCTAAGGCACTCTAGTTTTTGGAGAGATTACTTTCTACCTCAGGTAAATTAACTAGGCAGCTGGTCAACGAGTATATGCCACATGACTACGATGTGCCTTGCCTGAGGTGAGAGATGCAGCTCAAGAAATACATAGTAGGTTTCTTCCATACTCCCGGGTCTCCCTCCAGAGAGCCTCTCCATCCCTGACCCCGGCAGCCCTGTCCAGGGCGGTCTTTTCTAGGACTCCACCGTACATCCCCCAGACTCTCCCACGCGCTCTCCCACCCGGTCTCGAGTATCCGCGTCCGGGCCTCCTCTCTATCCCCGCCCCCTTCTTCTTTGTCAGGACGCCTCTCTTCGCTTCCTCCCTTCCCTCCTCCTGGGCCCGGCTCTTGCCTCTGTGAAACCCCCATAAGTCGTCTGGTAGAACTCATCTTCCTCCTCGGCCTCCAGAAGCCCAGAAAGTCGGTTCCCGGCGGTCTTCCGGGGCGCTCGGCCCCCAGCCAAACTCATCCGACCCACCGAGACTGCGCCGCCGCCAGGGGCCCCTCACCCAGCTCGGTTCTCAGAGCTCGGCGCTCGACACCACTACCTGCGGGTGGCCGGTGCAACGGAAGCGGGGCGTCCACAGGCAGAAGCAGCAGAGCGTCGAGGGCCTCTAGCTTTCTTTACTCTTCAGCCCCGCCCACTACTGCGCAGAGTCTCGACGCCCCCTGCCCTATCCCGCGAGGACCTGGGCTGTGGAAGGATTCTATTCCCTGGCACGGGGGGCGCTAGTACCAAGTGCAGATTTTGCCAGTCAGCCAGTTTTCTTTTAGAAGAGGTCAGTCTACCTTGCTCCAGTCCGTTTTCCACTCTGCTGCTAGTAAGAAACTTTCTAAAAACCTGTACTCGACTTTGTCACTCCTCTGCTCAAAACCCTTAATGGCTCCCCATCTTCCACAGGATAGAGTCTGAGCTCCTCGAGGCAGAACAGTATTGTGATTAAGAGCACAGTTTTAGAGCCTACTAAACCTGAGTTCGAATGTGAGCTTACCTCTGTGAATCTCATTTTCTCATCTGTAAAATGGGGCTAATAATAACCTTTTAGGGCTGATGTGAAGATTAAAAAATATCCTTATTAACTGCTTAGCACAATTTTCGTCAGCACGTGGTAGGTAGATGTTTAGTAGGTGATAACTGCTATTAATATGGCGTTCAAGATTCTTCAGAATTTAACCCTCTCCTTGCCTTTTTAATCTCACCTCTGCCACATCACCACATATATCCAGCATGACTCCCCTGAACCCAATTCTCTGTTTTACCTCCATGCTTTTTCTTCTGCTTAGAATCCCTGTCTTTTCTTGTCTACCTGGCAAAATTCTCATTCTATAGGGCACTCAAGTGTTGCCTCACATCCATTCTTCTCTTTCCAGGCACAGTGCCCATAACTATGGGGATCGTGCCTCTTAGAGTCTCTGGAATCGTTCCAATTTAAAACAGTTTGTGACATTTTCAGGATTCTGTGTCAAGTTCTGTTCCCATTTTTCATTCTGAAAATGTGGTTGTCAAACCATAGCACTTGTACACACTCTATGATGAGACCTTTTATTGTAATAATGATTTATGTGTCTGTCTCCTTCATGTTTGTGATCTTTTTGAGGGCAAGGACTTTACGTTCATCTGTCATACCAGGAACTCTCATACTGCCTGGGGCAGTTGCGGCTAAATAATGTACATTGAATGACTGAGGTAACAAATGACAAATTGAATGAGTAATTACCTATCGTTTTGTTCTTGTCTCTGTGTTGCTTTTGCCAGCCACCAGCCATTCCATTTTGACCTTAGGAACTGTTCTGAGACATAAAGGAAGCTTTTCTAAAGCTGTGTGTGTGTGTATGTGAGTATATCTTCTGGGCTCTGTTTTGTGGCCACCAGATTGTGCCCTTTCCCAAAGTATATATTGGTGAACTCCCTTTTTCACTTCCTTGGGGGCACCAGGATGACTTGTCCTGCCCTGCCCCTGCTTCCACACCCTGCCACTTCACCCCAGTTTTGCTATGCCAGGAATGTTGCTGCCCTCTATGACTCAGAGGGCACCCTAGGGATGGAGTGTGGATGGGGACAGAGAATAGGTTTGGGCAGGGGTGGGGGGATGGGGTGGGAGATGCCTGCTTCTTAAATACCCCTAGCTCCACTTCTTGAATTTTGCCTTCATCCATTCATATATTCTGAAACGCCGGTGGCATAGTGGTTAAGAGCTATGGCTACCAAGCAAAAGGTCAGCAGTTCGAATCCACCAGGCGCTCCTTGGAAACCCTATGGGGCAGTTCTACTCTGTCCTATAGGGTCACTATGAGTCGGAATCAACTGGATGGAAATGGGTTTGGTTTTTTTTGGATTATTCATATATTCAGGAGATGTGTATTGGGCACCTACTCTGTTCCAAGCACTGTTCTAGATGCTTGAGATATAAAAATTGATGTCATCTTTGTCCTGAAGAATTCACAGTCCTATTAGGGAGACAAATAGGTAAACAGACTGACAGAATACAAGGTGGTAAGTGGGTAGTAGTAACCATTTTCTGGTACATAAAGGAGAAACTAAGACTCCTAAGAAGCCACCAGACAGGGATCTCTTCTTTCAGAACAGCTGAAATCAGTCACCCCTTCATCTGAGTGACACATCAGATCCCTTTGTTGGACATACTGCCTTGGTAAGTCAGGGCTTTATCGGTCTATTTCCAATTTTTAAATCAGAAACAGCTTTGCCACTACACCAGCTGATAGCTAAAGTAACTCAGGAAATGGTAGAAACTCCATGCTTTATATGGAAACAAGGATAATTTATTCAATCAGTATTTATTAAACACCTACTATGAGCCAAATCTTGTGCTAGGCAGTGTGCCCCCACACAGCCCTGCACTGTTTAGTTGGGTGGGGAGTATAGAGTTAGACATCATACAATACTTCAATACTGCACAGTTCCACTGCTGTGAAATTACAAATGGCAGTCCAATCATCTAAAGTATTGTCTACTTTCATACCCAAAAAGGGGAAGAATAATCCAGAAGGTGGCAGCAGGGAAACAATTAATTTTGGATCTAGGTGGGGGAGGGGTAGAAGGGGATATTCTATGGACATTCAGGTCCTAGATTCCCTTTCAAGAACCCAGAAGACCCAGATAGAATAACCAGGCCCCAGACTGAGGGCTATAAAACCTACGTTTTTTTCATTCCTCTTCATTTATTCATTCTACAAATAATTATTGAGTTCCTACGATGTACACAGTCACGGTGAGGAGCTGGAGATAGAAGGGTAAACCAAACAATCCCTGCTCTCCAGTAGTTTACAATCTGTTCAGACAGGTTTCCGAATCTCCGCTAGGGTTCTGAATCTCCAGGGTACTTTGTTAAAACTGGACTGGGTCAGTACAAAGACTAGACGATGGGACTGGGGCAATTTTTCTGTTTTGTCTCTGGCCCGTGGCATACAGAGAATGGAGAGTTGGAGGCTAAGGGTTTGGATCACGTGAAGGTTATGAGATAGTCTAATGGTCTTCCATCAGCAAAGAAAGCAAAGATGCCACCTTGAAGACTAGGGTTCGCCTGACCCAAGCCGTGGCATTTTCAGTTGCCTCTTACGCATGCGAAGGCTGGACCGATGAATAAGGAAGACTGAAGAAGAATTGACGCCTTTGAATTGTGATGTTGGCAAGGATTATTGAATATGCCGTGGACTGCCAAAAGAACGAACAAAATCCATCTTAGAAGTACAACCAGAATGCTCCGTAGAAGCAAGGAAGGCTAGACTACATCTCACATAATTTGGACATGTTATCATGAGGGATCAGTCCCTGGAGAAGGACATCATGCTTGGTAGAGGGTCAGCAAAAAAGAGGAAGACCTTTATCAAGATGGATTGACACAGTGGCTGCAACAATGGGCTCAAGCATAACAACGATTGTGATGATGGCGCAGCACCTGGCAGCGTTTCATTTCGTTGTACATAGAATTGCTATGACTGGAAACCGACTGGGCGGCAACCAACAACAATGGTCTTCCCTGGCCCATTTTGGGGCCCATTTTGGCAGAGCTTCGTTCATTCATTTATCAAATATTTACTGAACTTTGTCACTGTGCTCATCACAAAAACATGAGGAGGTGTTACAAATATCTTTCCAAATGCAAGACATGCACGCACGTTAAATAATAAGGCAGTAAAACCGGAAAAGGGCCGGGAGGGAGTCTTGGTAGCTTGTGATGTTTTGTGATAGTCAACTGTTTAATGTCTCAGACTTGACACAGGCGCTTTTCTCCGGAGTGCTTTCCTGGGCTGTGAACTCGAGAGAGCCGGCTCGGTATACCCTGATTCGGAGTTCAGAGCAGGAAACTAAGTACTCTCAAAGGGCCGAAGCTAAATTGACCCACCGAGCCACCGTATGGTTAGTCCGCCGACCAGGGCGCGTAAGTCTTCCACCGTTGGATTCATCAAGGCAGGAAGGGCCCGCAGCACGTGACCGCTGTCAGCATCCCGATTGGCTCCACTCCTCTCCGGGACCGCCCCCCCGCCCCCAGTGGGATGGAACACTGGGAAGAACGTCGGGCGCATGCGCGGTACCCGGATTTCCCTAGACACCTTGACTGGAGCGTTGAGCTTGGGCGATAAACAGGCTGTCGCTGGAGGAGGGGAAAGGCACGTTCGCTCCGCCGGGATATCTCACGCCTCCTTATTCCTTTAGGTGTGGTTTGGTTGGAACGCGCGGCCCCAGGAGCCGGCTTGAGCCTACTCCCTTGTGAAGGGGGAAAGTAGCCCCCCACGGAAAGCGGTTCAAGTTGTGGAGGGGGTGCGAGAAGGGAGTTCTCCCCCATGCCTGCCCCATGGTACGGCCCTGAGCTAGTCCTGGAGCTGGCCGGACGTGTCTGAGAGAGGCCCCGGAGGGGGCGGGGAGGTGGCCCACAGAACGCGGGTTCTGTGAAGAGAAGTGGGGAAGATTCAATTCGGAGAAGAGGAAGAGTTCGATTGAAAGGGAGCGAGGGCCCTGAGGTGGGGGGCTACCAAGATGGCGACGGCCTCCTCTGGGCCGTCGACGATCGGGTTTTCATCCGTGGATTCCGGAGTCCCTTCCTGCACCGCGTCCTCAGGTAAGCAGGGCATGGCGTGGGCAGGGGGCTGGTGACGACTGTGCGATGGGACCAAGGGCGAGACCTAAGAGGCACCTGTAGCTGGAGGTGTCCGAGGGGGTGCCGGTAAGAGGACAGAGAGTCGGGTTTTCCAATAGCAGGGATTTCTGAGCGGCCAGGGGAGTGTGAGGAAAGGATGTTGGAAAGGAAGCTGTTGAAAACGTTGGCTGTCTCCGACGAGAGCGGGTTGAGGACTCAGGAGGGGATGGAGATCGGAGGTAGTGGTAGGAAGGAAACAAGGGGCACCCAAGGGAGTAAAGAAACTAAATGGAGCGCTGACAAGTAGAGAGAAATTAGCGTGAAGGCAGGTAGAATCCAAATTGATTGTGGGGTTAATCAGATAAACAATGTGGAACTTAAAGGTATTGAAGATTGTGGGGCGCCTTAGATTGCTGGGGGTTAGCGAGTCGTGAATTTTGTTGTGGTGGGAGTTATCGGACCCATCTTTTTCCTCAGAGACTCCCCCTCCTGCGTCATTCCTTCTCACCTCGTCCCCACTTACACAGATCCGCACACACACACTTTGTCAAATACCTTCCTTTGGTGACTCCTATCTCTAGACGGCCCAACTTTGAAAACGAATGGGAATTTTTGAAGAGAGCCTGAGGAATATGGGAAATTAGGGTCAAAAGACCCTAAAAGCAATTGGGGAAGGTGAAATAGAGCCGTAAGGGCAGTAGACGTTGAGGGAAGTGATGTTGGGAGTTAGGCCTTAGGAAGAAAGACGAGGTGGAGGTGGCTCTGCGTGCTGTGGAGGAATGTTGCATAATAGGAAATGAACTGGAAGGACGCTTAGGATGTATCAGGAAATTGGAACTTGGAGAATGAGCCAGGGAATATAGAGAGCTCAAAGTAGTTAGAAACTAATGACGACTGAGGGAGGGCTGAGGAGCCTGCAAGAAAAGCAACAGACTTTGTGTAGGAGGGAAGATGTGGTTGTGGTGGGGATTTTGAGTCAGAAGCTGTTCTAGAGGTTCCATCAGAAATGTCTGGTGTCCCACAGTGAATGTTGCCTCTGCACTGTGAAGAAGAGAGATTGCCAGATGTTTGTTGTTTTTGAGATGTTGACATTTCCTTAGGCCTGGGATTGCATCCTTGCCGTTTTGAATTGGCTGAATAGCAGGTTCCACCTTTCACATTCCAGCTCAGATGAGCGAATGCATAGTCACAGATATCTTCTTCATAAGCTGCAGTTTTATTTATGTACATCTATTTTTAGTTTCTTGAGAGGTGATTTTTGTCTTTCCTGTAAAAGCATTAGAGGGCCAGAACAACTCACGTTACACTCTAAGTTTGAAGGATAAAATAAAAGTGACAGGCTTTTTTTATACAGTAGCTCCTTAATTTGAAACCTCCCTTCACCCCCATAGTAACCCAGAAACAGCAATGATTGTGTATGGCGCTTAAGCAAACTTTTTTTTTTTTTCTGTTGTAAATATATATATGTATATAACACATCATTTGCCAAGTCAACATTTTTTACATGAACAATTCAGTGACATTCGTTACATTAATCATGTTATACAGCCGTCACCCATATCTTTTGCCGAGTTTTCCATCACCATTAACAGATCCTCACTGCTTCCTAAACAGTGATTCCTCCTCCCTCCTCTCTCCTGCCCCTGGTAACCACTAATAAACTTCGGTCTCTATGCATTTGCTTATTCTAGGTATTTCATATAAGTGGGATCATAGAGCATAATGGTTTCAAGCTTCATGCATGTTGTAGCATGTATCTGGACTTCGTTTGTCTTTATGGTTGAGTTATAATCCATTGTATTAAGCAAAGTTCTTAACTATCAAGACAGAATGGAGCCAGGCAATATAGAATGGATCTTAGAAATGATGTTAATTTTAAGAACCGTAAGTTTATACCCCGAAATTTGGTTCAGCCTCTATCTCATGGAGGTATTTACCAGGTAGATGGATTTAAGAGTAACCAGGAAATTTTTTTTTTGTCTTTATTGATACATTTTCCTCCTTTTATGTCTATAATTCTGCTTTATGTCTATGATCCTATTTTAGATAGTCCTAGTATCATCTTTTTTAGATGTTACTATCTGATACTTTTGTAGGCTTTTATGTTTTCTGCCAGATCTTAGGGCTAGCAGTTAACAATGCAGATTGGGTGAAAAAAATTTTTTTTCCCCTTACTTTGTTTTCACCAGAAAGTCAAAGATTAGGTTTCAGTGGACTTCACAGCTGCTTGATTCTATTAAGTTCATATGTTAAGTCAAGGTATAAAAAATGTCCAATTTAAAAATAAGTAGTTTTAAATTCCTTTTTCATTTTTGTTTCATATACCGTTCGTTCTCTGCTTCTTTGGCAAATGTTGAAACTGTTGGATCCACCTGTGCTTAAATAAAAATTCTGTTCCTATATACACCTGTAAATGTTAGGGGATAATTGCGTGCATATACACAGTGTTGGCTTTTTTGTATGTGTAACTGTGTTCACTTAGGTTAGAGCTTAGTGAATTTAATACAATTTTTCCTTTCAAGGATATGTTTTTGAAGAGGTCATGATGTTTGATGCAAAAAAGGCTATTAAGAAATGGTTTTGTTTGTGATTGGAGAGTGCTTCTCTGGATGGATGGCACCAGGGAATTAGGAAGTTGGCAGGAATAAAAGATGGCTTATGATTTCTGAAATTGTTAAAAGGTAGAAGGCTAGCCTTGTAGAAACTCAAGGTGTGTGTTTGTTTTAACCGTCCTAAAACCAATTTATTGTTCTTAGATGTTTAGCTGAACTGCACTTAAACTTTAGTGAAACTCTGAAATCCTAAAGGCAAAGTTTGCTGGCAGTGTTGAAAATAGATACAGAATGTCAGGGTTCAGGTGACAGATTGACATAGTTTTAGAGAAACCACTCATAACCTTTGGGGGCTCAAAATCTTTTGGCCTTCAAATTAGGAAGGAGAGGTTATTTAGAAGAGTTTTTCTCTGCCAGTATTAAACCATTGTCTAGATTGTTTTTACCATTGAGCCAGGTCTGGTCTTTTATGATGCTAACAAGTGAAATACAGAGGGTAGAGCAAATCATGAGCTCTAAGAGATGTGTAACATCTTTTCCCATTGGAAAAATCACCATATTTGGATTTGGAGGAGGCAGCTGAAAATGAATATCAGTTTACAGCAGCCACCATCCCGTGCTTGTTCTTACAGTTGGGTTGTTAATAAAAGGTGATGGAATTTGCCGTCGAGTCTCAGCTTTTTGGTGTGTGTAAAGGGAATTTATTCCTTACTTCCTTTTTCCTTCCTCTCATCATTTGGACAATGACACCACTTAATAAAGTCAGCCCTGATGAGGCACTGCTGGCAGTGCAACCATCTGTCACACCAGTACGGAGAGCCTGTTTTGCTATTAAACTTCCTGTAGTCCATCAAGAGTTTTGAAATTCAATTACTGAGCCCCCTTTTTACTACCATGAAGGGAGTAAAGAGTTTTGTTTTGGAGACTTGGTTTGAAGTTAGTGGATGCATTAGAAAGGAAAGTTAGAGTGCTAAGGTGAACACTGCTCCCCTGAAGTAACACTGGGTGATAAAATCACGTTTGAGTCCCCCAAGCAAAAGCACTTGAAACCTGAGACAATGACAGATGGCAGCTTTTTCTGATTCAGACCAGAACACTGAAATTGTCACCCTTCACCTATACGATTTTATCATGAACACAAATGATTTGGAGGTAATTTTACAGCTCCTTTCCCCAAATTTTTTTTCACCGCTGAGGGAAACCCCAGAGGACACAGGATTGAAGTATTTTTGCTTGGGACCTTTATCATAGGGCCAGCCTCATCAGTCCATTCAGATGACTGTTCTTCCCAGCAGTGCCCCACTGGTAAACTGCGCTGTAATCTAGTAACTCCAAATGATAGGGGTTCTTGTCGAGGGTAATTTTTTCCCTTTTTTTGTGTACAGTGTAAGCCATTTCTAGGCTGATCTCTATCCCTTTGGTTCTTCCACGCTAGTGAAAAGTAGTGCTACTTAAGCCACTTTGTCTGAGAAACTGAAATTTGGAACTGTAAAGATAGATCAGAATGTCATGTAGTCAGAATCTCACCAGATCTCAGGTTGGCTGATATGTTAGAAGTAAGGAGAGACTTTTCCACAGGGAGGTTTGACACGCATCCCCTCACCCCCACCCCCCGCCCTTTCTTTTGTCCTGTTGATAGATTCTGCCAGAAAACTATTTAAGGTTTAATGTTAGAATGTCATTGTTTTTGATTAACCATTTATTTCTGCTGTGGCTGCTCAAGCCCAGTGTCAAATATAATTAAACTAGTCTTATAGGTAGGCAGTATCTGATATTAATTAGTAATGTGTATTTACAAGTTAGCTTTGAATATCAAAATAGTAGTATGTTTTGCTTGTTAATTTCTGTGGACTTTTCTGGGCTGATATAAAACTCTTCTGATTAATACCTTTGCTCAAATATACACTATCCTAGTAGCTATTAAATATTTTGTTAGCCTGTTTTTCTTTGATAACAGAAACTATGGCCTGTAAAGGTGAACAACAGCAGTAACACTGGACCAGAGGTAGAATTGAGGAAAGGGAAGGTGGTTATTTAGCCAGGCATTTTCTTTCCTAGAATTTTCATTATTCTGACTTGATACAAAGAAAGCAACAAGAAGACCAACATTGTCAGTATCTCCTCTTCTTTTACTGGCTGTATTTTCTTCATCAAGGATAAAAGTGTACTTCAGGAAGTATGCTGTTTCCTGATTGCTTAGCACAAGGAATCTCTGTTTTTATATTCCAAACCCAGCCCATCATTCAGTCTCAAAGAGAGTGTTTGGACTGATGATGTTTTCTGAAGGAAACCCCTTCCTAGCATATTTCCCATATTGCACCTCCCTTCCCCACCCTTTCCCATCAAAAGAGAGTGTTGTGTAGTTTCTACATATGTATTGACCACGTTTTCTTTACATCTCTGTTTTCTTTTTGAAGCGAACTTTTTTTTCCTATACATTCCATGTTTTTCAGCTTTGTCTCCAGTCATTTTTCTTTTCTCTCCTGTAAAATTCCAGTCTGTTTATTTGTAATAACTGTATACGGTACACACTAATTTATAAACATTCAATTCCTTGAAAGTCTTCTTGTTTTCTAGGGAGTTCAGTATGTCTTGTTTATTTACCTTATATGCTTAACTGAGCAATATGTAATTAACCCAGAATAAGCACTATTTCAGAAGATCAGTGGTGTCAATGGGGTGGGCTTAAGGGAAGGTAAGCAGAAGTTGTGGGGAGACAATAGGGAAGAGTTTTTTTTCCTAGTGTGTAAATAGCTAGAGGAGTCCCTGAGTGCACAAATGGTTAAGTGCTCAACTGCTAGCCGACAGATGAATGGTTCAAACCCACCCAGAGAGGCCTAGTGATCTGCTTCTGAAAGGTCACAGCCTTGAAAACCCTGTGGAGCAGTTTTACTCTGCACACATGGGATCGCGATGGGTTGGAATCGACTTGACAGCAGCTAACAACAACAACAAATAGCTAGTGTAGAGTGTATTAGTTTTCTTGTGCACAGTATAGGTAAACAAGTCTGGTAAACTTCAGGGTCCTCAAAGGGCCTAATGGCAGAGAAGTAACTTGGCCATATCTCTTATATCCTTATATCCCACCCCATTGACACCACTGATCTTCTGAAATAGTGCTTATTCTGGGTTAATTACATATTGCTCAGTTAAGCATATAAGGTAAATAAACAAGACATACTGAACTCCCTAGAAAACAAGAAGACTTTCCAGGAATTGAATGTTTATAAATTAGTGTGTACCGTATACCTTGAAACGTCATTGTTGGGGCAGTTAATACTCATTATGATACTCACTAAATTTAGGCTTTCTCTGTTGAAATAATGTACATTCTAATCCAGCAGGATTCACTGCTTTTTCAAGATGGATAGAGTCAGGTTTGGAAGTAGAATTGGGAGGTGGCGCTCTGTCAGAAATCTCAAATGCCTCTTGACCATGGCTGGTTTATCTAGGAGACTGAATGAAGTCTTTTAAAGAAGGACTTGGCTTTTTTTCATAATTTCAACCAAAGTTTTCGTGCCAAGGGATACACATATTTTGAGACCTGAGAACCGTAAGCCTGTCGCTGAAAGGAAATGTGGAGATGTTTTAACCTAACCCCTTTGTTTTTCAAATTAGGAAACTCGGGTTCAGAGAGATTGTTACTAGTGGTGGAGGTCTGTGGGTTGTATGCCATCAGAATGAGTCCTAGTAAAGGCTCATTCCTTGCTACACTGCTCTTAGCTGACTCTCAGTTTACCCCAGGACTGGGAGATTAAACTGCTTTCAATCTCTTGTTTATAGGAGCATCTTTGCCTTTCTGACTTTTTCCTAGAAGATCCTTGGGGAGAATGAACATCTGCTAGGAAACAAAACTTAGCTTTTCTCTGTAATGTGGCCTGGTTTTCTTAATTCCCATACAAAAATTTATACATACGTTGTTATGTGACCCTAGTTGCTCTCCCTATACTGTGACAGCACCCTCCTCCTTTCCACCCCTGATTTCCCGTGTCCATTTAACCAGCTCCTAACCCTCTCTGCCTTCCCTTCTTACCTCTGGACAGAAGCTGCCCGTTTAGTCTCTCGTATCTTCTTGAGCTAAGAGGCACACTCCTCACGAGTATCACTTTATGTCCCACAGTTGGTTTTCTTAATTGGCTTGGGTCAGTCATTATTATTGATGGTACAATTTTTTTTTTAAACACTATTGTTTAGAGTTGTGCGCTCAGCAATACTTCTCAGGAGGCAGGCTGACATTTTCAGACATGTTTCTGAGTAGTAGCATGTGGAGAACATATTGTGCCTCCCACCTGCAGGGGTATAGTTAGAATAGCTTTCAGTGTTCTAACTTAACTAGGACCAGAGAGATTGCTTCAGATCATTTTTTGGTGGAGATTTTTTTCTTTTGAGATATATATATTATTTTTTTTTTGAAGTCTCTGGCTCTCAATCTTATCAACCAGAGACCCCTAAGAATTAGCATTTTGCTTCCAAGAAGACTATCTGTTTGTGCTCTACGCAGGAATTACGGACACATTTTTGTAGTAGTGTTGATAGGTCACTACTGAGCTGGGTGTCTGGGCTGCTGCTTCTATGACCCGTTAAAGCAAAACTCCAGTTGTCTGAGGAATGCACATCCAGCCAGCCTCTGGTGTCTCCAGATTATATATGTATGTCAAACATTGAAGTCAGTCACACACTGCCTTTTAGTTTCTCATCTGGTAGATGATGTCATCTCATCTCCGACGGAAATGCTTCTGCTCTGAAAGCACAGGGAGAGGCTCTGGTATTAAGGCCAACTCTGTTTTGTTCCACGCACTAGGGGAGGGGGAGGGGGAGGGAATACTTATTTCAGAGCTATCCACTGTCTGAAAATATCTTTGTTTCAATTATCTCCTCTTTTAAGACCCCACTCACTTCCCCCTCTAACGTTTGTCTTTGTTACACTTCTCAGAATTATATTAATGGTTTTTCTCTTTCTCTGCATTTTCTTCTTTCTCTCAAGAGTGAATTTTAGTCTCCAGTGGCTTAGTCCAAACCAAAACTTAAACCTATTGTCGCTGAGTCAACTCCAACTCATAGGACCCTATAGGACAGAATAGAACTGCTCCATGGGGTTTCCAAGGAGCGGCTGGTGGATTCGGACTGCCAGCCTTGTGGTTAGCAGCCAGACTCTTAACCACTGCACCACCAGGGCTCCAATGGCTTAGTAGTAGCAGGCAAATTTATGTTCTCAGTATAACAGGGTCGCAGTGGTGTTTTGCCAAGTGACCAGAAACCAGGCTTCCAGTACTTTTTCACCACGCATACAGTTCAGGGTGGGACCAAGGACCAAAGTGGAGTGCTTCCTTAAGACTGGTACCGAGTTATTCAGAAAATTATTCTGTGGCACAGTACAGTGTGATGATTCAACTTTGTACTTTAACAAGAATTAACTAGGTCGTTTTCACTTTGGTACTTGTCTTGGCTGGCTCAGCTGCTCTGAAATTATTTTAGTAACATTAAAGATTTCCTGGCTTATTTTCAGAATTTAGAGGCTAGGTCTTTTAGATTTTTCAAGTCTTGGTGTTCAGGAGATATGCAGAAATTAGATATTCCTGTTTTGTAGGAGAATATTGATATTCTAAGGGATATGAAATATACACCTTTTCAGGGAGAGCCTCTTAACGTGTGCTCATATAGATTTGTTTCAAGCTATATAGGCATTTCAAAGTAATATGTAGTTGAGGAAGAGGGTGTGAGTGTATAGGAATCATGCTTCTGTGTAGCTTGGGATTGTCAACAGTATTCTAGGCATTTTCTTTTCACAGTTTCCCTTTTAGCCTACCTCTGCAGCAGCATAATATGTAATGAGCTTTTATTAATGTGGAGGGAGCAGTGAGGGCAGTCTGTATGTGTGGGACTGTTGAGAAGTAGTTTACTGGAAAAAAATAGGTTATAAAGCAAAGAGAATGACAATAAAATTATCTCTGTGTTTCCCTTTTCTTTAGTTGTTAATTTTTCTGTGTAACATACACATTAAAAATATTTGTTATAGAAAATTTGTATAGATAAGGGAAATAGAAATAAAGTTACAAAAATCAACCTAATCCCACTATCTAGAGTTGGTCATATTTTAGTATCTTGGTATATAGTCTTTTGGACCTTTCTGTATATCTAAATACATGTAAATTTATACAGTCATGCATCACTTAACATCCACGGTACATTCTGTGAAATAGGACATTATGTGATTTAGATGTTGTGTGAACACCATAGTATATGTTTTACAAAAAATGGCATCATACTCTCTAATTTGTTTTTCCTTTTTTCACTCACAATTTGTTGTGATGTCCTATCCATGAAGATAAATAAAAATAGTAATTATACAGTATTCCATTTTATGGCTGCGCCATAATTGATATTACCAATTTCGTATTGTTCACATAGGTTCTTTTCAGTTATAGCTATTATAGACAATGCTGCAATAAACATCCTAGTATATACATCTTTGTCCACTTGACCAATTATTTCCTAGGGATAAATTCCTAGAAGTGGACTGCTGGGTCAAGTTATACGTGTTTATTTTTAAGACTTTTGTTAGATATTGCCAAATTGTCCTCCAAGAGTGGAGTGTCCTCAGCTAAAATGTATGTTCTTTCTTTTTTTAAAAGGATAGAATCCTGCACACAAAGGAGTCTTACACCTGAAATTTTTTTGCCAATCTGAAATCATTTCAGGGGGAAAAGGGTTAGGGTACAAGTTCTGTGAACACTTCTGGAATTTGTCTGTGGAAACTTCTCTTTTTCTCATTTTTTGCACATTTGTCTAGAACTGCAAAAAATCATCTCACATTTGACGGTATGGTGCTGGGGATCAGGCCAGGTCCTCTTCTTAACCTTAAACTTTAGAGTACTTTAAAGCTATGCTTATTTTGCTGTAAGTAAGTAGAATCCCCAGAAGTGAGTGATAACTTTCTGTTTTTCCTCATTTAGGTTTCAACTTTCTGTGCTGTGGGGTCAACCGTAAGCGAGGTAGATCGATGTGTGTCTGTGCTGAAGAAGGCATGAGCTCCTCACAGTAACTAGCAGCCAGCTCCTCTTGCCCATAACAATTGCAGACTCTTTGTAATAGTAGTGCATGCAGTCTTCTGAGAAGGCTGTGGCTGTCCCGCAAACATTGTCTGACTGTAGCTCCCATATCTCTTTGCCCCCACTTCAACAAAGATGCTATGTGAGATAGAGTTATCTTTTCTCACAGTTCCAGATTATAATATGAATTATTCGACTGCCTTTTATCCTCCCATAACTTTGGTTTGTTTTGTTTCAGTAGACTCAGCTTTTTCTTTTCCCTTTCTGCTGCACTTCTTGTTTCCCCTGACCCTTCCCATTCTGCAGAGGGATGTCGTCATTCACAATAATAGTAATTGCTAGTATTAGAATATTTATTATATGTTAAGTGCGATACATGATTTATCTCATTTAATTCTCATAACAACCCTATGAGGTACATGTTATTGTTTCCCTGTGTTATAGATGAGATAACCAAGACCTAGAGAAGTTTTAACCAACCTGCCCAAGGTTACCTCGTTAGTAAATGGTGGGTCCAGTGTTCAGACCTAGATGTGCTGATTTCAGAAGCCACATTCCCAACCACTGTGCTATTAACTGCTTTCCTCACTAATCTGAAAGTTGAAAGTGTTGTGTGAACTAATTCAATTTTAAATCAGATTAAATATTTGTTGTTGAATGGTACTTATTGAACCAAGAGTCCTTGGTGAAGGAGAGAATAGTACAGAAGGGAACTTCGTCTTCTGTCCTTAGTCCTCCTAAAAAAAGCAACAAAAATCTGAGCTTCTCTGCATAATATGTAGGGTTATTAATCATTCTTTTTAGAAAATATTTTAAAATTTATTGTGGACTTAGGCTAAGGAAATGGAGGCCTGGTGGTACAGTGGTTAAAGCACTCAGCTGCTAATTGAAAGGTCAGTGATTTGAACCCACCAGTCACTCTGTGGGAGAAAGATGTGGCAGTCTGCTTCCTGCAAACCCTATGGGGCAGTTCTGCTCTGTCCTGTAGGTCCTGTGAGTCGGAATCAACTCGACAGCAGTGCATTTGGGGTTTTTTTGGTTATATGCTAAGGATTGATAATTGATTCTGCAGTCAATTCCAAGCTCCCTAAAACAACAAACAAAAGAGTTTGCCTATCCAAAGTGCTCTTATTTGGACACTGCAAATTCAGTAGTCACAAGCCTGGTGTTTTTATTTTTATTTTTATTTTTTTTTAATATATATTTTATTGTACTTCAGGTGAAAGCTTACAGAGCAAATAGTTTCTCATGAAATAGTAGTACACATGTTGTTTTTTGACATTGGTTAACAACCCCACAACGTATTAAGCCTCTAAATTCTCAACCTTTTTTTTTGATGAAAATTACAGATGGCCAAAGATACACCGTTTCAAAAATTTCTACATTCACAGTTCAGTGACAGTGACTATGCTCTTCCAACTGTGCTGTTATTCTCACTTAAGATGAAGGCTTACAGAACAAAATAGTTTTTCATTTAACAGTTACTACACATGTTGCCCTATGACCATGGTTAACAATCTCACAGCACATCAAGAATATCCTTACTCCACCTTGTGTTCCCTATCACCAGGGGGCTTCCTTGTCCCCTTCTGTCTTCTGGACCTTGTCAGTGGACTATTGTACCTCTTTACTCTCATTTGTTTATTTATTTATTTATTTATTTATTTTTTATTTAAACACCATTTCAAAACTTTTTACTTACACATTTAAGTGATATTGACTATGCTCTTCCAATTGTGCTGCCATTCTCACCCAAGATGAAGGCTTACAGGACAAAACAGCCTCCCATTTAATAGTTACTACAAATGTTGCCCTATAGCAGTGGTCAACAATCTCACAATACATTGACAGTGTCCTTATTCAATTTGTGTTCCTTATCATCAGTTTCCTACTCTCCCTCTGCCTTCTGGCCCTTGTCACTGGACTCCTGTACATCGTTAGTCCCATTTAGTTTTACTGGGGTGTCCATTCCCAAGCCTGGTGTTTTTAATCAGAGAAAATCATGGCACTACATACACCAAAAAGAAAATTCTAATCTGAGAAGAAAGGAGCCCCCTTTTCTCCCTTTAAAATTGTTAATTCTTACCACAGAGACAAAAAAGAACTTTCGGCTACTAGGGAAGACCTTAACGCCTACAAAACTGTGAAACTGCTCTTTTAAATATCAAACTTGAAGTACAGTTTCTGCTGCTCTAGAATATTGGTATTGTCTGGTTCAGAGCAAGGATAATCTCTAAAGAAGTGAAAGGTACTTTCCTACTGTTTTTGCCAGTGATATTGATAACTGCTGCCGGAGGAATGGAGCCCTGGTGGCACGGTGGTTAAGAGCTTGGCTGCTAATCAAAAGTTTGTTGGTTTGAATTCACCAACTGCTCCTTGGAAACCCCATGGGACAGTTCTACTCTGTCCTATAGGGTTGCTATGAGTCGGAACAGACTCCATGGCTACGGGTTTAGCCAGAGGAATAGAGTATGGTTATTGTTAATTTCACTGAGAGGAACTGAAGGAGAACTGTGATCTTAGTCCTTTATCAATGAAAATGAAAAATAGATTTCCTTGTCCTGTGTTTTTTTGTCCCATGAGGAGTGAGTGACCTCAGGAGAAGAAGATACGTGTTTGTATTGTCCGTTAGCAATACTGAGATTTATGTAATTCGTTACAGCCTTCTAGTTCTCTTTCTTGTCCCACCTAGACTTGAGGTGACCAGGAAATTGAAAAGCAAACATGGTTTAGAGGAAAGAAAGTTAAGGCACCTTTGCTCTGATTTTGAGTACATCCCTTAACCTCTCTTTGTTCCTCTGTGCTTATTTATAAAATAGAGGGATAGACTAAACATCCTCAAAGGCCCTTTCTGAATGGCTTTTCCCCCCTAGATATAAATGGTTATTGATGTGTTAGCTTGAAAATGGGCAAGTAGCTTCATTTGTGGCTAAAGGAGCCAAATTCTCAGCTTGGTCTAGTTAAAAATCAGCTTTCATTAACAGCTGTAGATTTTCACCCAGACTGAGCATGACCTCACCAGCATAAAAAAAAAAATTTCCCAGCGTGAGTGCGCTCTTGCTCCTAGGTCTTTTACATTCTTTCTTCTTTCTGCAGAGGAACTAGGCTCTGAATCACCATGGTTGGTTCTGCAGCGTCTCACCCGTTCAAAAATA
The DNA here is from genome assembly GCA_030035585.1 of Dugong dugon. Lineage (NCBI taxonomy): Eukaryota > Metazoa > Chordata > Mammalia > Sirenia > Dugongidae > Dugong > Dugong dugon. Next base: position 196,160,365 of record CM057462.1, on the reverse strand, counting down.
CGTTGTTTGAACCGTTACTGTTTGTTTCCTGATGCAGCCGGTCTTGGCTTTATTTTTTAGCTTCCCAGAAAGCAACATTAGCTAGTTGTTTAGAATGCTTCTTTGTCCAGGGCCTGTTAATAAAGTCGGAGTCCCACAGTCTGAAGGAAACAAACTGTAGGCATGAATTTGGAAGTTACTGGGGTATAAAAGTAATTTTATTGATAGAACTTCAACCTTAATGCTTAGTTTTCCCTGAGAAAACCTTTCAGAAAGAAGTCAGCTGAGATGAAGAAGTTTGATTGTCCAGATTTGCTTTGTATTCTAAACTTAAATTATTTCCCCCCTAAACTTTGTTATGAAAAATTTTAGTCATACACAAAGTAGAAAGAATAGTATGGTAAGTTTCCATGTACTTATCACCTAGTTTCAGCAGCAACATTTTGCCAATCTTGTTCCATCTATACTTGCCCATTCCCCCGTCTCTACTCCCTGGAATATTTTAAAGCAAGCCCAGTCCTTAGGTGATCTCATCCATAAATGCTTCCGTATGTATTTCTACATATAAGGACTCTTTGCGTATGTGCAGATAAAGGGAGTTTTAACATAATCACATCTAGAAAGTTAACTAATGACAGGCATACCTCATTTGATTGCGCTTCGCTTTACTGTGCTTCGCAAATACTGCATTTTTCACAAATTGAGGGTTTGTGGCAACGCTGCATCAAGCAAGTCTATCGGTGCCATTTTCCCAACCGCATGCGCTCACTTTGTGTTTCTGTCACATTTTGGTAATTCTCACAATATTTCAAACTTTTCATCATTATTGTATCTGTTATGGTGGTCTCTATGATTACTGGTTAGTGATGTTACTATTGTAATTGTTTTGGGGTACCATGAACCACGCCCATATAAGATGGTGAACATTGTCTGACTGCTCCACCGACCAGCCGTTCCCCTGTCTCTCTCCCTCTTCTTGGGCCTCCCTATTCCCTGAGATATGACAGTATTGAAATTAGGCCAGTTAATAACCCTACAGTGGCCTCTAAGTGTTCAAGTGAAAGGAAAAGTCGCACATCTCTCACTTTAAATCAGAAGCTAGAAATGATTAAGCTTAGTGAGGAAGGCGTGTTGAAAGCCGAGACAGGCCAAAATCTAGACCTCTTGCACCAAACAGTCAGCCAAGCTGTGAATGCAAAGGAAAAGTTCTTGAAGGAAATTGAAAGTGCTGCTCCAGTGAACACACGAATGATAAGAAAGAGAAACAGCCTTATTGCTGATACGGACAAAGTTTCAGTGGTCTGGATAGAAGATCAAACCAGCCACCACGTTCCCTTAAGCCAAAGCCGAATCCAGAGCAAGGCCCTAACTCTCCTCAACTCTGTGAAGGCTGCGAGAGGTGAGGAAGCTGCAGAAGAAACGTGTGACGCTGGCAGAGGTGGGTTCATGGGGTTTAAGGAAAGAAGCCGTCTCCACAACATGGAAGTGCAAGGTGAAGCAGCGAGTGCTGATGGAGAAGGGGCAACAAGCTATCCAGGAGATCTAGCTGAGATAATGGATGAAGGGGGCTGCGCTAAACAACAGGTTTTCAGTGTAGATGAAACGGCCTTATATTGAAAGAAGATGCCATCTGGGACTTTGCTAGCTAGAGAGCAGAAGTCAATGCCTGGCTTCAAAGCTTCAAAGGACAGACTGACTCTCTTGTTAGAGACTAGTGCAGCTGGTGACTTAAGTTGAAGCCAGTGGTCCTTTACCATTCTGAAAATCTTAGGGCCCTTAAGAACTACGCTAAATCTACTCTGCCTGTGCTCTTTAAATGGAACAACAAAGCCTGGGTGACAGCACATCGGTTTACGACATGGTTTACTGAATATTTTAAGCCCACTGTTCAGAAAAAAAAGATTCCTTTCAAAATATTACTGCTCACTGACAGGACACCTGGTCACCCAAGAGCTCTGGTAGAGATATACAAGGAGATTAATGTTGTTTTCATGCCTACTAACACAACATCCACTCTGCAGCCCATGAATCAAGGAGTAATTCTGACTTTCAAGTCTTATTATTAAAGAAATATATTTTGTAAGGCTATAGCTGCCATACATAGTGATTCCTCTGATGGATCTGGGCAAAGTAAATTGAAAACCTGGAAATGATTCACCATTCTAGATACCAGTAAGAGCATTCGTGATTCATGGGAAGAGGCCAAAATATCAACAGTAACAGGAGTTTGGAAGAAGTTGATTCCAGCTCTCATGGCTGACTTTGAGGGGTTCAAGACTTCATTGGAGGAAGTAACTTCAGATGTGGTGGAAACAGCAAGAAAACTAGAACTAGAAGTGGAGCCTGAAGATGTGACCGAATTGCTGCACTCTCATGATAAAACCTTAATGGATGAGGACTTGCTTCTTATGGATGAGCAAAGAAAGTGGTTTCTTGAGATAGAATCTACTCCTGGTGAAGATACTGTGAACTTTGTTGAAATGACAACAAAGAATTTAGAATAGTACATAAACTTAGTTGATAAAGCAGCGGCAGAGTTTGAGAGGATTGACTCCAATTTTGAAAGAAGTTCTAATGTGGGTAAAATGCTGTCAGACAGCATCACACGCTATAGAGAAATCTTTCGTGAAAGGAAGAGTCAGTTGAAGCGGCAGACTTTATTGTCTCATTTTAAGAAATTGCCACAGCCACTTCAGCCTTCTGCAGTCACCACCCTGATCAGTTAGCAGCCATCAACATCGAGACAAGACCCTCCAGCCGCAAAAAGATTGACTTGCTGAAGGCTTAGATGATGGTTAGCATTTTTTAGCAGTAAAGCATTTTTTAATCAAAGTATGTACATTTTTTTTTTAGTCATAATGCTGTCGCACACTTAATAGACTACAGGATAGTGTAAACATAACTTGTATACGGACTGGGAAACCAAAAAATTCCTGTGACTCACTTTATTGCAGTGGTCTGGAATCGAACCAGGAATACTCCGAGGTATACCTGTATCTAATTTCTTCTTTTGTGATTCCTAACTGTCTCAGAAATGTGTTTTTACAGGGTTTTGTGGGTTTTTTTCTCACATTTTACTTGGTGGATATGTCTAAGTTCATAATTAAAAAAGTGTCCACTGCCTGTAGTTTTGAGGGTCAAAGGAGCTACGTTTATCAGTTTTTTTTTTTTTTAAAAAGTAATCTAACTTACTTTTTATTGTGTTAACATGTATAAAGTACCTAAATTGTGTTAATCTCAAGTAGAGAGATTGGTGGTGGTTTATTATGTTTACCCCTGTGCTACCTCCCAGGAGCTCTTGTGGCACGGTGGTCAAGTGCCCGGCTGCTAACCAAAAGGTCAGCAGTTCTTACTCACCAGCCACTCCGTGGGAGAAAGATGTCTACTTCTGTAAAAATTACGGCCTTGGAAATTCTATAGGGCAGTTCTACTCTGTCCCTTAGGGTCACTATGAGTCAGAATTGGGTTTTTATGCAGCCACCACCAAGATGAAGATATAAAGCATTTCCAACACCACGTAAGGTTCCCTCATGCTCCTTCCAAGAACATACGCCTTTTAAGGTAACCTTTATTCTGACTTCTAGTGTCAAGTTATTAGTTTTGCCTGTTACTGAACTTCACATAAATAGAATTAGACAGCATGCACTCTTCTGTGCCTGCCTTCTTTCAGTCGGCATGTTAGTGTGTATGGTACTAGTTAGTTGTTTTTTGCTTTTTTTTTTAAATGCTGTGTAGTATTGCACCGTGTGAATGTGCCACAGTTTATCCATTTTTCTACTGAGAGACATTTGGGTTATTCCTGATTTGGGTTCTTAATGAATAAAGCTGCTAAGAATATGTTTGTACATGTCTTTTTGTGGAATCAAGTTCACTTTTTCCACTCTTGATATTTTTCTTTTTCTTTTTTAAAATAATATTTTATTGTGTTTTAGGTGAAAGTTTACACAGCAGATTAGCTCCTATGTGACAGTTGTGTACAGATTGCTTATTTTTCACAATATGGGAACATTCTCTTTAATTGCATTCTGGTGGTTCAGTTTCCAGTCCCCCAGTTTCCCTGCCTGCTTATCTTCTCATCTTTGCTTTAAAGTAATTGTTGACCATTTGGTCTCATACAGATGGTTTTTAATGGAGCCCCGTACTCACAGGTAATATCCTTTATTTTGTGCACCAATCTGTTATTTCACTAAAAGGTGACCTCGGGATAGTTTCTGTTCAAGGTTTAAAAAGTAACTCGCTACTTTTCAATAAATGTTTTTAGTGCCACAAAATTATGACTTTTGTTAGCAATTTATGTTAAGTTTGCTTTAAACAACTGTTTTTCTAAAATAAATATTTATTAACTGTTTTAAAAAACAAAACATATACCTACCCAGACTCCACCCCAGACTAAACCTCTTTGGGAGTAGAGACTCGATGTGCCTGTTTTTAAAGCTCCACTAGTGATTCAGATAAGCGTCCTCCCTCAGGACCACTGTTCTCCCTGGTGGTGGCCAATTCCGTATCTGCACTCTATTTCAGCCACATCACCTGATTATTAGAGGTAAATGTCTAGTCCAGGCTCGTGACTGGCTAATCAAGCAGGAAAGGACTTCATGGAAGGATAGTGACTAGTTCACTGAATCAATGAGGAGGCAGAGGAACCGGCCCGCGGTAACTGGGACCAGCAAGATCCTTCCACAGGAACACTCTAGTTTGGATGTTTATAAGCTTTTAAAGTGCTATACAAATGTAAATTATTTGACCAGAGAAGAGAAATAACCTTTCTTAAAATGTATCAGAGTTTCAGTTTAGTCATATAGTCAACAGTAAGGATAAATAAAAGAGTGTGTGTCATGGATTGAATTATGTTCTCAAAAAAATGTATGTATCAATTTGGCTGGGCCATGATTCCTGGTATTGTGTGACTTTCCTGTATGTTGTAAATCCTGCCTCTCTGATGTTAATGAGGGAGGATGGGCTGCAGCTGTGTTAGTAAGGCGGGACTCAATCGACAAGATGGGACTGTTTCCTGAGGCAGTCTCTTGAGATATAAGAGAGAGAAGTGAGCAGAGAGACCGGGGGACCGCATACCACCAAGAAAGCAGTGCCAGGAGGAGAGCGTGTCCTTTGGACCCGGGGTCCCTGAGTGGAGAAGCTCCTAGTCTGGGGGAACATTGATGAGAAGGCTGACAGAGAGAGAAAGCCTTCCCCTGGAGCTGATGCCCTGAATTTGAACTTTAGCCTACTTTACTGTGAAGAAAGAAATTTCTCTTTATTAAAGCCATCCACTTGTGGTATTTCTATTATAACAGCACTAAATGACTAAGACAATGTGGAAATGTCAGAGTGATGGGAAAAAAAGCAGAAATAATTTGATATTGAACTAGTGTTGAGTTGTATTAGAATTGAGCCAATGAGGGGAAGCTGGTCTAGGGTCCTCTCTGTAGCATTTATAGCCCAGCTATCAGCCTCTATGCTGGGTGTGAGGATACCCACACCTGGGTAATGTGCTCTCCTGTCTTGTAGCATATGCCAGTTTTCTAGTATGGACTGATGATAATGTAGACATTTTAATAATGATCCTTAAGAGTTTTTGGCTTGGATGGGGAGAGGTAGGTCCCAAAATCTTCAGGAAAAAGATTTCCCCCTGAGGAAGAGTGAATTTTAATATTACACCTCTGCACTATAAAGCACTCTGCACTGCTAACGGAAAGATTGGTGGCAGTTCAAACCCATCAGCTGCTCCGCAGGAGAAAAGGCCTGGCAGTCTGCTCCCAAAGATGGCAGCCTAGGAAATCCTATGGGGGCAGTTCTACTGTGTCATACAAGGTCACTGTGAGTTGGAATGGACTCTGCAGCACACAGCTACATATATATATCTTACCTGAGAAGAGAAAATTATGGGATGGCAGTGTACTTATCAGAGTATTTTTCACAGAGATGCTAGAAAACAAATCTGCTGAAGAGTATTCTGGTCCTATCCTAATTGAACATTAAGCCTTGCTATGGATGTAACATTGCTTTTGCATTAGAAATCACATAATCAGATAAGTCTAATTCTTAAACGTTGTCTAACTGGCATCACCAGGCCAGGTGTTGCCCTGCTGAGTTGGTGTTCGTTCTTCTTCTCGCCTCCTGCTCCTTTTCTTCTTCTTCTTTTTCTCTTCCCTTTATTCTGACATTGTCTGCCACAGTTATAAAATGCTTGGGTACTTGTAGAACAGAAGGCTTGATAGTGAGATAAACAGGTGCAGTGCTGGTGACTCTTCAGTCTCATCAACTACGTCAGTAGACAGTTTCTCATTGGCAGAGCCTTGGGCCAAGTGGTCAAGTCTTAGTGGATGATACCTGGTTCCCTATACCGCCACTGTGCTCTTCATTGGGTTTCTGGGCCAAGCTGGGTGTTACAGCAAGATTAGTAAAATTCTCTAGGGTTTTTTTTTCTCCTCTCTTCTGTAGTGGGTTGGGTCTCTGATCTGTATCCTAGGGCCAAAACTTAAGGCAAGAAAGAGAGTTAAGTCTTGGGTGTCCCTTCTCCTACTTCCTGTGTCTGTTTGTTTGAGTGTTAATGTTTATATGCCGGTATCTCCCTTTCTTCCTCCTTCAGCTATTGTGCTTTGGGGATGACTCACGGTTTCACAGGTGCAGATAACAAAGGGATTGACACTAGAATTCTACTCTGTGAAGTCCTCCCACCCACATTCTGGATACTCTGCAAGAGTGTAGCAGCCCTAGAGCTACATGTTCTGTGTGATAAAACTAGGAAAGGTAGCAAAGTAGAACTTTTTAGGAAGTAAGAAAGCCCCAGACTTCTTCTCTGCCTTGGAATTAACTTTTCTCTCCACTGCTTAACTTTGGCCACTGACTCCTTGCATATAGAAGAGATGGTTTTCTAGGTGTTACTGCCAGACTAGGACTGGGTGCTGCCTCTTGTTTCTGCTGGATTCCCTCCAGATCCCTTCCTCTGGAGTAAAAGGAAGGGATAGGCCAGGTACTGACCACGGAATCCAGAATCAGTGTTTGTCTTCAACCAAAAGCAACCAATCTCCTCATTGAGAACCACTGATTCTGGAGTTAGGTGTGTGCACGTGCACGTGGTGGGGTGGGGAGGTGGGCCCTGAGGAGTTTGGGACTAGGCAGGTACCTTGGGATGCTAATTGGAATTTCATGAAGATGTAGGTAATTGAACATTAAGCCTTGCTATGGATGTAACATTGCTTTTGCATTGGAAATCACATTGTAATCTAGTAGCGTCTGAACTTGCCTAACTTGAAGAGGAGGAGTGAGAATCAGGATCAACACAAAGCTGATTCCTGTGAGGTGGAGGTCAGATATACTGCCACTCTCCCAACTTTTTCGCCTTTTCTGACACCAGCCGTCCTCCCCATGGCAGTCTCTACTTCTCTGCTAGGTTCAATAATTTGTTGCAGTGGCCACACACAACTCACAGACTGTACTCAACGATTATGTGGTTTATTAGGGAAATAACAGGATACTACTCAGGAGACAGGATACAGTTTATCAATCAAGACATGGCTCTCCGCTCCTTCTCGGCCATGCCCACAGGCAGACCCTTCTCTCAGCATGGCAGCCAACGGCCTTTGTCTCGGCCACACTGACTGATGTTCCTTCTCTCGGCCACACCAGCTGATGGCCCTTTTCTTGGCTATACCAACCAGCAGACCCTTCCCTTGGCGTGCCAGCCAGCAGGCCCTTCTCTAGGTGTCTGCCCTGCTTGTACAAGTGTTACAACTCTTTAGTTTCACTGACAAGTGCCCAGAGGCACACCACTCCACCAGTAAGCCTGCTTGAAGGTGCTCAGCTCTCTGACTCGGGTGGGTTGGCAAGCCACTGCAGCTGTTTCTCTGCTGCTGGGCTCTGCCGTGGTTGCAGCCGTTTCTCTGCTGCTTGCGTTGTCTTCAGCGTTATAGCTCTCTCTCTCCTGAGTCTAGGAGGTTCTCAGCACAGGTACCCCGGATCCTTGTTCCAAAGGACGTGGTCTGCTCCGGATTCTCCTTGATGGTAGTGAGGTCCCCCTCAACCTCTGTGGGATTGGCCCTTATATTCAATTTCAAGGCATGGCCCTCCCAGCCAGACCACGAATTGAGCAATCCCCTTGGTAGACCCCAGTTAGGGAATTTGCATAGTAATCGACCAATTCCCAAAAGGTCTCTTAATCCTGTTGGGTGGTTTTACGCATCCTATTCCCATAGTATACTGACCAGTGTGTTGTAAGATTATGGCCTAGGCAGTCATTTTGGCAGAATTACAAATCCGAGGCCAGAAAGGCCATATATGAGAGAAACCCATTGCACTGCACACATATGACAACATGTTTGTGTAGTACTTTACAGTCCATAAAGTGCTTTGCTTTTACTATCTCATTTAGTCTTTACATAAACCTTCTAATAGAGATTCCTTTTTAGTTTAATAAAGAGTATAATTTGCCTGATAAAACGCAGGGATTTGAACCCAAGTCATCTTTTACAATAGCTCAGCATTTTGACTCTCAGCCGAAAGGCTTATAAAATGTAAAAGGTTCAACTGTGTTTTATTGGTTGACACCTTAAATTCTGCAGTAAGTAGCAGTTTTGATCATAAATATGAGTTGTCCTGGTTTATTGTTCCTTGGAAGCCTTAACTTAATGGTTCCAGCCCTAAACCTACCTGGTCTTTCACTCAGCTGAAGTCAGCCTGATGGAAGATGAGCCATTCTAGAAAAGGTACAGATTAGTGGGTTCTGCTGGACAGAGGCAGTAGTGAGAACTGGTCTTTCCAATTTTCTAGGTCATTCTATGCAGCACATCTTTCTAACAGCTAGATGACATTTCTCTTGCCCCCTTTTTTTTTGGGACAAGAGAAATGAAAACAATCTGTCCCCATGTTTTGGTACTTTGCCTCACTATGAGGAAAGACATTTTGCTGCTCCACTTGTTGATACCATAAGCACTTGTTGTTGTTATGTGTCATGAGTCAGTTCTGACTCATAGCGACCCTATAGGACAGAGCAGAACTGCCCCATAGAGTTTCCAAGGAGCAGCTGGGGGATTCAAACTGCTGACCTTTTGGTTAGCAGCCGAGCTCTTAACTGTGGAGCCACCAGGGCTCCCATAAGTGCTTAGTCTATGGCTAAGGTCTGTCAGCCTCTCTCCCTCTGAGCCCAGCTGTGTTCTGAAATTCAGGGGGTCCTTGATCATTTGTCTCAAAACAGTCATAATTAGAGCTTTATCCGATTGCCCTAAATCCTGCGTGTCTCTGTTACTGCCTCACCATTAATCCTCATGTATGAACTGGAACTGAGGTCTTCCTACTCAGATATTAATATTAACTTACATTACCGAAGATATACCCCAGTCGGACTCCTCTTTTTAGTTTTCTTTAATATGGCTAATCTTTATTCCATCTGAGTCCTTCAGATCTAGGTTGAAGTGCTGTCTCAGTCGTCTTTCTAGATAAAGACCAGCTTTCTCCAGTATGAGGGGAAGGAAAGCCTGTCTCCCTTAGCATCACATGGATGAAGGTCATAGGAATGGCAAGCCCTTTAGAGTAGATTTAACTTTTCAGAGCACATTTTCCATAGATACGCTCTTTAGGCACTTTGTAAGCATAAACATCCTTGCTCTTGAACTCTTCCTAAATTAAATTTACGTAGGTAAAGGTCATAAGTAATAGTTGTGAGATTTAACCACAGGTTTATCTTTCATGTCTGCACTGAATAAATATTTAGTAAGTAAATTTTAAACCAATAAATTTCTGCTGAGTTGACGGCAGAAATTAGGATGAGGAGTCAGTTTCTGCTGCACTGAGTGGATTTTCATTATTTGACATTGCATCTTCTCGTCCTTAGCTCCTCATCTCCATAGACTCATTGCATCCTCCTCATCTTTCATCCGAAATAGTAAACGTGGAGTAAAGCACCATAGACAGGCCTCAGAGTTCTTACCCTTTTAGCTCTAATCGAGCCCCAAACTGTCCAGTGAGTCTTAAGTATGTCTTAAGCCCTTTCTCTTTCAGCCATGCCGTCAAATGAGACCCTGTGACTCTACCGGTTAAATAGATGAAGAACAGAGTTATATTTCCTAGGGAAAATATTAACACCTGAGTATGAAAAGGGGCTACACAAGACTGGAATATGCATAAGGGCTCTGTGAATGAGGCAGTGGAGGAGGAAGGGGTATTTAAAATCCCTAAGAACCAGGGATCCCTGAGCAAGAGGCAGGAGCTCATTGTCACACTTGGTTTGATTCAGACCCTGATTCTTTCAGTGTGCCTGACAGAGATTGTGTGAGTACACACTTATAATTGTTTTGTTGTTGTTTTTTTTTTTAAACAGCATCTGGAATCAAGAGATCCATGGCATCTGAGGTGAGTTTCATATCGATACCATGGTTATTAAACCAATCCTGGGATAGAAGGATACCTGTTTATGATATCTTTATTTTCCCCCTGCTTAGGTTTTGGAAGCTAGACTGGGCTCTTACTTCTAGGCTAGAAATTATACAAAACAAAACAAAACAAAACAATGATCATCAAGTGGATTCCAACTCATGGCAGCCCCGTGTGTTACAGAGGAGGACTGATCTGTAGGGTTTCTTGGGATGGGTCTTTACGGAAGTAAATCACCAGGCCTTTCTTCTGGGGCACTGCTGGGTTAGCAGCCAATTGCAAATTGTTTGCTCTACCCACAGACCTAAAATTATACAATTCTATGTTTATTGCGGTTCGTTATGAATATTATTAATATGTGAGATTTATTGAGCTTTTTTTAATGTACCAAAAACTGTGATAAGTTCTCTTTATGTTGTTGATGTGTGCCATCAAGTTGATTCTGACTCATAGCAACCTGGTAGGACAGAGTAGAAGTGCCCCATGGGGTTTCCAAGGCTGCAGTCTTTCTCCCAAGGAGCGGCTGGTGGGTTTAAACCGTTAACCTTTTGGTTAGCAGACAAGTGCTTAACCGTTGTGCCACCAGGCCTCCTTTCCCTTTATAGATACTCTTATTTAATCCTGAAAACAACCCTATGAGGTAAGTGCGTTGTTATCACTGTTTTACAGATAAAGAAAGTGAGGCTTAGAGATTCTATAACTTGCCCAAAGTCACACAGTGAAGAAATGGTGAGACTGGACTCAAACCCAGGCAGTCTGACACCAAAGCCGGCTTTCTTAACTATTTTGCTGTTAGTGCTTTGTAGTCCTGTACCTTCCGAAATTACACAGAAGCTATAATTTCCTAAGTTTCTCTTTTTTGTGTAGACTATCTTAACTTTCTTCCTATGGAGTATTTCTTAACCCATTTCTCATTTCTTGCCTCTCTCCTGGGTTTTATGAAAGGGGGCTCAGAGGGCTGGCCCTTTTGGCCTGGGATTTAGGTTTTTTCCCCAAACATCTTCCTAGATCTGTCAGGTTATATACCGAGGGTTTTCTGGTACTAAGGGCTTTACCAAGAAAAGTAGAACTTGACTATCAGGCCGCGAGATTGTGACCTCCTGTTTCCACTAGTCTGTTTGCCTTCTGGCTTATCAGCTTAATGAAGAGCGCCTCCATGTCTGTTCCTCTGGCACCTTGGCTTCTGGGAATAGCCTTCTAGGCTCTGTTCTGCTGGTCTTCTCCCTTCTTTCAGGGGCACTTACTTATGTGGGTGGAAAGCAAAGTCACGTCATCTTTTCAGAATCTTGTTGAAGCGCTGTGGTGTCTGTCTCAGGGGAGCTGTCTTACTGCCTTGGCCTTATAGTTCCTGGGCTGTAGAATTACGTTTGATAGTGGCTGGGATCATTTCTGCTAGTAAATTCTGCTAGATGGTGTTCAGGGTGGGTTGAGGGTTAGGGGGGTAAGAGGGATAGTAATTTCTTAAAGGAAGCTGGTGAAAAGAGAAGGGGTCTGTGGTATGCTGCTTTTAACCTATCTTGCTTTTGTGAGCTGAGATTTTTCATTTTTTCTGGGGCTGCTATTCCCTACTTCCCCTTTGTCTACGTTTCTTCAGTGATACTCATTTTTATTTTCTACAGCATTTTTTGAGAACCAAGGGTAACATTTGTGTCCCTTTGAGTTTTCTCTGTTAGTTTAACCAGTTAATGTTTTAGAAAGCAGCATTATAGCTGTGTGTATGTGCAGCGTGGGTCTTCCACAGACTTTATTAAATGTTCTTAACCTTGAAAGGGTGTGTTGAGTGTTTTGATTTGTTTTGTTTGGATGTTGTACCGGCAGGGTAGCTGCTTGGCGTATTCCGTGGGTGTACTAATCTCGACTCTTCGTTTTCTAGGTGCCTTATGCTTCTGGCATGCTCATCAAGAAAATAGGCCACCGAGGTGTTGATTCTTCAGGAGAGACAACGTATAAAAAGGTGTGTGTGGGTGGAACCCTCTCATCTTCTCCAGGAACTCAGCGGAGATAGCTCTGTTTCCTGATATTATTCCCCACATTCTAACCCATTTCTTGATAGCCTAAGCCTTGTAGCCTTCATACAACCTGAACTTTAGAAGTTATTTCTCAGAGAGTGAATTGTCTCCTGTTTGTATGTGTGTGTTGGAGTGAGAATGCTCTTAATGGACAAATCTAGTGTTGGAGGCTATTTTGTTAAGCTGAGGAAGCTGGGTTTCCCTGTTAGGTATAAAGGTATGACTAGGCCCTCAGGGCGATTCTCACCTTGCCACAGGGAACCCCATCACTTGAAGACTTTCTGTCTCTCCTCTGGTGCTGGGTGTACATGCAGTGGATAGGGAGCAGGTTGAGTGGTTTTCTTTCTCTCTCTCTCTTTTTTTTTAAGAAGATTGTAGTTTCAGCTGTTGAATAGTGCCTAGAACACCTACTTTTTGAACTATAGATATCAGACAGAGTGGAAAGGTAGTAGTAATAGCCAAAAAGATAAAATTGAACTGATGAAGGAGAGAAGCATCCTGGGGTGATCCCAGCTCTTCAGTTCCGGACAGATTTGGAGATGGGTAGGTTTCCCTAAGGATAGTAGTATTCAGCTTCCCACTTTGCATCTGTCCCTTGTCTGATACGGGGCCTAAAGATTTCTTAACAGAGTCCTGTTTCTGGCCCACGTTAGTGTATATCTGTTCTCTGCCTTTATTGCATTGTCTAGGTAGCAGAGGTAGACTGACCCATATTCTCAGTCAGGGACCTTTTCCTGGAGTAGGCTCTGAGACCCATGTCAATTCAACAGAAATTTATTGAGCCCTTTTTATTTGCTGAACATTAAGATAAAAAGAGGAGTTTCTCGTCTAGGCAAACACATAAATAATTAGTTATAATTTTAATGCCCAGTGAGGATTGTCTTAGTCATCTAGTGCTGCTGTAACAGAAATACCACAAGTGGGTGACTTTAACAAACAGATTTACTCTTTCACAGTTTAGAAGGCTAGAAGTCCAAATTCAGAGTGCAATCTCCAGGGAAAGGCTTTCTCTCTCTGTTGGCTCTGGGGGAAGGTCTTTGTCATCAATCTTCCCCTGGTCTAGGAGCTTCTCAGCGCAGGGATCCTGGGTCCAAAGGATGTGGTCTGCTCCTATCTCTTCTTGCTTGGTGGTAATGAGGTCCCTCTCCTCTCTACTAGCTCCTCTTTTATATCTCAAAAGAAGTTGACTCAATATACAATCTAGTCATGTACATTGAGTCCTGCCTCATAAGCATAACTGCCTCTAATCCTGAGGTTAGGATTTACAACATATAGTATAATCATATCAGATCACAAAATGGTGGACAACCGCACAATACTGGGAATCATGGCCTAGCCAAGTCAACACACATTTTTTGGGGATACAGTTCAATCTGTAACAAGGACTAAATAGAAATACAAGTACTGTCTGGTTGTGGTTGGAGATGAGGAAAATCATTTAGAGCAAAACTGTCTAATAGAACTTTTTGCAGTGATTGAAATGTGCTGTATCTGTGCTGTCCAGTATGGTGGCCACTAGCTGCCACTAGAAATGTGGCCAGTAAGACTGAGGAGGTGAATTTTTAATTTCATTAATGAATTTTTTATTTCATTGATGTATTTTTCTGAGGGATCAATATCGTGGGTTGTGAGAGTGGGACTTTTATATTTGTGTTTTGGTTTAGAGTTACCGTAGTGTGACAATTCTAAATCTCAATATTACTTTCTCAGAAATAATTTGAGTCTTTCGTGCCTCCTCATTTAGGGGCTCTTTTTGCCACTCCATTGCCCTTGGGACACTAGTCAGGTCCTGCCTTAGAAAACTGAAGCTTCTGTAGCCAGGTAGTCAACCAGAATGGTGGATAATTTTAGTTACATTCTATGTCGGACGAATAAAATGTTTGGAGGGCCTCAGACACCCTGGAGGCAGTAACCTTAGGAGTAAGAGCTAAGATTGTTCCCTCAGTACAGTGTGTCTTCCGAGCATAGATGCAGAACTCGTGTTTAGGCTGGCTGATAGGAGTGAGCACCTTGCCCCGCTGAGGCTGGCTCACATTGTCCCCTCTTTGTAATTCTGTGTCTCCACCGCCCTTCTGAGCATTTAACTGCAGTGCAAAGCACTGCATGGGAGAAGTGAGCTTGCCCTAGTTTAATCCGAAGTCCTGGAAGGGCGTTTGCTTTCAAGTGTTCCCTCCAGCTCCTGCCGCCTGAGTTTTCGTTGCTGTGGTCAGGCTTAATACTAGAAACTTCTCTTTTCTGTTTCTCAGACAACGTCATCAGCCTTGAAAGGTGCTATCCAGTTAGGCATTACTCACACTGTGGGAAGCCTGAGTACCAAACCAGAGCGGGATGTCCTCATGCAAGATTTCTACGTGGTGGAGAGTATCTTCTTCCCCAGGTACAGAGGTTAAAGTTCAGGGAAATGTCCTGGGAAATGTTTTAGGGGTTCAGGCCTGACTAATTCAGCCCAATCCTTTAACCTGAGTTTAATTCAGCTAGGCAGATGGGGGTGATGTGGGACTGGAGAGTTTGGAGAACAGATGCTGACCCCTAGATCCTTCCATGAGCCTCTGGCCCATAGAGTGAGCGCTCACACATTAATGCATGGGTTAGGAGGTAGCATGCATCTTTTGTGCCCGTGACTTCATTCCCACGTTATGCCTTTGTGTCACATTGAAGTAACTGACTGATCTAATCCACTGGTTCTTGAAGGAGGGCTGTCTCGGCCTGCCTCTGGGTGACTCTGAATGTCTTCCCCGGGTGGACCCCCTGGATGACAGAGACTAGCTCTGGCCTCTTCTGTTTCCTTGCACAGCGAAGGGAGCAACCTGACCCCTGCTCATCACTACAGTGACTTTCGTTTCAAGACATATGCGCCCGTTGCCTTCCGCTACTTCCGAGAGTTATTTGGCATCCGGCCTGATGATTACTTGGTAAGCGTCTGGATTTTAGGACCCTGGGGCGCCAGTATCAGAGGGGTGCTCCCAAAGGAAGATCACCGCCCCCGCCCCCTCAGTCTTGCTCTAGTTTTTGTTTATACAGAGTTGCATTCTGGTGTCTCTGAACCTCTTCCTGTCTTCTCTCTGGGCCCCAGTACTCCCTCTGCAACGAGCCACTGATTGAACTCTGCAGCTCTGGGGCTAGCGGCTCCCTTTTCTACGTATCCAGTGACGATGAATTCATCATTAAGACAGTCCAGTATAAAGAAGCAGAGTTTCTGCAGAAACTGCTTCCAGGATATTACATGGTGAGGGGGAGAGGAGCCTGGCCTGGCTGCCTGA
This sequence comes from Dugong dugon, assembly GCA_030035585.1. Taxonomy (NCBI): domain Eukaryota; kingdom Metazoa; phylum Chordata; class Mammalia; order Sirenia; family Dugongidae; genus Dugong; species Dugong dugon. The sequence continues at coordinate 196,144,749 of CM057462.1, read as the reverse complement.
GCTGCCTGCTCGTGAACAAAGCTGGGCAGTGGGTGAACGGGGCCGGGCAGTGGGACAAAACAATGTCAGTGCTTCTGTCTTGAGAACATAGTTTATTTCTGTGCTTTTTGCCCCATCTCTCTTGCCTCTCGATGGCTGAAACGGGTTTCGTTTAATCTGTCTGGTTTTAAGTGTTGTTCGGCTTAATTAGACTGTCCTACCCGAAGGGAAGATTCAGTGACTATCCTTAGTCAGCTCTTAGATGGTGCAGTAAGGTGGGTTATTTCCCTGGATAATACTCTATCCCATCTTACACTGACTGATTTCTCTTGGCGGTTCTAGAGGAGAAGGTACTATAGCCGGGGTAAAGGGTAAGACGTTTTCAACCCTGTTGGAGGAGGAGATCCAGCATACATTCAGTATCCTGACTGATCAGTACGTTGGAGGAGCTGTGGCACAGCTTGGTGGTGATGCCATCATTGAGATAGATAGATTGGAGCTTATTTCCAGTAGTCAGATTGTGCCTGAATCCCATGGAGGAGACAAAGAGAGGGTAGATGGCAACTTTTGCTCTTGAGTTTCACTGAAATCAGCTAACTTGCTCATTATTTTCGTGCCCTCAGAATCTCAACCAGAACCCTCGGACTTTGCTGCCTAAATTCTATGGACTGTACTGCGTGCAGGCCGGCGGCAAGAACATTCGAATTGTGGTGATGAACAATCTCTTACCACGGTCAGTCAAGATGCACGTCAAATACGACCTTAAGGGCTCAACGTACAAACGACGGGCTTCCCAGAAAGAGCGAGAGAAGCCTCTCCCCACCCTTAAAGACCTGGACTTCTTACAAGATATCCCTGATGGTCTGTTTTTGGATGCTGACATGTACAATGCTCTGTGTAAGACCCTGCAGCGTGACTGTTTGGTGAGTTGGTCGTATTTCCCTTTCTCAGGCACCCAGAATCTCCATCCCTAAAACAGCCTGGTTGTTCTTAGGCCTGAAGTCCCTGGGAATGGGACTCTGTTCCTTAGCCCATATGTCCCAGACTTCATTTAAAATAGCTTTCACATTAGCTCGTTGCCACGCCTGTTACCTTTGTACTTTCTCCCTGTGTATCACCCCCATCTGGCTGTGTTTTCTTTCCTACCTAGCCTGGACCTCATTCTGCTTATTTTCACATTAGTACCATCACTTCTCACATCTTGGTCCTACCTGCCTTTTCTAAACTTACATCTTGGAAGCTAGATGCTGAAAAGCTGTGTGTACTAGCATCTCTAGATTTATGATATCAGCTCCACCTGGGTCCTCTGTATTGCTTATCAGTCCATTTTCTGTTCCTGTCAGCAGGGATTTCAGATATTTGATACTCTCTTCAAACCAATTTCCAACTCCCATGCTCCTCCTCGTTTCTCAGAAAACCACCTCAGCTTTCTGTGTTGTCCTGTCTCTTTGTCCTGTTCCCATAACCGACTGTGACTGTGTCTGCACTTAACCAGCCTTAACCTCCTTTCTCCCAGCTTGGTGGGGTATTCAGTCGGCCCGTGTTGTGCTCTGGGTCCGTTTCCTCCTGTCCTCTGTCACTCGCATCCTTTCCCTCTTCTGGCTTCAGCCTCTACTGGCTGTGTTCTGTCTGCACGCAGACAAACTCCTCTCTTCCGTCTTCGGGTCAGAAGAGGACTCTGTGTGAATGTCCTCATCTGCTGATGGCTCCATTTCTCCTTTTCCTCTCTCATCTCTCACTCACGCTCAGCCCACCATGCCTTGGCTGTCACTCTTACCACTTCAGTAAGCTGCTCCCCCCGATGGTCACCTAGATGTCAAAGTCTTGACCTTTCTCTAGTGTTTGACACTTGACTGTTTCCATCTTCTTAACATAACTTCTTTTGGCTTTTCTGACACTGTTCCCTACTGATTTTTCTACGTCTCTGATTATTCTTTCTCTGGCTGCTTTTACAGAATTACCTTCCTCTACTCATTCCTTAACGTTGGCCATCCTCGCCGTTCTTTGTTCTCCCTACATCTGGTTCCAGGATAATGCCTGTTTTAGTTTGAGTCCTCTGGTTGCAAGATCTAGAGACTTAAGCAAGGGGGCAGAGGGTTTTTTCAAATTACACGCAAGAATCAGTCCTGTGTCCTCTTCATCTCTCACTCCACCCACACCAAAACACCCTTGGTGGAGCTGCACCACCAAGTGAGCTCCTGGAGCTGATGGGAGCGTACCCTTTCCCACCCTGTTTTGGAGTGGGAAAAGGGTTTAGAACGTCAGGATACAGTTCAGACTCCTTGTCATGACGGATCAGGTCCGTGATTGTTCTTAGCCCTGCCAGCCTCTCTAATCTGCCACAGCTAGCCCTTGATTTTACATTCTGCCAGTGCCAAAGTATACCTCTCTGCAGGTACCATGTTGTTCCAGTGCCTCCAGGCCCTGAGAGTAGTCTTTCCCTCTTTATTTACTTGGACTTCTTTTTGCTCCAGATTTATCCTCATAAACCTATGTATATATCACTTCTGATCTCCTCTGTGGTCCTCCTCTATCAGTAATTACTTCCATTATTGCCTATAGTAGGTGTATTGCCTTTATTTTACATTCGTTTCCTAGGTTATAATACCCTTGAGGACAAAAACCCTCCTTTACGTATCTTTCAGTCGCCATACCCAGGCACAGTGCTTACACATGGTGGCAATTCAGTAAATGTTGAACTGAACTGAAGTGGTAATACAAGATCCTGTGACACAGCAGATCTGTCACGAGGTGTCCTTTTCCCGAACCCTCCTTCTGGATTCTTCATAGCACAAATAAATATTCCTTATTCTCTCGAGAATATAATGTTCTTTTCATGAAGAGATACATAGAAAGAACAAATGAAATAGGACTTGTGGGCTAGGCTACGAGGACGCTAAGGGGATGTGAGTACAGAGTGGCTAGAGGAGGTTGATAGGCTCCTTTCCAAGGTGAAGGAGGGACAGAGGATAATCCTCTGGTTAGCACTGGAGGCTCACCATCAAGAATAATTCTATCATGAAAGCTGTGAGATCCTGAAAAAAAAAAGCCTCATACCACCCAAATCTTAGATCATCTGTTTTCCTTCCATTAGGTGCTGCAGAGCTTCAAGATAATGGACTATAGCCTTTTGGTGTCAGTCCACAACATAGAGCATGCACAGCGAGAGCCCTTAGGCAGTGAAGCCCAGCCCTCAGTTGACACTCGCAGACCAGCCCCGCAGAAGGCCCTGTATTCCACAGCCATGGAGTCCATCCAGGGCGAGGCCCGACGGGGTGGCACAGTGCAAACTGACGACCAGTAAGTGTGTTCAGGGGCACCAGGAAGGAGAGTGTAAGTTCACAGCACTTTTTCTGGGGAGAGGTAGCCCTGCCTCAGCAGATAAGTCAGCAACATGAATGTTTATAGAACTGTAGAATCAGCTTTCTTAACAATACCAAAGGAAAGGAAGAGGTCTGAAATTCAGGGTTTGTAGTATATCTGAGGTGAGCTATCCAAGATTAAAAACCTTAAAAAAATTATACTTACAGTCATACACATGTCTGCAGATTGCATTCAAACTGTGGAAAACAATTTATTATAGACTTCTTTATGAAGGACCACCATGGGTCTGTCTAGAAAGTGAAGTTGCTGAAATGCCACAGATGTCTTTTAGGTGGTTTCATTTTCAAGGTGCCCCATGATGTGACTCTCAAAGAGTGTCTTAGCAGGTAGGCATAAATTAAGAGAAGAATGTACTGAGTTAACTGGGAGAGCATTCTCAGAATTACTGTGCAGGAGTGATTTTAGATTCAGTCTTGTAGGGCTGGGGTGGAAGAGGCAGGTAGGTGAGATTTGGAGAGAAAGAGGGTATAATTCACACTCTAGGGTGGTTCCTGGGGCTGAAGGGAGGATCCTCCTCTTCCCCAGTTTATGGAAAATGGTAACAACTATGTGTGCGTCTCACTTCCCTGTCCTGATTCGACCCAAGGTTAGAAGAAGCCTCTAGCTGCTAGCTAAAATGTGTCCTTACCATTTCCTCCTTGTTTTCCCCAGTATGGGTGGCATCCCTGCCCGGAACAGTAAAGGGGAAAGGTTGCTGCTTTATATTGGCATCATTGACGTTCTGCAGTCATACAGGTGAGGAGTACATGGATCTCAGACGGGGGCAGGGAGGATGTAGCTAGCCCTTCACATGTCTCTTTGAGATTGGTTTGTCTCCAGGTCATTCCTGAAGCAAGAACAGTGCGTCGTTGGAGCCTCGGGTTTCAGACATTAGTTTATTTCCTTGTTTTTGCCCCTCTCTTGGGTTTCCTCCCCCAGCACCTCCCCAAACATGACATGCACTTTCTGTGGAAGGCTGAGTCAGTCACTGGAAGCACCAGGTTAGAATACACCATCTGTCTGATTCTTCTTCTGTGAAAAATCTGTGAAATGAGTCACAGCCCACGTTGGGACATAGCTGGAGACATGTTCCTCTTTTCTGCAGAGGGCCACTGTGTTCTGTAAACATTAGCCTGTGGCACTAAGGGGCAGTGAGATGGTGAAGAGAGAGGAGTTGGAAATGTTAGACCCCAGTTCTGCTCCGGGAAGGTTTCTGGTCCTAGTGAGGACTGGGCGGTACTTGTTGATGGACCTATCCGGAGTAATATCAGCCAGTGTTAACTCCCCTTTTCCAACTTGCCTGTCCATCCCTCTGGCTCCCCCTGACTTGCCTCGGGCGTACCGACTGACCCTTCCCGGGGGATGTTAGTTGACTTAACCTGGAAACAGCACTGGTCTCCATGCTGAGCAAACACTGTCGGGCCTGTTCTCCGGAAAGCTAGCATGCTTTCTCAGCTTCGGATTTTTCAAGTTTTTCTTTTACCACAACCCCTTTCGTCCCCTAAAATAGAAAAATATTAAGGTTATTCATTCAAAAACTATGTGAATCCTTCATAGAACTTTTCTTGGCAGGTTTATTAAAAAGTTGGAGCACTCTTGGAAAGCTTTGGTTCATGATGGGGTAAGTACCAGTCAGCTGGAGGCTCTCCTCCCTGCTCTGCCTCCCTCACTTCTGATCTGCCCTGTCAGTCTCTTCTGTTTCCTCCTTATTTTATTGTGGGTTCTACCCTTCTGCTAGGGTCTCAGCTGAGGGGAAAGTGGCCCTTGGACTAGAGACCCCCTTGCTGGGCTTCCCCCTTCTAGCCCTGCAGCCATCCCTTCTGTTCTGCAGGACACCGTGTCAGTGCATCGCCCAGGCTTCTACGCTGAACGATTCCAACGCTTCATGTGCACCACAGTGTTCAAGAAGATCCCCTGTAAGTGGCTTCTACCAGACGACCCCCCAGTGGCTCCCTTACCCCAGGAGATGGGGGGCAGGACACCTCTGTCAGAGAGCTGCCAGGGCCAAAGGCCTCTCCTCCTCCACCCACCTCCTGTGAGAGCTGCTACCTGTCCCTGTGTCTGTCACTCTGTCTGTCCCGCTCATTTCCAAGTGGCTGCTTTCCCCCTGGTTCTCCTGACATGTCATTGAGGTGAGGGGCATTTCTGGGGAAGTGGTGAGGTTGCAAAAAAATGTATAGTTGGAGGTGTGGGATCCATGCCACAGGCTGAGGTAGGCAGAACCAGGCTCTATGGACAGAGATGAGCAAGAATGTTACCAGTGTTCTGTTGTCGATCCATATCCCCAGGGCCAAGGACTCTCAGACTGGGATCAGGTGATCGGAGAAGCATTTACTGATTTCTCCTTAGCAGGTGTTCTTAGCCTCTTCTCTCCACTGTCTAGGTTGGGAAGTGCCAGTGTTCTTCTGTCCAACGCTTCCGTGCGGCTGCCGCTGGCACATTCCAACTCCTCCTTCCCACCTGCTCATCGTAGGCATCGGTTGTCCCTCCGTAAGGCAGGAGAGACCTAGGCATACCAGACAGACTTAAGAAACATGGAAAGATTCTTCCAAAGTCTTTTCAAAGTGATCTATGAACAAATGTGAATTGTCATAGTGCTGTGTCCATAAGTACTAAGAGAATGGAGAACAAAGGGGTTATCTTTGTCAGATTTTACTGGAGGAGACTGTTAAAGAAGAGCATTATGGAATGGAAGATGTTTTACCAGGTTAACACAGATCCATCCAGGTTACAGGTGCGAGTGGAGAGATGTTGTGTTTGTGGCACCTTTCCGCCAGGTTCCTTGCCACTTTCTGGAGTGACGTGAACTGACGTGAACTGACGCCCCTCCCCTGAAGGGGGGCCCATCTTTGTGGCCGTTAATCCTTCTTTCCACTTTGCAGAACAGCAGCTTTCGGTGTGGGGAGCACTGACAATTTGTGTCTGTGTCTTGGTGATGGTTTCTGAGGTGGGTGCTAAGTAGGCTCTCTCTTTCCCTTTTGAAGTGAAGCCCTCTCCTTCCAAAAAGTTTCGGTCTGGTGCATCTTTCTCTCGGCGAGCGGGCTCCAGCGGCACCTCCTGCTGCCAGCCAACAGTCCCTGGGGAGCACAAGGCCCAAGTGACAACAAAGGCGGAAGTGGAGCCAGGTCAGCACCAGGGTTGGGGTCCCCGTGTAACTGGCACCCTCGCCCTTCCTTCTCAGCCGCTGTTTGTCTGTCCTGCTTCCTGTCCAGGAAAAGCCACGTTGCTACGTATGTTTCCCTGTATTCTCTCTACTCCATTTTCTTTTTTCTATTTATCAATTTTCTTCCCTTCTTTCTTTTTTTAGGTGTCCACGTGGGTCGTCCTGATGTTTTACCTCAGACTCCACCTCTGGAGGAAACCAGTGAGGACTCACTTATTTCTGAGCCCAGCTTCACACCTGCAGTTGGAGAGGGTTTGCAGATGCTAACTACAAGGTTGGTCCTGGCCCCTTTTTCCATCTCATCTTCTTTCCTGTCTCTTCAGGTCCCTGGGTGCGTACTCTGCAGGAAGACACCTCTGTGATTCCGTGTTTTCCAGGCATCGTTGTTTGTCTTTTGCACTTCGCTAGATTGGTGCAGGTTCACCTTCTTAAGAACTCGTTTTTGACTGTTTAGAAACGTGTGTCAACCTCTCTACATCTTTAGGGGGTGGAGGGAAGCCTTTATGTGCAGATCTTTTTTGTATTTCATCAAAATAGCACAACTAACCCTCATCTTCTGGTGAGTTGAATAGAATTCCCAGCCTGGGATTTGAGTATGGAAAGATTCCTGGGCAGTAAAGACAATCAATAATCAATACTTTAAGAGAATCCAGCGTGTAAAGATTGTGACTTAATTTTGTTACGTGGTATGTGATTTATGTAATGCATCAAATAAGTTACCCCAAAATTTAATGGCTTAAAATAGCAAACGTGTATCGTAATTTCTGTGGGTCAGGAATCCAGGCACAGCTTAGCTGGGCCCTCTGGCTCAGGATCTCATGAGGTTTCAGTCAAGCTGTTGACCGGGGCTGTCAGGTCTTATCTGAACTCAGCTGGGGGAGGATTTGCTTCTAAGCTCACTAATGTGGTTATTGGCAGGATTTAGTTCCTTGTGGGCTGTTGGGGCCGAGGGCCTTAGTTCCTTGCTGGCTGTTACTGGAGGCCCTCGTTAGCTCTTTGCCAAATGGGCCTCTCCATAGGGCAGCTCAGAACACAGCAGCTCGCTTCCCTCAGAGCCAGTGAGCAAGAGAACATGCACCTAAGCAGAAGCCACAGTCTTTTTGTGACCTGATCTAAGAATTGACATCCCATCTCCTGTGCTGCATTTCCTTCACTAAATCTAGCCCACTCTTAAGAGGAAGAGACTGTATGATACTGTGAGTTCCAGGAGTCAGGGAGCCTTCACAGTCTGCCCTCTGGCTCCCAGTGGTTCACGTCCCTCCTGTGTGCAGAACACCCCCTCCCAGGGCCTCCAGAAGTCTCGTCCCGTTACAGCATCAGCTCAGAGTTCTGAATTTTGTCATCTGAATTGGGTCCAGGTGTGGCTGAGGCTCCCCAGCTGTCGTTCCTTAGCATTGCTCCTTGATAGAGTGCCTCTCCGTCTGTGGGCCTGTGAGACTAAAGAGACAAGCTACCTGCTCCCCATACGCCCACCGTACAGGGTGGGCTAGGCCTGAGGTAATCACTGAACGCATTTCTGTTCAGAGCTGTTCTGAAATCCAGGAAATGCTAGAAGTTCATGGATAAATCTTCAAACGTGGGAATAATTCTCCATCCTTCCTGACCCTGCCCTCTGGGCTCTTGGTTTTGCCTCCTGGGTTTCCGTGTTTCATGAAAGCTAGAATGTGTTTGCAGCTGAATACTTTTCTCGTCTTCCTTCCTGCTGGTAGAATTTGGGGGGTCCAATTTTGCACTGTTTCTATTTCGAGGAGCGTGGGGGGCGCAAGTAGTTTGTGATCAGCTGCTAAGCTATAGATTGGCGATTCAGACCCACCCAGAGGCACCTCAGAAGAAGGGTTGGCAAACTGCTGCTGTAAACATTACAGCCCAGAAAACCCTATGGAGCATTTCTACTGTGTAACGTGGGGGTTGCTGTGAGTCAGAATCGACTAGCCAGCGGTGGGTCTTCTTTTTCTTTAACCCTGCCTATTTCCATCCAAGTTGGCAGTGTTTCTGCTGTTAATAATTCTTTCAAAATTTGTGGGCCTCCTATGACTCTTACTGGGGTTCACTGCATTAGACAAAAGCCACACCCACAAATCTCTTCTTGATAAGTCCTGAGCTTCGTAAAGTCCCTGTTGTTCAGTTGAGAGGATCTGTGGGACCCTTAATCTCTTTGAATGGCCTTTTGTATGACTGAGCAGTGCTCTGGGGCACCATCTTTGATCTTTTTGAGGTCTTCATAAAATGTTTTATAGTCAGACTCTCAGCTTCATCTTCAGACCATATTTTCCTGGCACTGCCCTGGATTTGATCTTTGTTAGAGAAAGCCACTTAGTTTTAGAATTGGTTGCTATTTGGAGATGCTGAAAATTTTCCAAACCATCAAGTCCTGGCTTCCTTTTGTTTAACAGTCCTTCCTTCGATTTATTACTGTCCTCTCACATTTTACCATAAGCAGCAAGAAGAAACCAAGTGGTACACTTTGAACACTTTGCTTGGAAATCTCTTTAGCTAGATCACCCAGTTCATTAGGCACATGTTCTACTTTCCTTATATCTGCAAATAATATTGTGGTAAAACTTTACCCTACAAGACTCCCCGTTTGTCTAATTATAAATAAAGACTTTTTCTCACTTTCCTTCCATCCCTCACCAACAACCCACTTAAAGCCCAAAATTCTACAGTGTGTTCAGGGCACTTTAAGCTTTCGCTTAAATTCTCCTCTCAGCCCACTTCCCTCTTCCAAAGCCACCCCCACATAATATATTTTTTTGTTCCTGTGGCGCCTCACTTCTGGTTATTAAAATCTATGTTACCTATTGTTGCATAACAAATTAGTCATGTGTTGCTCAATGTCCACAATACAGTACGTTCTGTGAGACAGGACGTTAAGTGATTTGGACATTGTGTGACCACCATGTTATGAATGAAGATCCTTTCAGGCATTTGCATCCAGAATAAGGCAGTTTTGTGCATATTAAAAATTTTCTGGGCCAGAGAACCTCCCTCTACAATTAGTTTGTCTCAGGTTTCAACAAATTCTTCCTCTGCCTGCACATCAGTGCTCACAGACTCACCGCTCACTTTCACGTTACACAGCGACAAGCATCGTTTGAAGCGCTTGAACCACCCAGAGCCAGTGCTAAACTCGATGTCTTTGTCTAGTCCTGCTTTCTCTTTAAGCATCTCAGACAAGCTTGGTGCCTTCACAGTGCCCGTCGGCGTGCCGCGAGGGATTCGCTTTTGTGTGTGGTCCTCAATCCACATGGTTAGCAGTTTCTCCATATCTGATGTCGGTCCCTCGCATTTGCACTAGGCTTGTAGCTTTCACTGGAGTCAATCCTTTAACAGCTTGGAAATTTTTTCTTTGTTTATGAGAGTCGTCGTGATTGTCGAGTGCGACGTGCCTAAATCTGCTAAGTCCCGTTCTCTGATCAGGATTTCTGAACTGTATTAACAACCTTAGGGGACCATGGACATACACACCTTCAGACGTTACTGGAAGGGACATTAATGCGGTGCATTACTGTACCCTAAACCCTAGCAGCTGAACACGACAAACACTTATTATCTCACAGCTTCTGTATGACAGGGATCTAGATGTGGCTTAACTGTGTGTCCTTGGCTCAGGGTCTCTCAGGAGGTTACAGCCAAGCTGTTCCCTGGGGCAGTGGTCTTGTCTGAAGGCTCACCTGGGGGAGAATCTCCTTCCAAGGTCACTTACGTGGCTGTTGGCAGGATTCAGTTCCTCACAGATGGCTGGTCCATGGTGCTCCCTCCGTTCTCCGTCACACAGCCCTCCCCATAGGACAGTTTACAGCATGGCACCCCTCAGGGAGCAGGCAAGAGAGTGAGAGAGCAGGAGCCCAAGTGGAAGCCAGTCTTTTGTTACCTAATCTCTCAGAATTGACACTCCATCACCCGTGCTGCATTCTGTTTATTAGAAGAGAGTTGCTAAATCCAGCCCACCCTGAAGAGGAGGGAATCACATAGGGCGTGAATGTCAGGAAGGAGCCCCTGGTGCTGCAGTGGTAAACGCTCGGCTGCATACCGAAAGGTCAGCCATTTGAGCCCACCAGCTGCTCTGCAGGAGAAAGATGCAGCAGTCTGCTTCTGTAAAGATCACAGCCTTGGGAACGCTGTGGGGCTGTTCTGCTTTGTCCTGTAGGGTCTCTGTGAGTTGCAGTCGACCTGATGGCAGTGGTTTTGGTTTGGGTGTGAATGTCAGGAGGTAGGGGTCGTCGGTGGCCACCTTAGAAGCTGCCTACCACCCCTGCGGTCTGAAGACAGGAAGAGGCTACAAGGAAGTATCTTACAGCACTCAGGAAACTAGCTAGTTAACTCACACAGTGTGCATCGAAATCTAGTAGTTTCTACACCTCTTTTGGAATCCCAGATGATTGAAATATGGAGGAACAGTATGAGATTTGACTTGAGAGGAGAGTCTTCTTTCTATGTTGTATTCTAATTCTTCTCTGCCTTGTTTTTTTTTCTTCCCCCTGCTGTTAGTTCCTCTCTCCTGGAAAAGCTTGAAATTACAGAGTTATCCCATGTGAGTATCTGGGATGTGAGGATGACTGGTGGGATGGAGCAGGGATGAACTGGCTAGAGGGCCTGGGTGCCCCTAAGCTGCCTGTTTTTATTTTGTATTTTTTGTACCTTTGTACTTGGCATCTGAAGCTGAAGTAGAAGAAAACCTTTTAACTCTGTCAGCCATTCCGAAATTATCTTGAATTCCACTCCTTCCTCCCTACCTAATACCCCCACATCCTTAACATTACACCTTTTCTCTTTTCAGTGAGCATAAAGCCTCAGAAGACCTGGAACAAGATTCTGCCATCTCTGTGATCCCAAGGTGTCAGCCTTTGCCCCAGTAGTGCTGAGTTTCCGTCTTCCTGGTCATCAAAACAGGAGTGTAACGGAGGCTAGGGGAGCTTTCTGTCTCCTTCCTGAAGAAAAACCTTCTCTCCTTCCCCTTCCTCCGGGTGGGCATTAGTGCCTGGGACAGTGGAGGACAGCAGCTTCCTTTCCATGCCGGAGTTGGATGGCACAAATTTCCAACTGGCTAACCTTGGCTTCCACAATTGAATTTTTTCAAACTCCCCATCTTCAGACTGAAAGTGGGGTTGCTGGACTTGGTGGTTTTCTTCCCCACCGTCTACCTTTCACCAGGAGCTGGACTCTTCATTTCCTCAGGACAGGCTGGCTGGAACATCACCCCGATGATAGCGCTTTCTCTCTGGTCCCTTCAAGAAGATCCCTGTAACCTTTGTAAAGGTTTTTGGTGGTGTAAGGGTGTTTTAACCACCTCCAAACCTCTAATTTTAATTGTTTTTCTTGAAAAACAGTGTGCACAATGCACAGTTTCAAGCCAACCAGTTTCAGATCAAAACTTGAGACGTGTCAGAGAGATGCCTGTTCGTAGGGTTCCTCCGAAGACTGGTGATCGTGGAGGGGAGTGTGGTGTTTGTTCCTCTTGATGGATTCTTCAAGGCTGCAGGAATGGAGAGAGTGGGACCTGGGGTAATCTGGACCGTTGGTGGAAACCGTGGGCTGTGAACTAGAGCCCTTCCTAGGCAGAGCTTCCTCACTGCCGCCATGATGCTTGTTACTGTTGCGATTTTAAATGTATTCTGCTTGTTTTTCTAAATATGAAGACTTACCCAATGAATTTGAGAGCCTTCTCCAAAGGAGATTTCCTCTTCGCTCTTCCTGTCTTCGTCAACAGTGCTCTGCTGTCCGCGAGGCTGATGGGAGAAGGGGTCACCTGTGTTCATTTCACAGGTGTTCCCTATTTTATGAAGCTAGAGAGTATTTACTTAAACTCACAGTGAGCCAGCAGATTGTTGCCTTGCGAAGGTCATTGCTGTGCCACGTGGTCTGTCCCCTCTCTTCATGCAGAAAAGGTTAAAATGGGCTGTGTAAGCCCTCTCCAGAAGTTGTGGTTCTTTATCAGGTGGATCCTCCCACTCTTGTCAGGGGAGGAGGGAGCCTGGCATCTCAGGCAGATCATTGAATTCCCATATCATTGCCTCTCCATCCCACCCTACCGTGATAGTAGGTTAGTCCATACCCCCAAGTAACTGTCTATATTAGACACCTCCAGCCAGTTTATGGCTGCATGTCTTTGCTGCCGTGTTCTTTTTTACAAGAAGGAAAGAAACAGTTCTTGCTATTTTTTTTTTTTTTCATAATTTACTATTTATGATGTATTTAAGTGTTTTATTCAGGACAAAGTTCTGTAGGGGGTGGGAGGGAATGTTTGAGGTCGGGCTGGGTCTTAGGGATGGGAAAGGGGAATGGAAATTTTTATAAAGTGTCGCCGTTTGCCTCTGCTTTGTATTGTTCAGAAATGGCAAATGCACTATAAAAGTGGTAAATATCTGGTTTTAATGTATTAAACTTTTATCAGTTATTTAGATCTCCGGTTTCTTCCTGGTTTTTTGTCATGTACTGTCTGCCCCACCCTCCAGGCTCAGCCTTGTTCATGTTTCCCTGAACCAAAGCTGCATCCTTCCCAGTTTCCCTCACTCCAGCTTCAGTCGAACTCAGGCTGAGAGAACTGGCTTAGTTCACTACCTCCCAGCATCCACCCCCACCATTTTAACAACTTGAACTTGAGAAGGAAAATTTCTGAATGAATATGAGCAAATTACCATAGGTCTTCTGCCCAGGTTGCAGTGCAGTGAAACTGAGGGGTTTGGGGATCCAAAACTCAGAATGGACTCAGGCTTAGGAGGAAAGGAGGACAGTGGGAAAAGCCCGCTTGAAGTCATTTGCCCCTAGGGTTCCTTCTTTCTTCCCCTGACCTAGCCCTAGGCTGTCACTCTTAGAAAAGTATAGAGACTGTTTCTCTTAACTTTGTGTTTTGCCCTTCTGTAAGGTTTTACTGTGATGGGAAACTAGGGAGAAAGATGGGCTTTTTCCAAGGCATGTGTGTATGAGTGGGAGAGGCAGCACTGGAGAGAAGCAAATGAACTAAACATTCGTGTCTGCATACCACTATCCCCCATCTCCTTTCAGATCAGTCTATAAATATTTACGCAGCAGCTAATGAATGTTGTACTGGGCAGTTGGAGGTCAAAAGAAGTAATCGTCCTTCAAGAGACACAGTATCTGGGAAACACAAAAGTCTGCTAGATGTGATAACAGTTAAAGATTTAAGTTCCCTAAAAGAGTGACACAGAACATAAAGGAGGAAGAACATAGAGATGAGAGGTTACTGTGGGCTGGAAGTTTGGGGGTAAGTTTTACTTAAGCACCAAGGCCTGCAGGCAGGAGGATGGTCTGGTCTAGAGAACCAGGAGAGACCCTGATGAAAGCAATCGTGGAGGGAGAATATTGGGATAGAGGCAGAGGCAGCATTGGAAACCTGCTGGAGTGCTAGGCTGAGGGATTTTTATCTAACTGTAGGCAGTGGGAAACTGGAATGTTTCTGCCCCTAAACAGGACGTGATCAAAACAAAAATTCAGAAACCAATCTGTTAACAAAGTTCTATCAGAGTGGATATAAAAAACAGACCAGCTAGACTAATCACTCAGGTATGGCTAAGGAGAAAACATTTGTCCCTAGGAGGAATTTAAACGTGTTTCAGGCTTACGCGGTCTTTCGGCTACTCTACCCTCAGCTCCTCTCAGCTGGGCTCCTGGAACTGCTGAGAGGGTAGTGTGGGTAATCTCCTGTGTTCAGAGAGTCCCTCTAGCGGTGAGCAGCAGCCGCTATTGTAGAGCTGCTCACTGCAATTGACAGCTGGGTACAAGTAGGCCCTCCTGGTATAAAACTGGTGTAATTAAAAGCTAGGGAGATGAAGATCATAGGATAATAAAGCTGGAAATCCTCCTCTGGTCTAATGTTTTACTCTAAAACATCAATTTCAGCTATTTCTGGAAGATATTTCCAGAGTTGGAGTCTCATTTATCTTTTCAAACAAGATTTTTTTCTAACACAAAACCAGAACACCATTATCACAACTAAAAAATAATTTCTTAATATCAAATATGTAGTCAGTGTTGAAAGTCACCCTGTTGTGTCACAAGTGAATTTTTACAAATAAATATTTGATCCTATTCTCAAATTACAAGTTTTCACCTCCACTACCCAACTACCTCTTGTTAAGGTCTTGTTTTCCACGTTGCTAAATGTATCAGTATATGCCACATTACATTGACAGGGAACTGCCAGAAATTCAGGCCGGATTCAGAAGAGGACGTGGAGCCAGGGATATCATTGCTGATGTCAGATGGATCCTGGCTGAAAGCAGAGAACACCAGAAAGATGTTTCCCTGTGTTTATTAGAATATGCAAAGCCATTCGACTCTGTGCATCATAACAGATTATGGAGACCATTGCGAAGAATGGGAATTCCAGAGCACTTAATTGTGCTCATGAGGAACCTGTACACAGATCAAGAGGCAGTTGTTTGGACAGAACAAGGGGATACCACGTAGTTTAAAATCAGGAAAGGTGTGTGTCAGGGTTGTATCCTTTCACCATACCTATTCAATCTGTATGCTGAGGAAATAATTTGAGAAGCTGGAATATATGAAGAAGAATGGGGCATCAGGATTGGAGGAAGACTCATTAACAACTTGCATTATGCAGATGACACAACCTTCCTTGCTGAAAGTGAAGAAGACTTGAAGTACTTACTAATGAAGATCAAAGACCACAGCTGCAGTATGGATTACACCTCAACATAAAGGAAACAAAGATCCTCACAACTGGACCAATAAGCAACATCATGATAAATGGAGAAAAGATTGAAGTTGTCAAGGTTTCATTTTACTTGAATCCACAATCAACACCCATGGAAGCAGCAGTCAAGAAATCAAAAGACGCATTTCACTGGGCAAATCTGCTGCAAAAGACCTCTTTAAAGTGTTGAAAAGCAAAGATGTCACCTTGAAGACTAAGGTGTGCCTGACCCAAGCCATGGTATTTTCAACTGTCTGATATGCATGCGAAAGCTGGACAATGAATAAGGAAGACCGAAGAAGAATTGACGCCTTTGATTTGTGGTGTTGGCGAAGAATATTGAATATCCATGGACTGCCAAAAGAACAAACAAATCTGTACAACCAGAATGCTCCTTAGAAGTAACGATGGCAAGACTACATCTTACATACTTTGGACATGATCAGGAGGGATCAGTCCCTGGAGAAGGACATCATGCTCGGTAAAGTAGAAGGTCAGCGAAAGAGAGGAGGACCCTCAAAGAGATGGACTGACACAGTGGCTGCAACAGTGGGCTCAAGCATAACAACGAAATAACAATGATCATGAGCATGGTGAAGGACTGGGTAGTGTTTCGTTCTGTGGTACATAAGGCCACTATGGATCAGAACCGACTCGAGGGCACCCAACAACAACAACAAATACATCGGTCATCTTACGTGACGTGTCAGCAGCATTTGACTGTTGATTACTCCTTCCTTCCTAAAACTTTTTCTTCACGCAGCTTCTGGGATTCTATTTGTCCTGGTCCTTACCAATGAGCTACTGTATCTCCATGCTGTTTTCTCTCTAACCTCTAAACGTGGAAATGTCCCAGGGCTCAACCATAGGATCCCTTCTCTTCTCAGTCTACAGTCACTCTCTAGGTAACCTTAAAAAGTCTTTACAATGGTCTAAAGGCCCTATATAATCTGTCCAACGTCCCTGTCGCCTGATGATTTAAATACCATCTAAATGTTAGCTAAAACCTTCCAAATGTTTACCTTTTCTGAGCTACCAACTCACATATCGAACCACTTACTTGACGTCTCCATTTAGATGTCAAGATGTCAGTTAAAACCTAACATGTCCAAAGCCGAATTTCTGATTCCTGCTCCTCCTAAACCATTTTAGGAAATAGTAACTCCATTCTTCTAGTTGCTTAAACCAACAACTCTGGCGTCTTCATTGACACATCCCTCCATTATATTCCCCATCAAATCCATCAGTAAATTCTGTCAACTTTGTACTTTACAACATACTCAAAACCCAACCGTGTGTCACCCCTTTCACCTTCTGTTAACCCTAGAATAAACCACCATCGTACCATCTGATCACTGAAATAGTCTCTTAACTGGTCTCCCGTTCTTTTGTCCCACAATCGGTTTTCAACACAGCATCCAGAGTGATCCTGTTAAAACATTAAGTCAGATCATGTCAATCCTTTATTCAAAACTTTTTCTCTCACTCAGAGCAAAGTCCTTAAAATGGCTTGTAAGGCTATACGTGATCCACTGTCTTTACTCTCTTTGCCTCTCTGGCCTCATTCTCTCCCTCCCTACCTCTGCTCCATTCCAGCCTCTTCTGGACTCCTTTGTCCTCACATAAGCCAAGTACTTGCTCTTTCCCCTAGGTATCCTTTAGGTACTGTTCAAATGTAAGGTTTCCCTAACATCCTATTTATTTAAAATAGTAACCACTTCCATCCTGATTTTCTCTTTTCTCCTCCTACAGTACTTAACTATGATTTGAATATATATATGTGGGGATATATGCCATTTAAACATGGCTGCACTATTGACAACTGCAGCCCCCACAGGCCTCTATGCTGCACAGCATGTTGAGACTTGTCCCCAACATGTTGAGACTTGTCACGACTTGTTTTCCCAAACTTATTGTCCCTTTACTGATTGGCTTGTTTACCTGAATTCCTTCTCCCTAGCCCGCACCCAAAGCCCATTGTTCCGTTATTTGCTTCACTGCTTGACGTATTGGCTATAAATAAACTCCTGGGACTGAAGCTGGGGTTGACTCCTCAGAGTGACCCTCCTGGCCCCACTTCTCTGTAAGAGTTGTGTTTGGTTACTGTCTCCGCCGTCCTGACATTCGCCGTCACTGCGACAGATGGTGCCCCATGTGAGGGTGCTGTAGACATCCTCTCACTCAATCCCTGAAGGTGGTAAGTACAGGACGTGTCCATTTTGGGCTGCTCTTACAGCCCCGGGAGCGGCGGGGTCTTTCCGCGGGCGGAGCTTTCCTGGACGTTCTCATCTCGGGCTGCTATAGCCCCGGGAGCGGCGGGGCTTTCTCGTACTCTCCCTCAAGGGATTTCCGGCTTTGGGCCAGGAGCTTTCCTATCATTGTTTTCTTCATTTTCCTATTCCTCCTCGCTATGGGGAATTCTCTTTCTCTTGAACAACATCAACACAAAACCCAGTTGTTGGGATTGTTAAAGGCCTCTGAGCTTAAGGTGTCAGAAGAAGCCCTTACCCAACTTCTGCTTTTAATTGAATCTGCCTGTCCTTGTTACTCCTTGCGGGGGAACCTTGACGTAGAAGCATGGGAACGTATCGGTAACATCATTCATGACATGAACATCCCAGCTTCAGTTCTTATTGCTTGGCATCACTGCCGCCTCACTTTACAGCCCCTCCAGGCAGCTCCTTCTGCTCCCTCCCCTAGTAAAGAAAATGTTTATGATCCTCCTCTTTCCATGCCTCCCAAGCTGATTTCTCTCAACATGAGTCTCTTATGGAAAGATGTTTGTGGGAGGGCTGTGAGAAAGAGGGGTTTTCTGCTTGTTCTGTCATTCGGGGATCAGGACCGCCCCGTCATGATGGCCTTGACTTTCAGGTTTTTAAAGAACTCCGTAAAAGCATGATAGAGAATGGTTTACAGTGTTCCTTTACAAAAGGAATTGTAGAAGCTATAGGACAAAACTATGAGATGACCCCCTGGGACTGGAACGTTTTAATGTGAACAGTCTTAACCCTTGCTCGTTTAGCATATGGAGTCAAGAATACAAGGAACATTGTAACCTTTATGCCATGGACAATCTTAACCATAATATCCCTGTTAGTCTTGACATGCTCCTGGGTGTTGTGAATCATTCCACTCCACAGGCCCAGAGTCAGATGAATAGGCAAGCATTAAGTCAAGCCTCTGATGCTGCCACCGAAACCTGGAGTAAAATCCCTGACTCCAGAACACCCACTGGCTCATTCACCACTATTTGGCAAGCGGCAAACGAACCTTACATTGATTTTATCAACCGCCTCCAAATGGCCATTTCCCGACAGGTAGATAATCAACAAGCGGCTGAAGTTCTTTGTCTCCAGCTTGCTTAAGAAGATGCTGATGCTGACTGTCGAGCTGTTTTAGCCCCCTTAAAGGCACAGAATCTTAATTTAGCTGAAATGATTAGAGCATGTCAAAATGTTGGCACAGAAACTCATAAGGCACAAGCCACTCTCTACCCTACAGCTTCTTCCTTTACAATTTTCTACTATGCTCTCTCCTTCACCTCTTGCTAACGCTCCTACCGCCTTTACAGACGGATCAGGAAAAACTGGAAAAGGAGCGGTCACTTGGCAAACAGACGGTGCCTGGCAACATTTCATTACACAAAAGGCTTCCACTACACAGCGTGCTGAGCTGTCGGCAGCTGTTGCTCCCTTTGAAATTTTTAAATCAATGCCGTTCAATTTAATTGCTGATTCTGCTTATGTTGTTCACACTATTCAACGTATTAGTGATGTAACTCTTCAACTTAGTCCCGATTATGAGTTATTTACTTTATTCAAAAGGCTTCAAACCTTGCTTAATAGCCATAACTCTCCCTTTTTTGTGGTACATGTGCGCTCCCATACACCCTTGCCGGGGCCTCTTTCTGACGGCAATTCTCACGCCGATTTACCTGCTGGCTCTGCCTTTTCTAATGCATGAACTTCTCATAATTTCTTTCATCAAAATGCACGCGGACTTCAAAAACAATTTTCTATCTCCCTTACTGAAGCACAACATATTGTTCGCACCTGTCCTGACTGCCAACGCTTTTCTCCCACGTCCTTTGCTGCTGGCATCAACCCACGTGGTCTAATAGCCAATCAATTGTGGCAAATGGATGTAATACACTACCCTCCCTTTGGGAAACTTAAATATCTCCATGTATCCATACATACATGTTCTGGGTTTCTTTATGCCACAGCCCTTTCTGGGGAACGTTCTACTCATGCCTGTCATCATTTCACCCAAGCCATTGTGACTATGGGATGTCCCCAAGCTCTTAAAACTGATAATGGGTCTGCATATACTTCGGCTGAATTTCAACAATTTTGTGCCACTTGGAATATTCTTCATTCCACTGGCATTCCTTATAACCCTCAAGGGCAAACCATAATTGAACGTGCCCATCATACTCTCAAACAGCTCTTAAATAAACAAAAGGGGGGAGATGATGGGTCTAGAGTAAGTGACCAGAATGAAAGACTTGCCAAAGCTCTCTTTACTTTTAACTTTTTATCGGTTGCCAAAGATGGTCGTACCACTGCAGAATGACATTTTACCCCCCCTGACACCCGACCTCGCCCACAGGTCCTCTATAAAGATCCTCAAAATCCCTCTGTCTGGCAAGGACCTATAGAATTATTAACCTGGGGGTGAGGGTATGTGGCTGTTTTGTCTCCCACAGGTCCATTTTGGATTCCCGCCCAATTAGTAAAACCATATCATGACCCAGCGACAGCCACCACTCTTCCACTGGGAACCGCCGCAACCGCCCCTGCTGCGACTGCCAGAGCCGCCATCCAATCTGACTCCAGAGCCACAACTGACATCATCACCCCCTCTCCCGGGGAAGGAGAACGAACAACAGAGCTCTGCAATACCGGTAACATGGGGAGGTCTGAAAGCCTTCTCCTCAAAAGCCGAACATATCCTCTCAACTACAGGTGCCCCACCTACACCTAAAAATCTATTCCTAACTTTGGTATGTGTTCTCCTCCTCCTCCTTTCTCAGATACCAGCAACCTCGTCCCCAACCACCTATTGGGCTCATGTTCTTAGCCTCCCTGTCTTCCACCCGGTTACTTGGGAAGAACCAGAGCCCCCTCTTTCCTCTGATACTGTCGTTACTGAGGGACAGTATCTGGCCTATTCCAAACCACTTACTAACTCCGCTGAAGAGGGATGGTTTGTACTGTCTACAAATTGGACACTATGCTAACGCCCTTCCTTTGTGTTTCACTACCCAGCCACGCACTGCTTCTGCCTGCGTGCCTATACTAGAACAATGGTATATGAATTACATTTACTACAGTGGCACCTACAAGCAACCAGCTTATTCTAAGTAATTTTTCGTTAAAGCCATAGGCATTAATGGCACGTTCAGTGCCTATATTACTCACTCACCCCCTTCCATCCCTGTATGTCAACACCCACAGCTATCTCTTACAGACCCTATTGATAATACTTGGGTTACTTGTTGAACTACTAACTTTTCTTCATACTCTCTCCCTTTCAACATTTCACTAGAAAATTGGGGCCCTCAAGGTTTAATTTTATTACCAAATCGCTCTACTTGGAAGTGGGCAACCCCATACCATTACCTAGGACATTCTAAGTCCTGGAACCCTGGCCTAGCCGGACCCATTCTTCGCTTACATTATTCAACTACTCATTTTTCCCCATTAAAAATCCTCTCTTGGTGATTAAGTCTCCCCTTTTATGAAAGAACTCTCCTTTCAGGAACCTTTCTGAGGGGGACAAAGGATGCCAAGAACCCACTCCCCAAATTACAATGGACCCTCCATGACCATAACGATTCTGTGCTTATATGCACGTCTCGACCATACATTTTTGCTATAACTTCTAGTCCTCCGGATAATATTAAAATAAACGCCTCTTTTCAATTAACATTATCCAGGTGCTCTACTTGGATTACTCCATGTCTGTCCAGGCAGAATGTCTCCACTCTTAACATCAATTCTGTATTTGTTCTTCGACAAAAAAGCCACCTTTGGCTGCCGGTTAACCTTACACGCCCTTGGCAAGATGGTTCCCCCCTCGCTCAGGTTGTTAATGCATTACAGAAAATACGAACTAAAAGGTTTCTTGGAATTCTCACAGCCTCTATTATCACAGCCACTGCTATTGCCGCTACGGCTGCTACCGCCGCCATAGCTCTCTCCCAATCTATTCAGACCGCCCAGCAGTTTAACACTTACATGCAAAATGTTACTTCTGAAATGCAAACTATGGCACATATTGATCAAGAGATCCTCAAGCTTCTGGGTGCTTTAGAAGCCTCAGTCCTTTGGCTTGGAGAACAACAAGAAGCCCTATGGGAACATTCTCAATTAACCTGTGTTGCTGAATACACTCGCTTCTGTGTTACAGCCCTTCCATATAATGAGTCCTGGAAGGATGTTAAAGATAGTCTTCTGGCTAGCTTCGCTTCTCCATTGAAAGGTGATATTCAACAATTACAATTTCAATTACAAGAACAGCTCTTGAGATTACAATCAGAGTCTAATAAGGCTACACTTAATACACTTAATGATTTTGCCTACTGGCTCAATCCCTCACATTGGTTCTCTGGACTCAATCTCCACGTCTGGATCCTTTTTGCTATAGGATGTTTAATAGTCTTGTACCTCCTTATAGTCATCCGATGTCTCTACTCCCTGAAGATCTCCCATCACCAACAGAAGTCGGCCTTCTATGCCTAGACCATTCGCTACCAGTTACCTAAACAGGAGACGGGAAAAATAAAGACCTCCCCTTAAGAAGGCCCTTCCTATGTTATTATTTTGATAATCAGTAATTACCTGTATTTGGTTAATCAGTAAGTTCCCAATGAAAATTTGTTATGTGTAAATTCCTCTATATTTTCTGCTGCTCCTAGTTAGATGCTTCTGTATAGATAGATTTCTAAGTTAGATGATTCCTTTCCAGTTGATAGTAAACTTGTGTAAATCAGTGTTTGTTTGATTGTTAAATCTGTTATGATGTGTAAATTTCCCTTCCTAGTGATTCCCTTCCAAGTAATAGTGAGGCTGTGTAAATCATTGCTTGTTTGATTGTTAATGAATCTTTGAGCTTTTATAAATCTTTAAGCCTTTAAGAATAATAATTTCAGTGGATGTTAAAAGTTAGTGTTTACCTGAAAAAATGAGAGTCAGAGGAAACCCATGGGTCCAACAATCAGGATATTACTAGTGCAGAGGATTATATTATCCTCATAAGATCATCCTCTATTGTCTTACACACCTAAAAGGCACATTGAGTCTGCTCACTCTGGCTATGCAATTGATAAGAGCATCACTCTTACTTAGTAACCTGGTGAAGAACCAGGAGGTATCTGGTGGAAAACCAGCACCGTGAGTTTAAAGAGCCTGCTATGGCCGCCATCTAGGCGACTAAGTCCAGGTGTTACTCATAGCTATGCTACTTCTCCTCCTTAAACATACGGAGTGTGCCCCAGCTGTAGCTGGGCTCACAAGGACTCACTAAGTCGCCAGGCCCTGAGGTGTGGAGACAGTAGCTAAGATAATCTTAGACTTTATCTCATAGAGAAAATTTTACTTTATCCTACCTGACACTTGTTGGACCAGTGGAAACCCTCTTGATTCTTATTTCATTAACTAAACAAAAGGGGGGAAATGTGGGGATATATGCCATTTAAACATGGCTGCACTATTGACAACTGCAGCCCCCACAGGCCTCTATGCTGCACAGCATGTTGAGACTTGTCCCCAACATGTTGAGACTTGTCACGACTTGTTTTCCCAAACCTATTGTCCTTTTACTGATTGGCTTGTTTACCTGAATTCCTTCTCCCTTGCACGCACCCAAAGCCCATCGTTCTGTTATTTGCTTTACTGCTTGCTGTATTGACTATAAACTCCTGGGACTGAAGCTGGGGTTGACTCCTCAGAGTGACCCTCCTGGCCCAACTTCTCTGTAAGAGTTGTGTTTGGTTACTGTCTCCGCCGTCCCAACATTCACCGTCGCTGCGACAGGTGGTGCCCCATGTGAGGGGCTGCGACATATATATATATTCAAGTACACACACACACTTACTGGTTCATTGTCTGTCTGTCCTCCCCTATAAAATGTATGCTCCATGAGGGCAGGGCTTTGTTTTGTTCCTTTTGAAGTGCCTATAATATTGCCTGACACAGAGGTAAATGAATTGTTTTTTCTTTTTTCACTATAAAGCCCTTGTTTCACTTCTGAATCTATCAGATTTCATCTTCGTGTGCATTTTTGTTGCAACTCACGTATCTCTCAACTGAAAAGCTACTGGTAATAGTTTTAACAGGACATTTCTATTTGAGGTAAATATTAGATCTGCCTTCCCCAGGTTCAATCAAATCAATCCTATAGGACCTATTTTTCACTATCATTTTTTATGGTAATTATATCCTGTCTATTTTCCTATGCCTCCACAGACTTTAAAAAGTACAGTAACCAAAAGCTGTTCACAATCTATTAAATGTCTGACTAAAGATGAGTTTCGTGGAAGGTGACACCTCCCTCCAGACATCATTCACCATGTTTTCCCAGAACAGTGATGACATTCATTTAGCTCTTAGTCAGTTTGTTTGGGTTGCATGTTTATCTTTGTTTTTCTTCATTTAGAAGAATATTAACTTATAATTATCCTTGATGTTCAACTTGTTTTTGTGGTTGCCTTATCCTGATCAACTCAGAGCACTTTTTATTGACAAATTTTATCTTTTATGAAATTTTCTTCTCTTGATCTAATTTCAGCTCTATTGGCCTCTACTGTGTACAATACTAATATATCTACATATGCTTTCTTTTATTACTATTGCCTGATATGTTTCTTTCGTGTCTCTGTATTCTCAACTTTTATTGTCACTTAGTTTGGTATGTCTCTATTTACATTGTACAGCTGTTTTAAAAAATATTTTGGTTGATATCTTTGAAATGATCCTGTCACTATTTTTTCCAGTGTTTTCCTATTCCCCCCTCCCCACTTCCTGTCTATGGTTATGTTGACAGGCTTCTTTTCCCCCTCTATTTGTGTGGAAATTTTCTCCTATACAAGCTGTGATGGTTCCGGATAACCTTTGAAAGTATCCACTGAAACGTAACATTTAGGTAATATCTAGAGCACTCCTCTCCCCATGAAGCCTTGCCTGAACCAAATACCAGCCTGGTAGAGACCTGGGATTTCATTTTCCAGTTTTACTTGATGTGTGTGTGTGTGTAGGGAAGGAGGATAAGCCAAAACCAAAATGGTTTACTGGTTTGTCTCCCCTTTTTTTTTGGAAATTGAATTATGGAGTCATCAAACCTCTTCTGGGTTCCTACCGTATGTCAAGGAGCCCTGGTGCTGCAATGCTTAAAGCACGTGGCTGCTAACCAAAAGGCTGAGGTTCGAACCCACCAGCCCCTTGGCGGGGAAGGATGTGGCAGTCTACTTCTGTAAAAATTCACAGCTTTGGAAACCCTATGGGGCAGTTCTACTCTGCCCTATAGGGTCGCTATGAGTCGCAATCCACTCGACAGCAGTGGGTTTGGTTGGTGAGCATATGTCAGGCTGTGTACTAGGCTCAAGGATTGCAACCATTGTCCTTAATTAAATGGGGGAGATAGATACGCAAACAAATTCAATTGAGGGAGATAAGGGCTGTAACACTTAGATGAAGAAATTGGTATGCGGAACAGAGGGAGCTAGAACGTCAGTAGTGATAAACGCCACTTATTTTAAAAATGATGAGGCTGGAATAGACACATGCACAGCCCTTTCAAAAGTTCCTCCACAACTTCTCTTAAATCTAGCCAGCAGGCAACCCCACTTGATACCAGAATGGCAGGGAAGGTGGAGGTGTGACCCTCTTTTTTGCAATCACCAAGCATCGCCCAACACAGCCCTTCTGTTTCTGCTGCGCCTACAAATCCCACAAGGCAATGCGGCGCCCGGAAGCGGAAACAGCTGGCCGATCCAGGCCTGTGATTGGTGGTGAGCATTGGGCCAATTGGAGGAGTTGTTGTTAGACGGTCCAGGAGAACCCGTCAGGGAGGGAGGAAAGTGGCAAGATGGTGTTGGAAAGTACTATGGTTTGGTGAGGAGCCACCTGGGGGCCCCGTGGGGGGCGGGCCTGAGTCGGGAGCACGTATATTGCGGTGACCCGGCCGGTCTGGGGTGGCGTCGGGAGGCTGACGGGCGAGATGCGGCCCTGGGCTCGGAGAGATGGCGCTCGTAGGACCCATGAGTCATCCCGGGGCCCAGGGGAGGACAGGCCCGGGGTCCCCCCTTGCACCCCTAGCCCGCGGACATACGTTGACCTGCCGGTCCTTGCTGCCTTTCTCTGTTTCCGCCGCGTCTTCTCTAGACCGTCCCAGATCTGACTTTAGCCAGAGCGAACCCTACCTCTCGGACTCCTGCTTGATAGTCATCTGCACTCCTGTCCCCCAGATCATGGAGGTTCGGAGAGAGGTTATCAATTTATTCCCCACCCCATTCACTCTTCCCTAACTCCGTCTTGTCTTCTTCAGAGGTACCGTTTATAAATTCCGTATTATATGTCCGGCACTTGGTTTATTTTATCTCACTTACACCTCGCAACAGCACTTCAGGCTAAATCTCTCTCATTTTACACACGAGGGTACCGATTTGCCCAAAGTCACACAGCTCGTAAGCAGTGGAGTTAGGATTTCAACCCAGGGTTATCTGACACAAAGACTCCGATACGCCGAGCTAGGCCGCCTCTCTTCATCAGTCTCAGACTTGAGCTGAGTATCTATTAATAAGCAGAATTAGAAGCTGATGACAGAAATTTATACACAATTTCAAGGTTCCTTCTAAGTGTGAGCATAGCACATAATACAGAGTAGTTCACAAATCATCAAATGGGTGGAACAGACACACCTTTTTGGGGGAGGATAGCATTGTTAGATAAAATACAGGACACCTAGTTAAATTTAAATTTAAGATAAAGAACGAATAACTTGTAGTATAAAAAATTACTGTAACTATGTCCCAGTTATTGCATGGGAAAATCTTACATTAAGAAGTTATTTGTTGTTTACCTGAAGTTCAAACTTAACTGGGTATCCTGTATTTTTACTTGCTAAATCTGGCAACCTCTGGGGAAGATCATTTCAGAGTAGAAGGAGGACAGGATTTGGAATCCAAAAACCTGTATTTTCTGCTATAGCTGGGTGTTCTTGAGAATGTTAGTTAATCTCTCGCTTTGTTTGTAAAATGAGAGTGATAGTAACATCCACTTGCTTTATAGCCGAAGATTGTTGTGAAAATTAAATGTATATGATGGTTCTTTGCAAACTGTAGAGCACTGTGCGTGTGTCGGTGTACTTGGGAAGGCCTCTAGAGGGGCCTTAGGGGCCTTAGAATGCTAAGAAGTCATGAAATTGTTAAGGTAGGGGAAGGGAAGAAGCAGAGTTGCTGAGGTAGAAAGCCGTGTGTAGGAGGCAGGGAATAGACTAGTGTGACTATACTATAAGGCTGGTTTAAGGTAGGTCCCTTTTTGGGGGCAGGGGAAAGGTAGCTGGAACTAGATAAAAGACAGTGAATGTCAGCCTGAGGAGATTGAACTCTGTCCTGTTCCCTTTAATACAGGGCCATTGAAAACACTCTGAGGGTGGTGGAGGCAGAGCTGTATACAAAGTGGCATCTAAGAGTATTGATCTGGCTTGGTGCGTAGGAGGAAAAATGAGTTCCAGAAAGACATATCGGTGGCCTGTTGTAATAGCGTAAGGAGTCCTGGTGGCGCCACGGTTAATCGCTCAGCTGCCAACCAAAAGGTCGGTGGTTCGAACCCACCAGTGGCTCCATAGGAGAAAGATGTGACAGTCTGTTTCCGTAAAGATTACGGCCTTGGAAACCCTGTGGGGCAGTTCTGCTCTGTCCTGTAGGGTCACTGTGAGTCGGAATCGACTCGATGGCAAGTTTTTTTTTAATAGTCCAGGCACAGGATGATGATGAGGGCTACTTCTTTTCTGCAGGGTCTTCATGCTTTGCTGTGTGCCGGAATTCTCTGGGGGGCTTACTAAAAATGCACGTGTTTGACTCCAGCTCTGTTGAGTCAGACTCTCCCAGCTAGGGGAGTTCAGGCATCTGGTTTTTTTGTTTTTTTTAATGAAAACTTTATAGAATAGCTGGATAATAGCTTTAAAATCCTTATTTTGATATGAATTTTTATTAGGAAAAATTACATACTATTGAGCAAAAGTAGTCACAAAAATACATAGCTATATTGTTCAATTCATAGAAAGTTCAAATTGGGAAAATGAAGCAGTATTTTTTTAGGGAGGCATACAAGTTGGTAAGGTATCTTTAACACCCCCCGCCCAGGGGATTCTGATGCATGGCAAAGCGTGAGAACTACTGTCTTGTTGTTCACATCAGTTCTCCCTCTCCTTCAAGCCCCCTTTCTTACTCTGAGGTCCAGCCCCCATCCATCCATCTGCTGGTCTTGCCCACAGTTGAGTCTTTTGCTTAATCCTTGTAGCAGCCCTGTAAGGTAGGTACAATAAAGCTCAGATGAGGAAATGACTCTGGAGAAATTAAGCAACTTCCTGAGGATCCTAGAATTAGTAACAGATTGGGAATTTGAACCCAGTACTTTATCAAGTGCCTGATCACTACCCTGTACAGGTAGTGCCTGATTTACAATGGGGTTCTGTTCTGCTGCCGCCGTCGTAAGTTGGTTTTGACTCAAGTCAAATACCTCTTTTTTTTTTAAGTTTCCACTATTATTGCCTTTTATTATCAATATCTTTATAGATGGAATCCTTGTCTTTGGGGTAGGAAACATTACATATAAACTTACAGCTGTATTTTAATGTATATATACATATGTACATAAATATGCAAATCATAAAGGTTTGCTCTGACAACAAAGAATAGGACAACGTAGGCATTTTGTCGGTTGTGGTAATAACTCCATTTGTGGAAGGTTCTGGATCATCAGGATTATCCCTGAGAATGGGTATGATGCTGTTTCTAGTCAGAAAATTAGTGAGAGTTGTCTGAATGGTCATTTTCTTTTTTTCTTCATATATTTTGAGGCAGCATCTCACTGCTTCCCAAATCTGCCTGTCGACTTTAGCAAAGCGATCAGCGTTTGGGTCTGTGTTTTCAAGCAGCTGAAGCCCCTGATATAGTTTAGAAAACTAAATCCACATGGCAGTGTTTTGAACCGTAAATCATAAAATTGAACATCTTCCAGTTAACATCTGAGAATGGTAACGTCAGCAAATTACGTGCTGCAACATTGTATGCAGCACGTATGACTAAGGATAAGATGTAGAAAAAAAAAAAAAAGACGTTAAGTGCAGTTCGTCTAACTGGAATGCGTCATTAAGCTGGGGACTACCTATATTGCCTTTTCTACTTGTTTTCCAGTAGCTTCTTAATTGCCTTTCTTCAACAATTTTGATTTGTATTTAGTATGGCCAAACAAAGCATATAAAGAAAAAAAAATTGCCCCAAGCCCATCGTTTGCTTGCCAGTAGAAAGGAGGTATCTGGGACCCTGCTTCTTTGTGTTGTCTGGAGAAAATCACTGGCTGTTAAGCTGAGGACCTCAGGGATAGTCAAGAGCTGATCCTGTTCAGAGGCTTGTAAAACTGCCTCGTTTACCTGACCTCTTTTGGTCTCTGGGCAGCTGGAGCTTATACTTCACATTATCTGAAATTTTCCAGGTTGCAAGAAGTGGCAGGGATAGAAGAGGTGAGGGAACTTGGAGGCCCAAACCCACGAAACCTCATTTTTGCAATTCATTCCAGCTGCCAGAGCTGTTAAGCGTTGAACTAGATAATTGCCTTGTGCTTTCCTGCACCCAGTGCCCCCAAGTTTGTGTTATTTTATTAATCTTTTTAAGTTGTCGCCTTCATTTCCTACCTTTGGAATACTCCCATTTTAATGGAGGACTTAGAATATTCATCCATAACATCCATAACAAAGCTTATAATGTTTAAATGTAGCTTAAAAAAGTTAGATTGCAACCTTTGATGCTCATCGGGATCACTTGTGGGGCTTTAAAAAAAAATTCCTCCCCTGGTCATTCTGAGTTGGTAAGTATGGAGTAACGTTTGGCCATCTGTATATTGAAAAAAAAAAAAAAAAAGAAGTTTGCAGGTGATTCTATGATCCACAAAGACCTGAGTCCCTGCTCCATAGCACGGTGCCCCCTGCAAAAGAAGTGTTGGAGGGCCTGGCGCTGGAGAGAGTGTTTAATGCTCAGAATATTTCTTCTCTCTCCTTGAACCCTAACCTGACAGTGTGGATAACAGTGAGTATATGCGGAATGGAGACTTCTTGCCCACCCGGCTGCAGGCCCAACAGGATGCTGTCAACATAGTCTGCCACTCCAAAACCCGCAGCAACCCCGAGAACAACGTGGGCCTCATAACCTTGGCCAAGTACGTGGGACGGAGGAGGAGGGGCGTGGTAGGTGCTTGTCTTCCCACATGTAACCTGCTGTGATATATGGGCCCTACCTTTTTACAGATCCCACGAGGCTGCTTTTGCCCAGGCCATGTTCTTACTATTCAACGTAAAGTAAACAGCAGCTTCCCCACCTGGTTTGTACTGACGTGATTTTAATTGGCAGTATCTTTAAATCTTGCCACCTACTCAGTCTTCCCATAAAAGCAAAGTCAGTTCAACTATATTAAAGCTGTTTGTTGCTTCCTTTTGGAATAGTTGTTCTGACACCTTGTAGAGACAGCCAGGAGCATCAGGTTGAACTTCCCATGAAGTCTTTTTTGTAGTTGTTTTAAGAATGTACGCAGAACGTATACCAGTTCAACCATTTTTCCACGTACAATTCAGTGGCCTTGATTACATTCTTCAAGGTGTGTGACCATTCTCACCCTCCTTTTCTGAGTTGTTTCTCCCCCATTAACATAAACTCACTGCCCCCTAAGGTTCCTATCTGATCTCTTGAGTTGCTGCTGTCAGTTTGATCCCATATAGATAGATCTTAAAAGAGTACGATGCTCAAGGCAGATATCCAGCAACTTGTTCTTAATATTAACCTTAATTTAATAGAGTTATGAAACTAAATCTCCTGGGGTGAAATTCCGTGGTACGTTTTAAACTCAGTGGAAAGTGATTTTGGATCAGGGACCTGGGGCGTACATCACACATCCCATGGCTCCATAAAGGATTGGTTTTAGTAATTGATAATCCTCAAGCGAGTAACCTCTGACCCCGATATCCGTGCTGCTAGCTGAAAATGGGTCTGGAAGTGGAGAGGGTGAGGAGAGATACAAAGTAGCATCCAGTTAGTGGGATGAATCTCAGGGCCGAGAGGAAGATAAGATGAGTTAGGGGAAAATATTGGGGGGTAGAGGGCAGATTTCTTACAAAATCAATCCCTCATCAAGAATAGAGATTGCAGTTATTATCAAGGTCCCTAAAGAAAAGACGAATCAGATGCAGTTTGGAGGCACTTGTGTTGATGTGACATCACTGAAATGTTTCCCTCCACACCCAGTGACTGTGAAGTGCTGACCACACTCACCCCTGACACCGGCCGCATCCTGTCCAAGCTCCACACTGTCCAGCCCAAGGGCAAGATCACCTTCTGCACCGGCATCCGTGTGGCCCATGTGAGTCCTCCTGGGTCTCCTTGATTGTCCTTCCCTGCTCTCAGGTCCTGTCACTGTGTCATTGATTCCTCCCCTGAAGTCTTGAGCTAGAACCAGAGCATGGGAGGGAGGTGACCTAGAGATGGGTAGTGGAAAGGGAGTGGGGGGACGAGTCCCAGGATTGATGAGGATCGTGAAGGGGAGAATCCCTAGAATTGGGAACTAACCCTCCTTCCTTATCCACAGAGAGGCACTGCAAGAGGGGAAGCGGGGAAGAAGGGGTTCAGACCTTGTTGAGCAGTGGTGGTCTGTAGAAACCATAAGAACAAAAGGGACAGACGGACGGAGGAAAGGGCTCGGCCATTCCTCTGGTTGACTCTGGGAACCTCCTTTTCCTTTACAAGCTGGCTCTGAAGCACCGACAGGGCAAGAATCACAAGATGCGCATCATTGCATTTGTGGGAAGCCCCGTGGAAGACAACGAAAAGGATGTGAGTCCGGGTAGCAGCTGGGGAATGTGGACGGGCGTGTTTGGGAGTGGGGTCCGTCAGACCTCAGGAGAGCCTGGCAGAGGCATTGTGCATGGGTCACTTTGGGAAAGGTATGGAAGTCAGTGTGTGTTGGGGGGCCTCTGGGTGGTCAGCAGATTTCTCTGTGCTTTTATGGGAGCTGTCACTTCTCCTTCCTGGTGTGGGACAGGTTTCCTCATCTTTTTCCCCTTCTTCCCAGCTGGTGAAACTGGCCAAACGCCTCAAGAAGGAGAAAGTAAATGTTGATATTATCAATTTTGGGGAAGAGGTGAGTGGGGTCTAGTTGGAGGGTTTTGGCGTGAGTTGGTTATAAACAGACCCTCCTGATGCAGAGGGGTGGCTGCTCTCTGAGAGAGTAGCTGCAGACAGGGACTGAAGTGGCAGAGAACGGGGGGCTGAAATGGCAGAGAACGGGGAGCAGAGCATGACGAAGAGCCTCTTGTGTTCTTCCCTTCCTAAGGAGGTGAACACCGAGAAGCTGACAGCCTTTGTAAACACACTGAATGGCAAAGATGGAACCGGTTCTCACCTGGTGACAGTGCCTCCTGGGCCCAGCCTGGCTGATGCCCTCATCAGTTCGCCAATTCTGGCTGGTGAAGGTGGCGCCATGCTGGGTCTCGGTGCCAGTGACTTTGAGTTTGGAGTGGATCCCAGTGCTGATCCTGAGCTGGCCCTGGTGAGCAAACTCAACCCCAGCTAGAACCCAAAGGTCCTTCCCTGCCCTCTAGTGACGCTGACACACATCTTGTGGCTTCTGTAGGGCTAACCAAAAACCAAACCCGTTACCGCTGAATCAGTTCCAACTCATGGCGACCCCGTGGGGGTTGGAGTAGAACTGTGCTCCATAGGGTTTGCAGTGGCTGATTTTTTGGAAGTGGCTCACCAGGCTTTTCTTCTGAGGAGCTTCTGGGTGGACTTGAACCGCCAGCCTTGCGGTTAGCAGCCAAGCTCTTAACTGTTTGTGCCACACATACTCCTGTAGGGCTAGACGGTCCTGAACACCACCATCACCCTTGCTCGTCTTCCCAGACCCCTTCCGCCTCCTCTTCCCTGTAATTCTGTCTGATCTCCAGGGGTACCGGTGTCAGACTCTCTCGTTAGCGTCTCCTGATTGAACCCCAGGCTCCCTCCAAGCCCTTCCTTCTTTCCCATACCAAGTCTTATCTGTATGCGTAGGCCAGAAGCTGCCCCTCTGTCCTCCTTTCCCACCGCTTCAGCTGACTTCCCTGGGCTGGGCAGGAGCGAGGGCTGGGGCATGCCTGACTTGCCTGCTCTCTGCCAGGCCCTGCGTGTCTCCATGGAGGAGCAGCGGCAGCGGCAGGAGGAGGAGGCACGGCGGGCAGCTGCGGCCTCTGCTGCTGAAGCTGGGATTGCTGCGGCCGGGACTGAAGGTGAGAGAGGTGGATTCTGATGTCCTGGGCTGCGGCTGGGAGGCCTGGCAGGGTGGGACGGCGTGGGAGGACTGGGTGAGGGAATGGTTTTGGGGGTGGGTGGGTGTGGAATAGGGCGCTGTTCTACCTGCTGCTCTGTGCTGTCTTCAGACTCGGACGACACCCTGCTGAAGATGACCATCAGCCAGCAGGAGTTCGGCCGTGCGGGGCTCCCTGACTTGAGCAGCATGACTGAGGAGGAGCAGATCGCTTACGCCATGCAGATGTCCCTGCAGGGAGCAGGTGAGCCGGGGGGCCGGGGGCGGTGCCAGGCAGACAGGCCAGGGCAGAAGCTGAACAGACTGACCTCTTTCCTCAGAGTTTGGCCAGGCAGAATCAGCTGACATCGATGCCAGCTCAGCCATGGACACATCTGAGCCAGCCAAGGTGAGGGCCAACAGTGAACCCCCATCAGGCTTCCAATCCTCCTGTATTCAGGCCTCAGCCCTCAGGTTCCTAGATGAGTTCTTCGGGGAGCAGAAGGAAACGTGGGTGTTTCTTGTGTGTAAACCTTGCTGAGGCAGCAGAATGTTCGTACGCAGTTACAGAAGGCCCAGTGTCCTCTCATTTCCCTTCCTTGCTGGTAGAACATTCTGGACAAATCTCTAGGATAGCAGCTGCCCAGGAAGGTGAAGAGGGGTCTGGGAAAAAGAAAACGGAGGGGCGGGTGTCTGAGCAGGAAGCCTCGACATCACAGCGTGTTTTACTCTCCTGAGCTCGACAAGCAAGCTTCTTAGGCTCTCCTCTGTTTGCTCAGTGGGGAACGTTCGAGGTCATACCGGTGTCAGCACCCGTGTTCTGCTGGATCTCCCTTTCCTACGCTTGGCCAAAGTGTCCCCCATCCCCAGTCAGCAGAAGAGAGGGCTCAGGCAGCGGCGCCCTGGGGTCTTACCCTCGCTTGCTCCCTGGCGGACCCGCTCCTGCCCCGAGCTAACACTGCCCTTTTCAGGAGGAGGATGACTACGACGTGATGCAGGACCCCGAGTTCCTTCAGAGTGTCCTGGAGAACCTTCCAGGCGTCGACCCCAATAATGAGGCCATTCGAAATGCCATGGGCTCCCTGGCCTCCCAGGCCACCAAAGATGGCAAGAAGGAGAAGAAAGAGGAAGACAAGAAGAGAGACTGAGGGCGAGGGGGGCCGGGCCTGCGCAGGGGGCTGTGGAGGGTGGGCTGGGGTGTGCGGCTGGATGTACCGTCTGTGACCATTGCAACCCAAATAAAACTTGACACCTTTTTCTTTTTCCTTTTTGCTTCAAACCGCGGTAGTGTGGAGTGAGAGAGGGGAGGAGCCCGTGGCATGAGGGAGACCATTTCCTGTGGGGTTCTCTGTCTCCACTGCTTGGGCTGTAGTCCTCACAGGTCCTCTCCTCTCTGTCCATGGCAGCCTCTCCCACGTTTCTGCTGCTCTGGGGCTGTTTCACCTCCTCATTAAGAGGAGCTTGGCTGAGAAGCCACTCTGCACTGGGCACTGGGGCCACAGCACTGGCCTTTGGGGGCTCAGGGTCTAGAGCAGAAGCCAGCGTGTAAATGAGTGCCCAGTCAGGGCTAAAAGGGGAGTGTGACCGAGGCATCGTGGGAACAGTGAGGAGGAAGGCTCCTCGAGCTGCAGGGAGTGTTCAGCAGCAGACGAGGAAGAGATGGGGATGTTCCCAGGCAGTGGGGACAGCATGGAGTGGTGACGTGGAGGGACACAGAGGAAGTGAGTAGCTCACAGACCGGTTGGGAAGTGGCAGGAGATAGAGATGGGAGGGTAGGCCGTGGTCAGAGCACCGAGGGGTGAGGCTCCTTCAGGCGTGACTCACAATGAGGCTTCGGGAAGGCCAGATAAACGTGGTGGCTCTTCCGAGAGCATCAGATTTAGAAGAAAGTTTTCTTGTGTGCTGTGGAATAGAATGTGAAATATATATAACCACCCTTACTGTATTAAAAGAGGTAAGTAATGTGACACAGAAAAGAGAAATTATGATCACCCGTGAAACCTCTTAACATGAGAGCTGGGGCACTGCTAACACCACGCATCTACCTGTGCGTGCCTTCTCGAGCCCATCCCTCTGCATCGCCTCAGAGAGTGTATCCTGGATTCTGTATCATTTCCCTTCTTTCCTTTATGTACATACAGATCCCTAACCAGAGTATGTTTAGTTTTGCTTATTTCTGAGCTTTATAAAAAATGGTTCTATTGTGTAAGCCTTCTGGGACTTGCTTTGTTAACAAAACATCTTGTTTTTGAGGTCGATCAAAGTTGTTGCGTGTAGCTGCTGCTCATTCATTTTTCATGGTTGTACCATGCTTCATTGTATGAATTTACCACAGTCTGCCCATCCTCCTCTGATGGACATTTGCATTGCTTCCAGTTATTTTGCTGTTATCAGCAGGGCTACAGTGGAGTTTTTTGTACACATCTTGTGATGCACCTGTGCACGGGTGTCTTTAGGATCCTTTACAGGATAATGCCAACGTGTTTTTTAAAGTGGTTGTACCTGTTCGTGCTTGCTCTCCTACAGCGTGAGAACCCCTGCTGACCACATCCTCTCCGGCCCTTGGTATCATTGAGTCGTCTTCCTTTCTGCCAGTCCCATGAGGATAAACTGATAGTTGATTGTGGCCATGATCACTAATGAGATTGAGCATCTTTTCTGCGTGTGTGTTTGTGTGTGTGCATATACACACACTTTTTTTTTTTCTTAATAGGCCTTTATCTTTCCAGTTTTGTGATGTGCCTCTTGGTGTCTTTTGTCCAGTTTTCTGTTGGGTTGTCTTATTGTTCTTTAGTTCTTTAATGTTCTTGATACTAATTCATTATTGGTTATATATACCGCAGATAGGTTCTTCCAGTTTATGCCTCGGTTTTTCTTTTTTTTAAACATGTCTTTGGTGAATGAAATTCTTAATATAGTGGAATATCTTCAGTGTTTTCTTTCAAGGTTAGTGTTTCTTGTATCTTGTTCAGCAAACTCTTCCATATCCAGAAGTCAGAAAGATATTCTCTGTTTTCTTCTAAAAGTTTTGGTTTTGCTCTTCACATAGTTATTCCTCATTCCATCTGGAATCGATTTTTACGTATGTTGAGCTACTGGTCCAATTTTAGTTTTTTTAATTTGGAAAGCCAAATGTTAGAGCATGGTTTATTGAAAAATTCCCTTTTTCCCAGTGATCTGCAATGTTACCTCTGCCTGGGCCAAGATCCCACGAATTTCATTTCCAGCATCCCAGAGTTATACCGTGATGCCTGAATGTAACAGGTTTCTAGAAATGTGAAGCTGGAAACCTTCTTTGTGCCTGGATTCTGTTGTGTTATTGGGGAAGTTCCACTTACAAGTAACGGATTTGTTGAGCATGTGCCTAAATTGGAGGTCCCTGGGCGGCACAAATGGTTTGCGCTCCGCTAACCCAAAGGTTGGCAGTTTGAGCACACCCAGAAGCACAGCAGAAAAAAGGCCTGGCAATCTGCTTCCATAAAGATTACAGCCAAGAAAACCCTATGGAGCACTTCTGCTCTAACATGTGGGTTGCTTTGAGTCAGAATTGACCACAGCAGGTTTGGTTTTGGTTTTTTTGTTATCTAAATCGAATGTTACTGGAAGGAGATGACCCGTCATCTAAAGTTTGGGAAATTTTTTAGAAGTATTTTATTGTGTTTTTGGTGAAAGTTTACACAGCAAATTAGGTTCCCACTTAAGAATTTCTGTACATATTGTTCAGTGACATTGGTTACATTTTCCATGTTGTGTCAACATTTCCATTCTGGTCGTTCTGTTTCCATTAATCTAGCTTCCCTGTCCCCCGCCCCCCATCTTTGCTTTAAGGTAAATGTTGACTGGTTTGTCTCATGCAGATGATTTTTTTTTTTTCAAAGGAGCACAGTACTCATGGGTGATATTGTTTATTTTCTGAGCCAGTCTGTTAGTGGTTTCAGTTCAAAGTTTAAAGTGTGTCTCAGGGCAGTAGTCTAAATTTTTTCCCATTCTGTCTGGGACCATCTACTGTATCCCGGGTCAGAACAATTGGTACTGGTTGCTGGGCACCATCTAGTTCTTCTGGTCTCAGGAGAGATGAGGCTGTGGTTCATGTAGGCAGTTAGTCCTGTAGACTAGTTTCTTCTTTGAGTCTTTGGTTTCCTTCTTTCTCTTTTGCACCAGACAAGTAGAGATCAATAGCTTAGAAAGTCTTTTATTTTGGTTGTAAAGATATTAATCACTTCAGCTTTCCTGGAAAGCCATGTTCTGGTAGATCCCACCTGCTGAATAATGACAGAACCTGTGTCCCAGTCTTCCAGTTCGGATGGGTGGCTTCAGTGTTCATTAGGATGACTTAACCAACATCTTGGCCAATTTTCATTGCTGTTCATTCTTTCACCCTTAGGGCTACCCCCTCAATCATGTCCACCTAGAGAAATGCCCCCCACTGAACTTATATACTCACTTGGCCTATCTTCAGCTCTCCCAGTTTGATATTTCCTGTACACTTTTAAACCATCCTATCAAGAACTGTGTGCAGTCTGACTGGACAATTCCACTCTAGGAGTTTACTCCAAGAAAATAATCAGAGAAGCGCCAAAGATTTGTGTACAAGGTGTCAAAAAATTGGAAACAGCCTAATGTTCAACACTTACAGTACATTGATATGGGATAATATACTGTCAATAAATTAATGTTTGGAAGAACATTTAATGACATTGCACATATGATGATAATATTAGCAAATACGTAGCTTAATGGTCCAGGGACTATTCTAAGTGCTCTTCACATGGTTTAAATTCACTTAGTTTTCACAACAGTCCTGTGCGGTAGCTGTAGTTTATTATTAATCCCATTTTATAAATAAGGAAACTGAAACACAGAGACGTTAGATAACTTACTCTTCAGTAATGGTTCTGACAGTACCCTCTCAGGAGGGTTGTGGGTCAGAACTATTTGCATAATCATACTAAGATGTTCTTTGCCTTTTCCATTGTATTGGTATTTGTACTGTTGAAAAAAAAAGCAATGTTGGGGTAGAGCTGCTGGTATCTGGTCCCGAACTGTACTGGTGGTCACTGTACTCGTCCTCCCCCATCCCATATTCTCACATCCCATGTACTCTTGATGAAGCAGTAAAATTTATTAATCTTATTAAATGTCAACCCTTGAGTACACATCTATAGTATTTTCTGAGGGAAGCAAGAGGTACACATAAGCGCTGTTGCTGTGTGCTGAAGTACAATGACTGTCTCCAGGAAGACCACGTGTGATTGAGCTATGAGATGAACTAGCCACTTTTTTGTCACAGAACAACATTGTTACTTAAAAATGCTTTACTTAAAAAAAATGAGCAAAGTGAAGTAAATTTTTTCAGGGAAAATACCTGACAGTTTTTGTTCTCGATACGATTTGAGCGCTCAAGTGAAAATTTGCATTTTGGAAAACTTGTACATGCCACTGTGAGCTTAACATCCTCAAAATTTTTTAGATGGATGATACATTTTTTATACTGTATATCAAAAGTTGTATATTCCAAATGCAAGAAAGACCCATGGATTCAAATGTAACAGATTACAAAAGTTCGTTGGATACAGTTTCAAATTCCACATTGTAACTGACCTTTAAGAAACCACTATGTATCAAGTTCTGGTGTATCAAAGAAGAATATCCACAATTATTTGAAAAGGCTATTGAAATATTCCTCTCTTTTCTACATGTTTGTGAAGCCAGATTTTCTTTATATATGTCAATCAAAACCACATATTGCAATAGAGTGAATGCAGAAGCAGATACGAAAATCAAGCTGTCTTCTATTAAGCCAGACATTAAAGAGATTTATAAAAACGTAAAACAAGGCACTCTTCTCGCGAAATTTTTGTTTTGGAAAATACAGCTGTTTTTCATGAAAACATAATGGTTTCACTGTTGTTGTTTTAAACGATTTATAAATACCTAAAATTTGGTTTAGCGTTTCTAACATGGTAGATATAAATATATTTATCAATATTTACTGAATTCCACATAAATGAAAGCCCTTTGGAATCTTTAGTCTTTAAGAATGTGAAGAAATCCTGAGACCAAAAAATTAGGGAACCACTGTTTTACAGCTGGGAACTGATGGAGCAGAGGATGGTACCCAGGAAGTTTGACCTTCGACTCTTTGCTCTTAAACATTTGACTGTACTGTAGGTCACAAAGCAATACCCATCATTTCCAAGTTTGATAAAGGGACTGGCAGAACGTAAGTGGAAATGGCATAGTAGTTTCTGGGGGACGGAAATGCAGATTTTTTTAAATCTTGTTTTTATGAATGTTTCAAAATGGTCAAAGTAAAAACGTATTTTGTAGCATAGGAAAGCATGTAAAAAAGTAACTTCAGTTCTGTGAACTGCTGTTTTCTTCTGCTGTCAGACTCTTTCTTGCTTTACTTCCATCTCTAATGGGCAAAGACCTCATAATCTATTACTCAAACCACCATCTTGCTAATAACTTCATCTCCCAAACTCCTTTTTCCTCCACACTCACCCAGCTAAACCCCAAGCATGGGTTAATACTCTACCACTACCTTTTCGACTTGTTATCTGTTCTCCTAAGGGTCAGGACATCTAACTAGTTAGGGAGCAGAACCGGGATCAAAACCCAGCTGTGTCTCTGTTTAGGGGCGAGGCACCACCAAACGGCCTTTTCCTGTTGCTCAGCAGCCTTCAGTGATGCTGGCCAGCCCTCAGCATTTCCCTGCAGCAGCTGCTTCATGCCTTCGTCCCTGCCCATTGCTCTTGGCAGAAAACATTACTTCTTCTTTACAGAGGAAGTCAAGGCCTTTAGGCAGGAAGTTCTGGATGTCCTTCCCTTGGCCTCCGTCAGCGCCTCGGTCCATCAGTCACGCCCACTCTGGAGTCTCCTATGTCTTCAGCGTCTGCTCTGCTAGTTGGTGTCTTCCTGTGTACGCGTCCAGTCCAATCCACAAAGAACTTACATTGAGACTTAGGGTTTGACATCTTATTTTACAATGAACATGTCTTTCCTTTATAATAAAAAAAATTACAGATTATTTGTTGAAAATGCTTGTGGTAGATTAAATGAAACAAGCCCCCTTCAAAGTAAGGAAAAAGTGGCTAGTGGAGAGGGCAGTCTGCCTCCTGCTCTGCCTCCTCTCCTCCCACTCACTTCTCAACCACTACAGTCCCTCTTCCTCTGTCCCCTGCACACAGGGTCACCAGTGACATCCTCCTTCCTAAACCTCCTGCGTAGCATGTGACACTGGTAAACACTCCCTTCTTGGCATCTGCGAGGGCACTCTCTCCATTCGGCCACCCCTCTCTTTTTGGCCCCACTGTTTCTACTTTCTTTCCAGGCTTCTCTCTCTGCTCTTCCCTT
Source organism: Dugong dugon (assembly GCA_030035585.1). NCBI lineage: Eukaryota > Metazoa > Chordata > Mammalia > Sirenia > Dugongidae > Dugong > Dugong dugon. The sequence continues at coordinate 196,104,659 of CM057462.1, read as the reverse complement.
AACTGTTAGTATTCCTCAGGGATTCCATCCTGGGCTTCCTTATTCCTCCCACTGTGCTCTCCTGCTCTCTGATTCCTGGGTCTCCAGTACCCATTGTTGCCTCATTAGGGTCTGTGCCCTGGGGCAGTCCAGCCAACGAAAAGTACTCCAAGTGAGAAAGAGAGAGATCGTTTCTTTAGGGGGTGGCCACCAACGGGGATCCGGGGATCCGACAGCAGTGCAGGCTGTCTCTACGGAGTCCTGGAAGGCATTTTGACATTAGAGCTTATATATGATTTTTAAAAAGGTTAGAAGTGTCTTTGTAGCCCGCAGATGGCATGGCCGGATGAGTTATTCATTACAAGGTAATTACAAGAGACACTTTATCAGACTAAAGAGATACATGCCGGACATCCCCTTATCAGGCTAAAGATACACATGTCAGACATCTGGGCTCTGATCTTCCTGTGGGGGGTCATAAGTTACAGGTGGCCAGACAGAGCAAAACAAAGCCATTGACAAAGGTATGCGGAAAACAGAAGGCAAAAGAAAAAGAAAACAGGTTCATCACGGCGTTAGTTACTTCAAGCTCTCAGTCGCCCTCTTGGGTTTTAGTTTGTGTTCTAAAGTGTGTCTCTTGCAGACAGCATACAGACGGATCGTGTTTTTTTATCCAGTCTGCCACCCTCTGTCTCTTTATTGGTGCATTTAGTCCATTTACATTCAGCGTAATTATTGCTAGATGTGAGTTTAGTGCTGTCATTTTGATGTCTTTTTTTGTGTGTTGTTCACAGTGTCTTTGTTCCGCATAATTTTCTGTGCTGAGTCGTTTTTCTTTATGTACTTTCATCTCTTTTTCATAGCTGTTGATTTTGTGTTTGCTGAGTCTTTATATTTTTCTAGTTTTTTATTTTGATGTGTAGGATTGTTAGTTTCCTTTGTGGTTACCTTAATATTTACCCCAATTTTTCTAAGTTTATACCAGCCTTTTATTTCTTTATATCGGTTTGACTTCCTCTCCGTATGAAAAATCTATGTCTGCATTTCTTAAGTCCCTCTTTTCTGTTTAAATGTTGTCATCTTTTACATATTGACATCTGTCTCCCTAGTTTCAGTGTTTTAGCTTTGATTTATTTTTGTGACTTCCCTATCTGGGTTGCTATGTGGTTGCTCTGTCCTGTGTCCTAGTCTTAGGTTGTTATCTGATGTTACTGATTTTCTAACCGGAGGACTCCCTTTAGTATTTCTTGTAATTTTGGTTTGGTTTTTGCCAATTCCCTCAAACTTCTATTTACCTGGAAAAGCCCTAATTTTGCCATCATATTTGAGAGACAGTTTTCCTGAATATATAATTCTTGGCCAGCAGTTTTTTTCCTTCAAGGCTTTAGATATGTCATCCCATTGCCTTCTTGCCTGCATGGTTTCTGCTGAGTAGTCCGAGCTTATTCTTATTGACTCTCCCTTGTAGATGATTTTTGTTTATCCCTAGCTGCTCTTAAAATTCTCTCTTATCTTTGGTTTTGGCAAGTTTGATTATAATATGTCTTAGTGACTTTCTTTCGGGATCTACCTTATGTGGGGTTCAGTGAGTATCTTGTCATCTTGTCTAGATATCTTGTCATTTTTCACGGTATCAGGGAAGTTTTCTGCCAACAAATCTTCAACAATTCTCTCTGTATTTTCTATTATCCCCCCCGTTCTGGTAGTCCAATCACTTGTAGGTTATTCCTCTTGATAGAGTCCCACATAGTTCTTAGGGTTTGTCTTAGTTATCTAGTGCTGCTGTAACAGAAATACCACAAGTGGATGGTTTTAACAAAGAGAAATTTGTTTCTTCACAGTAAAGTAGGCTAAAAGTCCAAATTCAGGGTATCAGCTCCAGGGGAAGGCTTTCTCTCTCTGTCAGCCTTCTCATCAATGTTCTCCTGGACTAGGAGCTTCTCTGCACAGGGACCCCGGGTCCAAAGCACACGCTCTGCTCCTGGCATTGCTTTCTTGGTGGTATGAAGTCCCCCTGTCTCTCTGCTCACTTCTCTCTCTTATATCTCAAGAGATTGCCTCAGGACACAATCCAATCTTGTAGATTCAGTCCCACCTTACTAACACAACTGCCACCCATTCTCCCTCATTAACATCACAGAGGCAGTATTTACAACATATAGGAAAGTCACACAATACCAGGAATCATGGCCCAGCCAAATTGATATACACATTTTTTGGGGGACAGAATTCAATCCATGACAGGGTTTCTTCATTTTTTTAAATCCTTTTATCTGATTTTTCCTCAAGTAAGTTGGTGTCAAGTGCTTTATCTTCAATCTCACTAATTCTGACTTCCATCGCCTCAATTCTGCTCCGATGACTTTCTATTGAGTTGTTGGATTCTGAAATTTTATTGTTAATCTTCTGGATTTCTGATTGTTGTCTCTCTACGGATTCTTGCAGCTTGTTAAATTTGGCATTATGTTCTTCTCTAATCTTTTTAATTTCCTCTATTGCATGTTCTGCATTTTGATTAATTTCCTTCCTAATTTCTTGAAGAGTTCTGTATATTAATCTTTTGTATTCTGCCTCTGGTAATTCCAAGAAATTTTTCCTCTGGAAAATTTCTAGTTTCTTTATTTTGGGAGCTTGCTGAAGCCATTGTGGATTGCCTCTTTATGTGATTTGATATTGACTGTTGTCTCCGAGCCATCGATAAGTTATTATATTTATTCATTTTATGTTTGCTTACTGTGTCCTAGCTTCTTGTTTTGATATGCCCAAATAGGCTGCTTGAATGAGCTAGTTTGATTACTGGCACCTTTGAAGCTCTAACATCCTGCCACCAGGTGGTTAGATCTGTTACTAGGTATGTGAGCTCAGTTGTCCTCCCACTCCTTATGTATGGGTTCAGCTTAGGTGCCCAGGTAGATAGCCACCAAGTGTGTGGTGTAGGCTCTCACAGTCTTAGATAGGCATGGGTGATTGGTGTAGGCGCAGGCATCTAGCTGCAGCAGGGGGACACACTCTGAGCAAGGCAGGGGGCTGATGGCCGCCCCCAGGTGTTCTGGAGGAAGGCGTGTCCCTGTTCCCTAGAGCATGTAGTGGGTGGGTGTTGCAGCTGGACTATGAGCACCTAATGCTGTTGGCTGTAAGGACTGGGGTGCTTCTCTTATTCATGGGCCCCTATCGCAGGTGGCTAGGTGGCATGGGTGGAGCCATCAGTCCTCAGGCCCCTGATGTGGGTAGGTGAAGACCCTGCTTAGTGGGCAGAGCAGTGTCAAATATCAAGAACCTGCCACTTCACAGCTGAAACGGTTGAAGTTAGAGTTCTGGTATATACCCTGTTGTACTGCAGTAATACGGGCCTACGCTGTTGAGATGGGCCCACACAAGTCTATGCAGGGGGAAAGGCACTCAGAGTCCATGGATCCCTTATGCCTGTACCTAGGCAAAGGAGCTGTGCCTACCCTGGGTTCCTGGCTTAGGGGAGCCGGCAGGTTTTTTTTTTTCCCCGTTTGTTAGTTTGTTCACTCTCTAAGGCCAGGAGAATGGCTCCGGCTGTGTGACAGATCCTACTTCCGGCCCAGGGGACGTGGCAATTGCTGAAGCCAGTCCGGGACCCAGTGAAGAGCAGGGAGGTAAATGGGAGAGAGGTTTTTTTCTAAGGGAGGTGTTTTTGACCTGTGCAGTAGGCCATAGGCAAGTACTTATCTTTCGTGGAGGGCTGCTTCTCACTGGTTCTGGGTGGCCATGTAGAGTCTCTGGTGCTTGATCTCTCCCGGTGTGGAAAATGCGCCTCCCGAGCACTGCCGTTTGCCTGCCTCTGTGCTCACCCCTGAGCTGGTCAGGCATGAAGGGCTCAGGCTCTCGCTGGGTCAGGTCTGGCAACTCCTCGCTGCTTCTGAACGGTCTCTCCCTTCCCCTGCCACTCAGTCCAGTTCCTCAACTCTGCCTTGATGTTCAGGGCTCCTAGATTGCCATATATAATCGAATCACTTGTTTTATTGGGTCTTTGTTGTAAGAGGGCCCACTGGAAGCGTCGGACTACTCCGTCATCTTGGCCCTGCCTCAGTCGCCCATTTTGAAAAGGAGAAGATATGCTGGGGAGTGTTAGGGTCACAACCATTGCATTTTTATGCTGACAATCCCTTCATCCAGAGCTTTAAACCATCCAGCCCCAACAGTCTTCCTTTGAATGCCCACAGCACCCCAGACCCAAAACTGATCAGCCAAGCCCTTCGTACTCAGAGAAACTGAGAGAGATAATAAACTAATTGTGATTTTAAGCGACTAAGTTTTGGGGTGGTGTGTTACACAGCAGTAGATAACCAGAACCACAGCATATATCAAACCTGGGGGCGCCGACCATCACTCTGACAGAGAAAGCTCCTCCGTAGGTCCAGCTGCCTGGCCTGGTTCTGCCCTTGGGGAGAATCTCCACTGTTCTCCATGGCCCCGGGCTCTCCCCTCAGGGAGCTTGTTCCTGTCCATCAGCCCTCAAGGCCCATCTGAAAGTGGCTCTGCCGTTAATCTGTGGAAGCTACTTTCTAAGGGGTAGGCTTGAGACCCAGGGTGTTTTAGAGGGGATTTCAGTGTCTGGGTTCTCTAAAGGAGCAAAACCATTGAGACGTGTAAATATATATGAGCGTGAGAGCAGGCGAGTCCTCATCTTCCATTATTGGAAATCAATGGATGATATTATAAAGTAAAAAATTTAGTGTATGTATACTAAAACCTGTGAAAGCCGGAACCAATGTAAGGCTTTAGAAACCCATCAGCGAAGGAAAACAAATATTTTGTGCTAAAAGGAAAAGGAGAGACAGAAAAGACTGCACCCTCTCAAAAGTGAAAAATTTGTAAGACCTGGAAAAACAAGGCAGTTCCTTCAAGTTCCAGCTCTTACAGGTTTCACTGTACTGTGTATATATATAGAGAGAGAGGATGAGAGGTAGAATTACTTCAAGGAGATGGCTCACGCAGTTATAGGGGCTGGCAAGTCCAAAATCCGTAGGTCAGGCAGCAGGCTGAAGACCACTGCTGGCTCACGGGGGTTCTGGTGGCAGCTGAATCCAAAATCAGCAGGTCAGGTGGCTGGCTGGAGATTTCTGCAGACTTGCTTCCAACCCAGGAACTGGAGGTCAGGTGACAAGAAAAGTGTGTATCTGAGAGATAGCAAGCTTTGCCAGAACATCCATCTATGTTATGGAGTCAGGTCACATCCCCAAGGAAACTCCGCTTTCAACTGACTGGCTGATCACATCAGATTACATCATGGAAGGTGATTATATATATTACATTATGGAAGAGCAACCAGTCCACTGAGAATCATAACCTAGCCAAGTTGACATATTAACCATCACAGGGGGTTATAGTCATAGGCTAGAGTCCCTGGGTGGTGGAAACGTTTAACAAGCTTGGCTGCTAACCTAAATGTTAGCAGTTCAAGTCTACCCAGAAGTGCCTCAGAGGAAAGGCTTGGAAATCTACTTCCAAAAAATCAGCCATTGAAAACTCTATCAAGCACAGTTCTACTCTGACACATACAGGGTTGCCATGAGACAGAATCAACCCTATGGCAACTGGTTAGTTATAAGCTGTTGAAGGCCAGGCACAGTTTTTGTTTGGTAATGTAGTTTCCTGAAATAATTAGTAGACTTATGGTCAATTATTAAGCATCAGTTACCTTAACCAAATATCCTACTTATCATATTATGCCTAAAAGCAGTCATATTTCCCATATTGCCACCTGCTCTCTGACCATCCACCTAAGTCTTCAGTCAATGGTAACTTGAAGGGGAAGACAAAACCAGCTACAATATTAGCTACATCAGCTTTCTTTTGGTTAGTATTTGCCTGATGTTATGGATTGAATTGTGTCCCCCAAAAATATATGTCAGCTTGGCTAGGCCATGATTCCCAGTATTATGTGATTGTCCACCATTTTGTCAACTGATGTGATTTTCCTATGTGTTGTAAATCCTACCTCCATGATGCTAATGAGGCAGGATTAGAGGCAGTTATGTTAATGAGGCCGGTCCCGGTCTACAAGATTAGGTTGTTTTAAGTCAATCTCTTCTGAGATATAAAAGAGAGAAGTGAGCAGAGAGACAGGGGAACCTCATACCACCAAGAAAGCAGCGCCAGAAGCAAAGCGCTTCCTTTGGACCTGGAGTCCATGCGCCTGAGAAGTTCCTAGACCAGGGGAAGATTGATGACAAGGACCTTCCCTCAGAGCTAACAGAGAGAGAAAGCCTTCCTCTGGAGCTGAGCTGATGCCCTGCGTTCAGACTTCCAGCCAACCAGACTGTGAGAGAATACACTTCTGTTTGTTAAAGCTATTCACTTGTGGTATTTCTGTTACACCAGCACTAGATAACTAAGACACCTGACATATACATATATTTTTATTATTTTACTTTTAACCTTTCTATTTCTTATGTTTTAGGTCTGTCTCTTGTAATCAGCATATAACTAACTGGATTTTAATTTTTATTTAGTCTAACAAACTTTGCCTTTTAACTGGGGAATTTAATCCATTTATATTATGATTATGATACAATTGGATTTATTTCTATCAGTTTTTTGGTGTTTTTATCGATCTAGATTTTTCTAAGTGTCTTGTTTATTTTTCTAATCTCTTGTCTTCCTTTGGATTGTTTGATTTGTCCCCCCGCCGCCCCATCCCGTTTTCTCTCTCTAGTTGTTTGGAAATTATACACTCTGCTTCTAGTCTTAATACTTAACCTAAAATTTTTGACATGAACATCTAATTTAACAATCAAAATTCATCAATTAATGCAAAAGCATTAGAACCCCTCCCAAATAATATGAAGTTATGTTCAGGATTTTAGCTCTGTCTTTCTTGTTTTAGGTTTTTTTAATTATACATGCACATAATTTAAAAAGTTCCAATGCCTGTTGTTAATAACAATACATCTCACCCTACTCCTTCCAATCCCCTCTATCCAGAGGCAACCACTTTCAACTCTTGTACCTAATATTTTGTCAATTATCTCTTTCCATATCTCTAAATAACATGCTTCTATTGTAACTGTTTGATTTTTTACTTTATAATATTATTCATTGTTTTCCAGCAATGGAAGATGAGGACTTACCTGCTCCTACCTTCACCCTCCCTCCCCCATTTTTCCATATAAGTTTTTGGGCAAAGGAGTATTCAGAATTGACAGTATTTTGACTATGTAAACACTGTTTGCACATGAGCCACTATGATACTTTTCCTTCCTTGAAATGCTTTGTCTTCTACCTACTAACCCACCCAAACTGTTCTCCGATTGTCTGAATCTTCTCCCACGGCATTCAGTCAGTTTCTCCTTCCCAAAGAAGTCCTTCATGAAGCCTCCTGATCTGACCCTTTCTGACCTGCTTCCCTTTCGCCTGTGATCTCTCTTTACTCTCATCCTGGAGATTTTCCTTGCTTCTTGCCTGTATTAAATCCTATTTCCTGTGTTCCATTGGACTTCTTTCTTGATTACTCTCTGGACCAAAGCTTCCAGTTTTCTCTGAAAGAGTTGTCTTAGCCCAATTAGCCAAAGGCCACCATGGTTTATTGGCTTGTTGCAATGAGGAGACCCCATTCCAGAGGAAACCATACGGCATCTCAGCAAACAAAGGAAGAGATAGGGGTAGTCTAGGATTCCAGACGAGTGTGGAGGTTAGGTAAGATTTCAATGAAACGGCATTTAGTAGGCTCCAAGCAAATTGGGATCTGCATAAAGGGGTTAACATTAGGTCTGGACCGTAAATAGGGATGTAGAATATGGTGTCCAGCAACCCTTCACCTGAAGCTCTGCACCTTGGTTGTAGATCAGCGCTGCTTCTCTGTCTCAGAGTGACTTGGATCCTTCAAGCGAAAGTGGAATGATTAATTCTTATTGATACAATTTCCAACAGCAATGTTTGTGGTAGTCTGATTTTAGAGAACTAGGTTTCTTAGTGAGTGAGAAAGTAGTAGTTGCTCACAGAAAGGGGTCGTTATGACCTTTACTGCCAGATACCTTATGAGAAATACCATTTCCTGTTAACTTTGCAGCTGGCTTTGCATGTGCGTGTTATCCCAGCTTGATGTACGGCAGGACAAAATTTTACTTTCTCAGTTAGAGCTAAGTTTTACTTTCTCAGGGTGTATGGGAGGCAATATTATCAGAAGGGACCAGTCCCTGGAGAAGGACATTATACTTGGTAAAATAGAAGGTCAGCAAAAAAGAGAAAGACCCTCAATGAGAAGGACTGACAGTGGTTGCAACAATAGGCACAAGTATAACGATGATTGTGAGGAGGGCGCAGGACCGGGCAGTGTTTCATTCTGTTGCACATGGGGTCACTATGAGTCAGAACCAACTCGACAGCACCTAACAGTAACATGGAAGGCTATATATATATGTACGTAATTTATTTTACTTTTGTTGTTGTTGAAAATATACACAACAGAAAGTGCACCAATTTGACAATTTCTTCATGTACAATTCAGTGACATTGGTTACATTCTTTGAGTTGTGCAACCATTCTCACCCTCCTTTTCTGAGTTATTCCTCTCCCATCAACATAAATTCACTGCCCCCTAAGGTTCTTATCTAATCTTTTCAGTTGCTGTTGTCAATTTGGTCCCATATAGAGAGATCTTGAAAGAGCGTAATGCTCAAGGCAGACATTCTTTACTAGTTATTCTAAACTATTGTTTGGTTTTAAGAAGATTTCAAGGGATATTTTTGGTTTAAGGTTTAGCAAGACAATATTTTTGAGCCTTGGTGAGAAGTTGTTTACTGTAAGGTTCTCTGTTGGATGATCTCGCTGGGCCTTTTCCTGAGGAACCCCGATATCAGTATCTGTATATCAGATTCTCTAAAGAAGACATACTCCAGTCTTCTACTTGGAAGGCATGGTTCTGATTGCTTGTTTTCTGGAGACTGAGTTGGGGAAAAGGTCTGGGATTCTAAAAATCCAGGATGTAAATGTTCATTTAGTCCTCCTAGTTTCAGTATAGTATTCCTGCCCTTTCTAGAACGTAAATCTCCAGTTTTCTGCTGTGGTGGAGGAGGGGCAGTCAAGGAGCAGCATGGAGTGGGGCAGGGGATCTGGGTATAACTCTTCTTAATTAGATTTTCAAATAATTCCCCTGTTTTTCACCCTACCTTTATCATCCCCTTCCAGAGGTGCTTGGTATTGCTGGTTCCTAATACTTATGGGGATTCTATAGTGTAACCAGCTTGTTTTTCAGCTTTACCCACTAGCTTAGGATTCAGTTGTCTTTGCCTTCCTAGTCAATTATCACCCATCCATTCACTTTCCAGCTTTTCCAGGACTTCCCTATTATCCTCTCTTCCATTTTCTTTGTCTTTGTGATCTTATGCCTTTTTAAAAAATCCCTTTATTGTCATTTCAGGAGCTTTTAGGAAGATGCAAAAATAAATGAGTATATGTAATCCACCATCTTTACCCAAAAGTCTGTCTTGCTTTTAAACTACATAAATTAGATATCATCACTACTGTCTTATATAAGCAACGTTTATTTTGCTTTACCCACACATTTACCTTTTTTTTTGTTTTCCTCACCAATTCTTGCTTCACAGACCTTTCTGGGATAATTTTCTCTCTTTCAGAAGTAAATCTTGTAGAAGTTCTTTTAGTGAAGATAGGTTGACAGTAAACGCTTTCTGTTTTTGCTGTTTAAGAATTTCTTTATTTTACCCTCATATCTAAAGATACTGGATATTGAATTTGAGATTGGTGAATATGTTCTCCCAGAACTTTGAAGATATCATTCCACTGCCTTTAGGCTTTCATTGTTGTTGTTCAGAAGTCAGGCATAACGGACACGAAACAACCACAGAGGAAATAATGAGAACGCTGACACCTTGTGAAAAATGTAACCGATGTCATTGAACCATATGTATAGAAATTGTTAAATGGGAACCCGATTTTCTGTGAAGACTTTCACAAAACGACAGTAAAATATTATAAAAAAGAAATCAGGCATAAATCTAATTGCTATTTCTTTGTAAAAAACACTTTTTTTCTCAGGCTGATTTTAATGTCTTCTTTTTGTTTTTGATGCTCTGCAGTTTTGGTATAATGTATCTAGGTGTAGATTTATTTTTGTATCTCATGCTCGGAATTTGTTGAGATTCCTTAATCTGAGGCTTAGTATCTTTTATCAGTTTCAGAATATTATTAGCCATTCAGTCTTTTTTTTTTTTTAATTTTGAAGTAATCTCAAATTTACAGAACAATTACAAGTATAATCCAAAGCATTTATTTTATCCTGAACCATTGGAGAGTAACTAGCCAACATAATGCTTCATCACCCCTGAGTACCTTAGTGTTTATTTCCTATAAAAAGGACATTCTTTTACTTAACCACAAGACAACCATACAAATGAAGAAATTAACACCAATATATTACTACCATGTAATCCAAATCTGCTGCGAAAGACCTCTTTAAACTTTTGAAAAGCAAAGTTGTCACTTTGATGACTGAAGTGTGCCTGACGCAAGCCATAGTCTTTTCAGTCACCTCATCTGCATGCAAAAATTGGACAAGGGAAAAAGAAGACAGAGAAGAATTGGTGCATTTGAATTGTGGTGTTGGCAAAGAATATTGGACATACTGTGGATTGCCATAAGAACAAACAAATCAGTCTTAGAAGAAATACAACTGGAATGCTCCTGAGAAGCAAGGTTGGAGAGACTAGGTCTTGCTTACTTTGGACATGTCATCAGGAAAGACCAATCACTAGATAAGGACATCGTATTTGGTAAAGTAGTGGGTCAGCGAAAATGAGGAAAACTCTCAACGAAGTGGATTGATACAATTGCGTCTACAATGGGCTCAAACATATTCAGAGATCATGGAGGTGCAGGACCTGGCAATGTTTCATTCTGTTGTACATAAGGTCACCATGAGTTGGAGCTAACAGCAACAACAAATCCTCAAACTCCATTCTAGTTTCACCAACTATCTCAATAATGACCTTTATAGCAAAAGGATTCAGTTTAGAACATCATGTTGCAGTTAGTTGTCTTATCTCCCTAGACTCTTTCAACCCAGAAGAGTTCCTTATCTTTCGTTTATGTTTATGACCTTGACACTTTACAATATCGTAGACCAGCTATTTTGTAAAATGTACCTCAGTTCAGGCTTGTCTGATGTTTTCTCATGATTACGTTCACATTATGCATTTTTTGGCAGGAATACTGTGAGTGATACTGTTTTCTTCTCATTGCATCATGTCAGAAGGCACACGGTTTCAATTTGTCCCATTTTTTCACAATAATAAGGGGTGAGTGGGTAGGGTACAGATAAAATAATATTGGCCCTGATTTGATCATCACTGAAGCTGACTGATAGTTACCTGTGGGTTTGTTATTCTATTCTGTTCACTTTTATGCATGTTTGAAATGCTTCACAGTATTAAAATATTTTTTAAAACCTGAAGAAAAGATATTTTAAATATTTTATCTAGCATAATTAGGCACATTGGTACCAGGTCGAATTTCAGTGATCCTCTATTTGCCACACTGGCAGAGATGGAAGCTCTTCAAAATAATTTTTTTAATCTAATCCAGTCTCAGCCCGTGGGCCCATAGTTTGTGGCCTTTGTCCTAGAAAGTGGAAAAGTGTAGTTCCTCAGGGCCTCCATCCACTGCACAGGATTAGGCTGTCTGGGAGGTTTTGCTCTTTTCAGTTTACGAAACAGTGTCACAAGAAGTGTATTAGTGGTTGCCAGGGGCTGGGAGAGAGAGGAACAGGGAGCTGGTGCTTAAGGGGCACTAAGTTTCTGTTTGAGGTGATGACAAACTTTTGGGAAGAGACAGTGAAGGCTGTGCAACACGGTGAACGTCAATAGTGTTACTGAATTGTACGCTTAAAAATGGCAAATTTTTGGTTTTATATATATATCACAATAAAATTTTTAAAAATTAAAAACGCTGTCACATCAATTATCTGGTCTTTACAACACTTCTGGGAGCAGGGCAGGTGTTATTTCCATTTTTCAAATGAGAAAACTGATGCCTGGAGGGATTAAACTACTTGCCCAGCTTTATATGTATTCATTTTCTATGTATTCACTCATTTAACAAACATTTTTCTGGGTGTCTGCTTGAGGCCAGGCACTGAGACAGGCATGAGTGGTACAAAGGTGAATAAGACACAGTCTCAGGCCTTAAGAATGCCATATTCTAGTTGGAGGAGCTAAATGGCCCGGCCTGAATTCTGATGGCAGAGCTACGGACGTAGCATGGCGGCAGCACAGAGGTGGCACTGATCACAGCTTGACAGGAAGACTAGGAGTTTGCCAGACAGACAAGAAAAGGGGAAGAAAAAACGTAGGTAGACAGAACTGTAGTGCAAAGGTAGCAAACAGCACAGCATGTTTGGGGATCTACCAAGCAGCCTGGTAGAGTACAGGGTGTGGGGAGTGGCAGGGTGTGAGGCTGAATAGAGAGGCAGCTTATGAAGTGTCTGGTAGGACACCCCAAGGAGTCTGGGCTTTATTGTGCAGACAGTGGGGAGGCAGTGAAGGGTTTAAACATAAGAATATATGATTAGTGTGATTTTATAAGGGAAATATGCCTCAATTGGGGTGGGGCAAGGGTGAGGAATCGATTGCAAACAGCCAGGTTGGATGTGACGATGGCTGAAACAAGGGTTGTGACTGGACTTGGGGGGTAGATTCCGGAGATACTAAGGAGGTGGAACTGACAGACCTTTGTTTGTTTTGACAGACCTTTGACTGATATTTATGGTGGGTGATAAGGAAGAGGGTCAAGAAAGAGAGGACTCCCAGTTTTCTGTGTGTGGGTTCATGGTGGTGACTTTCCTTGAGATGGAAAATCCAGGAAAAAGAGAATGTTTGGTAGAAAGCAGTGAATATGGTTGTGGTCACGGGGCCTTGGAAGTGTCTGTAGCACCTCTGGGTGGCACAGGGAGCTTAGGTGGGAGGTCTGAGCGAGTGATAAGCTTGCAGAGCCAAGGTGATAGATGGAGCCATGTTCGTGGGTGAGACCAGCTCAGGGGAATGGTGGGGATTGAGGAAGGAGTGTTGGGACTGGGGTCATGAGGACTTCAGTTTCTGGAAGTGAATGTGGGGCAGTGGAGAGGAGGAGGCTGAGGGGCCTTGAGGCTGGACTCTGCATACTCACACATCTTGGTCTCGGTGGCTCACGTCTCCTACAACAATAAAAAATAAACCACAGAAAAGCTCTTCCCTCATTGGCCACCATAGTCTCCAGGCAGCTGCTGAGGAAATAAGAGAAGCTTAAGCTAAAGGCAGGAGGTCCTAGGTGTGTCAAACAGTTAACATGCTCAGCTGCTAACTGAAAGATTGAAGGTTTGAGTCCACCCAGAAGCAACTTGGAGGAAAGGCCTGGAGATCTACTTCCAGAAAATCAGTCACTGAAAACTCTGTGGAGCACAGTTCTACTCTGACACACATGAGGTCACCATGAGTTGGAATTGAGTAAATGGCAGCTGGGTTCTGGGTAAGCAAAACCCAAACCAGTTGCCCTCAAGTCGATTCTGACTCATAGCAACCCTATAAAGGCAACTAAACATGCCCACAAACAGCACTGAGAACAGGCAAGATGAGTTACATACATAACTGTGAGGGCTTGATGGTCAGGCTTCAGTGCAAGAAACAAAATCCGTTCTAGGTATTTTAAAGAGACAAGGATTTAATAAATGAACTAGGTGTTTACAAAAGTTATTGGGAGGGCTGTAGGAGAGGGATCTAGCTTGGGTTCCCAGGACACTGCAGAACCATCTGCCAAGGGGGCTGCTATCCTTGATCAAGAAGTTGTGAGGTATCAGGAAGTTACTACTAGAATTATCCAGTTTGAAAGGCAGGGCCAAGATGGCGGAGTAGTCAGACACTTCCTGTGGACCCTCTTAAAACCAACACCCAAAAAGACAAATTGAATCAATTATATATGACAATCTAGGAGCCCTGAACATCAAAGGTGAAGTTGAGGAATTGGACTGAGTGACAGGGGGAGGGAGAGATGGTTTGGAAGCAGAGAGGAGTTGCCAGACCTGAGCCGGTGGGAACCCATACCCTGCAGGCCAGATCAGCTGACATGCACAGTGAGGTAAGCAGTGGCATTTGAGACATGTTTTCCACATTGGGAGAGACCAAGTGGCAGAGAGTCTACTCAAACTTCCAGAACCAGTGAAAAGCAGTGCTCAATCAGCAAAACATAAGTACATGTGTCTAACCCACTGCACGGATCAAAAAACACCCCATTTGGGAAGAACTGCTCTTCCATTTACCTGCCTCCTCCCCACTCTGCACCGGGTTCAGGGCCAGCTTCAGTGATTGCCAAGTCCCCTGGGCTGGAAGTAGGACCCATCATGCAGCTTCAGCCATTCTCCCCGCCTTGGAGAGGGAACAAATTAACAAACAGGGAAAAATAATTTGCCAGCTCCCTAAGCCAGGAACTCAGGGCAGGCACAGCTCCTTTGCCTAGGCACAGGCAAAGGGGGTCCACAGATTTTGAATGCCTTTCACCCCTGAAATGGGCCCATTTCAACAGTGTAGGCCCTCATTAGCACAATACAACAGGGTGTATACCTGAAGCCTAACTTCAACTGTATCAGCTATATGTGGAGTGGCAGGTTTGTGACATTTGACACCACTCTGCCCATAAAGCAGGGTCCTCAGGTACCCACATCAGGGGCCTGAGGACTGGTGGATCCACTCACGCCACCTAGCCACCTGTGGTGGGTCCAAGGATAAGTGGTGCCTCCCAGTCCTTACAGCCAACAGCATTTGGTGGCCATAATCTGGCTGCAAAACCCACCCACCTATGCACTCTAGGAAACAGGGACATGCTTTCCTCCCAGACACTTAGGGGCAGCTGTTAGCCCCCTGCCTTGCTCAGTGCATGACCCCCTACTGCAGCCAGATACCTGTGCCTACACTAATCACCCATGCGCATGTGGGACTGTAGGTGATAGCCTGCACCACACACTTGGTGACAGTCTACCTGGACACCTGAGCTCAATCCATGCAAGAAAAGTAAACACACTCCTGGTCTCACATACCTAGTAACAGATCTAACCACCTGGTGACAGGATGTTAGAGCTTCAAAGGTGCCAATAATCAAACTAGCTCACACGAGCAGCCTATTTGGGCATATCAAAACAAAACAAGAAGCTAGGACACAGTAAGCAAACATAAAATAAATAAATATAATAACTTATTGATGGCTCAGAGACAACAGTCAATCAAATCACATAAAGAGGCAGACCATGATGACTTCAGCAAGCTCCCAAAACAAAGAATCAAGAAATCTTTTGGAGGAAGAGAACTTCTTGGAATTACTAGAGGTAGACTACAAAAGATTAATATACAGAACTCTTCAAGAGATGAGGCAAAATGTAGACCAAGCCAAGGAACACACAGATAAAGCCATATAGGAACTTAAGAAGATTAGAGAAGAGCACTGTGACAAATTTAGCAGGCTGCAAGAATCCATAGAGAGACAGCAAACAGAAATCCGAAAGATTAACAATAAAATTTCAGGATTAGACAAGTGGGGATAAACAAAAAGGCATCTACAAAGGAGAGTAGATAAACTAAGCTTGGACTTCTCAGCAGACACCACGCAGGCAAGAAGGCAATGGGATAACATATATGAAGCCTTGAAGGAAAATAATTGCCAGCCAAGAATTATATATCTAGCAAAACTGTTTCTCAAATATGATGGCCAAATTGGGGCATTTCCAGATAAACAGAAGTTTAGGGAATTCACAAAAAGCAAACCCAAATTACAAGAAATCCTAGAATTATCCAGTTCAAGAACACAACACTGCTTCACTGTAATTCAGTCAGAGAAAAGATGATTTTTTTCAATAAATGGAGAATATCTATGTGGGAAGAAAATGAACTTTGACCCCTAACCTCACACCATATACAAAAATTAATTTGTAATAGATCAGAGACCTAAATGTGAAAGGTAAAACAAATAGGCTTCTAGAAAAATAGGAAAAAGAATATCTTCTTTATCTTAAACAGGACTCAGAAAGCACTAGCCATAAAAGAAAAGATTGATAAATTGGGCTTTATTAAAATTAAGAACTTCTGATCATCAAAAGATACCATAAAGAAAGCAGAAAGGCAAGCCACAAGCTTGAAGAAAACATCTGCAATTAATATACTTGACAAAGGATTTGTATACAGAATATGTAAAAGCTACAAATCAATAAGAAAAAAAAAAAAAAGCCCAAAACTAAACAACCCAATAAAAACATGGGCAAAAGACTTGAGCAATCATTTTACAAAACAGGAGATCCAAATGGCCAATGAAAATAATGAAAAAGTGCTTAACATCCTTTTTCGTCAGAGAAAGGCAAATTAAAACCACAGCAAAATACCACAACATACCCACCAGAATGAAGGAACCCTGACGGTATAAATGGTTAAGCGCTAAGATGCTAACTGTAAGGTTGGCGGTCACCCACCCAGTGACTCTATGGGAGAAAGACCTGGTGATCTGCTTCTGTAAAGATTACAGCCTAGGGCACCCTATGGGGCAGTTCTACTCTGTCACATGGGCTTGCTACGAGTTGAAATCTACTCAGCAGCACCTAACAACAACAACCTATTGAAGAGCTAAAATTAAAAGGACTGACAATACTAAGTGTCGGTGAGGATACTGCATGGCAAGTGAAACAACACATTGTTGGTGGAAGTATGAACTGAAACAGTTTGCAAAACTGGCAATATCTACTAAATCTAAACCTACACATACCCTACTACCCAGTGATTCCACTCCTCACTATACACCCAAGAAAAATTAGTGCAAGCTCTCCATCAGGTACAAGAATATCCATAGTAGTTTTATTCACAATAGCTAAAAACTTGATACAACCACAATGTCCATTAACAGTAGAATGGATAAATAAATTGTGGCTTACGCATAAAATAAAATACTACATAGCAATAAAAAAGATCAAACTATTGCTACAGCATGATTAAATCTCACAAACAAAATGTTGAAAGAAGCTAAACACAGAAGATTATGTACTGTATGATTTCACTTACAGGCAAAACAAATCCATGCTGATAGAAGCAGAATAGTGGTTACCTATGGGGAAAGGTATTGTCTGGGAAAAGTTAAGAGGGAAAATCTGGGTGCTAGAAATGTTCTATATTTTGATAGATGTACGTATCATATATATATTTTGATATATGTGTATATCATGTATATATATACCCAAACCACCCATTGCCGTCAAGTTGATTCTGACTCATAACGACCCTATAGGATAGAGTAGAACTGCCTCCTAGGGTTTCCAAGGAACACCTTGTGGATTTGAACTGCCGACCTTTTGGTTAGCAGCCATGCTCTTAACCACTGCACCACCAGGACTTCATATATATACACACACACATATTCATTGAGTAGTACCTTCTGATTAAATGACCTACCACCCCTCCTTTTTGCAGCATCTTTTTGCAGCATCTACTGCCCCCCCGTCACTCTCTCCTATACTACACCTATCATAATTCTTTTTTAAAAATTTTATTGTTGTAGTTTAATTGAAAGTTTACAGTTCAAGTTAGTCTCTCATACAAAAATTTTTATATACATTGTTATGTGACCCTAATTGCCCTCCCTATACTGTGACAGCACACTCCTCCTTTCCACCCCTGATTTCCTGTGTCCATTCAATCAGCTCCTGACCCTCTCTGCCTTCTCATCTCATCTCCGGACAGAAGCTGCCTGTTTAGTCTCATGTATCTACTTGAGCTAAGAAGTACACTCTTCAGGTGTATCATTTTATGTCCCACAGTCCAGTCCAATCTTTGACTGAAGAGTTGGCCTCGAGAATTGTTTTAGTTCTGGGTTGACAGAGAGTCCAGGGGACATGCTTTCTGGGGCTCCTCCAGTCTCAGTCAGACCATTAAGTCTGGTCTTTTTACTAGAATTTAAGTTCTGCACCCCGCCTTTCTTCTGCTCCATCAGGGACTCTCTATCGTGTTCCCCGTTAGGGTGGTCATTGGTGGTAGCTGGGCACCATCTAGTTCTTCTGGTCTCAGGATGGCCTATCATAATTCTTGATGATTTCAATATCCATATATCCATATAAAGGAGACTTCCAACCCCCTCTCAGTCCTTTGACCTCCTTTCCTCAAGGATCTTGTCCTCCTGTGGTCAGACCTCCTTACCAATAACAGCAGCCCTTCTATAATCTTAACTTCAAATCTCTCCCTCTCTGACCATCACCTCATATCTTTTCAGCTCATTTCCCTTGGTATCCCAGTTCCCCCTGAAATGTCTGTCAGTCTGTTGTACTGTGGGGGCTTGCATGTTGCTGTGATGCTGGAAGCTATGCCACTGGTATTCAGATACCAGCAGGGTAACTCAGGTTTCAGCTGAGCTTCCAGACTAAGACAGACTAGGAAAAGGACCTAGCAGTCTACTTCTGAAAAGAATTAGCCAGTGAAAACCTTATGATTAGCAGCGGAACATTGTCTGATATAGAGCCGGAAGATGAGCCCCCTCAGGCTCGAAGACACTCAGAAGATGACTGGGGAAGAGCTGCCTTCCCAAAACAGAGTCGACCTTAATAAAGTAGATGGAATCAAGCTTTCAGAACCTTCATTTGCTGATGTGGCACGACTCAAAATGAGAAGAAACAGCTGCAAACATCCATTGATAATTGGAATGTGGAATATACGAAGTATGAATCTAGGAAAATTGGAAATCGTCAAAAATGAAATGGAACACATAAACATTGATATCCTAGGCATTAGTGAGCTGAGATGGACTGGTATTGGCCATTTTGAATTGGACAACCATATGGTCTACTATGCCGGGAATGACAACTTGAAGAGGAATGGCAATGCATTCCTCATCAAAAAGAACATTTAAAGATCTATCCTGAAGTACAATGCTGTTGGTGATAGGATAATATCCATACGTCTACAAGGAAGACCAGTTAATACGACTATTATTCAAATTTATGCACCAACCACTAAGGCCAAAGATGAAGATTGAAGATTTATACCAGCCTCTGCAGTCTGAAATTGATCCAACATGAAATCAGGATACATTGAAAATTACTGGTGATTGGAATGCAAAAGTTGGAAACAAAGAAGGATCGGTAGTTGGAAAATATGACCTTGGTGATAGAAACGATGCCAGAGATCAGGTGATAGTATTTCACAAGACCAACAACTTCTTCATTGCAAATACCTTTTTTACCAACATAAACAGCTACTGTGCACATGGACCTTGCCAGAGGGAATACACAGGAATCAAATCGACTACAACTGTGGAAAGAGTTGATGGAAAAGCTCAATATCATCAGTCAGAACAAGGCCAGGGGCCGACTGTAGAACAGATCATCAATTGCTCATATACAAGTTCAAGTTGATACTGAAGAAAATTAGAACAAGTCCGTGAGAGCCAAAGTACGACCGTGAGTATATCCCACCTGAATTTAGAGACCATCTCAAGAATATATTGATGCATTGAACACTAATGACCCTGAAGACCAGACGAGTTGTGGAATGACATCAAGGACACCATACACGAAGAAAGCAAGAGGTCATTAAAAAGACAGGAAAGAAAGAAAAGACCAAAATGGATGTCAGAAGAGACTCTGAAACTTGCTCTTGAACGTAGAGTAGCTAAAGCAAAAGGAAGAAATGATCAAGTAAAAGAAATGATCAGAAGATTTCAAAGGGCAGCTCAAGAAGACAAAGTAAAGTATTATAGTGACATGTGCAAAGACCTGGAGATAGAAAACCAAAAGGGAAGAACGCCCTCGGCATTTCTCAAGCTGAAAGAACTGAAGAAAAAATTCAAGCCTCAAATTGCAATAGTGAAGGATTCTATGGGGAAAATATTAAATGATGCAGGCAGCATTAGAAGAAGATGGAAAGAATACACAGAGTCATTATACCAAAAAGAATTGGTTGACGTTCAACCATTTCAGGAAGCAGCATATCATCAGGAACCAAAGCTACTGAAGGAAGAAGTCCAAGCTGTGCTGAAAGCATTGGCAAAAAACAAGCCTCCAGGAACTGACAGAATATCAATTGAGATGTTTCAACAAACGACAACAGCACTGGAAGGGCTCACTTGTCTATGCCAAGAAATTTGCAAGACAGCTACTTGGCCAACCGACTGAAAGAGATCCATATTTATGCCTATTCCCAAGAAACGTGGTTCAACCGAATGTGGAAATTATCCAACAATATCATTAATATCACATGCAAGTAAAATTTTGCTGAAGATCATTCAAAAGCGGCTGCAGCAGTATGTCAACAGGGAACTGCCAGAAATTCAGGCCGGATTCAGAAGAGGATGAGGAACCAGATGGATCCTGGCTGAAAGCAGAGAATACCAAAAAGATGTTTACCTGTCTTTTATTGACTATGCTAAGGCATTTGACTGTGTGGATCATAACAAATTATGGATAACGTTGCGAAGAATGGGAATTCCAAAACACTTAATTGTGCTCATGAGGAACCAGTACATAGATCAAGAGGCAATTGTTTGGACAAAACAAGGGAATACTGCGTGGTTTAAAGTCAGGAAAGGTGTGTGTCAGGGTTGTATCCTTTCACCATACCTATTCAATCTGTATGCTGAGCAAATAATCCAAGAAGCTGGACCATATGAAGAAGAACCTGGCATCAGGATTGGAGGAAGACTCATTAACAACCTGCATTATGCAGATGAAACAACCTTGTTTGCTGAAAGTGAAGTGGACTTGAAGCACTTACTGATGAAGATCAAAGACCACAGTCTTCAGTATGGATTACACCTCAGCATAAAGAAAACAAAAATCCTCACAACTGGACCAATAAGCAACATCACGATAAACGGAGAAAAGATTGAAGTTGTCAAGGATTTCATTTTACCTGGATCCACAATCAACACCCATGAAAGCAGCAGTCAAGAAATCAAAAGACGCATTGCACTGGGCAAATCTGCTGCAAAATACCTCTTTAAAGTGTTGCAAAGCAAAGATATAACCTTGAAGACTAAGGTGCTCCTGACCCAAGCCATGGTATTTTCAATCAGATCATATGCATGCGAAAGCTGGACAATGAATAGGGAAGACCGAAGAAGAATTGACGCCTTTGAATTGTGGTGTTGGCAAAGAATATTGGATATACCATGGACTGCCCAAAGAACAAACAAATCTGTCCTGGAAGAAGTACAATCAGAATGCTCCTTAGAAGCAAGGATGGCAAGACTACGTCTTACATACTTTGGACATTGTCATGGATTGAATTATGTCCCCCCAAAATGTGTGTATCAATTTGGCTGGGCCATGATTCCTGGTATTGTGTGACTTTCCTATATGTTGTAAATCCTGCCTCTATGATGTTAATGAGGGAGGATGAGCGGCAGTTGTGTTAGTGAGGCAGGACTCAATCTACAAGATTGGATTGTATCCTGAGGCAATCTCTTGAGATATAAAAGAGAGAAGTGAGCAGAGAGACAGGGGGATCTCATACCACCAAGAAAGCAGTGCCAGGAGCACAGCATTTCCTTTGGACCCGGGGTCCCTGTGCAGAGAAGGTCCTAGTCCGGGGGAACTTTGATGAGAAGGCCGACAGAGAGAGAAAGCCTTTCCCTGGAGCTGATGCCCTGAATTTGGACTTCTAGCCTACTTTACTGTGAAGAAATAAATTGCTCTTTGTTAAAGCCATCCACTTGGGGTATTTCAGCACTAGATGATTAAGACAGACATGTTGTCAGAAGGGATCAGTCCCTGGAGAAGGACATCATGCTTGGTAAAGTAGAGGGTCAATGAAAAAGAGGAAGACCCTCAACAAGATGGATTGACACAGTGGCTGCAACAATGGGCTCAAGCATAACAACAATTGTGAGCATGGCGCAGGACCAGGCAGTGTTTTATTCTGTGGTATATAGTGTTGCTATGAGTGGGAACCAACTTGACAGCACCTAACTACTACCACAACATCCCAGTTCCAGCAACCCTTTGACTTCACTGTGATTTACAATCCCTTGATTCACCCTCATGTCTTTCCTTACCAGGCTAATCCCTTAGAACAGATACATCCCGAGCTCCCTTGCTCTTTTCCCACTGTTGGACTTGCTTGGCACAACCGCTGCTTTCGTTACAGGTTCCCTGCCTATTCCACGCCTGCAGTCGAATGTGATGGGAGAAAAACACACAATCAGCTGACTGGGCTCGCTTTAAATCAATGACTATGACCTTCAAGTGAGCCCATAAGGCTGCCTGGCAATCAGACTGTTTCCAGGTCTATTCCTATCTCTTTCCTACCTTTTTGGTCTTCAAACCTCCAGCTCCTCCATCCTCCTCACTCTTAGAGGATGTTCTTGTTTCTTCTACCCCTGAGACAACAAAAGTAACCAGAGAGATCTGCCACAGCTCGCTCACCACGTGTCCACACACTTTGCCTTCTCTCCTGTTATTACAGGTGAACCGTCCCTGCCCTTATCTAAGGCAACTGTTCATTTGTGAACTAGACGTCATCTCTCACCTGTTTCAGGACATATTCCAGAAACTCCTCACTATCTGTCTGCTGCATCATCAGTTTTTCCTCTCCGTTGAATCTTTCCCACCAATGTACTAACATGCTGTGATTTCTTCATCTTGACATAGCTCTTTCTAGATCCTCTTTCCTCTCCAAGTCCCACCCCGTTTCTCTCCTTCCCTCCGTTAAAAGAGTTGTCTATATTCACAGTCTCTTTTCTTCCCTCATTCTCTAGAACCCACTCCATGTTTGCTTTTTCTTCACCAATCCATTCAGTCCGCCCTTATCAGGATCACTAATGACCTCCATTTTCATTGGTTAATTCTCAGGCTCCATCTTATTTGATCTTTTGGCAGCATTTGCTAGTGTCTTAGTTATCTAGTGCTGCTGTAACAGAAATACCACAAGTGGATGGCTTTTAACATAGACAAATTTATTCTCTACAGTCTATGAGGCTAGAAGTCCAAATTCACGGTGCCAGCTCCAGAGGAAGGCTTTCTCTCTCCATTGGCTCCGGGAGAAGGTCTTTGTCATCAGTCTTCCCTGGTTGATGAGCTTCTCAGCGTAGGGACTCCAGGTCCAAAGGACGCACTATTCTTCTGGCTCTTATTTCTTGGTGGTATGATATCCCCCTGTCTCTCTGCTCGCTTCTCTCTTTTGTATTTCAAAAGAAATTGACTTAAGACACAACCTAATCTTATAGATTGAGTCCTGCCTCATTAACATAGCTGCTTCTCAATTCCACCTCATCAATATCATAGAGATAGGATTTACAACACATGGGAAAATCACATCAGATGACAAAATGGTGGACAATTACACAATACTGGGAATCATGGACTAGCCTAGCTGACATTTTGGGGGGACACAATTTAATCCATGATAGCTAGTTCATCACTTTCTCCTCCTTCTCCTTGAAACACTTTTATTTATTTATTTATCTTTTTGGCTTCAAGGAAACAATACTCTTCTGGTTCCCTCCTACCTCTCTTTGCCATTCTTTCTCAGTCTCCTTGCTTGTTCCTCCTCATCTCCCTAACCTTTAAACTTTGGAGTTCCCCATGACTTAGCCCTTGGGCTTTTTTCCTCCTCTATCCTCACACACTCCCTTAGTGATCTCATCCATTCAGATCAGGGCTTTAAACACCATCTACAAGCTGATGACACCCAAATTTATATCTCCATTTGCATGTCTAATAACACGACCAAAATTGAGCTACTGATCTATCCTCCAAAACCTGCTTCTCCTGTAGTCTTCCCAGATCAGGAAATGACAACATCATTCTTCTACTTCCTTAGGCCTCAGACTTTAAGTTTTTTTATTTCTCTCATATACCACATCCAGTTCATCAGCTAAATTATATTTTTTTATTGATGTAATTAAATGAAGTTTACGTTTCAAGTTAGTCTCCCATACAGAATTTTTTTTTAACATACATTGTTATGAGACCCCAACCGCTCACCCCATTCTGCTACAGCACATTCCTCCCCTCTGCCCCTGATTCCCCATGAACATTCAACCAGCTCCTAACTCTCTCTGCCTTCCCCTCTCATCTCTGGACAGAAGCCGCCCCTTTGGTCTCTTATATCTACTTGTCTAAGTGGCACATTCTTCATGAGTATCACTTTATGTCCCACAGTCCAGTCTAATCCCTGTCTGAAGAGTTGGCCTCGGAAATTGTTTTAGTTCTGGGGTGATGGAAAGACCAGGGGCCATGCTTTCTGGAGTGCCTCCAATCTTAGTCAGACCATTAAGTCTGGTCTTCCTACTAGTATTTGAGTTCTGCATCCCATCATTCTACTGCTCCATCAGGGACCCTCTGTTGTGTTCCCTGTCAGGACGTTCATTGGTGGTAGCCAGGCACCATCTACTTCTTCTGGTCTCAGGCTGATGAAGCCTCTGGTTTATGTGGCCCATTCTGTCTCTCGGGCCAATACTTTCCTTGTGTCTTTGGTGTTCTTTGTTCTCCCATCAGCTAAATTCTGTTGACCATTCCTTCAATGTATATTTAGTATCTGACGACTTCTCATCACCCCACTACTACCACCCTGGCTATCCCGACCCAAGCCAATATAATTGCTGGCTTAGATTATTACAAAGGTCTCCCAACTGGTCTCCTTGCCTCTTTTCAGTCTATTTTCCACACAACAGCTATAGGGTTCCTTTTACAAGGTAAGTCAGGCCACCAAGTCACTTGTCTCCTTAATGGCTTCCCATCCTACTCTGAGAAAAAGCTAAAGTTCTTCCAATAGCCTCCAAAGCACCCCATGATCTGACCCACTCTTCTTACCCTCTTTACCTCTCTGGAACACACTTCCACCTCAGGACCTTTGTATTTGCTGTTCTGTCCTATAGGAAAGCTCTTAATCCAAATAGCTGCCTGGCTTACTCCCACATCTCCTTCTAGCCTTTACTCAAATGCCACCATCTCAGAAAGGCCTTCATTGTCCACCCTAAGATTGTAACTCTCCCACACTTCCTGTTTTCCTTTTCTGCATTATTTTTCTCCTTGGCGATTATCACTAGCTAACATTTTTCTTCTGCTGCCAAAGACCTCTTCAAAGTGTTGAAAAGGAAAGATGTCACCTTGAAGACTAAGGTATGCCTGACCCAAGCCATGGTGTTTTCAATTGCCTCATATGCATGTGAAAGCTGAACGATGAATGAGGAAGACCAAAGAATAATTGACGTCTTTGAGTTGTGGTGTTGGAGAATATTGAATATACCATGGACTGCCAAAAGAACAAACAAATCTGTCCTGGAAGAAGTACAGCCAGAATGATCCTTAGAAGCAAAGATGGCGAGACTACATCTCACATACTTTGGACATGTTATTAGGAGGGATCAGTCCCTGGAGAAGGACATCATGCTTGGTAAAATAGAGGGTCAGCAAAAAAGAGGAAGACCCTCAATGAGATGGACTGACATAGTGGCTGCAACAATGGGCTCAAGCATAACAACGATTGTGAGAATGGTGCAGAACCAGGCAGTGTTTCGTACTGTTGCACATAGGGTCGTTGTGAGTCAGAACCATCTGGATGGCACCTAACAACAACAAGAACATTTTTCTATATATTTTGCTTATTTATCATATCATTATGTCTTTTCCATGGGAATGTATGCTTCATGAGGACAGGGATTCTTGCCTGCTTTGTTCACCACTGTATCTCCAGTGCCTACAAGAGTAGTTGACTTGTAGAAGGTGCTAAGGAAAATTGGTTTAATTAAACTATTTCTTAAATGAATGAATAGTGCATTCAACAAACTTCTATTCAGAACTCTCTCAGCAAGGGAATCTGTGAAATAGCTTCTGGATGCTTGGAATTTCTACTCCGCTGCCTTTGACCTTGGGTAAATCATCTAACCTAACCTGTCTGTGCCTCAGTTGCCTCCTCACAAACACGGCTTCAAACCGGTTCTGCCCGATCCAGTCATGGCTGACAAAGTGAAACCCAAATGGACCCAAATCCTTTAAATGTGGATGAACCAGAACCATACCCGAAACAGGAAAAATTATGACTTGAAGCCCTGCTAGAAACTTAATCTCCTTCTTAGAACACAAGGACAGCAGAGTGGGAGTTGCACAGCAACCAAATCTCTTGACCATCAGAGTCAGAAACAGCAGCAGCCTGATAAAGATGGCAGCTGACTGCGCTGCTTTGAATGTGTGTCACTCTCCACAGCCCTGGCAATAATCCAGTCCCCCACATCAGGACCCTGAAAGGGCTCCCTGTGCCTCTTCTGAGTCTCCCATGCCAGAGCTTCAGCTGGTAATTTTTCCTGTTCTGGTTGTTGGTCCACTTCACTCAAAATTTAAAAATTCAAGTCTATTCTGATTTTACAAAATGGAGATAATAATAGTACCTCCCACGCAGAGTTGTGGTAAGGATTACATGAGTTAATATAGTTTTTGTTGTTCTTGTTATTGTTTTTGGCTTTAAAGAACAGAAATTTATTTTCTCACAGTTCTGGAGGCAAAAAGTCTAAATCAGGGTCTTGGCCAAGACAATTTTGTCCTTGTCAGTAGGGGAGTTCTTTGCTTCCTTTGCAGGATCCTCACATGTCCACCGTCTTCCCCTGTGTGTGCAGTGGCTTTATGTCTAAAGTGCTCTTTTTATAACTCAGAAGTAATAAGATTTAGAATCCACACTACTTGGGTATAATTGAATTAACAAAGAAAACCCTATTTCCAAGCAGGTTTACATCCATAGGCTTCAAAAAAACCCACTGCTGTTGAGTCAATTCTGACTCACAGTGACCCTATAGGACAGGGTAGAACTGCCCAATAGGGTTTCCAAGGCTGTAATCTTTACAGAAGCAGACTGTCACATTTTTCTCCTGCTGAGCGACTGGTGGATTTGAACCGCCAACCTTTTGGTTAGCAGCCAAATGCTTAACCACTGTACCACCAGGGCTCCTTCCACAGGTTTAGGGGTTAGGAAAGAAATAATAACATAGGATTCCAACACATGTTCTGGGGGGAAACATGACGTTTTTATAATAGGTCCTGCACATAGTATGTGTATGTTTTTAGGTGCTGTTGAGTCAGTCCCGACACATAGCGACCCCATGTACAACAGAGGAAACACTGCCCTGTCCTGCGCCATCCTCACAATCGTTGCTATGTTCGAGCCCACTGTTGCAGCCACTGTGTCAATCCATCTCGTCAGGGGTCTTCCTCTTTTTCGCTGACCTTCTACCTTACCAAGCATGATGCCCTTCTCCAGGGACTGGTCCCTCCTGATAACACATCCAAAGTATGTAAGACAAAGTTTCACCATCCTCACTTCCAACAAGCACTCTGGCTGTACTTCTTCCAAAACAGAATTGTTAGTTCTTCTGGCAGTCCACAGACTATTCAATATGCTTTGCCGACACCATAATTCAAACACATCGATTCATCAGTCTTCCTTATTCATTGCCCAGCTTTTGCATGCATATGAAGCGATTGAAAATATCATGGCTTGAGTCAGGCGCACCTTAGTCCTCAAAGGGACATCTTTGCTTTTCAACACTTTAAAGAGGCTTTTTGCAGCAAATTTGCCCAATGCAATATGTTCTTTGATTTCTCAACTGCTGCTTCCATGGGCATTGATTGTAGATCCAAGTAAAATGAAATCCTTGACAATGTCAGTCTTTTCTCTATTTATTATGATGTTGCTTATTAGTCCAGTTGTGAGAACTTTTGTTTTCTTTATGTGGAGGTGTAATCCATACTGAAGGCTGTAGTCTTTGATCTTCATTGGTAAGTGCTTCAAGTCCTCTTCACTTTCAGCAAGCAAGGTTGTGTCATCTGCATATCACAGTAGGTTAATGAGTCTCCTTCCAATCCTGATGCCCCGTTCTTCTTCATACAGTCCAGCTTCTGCGATTATTTGCTCAGCGTACAGATTGAATTAGTGAAAGGATATAACCCCGACACACACCTTTCCTGATTTTAAACCACGCAGTTGTTCTGTTTGAACGACGGCCTCTTTGTCTATGTACAGACTCCGCGTGAGCACAATTAAGTGTTCTGGAATTCCCATTCTTTGCAATGTTATCCATAATTTGTTATGATCCACACAGCTGAATGCCTTTGCATAGTCAATAACACACAGGTAAACATCTTTCTGGTATTCTCTGCTTTCAGCCAAGATCCACCTGATGTCAGCAAAGATGTCTCTCGTTCCACGTCCTCTTCTGAATCTGGCTTGCTTGAAATTTTGGCAGTTCCTGGTCGATGTACTGCTGCAACCGCTTTTGAATGATCTTCAGCAAAATTTTACTCACATGTGATAGTAATGATATTGTTTGATAATTTCCACATTCTGTTGGATCACCTTTCTTTGGAATGGGCACAAATATGGATCTCTTCCAGTTGGTTAGCCAGGTAGCTGTCTTCCAAATTTCTTAACATAGGCAAGTGAGCACCTCCAGCGCTGCATCTATTTGTTGAAACATCTCAGTTGGCATTCCGTCAATTCCTTGAGCCTTGTTTTTTTGCCAATGCCTTCAGTGTGGCTTGAACTTCTTCCTTCAATACCATCGGTTCTTGATCATATGCTACCTCCTGAAATGTTTGAATGACAACCAATTCTTTTTGGTATGGTGACTATTCCTCCCATCTTCTTTTGATGCTTCCTGCATTGTTTAATATTTTGACCACAGAATCCTTCAGAATTGCAACTCGAGGCTTGAATTTTTCTTCCATTCTTTCAACCTGAGAAACGACGAGTGTGTTCTTCCCTTTTGGTTTTCTAACTCCAGGTCTTTGCACAGGTCATTATAATACTTTACTTTGACTTGTCCAGCTGCCCTTTGAAATCTTCTGTTCAGCCCTTCTACTTTACCATTTCTTCCATTTGCTTTATCTGCTCTACATTCAAAAGCAAGTTTCAGAGTCTCTTCCGACATCCTGTTTTGGTTTTTTCTTTCCTCTCTTTTTAATGGCCTTTAGCTTCCTTCATGTATGATTCCCTTGATGTCATCCCACAACTCGTCTAGTTTTTGGTCGTTAGTATTCAATGAGTCAAATCTCTCTCTATATATTTTATTGTGCTTTAGGTGAAAGTTGACAGAGCAAATTAGTTTCTCACTAAACAATTAATACACAGATTGTTTTGTGACATTGGTTCCCAAACCCACGATGTGTCAACACTTTCCCATTTTCCACCCGGGGTTCCCTGTTTCCATTCATCCAGTTTTCCTGTCCCTTCCTGACTTCTTATCTTTGCTTTTGGGATGGTGTGTCCATTTAGTCTAGTATACGTGACCGAAATATGATACACCTTCCTCACGTGTGTTATTGTTTGTCCTATAGACCTGCCTAATCTTTGGCTGAAGGGCGAACCTCGGGAGTGACTTCAGTACTGAGTTAAAATGGTGTCCGCGGGCCGTACTCTTGGGGTTTCTCCACCCTCTGTCAGATCAGCAAGTCTGGTCTTTTTTTTGTGTGTGTGTGAATCTGCATTTTGTTCTACATTTTTCTCCTCCTCTGTTAGGGGCCCTCTATTGTGATCCCTGTCAGAACAGTCAGTGGTGGTAGCTGGGCATCATCTAGTTGTACTGGACTCAGTCTGGTGGAGGCCGTGGTGGTTGTGGTCCATTAGACCTTTGGACTAATCTTTTCCTTGTGTCTTTGGCATTTTCCTTCTCGTTGCTCCAGCCAGGATGGTATTAGTAGATGTATCTTAGGTGGTAGCTCGCAGGGCGTCAAATCTAGTCTTGAGATGGCCTCTGAATTCAGGTGGGATACACAAGGTCGTATTTTGTTTCTTGTGGACTTTTTCATTTTATTCAGCTTCAAGTTAAACTTGCATATGAGCAATTGATGATCTGTTCTGCAGTTGGCCCCTGGCCTTGTTCTGACTGATGATATTGAGCTTTTCCATCTTCTGTCTCCACAGATGTAGTCCATTTGATTCCTGTGTTATCTGAGTAGTATACGAGTAGTAACTGTTATTATTCGGTACAGGAAGATCCAGAGGAGGTGGTGGGAACGGAATGCTGGTCGGCTATATCCAGTAAGGGGTCTAGTTTCTTGTTGGGAGGGCGAGGGGAGAGGCTGTGAGCTGGAACAACCGCAGGCAGCCTCACGAAAGCAGGTGGCGGCGGGGCATGGGGGGCTGCTAATCCCATTTGCCAATCATTGTTCAAAGCTCTTTCACATTTAAACTCTTGAATCTTCACAAAAACAATTGTCAGCTGGGTAGTATAATCCCCATTTTACTCATGAGAAAACACGTGCAGGGAGGTTGAGCGACTTGCCCCGTGGCCCCAAGAGTCTCATCCAGAAGCTCTGATTCACACCTCAATGCAGTCTCCATTACCCATGCAAACTTCCTGGGCGCGCCTGAGAGTCCTGGGTGCAGTGGTCCGGAGACACCCCCCGCCCCGCCCTTGAATCCCCCACGCCAGGGAGTGTGAGCCGCTCGGTTCGCGGCTGGCTGCGGAGGCTGGTGGGCAGGCAGGAGTGCGCACGAGGCGGCAGCCTGCACTTGGGGATGAGTTCTGCCGGGCTCGTTAGACAGAACCAGGGCAATTCATTGCGGAGTAACTCCTCCCCTGCCCCGCCTCCAGGGGGCGGGGCAACAAAGCGCGGGAAAACTCGGCCTCGGACCCCTCCCCCCAGTGCTATAGGTGGGGAAAGAGAGCTCTTAAATGGGAAATGGATGTGGGGGTTCCCCCCTTCCCAGCTGAGGAGGCCTGTCCGTATGTCACTTTAAGTCTGCCCCTTTGGGAATGGCCCAGGCCACGCCAGCACGCCAACGTCACCTCTTCCCCACTTCCGGTCTCCACACTGGTCCCAGGTTTCAGGTCCTCTCTCCTTCCACTCTCCAGTCCCCGCCCCCGGTCCAGGCCCTCCCGCAGAGGGAGCAGCTATGGGTGACGCCATCCCCAGGAACCGACCCGCGCGAGGCTAGGGGCATGAAGACCTCTGTCTGTCCAGGGATAGTGGAGACAGTGGGAAACCGCGAGGAAATGGTCAGCCAGATGACGTAATGTTTTGGGTGACGTCTCATTCTGTGATTTCACGCACGGCACGATTGAGAAAATTGTGCGGACAGATCTACACATCCGGGCTCCACTCGCACTCGACGAGGCTGTCCTCAAAGTCCCCACCAAATCGGAACTGAGAGTTCTCTGCATTTGCATAAGTGAACTGCAGGCTTGAAGGATCGCCGCCAATGGGGAGTGAGGGGGACAAGATGCACCTGGGATAGTCACCTCCTCCAGCAGGAAAGCAGGGAATCAGCTTGGCTTTTTCTAAGCGACAGCGGCAGGTGCCAATAGTGTTTGAGGCGTACGGATGGGGTCGGGTGGGCCCCGCCGCAACCAATGGGGAGCGGTATCTTCAGAGGGACTAGGCCCCTTGCCCAATGAGGATGAGCGGACTGTGCGGAGCTAGTCCCGAGCGGCAGCGCTTAACGCCAATCCTGGGCGGGGCCGGGCGGGACACAGCACTGAACGACAGAGGTGTTATCCAATGGCGAGTGTGGAAGGGGCAGCCCTGACCCGAGCGCGGAGGGAGCTGAGGGAGGGGGGCGGCTGAACGGGAGAGAAGCAGGAAGTAGCGGCGGCCGCAGGGAGGGCGGCGGCGGCGGCGGCGGTCGCGGCGGCTGGAGCAGGGCAGAGACCGCCGGGTCTCGGCCCGCACTAGGAGCGGAGCAAGTAAGCTCGCCTGGGGCAGATACCCGCTCTTGGCCCCGCCCCCTGGGGGGGCGGGTAAATACCCCCGCCCCTCCCCCACCTAGTTTACTGCCCCCCTCTCCGCACCGCCCCCCTGGGGCGCCCGGTCGGGAGGCCCTGACACCGCCTCCGTCCCTTGGGGCGGATGGGAGAAAGTCCCAGCCCGTTGAAAGCACAGCCCCTAGCCGGGTAAACATGGAGGGAGGGTTGGGGACCGCAAGTCCCGGCGCCCCCGGCCCGAGAGGCGCCCGGAGCGCGGCCCGGGGACCGGAGGCCGCGGGATGTCGCGACCTAAAATGGTGTCCGTGCCTGTCGGTGGGGGTGGGGAGCTGGGCCGGCCGGAGCGGAGCTGCACCCCGACCGCGCGCGGGTCAGCGCCCCGGCCCGGGCAGGACTCGGGCTCGCGCCCCGGGCCCGCCGCGCGCCTCCGATCACTCCCCACGCTTGGGAGAGCCCCCCGGAGTCCCGGCGGCGCGGAGGCTGCGCTGCGCACGGCGAGAGGGGAGGGGGTCGGAGTTGGGACGGACCTCGGCCGGAGAGCGGCGGCTCCCGCAGAGGTTCCCCGCCCGGTTCCCTCTCCCCAGCCTTCCTGCGTCGTCCGGAGCCCGGGGGCGCTGCGCCGCGGCTCCCAAAGGGCCTGGCTCGTCCGAGGCCCGTCCTTCCCTTCGCACGTCGGTGGGAGCGAGGGAAACGCCGCGCGCCTCAGTTTCCCCTGGAGCTGCTTCTGTGCACACCCCGCCCCCTCGTCAGCGGCCCGACGTGCTCCCCGCGCCGGCCTTCGGCAGATGGCAGGGACTTAATTCCGCCCGCTGCCTAGCTTGGCCGCAGCCTAATCGCCCCCGGCCGCCGGCCCCTCGCCCTCCCCTGTCAGCGCGCACCGCGCAGGCCCCAGGCCCGAGCAAGGGGCGTTGGAGCCCCCGCCTGACCCGAGCCAGTTCACCCTCTTCCTGTTCTGCCCTTTCCTTTGGTTTTGGGGGAAGAACATAGGGAAGGGGGGGGGCGGTAGGAGCCCAAAAGACAGGGCGCAGCGTTGGCAGAAACGCCTGGCCTGGGCCGCGGGGCGGGGGAGCCTCCTTGGCCTTGAACTGGGCTGCTTGGTCGTCTGTCTGCCTGGGTGGCCATCGGATGACCTCTAAGTTGCTTGGACGCCAAAGGGGGAGGTGATTAGGGGAGGCAAGTTCGCAGGTGTCTTCGCATGGTCCCCACTGGTTTGCACTCACCAGCCCACTTTTCTGAAGGCCTGAGTGGAAGCTGGAACAGGCCTCTCGGGGTCTGGAGAGAGCCAGGTCGAGCAGGGCCTTGCGGCCTTTCAGAGCAGAGGTGAGGGATGAAGGGCTTTGTTTAAACCCAGAGTCTGCAGAATTGGGGGGGAGGGGGGCGGGAGGATTCCTTTCTGCCTCTGTTTGGTACCCCCTTCTCCCACCCCCACCTTGGTCTGCGCAATGCCGGCTGCCACCTGCTGGGACTGTCTCCAGTTACAGTTTAAAGGCTGGAAAGAGGTGAGAGCCTTGGCCCTTGGAAGTGGCTTTCCTCCTGGGCAGGGCATGGATAAGGAGAGACTTCTGCAGTACTTTTTCCTGGCTGGAGACGCTCTTGTGGGAGTTTAGTGCCTCATGAGGCTTGTGGGATTTGTTTGGTGCTGGGCTAGGTTGGGGCTGGTTGGGGCTGGATGAGACTTTCTGGGCTGCTGTGGCCAAAGGAAAACGAACAGGGTGAGGAGTTTGCGTTGGAGACAAACGGGAGTGAGGAGCTCAGGGCTGAAATGAGAGGAACAGAGCAGCCTGGCGCTTCTCCATTGTGATTGCTGGGCAAGCCTGCACCCTGGAGTTTTAGCCCTGAGAGGGTGGGGTGGGGAGGGAGGGCGGGCCGGGTTGGGGAGAGCCAGGGTACTCAGGGGAAGGTCGGTGAGTGAGCAGCAGGTGTTCGTGACTGGAGAGGCATGGGCTGGGGCCCTTGTGACCGGGCTGCCGCCACCATTTTCCCCTGTCTCCTCTTTGTCTCTTTCCGTTCCTTTGTCTAATTTTCATCTCGGTCTCTTGGGTGATTTCCCTGAGGCCGTTTCTCCCTGTTGACCTGTCTAGATCTCTAGATGTCAGTGAAGACCCCGACTGCCCTAGACTTGACCTTAAATGACCGCTGGCCTTGTCTCTGACCCTGGCCCGAGATTTTCAGTGCCCTTTTCTTCTCAGCTCCTCCCTAACCGGACGTGGTCCTGTTCCACCAGCTGTAATAAGTTGGTTTCTGGGTTCTGACCCTCAGGTTTACAGTTTCACATCACCTCAGAGTAACCCTGTGATGTGTGGATCACTTGTCCCTTCTTTCAAACAGCAAAAGTAAGTGAAGGAAGGGGCTTCCACAGCGTGCCAGTATCCCATTGTAGTTAGAGTAATTTCTTGTCTTTTCCCAAGTCACACATGGGTTTTCAGATCTCTGTGGACCCCAGAAGATCCATGAAAACATATTAACCGATTGCATATTGACATGAATGATCCCTCCAACCTAGGGCATCACGTACGTCATCTTCCCTAATAACAGTATTGATTAACCGATGGAGTCTGCGCTGGACGCAGACCAGGGCCGGGCAGTTTCCCTCCTCCCGGCTGCTCTCTGAACCCGCTCTTTCTGCGTGTTCTGGCTTACGCTTCTGAGAAGTCTCTGCTTCTCTGGGGTCTGCTGTCTGCCCCGGTGTGCACGTATTACCCCCTTTCCGATGTTAGGGTTGGCAAACCGGCCACGTCCACCAGCTCTCTAGGATTTGCGCTGTGGTGGGGCTGCACTCTCGGGCTCCGAGAGGGTGCCTGTGTCGGGTTCTCAGTCTCTGTTCTCATCAGGTCTGGGGCCTGTCACTATGGGCGACATGAAGACCCCTGATTTCGACGACCTCCTTGCTGCCTTCGACATCCCCGACATTGACACGAACGAAGCCATCCGCTCTGCGCCCGAAGAGAGCGAGGGGCCGGGAGGCCCGGGGAAGCCGGAACCCAGTGTGGGGGCTGAGCCTGCGGCCACCGCCGGCGGGGACGGCCCTGGAGCTCCGGCCCCGGCCCCTGACATCTCGGTGGTCAGTGTCATCGTCAAGAACACTGTATGTCCCGAGCAGCCGGAGAGCCTGGCTGGGGGTTCAGCAGGGGAGGGGGCCCGGGCTGGGGGGGTGACTACGGAAGGGCCTGTGGGGCCCCGTCTGATGCAGAATGGTTTTGGGAGCCCTGAGCCATCCCTCCCAGGAACCCCCCGCTCTCCAGCGCCTCCCAGTGGTGGTTCCTGGAAAGAAAAGGCCGTGGAAGGCAAAGCTCCCTTGGACCTCTTTGCTCATTTTGGGCCTGAGCCAGCGGAGGACACTGACCTGCTGCCTCCGTCTGCACCCTCCCCGCCTCATGAAGGGGCCATGTCGCCCCCTCCCTTCCCCTCGCCCTTTGAGCTGGCTCAGGAGAATGGCCCAGCTCTGCCGCCACCTGGGTCTTCCCCACCGCTGGGGGCCTTGCAGCAGGGTGGCTGCAGCCCCCTTTGTCCTCAGGGCCTTGCCCGGCGAGACTCAGCCTCCAGCCCTGAGGCCACAGACGTGCCTGCTGGTGCCTCGCCTCTCCGTGTGGCTGGGGTGCCCTTCTTCAAGCAGTCTCCTGGGCACGAGAGCCCTCCTGCCTCCCCTGAAGTGCCCGGCTGTCAGCCTCTGAAGGAAGAGGAGGAAGACGAAGAGGGCCCAGTGGACAAGTCTCCCCCAGGAAGCCCCCAGAGTCCCTCTAGTGGAGCCGAGGCTGCGGACGAAGACAGCAATGACTCCCCCGCCTCCTCCAGCTCCTCTAGGCCCCTCAAGGTGCGGATCAAGACCATTAAAACGTCTTGTGGGAACATCACGAGGACCGTAACCCGGGTGCCCTCAGACCCTGATCCTCCTGCCCCGCCGGCCGAGGGGAACTTGTTGGCTGAGACTAACCTCCTAAAGCTGTCCCCTGCTCCCCCGACTCCTGAGGGCCCAAAGGTGGTGAGTGTCCAGTTGGGTGATGGCACGAGGCTAAAGGGCACCGTGCTGCCTGTGGCCACCATCCAGAACGCCAGCACTGCCATGCTGATGGCTGCCAGTGTGGCCCGCAAAGCCGTGGTTCTGCCTGGGGGGACGGCCACCAGCCCCAAGACCATGGCTAAGAACGTGCTAGGCCTGGTGCCCCAAGCCCTGCCCAAGGCAGAGGGACGAGCTGGCCTGGGGACGGGGGGACAGCGGGTCAACGGGGCCTCAGTGGTGATGGTGCAGCCTTCCAAGCCAGCCACGGGGCCGGGGGCGGCGGGGGGCACGGTGATCTCACGGACCCAGTCCAGCCTGGTGGAGGCCTTCAACAAGATCCTCAACAGCAAGAACCTGCTGCCTGCCTACCGGCCCAACCTGAGTCCTCCCGCCGAGGCCGGCCTGGCCCTGCCGCCCTCGGGCTACCGCTGCCTGGAGTGTGGGGATGCCTTCTCCTTGGAGAAGAGCCTGGCCCGCCACTACGACCGCCGGAGCATGCGCATCGAGGTCACCTGCAACCACTGTGCCCGCCGCCTGGTCTTCTTCAACAAGTGCAGCCTGCTGCTGCATGCGCGGGAGCACAAGGACAAGGGGCTGGTCATGCAGTGCTCACATCTGGTCATGCGGCCTGTGGCCCTAGACCAGATGGTGGGGCAGCCAGACATCACGCCCCTGCTGCCTGTGGCTGTCCCCCCCGTCCCGCCGGCCCTGCCTGCCTTGGCCAAGGCTGAGGGGGCCGTTGCCTCCGCCGCCGTTACTGCAGTGGCTGCCGAAGCGCCGGTGCTGCCGCTCTCGGCCGAGCCCCTGGCCGCCCCCGCCGCCTCTGCCTCCACCTGCTTCCGCTGCCTGGAGTGTAAGGAGCAGTGTCGGGACAAGGCTGGCATGGCTGCCCACTTCCAGCAGCTCGGACCCCCTGCCCCCGGGGCCACCAGCAACGTGAGTTGTTGGCCATAACCCTTCCCCAGGGGGAGGAGGGACGGCAGGTGCTGTGCGGGTGGAACCTCGCAAGGTGTTGGGGGGTCTGGTTAGATGTCTTGGGGGTCAGGCCGTCCCTTACCCACGTCACCTCGTTTCCACTCCGCCCCCCAGGTGTGCCCCACCTGCCCCATGATGCTCCCCAATCGCTGCAGCTTCGGTGCCCACCAGCGTGTGCATACGGGCCGGCCCCCCCACGTCTGCCCTGAGTGTGGGGGCAACTTCCTGCGAGCCAGCTTCCAGACCCACCTGCGAGAGGCCTGTCTGCATTTCTCTCGCCGAGTGGGGTACAGGTGCCTCGCACCCCTCCTGTTGCGCACTGCCCCGACGCTCCCCCAATACTTCATGGCCTTGGGGCGGCTTCGCAAGGGGAGCCCCCATCTCTCCGCTATGCCCACAGCCTGCCTCCGTCTCCCTCAGGGAGAGCAGGCCCCTTGGCGTTCGGCCTCTGCCTCCTCTGCAGGCCTACCCTGGGGAGCTGGGCCTCTGTAGCTCCTTCCTCCACCTCGCCCATGCTCCACCGCCCAGTTCCTGACGGATCTCAGAACCCCCGTCCCCAAGAATGAGTGTGGGGGGTGGACACGGAGACACCCCTGCCTCACCATGGCGCCTCCTGTTTCCTCCCCAAGGTGCCCCAGCTGTTCGGTGGTGTTTGGGGGTGTGAATTCCATCAAGTCCCACATCCAGACGTCACACTGCGAGGTGTTCCACAAGTGCCCCATCTGCCCCATGGCCTTCAAGTCTGCACCCAGCGCCCATGCCCACCTCTACACCCAGCACCCTAGCTTCCACTCGCAGCAGGCCAAGTGAGACCTGGGAGGAGGAGGGCACGGGCTGGGGGTGGGTTCGGGCTGCCCCACCCCTGCCTGATGGCCCCCCTGTCCTTCACACCCCGTAGGCTGATCTACAAGTGCGCCATGTGTGACACTGTCTTCACTCACAAGCCTCTCCTCTCCTCACACTTCGACCAGCATTTGCTGCCACAGCGCGTCAGTGTCTTTAAGTGTCCGTCCTGCCCTCTGCTCTTCGCCCAAAAAAGGACCATGCTGGAACACCTCAAGGTAGGGCTTCGGGGGGTGGGGGCGGGGCTCAGCGGGTGTGGACCTGGGGCTTGGGGTCACACAGCCTCAGGAAGGGACAGGGCAGGGGAGAAACAAGGGTTTGGTGGAGCTGGGCCCCCCCCGCCACAACAGGCTTCCCCTTGCCTCCCCTTCACAGAACACCCATCAGTCTGGACGCCTGGGGGAGGAGAACTCTGGGAAAGGGGCTGGGGGTGCCCTCCTGACCCCGAAGACTGAGCCCGAGGAGCTGGCTGTGTCTCGGGGAGGGGCAGCCCCCGCCACCGAGGAGTCATCTTCATCCTCAGAAGAGGAACTGCCCAGCTCCCCGGAGCCCCCGCGCCCCACCAAGCGGCCCCGGCGGGAACTTGGGAGCAAAGGCATCAAGGGCGGGGGCGGGGGGCCTGGAGGCTGGACCTGTGGCCTCTGTCACTCCTGGTTCCCCGAGCGCGACGAGTATGTGGCGCACATGAAGAAGGAGCACGGCAAGGTGAGGGGCCCCGAGGGGAGCGAGGGAGGAGGGCGGCTTCAGGCCCGGCCTGTGTGACGGGGGCGGGGGCGGGCACGGGGTCCCGGAGTCCAGCTCTCAATCTTCCACCCCTGCTCTCCCAGTCAGTGAAAAAGTTTCCCTGTCGCCTGTGTGAGCGCTCCTTCTGCTCCGCCCCCAGCCTGAGGCGCCACGTCAGGGTCAATCACGAGGGTATCAAGCGAGTTTACCCATGCAGGTAACCCTTGCCCCTCGCCCCTTCCTCTGTCTGCCCTGCAGGGTCCCCCTCAGAGAACCTTCCCACCTGCCTCTTCCCTCAGTGGCCGAAGATCGAGGCCCCCCACCCCGGTGGCTGTCCTCTGGGAGCCGTGGGCCTGGGTCTTCGGGTAGTGCCTGGGTGCCATGCCGCTCTCCCCTCCAGGTACTGCACGGAGGGGAAACGCACCTTCAGCAGCCGCCTCATCCTGGAGAAGCACGTCCAGGTCCGGCACGGCTTGCAGCTTGGGGCCCAGTCCCCTGGGCGGGGGAGCGCCCTGGCCCGGAGCCCCGGTGCCAGAGCCCAGGTAGGCAGAGGCCCGGCCTGCTCTGTTAGGGTCACGGAGTGGGGCAGGGCAGGGCTCCCAGGGACAGTGGGGGTGACGGAGCGGGGCCCACCGTTCTTCCCCTCTCCAGGGGCCAGGACGGAAACGCCGGCTGTCTTCTGACTCCTGCAGCGAGGAGCCCGACAGCACGACCCCGCCGGCCAAGTCCCCCAGAGGTGGACCCAGGTCCGGAGGCCACGGCCCCCTGCGCTATCGGAGCAGCGGCTCGGCAGCGCAGAGCCTCGCGGTGGGGCTGCGGGCGGACGGCAGCACCCAGCAGTGCCGTGACTGCGGCCTGTGCTTTGCCTCGTCGGGCTCCCTGAGCCGGCATCGTTTTATCAGCCACAAGAAGAGGCGGGGTGTGGGCAGTGCCAGCGCCCTGGGGCTGGGGGACCGGGGGGAAGAGGCCCCCCATCCACGGTCTGACCCAGAAGGTGGAGAGTCACCTTTGCCCGCTGCTGGGGGCCCACTGACCTGTAAGGTCTGTGGCAAAAGCTGTGACAGCCCGCTCAACCTCAAGACCCATTTCCGCACACATGGCATGGCCTTCATCAGGGCTCGGCAGGGGGGCAGCGGGGACAACTAGGCCCTCCTTCCTGCCAGTAAGCCGGGTGTCACTGCTGCTGCCTGCTCCCTGGGCCGGGGAGCTCTGTGAAGATTCACCTTCTGTTCCACTCCTCCCTTCCCCACAAGGCAGAAAAAAGGCTTTTGAGGATTAGGATTATTTGCAGCCCCGCCCCCTGTGGGTTTGGCCCCTGGGTCCTAGTAGAGTGGGCCCTCCATTCCTTCTTTTCGAGCCCAACACTAATTCTCCTCTGCTGCAGACCCCGGCGTGGGACTGGGGTGGGAGGAAGGGACTTTCTTACCCTGCGATGGGACGGGGGAGGACCAGCGTGGTTTGGGGAGGATCCTGGACACACTCCGTAACTCCTCCAGACACAGGCAGGGACTTGCCCTCCTCTGGCCTGGCCCCACCCCAGACTCGCTGGGCACTCAAGCCCCCACCCCTGCAGTGCCTTTCACTTGTATTCTTCCCCAGAATTCCACGGGGCGGGGGGGGGTGGTGGGAATGAGTCCTGTTGAGGGAGGCGCAGGCTCTCAGGAATCAATCTTGTAGTAATAATACTAACAGTGGGGAATGGGAGGGGGAAAACGAGACCATTAAAACTGCTCGTGGTTCAGTCCCTGCTCGGGCTCTTCTTTTTCCGTGACCTGGGTGACATGGGCTTGGTGGGGAGGCCCTTCGGGAAGGGGTGGTGCTGGCCAAGACAGGACAGAAACATGGTTGTCCTCCACCTCTTTCTCTTGGTGCCTTTTGTATTTTGGACACTGAGGCATATGTTCACTCCTCACCTTCTGCCAACCCCGTAACAACTGAAACGACACAGATGGCTAACTAAGGCCTTTATTTTGAACAAAAATTAAAAAATTGAGAGCTATTTCCCTGGGTGTGGGGAAGGGATCAGAGAAGGACTCCCCACGGCTAGGCCGAGGCCCTCAAGGTAGAGGGGTTGTGGTATTCCCTTACCCGCCCCTGGGATGGGGAACCTTGGCCAGGGCAGGACCTGACGCCGGAGCCCACCTGCCAAGGGGAAGTCGAGCTAGGGGTCAGTCCCTGGGAGCGCACAGAGTCAGGCAGCAGCACGGCCAGAGGCCAACCACAGGATCAAGTCCTAAGTACCAAGAACCTGCTCCTTCCCTCACTTCCTGGGACGCAGAGCAGATTAAGAAGGTGGCCTGAGGGCAGAACCTCTCAGACCAGGTAAGGAAAAAGGCCCAGTGTCCCCCCCATTCACCACCTCTGTTCTCTGGGGGACAGTCCTGGAGTCTGTCAGGTGGTAATAACTGACACAGAGCTGGGGATCAAGGAGCCCCAGCAAGTCTGGACCTCCGTGGCTGGCTCTCCCGCCCCCCACCTCCCCCCACCCCCGCAAGCTCTCGCGGTTACCACATGATCCTTTGTATCTCTTGTCTTCCATTTCCCTTGGGTGGGTGGTTGGGTGAGTGGGGTTTCCTGGTTTGGGGTTTATCAGACGGGCCCTCCTAGGGAGGGTCCCCTGGATCTCCCCACCACTCCTGGGCCCGAGGAGGAGGGTGTCACATGATGCCATTGGTGAGGTACTGGAAACCATCATAGAGTTTGGTGGTGATGGAGCGCATGCTGCCGTCCACCATCTGCTCCACCAGCAGCTGGAGCTGCTCCTCGGTCATGCTCATGTGGAACCTCTCTTTGAGGTTCCGGATGGTGCTGGAGCCATGGAAGCAAGGAAGCTGAGAACCTGGGAGAGGCGGTGGGGGTAGAGGGTCACGGATGAATAGGAGGGAGCGGCCGCAGGAACAGCCACAGCAAGTAGAGCTAGGGGTATCTGCAGCACCCCTTCCCCTCCCCACCTCGGAGTGAGCCCTGAGAGTGGATGCAGTCTGGTTTGGGCAGAGAGAAGAGAGGACAAGTGGGAGACCCTGTCTGTCTTGAGCCCATCTTTCTCCCACACTCCTAAGCCCTTCTGTAGGTGAGGACGTGCTTTGAGCGGAGAAGAGGGGCCGTACCACATCTCTCCAGGTGAGGGAAGGCTGGAAAGAGGTTCTGGGCAGTGGTCCCTGAGCTGGGCACTTATCTGCTTGCAGGCCTCTGCCTATGCTACGTCTGACACTCACAGATGACCTGGGCCACCGTCATCACGGGGCCAGATGGGGAGGCTCCTGAGCAACGGCGACAACCTGTGGGGTGGGGGTGGGGGTGGGGAGGAGGCGGCAGCTGGCAGCTCAGACCCTGCGCACACCTGAACCTTAAGGAGAGGTATGGGGACAGGGGCCCAGAGGAGCTAGGGGATCTTGGACGAAAGATTAGTGAGTAGGTGGCGGGACAGTAAGGAAACTGCCTAGGAAAAGACAAAGATGAGGGACAAAGGAAAGACTCCTCAGCTCGGAGCAGGAGGGGCGAGCAGGGGGGAAGGGGAGGATAGCCGAGAACAGGGCAATCAGGTCAAAGTGAAACGGGGAGGAAAGTGGTGACTGAAACATCTGAGGTGACAGAAGAGAAAGATGAGAAACGGGAGGAAGAGGCTGAGAAACCCAGAGGTACGAGGGATAGGGAGGCTAAGAGAGGCCAGGAGGCCGGAGGTGGGCACTGCTCGCCCCGAGGACACCCAGCAGGATACCCTGCTGCCACCGGGGCCTAGCTGTGCCAGGAGCTGGGAGGAACGCCTCCAAAGAGAAACAGGCCCCAGACCAGAGCTGGGCACCCTCTGGGGACCTCCCTCCGAGTCCTGGGATGAAATCAACTTTCCGGAAGGTCCATGGTCCAGGACTCTAACGTAAGTGACCATCCTGGGGCAC
Organism: Dugong dugon; assembly: GCA_030035585.1. Lineage (NCBI taxonomy): Eukaryota > Metazoa > Chordata > Mammalia > Sirenia > Dugongidae > Dugong > Dugong dugon. The sequence continues at coordinate 196,062,578 of CM057462.1, read as the reverse complement.
TATGAGCACTGCTCTACTTCGAACCACCGGGCCTCCCCCCTTCGCCTCCCCGGGCCCCGCCCCGCATCTTCCCCCGGCCCCGCCCCTCGCCTCCCCGGGCCCCGCCCCGCATCTTCCCCCGGCCCCGCCCCTCGCCTCCCCGGGCCCCGCCCCTCGCCTCTTCCCCGGGCCCCACCCCTCCTCTCCCCCGGCCCCACCCCGCCCCGCCCCGCATCTTCCCCCGGCCCCGCCCCGCCCCTCGTCTCCCCCGCCCCGCCCCGCATCTTCCCCCGGCCCCGCCCCGCCCCTCGTCTCCCCCGCCCCGCCCCGCATCTTCCCCGGCCCCGCCCCTCGTCTCCCCCGCCCCGCCCCGCGTCTTCCCCCGCCCACCTTGCTGCATGATCTCCACGATCTGCACCACCTTATCCATGTGTTTCCGAGCCGCGATCAGCCCCTGCAGCATGAGCATCTTGTAGTAGTTGAACATGTCGCCGTCCAGACCACCCATCACCTGCGGCCGTGTGCACACGGGGCTTAGAGTGGAATCGTCCCTGTCCCAACAACCTGCTTCAGACTGGGGGTCCTTCTAGTACTTGTGGCGAGCACCCCAAATTCCTTTATTTCCCCACTTCCTGAGCCGGCAGGCCTCCCCTCACCCTGACTGCCATGTCTGTTCTATTCCTCCCTAACTCGGGAAAGCCCTGTCTGCTCCCGCTCTGGTGACAGAGAGCGTGGTCACCTGGAGGCACCTCTCCCCCGACTCACGTCCACAAACTCTGTGGTCAGCTTAAAGGCCGACGTCTCAAAGCCCAGGTTTCGGGGGGAGCTGGACAGGATAAAGCCGAAGTCGATGTGGATGATGTGGCCTTCCGCGTCCAGAAGGATGTTCCCATTGTGCCTGAGGAGGGGAGAGGAAGGGCGGCAGGGAGTCTGACGGCCCACGTGACACCCGGCAGGACAGCCTCCGCCATGTTTCCTGCCGCCTGTCACTGTTCGACCTGCTGGAACCAAAGCTAGCGGTATAAATCGCTCACAAGGGCTGCAGGTTCTGAAATTGCTATTACTAACAATTTAATAAAAAAAAGTCTAAGATTATCTCAATTTTCCTGAAATCATATTTCCAGCACCCACACTGACCCCAATCAGGAGCAAAGGGAAGAAGGTGTCTAAGCTCCAGCTGCTGCCACAGGGCTTTGCTCAGGTGAGAGGCCTCCATTCACACCTGTTCACCTGTGTTTTACTTGTAATTCCCATCGGCCCCACCAAAGGGAGCCACGACCAGAGGCAAGCAGAGCGGAGTTTCCTACAATGTGCGGGCCTCAACGGGTAAGGTTTAACTATCTGATAAAAATCACTGATGGGAAAAATCTCAGGAGGCAATCAGTGCAGGGCAGCTGTAGGAAGAAGAGTTAAAGGAAGAGAAATCCCCGGTCCTTCTGAGTCCCTCGCCAGTGGCCTGTGGAAGGAGGAACAGTTAACACGCTAGGCATGTGAGGCCTGGCCTATTCAGCATAACCGACCTCCTCAGTGTCCACAGAGGCTTTGTTAGGCCAAGAGCTCACGGTCTGAGGGCCACCTTCTCTGGACCTAGAGAGGGCAGAGGGAGAAGGGAGGCCCACCTGAGTCTCGCCCCCTGGGAAAGCATTAAAGACTCAGCAAAGCGGCCCAATCTCCGGAGCCAGAAAGGCTTGAGACATCCTAGGCCAACTTCCATTTTACAGGTGAGGAAACAGGCCCAGAGAGGGGAAGTGACCTCCTTGCCCAAGGTTCCAAGGCTAACGAGGGGCAGTTTCTCTGCTGTACCGCAGTTAGCTCCAGCTGGAAAGCTGCTTGGGCTCATTCTGAAGCATTAAAGGGACCCGAACCCTGCTTCCAGTCTGGGGCCCCATTCACTGCTGCCATTTCTTTGCAGTGGCTGATCCCACTCAGAGCTTGACTACACCTGTTCTTTTTTCAGTTATCACAAAAGGGTTACTAGCTGCCTCCCCCCACTCCTTTTTTTAAAAGGGTGGCCTCTCCCTCATCTTTCAAATGCAGGTATCTCCTATAAGAATAGCCTGAGGCTCCCGACTAACACCAGCTCCCCTCCGGCCCACCGACTCAATCCCAAGGTTCAGCTCCAGGCCCTCTGGGCCTTAGGTTCAAAATCCTCAGTCTTCAGGGATAGCCTGAAGCCTGCAACCAAATTCCTTTTAAATCCTTCCATTTCCTTCCAGCCCTCCAGTGCAGAGCCTACCCCGGGTTCACGGGCAGGGCTGGCGGGTGGAATCAGCACGGGTTCTGAAAGCTCTCTGACCTTTATTTCCCTTGTCTGCCAGGAGGGATGAAGAAACACCTGACTGACAGGGTTTTCCTGCGATTTTATTAGGACGGTGGCAGGCCACGGCAGGCACTTGAGAGACGGGAGATTCTGACAAGCTGCTCTAGCAAGGAGCTCTTGGTGCTGCTCCTATGTCACCGGGGCCCTGGAAGCCCAGGCCACTGCAATTCTGCCTCCCAGGACAGCTGCCCTATGCCCAGCGAGAGGCTTGACTCATGGGACATTCAGGATACAGACCTGAGCCACTGTCTGGAGACCCCCTTAGGAGGCAGGGCCTAGGTGGTGCCATTACGTCTGGACACTATGTTGCTCACCCACATGCACAGTTAGGCCTCTTCAAGGTCATGTGGTACCGAAAGAAAGGACAGCTCTGGGCGGAACACCAGATACTTAGGTTTTGGGAATGGTACGTGGGACTGAAAAGAAGAAGAATTCGGGGCTGGGAGTTTCCCTGTGACCTCCGCCAGGTTCCCCATATTCCTCTCCTCCTTCTTCCCTCGGTCACTAGCCCTATCCTGGCGCCAAACAAAGGCCTGCCTCCCCCTGCCTTCACGCACGGCGCACAGGCGCACTGGCTGCACAGGGACTAGACCACAACACTCCTCTCCCTGGGGCGAGGCCACTCGGCTCACCGCGAAGGCCTCCCCAGCTGGCCTCACCTCCCTCTCTAACCCCAGCGCCTACTGCTCCCCTGCACGCAGGGCGCCCCAAGCTTCCATCCCATGGAACTGTTTCCTCCACCGGGAACACACCGCCCCCGGCTTTCCCTCCTCATTGTCCCTCGGCCTTCGAGGCCCTGCTCACTCTTCCCACAAATCCTTCCCTTCTTTGTCCCTTTACTCTGGCCTTTGCCTAGCTGCCTCCTTGGTTTAATGTCACAGGAACACATCTGCCTCTGCTTCAAATGTGTTGTGGGCCTCGTCTTTATACCTTGGCGAGGTGATAATGAGTAAATAGGAATGACACACGGGTGAACACGGCGAAAAGGTTAGGATGAGGGCAGGGGTCACCCACCTGTCCTTGACTTGCAGCAGGTAGCAGACCAGGCAGTAGCCAGCGCAGCTTTGCACAAAATTGCGCTGGGCACTGAGGAATGCCTCGGTGGTGTAGCTGCCGTGCTCCTGTAGGAAGTAATCGAGCAGGGAGAGCTGCGACTGTTTCTTCACCTGGTGGATGGACACAGCGTTGACCACTGGTTCGATCATGCCGCTGTCGGCCGAAATCACAAGAATCTTGTATGGCTTGATCCAAAGGGGCACTCGCTCCTGTTCCCAAATGGACTGTGAGGAGACAGGGAGGTGTTGGGAATATCATTTTTCTCCAAACTGGGAGAGAAGTCTAAAACTCCCTCTGTTCCCAACCTCTCTCCTTGGTGGCCTGAAATTCTAGGCCACCATGTGAGTCAGACCTACTGATCTTTACTGAAGAGCAGGGAGTTTGGAAAGGAAGTCCAGGGCCTGACAAAGACAGGGAAGCACACTGAGAGGTATGCAGGAAAGGTATCATACATGTAGAAAGTCCAGAAAAAGAAGGAAGAACAGGAAACCTGTGGTCGCCTCACCAGCAGGGAGAATGGGAACTATGAAGACAAGTTCCAAGAACAAGGAACACAGAACAGGCTCTAGGTACAGAGAAAGTGTCTCAAGAAAATGAAAATGTTTACACAACAAAGTGGATTAAACACCTGAAGCCGCCCATAGGTGACCAGCCCAGGGTGCTCATGGGTCAGTATCTGAGCACGCCTGTAGCCCACTTGCTGCAGACCAGCTGGGAATTCTGATCTAAAGGACACACCCAGCACCCTGAACAGCAGCCATCAGAACAGGGCAGGTGCGATTCACACAACGGCCAGCAGAGGTCGCTGTGGGCTGCTCCTGAGGCCGTGCTGCCCGGGAGGCAGCTCCAGGCTTAGCATCCTCAGCTGGGCATCCCATTAGACTTGGGCAGGAAGGGCATCCCCAGCACAGCTCCTGGTACAGCCACCTCAGGTGGGCTGGAGCTGGGCTGAGTTCCTCTTCCTTCTCCCTCCCTTCTCTTACCTGCAGTTGCTTCAGCACCTGGAAGGCCAGCAGTTCCTGCCGAAGGTCATCCCCACACTTGACAATGACCGACAGGAGCCGCCAGTTGGGGAGATGGCCATAGGGGGAGCCCTCTCGGATCCGCCTGAGGAGGAGAGAAGGGTATCAGGGTGAATCCACGGGGAGAACAGTTTCCACCAAAACTCCACACCAAACGGCTCCCGAGGCCAGGACTTTGACTGCCCGGGTTCCGGCACAGGTCGTTGTTTGTCCTTTGGCTTGTCCCTCTGTACGGGGACTTTGCGTGGCTGATGGATGAGACAGACCGTTTCTGGGCTTTGAGAAGGCTGCGGGGACCCCCATCCGACTCACCGCACTTTCTCCTGCCAGGGTTCTTTGAGAGCAACCGCGGAGGGGTCCTCTGGGTCTCGCCTGAAGGCCGTGGGGGTGTGAGCCAGCTGCTCGGAAAGGCGCCGTCTAGCGGGAAGAAAACACATCGTTTGCCTGGAGAAGGTGCCCAGAGCTTCTGCATCTACGCTGACAACGCCTGAGCCGTCCCCTTCATTCTGGTCACACACAGACAGGAACCTGGGCTGAGAGAGGCTCATGAAGGAAGCATACCAGCGACACCTTCTGCTAACCTGGGGGTTTGTGATCGTATTAAATGCAGATTACCAGGCCCTCCCCGTCCCTCCACTGAGATTATGATAGAGAATGGGGCCTGAATCCAGAATCTGCATTTTAAACAAGCGTGTCTCCTCCCGGACTCTGACACACGTGCTCCTCCGACCCCTTCCACTGGGGCCCTTGGCACTCTGCAGCCCTGGAAACCTAACTGCCTTCTGGGCGGCCCACGTGGCTTCTCAGCCTGTACCCTCACCGCCTCCAGTTTGCTGGCCTTTGGGACAGGAACACGGCGAGAGAAGATGCAGGCTGACAGCAGAGCAGATGGCTCAGACAGACAGAGGGGACAGAGAAAGGCCGTGCCTGACAGAGGGAGGACAATGAGGGGCGCTGTGACCTGGCCATACCGGATGTCCCCTGCTGCGATGAACACGGGTTCCTTGCTCTCCTGGCTGGTGATGCTGTCCACAGAGAACTGGGAGATGTTGTCACAGCTGTTGGTGTGCACTTCAGGGAGCTGGGGAGAGAGGGCACAGGTCAGAAGGGCCGCACACAGCCATCTCCATGCGTGTCCATCCCCCTCTCAGAGTCTGCTCCAGGAAGGCTCCCCGGTGACACGGCATCCTGACCACTAGGACCCAAACAGCCTCGGTGCTTACCCCGACCCCGTCAGCAGTGCTTCTCACAGTGCAAACTGCGTCAGAATGCCCCGGAAGGCTTGCTGAAATGCAGCTTCCCAGGCCCCACTCACGTTCTCAGAATTATTAGAAATGGGATCTGGGAATTGGAATTTTTCACAAGTTTTCCAAAAGACTCCCAACACACCAAAGTTTGCGAAGCACTGTGACGGCTATCACAGCCACCTGAGCCGTCCCCTGCTGACAGCTCCCCGAGGCCAGGGGTGCGTTTTCTCCTGGGGTACAGGGTAGGCCCTCTGCGGGCTGGAGCCCTCTGGCCACCTCATCACTTGAAGCCATTCAACCCTACCCGCCTGCCCCGTCGTTCTCTGACTACAGACTATTCCATGAGATCCCAAGTGCCTGCGTCTCTTTGGGCCAGAGCATTTCTCTGCAGCCCCATTCACTGTCACCTGTCACGCACTCCGTTGCCATCTGTCTGGTTTTTAACGTCTGTCCAATCTCCTTAATTAGATGTAAGCTCCAGGACAGAGATTCCGTCTTTTCACAGATCTGGCTCTGTCACGGCCTTATGTATGAGCCTGCTCTGGTCCCCAGGCTGAAGTCCAAGTCACTTTCTACAGTTTACAGGATCCTTCCTACGACCCGGCCCACGTGGCCTTCCAGCCTCGTCCTTCACCATTCCCACCTCCCGCACACAGTGTGGCAGCCATGACAGTTTCTCTCAGTTCCTGAAGTGGGCCAAGCTCTCCTTCGCCTCCCAGTCTCTGCATGAGCTACTCCCCCTGCCTGGAATGCAGTCTGCCCAGCTAATCCCCACCCGTCCGTCCCTCAGGCTGCAGCTGAGATCAAGTCTGGCCTCGGTGCTACCCTCAACCTCAGTGCCCCCATGCGCCCCATCCTCTCCGCCACACCTGGGTCACATCATACTACAACAACCTCAACTGGTCTCGTTCTCTCTCCCGTTAGGTCACAAACTCCCTGTAGATGGGCCAGATCTCTATCACTAACTAGCACACTGCACTCAGTTCTGGCACAAAGCAGGCCTTCAATCAATAGTTCCTGAATGAATGAATGTATACCTTAATCACTGTCTGCTATCCTAACAGAACCTTATCTAGCAGGTGGTAAGTATTGCAATTCCCTCACTCGCTCAGTCTAGAAATTCTTCCTTACGTTTAACTTGAACTCCTCCTGCAAGAAAAGAAGCCCAGCTGAATCTGCTCCGGACGAGAACTGTTAGAGCTCTGCCCGGTCAGAACCCTTACTGCCTCCACCACTCGTGTGGACAGTTGCCTCAGCCTGCCTCAGGGTGTACGGGCTCGTCCCAAACACACTGACAGCTCTGGGAGAATAGGGACTGAGCCCCACCCCTGCCCTCCCCGAGCTCCCTCACCTCCACCTGCAGCTCGCCTATGTCGTCCACTGACCAGGCCTCCTCATCATTGTCATAGTTGGGCACCGTGCTGAAGCTGCCTGCCCGCTGCTCGTGGGTGATCCCACATTCAGGCAGGTTCTCCACAGAGCGTGTGCTCCGAATTCGGTTCTCGGGGATCCGTGCAGGGACACTGGTGGTGTCGAAGTTGTCACATTCAAGGACTTCCACATAGATCAGGTAGGGAGCCTGGGGGAAGGGCGACAGTGCAACTCATCTCCACTGCTGTCCCCCAGATCTCAACTTTGTCAACACATTTCCACCTCCAGCCTGACCATCACTGTCACCTCCCAGCCTCACCGTCACTTCCACCTCCAGCCTGACCATCACTTCCACCTCCAACCTCACCATCACTTCCACCTCCAGCCTGACCGTCGCTTCCACCTCCAGCCTCACCGTCACTTCCACCTCCAGCCTGACCGTCACTTCCACCTCCAGCCTGACCGTCGCTTCCACCTCCAGCCTGACCGTCGCTTCCACCTCCAGCCTCACCGTCACTTCCACCTCCAGCCTCACCGTCGCTTCCACCTCCAGCCTGACCATCGCTTCCACCTCCAGCCTCACCGTCACTTCCACCTCCAGCCTGACCGTCACTTCCACCTCCAGCCTGACCATCACTTCCACCTCCAGCCTGACCGTCGCTTCCACCTCCAGCCTGACCATCGCTTCCACCTCAGCCTCACCGTCACTTCCACCTCCAGCCTCACCGTCGCTTCCACCTCCAGCCTGACCGTCGCTTCCACCTCCAGCCTGACCGTCGCTTCCACCAAGAGCCTCACCCATCACTTCCACCTCCAGCCTCACCATCGCTTCCACCTCCAGCCTCACCGTCGCTTCCACCTCCAGCCTGACCGTCACTTCCACCTCCAGCCTGACCGTCACTTCCACCTCCAGCCTGGCCATCACTTCCACCTCCAGCCTGACCGTCGCTTCCACCTCCAGCCTGACCGTCACTTCCACCTCCAGCCTCACCGTCGCTTCCACCTCCAGCCTGACCATCACTTCCACCTCCAGCCTCACCGTCACTTCCACCTCCAGCCTGACCGTCGCTTCCACCTCCAGTCTGACCGTCACTTCCACCTCCAGCCTGACCATCACTTCCACCTCCAGCCTGACCGTCGCTTCCACCTCCAGCCTGACCATCGCTTCCACCTCCAGCCTCACCGTCACTTCCACCTCCAGCCTCACCGTCGCTTCCACCTCCAGCCTGACCGTCGCTTCCACCTCCAGCCTGACCGTCGCTTCCACCAAGAGCCTCACCCATCACTTCCACCTCCAGCCTCACCATCGCTTCCACCTCCAGCCTCACCGTCGCTTCCACCTCCAGCCTGACCGTCACTTCCACCTCCAGCCTGACCATCACTTCCACCTCCAGCCTGACCATCACTTCCACCTCCAGCCTGACCGTCGCTTCCACCTCCAGCCTGACCATCGCTTCCACCTCCAGCCTCACCGTCACTTCCACCTCCAGCCTCACCGTCGCTTCCACCTCCAGCCTGACCATCGCTTCCACCTCCAGCCTCACCGTCACTTCCACCTCCAGCCTCACCGTCGCTTCCACCTCCAGCCTGACCGTCGCTTCCACCTCCAGCCTGACCGTCGCTTCCACCAAGAGCCTCACCCATCACTTCCACCTCCAGCCTCATCATCGCTTCCACCTCCAGCCTCACCGTCGCTTCCACCTCCAGCCTGACCGTCACTTCCACCTCCAGCCTGACCATCACTTCCACCTCCAGCCTCACCGTCACTTCCACCTCCAGCCTGACCGTCACTTCCACCAAGAGCCTCACCCATCACTTCCACCTCCAGCCTCACCATCACTTCCACCTCCAGCCTCACCGTCACTTCCACCTCCAGCCTGACCAGCACTTCCACCTCCAGCCTGACCGTCACTTCCACCTCCCAGCCTCACCATCACTTCCACTTCTCAGCCTCACCCATCAGCCCTGACACTATCATGCCACAAGAGCAGGAACCCATTCTAGGAACACCTATACGGGCAATGGGGAAGAGAAGGTGCACAAGCCTTGGAAATACTTCAGCTGAGCTTAAATGCACAGATGAGGCATCCGAGAAAAACCAACTGCAGTCATGGATGACAGCCCATTAGAGAGGCCTGGAAGCTTCTGTGGGCTTGTCCTAAGGACAGGGGCAAAGAGCCGCTGTGAACAAAAAGACTAAGAAAAAAGCTTGGCATATACCCCAGGAGGATTCTGCAAGAATTTGAACCAGTAACTTTCTATCCAGCAGACAAACTCGGCTCGTTCTCTCCCGTAGAGTCAGCGATCCTTCTCCTTCTCCTGCCACTCGAATCAGAGAAGGTTTTAGAAACCAAGAAAATATTCCTCTACCTTCATTGTTGCTATACCTGGAAAGCTTAGGAGTTACAAAAGGGCTGGGGACAGTGTCCCAGTGCCCACAGAGAAGGGCTGGGGGAAGCGTCCCAGTGCCCACAGAGAAGGGCTGGGGGCAGCGTCCCAGTGCCCACAGAGAAGGGCTGGGGGCAGCGTCCCAGTGCCCACAGAGAAGGGCTGGGGGCAGCGTCCCAGTGCCCACAGAGAAGGGCTGGGGGCAGCGTCCCAGTGCCCACAGAGAAGGGCTGGGGGCAGCGTCCCAGTGCCCACAGAGAAGGGCTGGGGGCAGCGTCCCAGTGCCTATAGAAAAGGACTGGAGGGTGACTCTGTCTAGATATGGTGAGAGGTGAACTGCAAAGCCTAGGCTTCTTTGGTCCAGAAAACCAAAGCCCAAGAAGGGGTCAGGTGGGTCCTCGATCCCAACAACACTGCGGTAAAGCCAAGGTTGACAAAGGCACCAGGAACTGAGAAGTCCTCAGCAGCCCAGGATGTTGGTGGAGGCATCGCTGGGCATATACACAAAGCCTGGATGACTGGGGGAGTACAGTCAGGTCAGGGGAAGGGTTCTGCTCAGAGTCCACCTACCTTGTCCTTGGAGTTGAGGACAACAGCCTGGGTGTGGGGCACGCGGACCACGTGGTGGTCAAAGCCTGCAGTGGGCAGCCAGACTCGGGCAGGGAGCTTATGGTTGAGCAGGGAGAGCTCTGAGATCAGCCGCTGTGTCTTCTGCTCCTTGGTGGGGAGTGTGGCCAGCCGCTTGCCGATTGCCATCAGGGACTTGATGAACTCTCGCTCAGGAGCCAGTCTGATGGGCTACAGAAGGTTGAGGTAAAACAGACAAAGGTGAAGAAACAGTAGGAAGAAACGGTCTACCCACTCAGTCACTCCTGGCCAGGAGGGCCAGGTATCCCAGTGTCTGGAGACCTCCAGGGAAGAAGCTACCTTTTGGCCCAGGTAGATCTCATCCCACCCATCAGCTCGAGTCAGGAACAGATAGAACAAGCTATTGTTTGAGGGTCAAGGGGGCCATGAATCCAGCTGTGCTAAGGCACGAGGAGGCACCTCTCTTCTCTTAGACTGGAGTGTCTCAGGAGCGGTCCCAAGGCTTCAGGGTGGGCAGGGAACAGCATCCAGAGAGGTCAGTCAGTGCCCCAGAGAGAAGAGCTGCTTACACCGGAAGAGCTTCACCCATCTCAAGAACAGGGTCGGCCCTCTCCGTTTGGATCCTCGGGCTGGATCTCTGCCAAGGGGCTCTACCAGGGCCCACAAGGCTGGAGATGGGAGCTCCAAGTCAATACTACTCCTCTCCAAGAAGGAAAACTCTTCATTCAAATGACTTTGGTGCTTTTCATGGCTGCATTCCCCTGCCCACCCCGAAGGATCAGTGTGCATGCAGGGGATGAGAAGAGGCTGACCAGACTTTGCATCAACCAGGGGAAAATCAACAAGGAAAGACGCAGCAGATGGAGGGAGGGAGGTGTGGGGAGGTGGATGCAGAAAGTCATGGCCCCTTTTAGTGCTGGCTGATGGCCCGGAAGGCCTTCTCCTTCTGGGATTCCTCCCTGGGTCCTCTTCCCCGACCTCTCAAGGACTAGGCTCCCCTTCCTAGTTCCTGCTGTGAGCATAGCTCCTCATGCCGGGTACTCCAGTCATGCCCAGTCAGGGCAGAGTCAGTCTGGGGAATAAGGGGGGTGGGGAAACAGACGGCCTCGGCTCGACGTGAAGGGCTCTTTTCCCGGTGTAAGTCCTTCCACCATAAGGGGCATTTATCAAGACAGCCACCCAATCTCCGTCCCATCTCCCCTCAGCTAGACAAGAGCAATTGCTTCCTCTTATAAAAACGCATTTCATCCACCAGCTTCTCTCTCCCTTTCTGTGGGTTTTGCTTAGTTTCCTGAGTGAGAATTTCTACCCTCATTCCCTCACATTGCAAAGAAGAACTTCTTCTGAAAGCTGGGCAGTACTGGGCCCACCTCTGCATGTGCAACAGAACCAGTGTCCAGAGGAGCAGTTCATCCCTCAGCCTCTATCCCACAGGGGGGCTGGCTCAGAGCCCCACACAAGTCATGAAATAGGGTGTCTGAATCAGTCAGGAATGCTTTGGGGGACAGGATTGAAAAGAGACAAAGAAAAGGGGGACAACAGAATGAGGCTTCTGTGGCCCCTGGAAATACCCCAGGGGGCCTAATGGAGAAAGAGAAAGAAAGGAAGAGGAAATTTAGAAACTTACTCCTTCCTTCCTCCTGATCCCCTAATCCATCCACTCAGGTGGCAAGTGGTCACTGTCCCAAGGACTCTTCCCCCCAACCAATTCATAGTCATTTCAGATGAGAAAAGGTAGACCCCTTCCTCCCATCTCCAAATCAGCATTTGGGTCAGGGACCCCCAAATTACTTGAGCACGTTGGAAATGTGACCCCAGGCCTTGAGAGAGGCTCTGCCACATGGGAGGAGATAGGAATCACGATCGAAAGGGGATCAGCACAGAACAGAGAAAACTGATTGGGTAGACAAATAAAAAAATAAAACGTAAAAAATCATCTAAACTCCCAGAGGGTCCAGCATTTCCTCTCACGTCTCTGCCCAGCAACAAGGTCCCAGACCCTGTGGGACCAGAAGGTCAGGGGTTAGTCTAGAGGTCATCCAGAGGGAGCAAGAAAGGAAAACAGGGATGGAGGAGGCTCCTGGGCAGTGAGCTGGGAAAAGGGAAGAAGTCAGACCTGGAAGAAATGGGGTTGAAGTTACAAAAGCAAACTGGCTGTGGGGAGGTCAGACTTTCCTTCAGGCCAAGTGCTGTTTTCATTTGTGGTCAGCTCACTCAGCACAGGCCTAGCGTTTAGAAGACACAGGATCAGTATCTGATGGTGGCCTTACGGCAGAAACCGTGGGCAAAGGGTTCTGGGTGGGAGAAACAGGATCCTGGGTTTCTGCCAAGCAGTTCCTTGCTCTAATCCAGGCGTATATTCCACCTCTCTCCCAGCTGTTTGCTCCAGAGACCAGGAGCCGGGGGCTGACTGTCACTGCGTAACAGCTGTTTCCGAGACAAGGATCCACTGAGCCCACTGTGCTCGGTGCGTGGCAGCCAGGGGCAGGAGGACTCCTCCAGGCCTGGTCTCCCAGGAAGAAGAGAGGCCTTTTAACTGTAGCCTTGGCCTGGGGGCTCAGAGGACCTGGGGACGGAGAGGAAATGCGGCCGTGGGGGGAGCCTGCCACCCAGACCCAGCCTGGCCCCACTTACGGAACTGAATGAGTTATCAATACTCTCGGTGCTGGAAGAGAGCTCCTGGGAAAGGACCGGGGGACAAGGGAGGAGGAGGGTGGGGAGGAGGGGAGAGAGACAAAGGCAGAGAATTTAGCTCCAACTTGGCTCATAACTGCTCCTCGGGGAGCTCTACCCTCCTGCTTTAATCAAAGAACGTCGGCCCACAGCACCACTTGCCCCGATTCCCAACACCTGTGGGGGACTGCCAAAAGGCCAGCTGAGGCCCTGAGCAGGTCAAGAGGGGGAAGAGACTGAGCTACCTCCGCTCTTCCCTTCATTCCCTTCTGCTTCTTGGACAGCCCTAAAGCTGGGTCCCCAGGGAGGGGAGCAGCTCTGCCCTGCCAGCTTCCCTGCTCTCACGCACTCACATGCTCTCACCACACCCTTCTCCACGGGGACCACCCCAGACGGCTGAGTTTAACCAGCTGCACGCTCCCCATTCTGAAAACTCCGTGCTCCTCCAGCTTCCGGAAAACCTCAGGGAGAAAGCAGAAGAGCTAACCTCTCAGTGCCAAGTATACCCCCTCTCCGACGGGTCTCATTATCCCCGGGGAAGCCTCATGTCAGCCTTGAACCTGTGTGACCAAGGGCACCCCAGACCCATGACCCTGACACCTCTGGCCTGGGTGCTGGTGGGAGCAAAGGATGAACAAATCTCACATCTACTAGGTTCTCTGTAGGCTTCCTTGTCAGGTCGTGTCACATACACTCAATAGACAGCCTTCTGACATAAGGTGGGGAGCCAGGTCCTAATGCCATCTGTTGAGAAGGCTGAAGAGCGGGGCAGCCACTGTCCTAGTTCCAGCCCAGGGGCTTTACCTAACTACCACCCCTCCCCTGGGCCTTATGGTGGGTGTCCATGAACAAAACAGGAGAAAGGGGCCATGGGCAAAGTCTCCGTCGGCAGCTCTGTGCAGACCCTGGGCTCCATCTACCCGGGCAGGGAGTAGGGCCATGTGTGTGCACAAACCCGCCAGAGGGGAGGGTACTGCGCTTAGGAGTCAAAGTCCTGGGAGCTCCCAGGACAGGAGGGTGGCATCGCTCACTGAGCTTCTACTCTGCAATCAGCACTTCAGCATCTACTTAATTCAAGTCCATGGTTTAAGTTCTATCTAGAGGTTCCCAGTCAGGCCCTTCCTTGAAGAAACTGGGAGAGGGAAAGATCAAGCTTAGAGACACTCCCCAAGGCAACAACTCTTCCACCTGGGGTAGTGGTGGGAGGGAGAACGGTGGCAGCGAGGACTCCAGGGTCTAGTGTGACATGGTGGTTCCCCATGAGCTGGCTGGGCAAAGAACAGCAGGCAGGACAGGGGTTCCATGAGCAACACTGTGGCTGATTCTCCCAGACAGGTCCACCATCTGACTCACTCACAGCCTGGAGGGAAGGCAGGTTTATCATGACCTGCCCCTCTCCTCCTACTCCTGGGCTCCAGCCACTGAGACTGAGTCAGCTCCAGAGGGCAGAGCTGAGTCCAAGAGGCTGACATCACATCATCCGGGGCTAGAAGGCCTACTGAGGCTTTCAGTGTGACCTGAGCAGCAGACTTCTCGGTACAAAGCTTGCAGTCCTGAAAAGACAAAGCTCATCTACTAAGAGTCATTACGTGGAGTGGGGTGGTACTGAGATCCTTCTCTGCGCTCCACCCCGTGCCAGAATATTCAGCATTCGGTTACAAGTGGGAGGAAAACTGCCTGAGCTGAGTGCCTGGCTGGGCTGACAGAAAACTGCTTCGAAGGGAAACTGGTGGGAGATGCAATAATCAGTGCTAGAGCCCCTGTCGGGAGCATGTAAAGAATTCCTCCTGAAAGAAGATGGAACCCTCTGTGAGATGTGGGAAGAGAGGAGCTGAGCACAGAGGCTCTAGGCAGGAAGACAGCTGTACACACAGTCCCGGGCCACTTCCCTGAAGTCTCTCTTCACCCTCCCAGGCTTCCTCTACTCGCAGTAGGAGCATAAGATTAAACTGGGAACCCAAGAGGAAAGCAGAGTGTCAGGCCTACCTAGATATTCTCCTTCTAGTGTCCCTGTTTGGGCCTTGGAAAATTGTGTGCTTTGTTTTCATAAGCTGTAAGTGTCCTGCTTGTGGGCAGAAAACAGCTTTTCAAGAGTGTCACACAGAAAACAGTTCCCTGGACCACAGGGCTTCCATATTCCCTTCTAAGTTTCTGGAGGGCAGGGAAGTGCTTCATTTACCTTTCCATGCCTCACTACCTCTGGGGCGGGGCCCTGCACACGTACAGGCTCAGTAACTACCTGCGGAATGAAGGGAGGCCGCATGCTAGGGGAGGAGGAGGAGCACGAGGAAAACCAATCCCCCTGGTATTTTGGGGACCGTGGGGGCCCTGACAGATGTATCCTCAAAATGCTCCTGTGCTGAAGAAATGTTTAGATTCCTGTTTCTTCTCTCCCTGACTTGATCCCATTTCCTGAGTAGCCAGAGCGGATTCAGGTGTCTCATTCTGCCAGCATCAGATAACCTAAGTGCCTGGGGACGGTATTGCCCTCCCTTCCTGGATTCAGAGACCCGAGACAAAGAATCAGGCTGGAAAAACCAGCAGCCGGGGAACCTATCTTAGGGGATCTAAGCACTCACAGAATACCTGCTTCTCGGTGCCATCCACAGTCTCATTCTGGAGCAAGACTTAGATGCAAGAAAGAGGGTCCAAGGACCATCACGGAGTAAGAAAAGCCCTGACAGCTCAGCTTTTCGGGTCGAGATGAGAACTACAGAATGGATACGGAGGAAAGCCAGCCTGACAAGGGGTGCCCAGCTGCTCGTACTCCCACTGCTAGTGGCTTGGGCCCAAGAGGTGGCAGCTCCCAAACCCTTCATGACATCAGTGCCATCTCCTCTGTTCGGAAACCACCTCCCTTCACGACCTTGGGTTCCACTGCCAAGCTCAACCAGAAATGAAAAGGGTCCCTTCTGGTTCTGAGAACAGCTTGGGTCTGCCTATGCATGGATGTGGAAGCCGACATGGCCAAGGCCCTAGGGGAATTCTCACAAATGGCCTCTTACAGCCAGGAGGCCCAGGAAAACCGAGCAAGGGGGCCTGGGGACGTGGATGTGGAGAACCCAACAAGGTGGCCGCTCTGAACGGTAGTTGAGAGACCGTGGGCAAGTCATCTACCTCTCTAAGGCTCTCACTGGTAAAATAACACCCATCTCCTAGGGTTACTGTGAGGAATAAATGTAAAGTAACCGGCACAACATCTAGCATACAATAAGCAGCTTCAATAAATGTTAGCTCTGCTGCTATTCTCACTCTAGGCCAACGACTGGACCAAATTATCCTGATAAAATACCTAGTTGCCGGAAAGAGCAGGCTCTGCAGTTTCCCTTCCCCAGTCACTCTGACCTCCCCCTAGTTGAAAGGAGCCCCATTGTAGCAGGACCGTGGGTGGGGTATGTGCCCACAGAGGCAGATGCCAGGGCCATGGCTATGTGAGATTTCTCCCCTCCTTCCTAGGCTGGCAGTCAGGATGAGAGCCTGCCAGTGGTGAGTCAGAGGGGAGGACTGGGCCACCACCGTCTGCCTAGGACACCAGGTCACCAACACTTGGTTGTCCCCTGGGCAACTTCCCCTATCTGTCCAGATGTGAAGCCGAGGGTGGGTGCCAGCTACTGACGTGCTCATCTCCTCCCTGCTCTGCACTTTCAGCTGGACACCCCCCAACTGCTGCTGCAGCTTCCTCTTCTTCCCAGCCTCCAGGTCCTTGACCAGGCACGACTTCCTCTCTAACAAGACTGCTTCTCCCTTCCCTTTTGGCTTCTTCCAGATGATATGGGAAAGATACCAGCAAGACACCCCTTCCCCAAGAAAAGACAGGCAGGAGGGCATTCTGCAGATAACCTCAGTGACAGGGAATGAACTCTCCCCTAACGTCAACAAAACGCAGGGTCTTCAGGGCATGGGGGAAAGGGGTTATGAGGAGGAGCAGCCAGGAGAATGAAGCTGATGTCCCATTTAACATCCCCCCAGTCCAGCACACACACAATTCACACACACAGACCACAGTCCCTTTTCCCCCACCACAGCTGCTGCTCTGAGTGGTCTCAGGTTAGGGCAGAGGGGGTCTCTGCCACAGTTCTTAGGAAGCCAGCAGTTAATGGAATGAGCAGTCTGGAGTCTCAGGCTTGCTGTTCACTAGCTATATGACCTGAGGCAAGTCACTCTATCTCTCTGGGCCTCCGAGTTCTTCCTCTGTATTCTAAGGTCTTTTTCCATCGTAACTTTCCCTGCTGTTATCACGGTGAAATGAAACAGAGGGAAGGAGAGAAAAGGACAGAGCAACCCCATGTCAGCCATCCTGTCTCCATGCAGCCCTCTGCCACCTTGTCCCTTGGTCCCTCCCCAGGATTTTACCTCATCCTCATTCTCCACTTTTGGGTTGCTGGCTGTTCGTTTCAGGTTGCTGTTGAGACTTATGCTGGCGGTGGCATCTGACTTGGAGCGCTGGTGAGTCCTTTTAGAAGGGGACAGCCCTGTGTCGGGGGCTGGGCTCAGGGAGGGCAGCTCCCTCTTCCGGTGAGCTGGCTTCAGCTCATCGGAGAGGATCAGCTTCCGTAGCTTGGTCCCGCGGGAGTGTCGCTGGGTGGAGATGTGCATGTCTGAAGAGTACGCCCCGAGCAGCAGGGCGCACTGGAGGGAAAAGTTAATGCTCTGGCGGCAGCGGTGGACGATGTAGGGCTTGATGGCATCACCCACGTCCTCATCCATGTGGATGTACATGTTAAGTAACTGGGGCAGGTAAAAGTCCACGTCCTCATTGCGGAAGCAGAAGAGCCGGTTGCCGATGTAGGCCTGCACTCCGGGCTCCTTAGAGTTATACAGGTACGAGATGGCCATAGAGATGTCAAATAGTTTTGACTCAAACAGCCTCAGCAGCCAAGACTGTTTGGCAGAGTTGTTCTGCCGCCGCCTTCTTGATCCCTTGGCTGTGCCCGAGGCCACAGTGGCCCCCATCTCATCTTCCTCTTCCCTTATCTGGGCAGATGGATCATCTAGGCAACGGATCTTACTGTCCACACCATCCCCATTGACCAACTCCAGCGGGGTGCCTCTGCTACAGACGGCCACGCCTCCGTGCAAAAGCTTCACTTTCTCCAGCACCTCCTGGCAGGCCTTCTGGGCCACCTCAGGGTCAATCACTGAGAGTTCCCCGACCCCCTCCGTGATGACACTTAACAAGGAGCCCCCATTATTCCCTGGTGGGCTAGGAGTGGGCTCAGAAGTTGGCTTCAGAGGGGCGGGCTCCACTACCGTGTCTCCCATGGCCACAGCCAGACTTCGAGCTTCCAAGCTACAGGAGGAAGGAGGGAAAAAGGAAAAGAAAGGGAGACACATACACACACTGGTTAGTGGGGCCATCCTCAGGCTCTTCCTCCTCTGTAAAGCCCTCCCAGGTATCGCCTCTCCTTCGGTCTTCCTGGACTCCTTAAAATCAGGTGAAAAGTTACCACTTCCCAGGAAGCACTCCCTGGCTACCTCCACTTCTCATCCCTGCATTACTCTTCATTCCTTCTGTACTCAGCAATCCAGCTTAGCCTCTGTACTTAACCTGTATTTGCAAAATGTTGCTTTATGTATATTATGCTTACATAGATTTACAAATTCTTCAGGTAGACTGTGGAGACATTCTGGTCTTATTCCCTCGTGCCTAAGTCTTCAAATACTTTCCTGTAGTCTTGCCCTTTCCACGTCTCCCTTTAAATGCCTGCCATCACCTTTTTCCTTTCCCCTCTAAGCTGTTATTTCCTTACTCATATAACACCCTACACACAGGCCCTGCCCATCTCACCTTTATTTCCTACTGAAATATTGATGCATTTTTCCGAGTTACAGATAACGTTCTTACCTTCCCTTTCAGACGTAAAGCTCCCAGGGAATAAGGGCCAGCAAACACCATGCCAGGCTTCATTTAGAAGAAACTGCTCTAAAACACCCATCACCAACCCTGCTGAAGTTGTGGCATTTCTCCGCTCATCTGTCTGCATGACATCATAACGCTCTACTCCAGTGGAAAGGGCCCTGGACGGAGTCAGACAGGCTGGGGGGCCAGCTCCGCATCATGAGATGTGTGAACTTACGCAAGCCACTTATCTTTCCAGTTTCCGTTTCCTCAGCGGCAAAATACCTACTTCTTACTGCAGCCATGTGGAATAAACAACTTCATGTGAAGGGCCTGGCAGAGCACACAGTACCCGTTGCCGCTGAGTCAATTCCAACTCATAGTGACCCTACAGGACAGAGCAGAACTGCCCCATATGGTTTCCTGGTGGATTCCAACTGCCGACCTTTTGGGTTAGCAGCCAAGCTTTTAACCACTGTGCCACACAGTAGGATTCAATAAATGCTAGCTGAATTCTAATCACCTAAAAGGTTAGTACACTGTGTGTGTGCGTGCATGTGCACATACATACAAGTATTGTTTCACAAGGGAGTGAATTAAGAGTTACACTCATGGTTTGAGAATCTACCGAAACATTCCACCAGCCCCCACCTGCCCCAACACTACTCGCTCCTCATCATACACACACTCTAAGGACTGGAGGGGCTCTGGGATGGCGAGAAGAAACCAGGCTGGGACTCAGGGGTCTAGAACTTCCAAGGGACAGGGAGGAACAAGGATCATGTAAGTAGGAACCCCTCTCTGGAGGAGCTCCGGGAGGCAATGCAGTGAGAGGACACTGCTGACGAAAACCACTGCCCTCAGAGCCTCGCCAAGTCCAGACCAGGAGAATCAGTGAGGAAACAGGAGGGAGGTTTAAGGCAGGGACTGGGAGAGGGACATTGTTAACATCAGATCAACCTTAGCTCCGGAGCCTGGCTGTAGCCAACGATGGTCTCAGAGGCCTCTTTACAAACATGCAAATACAGTAAGTCTAAGGCACACTCAAGGGCCTTTGGGGAGCTGAACTGAAGGTCATTTTGACCTTTTGACCTGGTGACTCTGGATGCTATACCTTGAGGAGGTGGAAGGAGGAGTCTGGAGCTATCGATTCTCTAGTCACTTGTCATTTCTTGGAAGACCCCCTTACAACGCCACCCTTCCAGTGCCTCTTCTTACATCTCTGAAACCGTTACATGGCAAGGCTACTTTGATCTGCCCAACATCATATAGTCCAGCTCCCTGCCTCTCACCAGTCACCACCTAAGAGTTGCCAGAAAGACAGATAGGGAACCCTTCTGTTCTCAGAGATCACTAAAAAGGGGATACTTCAGTTTCTCTTCTTCCAACTCTATCGAGCAAGAAGTTCATTCCCGAATTTAATTACCCTGATGCAGGTTGAGCTTGGAATCAGTAAGGTGGCAACTCTGTCACTATGCTCTCCCCCAGATTAACCAACGCCCTCTGAGCAGCAGAACCAGCATGGCTGCCCATGTGGATCTGTCTGTACCTGCATCCCTGGGCTGCATGGGAATAAGAATGAAGCTTTAATCATCCCCTGCCACACCTCTGCAGGGCCCTCTGCACCACACGGTCACACGGTCACTGTGACTCAACTATCTTTCAGATCTGCTTAGAAACTCACATGGTAGACCAGAAAAATTGTTCTACACAACCGACTTTTTTCTCAGTCTCTATGATTGACATATCCTTCCCTCTTCCTCTATTTCTGAGACTTCCAAGTCACCGAAACCTCCTGAAAGTCCTCTTTTCAAAACTGTCAAGGAAAGTGAAACCTAGACAATTTCCCACATACAATCTCAGACCTTACTAGGAAATTCAGAACACGGTCACCCTAGCTGATCACAACTGGGATTATTACTGGCACCAGGAAGGGAGCTAAGAATATCATCACCTCTTTCATCCCAAAGGCAAAAGAAGAAAAACTCCCAGGGTTCAGCTGGGAATCCACTTTCACAGTATTCAGAGGACCTTCCCACAGAACAGACTCCCCTGTTCTACAGCCTTTACTGTCCAGGGAAGCAGACATGCCAAGAGGTGTGAAAAACTAAACTCTTTCTCTACAAGTTCCTCCTCTAGAAGCCACCAAACTGCAGCTGGGCCTCCCTCTTGGCCTCTCTGGGACTCAGGGACTGCCTACATCAGAAGCAAGTCATGGGGGAAAGCGTATATTGAAGAGAATAGGGTTTTGTCAATTTAGACAGTAAGAAATAAGAAAGGGTTTCTCTAAAACCTAAATTCAGATATGGTCCTTGACATCAGTTCATTCATTTTCAAAGGCAAAGAAAAAATGGCTTTAATGGGTAACCATTCTAAAGAAAGTGAATGGAGTAGAAAGCCAAAGAAATAGGGAAGAGGTCTAATATTTATTACCCTTCCCCTTGTAAGTCAGATAAATAAGGAAAAATTGAGAAAAGAAAATCCAAGGCCTTAATATCGAACTACTCCTGTGGCCTTCAGGGCTAATATTAGCCTCCAGTCACCATCTGGCAAGGATGTTGAGACAACTGTACCCAAAGACGCCCCACACCCTGCACTAGGAGCCTAAACTGGCCTTCCAGTCAGACTGGAAGGGAAACTGCAGCATCTCCCCCGCCTAGCAGCTGCCTCCTAGGAAGGAGGGAGGAGGTGGAAGGAATGCTGACAGCCGCCTGGACTCCACAGTTCATGTCTGGGCAATCCAGGGAATCCTCTTCTGAGCATCAGGGGACTGTTACAGGTCAGCTGCAGAGGACAGAGGGGATCTAAGCACATGTCTGTGGAGAAGGTCTCTGCAGGGAGGGGATGCTGTCACTTCACCTGGCTCCCTACTTCTCAAGGCCGCAAAAGATTCTAGGCAAACAACCTTCTCCAGGCCTCCATTACAGGACTTACTGGACTGGCCTCTGCTAGGACAGGATAGTAAAGGGCCCCAAATCCCCTCACCCAGTTAATCACCATTCCCTTCTTCAAATCTTTCTCCATGGTTTAGACAAATATGAACCGCTTCAGACAAATCTCGATGTTTTTATATGTGCCTAGAATGGCCTTTAAGATATCATCTGATCTAGTGCTCTGCCTCCAAGTAAGCAGGGGAGTTCAATTTTCCTCTTCCTTTTAAAGATCCCTTTGAGATGGATCATGTGAGGTGGAAAAAGTGTAAGGGAGCTAATACCTTCATTTTACAAAATGGGTAGTTAAGAGACTGTTCAAAGTTAACAGAAAAGAAAACAAACAAACTTTTTTTAAGTTAATGGAAAAGAAAAAAACAAACGAAAAAAAACCACACAAAACCCAAACCGGTTGCCACTGAGTAGACTCCAACTCATAGCAACCCTACAGGACAGAGCAGAACTGCCTCATAGGGTTTCCAAGGACTGGTGGTGGATTTGAACTGCCAACTTTTGGTTAGCAGCCAAGCTCTTAACCACTGCACCACCAGGGCTCCAATGGGTAAGAAAGTGAAGCTAAAATATATTACTTAAAGTTATACAGGTGTCCAGTAGAAGAAACAAAAATAATGAAAGCTAAATCCTCTTTTGTAATAATTAATACATCAACAAACAGAGGCATAAGCAGTTTCTTTAAAGTGATGGCATAACCTTCAGAACTAAACACCGAGGTAATTAAAAGAAGTTAACTCTGAGGGAGCAGGAATAGGGATGAGTGGAAAGAGACTGTTCCTTCTTATCATAAACTCTTGGATTTGTTACCAACTGCATGTATTCCTTTAATAATAATTTTTTAAAAGAGGCTACTTTTTCAAAGAAACCCTCTATCACCTTAGGCTACTTGTTCTTCTGTTGAGAAGTTCCTCCTCTGTCTTGAAGTCTAACACAAACCTTTCTTTAAGGAGGCCTCAGCTCATCTTCTCTTTGACCTCAATGTCAAGGTGGAGATGGAGTACTCCTTTTTCCTTGCAGACTCAGGGCCAAGCTGTCAAGCAGGCTCAAGCCCCACCAGACACGAGGTAAATGCTTACCCGAGGCCCCAGGGGTGGTGGCATCAGGGGAGAGGGCATTCTCAAGCTGCTAGGAGAAGGGCAGGGAGGGCAGTGGTCTCAGGGCAGTTAAATCAATATTGAATCAGGCTGGGAGCTCTCTGCACAGGGCCATGAAGCTGGTATAAGCAGACTCCAGCCAGACAGCCCCAGCCAGCTCTGGGAGCCCATGCTGAAACAGAGATGGGGAAGGAAGCAACCTGCACGTTCACCTCTCCCTGAACTGTTCCTCCCCCATGAGGCCTCCACTGCACTGACTAGGCCCTCTCTTGTTCCATGCCAATTATTGAAAGGGTCCTCCCAAACCTCTTTCCCAAATCACAGAACCTCAATTTACCGCTTTGGATGGTGTTCAACAAACATGTTCTCTCCATGCAGTGTGAACCCAGCTCTGAGTAGGGAGCAGGGAAGCTAGGGGAAGGATGATTTCTGGTGGGGGTGTTTTCCAAACTGCTCCTAAAAAGGGGTATTAGGAGGAGCCTGCACTCTAATAAGGAGGAGGAAGACAAGGGAGAAGCAGGACAAGGTGGCATGACTACTTCATACTTCAGATCAGGCCTGGAGTCGAAACATGAATGGATGTCACAGGCCCTCTTCCCTCTTACAGGCCAGGACAGAGACATGGCATACACACAAGGCAGCAAGTGGTTTCCAAAGTCCCAGATCACTCCATGTTCTCCTTTCCAGCCAGCGTCCTCCAAGGGCTTTCCCACAAACATACTTTCTACCTAGAGAATCTGCACTGGTGGATTAAGCTGACAGCTCAGGAGGCCAGCAACTTAATGTAGTAGGAAAAAAAGATAGATGAAGGAAGCAGGCCTGGAGCTTGTCTTTCAAACTGACTTACTCTTGTGGCTTAGACTAGAAAGAGCCAACAGAGACCAAGAAAACAGGAAAATTCTCAGGATGACTGAACTGCTCCTAATAAATACCTTTTGTCTGATGAACCTAGGACGTTTTGTAAACAAATAAACCAAATTTAATTTCTCTCCCAACCCACATTCAGCTGTTAGCCTGTTACTGCACTGATGCCTATCGAGTGGGCCATTTTCCCCAAAGGTCACTGTAGAGGTCAAGTGAAGAAATCACATGCTGAACCCAGGAGTCCTAATTCCAAACGTACAAGCTCTTTCCATTATCTCACATCCCTCTTCCCAGTTACCACCCCCCAATCCCACCCCAGGCCTGTGCTCTCACGGAGTCAACCAAAACTATTCTACTAAGCCACAGGCACGTAAACTGATTCCTCTTGGCTCTGGACAGGGGTGGGAAGACATTCTATTCTGTGATCCCTTTAAAACAAACCCACAATTAAATAATCCACAACAAAATTTCTCACAACCTCATTCAGTTTCCAGGCCTGTTCATCCCTGCCAGGGGTTGCTCCTCAGTAGTCAACAAAGTGTAATCTGACAGAGACTTCTTCACAATTTGCTCCATCCTTCAGAAACACCCTTCTGTCCAGAAAAGCCTGAGACAGCTGAGGCTCCCCCTCTTCCCCACACATTTTCTTCTTAGTTCAAGGTTTAGCTGATCCTGAAATAAGTGGTTTGTGGAGATAAAGAGTGTGAAGGAGAACACAGAGAGACCAAAGGGAAAACAGAACCAAATGTCACAAGGATCAGGCAAAATCCTTGAAACTCTAGGGAGAAGGCATCAAAAGTTGGAAATCCTGAATGGGCAGGGGCACTGTCAAATCTTTTATTTCCCGCAGAAACAAACCTCCAGAGATTGGGGGGATTGAGAAGGGGGAAACAGAAGCTAAATAAAGTCACACGGATCAGACAGCATTCCAAAGAAGGGTGAGGATTATGGTCAAAGCAGAACGCAAACAGTACTTTGGAAATGATGATGAGGGCCTTAAAGCCCTGACGGAGAGGAGGCTCGGCAACTCTTGGAAACCAGGAGTTGCTGGGTGGGTGGCTGGCAGTGAAGTGACAGAATCGGATGAAACAGAAGAAGAAAGGGCCACATCTTCAGCTGAGGGAAATGGGAACCCAGTGCTGGGGCGGCAGAGACCTCGGAGCAAACGCGCGAAGCAGGAAAAGGGATAACGGAGAGGTCTATGGGAAAGGTTTGGGGCCGGAGCACAGGCGACGAGGAAAGACAAGCAAGGATGCACATACAGAAGGCATCCTGACATGGAGGGGTTCAAGACTTCGGAGAAAATAATCTGAGACGGAGGCAACGGGGATAGAAGTCAGGGAGGGGGGAATCCCCGGGGCAAGGGGAGGAGTTAAATAGAAGAGGAAGCCAAAAAGCAGAGGAGGGTCCCAGGCCTAAGAGCAAAGAGGGGAGAAGGAACCCCGGGTGCAGCTGACACCGGGAGGGCAGTTTTGTAGTCGAATCCAGGCTGGGGGGTGGGGGTCGGTAGGCTGTGCGGGACAGGGTGAGAGGACCCCCCCCAAGAGGGCAAGGGTAACTCACGGGGGTGGAGTCGCTTACCTCCGGGGGACTCCCGCGGAGGGGGTGCGGGCGGTCGGGGTCGGGCTGCCGGCACCGCCGCCTCAGCAGCAGCGGCCGCGCCCGGGCTCCATTGGCCGCCTCCGCTTCCCTGACAGCAGCCGCGGCGGCTGCACCAGGCCCTGGCTGCGGGGCTGCCCTCGGCGCTGCCTGAAGGGGCCTTTGCGCTGCCTCAAGTTCGACCGGGCCGCTCAGCCTGCTCTTCCTCCCTCCGTACAACCAAGAGAAAAAAAAATCCCCAGCAGGTATTGATGTGAGATTCCTCTCCGGAGTCCAAGCCCTTCTTCTCGAGGTCGGCTTCCCCCGCTGCCCCGACGTCAGGACCCTACCGACCCCATAGTAACCTATGAGGCGGGTGAGCTGCCCGGAGCATGCCTGTTCAGAAATGTAAAAGGGGGCGGGGACGAGAGAGTTGGAAGCTGAAGAGGGAGGAGGGCGAGGGGAGGAGCCTAGGGTTGGGAGGCGGGGCCAATCTTTGGGAGGCTGACCTCAGAGACGGCGTTTCCGAGATTAAGGAAGCCGAGAGGGAAGCCTCTTTGCAAGATAAGGGGCCGGCGCTCCCGGCCGTGCGCAGACGGAGGCGGGGAGGGCGTGTGCGAGTGCGTGCGCTGTTAGAGAAGTACAGGCATATCGCGTACTTCTATAGGTACATGAACTTGCAAATTATATGTAAATGAGCTCGTTTTCGTTGGCCACCGAGTGACCGAAATTGCAAACTGTAGCATTCCCCCCCCCCCCCCCCCGTCCTACACCGACTCTCAGCAAATCAGGAATGGACCAAGGGAGGGGAGAAGAAGGGAGGACCGGCGGGGAGGACAGTCACCCTCCGTACCCTTTTCCTACTCGCCTTTAAGGACGGCGCCAAGATCACGCCCCTTACCGCTTCGGGAATGGCACGGTCCAACCACGCCAGTCTTTCCGCGGTTAGCGGCCGGACTGGAGGCCGCGGTTCAGCCTCCGAGGTCCTCCGGCCTCGGACGCCGCCAGGGCCAGGTCGGAAGAGGTGAGTGAAATGACAAAGACTTGGAGGGCACAACCTCTCCTCCAAAACGAAACAAACCAAAAACCAAACCCCTTGCCGTCGAGTGGATTCCGACTCACAGCGACGCCGTAAGACAGAGGAGAACCGTCCCATGGGGTTTCCAAGGCTGTAAATCTTTATGGAAGCCGACTGCTGCATCTTTCTCCCGCAGAGCGGCTGGTGGGTTCGAACTGCGGACTATTCCGATAGCAGCCGAGCTCTTAACCACTGCGCCTCCAGGGTTCCTGTTAAAATAAGACCAAATAAACAAAAACACGCCCTGTAAATGTCGGTTAGCATCGCTGATTGAAAGCTTTCCCGGTTCAGAGCCTCTGTCCCAACTCCTCGAAGGACCTTACTTTATGTTCTGCATTGAGACTAGTTGTTTGAGCCCAGATCTTGGATGCTTCCCTGGGATTTACAGGCTGATTGATTTGGGATGACTCATTTAACCTCTTTGAACCTCAGTTTCCAAGACTGCAAAGAGGCTGCAGTAATATTTACACCTTACAGGGTATTGTGGTGATCAAGAGACTGCATATTACTACTGTATTACTATTACTGGGACAGAAGGGTGACGAAGGAGCCCTGGTGGCGCAGCTGGGCTGCTAACCGAAAGGTTTGCAGTTCAGATCCACCAGCTGCTCCTTGGAAATCCTATCGGGCAGTTCTACTCTGTCCTATAGGATCGCTATGAGTTGGAGTCACTCGATGGCAACGGGTCTTTTTCTTTTTCAGATGAACAGAAAAAAGAAAAGAGGGTCACTGCTTCAGTGTTTAATTGGAAAGCAGAATAAAAAATAACAGCTTGAAAATACATATGAAAAACATGTCACATATGCAAAAGTAGAACAAATGAAGTACCTCATTGCTGAAGGAGCATAGAAGAGTTCAGTTAATACAGAAGGCCTAGCCACTCAGTGTCGAGTGAATGAAAGAATGAATGGAAGGCTTCTCAGAAATACTGTGAGCTACGTCTTAGATGTCGGATATGATCCAGCCAAACAAAAACGAGAGGATTGTAAGGCTAAAAAATTGTGTGAAGAATAGAACTGGAAATGTGCTGAAGGCTAGCTAAGGTAGGAGTCCAGTCATGGAAGACAAGCAAAGTAAGAGGCATCGAGTGGCAAGGATAGTTTAAATTTGTCACCACTGTCTGGAGTGGGGGGGAATGGCCAGTCCGCTTGTCAAACCCAGCCCTTGGCCAGCTTCCAGCCAGTTGTCAGGCACATGTCAAGAGGTGATGAGCCTGCTTTAACTTAGGGTTTAAAAGTCGACAGCACCTCCGGGGTAGGGTTCTAAAGGGCCACAGGACCAACCTTTGGCAACATTGCACAAAGAGACGGGCAGCTGCTTTTTATAGTAGGAAGGTTTTTGTTTTCCAGTGACAAAAACGACTTCAGGAACATCTCTGTTCTGACAGAGGAAGGAGCTTTTTCTAACTTCAGGCAGTTTTAAGTCCTTTATTGACCAGGTGAGACTCCCCCATGCCCCCCCACCCCACACAAAGAAGAGTTTGTTTCAACTTGTCTGTATTTCTAAGGCTCCGTCTCCGGATGTTTCTTGGCCATCTTTGTCTTTCTGCCTTTTTCTGGAATTTTTTCATCACGCTGTTTCCATCAGTCTCCCGTCCGCTCTAGTCTGAGCTCCTCAGGCAGGAACGGATTCATCTTTGTATCCCAGCTCTATCCCGTTTCTACCACTGGGAAGAAAATTAATATATACTTGTCGATATAGCAACAGGTTGAATGCAGAAGCAGATATGACGATCCAGCTGTGTTTTAGGCATTAAATAAATTTCCCAAAATGTAAAACAATGCCAATCATCTCACTTGATTTTTTTTGGGGGGGGGTGGGAAAATATATTTTTCACATATGAATTAATTTAAAATATTTTGACAGAATTTTTTTTCCTCCCCATTTGCCTTTCTTCCTTTCTTCTCAGTCCTTGTCAAAATTTAAAACAAGGCTGTTCTTTTTGTTTTCTGTATTAAATGTCAAAGCACAGCATCTGATACTAGAACTACTCAGCCCATCAAACCTTTTTTTTTTTTAAAGTTGGCTTTTGACAGAAAAAATATCACTCACCTCTTAGGCCCCAGGGTGCCACTGCAGGTGTGTAGATGGTTTGGCACGGATGACATGATCCTGTGGGAACCCATACTGGCCTGGGTGCACGTGAAGCCTCTTGCTTTGGTGGGTATGTATATGTGTGGCACATCAGAGTGAGGGTGGGGCAGGAAAGTACCAGTAGAGCAGGATAATGTTATTTGTCTTATTTAAATTGCATCATATGGGGGAAAGACATTGGCTTATTATTCAAGTTGATTAAAAAAAAAAAAAAAACAGGATCCATGTCATACTACAGGTGAAAGAAATTAGTGAATCTTTCCCCTGAATCATAGACATTAGGGGCTTTTATTCAAGGAAAAGAAAAACAAGCAGCTATTGCTTGATCCCTTCCTGTGTCTGAGTACAAGTACTACCTCATTTATTCTTTCTTACAACCCTGTGAAATAGATTTTATCTGATTTTATGGAAACAAAGCGTCAGAATGGTGGTCATTTTTTTTCAAGATTGTTTTACTTTAACCCATGATAAGAAATGTTTTATATCATGACCACTGAAGAACAGGTCTTAACTGAAATAAAAGTTTCAGGAAACAATACTTACCCTTACTACATGCAGTGAACTCAGTATTCTATTTCATTTGTTTAAAGTGCTGTTTGCAACCTGTTAAATGGATTTCACAACCCACTTAGGGGTTGCAGTCCACAGTCTGAGAAAACTGGGCTAAATAAAATGTTCAAAATCATATGGTAAGTGGTAAAGCAAAGATCTGAGCCTAACTCATGTTCTTCCCAGGAAATGATTGCCTCCCCAAGAACATTTTAAAGAAATAACTGCATTATATATATTTATGCTTAGCTTTATTCCACTGGATAGAACCAGCAAGATGATCTTAGATAAAGGAGTAGGCCTATTGGGGAACCATGAGGCAAAACCCTGAGACAAATAATGACAGAAATTTCCCCATTTAGTGGGTATGTGAATGTGACATTTGCTTTGATTTCTAAAGAAAGCTGATTATTAACCACAAAAATAAACAACAGATCATTTATTTGGGACCACAGACTAAAGATGCAGAGTTGGTCTTGGTTTAATTAGTAGTAAAAGATTATTTCAAATTTCAGCAGATTGTATCTTTAATATTTGTGATAGAGCCAAAACAGGAGAAGACGACACTGGGAGGAGGCAATGGTGTGGGGGACAGGGAATTGTAGAAAAGGGGGAGAATGAGGAACGATAGCAGGGAAGCAGTAGGTAGTTCTCCAAGTTTCAGTTTAACCCTTCATCGAATAAACTGAAGCTTCCTCAAACTGCAGAATGATTTGTTTTCATGGCCGAATTTTAAAAGTATGGTGGAAGAGGCTACTTTAAAACCCCACAACACTCATGCAGCTCTTGCAGTCATCCAGCGTCCTGGTGTCCCGAAGTGGATGGATATATCCCCAATCCCAGCCATAGTGAGGACACTGTTTCCTCGGATGCTTCTCTCTCACTAGTACTTTATTCATCCATATACTTATCACCTGTCTGTCAGCAGCCTGGTCCAATCCCGCAGCTCCTCCCATGTGGATAACCGCAACAGCTGCCTGGCTGGATCCTTTGACTCCAGTTCTCCATGCTCAGAAGGAAACCTCATACCATCCATTCATTCAACAAATACCTCTAACGGCTGTGTGCTGTTTTCTTCTTCTGGTCTGTCTGTCACTATTCTTCATACACACCTCTTATGCCTGACAGGTCTCTTTCCTGTATTGTACTGCCATGCCTTTATTCACACCCCACACCCCTACCCTCTGCTTTTCCTGGAATGCCCCCTCTTTTTCACCTATCCAAGCCCTGCTGACGTTAAACTCAAGCTTACCTTTTCCATGAAGCCATCCCAAGTTACTCAGCCCAAACTGCTCTCTCTGCTTATAGCTCTTACACAGTGGAGTGAAGAGCATAACTCAGCTCTTCTGTGGTGTTCTTCCCTTGCTTTATGAGGTAGACTTGTCCAGCTAACTCCTACTCACCTGTACTGGGAAGCAGTCCCTGATCCCTGCCTGACCTACGTGTGACTCCTTTGGCTCCCACAGCATGCTGTGCTTGTTTTGAACAGAATTTACACTGTGCTAAGATCATTATTTACTTGTCTGTCTTCCCAACTCAAATGTTTGAAGAGTCTAAGTCTTACCAACTTTTCGTGCCAACCTTCTAACACAGTGCTCAGCACTTAAAAAACAAGAGGGAAAATGTCAAAACCACAGTGATGGACTCCTTCCCACTTCTGGCAGCATGGGTAAGAGAAAGGTCCCATGAAAATACAAGTAGATCCTGAATCAGTTACCGCAAATATAATTTTTAGCATACTGCTGGGTTCATTAGAAAGTATGGGGAATCCCTAAAGGAAAAACAAAACATTCAGCTGAAACCTCAATGAAACATGAGTTTAACATGCAGTAGAAAAAGCAGGTTTGCACTGGGGTCAAATGCTAGAATCAGCGCTATGAGCAGAGTTTAAGCCTTGGGTCTAACCAAGGAAGGAGAGAAAATCTAGGCCTCCTGAACTGAACTGGGCTCTTGAAGGGGCTAACATGGTCCCAGGTCAGAAGCATCCCCCAGCTCATGGCAGAAGCAAATGCAAATCCTCTCTGGAGGAAAGTACCCCCAATTTAGACCCTCAGAATTCCCAAAGATTAAGTTTTAACACAATTTGAGACCATAACCCCAAAATACAAAACATACAAGGAAACAAATTACTGTGAACAGGTGTCAGCAGAAAGCAACAAAAGAGATGGACATTCACGATCAGTTACAGAATATAAAATAATCTCAACAATTTCAAAGAATTGGTATCATAGAGACCACAATCTCTGAGCATGTGATTAAGTTGAAATCAACATCAAAAAAATGATAACTTTTTAACTCTCCATACATCTGGAAATTTATGAAACTTTTCTAAACAAGTCATGAATCAAAAGAAGTCATAGAAGAAATTTAAATATTCTTATAACTAATAATGGCAATCCTGTATAACATAGAAGAACTTGCAGGGTGTAGAGAAACAGGTTCTTGAAACTTAACAACAGCAAAGAAGACAGAAAATTAGCTAAGTGTCAAAATTAAGATGTTATAAAATTAAACCTAAAGAAAGCAGGAGATACTATAGGTAAGATCAATAATTAATGAAATGGGAAACACACAAGGAAGCAGATCAGCAAAGTCCAAAGTAGTATCCGAGACAGACAAACACATTTCGGTGCAATTCACCAAGGGAAGAGAGAGACAGGGAGAAGACACGGGCAGTAGAAATGAAAAAGGACATGACCACCCAGAAAACAGGCGAAAGATAGAATACTGCATGCCAAAAAAAGACATGAAATGCACAGTATGTTAGAAAAATATTTTACCTGAACTGACTCCAGAAGAAAACACCAATAGCCTGTCATAGATACACTGAATGAATAGTTATACTTTTTTTTCCACAAAGAAATGCCAAACTCAGACAGCTTTACAGGTGACTTTTACCAAACTTTCAAGGAACACTTCATTTCAATCTGATAGAAACTCTTCCAGAGAGTAAGAGGGGACAGTCCCCAATTCAGAGTGCATACAGACCAAAAGAACCATCTTAAAAACCTTTTTAGAAATATTACTAAAAACAAAGGCACTCACATACAAGAATGTTCATAGCAGCGTTGTCTGTAATAGCAAAAAACTGGAAACAACCCACGTATCAACTGGGTAAGCAAATAGCTAAACAGCTTGTGGTTTATGTACCTGGTGAAATATACAAATGACCATGAACAAATCAGAGCTATCTACAACAACATGGACGAACTTTAGAAATGTGACATTTTTGTAAAGCAAAAATAAACAATGCATTATTTACTATATATATATATATATATATATATATATGGCTACATATATAAGTATCAAGTAATTAATACACACAAAATTAAGGATAGTAGTTACCTCTACAGAAGAGGCAGGGGGACAGGACAGGGGAGGAACACAATTCAATGGTATTTTTAATGTTTTAATGTGTAAGCTGGGTGATGGGTCCTAAGTATTCATTTTATCATTATGCTTCATAATTTACGTTACGTATGTTCTTTATAGATGTCAAACATTCCATATTTTTTAGAAATCCATTGAAGTGGACGTAAGTGAACAAATGAATCTCCCTGAAAGAAAATCTATTTCTTGGTAAAACCAAGATTCCCTGACAGAAGCTACTCTATGCAAAAGACAAAGTAGATCCTCAATAAACATTGGTTTACTGCATTTTCCCAGGACAAACCTATAGGGTCTGTATTCTTTCCCCATTGGCGCTCCTTGAAATGCTGAGCTACTTCCTTCCATACATCAAGATTCTGGCCTAAACCCCACACAGCTATGCCCAGAGACTGACACCTGGTGGATACAGAATGAACTTAATGAAATGCCCAGGCGGTAAATCTACTTTTCTTGGTGAAAGTGGCCGTAGGGTGGGGGATAACGGGAACGGGAACGCTAAAACTCATAAACAGGAAAAGGAAACAGCCCCCTCTGAGAATGTAGGTGAAAAAAGGGATTGTCATCTTAAGGGGAGAGTGGAGAGTCCCTAAAGGAGCATGAATTCCCTTCTGTTCCTTCTAGACTAGAACAAGAGGAAACAGGTCGCAACTGCAGCAAGGGAAACCAGACAGATGAGAAAGCAAGCAGGACCAGCTGATCGCGTGAACTTCATAGTACTAGCCTCCTGGGCTAGCAACTCCCCCATCACACCCTCCGTTTGGGGAATCTGTGTGATTCTGAAGAGGCCGGTCCTTTTTAAGAAAAGGTGCAGTCCATGATGTAGAGTAAGCAAATCAGCATATAGCATCCTCATGCCACAGTGATTAGTTAGGGATGGACATGTGACCCAGGCTGGCCTGATCAGAGTCAATCTTGGGGCTTTTGCTAGGATTCCTAGCACAAAGATGCCCACTCTTTCTGGTTGGACATAAACGAAGAAACATGTAATTCTAGGAGTGTTGGCAGCCATGAAGTGGCCCAGCCTTAAGATGATCCTATGGAAGATGGAGCAGAGAGAATAAATCAGGTATTCAGTGACATACTGAGCCACTGGATCAAGCTTCACCTGAAGCTAGCCCCACCTCTGCACTTCACCATTACTTGAGCCAATAAATCCTTTTTATTTTTAAGCCAGTTTCAGTTACGTTTTCTATGATTTAAAACCAAAATATCACACATACCCTATTCCTACCTTCCCACAGGACAGCACAGGGATCCAGGTAAGGTCACTAAAATTTACTGGTGATGTTAAAGGCAAGAGGATTAAGCTGGGTCAGAGGCAGGCACTAGGCAGCAGGTAAGACTGGGTGACTCAGCTGTCTAGACAAGAGAACAGACTCCCTCAAGGAAAGATGAGCCAAATAAAAAGCAAGTGCAACAAAGGCTCTGCTAGGCAGGCAGAGCTGACGTAGCTACAGAAACACTCTTCCCCACCTATCACGGCGGTGTTGCTTTGGGGTCTTTACGCTCATGGGGTAAGGAGCTTTGAAGCACGCGCCCCTTTAAGTCTTTATTACCCTGGGCTGCAGTCTCTTCCTCTCCCTTCACCAACCGAAGAGCCTCCTTCTGGCTTCTACTGCCCTTGATGACGCTCACTTTAGGAGCGACAAGAAGAATCTTCTCTTCCGCTTCTTTGGTATGCCGGGAACTGGAGCCCCTTACTCCTTTGGAAATAGCACCATCTTCCCGACCCTGGGCGAGCACTGTCCCCTTCCTAGCCTCTCCCATTAGCCCTGGCCTCTCTGACCCTCCAGCTGAGTTGCTTTCCCTTCCAGAGCCCCAAGTCTCCAGTGTCAACCTGGAGGGCTGGGCGGAGTCCACGGCAGCTGCTGACTTCTCAGGAGTAGAATTCCTTTCCTTGCTTCCACCAGATTTTTTTCGAGGGCGCCCCCGTTTTCTTTTGGCATCGGCTCCCGTATCCTCCATATCCTGCTTTGCTGCTTTAGCTGGCGGGTCCTGCCCACTGGCCTCGCCCACAGCTACCTCAGCTGTCCTCTTGACACCCTTGTCCTGGGGTCCCGGGTCACCCCCTATGCCTACCTCCTTGTTCTCTGTGCACTGGGGCTGAGGGAGACCCACAGCTGGTGCTCGCCCAGGCCCAGGCAAAGCAGGAACAGTTGGTAAGATCATGTTAATGATGGGCACAGCTGCTGGAGGCCCCCCACCTCTACTGGGCAGAGGCAGCGTAGCCACCTTCAGGGGGCCTGAAGGAAGCCTGGGGGCCAGGATAGGCGGAGAGACTCGGATTGGCTGAAGGTGTGAGCGAGGGGTCCGGGGGAGGAGCAGCGGTAGCCGAGCCACCAGGGCGTTAACCTGCGGGTTACTGGCTGCTGGGGCTGGGGTCTCTACTACGTTCTTCTTCCTCTCTCCACGCACTGAGGCGCCAGCCCCAGCCCGGGGTTCTAGCTCCTTGGGAGGCTAAAAAGTAAAGAGAGGAGCACAGTAAGGGATGAAAACTGGGCACTGAAGGGAACACAGGCACACGACAGGAAGTTAAAAAAAAAATACGGGACACACCAGGGGCAGGATATAGCAAGCCCCCTAGCCCAGGGCGGTGAAGTCCAGGGCATCGGCCTCCTGACCTGGGTTGGTTTCTCAGGCTTCTTCTGGGCTCCGGCCTCCAGGTTCCCCACACCATTCTTGGACTTAGATGACCGTTCCCGAGGAGCATGTTCGTCCTCTTCTGCAGAGGTACCAGGAAAGGTAATAAATTGAGAATGGCACCAACTGAGGAGTGGAGAGGGAGGCGACTCTCACTGACTGGCAGACTAATGGAGACGGGAAAGGTGGAGGCCTGGGGCATGTCCTGGAAGGGTCTACAGGAATAGAAGGGAAATCGAGGTGTCTCTATCTTATATGTGGGAGGGCCTTTCAAGTTGAAAGCAGTGGACGGTTTCTTGGAACATAAGGGAGGGTGCACCCACCGGCAAGCCCCACAGCCTTGAGCACGTGAGCGTGAGCAGATCGGGCGGAGATAAGATGCTGCTGTAGTAGGAAGCGGGCAACCTCCACGATGGAACTGAAGGACCTTTTCAGGATTCGCTCCGCCCAGTCACAGGTCAGGGCGCAGGCTGCCTCTACCAGTTCATCCCGAGGTGCTGGGGTTACTTCTGGGCCCATTTCTGGCTGCAGTTGTAAAGGACATGCCCCATCACACTCCCAACTAAAGGACCTCTGCCCTCTCTCAGACACCAATATTGTCCATAGCTGACACCAGATCAGACGTGGGATGGGAGTGACTCTACCCAGCCCATTCAAGACACCCACAAGTTCTCTGCATTCTCTGCCTCAGCATAGGGTAGGCAAAAGGGCACAGCCTAGACACCCAGCAGCTATGTCTATAACGACCCAAGCTCTGTTAGCCCTCAAAACATATCCCAAAGACCCGTGGGAGAGCAGGGTGGAATCCAAGTGTGATCTGTTACTTACACTCTCAGAACCCTTCAGGTCAAGTCCAGGCAGTGGGGGCATAGACACCAAGGTCTTTCTTCGAATGCCACTATAGCAGTATCTGGTGTGAGTTAAGGAGCAGCCAGTCCACGGGGAACTCCAAGACTTAGGAAGGTTACGCTGTTTCTACTCCCAAGTTCTTCTCCCTAGCTCCCTATCCCCAACCTCTCCAGCCAAGGATACTTGGACTGGCCCCGGCCACCAAGCCTGCGGGCCTTGATGTCAGGGAAAATCTCCCTGATGATTTTGCCAAAGTTGGCTGTGCTGAGCGGACGACAACAGGCAAGGCTCTCACAGTACTTCCTGAATGAATGAGACAGGATGGGGAGATACTCAGACAAGGCAGCCAGGGCTGGGTCCAGATCCCCTGGGTCCAGACCTAGGGATCAAGTCTGGGAAGCCCTTTAGGAAATGAGGCTTCTTCGAGGCAGGGAGCTCCCCAGGGGTGAGGGGTAATTCCATGCCCACCCAGCCGCCCACCCACCGATAGGCATCATAAACGCTTTGCTTTGGCAGGCAGGTATCAGCGTGCTCTTCTAGGTGGTTACGGATCCACCTGTAGGCATACATGTACTCCTCATTGCTGAGTGTACTGGGCTCTGAGCTGCAGAAAGAAGTAAAAGGGACAAGGGTTACCAAAACCAAACATTGTCCTGGTTCTATCCAAACCACTACTTCGGTAGGTGCTGGACCAAATGAGTTCACCCAGAATCTACCTGTCCCCAGTAAACCAAACTGGGGCAGGGACCTTGGTTCTTGATCAAAGACAGCAGTTATGAGTCTTCCTATTCACCCGGCCCCTTCCCTGTGAGCCTTTCTCCAAGAATCAGAACCCCTGACACCTAGAACTCTAGTACCAAACCCACCTTTTGTCTCCGGTGCTGGGTCCTGAGGGGAGCTGAAGGTAGAGATACAGCTTGTCGTTGTCTGACAATTTCTGTACATCTTGCTGAGGTGGCAGGAGACACAGGCAGGAGAAATTGTAAGGCCAAGAACCCAAGGTAGGACCCCCTGATTCTTACCATCAAGTCTAGTTAACTTAGGGACTGTCAGGCTGAAACAAGCACCTTAGAAATGATCTAGGCTGGATGTTCACTGTGCTCTGAGGGCCCCTATGGGCTACCGTGTGGAAGAGGGAGCAGAGGGGATCACCTCTGATTTACCTGTACTGGTCTACACAAGAGGTCAGAGAGAGAGGAAGTGAGATGTTCAAGGTCAAAACCAATTATCTTCTGACAGGCCAGACCACACTGCCTCTCCCACATGGACCTTTCATTTTGCCTGTATCACCCTCACCATCCTCACCCCCAACCCCATCACTCTACCGCTCCCTCCCCCAAAACACTTACCAGGATCCCCTCCACTTTGTTTTGCACAGCCTTGCTGTAGGGAGAAGGAGAAACAGGGGGATTGCACACAGTTTTCCCCATCCCTTTAGCTGACTGCTAGGGAGGGGAAGAGGTGCTCAAGAATGGCCTCCACAAGGCAAAAACCTCCCCTGGGTCAGAGGCACCTGCCCTGTTCCTCTGCAGAGAAGTGAAGTACTGCAGGGATCTCCACCTAGGACTGGAACAGGATGTGGAGGTAAGGATGAATACTTACGAAATGGAACCTCGGAGCCTCTGAAGAAGGGTGGTGGGTTCGCCAGTCTCCGCGTGACCTGGGGGGGCCCTCGCCCCAGTCTTTGGGCTCTTAGCATCAGGCTCGTCTTCTGCCATCCCGGCATGAGGGCTAGGGTCGACATACAGGACATGAAGGCTGAATTCACACTGGCCTTCCCTTCCCCCAGAGACCCCAGGGCACGCCTCACCTCTCTACCCAGAAAGACAGAGAAACAGAAACAAAGCCTCGGAATTTCCCCGGGGGTCTTTTTCTCACCATTGCCTTCGCCCCAAATTAGAACCACCCCATTACTTATCCAGGCCCACATATGCCCGAAGAGACCTTTGCCATCTCCATTCTGTCTGCCCCCACCCTTCTGAAGTCTCCTAAATCTGGAAAACTGTAAAGGAAGAGATAGGGGGATTGGAAACCCACGCTAGAAAGAAATCTACATTTCTGCCTCGGACCCCCTACTGCCCTCCGCCCCAAACCACCACCACCACAAAGTTCTCTAATTCTCTATTATCCCCTCACCATCGAATCTGCCTGGGAGGTCAGAAAGGATACCAACAAATTCCGCCCTTCCAGGCTTGAAGAAACCCGGGCCCAAGTTCTCATTACTCAGTCTCGCCACGGCTTTTCCCCGCTGCTCCCCCTCCCCACGCCGCGGCCCCTACGTCATCCCCCTCACATCCCATCCTCAGGCGCGCCCCCACCTCCCTCTCTTCCCCCTTCCTTCAGTCCTCGGTTGCTGCAAAGTGGGGGGTTCAGGCAAGCGGAACTCAGGGGCTGGGCGAAGGAAACCCGGTTGGGGGAACCGGGTCCCAGATTCGGGGCACGTGGGCAGGGGCAAAGAAGCGGTTGAAAATACAGCCCAAATCTTTTTCTGCTCTCCTCCCAACTCCTACTGCCCCCTCCCTACCTCTGAATAGTCACCTTCCAACACAAGCAACAATAAGCGTAAGAGAGAAAGAGAAACTACCTCGCAGCCACCTTCACTCCAGCCCAGCCCCACGGTCCTGCCCGGGCTCGTGCGTTTCTTTATTTTCTTTTTTCTGAATGGTTGTAACAGCCCCAATCTGCCTAGATACACGGTCAGCCTGCTCTATCATTGGTCGCTGCTGCCACCCGGAGACAGAAGGCGCCCGGCTCGCACCAGCGGCCGCAAAAATCTGCCTGGTAACAGACTCTGATTGGTCAATAGGAGAGGGAAAATCCAAAGTTGGTCGTATTTGAGTCAAGATGGGGAAGTCCGGGTTAGGTTTCGGTTAAAACTGGGGTCGGTTGAGACTGCCGGTTCCAAGAGGTTCTTCTCTTAAAGGGACCGCAGGACGAAAAGACCAGCTGCTTGTCCCCCTTTGGAGCTTTATTTTCTTCTGCTCTCCCCTCCTGCGTTCCAGAGACGACGGAAAGAAAAGCATCAATAAATGATTAACTAGCCCTGGTGGCGTAATGGTTAAAGCGCTCGGCCGAAAAGTCAGCGGTTGGAACCAACCAGCCGCTCCGCGGGAGAAAGGTGTGACAATCTGCTTCTGTAAAGATTACAGCCTTGGTAAGAAACCCTATGGGGGTAGTTCTACTCTGCCCTATAGGGTCCCTATGAGTCGAAATGGACTCCACGGCAGTGGGTTTCGCTGTTGTTGTTTTTTTTAAGTGATGGAAGTTCGCTGTAAGCTCATATAACCCCCTTTTGATGAAAAACCAAGTTGAACCGTCGTCGTCCCCCCCCC
The DNA here is from genome assembly GCA_030035585.1 of Dugong dugon. Classification (NCBI taxonomy): domain Eukaryota; kingdom Metazoa; phylum Chordata; class Mammalia; order Sirenia; family Dugongidae; genus Dugong; species Dugong dugon. The sequence goes on along the minus strand of CM057462.1, from coordinate 196,023,679 downwards.
CCCCCCCCGCCAAACACTCACAAACAAACCCGCAAACACAGGGGCTCTTGTTCCTCACTGAGAGTCTTCCAAAACCTCAGCAGTTGTACCACGTTTAACTAAGATGCTCCCCCTCCCCCCTTAGTGAGCTGTGGTTTCCCTTGTGAACTCTATTTCCTTCCAAGAAGTTGCTAAACATTTACATTCCCGCGGTTCTGCATCTGTGAACATTGGAATTTTGACCGACTACCCCAGAGAGTGCTGGATGCCCACACGAGGGTTTTACCATTCGAGAACGTTGTACTGAACAGATCGTGGGTTCTTAAGACGTTTTTAGGTCATGAATCTCTTTGCAAATCAGATAAAGCAACGGACCCTCTGCATGAAAAATGCACAGACATACACAGGAAGGGACCAAGTTTTGCATCTAATTTCAGGTAAATCACAGACTCCAGGTTAGCAGCCTCTTGAGTGGATGTATTTTGTTTTGCGCAGCAGATACATTTACACCCAAGGCCCAGTTACCCAATCAGCAAGGTATGCAAGGGCCCGATTGTGCCTTCCCCCAGTTTGCAGTGCACAATTTCACCTGTGCCCACCACATCCAAGCTGTGGTGAAGCCTACATGAAACTGCTCACCACAGATTAACAAGTAAGTACATTAAGCCCGCACCTGCCTTGCTCAGTTCACACCTGTACCTTGCTTACTGGTTAATCTGCCCCTAAAAAAACAAAAAGAAAAAACCTGTTGCCATCAAGTCCATTCCAACTCATAGCGACCCTCTAGGACAGAGTAGAACTGCCCCACAGGGTTTCCAAGGAGCTGCTGGTGGATTCCTACTGCCAACCTTTTGGTTAGCAACCAAGCTCTTAACCACTGAGCCACCAGGGCTACAGTTTGCCCCTGGTTACACCCCAAATCATATTTTTAGTCCTGACTTCTAATATGTTCTCTAGTCTTATCATCATAGTGCTTTTAAAAAATTTTTTTTTTATTGTGCGTTCGGTGAAAGTTTACAGTGCAAATTAGTTTCTCATTCAAAAACGTATACACAAATTGTTTTGTGACGTTGGTTGCAATCCCCGCAATGTGTCAGCACTCTCCCCCTTTCCACCCTGGGTTCCCTGAATCCATTCGTTCAGTGTTCCTGTCCCTTCCTGCCTTCTGTCTTTGCTTTTGGGCAGGTGTTGCCCGTTTGGTCTCGAATACTTGATTGAACTAAGAAGCCAGCTTCTCACCTGTGTTACTGTTTTTTATAGGCCTGTCTAATTGTTGGCTGAAAGGTGGACTTCGGGAGTGGCTTTAGTTCTGAGTTAGCAGGGTGCCCAGTCTGAGGGTGCCTCTAGTCTCTGTTAGACCAGTAAGTCTGGTCTCTTTTCGTGAGTGAATTTGAATTTTGTCCTACATTTTTCTCCTGCTCTGTCTGGGACCCTCTATTGTGATCGCTGTCAGAGTGGTCGGTGGTGGTAGACGGGCACCATCTAGTTCCTCTGGGCTCAGGCTGGTGGAGGCTGTGGTTCACATGGTCCATTACTCCTTTGGGCTATATTTTCCTTGTGTCTTTGGTTTTCTTCATTCTCCTTCGCTGTGGACGGGCACAGTGCTTTTGTAAAGAGGACAGCAACGCAGCCTGATTGTCAACACCATTGCCCTCTACAGCCCCCATATCCCTACTACCAGCCCCTGTGGGTACTGAGGGAATCGTGGAGTTGGAGGAATAAGGATATACTTGTAAGAAGATTTTTTAATAACAGCTGAAATTTCTATGGTGTTTACTCTGTGCCAGGCACCCTACTAGATGCTAAACAAACAAACAAAAACCCAAACCAGTTTTTAGGGAGTTAATTCTGACTCATGGTGACCCCATATGTGTCAGAGTAGAACTGTGCTCCATAGGGTTTTCAGTGGTTGATGTTTCTGAAGTACATCACCAGGCCTTTCTTCCAAGGCATCTCTGGGTGGACTAGAACCTCCAACCTTTTGGTTAGCAGCTATGTGTCCCTGTTTGCACCACCCAGGGACTCCACTAAATGCTAAACACCTCATGTAATGCTCACAGCAACTCTATGACCTAGAGGTACTATTACTATCCCCATTTTACAGATGAGGCGACTGACTCAGACACTGAAAGGTTAATAATCTGCCCAGGGCTACACAGTTAGTAGGTGATGGACTCAGGATCTGAATCCAGGCTGTCTGGATCCGTAATCAATACAACTCAAATCAAAATCTCAACAACCTTTGGGAGTAATTCTGCCCAAAAGCATTTTTTCTTTGTGGAACTGAAAACCTGGAGCTAAAATTGGTAATAGGACCAAAAGGGCCAAGAATAAACAAGATATTCTCACAGCTAAACGAGGGTGGGGGAACTTGCCTTTCCAGATGAAGAGTTTTTATAAAGCTTTGTAATGAAAACAATGTTGTATTAGTGTAGGGACAAATTACCTAATGAAACAAAATAGGGATCCCAGAAACAAACCCTTGCATATATGGAAAACTGATCCGTGACAACCGACATTGCAAATCAACAGAAAGTAGATAGACTTTTCAATAAACGGTGTTGGGACAATTGGTTATTCATACAGAAAAAAATACATTTCTGCCTGTGGATTTGTTTTCTTTTTTAATAATTTATTTTTGTTGTAGATTTTCAGCGTACACCAACAATTTCTGTTCGCACAACTCATTGACATTGACGTTGATTGCAGGCTTCAAGTTATGCGGCCATTGTCACCCTCCTTTTCCAAATAAGTCTTCCCCCACTAACATAACTCACTGCCCTCTAAACTTCCTATCTAACCTTTTGAGTCACTGCTGTCAATTTGATTCCATATAGGAGCCTTCAGAGTGCAATGATTAAATGTTCGGCTGCTAACCAAACTATAGGTGGTCTGAACCCACCGGCTGCTCTGTGGGAGAGAAGACCTGATGATCTGCTTTCGGTAAAAACTACAGCCTAGGAAATCCTATGGTATGGGGCAGTTCTACTCTGTCACGTCGGGTCACTTGAAGTCAGAATGGACTTGAGGGCATACAACGATACAACAAAGATAGTGTTTAGAAGAGCACGGTGCTCAAGGCAGACATTCGTTACTAATTAAGCTATACTACTGTTTGGTTTAAGGAAGACTTCAGGGGATAGTTGTGGTTTCAAGTTTAAAGATTATCTCAGGGCAATAAGTTTCAGGGGTTCATCCAGCCTCAGTGGCTCCAGAAAGTCTGGATCCCCTGACCATGGATTTTTTTAAACAAACATAAAAATGCCAAGCCATAAAGGAAAAGGTTGATAATTTAGATAAATCAATATTAAAAACTTTATTTTAAATACTACTCTACACAGAGTAAAAAGACAAACTACAAATTGGGAGAAGATATTTTCAAGACATGTAACTAACAAAGGATTGTTATCTGGAATTTATAAAGTCCTCCTACCATAAAAATATAAAAAGATAAGGAGCCAAGTAGAAAAACAGGTAGAAGCCATGAACAGGAATTTTATAAAAGAAGCAGAAATGGCTATAAACATACGAAAAGTTGTTCACTCTCTGTAGTAATCAGGAAAATGCACACGAAACCACAATAAGATACCATTTCACACCTGCTGGACTGGCAAATGTTTTAAAGCCTGGTAATACTGAGGATGGCCTGGCTGTGGATAATTGGAGCTCTCATTCGCTGTTCAGTGGGAGTGTGATTTGGTATAACCCTTCTGGAAAATAGTTTGGTATTACCTGGGAAAGTTGAATATGTGCATGTCTTAGGGTACGGCAATTCTACTGCTAGATATATGCCCTACAGACGCAGGCAATGGTGTTTATGGTCTCACTGCTTACGTTTAGCAAACATCTGGAAGCCGCTCAGACGTCCGTCAACAGTTCATATGATGGAATGTTATAGAGCGCTGGAAGTGAATGAGCTACAGCTACAAACATCCACATGGAGGAACTTCAGAAATGCAGTGAAAGTGAAAGATAGGAGAAAACATACAGTGCAGTGCAATTTATAAAGATTTAATGGCAGGCAAAATTGAACAAACACTGCTTGTGCATAAATACGTATGTTGCACAGGAAATAAAACAATGAAAAGCAATAGAATTATTACCATAAAATAAAGGATAGACATTATCCCTAGGGGGCAGGGGTAAAGAGGTTTGGGAATGGTTGTTGAGTAGCCAATCAATAATGTCTTGCACAGGTTCTCATTTAATTTGTTTTCCAAATGGATAATCTATTATGTCAATATGTTTCTAATTTCCTTTTTATGATAGCTATATTTCCTTTTGCAGTTTTGTAATGCACTTTTATCGTATACTAATCCCTGAGTGGTGTGAATGGTTAATGCGCCAGGCTGCTAGCTGAAAGAGTGGAGGTTCTATTCCACCCACAGGCACCTCCAAAGAAAGGCCTGGAGATCTCCTTCTGAAAAAGCAGCCACTGGAAACCCTACAGAGCATAATTCTACTCTGACATGCACGGGGTGGCCATGAGTTGGAATTGCCTTGATGGCCACTAGTGGTTTTTATCATTTTATCTTTTCTAGTTGGTTGTGTTTCTGGACCTGCTTTTCTTTTCTTTTTTTTTTCTGGTCTGGAGAAGCTTGTATTTGAGTATAGGAGATATTTTTCAGGTATAATTTCAATATAATGTCACAAATGTACTGACAATATACGGACAAATTTCCTTGGGGTCACTGAGCAGGGCCTTCAGCTCAGCGTAAGTTTGGGGATGGCTGAGGAAAGCCTCCTAGAGGAAAGGGAAATGAGCTGTTATCAGTGCGGACCTGTAGTTCTAGCCCTATACTAACTTCCTGTTTATAACACACTTTCCCACACACTGTCCCATCTGATTCTCACAACAACCCACTGAGGTAGGCAGTATTACTGCTCCATGTTATGTACAAGAAAACTCAGATTCATTTATTTTAAGTGTCGTGCCCAAGGTCAGATATACTTAGGAAATGTTGAAGCCTGTATTTATTACACCAGATTGCTTGATAAATTCTATGCTCTTTTCACTATTCCATCTTCTCATTTCCCTCGACCTTTTTTTTTTCTTAAATATATATATTTTATTGTACTTTAGATGAAGGTTTACAGAACAAACTAGCTTCTCATTAAACAGTTAGTACACATATTGTTTTATGACATTGGTTAACAACCCCACGACATGTCAACACTCTCCCTTCTCCACCGTGGGTTCCCTATTACCAGCTTTCCTGTCTCCTCCTGGCTGCTAGTCCTTGCCCTTGGCTGGTGTGCCCCTTTAGTCTCATTTTGTTCTATGGGCCTGTCTAATCTTTGGATGAGGGGTGAACTTCAGGAGTGACTTCAGTACTGAGCTAAAAGGGTATCCAAGGGCCATACTCTCAGGGTTTCTCCAGTCTCTGTCAGACCAGTAAGTCTGGTCTTTTTTTTTTTTTTTTTGTGACTTAGAATTTTGTTCTACATTTTTCTCCAGCTCTGTCCGGGACCTTCTGTTGTGATCCCTGTCAGAGCAGTCAGTGGTGGTAGCCGAGCACAACCTAGTTATGCTGGACTCAGTCTGGTGGAGGCCTTGGTAGCTGTGGTCCATTAATCCTTTGGACTAATCTTTCCCTTGTGTCTTTAGTTCTCTTCATTCTCCCTTGCTCCCGAAGGGGTGAGACCAGTGGAATATCTTAGATGGCCACTCACAGGCTTTTAAGACCCCAGATGCTACTCACCAAAGCAGGATGTAAAACATTTTCTTTATAAACTATGTTACGCCAATTGAGCTAGATGTGCCCTGAGACCATGGTCCCCAGCCTTCAGCCCAGTTACTCGGTTCCTCGGGGAATTTAGATATGTCTATGAAACTTCCATGACCTTGCTTTGGTCAAGTTGTGCTGACCAGTATTGTGCACTGTCTTGCCCTTCACCAAAGTTACCACTTACCTATTGTCTAGTTAGTGTTTTCCCCTCCCTACCCCTCCCCTCCCTCATAACCATCAAAGATTGTTTCTTTCTTTGTGTAAACCTTTGCATGAGTTTTTCTAGTAGAGGTCTCATACAATATTTGTCCTTTTGTGATTGACTTATTTCACTCAGCATAATGCCCTCCAAATTCATCCATGTTGTGAGATGTTTTGCAGATTCATCATTGTTCTTTATGGTTGCGTAGTATTCCATTGTGTGTATGTACCATAGTTTTAAAAAAATTTTTTTATTGTACTTTAGGTGAAGGTTTACAGAACAAATATTTTCCATTAAACAGTCAGTACACATATTGTTTTATGACATAGGATAACAACCCTACAACATGTCAACACGCTCCCTTCTTGGCCTTGGAGGAACTTTTTTTTTGGTGAAAATATACATAGCCAAAGATACACCATTTCAAAAATTTCTACATGTACAATTCAGTGACATCGATTACGTTCTTCCGGTTGTGCTGCTATTCTCACTTTAGATGAAGGTTTACAGAACAAAATAGTTTCTCATAGTATCATAGTTTGTTTATATTCATCTGTTGATGGGCACTTAGGTTGTTTCCATCTTTTTGCTATTGTGAATAGTGCTGCAGTGAACATGGGTGTGCCTATGTCTATTCTTGTGATGACTCTTATTTCTCTAGGATATGTTCCTAGGAGTGGGATTGCTGGATCATATGGTATTTCTACTTCTAGCTTTTTAAGGAAGTGCCATATCGTTTTTCAAAATGGTTGTACCATTTTGCATTCCCACCAGCAGTGCATAAGAGCTCCCATCTCCCCGCAGCCTCTCCAACATTTGTTATTTTCTGTTCGGACCTTATTTTCTTTTGTTGATTCCATATATCTATTTCTCCACCCATAGCATACTGTTGTAAGTAATGTACTTGTATAGTACGTTTTCATATCTGATGCAGAAAGTCTTCTCTTATTAGTTTTGTTCATTAAAAAATTATTCCTATATATGAAAGATTGTATTTTCCAAAAACAGCACAGCATTTCCAGTCCCGCATGCTATTGCAGAAACTTGCCACTTCCCCATCCAGAGATGGAATCTATTTCCTGTCCCCTTGAACCTGGGAAGAACTTTGTGGCTGCCTCAATGACTGGAACATGGTGGCAGGGATGCTCCAGGACTTTCAAGTCTGGGTTAAAACAGGTGATACAACTTTCTCCTTGTTCTCTCTCTCGGGACACTCATTCTTGTGGCCTAGCCACCGTGTTGCGAGGAATCCAAGCGGCCATAAAAAGGCCATGTGTGGGTGTTCTGGCCACAGCCCAGGTGAGGTCCCAGGTGACAGCCACACCAATCACCAGACATGTGAGTGAGTGAGCCATCAGATGAGTCTAGCCCCCAGTCTTCAAGCTGCCCCAGCTGACACGGAGTAGAGCAAAAACACTCTGTTCCTCCTGGGCCAATGTCCAAATGACAATATCCAAAGTACAGATTTGTGAGCAAAAATAATGTCATTGTCTTAAGCCACTAAATTTTGGGATAGTTTGTTACACAGAAATAGATAACCGGAACACTGTGCATTCACGTTTCCAGATTAATTTTGGAAAAAGCTTGTCACTTTTCATAAAAAAATCTCAACCCTCTCAGGTAACATGTTCTGGTAAGTATCTTTTTACAAACAATGCCCATCTAAACAGAGGTTTTTTGCCCTGACGGGGAACATAACAGAGAGTCCCTGATGGAGCAGGAGAAAAGTGGGGAGCAGAACTCAAATTCTAGTGAACAGACCAGACTTAATGGTCTGACTGAGACTGGAGGAACCCCAGAAAGCATGGCCTCTGGACTCTCTGTCAACTCAGAACTAAAACTATTCCCGCAGCCAACTCTTCAGACAAAGATTAGACTGGACTGTGGAACGTAAAATGATACTCGTCAAGAGTCTGCTTCTTAGTTCAAGTAGATACATGAGACTAAACGGGCAGCTCCGGTCTGGACGTGAGATGAGAAGGCAGAGAGGGTCAGGAGCTGGTTGAATGGACATGGGAAATCAGGGGTGGAGAGGAGGAGTGTGCTGTCACAGTATGGGGAGAGCAGTTAGGGTTATATAACAATGTATGTATAAATTTTCGTATGAGAAACTAACTTGAATTGTAAACTTTCACTTAAACTACAACAACAAAAATTGTATAAAAGATAGAGGTATTTTTGTTGCTATTGTAGTTGAATTTTGCTTTTAAAAATGGGTGTTATACTATTTTATTGTATGCGTGACTCTGAAACTTTTCTCTCTTAGCAATATGTTGCATATATTCTTCTAGGTCAGGTAGTATTTAGGGCAGAGTCAAGGTAGGCATCAAAATCAGTCAGTCAGGGAAGGAACTCCTAATAGTATGCCAGAGGATGGCCAGGAGCAGGTATTTAAAGCATGAGCCAGGCAGCCAAACTTTTGGCAGATGCAAGTAGGGAGGAGGGGATGTGGGGATGTAAGGACAATGGACTCACTAATCCCTGAGATAAGTACAAGTGCCTGAAGCGGCCTTTGGAGACTTACTGAATTGCAGTGTGGGGGAGGGCTAATGGAGCTCTGGTGGCGCAGTGGTTAAGAGCTCGGCTGCTAACCCAAAAGTCGGCAGTTCAAATCCACCAGTCGCTCCTTTGAAATCCTATGGGGCAGTTCTACTCTGTCCTATAGGGTCTCTATGAGTAGGAATTGACTCGACGGCAGCTGGTGTGTTTTGACCAAGAATGGGGTGGGCACCTCCTAATATTCTCTCATGTCCCTTGTCCTGGTGGACTAGGACTACATCTTTTTTTCTTTTTTTAATTGTACTTTAGAGGAAGGTTTACAGAGCCAGTTAGTTTCGCATTAAACAATTAATACACATATTGTTTTGCAACATTCATTGCCAACCTCATGACATGTCAACGCTCTCCCCCTCTTGACCTTCTGTTCTCTGTTACCAGCTTTCCTATCCCCTTCTGACTTCTTGTCCTTGCCCCTGGGCTGGTATGCCCCGTTAGTCTTGTATACATGGTTGAAATATGTGTGCTATTATTTGTTTTATGGGCCTGTCTAATCTTTGGATGAAGGGTGAACTTCAGGAGTGACTTCAGTACTGAGTTAAGAGGGTGTCTGGGGACCATACTCTCAGGGTTTCTCCAGTCTCTGTCAGACCAGTAAGTCTGGTCTTTTTTTTTTTGTGACTTAGAATTTTGTTCTACATTTTTCTCCAGCTCTGTCCGGGACCTTCTATTGTGATCCCTGTCAGAGCAGTCAGTGGTGGTAGCCAGGAACCATCTAGTGCTGGACTCAGTCTGGTGGAGGCTGTGGTAGTTGTGGTCCATTAGTCCTTTGGACTAATCTTTCCCTTGTGTCTTTAGTTTTCTTCATTCTCCCTTGCTCCCAAAGGCATGAGACCAGTGGAATGTCTTAGATAGCCACTTACAAGCTTTTAAGACCCCAGATGCTACTCACCAAAGTAGGATGTAGAACATTTTCTTTATAAACTATGTTACGCCACACAGTTTATAAAGACAATGTTCTACATTCTACCGTGGTGAGTAGTGTCTGGGGTCTTAAAACCCTGTGAGCAGCCATCTAAGATACTCCACTGGTCTCATCCCTTCGGGAGCAAGGGAGTGTGAAGAGAACAGGATACAAGGGAAAGATTAGTCTAAAGGACTAATGGACCACAGCTACCAAGGCCTCCACCAGACTGAGCCCAGTACAGCTAGATGGTGCCCGGCTACCACCACTGAATGCTCTGACCGGGATCACAACAGAGGGTGCTGGACAGAGCTGGAAAAGGATGTAGAACAAAATTCTAACACACACACAAAAAGACCAGATTTACTGGCCTAAAGGAGACTGGAGAAACCCCAAGAGTATGGCCCCAGACACCCTTTTAGCTCAGTGGTGAAGTCACTTCCGAGGTTCACCATTCAGCCAGGGAGTGGACAGCCCCAAAAAACCAAATGGGACTAATGAGGCACAGCAGTCCAGGGACAAGGACTAGAAGGCAGAAGGGGACAGGAAAGCTGGTGATAGGGAACCCAAGGTTGAGTAAGGATAGTGTTGATGTGTTGTGAGGTTGTTAACCATTGTCATAGGGCAACATGTGTACTAACTGTTTAATGAGAAAGTATTTTGTTCTGTAAGCCTTCATCTAAAGTGAGAACAGCAGCACAACTGGAAGAGCGTAGTTGATGTCACTGAACTGTGCATGTACAAATTTTTGAAATGGTGTATCTTTGGCTATGTATATTTTCACCAAAAAAAGAAAAGAAAGGTTGAGAAGGGAGAGGGTTAACATGTCATGGGGTTGTTAACCAATGTCATAAAACAATATGTGTACCACTGTTTCATGAGAAACTATTTGTTCTGTAAACCTTCACCTGAAGTACAATAAAAATAAATAAATAAATGAAATGGGAAAAAAAAAAAAAAACTGTTATACCAATTGAGCTAGATGTCCGTCGAGACCATTGTCCCCGGCCCTCAGCCCAATAATTTGGTCTCCCAGTGAGTATGGATGTGTCTATGAAACTTTCATGACTTTGCCTTGGTCAGGTTATGTTGACTTCCTCAGAATTGTGTACTGTCTTACCCTTCACCAAAGTTACCACTTATCTATTGTCTAGTTAGTGTTTTCCCCTCTCCCCTCCCCTCCCTTGTAACCATCAAGGATTGTTTCTTTCTGTGTAAACGTTTTCAAGAGTTTTTATAATAGTGGTCTCATGCAGTATTTGTCCTTTTGTGATTGATTTATTTTGCTCAGCATAATGCCCTCTAGGTTCATACATAATTGTGAGATGTTTTGCAGATTCATCATTGTTCTTTATGGTTGCATAGTATCCCATTGTGTGTGTGTGCCATAGTTTGTTTATCCATTTATCTGTTGATGGGCATGTAGGTTGTTTCTATCTTTTTGCTGTTGTGAACAATGCTGCAATGAACATTGGTGTGCATATGTCTATTCTTGTGATGGCTCTCATTTCTCTAGGATACGTTCCTAGGAGTGGGATTGCTGGATTGTATAGTATTTCTATTTCTAGCTTTTTAAGGAAAGGGACTACATCTTGTCTGAGGGTGTCCCTGAGCTTGGCAAACTCTCTAGAACCTTCTAGATGGCCTAGTGAACCAACTTGTGGAGCTGGCCATGGTGCTGGCAAACGATTGTCGGTGGTAGGCTAGGCTTTTCCAATGACACACTCACCTTTGCTATTTTTGCTCATCTAGCCTGGTGCCAGGACATGGGGTGGAATCTTCATGACTGTAGAGAGAGAGATCTTGTCAGGGGGGTTTAACAGGTATTGGTGATGATTGGGAGCCCTGGTGGCGCAGTAGTTAAGAGCTCAGCTGCTAACCAAAAGGTCAGCCGTTTGAATCCACCAGCTGCTCGTTGGAAACCCTATGGTGCAGTTCTAGTCTGTCCTAGAGGGTTGTTATGAGTCGGAATCGACTTGACAGCAAGGGTTTTTGTTGGTTGGTTGGTTGGTTGGTGATGATTGGATCACTAATTGCTGGTGCCTGAGTTGTCTGTGACAGGAGGGTCTCTTGTTTTTGGAGTGTTGGTTTCAATGACATAGGGTTATACATAGTGAGAAGAGATGAGGATCACAGTGAATGTAAATAGAGTTTTAAAAAAGTTTTTATTATAAGAATATTTCAAACATGCAAAATGAGTGAGAATAGTATAATAATCCCCCATGTACACACACCCATCATCCTGCTTAAACAATTATCAACACTTGATCAGTCTTGTTTTATCTATACCTTCCCCACTCTCCAGTTCGCCCATCTTGCCTATTTTAATGCAGATGTTCTATCATTTCATCTGTAAATCTGTAAATAGTTCAGTATTTATAGTTAATACTTCAGTTTGAGTAAAAGATACTCTTTTTTTTTTTAACATAACCTTAATGCCACTACCACACTTAAAAAATATCATCAAACGTTCAGTCAGTGTTCACATTTCCCCAATTTCCTAAAAAAAAAAGTCTTTTTCCATTGGTCAAATTAGGATCAACAAGGCACACATGCTGGAGGTTTGTCTGCCGCGGCCCCAGCATCTCTCACCCATGAGGCCTAATCAGAAGCCTGGGGCCTGGAACATTCCCTGATAATGGAGGCTGGGCAGTGAGCCTCTCTCCCTCTGTCCCGGTTTCTTCTCCTCATTGGGAGCCTCTTTCTCTGTTATGGGTATACAGTAAACTTTCTCTATACTCTACTCATGTGTATGTGTTATATGGCACCTGGCCAACTCCATTTCTATATCTGTTCCTAATGCAGAGGGAATGGGGTCCTTCAACTGCAACATGAAAGAGATGTGTGCAGAACAACAGCCCTGCATCAGCTGTGGAGACTGACCAGCTGGCCATAGGGGACCAGTGCCCATTGTTGAAGTTGATTTTGCAGTGTCTCTTCTCTATGTGAAAAAAGTACTGTTCCAACCAGTGCCTGTGTGTAAATCATGTTTTTTCCGGCGACAATGGACCTTGGCTTGACAGTTTGTCACAGCAAGCAGGACTGACACCACACGTTGCATTTGGTCGATGTGTTTCTTAAATCTTTCAAATGTACAGGTGCTCTCATCTCTCTCTCATTCTATAAGCCTTCTCTCTCTTGCAAATTATTTGTTGAAGGAAGCAGGCCCTTTGCTGTGTAGAATTCGCCACATTCTGGATTTTAATATTACATCTCTATCGTGTTTAAAAACTTGTTCTTCTGTCTCCCATATTTCCTGTAAACTGATTGTTCGGTTTTTTACACACCCAATGACAGGGCTCCAAAACATATATAAAACAAACTCTAACAGCACTGAAAAGAGAGATAGACAGCTCCACAATAATAGTAGGAGACTTCAACACACAACTTTCAGTGAAGAAGAGAACATCCAAAGAGAAACTCAGTAAAGACATGGAAGATCTAAATACCACAATCAACCAACTTGATCTCACACATGTATACAGAACACCCCATGCGACAGCAGCCAAGTATACTTTCTTTTCCAACACACATGGAACATTCTCCAGAATAGACCACATATTAGGCCATAAAGCAAGCCTTAACATAATCCAAAACATCAAAATATTACAAAGCATCTTTTCTGACCAAAAAACCATAAAAGTAGAAATCAATAACAGAAAAAGCATGGAAAAAAGATCAAACACATGGAAACTGAAGAACACCTTGCTCAAAAACTACTGGGTTATAGAAGAAATTAAGGATGGAATAAAGAAATTCATAGAATCAAATGAGAATGAAAACACATCCTACCAGAACCTTTGGGACACAGAAAAAGCAGTGCTCAGAGGTCAATTTATAGCAATCAATGCACACATCCAAAAAGAAAAAAGGGCCAAAATCAAAACATTAACCCTACAACTTGAACAAATAGAGAGCAACAAAAGAAGCCCTTGGGCACCTGAAGAAAGCAAATAATAAAAATTAGAGCAGAATTAAATGAAATAGAGAATACAAAAACAATTGAAAGTGTTCACAAGACCAAAAGCTAGTTCTTTGAAAAGATCAACAAAATTGATAAACCGTTGGCCAAACTGACAAAAGAAAAACAGGAGAAGAAGCAAATTACTTGAATAAGAAATGAGATGGGCGATATCACAACAGACCCAACTGAAATTAAAAGCATCATAACAGAATACTATGGAAAATTGTACTCTAACAAATTTGAAAACCTAGAGGAAATGGACAAATTTCTGGAAACGCACTACCTACCTAAACTAACACAAACAGAGGTAGAACAGCTAAATAAACTTGTAACAAATGAAGAGATTGAAACGGTAATTAAAAAACTCCCAACAAAAAAAAGCCCTGGCCCCGATGGCTTCACTGGAGAATTCTACCAAACTTTTAGAGAAGAGTTAACACCACTACTACTAAAGGTGTTTCAGAGCATAGAAAAGGATGGAATACTCCCAAACTCATTCTATGAAGCCAGCATAACCCTGATACCAAAACCAGGGAAAGACACCACAACAAAAGAAAATTACAGATCAGTATCCCCCATGAACATCGACACAACAATCCTCAACAAAATTCTAGCCAACAGAATTCAACAACATATCAAAAAAATAATTCACCTTGACCACATGTGATATATACCAGGTATGCAAAGATGGTTCAACATTAGAGAAACAATCAACGTAGTCCATCATATAAATAAAACAGAAGACAAGAAACACATGATCTTATCGACTGATGCAGAAAAGGCATTTGACAAAGTCCAACACCCATTCATGATAAAAACTCTCAGCAAAGTAGGAATAGAAGGGAAATTCTTCAGCATAATAAAGGGCATTTATACAAAGTAAACAGCCAACATCATCCTAAATGGAGAGAGTCTGAAAGCATCCCCCTTGAGAATGGGAACCAGACAAACATGCCCTTTATCACCACTCTTACTCAACATTGTGCTGGAGGTCCTAGCCAGAGCAATTAGGCTAGAAAAAGAAATAAACGACATTCAGATTTGTAAGGAAGAAGTAAAAGTATCTTTATTTGTAGGTAGTATGATCTTATACACAGAAAACCCCAAAGAATCCACAAGAAAACTACTGGAACTAATAGAAGATTTCAGCAAAGTATTAGGCTACAAGATAAACATACAAAAATCAGTTGGATTCCTCTACACTAACAAAGAGAACTTTGAAGAGGAAATCACCAAATCAATACCATTTACAATAGCTTCCAAGAAGATAAAATACTTAGGAATAAATCTAACCAGAGACGTAAAAGACCTACCCGATGAAAACTACAAGACACTACTGCAAGAAACCAAAAGAGACCTACGTAAATGGAAAAACATACCTTGCTCATGGATAGGAAGACTCAACATTGTGACAATGTCAATTTTACCCAAAGCAATCTACAGATACAATGCAATCCCGATCCAAATTCCAATGGCATTTTTTAAGGAGATGGAGACACAAATCACCAATTTTATATGGAAAGGGAAGAGGCCCCCGGATAAGTAAAGCATTACCAAAGAAGAAGAACAAAGTGGGAGGCCTCACACTATCTGATTTTAGAACTTTTTATACCACCATGGTAGTCAAAGCAGCCTGGTACTGGTACAACAACAGATACACAGACCAGTGGAACAGAACCGAGAATCCAGATGTAAATTCATCCACCTCTGAGCAGCTGATATTTGACAAAGGCCCAAAGTCCATTAAAAAGGGAAAAGACAGTGTCTTTAACAAATGGTGCTGGCATAATGGGATATCAATCTGCAGAAAATTGAAACAAGACCCATACCTCACACCATGCGCAAAAACTAACTCAAAATGGATCAAAGACCTAAATATAAACTCTAAAACGCTAAAGATCGTGGAAGAAAAAATAGGAACAACGCTAGGAGTCCTAATACATGGCATAAACAGAATACAAACCATAAGTAACAATGCACAAGCACCAGAAGAGAAACTAGATAACTGGGAGCTCCTAAAAATCAAACACTTGTGCTCATCAAAAGACTTCACCAAAAGAGTAAAAAGATAATCTACAGACTGGAAAAAATTTTTTGGCTATGACAAATCCAATCAATGTCTAATCTTTAAAATCTACAAGATACTGCAAAACTTCAACAATGAAAAGACAAATAACCCAATTAAAAAATGGGCAAAGGATATGAGCAGGCACTTCACCAAAGAAGACATTCAAGCAGGTAACAGATACATGGGGAAATGCTCACAATCATTAGGCTTTAGAGAAATGCAAATCAAAACTACAATGAGATACCATCTCACCCCAACAAGGATAGCATTAATCCAAAAAACATAAAATAATAAATGTTGGAGAAGTTGTGGAGAGACTGGAACACTTAGACACTGTTGGTGAGAATGTAAAATGGTACAACCACTTTGGAAATCAATTTGGCGCTTCCTTAAAAAGCTAGAAATAGAAGTACCATATGATCCAGCAATCCCACTCCTTGGAATATATCCTAGAGAAATGAGTCATCACACAAATAGATATATGCACACCCATGTTCATTGCAGCACTGTTCACAATAGCAAAAAGATGGAAACAACCTAGGTGCCCATCAGCAGATGAATGGATAAACAAATGATGGTATATTCACACAATGGAATACTGTGCATCGAGAAAGAACACGATGAATCCAAGAAACATCTCATAACATGGATGAATCTAGAAGGCGTTACGCTGAGTGAATTTAGTCAGTTGCAAAAGGACAAAAATTGTATGAAACTACTATTATAAGAAGTCAAGTAAAGGTTTAAATACAGAAGAAAACATTCTTTGATGGTTATGAGGATGGGGAGGGAGGGAGAGGGGTACTCACTAACTAGACAGTAGACAAGAATTAGGTGAAGGGAAGGACAACACACACTACAGGGGAAGTCAGCCCAGCTGGACTAAACCAAAAGCTGAGAAGTTTCCTGAATACAACCAAACACTTCGAGGGACAGAGTAGCAGGGGCAGGGGTCTGGGGGCCATGATTTCAGAGGACATCTAGATCAATGGGCATAACAAAGTTTAGTAAGAAAATGTTCTGCACCCCGTAAAGCATGGCCCCTGGATTGTCTACCAGCCCAGAACTAAAACAGTTTCTGAGGCCAACTCTTCAGACAGGGATTGGACTGGACTGTGGGACATAAAGTGATACTCGTGAGGAGTGTGCCTCTTAGCTCAAGTAGATACAAGAGACTGGACTGGCAGCTTCTGTTTGGAGGTGAGATGGAAAGGCAGAGAGGGTTAGGAGCTGGCTGAATGGACATGGGGAATGGGGTGGAAAGGAGAAGTGTGCTGTCACAGTATGGGGAGAGCAATTAGGGTCACATAACAATGTATGTATAAATTTTTGTATGGGAGACTAACTTGAAATGTAAACTTCATTTAAACTACAGCAATAAAAAAAATAAAAAGAACATGTTCTGCATATCACTTTGGTGAGTGGTGGCTGTGGTCTTAAAAGCTAGCGAGCAGCCATCTAAGATGCATCCGAACCCACCTAGAGCAAAGGAGAATGAAGAACACCAAAGACACAAGAAAAATATTAGCCCAAGACACAGAAAGGGCCACATAAACCAGAGATTCCATCAGCCGGAGACTAGAGGAACTAGATGGTGCCTGGCTACCGCCCGTGATGACCCTGAGAGGCAGCACAACAGAGAGTCCCTGAGGGAGCAGAAGAAAAATGGGGTGCAGAACTCAAATTCTAACAAAAAGACCAGACTTAATGGTCTGACTGCAACTGGAGGGACCCTGGAAGACATGGCCCCTGGACTCTCTGTTAGCCCAAAGTTAAAACCATTCCTGGAGCCAACTCTTCAGGCAAAGATTAGACTGGACTATAAGACATAAAATGATACGCGTGAAGAGCGTGCTTCTTAGTTCAAGTAGATACGTGAGTCTAAATGGACAGCTCCTCTCCGGAGGTGAGATGAGAAGACAGAAAGGGACAGGAGCTGGTTGAATGGACACGAGAGATCTGGGGTGGAAAGGAGGAGTGTATTGTCACATTGTAGGGAGAGCAACTAGGGTCACATAACAATGTATGTATAGATTTTTGTATGAGAACTAACTTGAACTGTAAACTTTCACTCAAAGCACAATAAAAAAATGTTATATAAATGGAATTTTACCCCATGTAACCTTTGAGATTGGCTTTTTTCACTCAGTATAATTCTTTTCAGATCCATCCAAGTTGTTGAGTATATTAATGGTTTATTCTCTTTATTGCTAAATAGTATTCCATGGTATGGATATACCACAGCTTGTTTAACCATTCACCCACTGAAGGACATTTGAGTTATTTCCAGTGTTTGGCTATTATGAGTAAAGCTCCATGAACATCCATATATATGTTTTTGTGTGAGCATAAGTTTTCATTTCTCTGCGATAAATGCACCAGAGTGCAATTGCTGGGTTTTATGAAAAGTGTATGTTTAGTTTCATAAGAAACTGCCAATCTATTTTCCAAATGGCTGTACTGTTTTACATTCTAATCAGCAATGTATGAATGATACTATCTCTGCATTTTCGCCAACACTTGGCGTTACCATTTTTTTTTTTTTTTGGCCATTCTGATAGGTGTGTAGTAATATCACACTGTAGTTTTAATTTGCACTTCTTAACGGCTAGTGATGTTAAACATCTTTTCATGTGCTTATTTCCCATCTGTATATCCTCTTTGGTGAAATGATTGTTCACGTTTTTTGCCCATTTTGTAATTGGATTGTTCGATTTTTTTGTTGTTGAGTTTTGAGAGTTTTTAATATCTTCTAGTGTCTTAGTTATCTAGTGCGGCTGTAACGGAAATACCACACATGGATGGCTTCAACAAACAGAAGTGTATTCTCTTACAGTCTAGTTGACTAGAAGTCCAAATTCAGGGTGTCAGCTCCAGCAGAAGGTTTTCTCTCTCTGTCGGCTCTGGAGGAAGGTCCTTGTCATCAATCTTCCCTTGGTCTAGGAGCTTCTCAGTGCCGGGACCCCGGGTCCAAAGGACGCGTGCTCCTGGCTCTACTTTCTTGGTCGTATGGGATCCCCTTGTCTTTCTGCTCGCTTCTCTCTTTTATATCTCAAAAGAGATTAATTTAAGACACAAGGAAGTCCTGTAGATTGAGTCCTGCCTCATTAACATAATTGCCTCTAATCCTGCCTCATTAACATCATAGAGGATTTACAAAACATAGGAAAAAATCACATCAGATGACAAAATGGAGGACAACCACACAATACTGGGTGGGAATCATGGCCTAGCCAAGTTGACACGTATTTTGGGGGGACACAATTCAATCCATGACATCTAGATACAAGTCCTTTGTCAGGTACATCACGTGTCCTTTAGATATGATCCCAGTAGTCTTCAATGGTTTCCTTGCTTTCTGGTATGACACGTGCTCAAGGTTCATCTTATTGAATAGAATTTTAAGCTTTCAGACATATGTAGAAATGATGTAGAATTATATGATCCTTTCTCTTTCTGAGAGTTCAGTTATTGAAGAGGACAGGGCAGAGACCTTGGAAAGGAAATTCTGGTAAGACCTGGTAAATTCCAAGACCCTCTGTAACGCCTTACTCATCCTGAACACGTCCTTTGTATTCGTTTATTCATTAAAGCATACTATATGCTATTATCCAAGCTAGGTGCTGGGAATAAACGAGGAGTTTCAATTCAATGTGACATGTGTTTATGATGAGGATAAGTGTAGGAGACTTTGTGGGCATTAAGAAGGGCCCTAAACCTGCAAGGGTCAGTGAAGGAGGCTTTCCAGAGGATATGATACCCTGGCCCAGATGGCAGCTAAGGTAGGGGAAGTGGATCTGGACTCAAGCTGAGGTGGCAGCATGTTTAGAGACCTCAAAGGAAAAGAAAGTGTGGTGCATTTTTGGGTTGGCCAGGCCATCTGAGGGGGCCTATATTGCTCTAATGTTTCAAACGAAAAACATAGCTGCAAAAGACTGAAAAAAATGTAGGATGATACCTGAATGTTGCTTAGTATTGTCTTGGGTAGAGAATAAAGGAGTGAATAGAATTATGACTTGGCTGCTGTCTCCTAGGTTCTTGAAACTCCATCTTGTTCCTTTTGTAATGAATTAAAGACCTAGTACAGAGAAGGGAGAAATCTCTGATTTGGTCAGGGTTCTAAAGCACCATCCATGAGAGGAGACAAGAGTGCCGTGGCCTGGTCTACTAGGTTGGCCCACCTTGATGTTCCCAGCTCTCCACATGGTCATGTTCCTATGTTCCAGGTAGGAGGTGATACACCCGACCTCCCAGCAGCAGCGTGTTCTCTGAGTAGTCACACCAACAGTGGAAATAGATTACACTATCTACGTTGGGGTTTAGGGTGTCTCCTGTCTGTGAGGCGACACATCACATTCTCCTAGGGGTGGTGGGTGAGATTTCTGTTTATCAAGAAAGGATGAGTTTTTTTTAAAAAAGTTTAAAAACGTTGACTGATATCCCCCCTCTTCAGGTGTCCTGGTGACCACCAATTAGCTTTTTTTTTTTTTTTTAATAGGATAGTCTTTATTTATTATTGTTTATAGAACAATTCAGTTGTATATTTTTCAGTGCAATGGGAGAACCCTCTACTGATTATTTTTGGTGGTAAATATATATATAACAAAACCGTTTGCCTTTTCAACATTCTTCATGTGTACAATTCAGTGATATTAGTTATGTTTATTATGTTGTTCCACCTTACCATTATGCATTTCCAATTTTTCCCATCACCCTGGACAGCTCAGTGTCCCCTAAGTCATAAGTCCCTCTTTTCCTCTCCTTGGCACCCACCCCTGGTAACCACTATACACTTGCCTATCCTAGGTATTTCACATAAGTGGAACCATATAATATTTATCTCTTTGTGATTGATTTATTTCATTCAGCATAATGTTTCGAGCCAACCTAGCTTTCTGAAAGGCAAAGCCTTCCGGGTATATATGGCCATAAAAGTGAGATTTTGGCAACATTACCATCATGTTGCAATCGCTAGCGGGAACTAGTCTCCACAACCTCCCTGGAGCCCTCCTCAGCCCTTTCCCATGCAAGACACAAGGGGCCAGCTGAGGTGGAGTCACAGCCTCCATGTCCCCAAAGCCAAAGGATCGGAGGCCCAGGTTCACTGTTTATTTCTTGGTGCTTCCAAAGCTCACGTGAGTGACAGCGCACAGTGAATGACACACAGCAGGGCTTGGTAAAAGGAGACACTTCTCAATATGCTAGAACAGCCTCACCTTGGCTTTGCTAGGACAAGCTATGAAGGGTTGGAGGCCAAGAGAGAGCTGAGTGAGGCCAGGTCCCTGCAGAGGCATGGAAGAGAAGGCTCAGAACGTGTGGCAGGCAATGAAGGGTGGACTTCAGATCCAGATGTCAGAGCTGCAGTCTCCCCCAGGGTAGCGGAGCTCGTGGGCCAGGGCTGGGCCATGAGGCTCCTTCCCAAAGTCTACCAGGAAGTTGGGGTTCAATTTTAGGCCTCCCTTTACTGTGTCTACATCAATTTGCAGCATCACGGAGCCTCCCCTGGTGGAAAAGGAGGAAGGGGTAAGAGAGAAGTCAGAGTGGACGCCCTCTTCCCTCAAGCAAGAGTGCAAGGGTGGGCTTCTGAGGAGGGAGCAGGATCTGAGGGGCTCTCTCTATGGGGCGGTGCTGGTGGGGCTGCCAAGGAGCCTTCAGAAAGCCAAGTGACACCTCTGGGAGAGGAGAGCTGGGGAGGGGAGCCCAGATTGCCTGCTTCTCACCTGATCATATCAGGGTAAAACTGCTTGTCCCAGGCACTGTACAGCGACGTGGTGACGTAGAGACGCTTCCCGTCTAGGCTAAGCTGGATCATCTGAGGACCTCCAGCCACGTGCTTCCCCTTGGGAAAACCAGGGGCAGACCCCAGGGTAACACAGGGGTCCCTAGGAGGGATCACGGGCACCACCCCGACCCAAGAGCGTGCTCAGACACTGCCCAACCCCCTCCCCTACATGTCCCTCAAGCAAGGATCCAAGATTGGCAATGAGTAGGAGGGGGCCTCACCTTGACCACCAGGGGCTCTGGCTGGGATTCCAGCTCCTGGTCCTCCAGCACTTGCACAGGGCCTCCCTTAACCATACTGCCCCCCAAGAACACCTGGGTGAGAGGTGGAGGGGGGACAGGAGGACGGTGGTGGGAGGTGTTGACATTGCAGGAAAAGCAGCTTGCCTCATCCGGATGCCCTCACTCCTTTCAGACACATTCCCATGGCTAGCCATGGCCCGCACCCTTTTCCCGCACCTCCCTTATTATCCCCCAGCAACTTCGTCCTCTCTACCCCATCTCCAGTCTCTTGACTTCCTTCCTCCCCCTTTCTGCCCGCCCTGCTAGGGCCCCACCTGTCCGGTTAAGCGG
This sequence comes from Dugong dugon, assembly GCA_030035585.1. NCBI lineage: Eukaryota > Metazoa > Chordata > Mammalia > Sirenia > Dugongidae > Dugong > Dugong dugon. The sequence goes on along the minus strand of CM057462.1, from coordinate 196,001,923 downwards.
GGCCTCTTCGGGTCAGAGATGTCATACTGCCGCAGATCCCCTTGAGCCCAGTTGCTGAAGTACAGGAAGCGGTCGTCCAGGGACACCAGGATGTCAGTGATCAGGCCTGGGGGTGGGGGTGTTCAGAGGCTTCAAGGACTCTTGTTCCCCAGGTCAAGAATTAACCTTTTAATTCCCACCCTCCCCTGGGCACTCACCTGGCATCTCGGGCAGCATCCAGCCCTTCACTTTCTTGGGGGCCACTTGGATCACCTTCTCTACCGACCAAGTACCTGCCTGCATTGAGAGGTGAAGGGTGGGGTTAGGAGGCAGAGAGGTGAGCTTGCCAAGTTGGGTGATGAGGGGTCAGATCTGGATCTCCCCAAGACCTGGGAAGGGAGACAGCAGATACAGGGTCTTCTGGCCACTAGGGTGTAACTCCTGGGCAAGCCCCTTCAGACCGGGGCTGTGTCTTCACAGCACCTTGCACAGTGTCCAGTGCTTAGCGGAAGCTCACTCAATGTTTTTTTAACGACTGTGCAGTTAGGGTTCAGATGGAAATTGGCCTGGGACTGGGAGAAGAGGGCCAGGACCTGTGGCCTTGCTTTTTGTCCTGGAGAAGCCTGGGCCGGTGGAGCCAGGGAGAGGGCCCCTACTAGGGAGCAGGGAGGCAGTAACTGTATGTTTACGGAAGCCTGGGCAGAGGTGCAGAGGGGACTGCTGGGAGAGGCCCAGAGGGTGCAGGTCACCTCATTCTTGTAGAAGCGATGAATGTTGGAGCTGAGGGCGCAACCCACGAAGCCCTGGGCAGCGTCCGGGTTGTGCAGGAAGCGGATCTCCAGGGGGATGAGCCCATCCTGCAGGGTCAGGGTCTGCACAATCTCATGGCGCTGCCAGTCCCACACGTGTAAGTGCATCCCGTACAGCCCTGAGGAGGCATGTGGGTGGAAGAGGGGCTCAGGATCTGGGAGGGTGATGGCATGGGCAAAGGCAGGGGCGCGGACCAGAGCAGAAGGTCGAAAATAGGTTGGGGGGATCAGAGAGATGCTGGAGCAGGCCAGAGCACTTCGCACGTCCTCTACCTTCACCCCAAGAGTTTGAGGTCCGCATGAGAGAAGTCAGAAGGCTGGAGGTGGGGGCCCAAGGCTCATGCTGGCCCGTGGGGGGTTCTTACCAGCCTCCACATCAGCGGGGTTGAAGCCGTCCCGTAGGACATTGGGTGCTGCCCACTCGGTGCTGATCATGACATTGTGTCGAGGCTGGTACCAGAAGTCATAGCCCATCGGTGCAGCAGCCCCAGGCTTCTCCCAATTCCCCTTCACCTCAAATGTCTCTCCATCCAGCAGCACGAAACCCCCTGAGCAAGGCAGGAGGTAAGATGGCAGGGGGGAAGAATGGAGGCACTACTCCCACCCACCTTCACCCCTGGGCATATCCATGAGGACACCTGAAATTCAGGTGTCCAAATGGGTGCCCACCCAGAGGTGCCCACCCAGAGGTGGCTGGGTGGGAGGTGGGGGCTCTTACTCTGGTGTTCCTACCTCCCATCAACTTCACCCCTCTCTCAGATCACAGGAGAAATGTTTATTTCCCTGTGCCAGCAGATCCGCTGGGACCCAACACCCTGCCGTTCTCTTGCCCAGTCTCCCACTGTCAGCGTGGATTCCTCCCAGTCTAAGCTCCGTTCTGCTCATCACATTTTTTAAACAGTGCGGACACATTATATTTATTTGTAATTCAACATCAGTGCCCAAAATATTGTCCCTTACTGGGTATGTTGTGGCACTTTGACATCTCTTTGCAAATACAACCCAGTGCTGATTCTCAAGTGTTATTAAATCTAGGAATGCCCAGCTTCTCCCATCACCTGGACAAAGCAGTCAAATGGGACTAGTGTGGGAGTCTTTAGCTGGATGACTTTCACTGATGTCCCACCCCAAGCTCTTGGATGGAGGGTTCTGATGTAATAGATAAGACTCTGAGAGACGTGTGTGGTAATTGGGACATAGGCTCTGGAGCCAGATTGCTGGATTTGAGTTCTAGCTCTGCCATTTATTAGCTGTGTGACCTGGGGTAAGTTCCTAAACCAATCTGCACCCCAGCTTTCTTATCTCTAAATCAGCACCTACCTCACAGGTGGCGTGAGCACACAGTAGCAACTTTGTAAGTGTCAGCTCTGATCACACCATAAATGTAATTGCAAAAGTGAAGATTGAGAATCCCAAGGAACGTGAGATGTGCTCACGGATTTGCAAAGGCTGACATTAAATGTATGTGTTTTCTGGGGCCATGGCTGTGCTCCCATCCCCCATGGCAGACTTCATCAGCCAAGGTTTATCTACACAGAAATACTTGAAACAACTGAACTTACTTGATTACGTTTTAACTATGGTGTGGGACCCAGGCCATTGGTCATTCCATCCCTCTCCCCACTTTGCATCTGCTCCTCCCACAGACAAGTTTTCATGAGCACAGATGTGCCCACAGTGCCCACAGGTACCTTTGCCATTGCCCTCAGGGTCTCCCAGGGAGCTGATCATCAACTCGCCACTGGCCAGACAGTGGCTAGTGTGTAGATAGCCCAGGTCACACTTGGCATAGATGTCCTTGGGCTCGACGATCTGGAGAGGGGCAAGGAATGGTGTCAGAATCTTACAGGGCCGGAAGTCCCCACTCCTGACTCCTCCACTCCCCTACTGCTGTCTGCTGACTTCATCCTCTTTTCCTTCAAGACACGGACACAACTCCCCCTACAGGAAGGTGGCAGAGTCAGGGAGACGCTCAATAATTCCCAGGCAGAAACCACTGACTTCTCCCCTCTGTCCTGAAGTCACTGTCAGCCCTGTGGGACCGTAAGCTTCTCCTGGGCCGGGACAATGCCAGTTGCCAGCATCAACTTGGTATCGATCACCAGTGGCCAGCACAGTGGGTGCCTGGCAGGCAGTGGGTTCCTTCTCCCTGTCCAAGAGCCCTGGTGGTGCAGTGGTTAAGCGCATGGCTGTTAACCGAAAGATCTGCGGCTCGAAGCCACCAGCCTCCATGGGAGGAAGAGGTGGCAGTCTGCTTCCGTAATGACTTCAGCCTTGGAAACCCTATGGGGCAGTTCTACTCTGTCCTACAGTGTCGCTATGAGCTGGAATCGACTCGACCCCAGTGGTTTCTCCCGAGGCCAAGGGTTCTCCCTCTCAGGGTGTAAAGAAGGCTTCTCTCTGCACTCCGGTGCCCCACGGTGCTGGATGGTGACAACTCTGCACTCCTAGGTAACCCTCCTCTGAAGTTAACCTCCCTCCCCGCTGCTGAGCCCAGATCCTGCCTGAGAACTGGCGGCAGCTGGCTTAGGGGTGGCTTCCGGACCAGAACAGGCTGCTCTGGGTGGAGGTCCATTAGTTTCTGGGCAGGCAAGGGCAGAGAACGTGCCTTGTGCAGCTTCGGGGCCCGGGGCTCGGAGGCCACATCCACTATGTAGATGCGGGAGGACATGAGGGCAGGCAACACCAGCTTGGTGCGTGACTTGGTGCTGTCCCCAAAGCAGCTGCTGCACGTGTTCCAGCCCGAGTGATGCAGCTCGTCCTTCAGGTTGGGCATGGGCAGCCGGTGGATGACCTGGGGTGAGAGCCAGGAGGTGGTGTTCGCCCAGACTAGGCGCCACCTCCTCCCTCACCCCGGACCCTCAGCGTTTTGGCAGTGCGGCACAGGGTGGGTTTCAGCCCTTCCCTCGTTCTGCAGGGGCGCCCTTGTGCAGTGAACAGCCGGCACAACCTTACCGCGGAGGGCGAGGAAAGATGAAGCTGGGCAAGGGCAGATCAGGGCTAGAGGCCTCACCTGGCTGTACTGGGGAGACTTGGGGTCAACGTCCACTGTGGCCAGATAGTCCGGAGCTTCAATGCCCGTGTTTCGGTAAATACAGGGCAGGTAGACAAGCTCCTCCCGGGGTCCTGGAGGGTACATAGCAGGCAGCGGGGATGGCAGGGTGGGGAGGAACGGCGGGGGCAGTGCTGGGTGTGCCCGAAGGTGGAGGCCGGGGTCCAAGGCTGAGCACCCCAACCACCTGCAATCAGCAGAGGGGCACCGGCTCCCAGACGCAGGCACTTACCTTTCATGGCCTCCAGGGGGCTAGAGTAGCCGGGTCCACACTTGTTGCAGTTCATGGCTACGGAAACAATGGGGCATGCTGGCTGGGGGACGGGCTGGAGGGTCTAGGCCTCCTCCTCACGTCCCACAGCACACGGCCGGTCGGGCGGACACGCAGACACACGGCTGTCCCAGGTCGGCTCTGCTCTGGGCCCATCCTTCCCGCCCCCTCAAAGCGCTGGTGAGTGTGTGGTGTGGCAGGAAAAGCTGGAGAGGTATGACCTGGGGGACAGATACTCAGGTAGAACCCTGTCCATGCTGCTACTCCAGGGGCTAAGGTTATGGCACCAACTTGGGTCCCCACCCCAGCCCGCCACTGACGAGCTTGGGCAAGGTACTTAACCTCCTGTCCCCATCCCCACATCATCCGTAACACAGGAGTGATAAGTTACCACTGTAGGGAATGTAGGAGAAGTGAACCAGAGGATCCGTGTCAAGCGTGTAGCCTTGTGGGTGCCTACCGTTTTGAGGCACAGCCCTCAGGGTGTGGCTGGTGCCTGCCTCCCCCCTTCACAGAGGTGTATGTGTACTAGGCCTCTTTCGAGGGGACAAGGTGCTTCCTGAGTTTCTCCCCATCTGGCTCCTGACCTCAGGCTGCGGGCCAGAGCCTGGGTTCCATAACTGAGGGTCTGGTCATCCAGAGGGAGTGGTGGAGTCTGGGATTCAAGGCTGCAGAGGCTGACACCAGCTGGATGTCCTGAAGCCAGTGTCTGCCCCTGGCTGGGCCCCTGCTTTCTTTATCTGTAAAGTAAGGGGTTGGACCCGGCTCTGGACAGCTTAGAGGCCCCTACCAGAGCCATGTCCTCCCTGTCCCCTGGTGTCTGGCAAGAGAAGCTGCGCTGATGCTGATCTAAGTGGACCAGAGCCCCAGAGAAGGAGAGTAGTCTGCTCACAGCTGCCAGGACCTCAGTGTTAGGGTTTGGGGCAGACTGCTAGAAGGGCTGAGGAATTACCCAGGGATGCTGCCGGCTCAAAGAAATCCTGGAGTGGAGTTCACAGGACTGGGCACCGCCTCCCTGCCCTGCCTGTGGCCAGTTTGCCCACGGTGGTGACAGCTGGGGGGCCTGCCATTGGGGAGCCAGGAGTGTCCACAGTTGGAGCCCCTGCTGGTGCCTGGTCTTGGGCCTTGGCCAGGAGCCAACGCCCCTCACTCCCTGCAGCCAAATGGCTTAGGAAGCTGAGAGGCAGCGGCAGTGCTTCAGAGTCCCACAGACCTGGGTACCAGTTCCAGGTTTGACCCCTACTCTCTCCATTTCCTCTCCCTCATTTGCTAAAAGGGGGTACTAATACGATCCTGCCCTACTCACTAACAACAACAACCTACTTCTCTAGGAGGCCTGGCTGTTGTGTAGGGTTAAGGGCTTGGTAACCAGCCAAGAAGTTTAACTGGTTAGAACTCACCCAGAGGCACTTTGGAAGACAGGCCTGGCAATCTGCTTCCAAAAGGTCACAGCCTTAAAACCCATCTGGAGCAGTTCTGTTCTGCACACCCAGGGTCTCCATGAGTCCGAGCAACTAGCAACAACCTACTTCTCCAGGTGGATTCAAAGTCGCCTGAGAATGTGTTTTCAAAATACATTCATAACGGAAAAGTGTTGTGTAAATGTGGGTAGGGCTGTGCAGAAAGCGAGGGAAGGATGCCAGGTGGCGTTCGGTGCCCACGGAGGGGGCTGGGGCTGGGGTGGGACGGGGTGACAGAGGGGTCCGGTCTAAAGGCAGAGAGGGAGATGCCTTCTACTTCTCAGCCAAACTGAGCCAGGGTTTGCACAGGTGGTGACCAGGAGGGGGCTTCCGGACACAGAAGGGGAAGAAGATTAAAAACTCCAAGACGTCATAAAAACAAAAAGGGAAAGCCGAAGACTGAGAAGTGAGGTGTGAGGGCGGTGTTGTCCCTCCGCGTCCCCCTTGCATCCCTGTCCTCCCACTCCCTCCTAGCTTTCGTCTCCTTTCTGTCGTGAGCACCTCCAAGGTCTCTGAGCAGGCTCTGGTTTGAGGTGAACCCAGGGAAAGCGAGCTGGGCTCTCCCAATGCCAGGCTGGCTGCTGGGCATTCAGCCAGCCCCGGGAAGGGCCAGCTCCAAGGGGGCAAAGACTTCAGTCCTCCCAGCCAAACCCGAACTCCCCCTCAGCCTGACATCCAGGAGCCCCCGATGAGAGAATAGGACGGCTGGGCTTGTGAGGGTGGGGAGGCTGAAACAGGCCCCCAGGGCGTGGGTGTGTGAGCCCTGATTTCTTTCCCAGAGTGACTGGGAATAAGGGTTAGCCCAGAGCTGAAATCAGAGTTATCTGTGTCCTGGGGGGAGCGCCAGGGACAGAGAGGTTTCCCCCAAATGCTCCCCTCCTAATTTTCTCATCTGCAGAAAGGCATCCTGAGCCCCGGGGCCCCAGCTGAGCGGATCTGGGTAGGATCACAGCGTGGTCCTTCCCAGGAAGCCCTCTGTCCTTCCCCTCCCAGGTACCTCCAGAAACTTTGGCTGAGCTGGGAAGTGTGGGGGTGGGGGGACAGGGGAACAGAGTCCAGAGCTCCCTCCCTCTACTCCCACCTGAAGTTGTCAGGTCATTTCCTGGAGGGAGGACCATCCAAACCAGGGGTGGTTTGGGGGCTAGTGGGCGGGTCAGTGGGCAGCTGGCAGAAGCCCCTCCTTACCCATGCTGCTCCTATGTCTAGGTCCTGGCGGGTCTGCCTGCCTGCTGGGAGCGGGCAGAGGTGGAGAGCTGTGTCAGTGGCGTGCTGTGCCCGGGAAGGGGCAAAGGGAGGGTATTTATATAACCAACTGGGGGCGGGGCAGGGGGAGGGCCCTGGCTTCGCCCCAGGGTGAATGACAAAGGGCAGCTGGATAAGACACTCTCCAGTGGCCTGGGTGGCTGGTGTTTGTGATACTGGAATGTGTGTGTGCGTGTATGTGTGTGCGCGCGCGTGCTGATACATGAGCTAGCATGTGTGTGCAGGAGCTTCTGCATGCGCAGGCGGGTGCCGTGTCTGTGTGTGTCTCTTACTGGATGCCTGAGTCCGTGTGAGTTTGTGTGTGTCTGTGCCTGTGTGTGCTCCTGTGTACAAGTGTGAGCCTGTGTCTGTGTGAACGTGTACGCTCAGTGGGCATGTGCACGTGTGCCTGTGTGTGGTGTGTGCCTGTGTGTGTGTGTGCCTGTGTGTGTGTGGTGTGCGCCTGTGTGTGTGGTGTGTGCCTGTGTGTGTGGTGTGTGCCTGTGTGTGGTGTGTGCCTGTGTGTGGAGTGTGCCTGTGTGTGTGTGTGTGCCTGTGTGTGTGTGTGCCTGTGTGTGGTGTGTGCCTGTGTGTGTGTGTGTGCCTGTGTGTGTGTGTGCCTGTCTGTGTGTGGTGTGTGCCTGTGTGTGTGTGTGTGTGCCTGTGTGTGTGTGTGGTGTGTGCCTGTGTGTGTGTGTGTGCCTGCATGTTCCTGGACCTCACAGTGCTCACCTGTGTACCTGTCTGTCAGTGTTCGGAGGCACCCAGGCTGTGAGCAGGGCTGCTCCTACCCCCACAACCAGGGTCAGTGGCCCCCTAAGATTGTGATCCATCCTCCGAAAGGCACAGTCTTACCCAAAAACTCCTCATGTGCCAGCCTGGCACAGCTGCCCCGGCAGGAGGCACAGTGGGTGAGGGGTCCAGATTCCACTTATCCCAAGCCCATTCCCCTTGAGCTTTGAAGTGGAAGGAAGTCCCACACTGCTCATTGTCACCCTCTAGTATGCTCAGTAACCTCAGGACGTGGAAGGAGAGTGCCTTTCCCTCCTCTCCCACCCTGGAGCCTCCATAGTTCCTAAGGGCAGGGTTGCAGAGCCCAAGGGCAGCCCAGCATGGCACCACTGTCCCTAGAAGACCTATGACAAATTATAAAACCGTCAGGGTCTCCATGTATCCCTGGACCACTCCAGGAGGGAGAATTTGATAACTTCCCAGGGCTGCTGAGCCTGCTAATATAGTAACTCTTCCTGACCCAGGGACAGCTTATGGCCCTCAGGCAAATGACAACTGCTTGCAGGGGAAAAACCCAAAGCAGGATTGAGGCTTGATCCATTAACCCCCTTTATCCTGAGAAGCCAGGGCTTGAAGGGATACACAAGAGAGGTCAAGGGAACCCACCCAAACTGGTCTCCATCTTGAAACCAAGGGCCTCTTCCTCCCTCGAAATTGGCTGCTAGCCAGGGTAACCCGTCCCTCCCTTTTCTAGGAACTTAATGACTCTGTGTCTCCAAAGCCACATTAATCCCCTTGGATGAAAGTTCTGCGGTGAAGTTTTATTGGACAGTGAACAGGACTAAGTTTGGGGCCTGAGATTGTCAAGCAGAAAGAGTCACAAGGTTTTCAAACCAGGGTGGAGGGAAGGGAAGTGAAACCAGGCCTTGGTGCAATGCTTGTCCGTCTGCCTGTTTCCCAGGGGTGAGGGATCATGTGCCCATCCAGGAAGACCCTCTATGGTTTGCAGTGGTCCTTCCTTATCCTCAGCTTCACTCAACCTCTCCTGCTTCTTTCTTACGTCTCCCTCCTCATTGTTATCCCACCAGTCAGGCAGGTCTCCAGTCACCCCTTGTGTGCAGCTGCTCCACGGGGGTAGGCGCCCTCCACTCACCTGCCTTCCTGCTGTCCCTTGGTCCTCCCCATCCTCCCCAGCAATCCGTCTTCTACCTTGTCTCTACACCAGTTGCCACAGAGTTCGATTCCGATTCATGGCGACCCCGCGTGTGTCAGAATAGAACTGTGCTCCATAGGGTTTTCAAGGGATGATTTTTGGAAGTAGATCACCAGGCCTTTCTTCCAAAACACCTCTGGGTGGACTCGAACCTCCAACCTTAACCGTTTTTGTCACCCAAGGACTCTACCTCCTCTCTACTCCCCGGCTTTTTATATTTATGTCTTCTTCCTGAGACCACAAAGCAGGAGTGACTTGAGGTAGCCCAACATCCAAGATCTGAAAGGGAAAGAAACCCCATCCCCATCCTCTTATCTAGAGTTCTTGAGTCATTAACTCCCCAAGAGCTGTTATCTTGCTGGTTATTGAGTCTGTCATGTGACTACAAGTTCTTTGGTGCCCCTGTGCTCTGCCTGGCCGGCTCTGTGTCTCCTCTGTGTCACCATACTCTTGCCAGCTGCTTTCTCCAGGGCAGGCGAGGTGGTTGGGGAAAGTTGTCCCTACCCGGGCGGCCCCACCCTGGAAGCAGTCCAAGGAGAGGGTCAGGCTGGTCACCGTGGTGTCTTTGCTCTTTTGGCAGGGACAGGGCTTTGTCTTTCAAGGGTGTGGAGAACTCCACCCCAGTCAGCATAGCTGTCTCATGAGCACCCCTAATTTTGCTTCTCAGGAGCTTAAGGGCTGACTCCATATATGATGTGTCCTGCCTTAGCCCTAGGCACGACCAGAGCTGGACGACTCCCAGATTCACAGGAAGGAATACGGGCCTCCCTGCAGCCCAGGAGAACCCCAGCACCCTGCCCACATCACGGGAACCATTGCCATCGAGTCAATTAGGACTCATAGCGACCCTATAAGACAGAGTAGAACCGCCCCACAGGGTATCCAAGGAGTGGCTGGTGATTTGAACGGCCGAGCTCTTAACCACCATGCACCAGGGCTCTCTGGGAAGAGGGTGGGAATTCAGCTCCGGATCTGCTAACTCTGGAGGACTGCACATACCATGATGCTGGTCACCGATTCCTTCCAGGCCAGCGCGGGTGCTTTTTTGTGATAAGTGAGAAGGACAGGTCCGTTGGAAGGCCTGGTTGGGTGGGGCCGACCTTTGTTTCTGTTGTTTTAAGCCCCAGAAAAGTAGTGTTATTGGACCTGGCAGCTGGACAGCCAGGCGATTATATAACCGCTGCTCCTAAACTTTGCCTCTGACCTCCTCTTTTATGGGCTTGGAAACAAACGGGAAGCATCTTTGGGGTGAGGGGGTGGCCCGTGAAATCCCATGTGCTGGGAGGGCAGGGGTCTTCTGGTTCCCGCCCCCCGGCCCCCCACCCCAGCCAGACTTCCGTGGTCCTCCTTAAACAGGTTAGAACCCTGGTGGCGCAGTGGTTAAGAGCTCTGCTGCTAACCGAAAGGCAGGTGACTCAAATCCACTAGCCGCTCCCTGGAAACCCTAGGGGGCAGTTCTACTCAGTCCTATAATCAGTCAGAATCCAGATGGCAACGTTTTTTTTTTTCCCCCCCACATCACTGATGGACAAACTGGGGAAGTGAGGAAAGCAAGGTTAAACCTAGCGAAGAGAAGGATTGGGAGACAATGCTGTTGGAGCCTCTAGAAATAATTTAATGGGAAAAAAAATAGAGACTTGGTGTTCTTCATCTCTAACAAAAGCAGTCAAATGGAAGAGATGGAATTCTGGCAGGAGGGAGAACTAACATGTGGGAGCACCTAGGATGCACCAGCCTCTACTTGCCTCATCCCAACCCAACTGTGTAGGTAATACCATCCCTGTCTTACCCATGGGGCAGCTGAGGCTCCTAGAGGGCCCAGGCCACTGGTAGGTGGCACAGCAGAGTTCCCGTCCCTCAGTCTGACTGCAGAGCTCACAGTTTTCCAGTCACTCCATGCTGGTTCTGTGTTCTACTTTGCTTTGGTTGATTAGGGGTGGGGGCTGGGAGGCAGAAGAACGTGAAGCCTGTGTGTCTTTTTCCTTGGACATCTCAGGACAGAGAGACCTTTTTTTGGAGTGGGGAGAGGAACAAAGGAACAGATGTCTCTTGAGCAGTGAGGTCTCATGTGGGAGGTGGGAGGAGTGGTGGAGACTGGTGTGCCATAGAAAAAAGACTGGAAAGATGTCCGCCAGAGGGTAGCCGTGGTTACCTCTGAGGACAGGGAGTGCAAGGAAGGGCGTGATTTTCGGTTTTTACTTTAAGACATCCGTATTTTATGGCACATTGAAACCGTGAATCAAGGTATTAAAAGAAAAAATCTAAAGAGAAAGGCAGGAAAGGACAGAAGATTGAACGCAGTGCAGGGAGGGTCATGGTGGGAGCCGCACCGGTCCCTTTGCCCTGCAGCCCTCCCACCCCTCTGCCCGCCTCTCCCCTAGAAGACGTGATCACTCACTCATCCATCCATTCGTGTGGTCCACAGACATTTCTGGAGCTCGTGGCTTGAGCCAGACTTGGTGGACTATGTATGTGGTGAACAAGGCAGAGTTTCGGCCTTCGCAGAGCAGACGTTCTAGAGGAAACCATCAATAAACAAGGAAACACACGAATGAGATCATTCCAGGTAAGTGCTAGGAAGGAAGTAGGGTATGTGCAGGCGCCGGAAAGTGCAACATTAGGTAGGAGCATCTGAAATATACAGATTTGCTATGCAAATGGACAGCATACACACATGTAAAACCCGTTGCCGTGGAGTCAATTCCGACTCATAGCGACCCTCTAGGACAGAGTCGAAGTGCCCCACAGAGTTTCCAAGGGGCGCCTGGTGGATTTGAACTGCCGCCCTTTTGGTTAGCAGCCGAGTGCTCAACCACTGCACCACCAGGGCTCCTACACACAGACACAGACAAAATACAAAACAAATGTGTAAAAATGCTGGTAGCCCATGAAGGCCCCAGGCTGTGGAGACCTGAGGCGGGTCTGGCTGGATGGGTTGAGGTTTTTACCTGCTAGGCAGCGTTTCTAAACCCCATCCAGCTTATTTCCTCCTCGCTTTTAACAGACCAACTACCGGCTCTCAGGGGAAGGGAGAAGTGTTTACTGAGAACCTGTTACCTCGTGAGGCTGGTGCTAGAACCCCCTCCACGCCGGCAGCTACCTTAGTTAGTGCCCACGGCAAACGAGGAGAGGCGGTGGTTTTCCTCTTCATCTTACATGGAGGAGACCGAGTTTTGCCAGCTCACGCAGCTGCCCACACTGAGCTACAGAGGCAGGCGGGGTCCAGGCCTACTGCGGGGCAACACGAAGCTCTCGGAAACAAATCAGAAATCATGCTCACTGTCAGGGCTGCCTACAAACAGCAGGGTTTGAAAGGCACGGGAGGGTTTCCTCCCACCTCCAGCCCGCTCAGAAATATTCTCTCCTCCGGCCTGCCCTCGGGGCTTGAAACTTCACCATGAGCAGCTTATTCTTAGTGACCTCATTTCACCTTGGGGCTGCAGAGTTGACCCCTGGGGGCGTGACACTTTAAACTCCCAAGAACCAGCAGGATTCCGTTCCACCAGATGAGTGTGCCTCCTGGTGGGATGATGGTAAGGACAAGATGCTCAAGTGGGGAAAAACAAAAAACCAAACCCAGTGCCATCGGGTGGATTCCGACTCAGAGTGACCCTATGGGACGGAGTAGGACTGCCCTGTAGGGTTTTCTAGCTGTGATCTTTACAGAAGCAGATCGCCAGGTCTTTCTCCCACAGAGATGCTGGCGGGTTCCAACTGCCAAGCTTTCGGCCAGCAGCCAAGTGCTTTAACCGCTGTACCACCAGGGCTCCTAAAGCAAGGAGAGAAGATGTTTTAAAAACAACGGTCACCTTCTTCTTTTTTTAATTTCATTGTGGTGAAAATATATACAACAAAACAGATACCAGCATAACAATTTCTACATTACAATTCAGTGACGTTGGTTACATTCTTCAAATTGTGCAAACGTTCTTGCTATCCTTTTCCCAAGTAATTCCCCCACCATTAGCCGCTGTTGCCTTCTTAACTGTCTTACCCCCAGCTTAAAAAAGAGAGAGAAAATCAGAGCTCTCTCTCTCTGAAAGGAAAATTTCAAAACATACAAAATTAGAGAGAATAATATAATAAACCCCAGGTACATCACCCACCTTCCACAAAAATTAGCTCGCGGTCCATCTCTCCATCAGTCAAGAAGGACGTTGGTGTTGAGGGAGAGGAACTACCATGTCTTCCAGCGTTTCGGCAAAACGTCAGAGGTGAGGCCTTCTGGCCAAGCATCTGTGATTTTGTATTGTTGGAGCATTCATTATGTCCCTGGGGGTTGCAACTCTCTCTGAGTTTCCAGTAGCTGAACCAAGAAAGAAGGCATATGCAGATTTCTATAGAGATTATGATTCCATGAAGGATTTTGAGGAGATGGGGAAAGCTGGTATCTTTCAGAGTGCAAAATGATTTTGGAATGTTAAGAATTTCTTTGGATTGAGTTCCATGAAAGTTGTTACGGACCTATGTTGCTAAACTACGAACCATGACTGTGTGGGCTAAGGAATAATTTCTTCTTGATAAATAAACAGTTAAATACTTTGAAAAAAAATTAGCTCATAACCAATCTTGTTTCAACTCTACTCCCCAGTCTCTTCCTGCCCTGGAATTTTATTTTTAAATAATCTTATTGTGTTTATATGAAAGTTTACAGTGCAGATTAGTTCTTCGTTAAAAAATTTATACACAAATTTTTTTGTGACATTGGTTGCAATGTGTCACACTCTACCCCTTTCCCTTTCTACCCTGGGTTCTCTGTGTCCATTTGGCCAGTTTTCCTGTCCCTTCCTGCCTTCTCGTCTTTGCTTTTGGGCAGGTGTTGCCCATTTGGTCTTGTATACTTGATTGAACTAAAAACCATTCTTCTCACGTGTGTTATTGTTTGCTTTATGATGTTGTTGCTGCTAGGTGCCCTCGAGTAGGTTCCATCTCATAGGGATCCTATATCCAACAGAACTAAATACCGCCCGGTCCTGCACCATCCTCACAATTACTGTTATATTTAAGCCCATGGTTGCAGCCACTGTGTCAATCCATCTCATTGAGGATCTTCCTCTTTTTCACTGACCCTCTACTTTACCAAATATAACGTCCTTCTCCAGGGATTGGTCCCTCCTGATAACATGTTCAAAGAATGTGAGACAAAGTCTTGCCATCCTTGCTTCTGAGAAGCATTCTGGCTGTACTTCTTCCAAGACAGATTTGTCTGTTCTTCTGACAGTCCATGGTATAGTCAGTATTCTTTGCCAAACCGTAATTCAAAGACATCAATTCTTCTTTGATCTTCCTTTTTCATTGCCCAGCTTTCACGTGCATATGAGGCAATTGAAAAACGCCATGGCTTGGGTCAGGTGCACCTTAGTCCTTAGAATGACATCTTTGCTTTTTAACACTTTAAAGAGGTCTTTTGCAGCAGATTTGCCCAACGCAATTGTCATTTGATTTCCTGACTGCTGCTTCCATGGGTGTTGATTGTGGATCCAAGTAAAAGGAAATCCTCGACAACTTCAGTCTTTTCTCCGTTTATCGTGATGTTGTTTATTGGTCCAGTTGTGCGGATTTTTGTTTTCCTTATATTGAGGTGTAATCCATACTGAAGGCTGTGGTCTTTGATCTTCATCGGTAAGTGCTTCAAGTCCTCTTCACTTTCAGCAAGCAAGGTTGTGTCATCTGCATAACACAGGTTGTTAATGAGTCTTCCTCTGATCCTGATGGCACTTTCTTCTTCATATAGTCCAGCTTCTCAAATTATTTGCTCAGCATACAGATTGAATAAGTATGGTGAAAGGATACAACCCTGACACACACATTTTCTTGACTTTCAACCTCGCAGTAGCCCGTTGTTCTGGTCCGACGACTGCTTGCTGGTCTAAGTACAGGTTCCTCATGAGCACAATTAAGTGTTGTGTTATTTGCAATGTTATCCGTAATTTGTTATGGGCTACACAGTTGGATGCATTTACATTGTCAGTAAAACACAGGTAAACATCTTTCTGGTATTTTCTTCTTTTAGCCATCATGATCCATCGGATGTCAGCAATGATGTCCCTTGTTCTACATTCTCTTCTGAAGCCAGCTTGAATTTTTGGTAGTTTCCTGTCGATGTACTGCTGCAACCTCTTTTGAATGATCTTCCACAAAATTTTACTTGTGTATGATATTAATGATATTGTTTGATATGTTTGTTTTATAGGCCTGTCTAATCTTTGGCTGAAAGGTAGACTTTGGGAGTGGCTTCAGTTCTGAGTTAGAAGGGTGTCTGGGGGCCATAGTCTTGGGGGTTCCTCCAGTCTCTGTCAGACCAGTAAGTCTGGTCTTTTTTTGTGAATTTGAATTTTGTTCTACATTTTTCTCCTACTCTGTCTGGGACCCTCTCTTGTGATCCCTGTCAGAGTGGTCGGTGGTGGTATCCAGGCACCATCTAGTTTTTCTGGGCTCTGTCTGGGGGAGGCTGTATTCATGTGGCTCATTAGTCCTTTGGACTAATATTTTCTTTGTGTCTTTGGTTTGCTTCGTTCTCCTTTGCTCCGAACATGATGGGACCAATAGCTATATCTTAGATGGCTGGTCACTAGCTTTTAAGACCCTAGACCCTACCCACCAAAGTAGGATGTGGAACATTTTCTTTATAAACTATGCTATGCCAATTGACCTAGATGTCCTCCAAGACCACGGTCCCCAGCCCCAGTAACTCAGTCCCTCAAGGTGTTTGGATGTGTCTATGAAGTGCCTATGACTTTGCCTTAGTCAAGTTGTGCTGCCTTCCCCTATATTGTGTGTTGTCTTTCCCTTCACCAAAGTTAACTTGTCTACTATCTAGTTAGTGATTTCCTTTACCCACCCTTTCCCTCACTCATAACCATCAAAGAATGTTTTTTTCTGTGTATTAACCTTTTCTTGGTTTTTTATAGTAGTGGTCCCATACAATATTTGTCCTTTTGTGATTGACTTATTTCACTCAGCATAATGCCCTCCAGATTCATCCATGTTGTGCGATGTTTCTCAGATTCATCATTGTTCTTTATCGTTGTGTAGTATTCCGTTGTGTGTATGTACCATGATTTGTTTATCTATTCGTCTGTTGATGGGCATTTGGGTTGTTTCGATCTCTTTGCTATTATCAATAATGCTGCAATGAACATGCGTGTACATACGTCTGTTCGTGTGACGGCACTTATTTCTCTAGGATATATTCCTAGGAGTGGGATTGCTGGATCATATGGTATTTCTATTTCTGGCTTTTTAAGGAGGCGCCATATCCATAGTGGTTGTACCATTTTACATTCCCACCAGCAGTGCCTAAGCGTTCCAATCTCCCCTCAACTTCTCCAACATTTGTTATATTTTCTGTTTTGTTTTTTTTTTAATTAGTGCCAGTAATGTCGGGGTGAGATGGTATCTCATTGTAGTTTTGATTTGCATTTCTCTAATGGCTAACGATGGAGAGCGCTTCCTCGTGTGTCTGTTAGCTGCCTGTATGTCTTCTTTGGTGAAATGTCTGTTCATATCCTTTGCCCATTTTTTAACGCCCTAGATTTTTTTGAAACAACCCCCAGACGCTGTTATTATTTCTTACATTAATATTTCAGTATGCAGCCATTCAAGATAACTCTTTTAAAAACCATAACCACAATACCATTATCACACGTAACAAATGAATGGTAATTCTTTACCGTCATCAAGTATTCTATCGGTGTTCACATTTCCCCTATTGTCTCATACATTTTTGTTTGACCATTTGTTTTTTGAATCAGAATCTAACGAGGTTCCGCGCATTTCGATTAGTTGTTAAATCTCTTTTAATCTACATGTGTGAGAGGGAGGGACCTTGAAGACTGATTTTCTGTTTAAAAGGAGAAGGGTTTAACTAGAACAAGAATGTGTATCTTGTTGCACATCTAATGTATGAGGAGAAAAGGTGAAGTGGGTTTGAAAGCCAGCCACACAGCTTAGAGGAGGTGACAGCAACATCGGTGACAGGGACAGAGGTGAAAGTTTGCCTCCATCCCCTCGGCCTTTCTCTTGTGCCAAGCCTGGCTCTAGGAGAGCTGAGACAAGAGCCATAAAATCACTCTCCTGCAATCATCTCCACCTTTCCAGAGGCCCACTTGGCTCCCACCCTCTCAGTTAAGAGCCCTGGGAAGAAAGAATTGCATCAGTCTTGGTTAATGGCCCAAATTAAGCCATCAAAACCCCTAATAAAGCTTCCATTTTGGACATGTGACAATACAGTAAATAAAATATCTAAAGGAAACTACAAGCCCTTATATTTGGGGCTGGGAAAGACCTTCAGACCCTGGAGTCATATCCCCGAGTCACAGTTACTCCAACAAGGCTCAGGAAGAGCAGGAACAAATCCCCTCATTTTCTGGGGAGCTCAGGGCCTCTGCTTTCTCACCTCAGGATCCAGATGTTGTGTGCGAAGAAAGTAGGGGATTCTTCCCCAAGTGTTCCTGAAAGACAGGAGTCCTGAGAATGAGGGGGACTTGTCCGCGGGTCCACGTGGAGTCAGGAGGAGCCTGGGAAGGAGCCTCATTGTGAATCCTCCACTGCATCTAAGCTTCTGGTTTCTGCTAGGATCTCCCTAGGGTCACGTCCAGGTATAGAAAGGCTGAAAGTGCTATCTATATGGGAAATGAACATTGGAGGGGACGGGTCCCCAGATTTCCTGTCTCAGCTTATCAAAGTCTGCTCAGAAACCAAAGTTGAAAAAGGCTTATACTGAAAAATAATGACTATTCCTAATATACAAAGCTCTCCAACAAATCAATTGGAAAAAGTCTAACAGCACAGTAGAAAAATATTCCAAGGATATGAAAAATCAATGGCTAATAAACATAAGAACAGGCACCCAATCTCATTAGCAATTAGAGAGATATGTTTGCTAAAGCAACAATGAGATGCAATTTTCGAAACAAAAAAAAACCTCTAAGTTGGAAAGGGTGTGGGGAAAAAGGCAGTCTTGTATTTTATTGGCAAGATCGTAAAATGGTGGAACATTTTTTAGAAGGCAATTTAGCAACGGTTAGCATTTTAAACGGAAATCTGCTTCTCCTGATCTACCCTATGGACACAGACGCGCGCACAAGCGTATGAGTAGAAGGATGTTCATTGCGGCGCTGTTTGTAATAGTGAACAGTTGGAAACAAAGGGGAATGGTTAACTACGTTATGGAATAGCCATGATCTGGAACGCAAGCAACCATATTAAAAAACGAAACAGTTCTGTATAGTTCTGTGCAGTCCTTCAGTGGTGCAAATGGCTAATGAGCTCGGCTGCTAACTTAAAGGTTGGAGGTTCGAGTCCACCCAGAGGAGTCTTGGAAGAAAGACCTGATGATCTACTTCTGCAAAATCAGCTATTGAAAACCCTACAGAGCACAGTTCTACTCTGACACATGTGGGGTATCTGTGAGTCCGTTGGTTACTGGTATAGTTATGTGTGTTCTGACATGGAAGGATATTCAAGAAATATGACTGAGGGGGACAAAAGAAAGTTGAAGACTACTATGATCCCATTTTAATTAAAGCAGTATATTTATGTTTATATGTTCATAGAAAAGGATCTTCAGAGAAACATACCAAACTGAGAGGCAAAATCCCCTGGCTTGGCGCTAGCGTAGCCTGTGTCATCAATAGCCTCTCCTTCATGTCACCACAAATGCCGCATAAGGAGTCATCCATGAAAGATGTTGAGCAGAAGAAAGTCTTGCCAGGATCACAGACAGCTGGCTCTCCAATACCCTGCCACCATCCAGAAGCGACCTATTACCAGGAGATTAACAGTAAGACTTCTAGAGCCAGCCTGCCTGCGTTTGAATTCCGGTTCCAGCACTTACTAGTGGCTTGAATCTGGGCAAGTTAGTTAACCTCTCTGGACCTCGGTTTCCTCATCTCTAAAAGACGGATAATAAAAATACACTTAGAGATTGTTTTGAAGATTAAATGACTTAATACGTGCAAAGCCCTTAGGAAAGCGCCTAGAATGTGTCACGCGCTGAGTGTTACCTGTTGTTATTGCTACTATAGCCGCAGTAAAGCCCCTCTGAGAGGTGGCTAAGGAGCCTGGTGGCGTAGCAGGTAAGCACTTGGCTGCTAACCAAAAGGTCGGCAGTTCGAATTCACCAGACGCTCTTCGGAGAAAGATGTGGTGTTCTGCTTCTGTAAAGATTACAGCCTTGGAAACCCTATAGGACAGCAAAGGGTTTGGTGTGGGATTGAGAGGTGGCTATGGGCGTTAGTGGAGAAGGAAAAATTCTCCAGTGGGTAAAAATCCAAGTGGACTATGTCACTGTCTGTGTTGCCTTGGAGGAGAGATGGACTGAGGATACACATTGGTCTATGTGCGGGGCGAGTGCTTTGGCTGGATGGAGCAAAATCCAAGGCTGAAGAAAGGGGTTTCAGAAGGTTTGCGGATGGACCTCACAAGAAGGGTCCAGAATATAAGACTATTGTGTCTAGTATGGCCACTCACCAAAAAAGGCCCTCTTCCTGGAGGCTGCTTCTGATGATCATGTGGGCATGGTGAACTTGCTCTGTGGGCTTCATTTCGCTTCCTCCACAGACACTCCATGAGCAAAATGGCCACAGTGGCAAGGGCCAAGGCTGCATGTGGCGTTCGCAAAATGGATCTTCCTTTACCAAGTTAGACCCAGCTGGGGCCACTGCTGAAGGTCCACATGGGCCACAGAAGCTCCCAAACCAACCCACCACCTGGTGGAAAGTGGCTTATGTTAGATCTCTTTCACCATAAAAAACAAAACTATTGCTGTCTAGTCAGTTCCGACTCATAGCAACCCTACAGGACAGAGTAGAACTGCCCCATAGGGTTTCCAAAGAGCGCCTGGTGGGTTCGAACTGCCGACCTTTTGGTTAGCAGCCCAACCCTTAACCACTGTGCCACCAAGGCTCCTCTTTCACCACAGAGGGGAAGAAATTTGTTCTCTCTGGAAGGCAATTGTGTATTGTTAGGTTTGGATTTGCTTTCCCTGCTCCCATACAACTGCCATCACCACCATCTGAGGATGTTCTGGACGCCTCGTACACTATCATGGTCCAAACCCTAGTTGGGCTGTAGAGTCCACGCTCTTAGCCACTACATGAAGGCCCAGGGGAGTCGTGGATCTTGTCATGTAGCCCACCCCTCAGAAGCAGCTGGACTTACAGAAGACTCAGTTATGGCAGTAGCTGCAAGGCAAGACCTTCTAAGGCTGGAGTGCTGACCACAGAGTAGTTTATGCTCTGAATCAGCAACCATTCTATGGTGCCATTCTCAGAACACATGATGGGCTCAGGAACCAAGGGGTAGAGTTGGGAGTGGTGCCTCTCGGTATTACACCTAATAACCCATTCACAAAATTTTACTTTCCAGTCCCATGACTCTGGGTCTGTGGGTTAAAAGTTTAGCATCTGAAGGAGATTTGCTCCCACAAAGAGAGATATCAATAGTCCCACTGAACAGGAACCCAAAACCCATTGCTGTCAAGTTGATTCCGACTCATAGTGACCCTGTAAGACAGAGTAGAACTGCCCCCATAGGGCTTCTAAGGAGACGCTGGTGGACTCAAACTGCCAGCCTTTTGGTTAGCAGCCAAGTTCTTAACCACTGTGCCAACCGAAACCCAAGACCTGGCTATTTTGGGCTCTATGCCATTGGGTGAACAGGCAGGAAATGGGGATAAGATGTTAAGAGGGGTAATAGATCCTGACCATATAGAGGAGATAGGGTCGCTGCTATACAACAGGGTAAAGAAGTAGGATGGAAGGAACCCAGGGAGGCCCTGGGGATACCCTGTACCTCCGTGTCCAGTGATTACAGTTAACAGAAGACTAATGCAGCAGGAGCAAGATAACCAGGAGGGCAGATCCTCCAGGAATGAAGGTTTGGGGCACTCCTCAATGGACAGAACCTTGGCTACCTTAAGCCCTGGCTGTATAACAAACCGTGGTTGAGAGGCTGAGTTCTGGTGCCAGACTGCCTGGGCTCAGATCTGAGCTCTATCACATGTTGGCCATGCATCTGTCTCTGCTTCAGTCTCCACTGTCTCTGTAAAATGAGGATAATAATAGCTCATGTCTCAAATGGTTATTGTGAGAATTAAATAAATGATACTTGTAAAGCACTTAGAACAAGGTCTGGCACGTAGTAAACCCTCTATAAATGTTAGCTATTATTAAGGCAAAGGGAAGAGGACAGTCATAAATACTAGCTCCAGCCTCAAGATCAGATGCAAAAATGAGAACAGTACACACAAAAGCCTGTACATAAATGCTTAAACCAGCTTTATTCACAATGGTCAAAAATTGGAAAGAAACACCCCAGATGTCCCTCAGTGTGTGAATGGTCACACAAACCACGGTAATCATCACCATGGTATATTACTCACCAATGAAAAGGAAGGGATTATTCATACACCCAACCACCTGGAGGAATCTCAAGCATACCCTGCTAAGTGGAAAAAGCTAATCGCAAAAGGCTGCATAGTGTATGATTTCATTTATATAACATCCTTGAAATGACAAAAGTGTAGAAATCAAGAACCGATTACCGGTCGCCAAGAGTTAAAGATGGGGCCACGGTGGGAGGGAAGTGGGCGTGGGTCCAACAGGACTACCTGTGACATCCTTGTGACGATGGACCTGTTCTGTGGCTTAACTGTATCCGTGTCATATCCTGGTTGTGATACAGCGCTATAGTTTTGCAACATGTTCTCATTGGAGGAAACCAGGTGAAGAGTATTTGGGATCTTTCTGTCTTATTTCTTACAACTGCATGTGAATCTACAATGGTCTCAAAATAAAAAGTTTAATTAAAAAATGAGAACGGTAGTTTCTACCCACATTTGCTTCCTTACTGTGTTTTGTGTATATGCGTGTGTGTTTAATATGTAGCATTTGCCAATTTCTGTGGTGTAAATAGTCCCACCAGGGCTGATTTCCAGCCATCAGTGTGACAGCAGTAAACCTGAAATTGGGAAGAGATGTGCACAATTGGTTCTCACAAGCCAGCGCAGACCCGCAAAGCTTTATGTCCTATTAGTTTGGCAAAAGTTAGAAAGGGTGGTAATACCCTGTGTTGGGGAGGTGTGAGAGAAGGGTACTGATGCATTGTTAATGACAGGATACACTGAAACGCCCTGTTTGGAGGGCAATACTGTTAGCAGCTTTTCAAATGTTAGATGTCATGCTTTTTGACCCCAATTCAAATTTGCTAGGACTCTATTTTATAGAGATACTTGCGCAAGTACATAAAGATGCAAAAAATCGCTACTGTCATTGCAGTATTATTTGAAATATTGAAAAAGAGTAGGCTTTTCATTGATCAAAGAATGGTTAAATAGTTCGTGATATATCTGTGCTGTAGAATACTATTAAGCATCAAAGGAAGTGCTGGCAGGGAAGGAGAGCCAAGCAACCTGAGTGCAAAGCGCCTGCTGCCAACCAATGTGTAACCGGATCCCATTAAAACAACGAGAACAACAACAAAACCCCCTTTGCGTGGGGATAAAAAGTATGGAAAGGCACCAAAAAAAAGAAGGTAAACAGACATTAAAAACCAAACCCATTGCTGTCAAGTCGATTCTGATTCACAGTGGTCCTATAGGGCAGAGCAGAACTGCGCAGAGGGTTTCCAAAGCTGTAATCTTCACGGGAGCAGATGGCCAGGTCTTTCTCTCATGAAGTGGCTGGTGGGTTTGAACCGGTGACCTCCTGGTTCGCAGCTGAGTGCTTCACCACTGCGCCACCAGGGCTCTTTAAATTGAGGTTACTTCCTGGGAAAAAAGTGAAGTTAGGTAAGCTTTCCTTTGTATATTTATATATTGTTTGAAATTTTTTTGCAGTGAAAAGGTATTGCTTCTGCTCGTCAATGTTCATTGTAGCACTTTTCACAATAGTCAAAATGTGGAAACAACTGGAATGTTGATCAACAGACGAATGGATAAACGAAACATGGGGTATACATACCATGGGATACTCAGCCATGAGGAGAAAGGAAGTCCTGATGCACGCCTCAACACCGATGAACCTTGGAAACACGCTGAGCAAAATAAGTCAGTCGCAAAAGGACAAATACTGTATGACCTCACTTACGTTAAATCAGCAACTCTGCGCTGTTGTTGGTTGCCTTAGAGTCAGTTCTGACTCATGGCAACCCACGTGTGCAGAGTAGAATGGCTCCATACGGTTTTCAAGGCTGTGACTTGTCAGAAGCAGATCGCCAGGCCTGTCTTCCGCAGTGCCTCTGGTAGGTTTAAACTGTCAATCTTTTGGCCAATAGTTGCACACTTAACCTTTTACACCACTCAGGGACTGCACGCAAATACATAGAAACCAAAAAGTAACAGTAATTACCAAGGATGGAGGGAAGGCAGAAAGGGGGAGTTTTTGCCTAGAGGGCAGTGAGTTTCTGTTAATGCTGGTAGAATAATTTGGAAAAGGATAGCAAGAAATGATTGCACACCTTGGAAAATTAATCGGTGTCACTGAATTGCACATGTAGAAATTGTTGAATTGGTGTATGCTTTGCTGTTTGTAGGCTCACCACAATAAACTAAAAAAAGGAGGTATTGCTTTTATATACTTTCTCAACCTAATTTTGGGCCCAGGCAGGCCTGAACATGGGACATTTCATAACGTTCAGATGACAGATAGTACTGTCTCCGTGTACATTCTTACTCTGAATAATGAGGGAGTGACTTAGAAGGGAGAGTAGCCATTAAAAAAAAAAAGGTCGGAGAACTAGATCGTAAATGGTCTCAGTGAGAACAAAGAACAGGGCATCAGAAAAAAATGAACATGACTGTGCAGACAAGTTCTCTGAACTAGGGATTTTAAAAGTCTTGTTCCACAGGTGAAGGGAAGGGTTGACATTTTCCCTAGTATCTCTGCTTCCTCTGAGATCGCATTTTTCAAACAGCTTTATTGAGCTAGAATCCACATGCCATAAAACTCACCCACTTAAAGTGCCCAATTCCATGCTTTCAGTATATTCACAGAGAGAAGGAACCATGACTGCAATCTAGTTTTAGAATGTTTCCATTACCTCAAAAAGAAAACCCGAACCCACCGGCAGTCTCTCCCCATTCCTCACCCCAGCCCTAGACACACGTATTCTGCACATTTCACAATAGGAAATCATAAAATACATGATCTTTTGTGGATGATTTCTTTCACTCAGCATAATGCTTTCAAAGTTCATCCACACTGTAGCATGTAACAGTAAGTCATTTTTCTTTTTGCTGAATAATATTCCATTGTATGACTATATTACATTTTGCTTATCCATTCATAAGCAGATGAACGTATGGGCTGTTTCCACTTTTTTTTTTTTTTTTTTACTGTACTATAGATGAAGGTTTACAGAACAGACTAGCTTCTCATTAAACAGTACATATATTGTTTTATGACATTGGATAACAACTCCATGGCATGTCAGTACTCTCCCTTCTCGACCGTGGGTTCCCTATAACCAGCTTTCCTGTCCCCTTCTGCCTTCTAGTCCTTGCCCCTGGGCTGGTGTGCCCCATTAGTCTCATTTTGTCCTACAGGTCTGTCTAATCTTTGGCTAAAAGGTGAACCTTCCAGAAGGAGACAGAACAACCGGTAAACAGCGATATACACTTTCCCACCCCCCACCCTTCTTTAACCCCACTGGGCCTCCTCTGCTTCCCACAGCCACAGTCTCTTGGCCAGGAAGCACCAGCTGCTTGGCTTCTGCCCGCCCACACTGGCCAACTCCCAGAGTGCCATTTGTTGGCTGCTGGAGTTGCTTTTTTTCTGCTTCTTTTGATTTCTTCCTTATCTCTCACCACCTCCCCCTCCTTTGGTTCAAACACCTGGCTCTGTGCGCCATCTTTGCTTCTTCTTGAGGGGCTGTGGAGCTCCGCTTGAGTGTGGATCTGCTTCCTGGTCCGTGCTGCCATGCTGGTGGGATCCCGGGGCTTTTGTTTGTTTGTTTGCTTTAAGTTGTTTGTTTGGTTTCTTTTTCTTTCCTCGAGTTGGGAGCCCGTTCTGGCCGGGCAGTGCTGCGCAGCTTGAGACCTACCCCCTCAGCTTGCACTGACATGCAGAGGGATCCCTAAGAGCATTTCTTTTTTCATGGGTTTTTCTTTTCTGTTTTTTTTTTTGGGGGGGTGTTTCTTTTCTTTCTTTTTTTTTTTAATTTGGTTTGTTCTCTTTTCCCTCTTTTTCCCTTTTTGTCTTTCTTCATTGCTCAGTTTCTCGTCTCTCTATACCTTCCTTCTCTTCCTGTCCCCTGAATACCTGGCACTGTGTGACACCTCTATGCCTGCTAGCCAGGCTGTACTTCAACACCTGGGAACAACTTCCCCAGACCTCATAGCCACACCAGTGGGATCCCTGGGAGCTTTTCTTTTTTTCTTTCTAATTTTTGTTTATTTTTTCTTTTCTTTTCTTCTTCTTCCTCTTTTTGTTTTTCTCCATTTCATAGTCTCTCATCTCTCCACTCCAACAGCAAGCTCCCCTAGCACTCTTTCTTCCTTGTTTTTTTTTTCTTTCTTTGTTCTTCTTTTTGGCTCCTGTTCCTCTCTCCTCTCTCCCCTACCCATCTTAGCTCCACACATCACAATCTCCCCCCTCCTTCCTGCTTACCTGCACAATGCACTTAACATCACACTACCAAGCAGCACAGGTATGGTCTACTGGAACCTGCCCTGCATGGATTACCAACCCACTCTGGTGGCCGTAGTAAGTGCCACAAACAACCCATCCCAGCAATGCCTCTTCAGCTAGACCTGCCCTGCTGCACCATAGCTGAGCAACTGACCCTACCAATTGGAGAAGGAGGTGAAAAGTATCATGTCCACAGATGAGCAAACAACAAAGAACACACAGCCCGCCTGCTCAGACATATCCAAATTAAAAAAAATAAAAAAAAACACGATGAAACAAACAAATCTAAAATCAATAAATGAAAAAAATAACTACTGAATGCCCCGAAGACAGTAGACAATATCAAAACATTTACAAAAACAGGACAGGATGGTTCCAGTAGGCGTCCAAAATAAAACACCAGATGACTCTCCAGTAAAAGAAAAGACACTAGAACTACCTGATAGGGAATTCAAATCTCTAATATTCAGAATTACCCAAGAGTTGAAACAAAAAGCAGACAAAAATGAGGAAAAAATAGACAAATTCATGGAAAATACAGACCAAGAAATGGAATAATTCAGGAAAAAAATGCAGGAACAAAATACCAAAATAAATTCACAACTAGAAATTACACAAAAGCAACAATTAGAAATCCAAAAGATAAACAACAAGATTTCAGAAATGGACAGTGTCATAGAAGGGCTGAGGAGCAGACTTGAAATGGTGGCAGACAGGATCAGCAGAATTGAAGACAAACACTTGGCTACAACTCTGCTGGAGGAAAAATCAGAAAAAAGAAAGAAGAAAAATGAAGAGAATTATGTGGGATACAAGCAAAAGCAAAAATTTTCGAGTGATCAGAGCTCCAGAACAGGGGAAGAAAACAGAAAACAGAGAGGATCACTGAAGAACCGCTGAAAACTTCCCCAATATCATGAAAGATGAAAAGCTGGCCATCCAAGAAGCTCAACGAACCCCATAAAGGATAGACCCCAAAAGAAAATCACCAAGGCATATCATAATCATACTCACCAAAACCAAAGACAAAGAATCCTGAGAACAGCTCATGAAAAACAAGAAGTCACATACAGAGGAGAAACAACAAGACTAAACTCAGATTATTCGGCAGAAACCATACAGGCAAGAGGGGAATGGGATGACATATATAAAACCTTGAAAGAAAAAAATTGCCAGCCAAGAATAATACATCCTGCAAAACTCTCATTCAAATACGATGGTGAAATCAGGACATTTCCAGATAAACAGAAATTAAGGGAATATGTAAAAACCAAACCAAACTTACAAGATTATTAAAGGGAGTCTTTCGATCTGCGAACAAACAACATCAGCTCACAGGCTGAATCTAGGATGCAGGATCGTACCAGCCAGATACCAACCTAGGAAATGAACTTTCAAGGACTATCCAAAACCAAAAGAAATACAACAGGGAATCAGAGCAGTTAATCTGTAAATGACAACATCAGAACAATAAAAGAAGGAATAAAAGGTGTAGGTATAGAACCTTCTAATGGAGAGGAAGGCAAGGCGATACTAAGTAATAATAGACTGCTTCAAACTTAGAAAGATAAGGGTAAATTTCACGGTAACCACAAAGAAGTTAACAAACATACTCGTAAAAATAAAGAGGAAAAACATAAAGTCTCAGTAAAAACAAAACCTACAAAAACAAAAGAAATGAAAAAAAAATCCACAAAGAAAAGGAATTCAGCACAGGAGAGTAAGAGGAACAAAGAAAACGTCATCACCACAAAAAAAGCACTACAAAATGACAGCAATAAGCTCACATCTATCAATAATTACACTGAGTGTAAATGGCCTCAATGCACCCATAAAGAGACAGACAGTGACAGAATGGATTAAAAAAACAGGACCCATTAATATGCTGTCTACAAGAGACACACCTTAGAAACAAAGACGTGAATTTATTAAAAATCAAAGGTTGGAAAAAAATATATCAAACTAACAACTACCAAAAAAGAGTAGGAGTGGCAATACTAATCTCAGATAAAATAGACTTTAAAACAAAATCCACCATAAAAGACAAAGAAAGACACTATATAACGATTAAGGGGATAATACATCATAAAGACATAACCATAATAAACATCTACGCACCCAATGACAAGGCTCCAAAATACATAAACTCTAACAGTACTGAAAAGAGAAATTGACAGTTCCACAATAATAGTAGGAGACTTCAACACACCACTCTCAGTA
The DNA here is from genome assembly GCA_030035585.1 of Dugong dugon. NCBI lineage: Eukaryota > Metazoa > Chordata > Mammalia > Sirenia > Dugongidae > Dugong > Dugong dugon. The sequence continues at coordinate 195,974,314 of CM057462.1, read as the reverse complement.
AAGGACAGAACATCTAAAAAGAAACTCAGCAAAGATACAGAATCCCTAAAGGGTACAATCAGCCAAATTGACTTCATAGACATATACAGAACACTCCATCCAAATGCTGCAAAGTACACATTCTTTTCCAATGCACATGGAACGTTCTCCAGAACAGACCACATCTTAGGCCACAGAGCAATCCTCAACAAGATACAAAATGCTGAGATAATACAAAGTATCTTCTCTGACCACAATGCCATCAAGGTAGAAATTAACAATAGAAAGATCAAGGAAAAAAAATCAACTACATGGAAACCGAATAATACCCTGCTTACACATCAGTGGGTAATAGAAGAAATCAGAGATGGAATCAAAAAATTCCTAGAATCAAATGAGAATGAAAGCACATCATACTAAAACCTTTGGGACACAGCAAAGGCAGTCCTCAGAGGACGATTTATAGCAATAGATGCACACATCAAAAAAGAAGAAAGGGAGAAAATCAAAACATTAACTACACAACTCAAACAAATAGAAAGAAAACGAAAAAAAAAAAAAAGCCCACAGCCGCCAGAAGAGAGGAAATAATAAAGATCAGAGCAGAAATAAATGAAATAGAGAAAGAAAAACAATAGAAAGAATCAACAAAACCAAAAGTTGGCTGTTTGAAAGAATCAGCAAAATCAACAAACCACTGGCCAGACTGACAAATGAAAGGTCACAGCCTTGAAACCGTGTGGCGTGGTTCTACTCTGCACATACGGGGTTACCATGAGTCTGAATCCATTGGAAGGCAGCTAACAAGAAAATCTACCCATTTCTGGAGTTGTTAAGTGAAAAAATGAGCAATTCAAAATAGGTCAATAGATTAAAATATAAATATCGACCTACACAGGCAAAAATTAGACTAAGACACATCTCCTCCAGGAAATATATCCTGATTATATACATATATATATACACATACCATCATTAGTCCCTACTTCAGTGAATTTCTATAATGTGACCATATCGATAAACTTTACTATGATTTGGTGTTTGTACTCTATTAATCTTGGTAAGTAACACATATTAAGGACGAACTCAGCCTATACCTCTGTCTTTGGGGCCCCCCACAGCACACACATGTGCACACACACACTCCCCTAATTAAATGGGGCTGGGACATGAACAGTGTCACTTACTCTAATAACAAACAGGTTCATGAGCAAGTGGGGGAAGTGAATAAACCCAATGGTTTACGGAGGGATATAGGTCAAGCTGGGCTGAGCTGGGCCGGGCCCAGAGTGATTCAAGCTCTGCCACAGAATGGGTGTCTCCTGGGATGGCATAGTAGGACACTTAAAACCCCTATAAATAGGATGGGTCTTCAGGTCTCCAGCATCCTCTCCAGTCTCTGAATCTTCTGCACCTTCCTCCTTAAGCAGATAAGACAGGCAGAGCCAGCCGTGATGTGCTGGGCTGGGGAGGTCTGAAAGTGCTCCATGGAAGCATCTTGCTTCCTTTTCCTGAGCTCTGAGGCTATGATGACCTGCTTCTGGGCCTAAAGGATATGCATGCCTTAGCTTTAGTATGTCCTAGGCACCCCCAAACTGAGGGCTAGGACTATTGGTAGATATCTTAGTCTCCCATAGCGGGGCTTTATCTTTTCTGCAAGTTAGGCAAGACCCATGAGTTTAGGGCCCGTTATAGTCAAGGCCCTAGACGTAGGGCCCTCGTAATAGTCAAGTCTCATTGCCAGAATTGCCACAAGGGATGCAGCTTGTCCCATGCAATTCACTCTTTGCCATTTATTCCTTCTAAGTATCACTGCTTGCTTTCGGAAGTCCAGTGTGTTCTCCAGTTAGGGCTTAAGTCTGGAGGCCTGTGAATCCAATAACTGGAATTTTCACACCAAAAGAAGAAATACCATTGAGATCCAGCCTTCCAGCATGGCCAGCGTTGACTTGGCTGACTGTATATACTTCCTATCACCTGTGTAGTTAATTTGGCTGTGCACCCTCTCTGTGATTTTCCTTTGTAGCACCATTTTTATTCAATGATCCCATTTTATAAGCATTTTTCAAAATGACCATCCAGGCCGGAAGCACTTGCCAGAATGTAACCTCCCAGGAGTCTTCCTTGGCCCATGGTGAGAGACCTCTAGCTTTCTTTTCTGCTTGAGGAAGGCTCGTTAGGAGACTGAGGTCTGTTCAGTGGGGTCAGTTCAGTGGCCCTTCCAAAGTGTTAGTCATGGGTGGAAACGATATTCTCTTCTGCTGGCTTCTGGCCCTGCCTCCGTAGGCTGCCTGATCTCCCTTCCTTTGTGTGCTAATATGAGTGTTTCAGTCAAGCAAGTTCCACCCAGATTATAGGACAGGGCATGTAAAACACCCTCTCACTCTTTGTGTGTGTGTGTGTGTGTGTGTGTGTGTGTGTGTGTGTGTGTGTGTGTGTGTGTGTGTGTATACATACGTATAGTCCCTAAGGGGTGCAAACAGTTTGCGCTCCACTACTAAACCAAAGGTTGGTGGTTTGAACCCACTCAGCAGCACCATGGAAGAAAGGACTGGCAATCTGCTTCCATAAAGATTCCAGCCAAGAAAACTCTCTGGAGCAGTTCTACTCTGTAAGACATGGGGTCATCATGAGTCGGAATTGACTTGATGACAACAGGTTTGGTTTTTGGTTATATATATATATATATACATATATATACGGGGCAGGGGAGCCCTGGTGGTGCGATGGTTAAAAGCTCGGCTGCTAACCAAAAGGTCGGCAGTTCGAATCCACCAGCCGCTCCTTGGAAACCCTATGGGGCAGTTTTACTCTGTCCTGTAGGGTCGCTATGAGTCGGAATCGACTCGACGGCAATGAGTTTTGTATATGTGTGTGTGTGTGTTTAATGACATTGCCTCTTTTACTGGCAAGGGAACCACAATTTGCACCCACCTCCCACCATAGTATGTGGTATTTGGAGCTTGACTATGGCGTCAAAAGGAGTGAGGAGTACGGCTAAGAAGGAGCTCTGTCATTTTTCAGCTTCTTTCCCAGACCAAGAGCGGCCACTTTTCCTCTGAAAATGCGGTCTCCTGATCTTCATCCTAAATACAGACAAAATCTTGTTTCTTCCTTTAGATCCACCTGTATTTGCCAAAATGGCTCACCTCCTGAACAGCATACTCACCGTGATCAAGGTGTTCCAGGAACATGCCAAAGAGAATGGGGACTGTGCCTCACTTTGCAAGAAGGAGCTGAAGCAGCTACTCTTGGCTGAGTTTGGAGACATCCTCCGGGTAAGATGGGCTCAGGGTAGGCCCCGGCCTCATGGAATTGAGTGTGAGTGACTCTGCTACCTGCATCCAAAACACTCACCAGGGCTTAGCGTTTTTGCTTTATTTGGTCATGCTCCACCTTCACCCTGTAACAAAAAGAATTTCCAGCAGCTGCTCAGTAGTTCTCTTCCAGCTCATGCACGTGCATGTGTGAGTGTGCACACACATGCACACACACACACACAGACACACATGCGCACGCACACACACAGACACACATGCGCGCACACACACACAGACACATAGACACACATGCACACACACACAGACACATAGACACACATGCACACACACAGACACATAGACACACATGCACACACACCCTTCTTGTAGCTGAGTTTGAACAGGAAGGAGCATAACTTTAAAGTAACTGGGAATCATTTCTCAGAAGGAAATCTAAGATTGATATCTTTATTTCTATATTTTAGAGCCATCTGTATATCTTATTATGTATCATTCATTCAATACTTGCTGAGCACATACTCTACACTAGCACCATCCTAGGCACTGGATTAATAAACCATCTTCCCCTCCCTCCAAGATCTCAGTGTAGTGAGAAAGACATAGGAAAACCAACAATTAAGATATACCATGGGATGGGATGGGATAACTTCCTCAAATGGCTCAAATTAATTATTAACGGAGCTGATTTTAAATGGACATATCTACACTTTATGGTCGTCCTTCCATTGGTCCAGCAAGGGATGAGGTTCTGAGGATCAGCTGATCAAAGACTAGAACCAAGCCCAAGTCTTCAGAGTAAAGGTTTCTCAACCAAGGAAGCCCATACAGAACTGAATGGACCGGGGCACGGACATTGGCACATATCTTACTATTCACAAGAGAACATCTGATTTGAGTCTTTGTTTTATCTTCTTACAGAGACCAAATGACCCAGAGACTGTGGAAACCATCCTGAGCATCTTGGATCGAGACAGAAATGGACGTGTTGATTTTCATGAATACCTCTTGTTGGTGTTCCAATTGGTCCAAGCCTGCTATCGTGAGCTAGATATCGAGTCATGTGGAGACAGAACCTCCCAACAAGAAGAAGGGCAGGAGGGAGCACAAGACCATAAGTTCCCAAGAAACAGAGGCAGACAACACAGACATAGGCAAGAGGAAGAAAGGCAGGATTCCCATCATGGTCAGTCTGAAAGACAAGATAGGGACTCCTGCCATGATCAGTCTGAAAGACAAGACCAGGACTCCCGCTATCGTCAGTCTGAGAGGCAAGACCAGGACTCATGCCATGGTCAGTCTGAGAGACAAGATCAGGAGTCTAGCTATGGTCAGTCTGAGGGACAAGGCCAGGACTCTAGCTATGCTCAGAAATTGAGTCATAAGTTCAGCAATGGCCAGCCTAAAAGACAAAGATATCTCTTTGCCTTAAATCAGTGTGAAAAACCAGTTCAGGATTCTCATCACAATCAGTCTGAAAAGCTTGGACAACGATCAAGCTGTGGCCAGTGCAGAAGACTTGGACAGGACTCTTGCTCTAGCCATACAGAACAACAGGTATCAGGCTCTATTTATGGACAGTCTGGAAGGCTGGCTCAGGAATCAGGCTGTGGTCAGAGAGACAGGCAAGGACTGGATTCTCACTATGGTCAGACAGACAGACAAGGCCAGAGTTCTCACTATGGTGAGACAGACAGACAAGGTCAGAGTTCCCACTATGGTCAGACAGACAAGGCCAGAGTTCCCACTATGAACAGACAGACAGACAAGGCCAGAGTTCCCACTATGGTCAGACAGACAGACAAGGCCAGAGTTCCCACTATGAACAGACAGACAGACAAGGCCAGGGTTATCACTATGGTCAGAGAGAGACTGGGGAAACTGAAATATAAGGGTAATATAGGTATTTCCAAGGAAGTGAGGGAACAAGAAGAGACACACATGTTGAGCAATCAGGAAGGTCAGGGAGACTAAATCAACAGACTCAAGGACAGGAAGTGAACCCAAACCAGAGGGAGGGGTCCCAGAACAGACTCCAGGCATGGGAGAGGCAGCTTGAGAATACCCAACACCACCAACACAATCTCTTGGCACAAATCCAGCAAGAAAGGTCACTCTGCCACAAAAGGAGAGACTGGCAATCAAGTGGCAGTGAGCAGGGCCACAGACAGGCCCAGACCCAGCAGAGCCATAGCGAGGGAAAGAGCCACCGGACAGAGGATAGGCAGAGTCATCAAAGCTGGGGTAGGCAGAGCCATGAGGGCCAGAAAAGTCCATGTGAGAACAGAATGGGCAAACCCGTGAAGAGGAAAAAGCTGTCAGACAAAGGACAAGCAAACCCGTGAAGATGAGCAGAATCATCAGAGACAAGACAAGCAAACCCATGAAGACGAGCAGAACCGTCAGAGACAGATCAAGCAAACCCGTGAAGATAAGCAGAACCGTCAGAGACAAGACAGGCAAACCCATGAAAATAAGCAGAACTGTCAGAGACAGGACAGGCAAACCCACGAAGATGAGCAGAAACGTCAGAGACAGATCAGGCAAACCTGTGAAGTTGAGCAGAACCAACAGAGACAAGACAAGCAAACCCATGAAGATAAGAAGACCCGTCAGAAACAGGACAGGCAAATCCATGAAAATGAGCAGAATCATCAGAAACAGGACAGGCAAACCCATGAAGATGAGCAGAACCGCCAGAGACAGGACAGGCAAACCCATGAAAATAAGCAGAACTGTCAGAGACAGGATAGGCAAACCCATGAAGATGAGCAGAACCATCAGAGACGAGAAAGGCAAACCCATGAAGAGGATCAAAACCTTCGACGACAGCAGAATACACAAACCTATGACAGGGAAGAGAGGTATGAAAGGTCCCAGAATCAACAATCCCATGGGACCCAGCAAGGTTGTTCTAACAGAGAAACTTTCCACATGAATGAGGGTGGCCTGAGCCGAGGCTCACAGGGAAGACGTAGTGACCCAGCCCTCCATCCAACCCAAGGCAATGGGAAGCCCCAAAGAAGAGAACAGGGTGGAGGTCATCCTACCAAGGCAGCTATTTCTTCCAACCCCCTTTATGACTACGTACAAGAACAGAGATCCCATCAGTACTAGGCTGCACAATCACCAACGCTAAAGCAACATGAAGCCAAGGAAGAAACCTACATGTCAAGTTCATCTTTACTTCTCTCTAAGAGCTTGACAACGTATGTCTTCTCTCTATCCTCCACTTTATCTACATGCAGTGATGCTTTTGAGGACCAATATTCACTTTTAGGGCATGTCAGTTCTTTGAGCAACAATTCTAGGGTTTTCTGGTTAGGTGAAATTTGAGTGGTAAATTGGGTGAAATAATCAGATCCTAATTTTGATCCATTTGAGGACTTAATCATTTCCTGGTTTGCCCTCAGTGTAGGTGGGGCCAGAACACTTCTCCTAAAACTCAGAAACAGGAAAGGTATTCTGAAGACTTGTGTTACAACCAGGGGACAGGAACCTTGAGCCTGGGTGCGCTTTGCCTCCTATGGATGAAGCATAGAGAATCGCAAGGCACACGGCCTAGACTGAGGAAATACAGCGAGAAACTGCTAGAGGAGCCAGAGACCACAGAGGATGTCTCTGATGTCGACGATACCTCCCTTGTCCACGCTCCTACCCTCATCAGAGAGACTATCTGTTGAGTTCCTATCACTAGAGCTGACTGGATCAATTCCAGCTCTACTTTCTGAGTATATAAAATAGACAGAAAGCATATGCCATCTGTTTGCAGATTCCAAGGGGCCAACCTGTTAATCCACAGCTCCTGAGGCCTGAAAACCCTACACAAGGAAATCTGCGTGCAGACTATGGACTTGTATTTAAAGACTCAATAAATGATTGGTGAGCAATGACTTACGGCTTTTTTCCTTCTTCATCGTGAGGCTGTTCTGTCTTAACTGGTGGGTCATTTTCTAAGACCTCATTTCTGGGCTTCTAAAATCTCTTTGTTCCCTGAGTTCCTGGGCACTGAAAGAAAAACAGAAAAAACAAAAACAAGGAGTCCAAATGGAACTTGTCTAAATCTCATTTGCAGCTCCCTTCCCCCAGAGGAGTCACGTTTGACCTTTCTTCTCGTTCACCTCCACTTTCAAATACTCATTAACCCATTGTCCTCAAGTGGATTCCGACTCATAGCATTCTATAGGACAGAGTAGAACTGTCCCATAGGGTTTCCAAGGGCTTCAAAATAAATTCTGTCAGTTTGTCATACTGTGGTAGCTTGTATGTTGCTGGGATGCTGGAAGCTATTTCCCCGGTATTTCAAATATCAGCAGGTTTTCCCAGGGCGGAGAGGTTTCAGTGAAGCTTCCAGATTAAGACAGACTAGGAAGAAAGGCCTGGAGATCTGCTTCCAAAAATGGTTATTGTTAGGTGTCATCAAGTCGATTTTGATTCGTAGCAACCCTATGTACAACAGAATGAAACACTGCCCAGTCCTGAGCCATCCTCATGATCGTTGTTATGTTCGAGCCCATTGTTGCAGCCACTGTGTCAATCCATCTCATTGAAGGTCTTCCTCTTTTTTGCTGACCAACCACGATGTCCTTCTCCAGGGACTGGTCCCTCCTGATAACGTGTCCAAAGTACATGAGACCTTCATCGCCTCTAAGGAGCATTCTGGCTGTACTTCTTCCAAGACAGATTTATTTCTTCTTCTAGAAACTCATGGTATAGTCAATATTCTTCACCAACATCACAATTCAACGGCATCAATTCTTCTTCGATCTTTCTTATTCATGTTCAGCTTTTGCATGCATATGAGGTGGTTGAAAATATCATGGCTTGGGTCAGGTGCATCTTAGTCCTCAAAGTGACATCTTTGCTTTTCAACACTCTAAAGAGGTCTTTTGCGGCAGATTTTCCCAATGCAATACTTCCAAAAATTAGCCAGTGAAAACTTTATGAATCACAACAGAACACTGTCAGACTCACTTGCTTTGGACGTGCCATCAAGAGGGATCAATTGCTAAAGGAAGACATTGTGTTTGGTGAAGTACAGGTCAGTGAGAAGGTAGGTGATCCTCGGTGAGATGGATCGGTGCAACAGATACAATGATGCATTCAAACTTGCTAGCGATTGTGAGGATGTGCAAGACCAGGCAACGTTTTGTTCTGTTGTACGTAAGGTCGCCATGAGTCAGGGGCTGCTCAGTGGCCGCTAACAACAATAATTATACGTAAAACACAGTAACAGACAAGAGAAGTGAAACAATCTGAGTCAACCAAGGAAACAACAACCTTTTTACATAGTTTAAATGGAAAGGGATTTAAAGCCAGAATTATAAGGGCTGAACTACTGGAAACCAGCAAGCAATCCCTGGAACTATTGAGTTCAAAAATACATTACCAAAGCTCTAATCCAGGAATCAGCAAGATGGAATCCAGAAGCTGCTGCCATTGCTGCCAAAATTGCCTGTCAACATCCACGTCTCCACAACCTTGTTTGCCAAAAGAAACACCCAAAACCACAATACAATGGCCTCCAGCTTACTTCCACCTTCCATACATTATGCAAACACATCTAATTGGAAAAAACATTCATATCCATAACCATAACTACAAGGGAGTCTTTAGAAAATACAGAAACCCCCCAAAAACAAACCCATTGCCGTCAAGTTGAATTCCTACTCACAGGGACCCTACAGGAGAGAGTAGAACTGCCCCATAGGGTTTCCAAGGCTGTAAATCTTTATGGAAACAGACTGCTACGTCTTCTCCCGCAGAGTAGCTGGTGGGTTCGAACTGCCGACCTTTTGGTTAGTAGCCAAGCACTTAACCACCGAACCACCAGGGCCCCTCAGAAAATATAGAATGAAGTGAAAATGGATACTGTCGGCCATCAGATCATATTCACCGTTGTTGCTGTTAGTTGCCGACACGTCAGCTCCAACTCACGGCAAGGTGACATACAACAGAATGAGACGTTGCCCGGTTGCAACACCTTCACCGTCGTTGGTGCGTTTGAATCCATTGTTGTGACCACTGCTTCGATCTATCTTACTGAGGGTCTCCCTCATTTTCACTGATGCTCCACTTTACAAAACATGATGACCTTTTCTAGCGATTGATTTTTCCTGATGATGAGTTCAAAGTTAGCAAGCCAAAGTCTCACCATCCTAGCTTCTAAGGAGCGTTCTGGGTGTATTTCTTCTAAGACTGATTTCTTTGTTCCTCTGGGGGTCCACGGTATACTCGATATTCTTCACCATAGGAAGGATATAATAACTTACAATAACAGCCCCTTTCCTGAAGAGATTACAATCTAGTAAGAAAGATGTGTACAACAAACAACCATGATACAAAGCGAAACATCATTAAAAAATTGCTGTTGTGAAAGGGCCACATAAAGCAGACACTCCATCAGCCTGAGACCAGAAGAACTAGATGGTGCCTGTCTACCACCAATGACTGCCCTGACAGGGAATACAACAGAGAGTCCCTGATGGAGCAGGAGAAAGGTCAGGTGCAAAATTCAAATTCTAGTAAGAAGATGAGACTTAACAGTCTGACTGAGACTGGAGGAACCCCAGAAGACATGGCCCCCAGACTCTCTGTTAGCCCAAAACTAAAAATATTCCAGAGGCCAACTCTTCACACAAAGATTAGACTGGACTATGGGACTTAAAATGATACTCATTAAGAATGTGCTTCTTAGCTCAAGTAGATACATGAGACTAGATGGGCAGCTCCCGTCCGGAGGTGAGATGAGAAGACAGAGAGGGTCAGCAGCTGGTTGAATGGACACAGGAAATCTGGGGTGGAAGGAGGAGTGTGCTGTCACAGTATAGGGAAAGCAACTAGGGTCACATAACAATGTATGTATAAATTTTTGTATGAGAGACTAACTTGAATTGTAAACTTCACTTAAAGCACAATAAAATTTTTTTTTTTTTTAAATTGCTCTTGTGTCACCAAGAAGGAAGTAGCTCTGCCTGGGAGGATTGAGAAAGACTTTCATAGAGAAAAGACACTAAGTCAGGCCCAGGACCATGATCCCAGGGGAAGGGGTTATGAGCAGGGCTGTAGCATTGTCCTGCGGCTCAAGCTCAATGGGGATGCCCATATGGTGGTTGCTGTTCAAATGGCATATTTGTTCAGGGGTAAGATGAATCTTCTTCACAAATTTTCTTCCTAACTTAGACCTTCCTCAGTAAGCTAAATCAAAGGGTAGAGAATAAATCCAAAGGTGTCAGGCCTCAAAATCTGGAAGCTGCTCAGGGTTCACAGAGGCTCTCAGTGGATCAGTGGGGCAGTGAAGGGTGGGAGGGATTCAGGCATTCTAGGTGAGGGAACAGCATGGGAACAAAATGGAGAGGCAAGTCCAGGAATGTTCAGTGAAGCAGAAGGCACACCTCTGAAGCACTGAAGAGAGAAAGTAGGCCAGGACATCAAAGATGAAAGGATGAATTGAACAAGATCACGGAGGACTTCCAAATCCACCAAAAAGTTTGGATTTTTTTCGTTCATCAGTAGGAACCACATAAGTTTTCTGAGCAGAAAATGAGGAGAAAAGAGGAAAGTCTGGCTGGGGAGAGGTTTGGGATGAAGAGAAAGAGATGGATAGTCCCTGGGTGGCACAAACAGTTGACACGCTCAGCTGCTAAGCAAAAAGTTGGAGGTTTGAGTCCACCCAGAGGCACCTCAGAAGAAAGGTCTGGCAATGTACCTCCAAAAAATCAGCCATTGGAAACTACTCTGACACACGCGGGATTGCCATGAGTTGGATTCAACTCCAGGGCAACTGGTTTTAGCTTGTCCATCACAGATAACATAACCCCACTGTCTTAGTTATCTAGTGCTGCTGTAACAGAAATACCATGAGTGGATGGCTTTAACAAAGAGAAATTTATTCTCACACAGTCAAGTAGGCTAGAAGTCCAAATTCAGAGTGTCAGCTCCAGGGGATGTCTTTCTCTCTCTGTCAGCTGTGAAGGAAGGTCCTGGTCGTCAATCTTCCCCTGGATTAGGAGCTTCTCAGGCACAGGGACCCTGGGTCCAAAGGACACACTCTGCTCCCAGTGCTGCTTTCTTGGTAGTATGAGGTCTCCCCTCTCTGCTTGATTCCCTTTCGTTTTCTCTCTTGTAAGATAAAAGGTGGTGCAGACCAAACTCCAAGGAAACTCCCTTTACATAGGATCAGGGATGTGACCTTAGTAAGTGTGTTACAATCCCACCCTAATCCTCTTTAACATAAAATTACAATCACAAAATGGAGGACAACCACACAATACTGGGAATCATGTTAACCAAGGTGATACATTTAAAAAAAATTTTTTTTAATTGTGCTTTAGATGAAGGTTTACAGAACAAATAGTTTCTCATTAAACAGTTAGTACACATATTGTTTTATGACATTGGTTAACAACTTCACGACATGTCAACACTCTCCCTTCTCGAACTTGGGTTCCCTATTATCAGCTTTCCTGTCCCCTCCTGCCTTCTAGTCCTTGCCCCTGGGCTGGTGTCCCCCATTAGTCTCGTTTTGTCCTATGGGTCTGTCTAATCTTTGACTAAAAGGTGAACCTCTGGAGTGACTTCATTACTGAGCTAAAAGGGTGTCCGTGTGCCATACTCTTGGGGTTTCTCCAGTCTCTGTCTGGCCACTAAGTCTGGTCTTTTTTTGAGTTAGAATTTTGTTCTACATTTTTCTCCATCTCTGTCCAGGACCCTCTGTTGTGATCCCTGTCAGAGCAATCAGTGGTGGTAGCCAGGCACTATCTAGCTGTACTGGACTCAGTCTGGTGGAGGCCATGGTAGTTTTGGTCCATTAGTCCTTTGGACTAATCTTTCCCTTGTGTCTTTGGTTTTCTTCATTCTCCCTTGCTCCTGAAGGGGTGAGACCAGTGGAGTATCTTAGATGGCCGCTCACAGGCTTTTAAGACCCCAGATGCTACTCACCAAAGTAGTATGTAGAACATCTTCTTGACAAACTATGTTATGCCAATTGAGCTAGATGTTCCCTGAGACCGTGGTCCTCAAAGCCCTCAGCCCAGTAATTTGGTCCTAAGGGACTTTGGGTTTGTCCATAGAGCATGCATGACCTTACCCTGAACAAGTTGTGCTGGCTTCCCCAGTACTGTGTACTGTCTTACCCTTCACCAAAGTTACCACTTATCTATTGTCTATTTAGTGTTCTTCCACCCCACACCTCCCCTCCCTCGTAACCATGAAAGATTGTTTCTTTTTGTGTGTAAACCTTTTCATGAGCTTTTATAGTAGAGGTCTCATACAATATTTGTCCTTTTGTGATTGACTTATTTCACTCACCATAATGCCCTCTAGATTCATCCATGTTGTAAGATGCTTTGCAGAATTCATCATTGTTCTTTATCGTAGCGTAATACTGCATTGTGTGTATGTACCATAGTTTGTTTATCCATTCATCTGTTGATGGGCATCTAGGTTGTTTCCATCGTTTTGCTATTGTGAACAATGCTGCCATGAACATAGGTGTGCATATGTCTATTCGTGTGACGGCACTTATTTCTCTAGGATATATTCCTAGGAGTGGGATTCCTGGATCATATGGTATTTCTATTTCTAGCTTTCTAAGGAAGCGCCATATCCTTTTCCAAAATGGTTGTACCATTTTGCATTCCCAGCAGCAATGCATAAGGGTTCCAGTCTCCCCACAGCCTCTCTAACATTTGTTATTTTCTGTTTTTTTGGTTCGTGCCAGTAATGCCGGGGTGAGATAGCATCGCGTTGTGGTTTTGATTTGCATTTCTCTAATGGCTAGTGATTGCGAGCATTTCCTCATGTGTCTGTTAGCTGCTTGAATGTCTTCTATGGTGAAGTGTCTGTTCATTTCCTTTGCCTATTTTTTAATTGGATTATTTGTCTTTTTGTTGTAAAGGTGTTGGATTTTCCTGTAGATTTCAGAGATTAGACCTTTGTCTGATTCGTAATAGCCAAATTTTTTTTCCAGTCTGTAGGTTCTCTTTTTACTCTTTTGGTGAAGTCTTTTGATGAGCATAAGTATTTAATTTTTAGAAGATCCCAGTTATCTGGCTTATTTTCTGGAGTTTGTGTGTTGTTGGTTATGGTTTGTATCCTGTTAATGCCATGTATTAGGATCTCTAGCGTTGATCCTGTATTTTATTCTATGACTTTATAGTTTTTGGTTTTATATTTAGGCCTTTGAACATTCTGAATTAGTTTTTGTGTACGGTATGAGGTATGGGTCCTATTTCATTTTTTTGCAGATGGACATCCAATTTTGCCAGCACAATTTGTTAAAAAGACTGCTTTTCTCCATTTGATGACTTTTGGGCCCTTGTCAAATATCAGGTGACCGTAGGTGGATGGATTTACATCTGGGTTCTCGATTCTGTTCCATTGGTCAATGTATCTACTGTTGTTCCAGTACCAGGATGTTTTGACTACTGTAGCTGTTCTGAGATCAGGTAGTGTGGGTCCTCCTACTTTATTCTTCTTCTTCAGTAGTGCTTTACTTATCCGGGGCCTCTTCCCTTTCCATATAAAGTTAATAATTGTTTTTTCCATTTCTTTAAAGAATATTGTTGGTATTTGGATTGGGATTGTATTGTATTTGTAGATTGCTTTGGGTAGAATTGTAATTTTCACAATGTTGACGCTACCTATCCATGAGCATGGTATGTTTTTCCACTTATGTAGATCTCTTTTGGTTTCTTGCAGTAGTGTTTTGTAGTTTTCTTTGTATAGGTCTTTTATATCCCTGGTTAGATTATTCCTAAGTTTTTTGTTTGTTTGTTTGTTTTTAGGGGCTATTATAAATGGTATTGTTTTTCTGATTTCCTTTTCATTGTTCTCTTTATTGGTGTCTAGGAATCCAGCTGATTTTTGTATGTTTATCTTGTATCATGCTATTCTGCTGAATCTTTCTATCAGTTCCAGTAGTTTTCTCATGAAGTCTTTTCGGTTTTCTACATATAGTATCATATAATCTGCAGGCAAGGAGTTTTATTTCTTCATTACCAATCTGGATGCCCTTTATTTCTTTTTCTTGCCTTATTGCTCTAGCTAGGACTTCCAACACAATGTTAAATAGGAGTGGTGATAAAGGACATCCTTGTCTTCTTCCTGTTCTCAAGGGGAATGTTTTCAGCCCCTCTCCCTTAAGAATGATGTTAGTTGTTTGTTTTGTATACATACCCTTTATTATGTTGAGGAATTTCCCTTCTATACCTATTTTATTGAGAGTTTTTATCAGGAATGGGTGTTGGACTTTGTCAAATGCCTTCTCTGCACTGATTGAGATGATCATGTGATTCTTTTATTTTGTTTATGCAGTGGATTACATTGATTGATTTTCTAATGTTGAACCATCCTTGCATACCTGGTATGAATCCTACTTGGTGGTGGTATATTATTTTTTTTTATATGATGCTGAATTCTATTGGCTAGAATTTTGTTGAGAATTTTTGCATCTATATTCCTGAGAGCTATTGGTCTGTAATTTTCTTTTTTTGTGGTGTGTTTGCCTGGTTTTGGTATCAGAGTTATGCTGGCTTCATAGGATGAATTTGGAAGTATACCTTCCTTTTCTATGTTCTGAAATAGTTTCAGTAGTACTGCTGTAAGCTCTTCTCTGAATATTTGGTAGAATTCTCCAGTGAAGCTATCTGGGCCAGGGCTTTTTTTTATTGGGAGTTTGTTTTAAATTACCTTTTCAATCTCTTCTCTTGTTATGGGTCTATTCAGATTTTCAACATTAATTTGTGATAGTTTGTGTAAGTAGTGTGTTTCTAGAAATTTGTCCATTTCCTCTAGATTTTCAAATTTATTAGAGTTTTTTGTAATGCTCTGTTATGATTCTTTTTATTTCATTTGGGTCTGTTGTAATGTCCCCCATTTCATTTCTTATATGGGTTATTTGCATCCTCTCCTGTTTGTCTTTTGTCAGTTTGGCCAGTGGTTTCTCGATGTTGTTGATCCTTTCAAAGAACCAATGTTTGGTTTTGTTGATTTTTTCTGTTGTTTTTCTATTCTCTATTTCACTTATTTCTGCTCTGATCTTTATTATTTCCTTTCTTCTGTGGATGTAGGCTTCTTTTGCTATTCTCTTTCTATTTGTTCAAGATGTGTAGCTAATGTTTTTATTTTGTCCGTTTCTTCTTTTTTGATGTGTGCATCTATTGCTATAAATTGACCTCTGGGCACTGCCTTTGCTTTGTCCCACAGGTTTTGGTATGATGTGTTTTCATTCTCATCTAGTTCTAAGAGTTTTTTGATTCCATCTTTGATTTCTTCTATTACTCAGTGGGTTTTAAGCACAGCATTATTTAGCTTCCATGTAACTGGTTTTTTTTCTTTGCTCTTTCTGTTGTTAATTTCTACTTTGATGGCATTGTGATCAGAGAAGATACTTTGTATTATCTTAACGTTTTGGATTTTGTTGAGGGTTGCTTTGTGGCCTAAGATGTGGTGTATGCTGGAGAACGTTGCATGTGTGTTGGAGAAGAATGTGTACCTTGCTGCTGTTGGTTGGAGTGTCTGTGAGTTCAAGTTGGCTGATTGTGACCTTTAGCTCTTCTGTATCTTTGTTGAGTTTCTTTCTAGATGTTCTTTCCTTTACCGAGAGTGGTGTGTTGAAGTCTCTTACTATTATAGTGGAACTGTCAATTTCTCTTTTTTTTCAGTGCTGTTAAAATTTGTTTTATGTATTTTGGAGTCCTCTCGTTGGGTGTGTAGATACTTATTATGGCTATGTTTTCATGATGGATTGACCCTTTAATCATGATAGTGTCCTTCTTTGTCTTTTATGGTGGATTTTGTTCTAAAGTCTATTTTATCTGAGATTAGTATTGCCACTCCTGCTCTTTTTTGGTGGCTGTTAGCTTGATATATTTTTTTCCATCCTTTGATTTTTAATAGATTTATGTCTTTGTTTCTAAGGTGTGTCTCTTGTAGACAGTGTACTGATGGATCCTGTTTTTTTTTTTTTTTTTATCCATTCTGTCACTCTCTGTCTCTTTATGGGTGCATTTAGGCCATTTACATTCAGTGAAATTATTGATAGGTGTGAATTTATTGTTCTAATTTTGTAGTGCTTTTTTTTTTTTAGTGCTGACGATTTCTTTGTTCCTCTTACTCTCTTGTGCTAAATTCCTTTGTCTGTGGATTTTTTTTTCATTTCTTTGTTTTTGTATGTTTTGTTTTTATTGAAACTTTATGTTTTTCTTCTTTATTTTGATGAGTAGGTTTGTTAACTTTCTTTGTGGTTGCCTTGAAATTTACCCTTATCTTCCTAGGTTTGAACCCGTCTATTATTACTTGGTATTGCCTTACCATCTTCTCCATTAGTAAGTTCTATACCTACACCATTTATTCCCTCTTTTATTGTTCTGATGTTGTCATTTGCAGATTAACCTCTCTGGTTCCATGTTGTAAATCTTTTGGTTTTGAATACTCCTTGAGAGTTCATTTCCTACATTGGTATCTGGCTGGTGTGATCTTGCGTCCTAGATTCAGGCTGTCATCTGATGTTTGTTCTCAAACTAAAGGACTCCTTTTAATAATTCTTGTAAATTTTGTTTGGTTTTTACGTATTACCTTAATTTCTGCTTGTCTGAAAATGTCCTAATTTTGCCATCACATTTGAACAAGAGTTTTGCAGGATATATTATTCTTGGTTGGCAATTTTTTTCTTTCATGGTTTTATATATGTCATCCCATTGCCTTCTTGCCTGCATGGTTTCTGCTGAGTAATTTGAGCTTAGTCTTGTTGTTTCCTCTCTGTATGTGACTTTTTGTTTTTCTTGAGCTTCTCTCAGGATTCTTTGTCTTTGGTTTTAATGAGTGTGATTATGATATGCCTTGGTGATTTTCTTTTGGGGTCTAACCTATATGGAGTTCTTTAAGCTTCTTGGCTGATCAGCTTTTCATCTTTCATAATATTAGGGAAGTTTTCTGTCAACAATTCTTCAGTGATCTTCTCTGTTTTCTCACCCTGTTCTGGAACTCTGATCGCTCATAAATTTTTGCTTTTGATTGTATCCCACATAATTCTCAGGGTTTCTCCATTCTTCTTTGTTCTTATTTCTGATTTTTCCTCAAAGTTATATCCAAGTGTTTGTCTTCAATTTCACCGATCCTGTCTTCCATTGTTTCAGACCTGCTCCTCAGCCCTTCTATGACACTGTCCATTTCTGAAATCTTGTTGTTTATCTTTTGGATTCCTAACTGTTGTTTTTGTATGATTTCTAGTTGTGAATTTATTTTGGTATTTTGCTCCTGTATTATTTTCCTGAATTCTTCCATTTTTTGTCTGTATTTTCCATGAATTTGTCTGCCTTTTGTATGAATTTGTCTATTTTTTCCGCATTTTTGTCTGCTTTTTGCTTCAACTCTTGGGTAGCTCTGAATATTAGAGATTTGAATTCCCTGTCAGGTAGTTCTAGTGCCTTTTCTTCTACTGGAAAGTCATCTGGTGTTTTATTTTGGATGCCTACTGGAACCATTCTATCTTTTTTTTATATATGTTTTGATATTGTTTGCTGTCTTTGGGCCATTCAGTAGTTATTTTCTTCATTTATTGATTGTAGATTTGTTTGTTTCATCCTGCTTTTTTGTTTTATTTGGCTATGTCTGAGCAGGTGGGCTGTACATTCTTTGTTGTTTGCTCATCTGTGGACATGGTAATTTTTCACCTCCTTTTCCAATAAGCACAGCCAGTCACTCAGCTATGGTGCAGCAGGGCAGGTCCAGCTGAAGGGGAGGGGCTAGGATGGGTTGTTTGTGGCACGTACTGGGTCCGACAAGGTGAGCCAGGGGTTAGTGCAGGGCAGGTTCTGGTAGGCCATGCCTGTGCTGCTTGGGAGTACAATATTCAGCACAAGGTGCAGATAGACAAGAGGGAGGGGGAGAGGAAGGTTGTGATGTGTGGAGCTAGGTTGGGTATGGAAAAGATGAGAGAGAATGGGGAGAAAAAGGAACCAAAAAAAGTGCTAAGGGAGCCTGCCATTGAATTGGAGAGACAAGAAACCAAGAAATGAAGAAAAACAAAAGGAAAAAATGCCCCTAGGGATCCCACCGGCACAGCTGCGAAGACCGGAGAAGCAGCTCCCAAGCCACACAGTACAGCCCGGCTGGAAGGGGTGGAGATGATACACAGCTCCAGGTATTCAGGAGACAGGAAAAGAAGGCAAGTAGAAAGAGATGAGAAACAGAGAAATGATGAAAAAGAAAAACAAACAAACCAAAAAAAAGCCCCCAAGGATCTCACCACTGTGGCGGCATGGACTGGGGAAGCAGTTCCCCAGTTGAGTGGTGCTTCTCAGCCTGTCAAGAAGAAGCAAAGACGGCACATGGAGTCAAGTGTTCAAAAGAAAGGAGGGGAAAGAGGTAAGAGGCAAGTGTGATGGATAAGATTATGTGTCAACTTGGCTGGACCATGATTCTCAGTGTTTATATGTGATCACTCCCATGACTGAATGTGCTGTGAGTAGCCAATCAGTTGAAAGTAAGTTTCCTTGGGGGTGTGGTCTGCATCTGAATATAAGCAGACATTCCAGCTTTTTGCTCACCCTGGATCCTGTGGCTGCCTCCTGTTCATCTGACCTCCGATTCTTGGGACTTGAGCTATCAGCTTGTCTGCCCAACTTGGGATTTGTCGATCTTCACAGCCTGTGAGCAAGAGCCCTGCTTTCTGAACTGCTGAGCTTGGGTTCACCAGCCCCTGTGGCTGCATGAATCGGGAAAAGCCTCTATCCTGATCCACAGACTTGGGACGTTCCAGCCTCTACAATTGCGTGAGCTGTTGCTTTTATACACATCTCTCTATATATTTATACGCTTTACTGGTTTTGCTTCTCTAAAGAACCCAGCTTAAGACAGCAAAGAAGAAACCAAAGAGGTCAAAAAAAGCAATACCAGCAACAAAGAAATGGCAGTGAAGAAGCTGGCCAGTGTGGGTGGGGTGAATCCGCGGGGCATGGAACTGGTGCCTCCTGTACCACAGTCATGGCCCACTGGGAAGTGACAGATTGGCCTGCTGAGAAGCAATGGATTGGCCCACTGGGAAGCAGTGAATCCTGGCCCTCCGGGAAGCTGAGGATAGGCCAGCCGGGAAGCCATGAAGGCCGAGCAGGGGAAGGCAGGTTGTGGGATGGGAAAGAGTGTCTCGCTGGTTACTGGGTGCTCTGTCTCCTATTGGGAGCTCCATGAATCTGCTTTCCTGTACTCCCTGTCTGCCAATCTCCAACAGGAGTCCAAGATGGTGGATCTCTGCTGCGTTAGCTGATAGGGGACCTCCGCTTGTAACTCTCCCTGCTCTCTATTCTCTGTCAGTTTCTTATTCCATCTGGCGCTTGGTTGATTCTTTATCTCTTCATTTGATGCATAGGGTTCCAGGATTGATGTTTGTCTCTGTGTTACTTAGATTTTCAGGTTTTTTCTGTGGAGGGAGAACATGGTTCTTCTGACTATAGTGCCATTTTGGCTCTGCCCCCCCACTCCTTTTTTTTAAATTGTGCTTTAGATGAAGGTTTACAGAGCAAATTAGTTTCTCATTAAACAATACACATATTCTTTTGTGACATTGGTTGCCAACCCCACAACACATCAACACTCTCCCCTTCTAGACTTTGGGTTCCTTTCCATTTATCCAGCTTTCATGACCCCTCCTGCCTTGTCGTCCTTGCCCCTGGGCTGGTGTGCCCATTAAGTCTCATATACATGGTTTAACTAGGTGTTTTTGTTTTGTTTTATGGGCCTGTCTAATCTTTGGCTGAAGGGTGAACCTCAGGAGTGATCTCAGTACTGAGTAAAAGGGTGTCTAGGGCCATACTCTCAGGGTTTCTCCAGTCTCTGTCAGACCAGTAAGTCTGGTCTTTTTTTGTGAGTTTAAATTTTATTCTACGTTTTTCTCCAGCTCTGTCCAGGACCCTCTATTGTGATCCCTGTCAGAGCAGTCAGTGGTGGTAGCCGGGCACCATCTAGTTGTGCTGGACTCAGTCTGGTGGAGGCTTTGGTAGTTGTGGTCCATTAGTCCTTTAGACTAATCGTTCCCTTGTGTCTTTGGTTTTCTTCATTCTCCTTTGCTCCCAATGGGGTGAGACCAGTGGAGTATCTAAGGTGGCCGCTCACAAGCTTTTAAGACCCCAGATGTTACTTGCCAAAGTGGAATGTAGCACATTTTCTTTATAAACTATGTTATACCAACTGAGCTAGATATGCCCTGAGACCATGGTCCCTGGCCCTGAGCCCAGTTATTCGGTCCCTCAGGGAGTTTGGATGTGTCTGTGAAGCTTCTGTGACTTTGCCTTGGTCAAGTTGTGCTGTTTCCACTTTTTGGTTGTTATGAACAATTCCACTGTAAACACTTGTATACAAGGTTTTGTGTGGACATAGGTTTTCTGTTCTCTTGGGTATACACCTAGGAGTGGTAAGATAGCTTTTTCTGTTTGGCTGGGAAGGTGGATGTCTTTCTCTTTCATATTGGAGGCTTTCCTCAAATATCTGGTGATGCCTAGTGATCCTGTTTGTTTATTTTCTTTCTATTCATGGGGGATCCACTCTTTTTTTTTTTTATTTTCCTGTTTATTTTTAAATTGTCAAAATTTCAGTCCTCACTCCTCATACAAGCCTTTCAAAGTACCTGATGCCTCCAAATTCTAAGATTTTTCAGGATGACATAGATGAAGACATCTTTGCTTCATCTTAAAAAAAAAAAAAAGTCCCCATGTATGTCTTAAAAATTAGTTACATAAGCAATAATTATATGTTGTTGTTGAGAGTGCCTTTGAGTCGATTCCAACTCATGAAAAACCTGTTGCTGTGGAGTTGATTACAACTCATAGCGACCCTATATGACCGAGTAGAACTGCCCCATAGGGTTTCCAGGGCTGTAATCTTTACAGGAGCAGACTGCCAAATCTTTCTCCCTTGGAGCGACTGGTGGGTTAGAACCACAAACCTATTGGTTACCAGCTGAGTGCTTAACCAGTGTACCACCAGGGCTCCTAGTAATTTTATATATATATATATATATACTCATACAGTATATATACAGTATATTAAAGTAAAGCTAAAATCCCATTATAACCTCTTCCGACCCCATTTCCCTCTCCAGGGACCAAGTTACTCTTTCTCCCTAGCAAAGCATCCTTCTTGTTTTAATTCCTTTTCAAATGGCAGATTCTTCTGATTTTTTATTGCTGGGAAAATTTTCAAAGGTTCCTTGAATTTTTTCTCAGAATGTCAGTATAAGCAAGATTATATAAAACTTTCAACTTCCATCATGAGTCCATTTAAAAATATATATACACACATATATATATATATATACCTAGTATTGTTTGTTTAAATTTAACACAAATTGTACTGTATCATATATATTATTCTGCTGTTCACCCTTTTCCCTCAACAATGTGTTATGAAATATGTTAAGTTCTTTCCTTTTAGTTATCTTGTAGTAGTCCTTTGTAATGATATATTGCATTTTATTTATCCATTCCCTCTTTGATGGATGTTTAGGCAATTGCCAAGTTTTTGCTATTACAAACAATACTCCAGTGAACATCCTTGGACCTGTTTCTTTGTGTGTATGTGTGAATGTCTCTAGGTTATAGGTCTACTGGGTCATTTAGCATGTATATTTTTCAATTTTATTAGGTGTTGTCAAGTTGTTTACGAAGTGGCTGTATCGATTTACACTCCATTCAACAGTCTATAAAAGTACCTTTTCCCAAATCTTCTCCAGCGGTTGATATTGCCAAATGTTTTCATTTTTTATAATCTTATTGGTGAAAAATAATATCTCAATATTTTAGTTTGCATTTTTCATGTTTATTACTGAAGTGAGAATCTTTTATATTTGTAATGATCTTTTGGATTTTCTTTTTTATAAATTGCTATTTATATTATTTGCTTATTTTCTTAGGATTGGTTGTTTTTCTAAATTTAATAGATTATTTTTAAAGGCAGTTTTAGGTTTACAGAAAAGTTGTGCAGAAAGTACGGACAGTTCCCATACACATCCCCTCCCTCCTGCACACGTTATTGTTATGTTTTTCTTACTGATTTGTAGAAGTTCCAGATGTATTCTGAATTCTAGTCCTTTGGTGTATTTGTTTTGCAG
The DNA here is from genome assembly GCA_030035585.1 of Dugong dugon. Taxonomy (NCBI): domain Eukaryota; kingdom Metazoa; phylum Chordata; class Mammalia; order Sirenia; family Dugongidae; genus Dugong; species Dugong dugon. The sequence continues at coordinate 195,951,952 of CM057462.1, read as the reverse complement.
TTGGTGGATTATAATTTTACTTTTTAACAGTGTCAATTATTATTTTGTCAATTTTTATTTTGACATTATCAAATTTATCAATCACTTCTTTTATGATTTGCATATTTTAAAAAATTATTTAATACAATAAAATATGAATTCTCCCAACATTAATATATACATTTAATGTAATTTCAATCAGAATCCTAGAATAAATTTGCAGTGCAGTGAATTACTTAATATAGTCCTCAGTCATAGTCTTTGTAACTCCCACCAAATGACTGGGTCACAACTATTCAAGTGAGGTGCTTGTGGCCCACCAAGGGGATTGGATAGCTTGTTAATAATGTAAATAAGGTGCATGGCACCTTTGTGGGGGTGAGACCATGCAAATAAGGTGTGTGGAACCCTAATGAGGGGACTCGTCAGTTTTGCCATCCTGTTAGGCTTAAAAGAGAAATAAATCCCAGAGCAACAGGGAGCTTACTACCACCAAGAAGGAAGAGCTAGGAGTGGAGCATGTCCATCAGACTCCGGGATCCCTGTGCTGAGACCTTCTAGACCCAGGAGACGGAGAGAGAGAGAGCTGTAACACTGGAGACAGCAAGAGAGGGTGAGAAGCAGCAGCAGAGAAGCAGCAGCTGCAGAGGCAGCCAAATCAGGAGACTGGCAGGGATGGGGTGATAGGCTTCTTGGCCCACAGAGCAAGGCGGTTACAGTGGGTGGTACTGAGCCACAGACGGAGAGGCTTGAGTGCCTTTGGGCAGGAGGCTTGCTGGTGGAGTGGGGTACCGCTGGGCACTTGGCAGAGCTAGGCTCACTGATCCACAGAACCAGAGAGTTGTGGAACGGGGTGCCTCTGGGCCCTTATTTGCAGAGCTAAAACAGCTTTGTAACACTTGCCCAAGCAGGACAGAGGCCAAGGGCCAGAGAGAGGTGTGCCCGCTGGCACGGCTGAGAAGAGGCTGTCCTGATGGAAGGACTGTATCCTGAGCCCTGAGCGCCCCTGAACCTGAACTATAACATGTTACTTCACTAATAAACCTGTAACTGTGAGTATGGGGATCTGTGAATTCTGTGTGGCCACAGCAACGAATTATCAAACCCGGCAAAGCAGCAGAGAGTGCCGTGGGAGGGACGGTTGGTGTCAAAACTGGTCAAAAGTTTGGAGGGTGGAGGCACGTCTGACCTCCACCTCATAGGAATCAGCCTTGGGCTGCTGATCTTGATTCCCCTTCCCCCTGGTGAACTTACAGGAGGTCAGATGCTGCCTCCACGCCGTTTTTACAAATTTGATTTTTTTTTTTTAAATTGGTAAAATAATCCTAAAATTTATAAGGAAGAATAAATACCCAGGAAGACAGACAAAGAATTAATACCCATGATATACGAAGAGCGCTTATAAATTGACAGGGAGAAGACCCGCAATCCAACAGAAAAGTGGACAATACGAATAGACGATGCACGGGGGAGAAAATCCTCTGCGAACAAATATGAAAAGACGCCCCAATCCACAAATAGTCCAGGAAATGCAACTTATAGTAACAATGAAGTGTCGCATTCCACCGGGTCAGGCAGAGATAGGAAAGAGCTATGATAGCTACCGCTGGCAGGGATGCGGGGGAGAATGTACTTTCACCTTCAACTTCTGACAAAAGGTAATGAAACCAGAGATTTATATACTGAAAAAACTTTTGTCTATAAATGTTTCCTTTCAGGTATCTTATTATACTATTTTGTCTAGATTCATGGTTTACTTTAATTTTAACCTAAACTGAGACTGAAGTATTTAATTCTCGTAATAATTCTATTTCTCAATATTTTTATGCTCTTCTGAAAGGAATTCTGATGTTCAATCAGTTTTAATTAATTCTAACAGCACGCCAGCTAGTCTCTGGGGTTTTCTATGTAGGCAATCATATGGCCTATCCACAATTGTTTTCCTCTTCCTTCCCAATCCCTATACCTCATTTATTGTTTTCTTCATTCCTTTTCTTTTCCTTTTGTCCTACTTATAAGGCTAGGGTTGCCAGTCCAGTGTTAACAGTGATAGTGGTTGTCTTTACATCTAAAGTATTATCAGTAAGTAATGTTTATTGTCCACCACCACCCATCAGTTTGTTGTACTGTGGTGGCTAGTACATGTTGCTGTGATGCTGGAAGCTATGGCACTGATATTTCAAATCCCAGCGGGGTTCTCCATGGTGGACAGGTTTCAGTGGAGCTTCCACACTAAGTCAGACTTGGAAGAAAGTCCTGGTGATCTACTTCTGAAAATTAGTCAGTGAAAACCCTATGGATAACAACAGAACATTGTTCAACTTGCTTGCTTTGGACATAGCATCAGGAGGGATCAATTGCTGAAAGATCGATGTTTGGTGACGTAGAGGGCCAGCGAGGGTGAGGAAGACCTCAGTGAGATGGATTGTCACAATAGCCTCAACAATGGACTGGAACATGCTGGCACAGACCAGGCAATGTTTCGTTCTGCTGTACTTAAGGTCGCCATGAGTTGGAGTCCACGCAACAGCAACCATCTATCAAATGTTTATTGTAGGATTTTGGTGGATACTCTATCAGGTTAGAGAAATTTCCCTGTTACTGAAAGTTTTTAATATTCTTTCCATGGACGGCTGTTAAATGTTATTAAATTCTCTGATTCCATTGAAATAATTACATAATCTCTCTTCTTTAATCCGGTGAATTACGTGGATAAATTTCCTTAATTAACCGTTAAGTCCTGAGATAAACTCTACTTAGTCATGATGTGTTATTATTTAATACACCGTTGGATTCACTTTGCTAATTTTTTTTTGTTTTTGCATATATGTTTAATAAGTCTAAAATTTTCTTTTCTTATATTCTACTTGCCTCAAGTCTCACCTCAATGACCTTTGCCTAGAGACATGAAACTTGACTCTAATTCACCCTGACAAAGGACAATGGTTTGCCAGTACACTCTTGACAGAAAGCATGTTAGAGTTGCTTGACTTGTCTCCAAATCTCTGCTTCTATTTGTCTGTTTGATTTAGAAGATGTCTTAGCTATCTAGTGCCTTTACAACAGAAATACCACAAGTAGGTGGCTTTCACAAACAGAAATTTATTTTCTCACAGTTAGGAGGCTAGAAGTCTGAAATCAGGGTCCTGTCTCTAGGAGAAGCCTTTCTGTCTCTGTCGGCTCTGGCGAAAGGTCCTTATCTCTTCAGCATCTAATCCTTGGCTCTTTGGTGATCTTCCTGTGGCATGGCATCTGTCTTCCCCTTTCTTTGCTTGCTTCTCTATGCCTAATCTGGGCTTTTATATCTCAAGACAGATTGATTTAAGACATACCCTACACTCATACTGTCTAGTTATTACAAAAAAAAATCCCGTTCCCAAATAAGGTTATACAGGTAAAGGGGTTAGGGTTTACAACATATATTTTTGGGGTACACAATTCAAACCATAACAGGAGGGATTAGAGGAAAATCTCAGTAGCCATAACCAGGCAGAGTTCCCCCATCTGGGAGGGGTGTGGAGGTTGAGCATGAAGGCTGACAAACCAGAAGGTACAGAACTGGACGTGTAAACAGTTTCTTTTTCCTGCGGGTACTCTTCTTTGAGCTGTCACAGCATGAGAGGTGCTCAGAAGGGTGGTCAGGCCGAGCGGTTCAGGGCACAAACGTGTTATGAACATCTGCTCCCTTGCTCTTTTAAACTTCCAATTGCCATCAAGAAGATTCTGACTCATAATAACCCCCTAGGGCAGAGTAGAACTGCCCTATAGGGTTTCCAAAGCTGTAATCATTACAGAAGCAGGCTGCCACATCTTTCTCCTGTGGAGCAGCTGGTGGGTTTGAACCGCTGATCTTTCAGTTAGCAGCTGAGTGCTTAACCACTGCACCATAAGGGCTCCTATGAATCTGTGAATGAGAATACAAAACACTACAATAAATGGGATATTTTAATCATGTCTCTTTCAAACTAGTTGTTGCTATTACAAAAAAACCCTGCATACATTTATCCTTTATCAGCCACCTTATTAAATTCTTATAGTTTCTAGTCTCCTATGATTTCTAGAAATAAAACCATATCTGCAAATAAAAATAATTTCATTTCTTCTTTTCAAATATTTATACCACTTTTCCATTTTCTTGTCTTATTGCTGTAGCTATAAGCTCCATGAAGGCAAGCACTTTATTCACTGCTATACCCTTGTGTATAAAACAGAGACTAGTTCATAGGAAGCACTCAATAAATATTTGTTGAATGAATAAATCAGCTAACATCTTCAAAATCATGTTAAATATTTGTGGTGATAGTAGGCTTCCCTGTTAGTTCCTGATTTGAATATTTCAGCAGTTAATACATTTGTCGTTGGGTTTTGGCAAACAGGCATTGTGATATTTATGTCATTTCTCTATTCCTATTTTGCATAGAGTTTTATTAGGAATGGCTGTTGGTTTTCATAAAATGGTTTTTTGGGGGGCATCTACTGATACAATCATACTGGGTCTCTCCCTTACTTTATCGATATAGTGAATTATGTTGACATAATTATTAAAAATAAATTTACAGTCTATGATCTATATGAGGAAAAACATGAAATCTTATTTTAAAAGACATAATTAAAAAATGATCAAAAAATGAATATATGGAAAGATAAGCCATTTTCCTCTATGGGAATACTTAATATAAAAATGTCATTCCTTCCCAAATTAATAAGTAATTCTTTTCCATTCAGAACATCAATGGATAGAAAAAAATACATCAAGCAAACAGCTACCAAAAAAGAGCAGGAGTGTCAATACCAATCTCAGATAAAATAGACTTTAAAACAAAATCTACCATAGAAGACAAAGAAGGGCATTATATAATGATTAAAAGGACAATCCACCATGAAGACACAACCATAATAAATATCTATGCACCCAATGACAGGACTCCAAAATACATAAAACAAACTTTAACAGCACTGAAAAGAGAAATTGATAGTTCCACAATAATAGTAGAAGACTTCAACACACCACTCTTGGTAAAGGATAGAACTTCTAGAAAGAAACTCAGCAAAGATACAGAAGATCTAAAGGTCACAATCCACCAACTTGCCATTATAGACATATAGAGAACACTCCACCCAACAGCAGCAAAGTACACATTCTTTTCCAACACACATGGAACGTTCTCCAGAATAGACCACATCTTAGGCCACAAAGCAACCCTCAACAAAATCCAAAACATTGAGATAATACAAAATATCTTCTCAAATTACAACGCCATCAAATTAGAAATTAATAACAGGAAGAGGAAGGGAAAAAAATGTGTGGAAACTGAATAACACCCTGCTTAAAAACCACTGGGTAATAGAAGAAATCAAAGATGGAATCAAAAAATTCCTAGAATCAAATGAGAATGAAAACACATCCTACCTAAACCTTTGGGACACAGCAAAGGCAGTGCTCGGAGGTCAATTTGTAGCAATAGATGCACACATTAAAAAAGAAGAAAGGGAAAAAATCAAAACATTAGCTACACAACTCGAACGAATAAAAAGAGAACAACCAAAGAGGCCCACTACCACCAGAAGAAAGGAAATAATAAAGATCAGAGCAGAAATAAATGAAATAGAGAATAGAAAAAAATAAACAAAACCCAAAAGTTGGTTCTTTGAAAGGATCAACAACATCGACCAACCATTGGCCAAAATGACAAAAGAAAAACAGGAAAGGACACAAATAACCCAAATAAGAAATGAAATAGGGGACATTACAACAGACCCAACTGAAATAAAAAGGATCATAACAGAGTACTATGAAAAGCTATACTCCAATAAATTTGAAACTCTAGAGGAAATTTACAAATCTCTAGAAACACACTACCTACCCCAACTAACACAAAATGATGTTGAAAATCTGAACAAACCCACAACTAGAGAAGAGATTGAGAAGGTAATTTAAAAAAAACACACACACACAAAAAAAACCTCCCAACAACAAAAAAATGCCCTGGCCCAGATGGCTTCACTGGAGAATTCTACCAAACATTCAGAGAAGAGTATACACCAGTACCACTGAAACTATTTCAGAACATAGAAAAGGAAGGGATACTTCCAAATTTATCCTATGAGGCCAGCATAACCCTGATACCAAAAACAAGGCAAAGATACCACACAAAAAGAAAACTGCAGACCAATATCTCTCATGAATGTAGATTTCCTTTGCATAGTTGTCTTTATTCTCAACAAAATTCTAGCCAAAAAAAAACAAAACAAAACACCATGACCATGTGGCATTCATACCAGTTATGCAAGGATGGTTCAACATTAGAAAATCAATGAACATTATCCACCACATAAATAAAATAAAGTAAAAGAATCACATGATCATCTCAATCAATGCAGAAAAGGCATTCGACAAAGTCCAACACCCATTCCTGATAAAAACTCTCAATAAAATAATAAAATAGGTATAGAAGGGAAATTCCTCAATGTAATAAAGGGAATCTATACAAAACCAACAGTCAACATCATTCTTAATGGAAAGAGGCTGGAAACATTCCCCTTGAGAACAGGAACAAGACAAGGATGCCCTTTATCACCACTCTTATTTAACATTGTGCTGGAAGTCCTGGCTAGAGCAAAAAGGCAAGAAAAAGAAATAAACGGCATCCAAATTGGTAATGAAGAAGTAAAACTGTCTCTGTTTGCAGATGATATGATACTATACACAGAAAACCCAAAAGACTCCACAAGAAATCTACTGGAACTAATAGAAAGATTCAGCAGAGTAACAGGATACAAGATAAACATACAAAAAATTAGTTGGATTCCTATACACCAATAAAGAAAACTTTGCAAAGGAAATAAGGAAAACAATACCATTTATAATAACCCCTCAAAAAACTATTGCCTTCGAGTCAATTCCAACTCATAGCGACCCTGTAGGACAAAGTAGAACTGCCCCATAGAGTTTCCAAGAAGTGTATGGTGGATTTGAACTGCTGACTTTTTGGTTAGCAGCCATAGCTCTTAACCATTAAACCACTGGGTTTCCACCATTTATAACAGCCCCTAAAAAAATAAAATACTTTGGAATAAATCTAACCAGGGATGCAAAATACTTATACAAAAAAACTACAAGATGCTACTGCAAGAAACCAAAAGAGACCTACATAAATGGAAAAACATACCATGCTCATGGATAGGTAGACTTAACATTGTGAAAATGTCAATTCTACCCAAAGCAATGTAGACATACAATGCAATCCAGATCCAAATACCAACTGCATTCTTTAAAGAGATTGTAAAACCAATCCTTAACTTTATATGGAGAGGGAAGAGGCCCCAGATAAGTAAAGCTCTATTGAAAAAGAAGAATAAAGTAGGAGGACCTGCACTACCTGACCTCAGAACAGCTACATTAGTCAAAACAGTCTGGTTCTGGTACAACGACAGACACATTGACCAACGGAACATAATTGAGAACTCAAATGTAAATCCATCCACCTACGGTAACCTGATCTTCAACAAAGGCCCAAAGTCCATCAAATGGGGAAAAGATAGTCTTTTTAACAAATGGTGCTGGTAAAACTAGATGTCCATCTGCAAAAAAATGAACCAGGACCCATACCTCATGCCATACACAAAAACTAATTCAAAATGGCTCAAAGACCTAAATATAAAACCAAAATCTATAAAAATTATAGAAGAAAAAAATAGGATCAACGCTAGAGGCCCTAATACAAGGCATTAACAGGATACAAACCACAACTAACAATACACAAACTCCAGAAGATAAGCTAGATAACTGGGATCTTCTAAAAATTAAACATTTATGCTCACCAAAAGACTTCACCAAAACAGTAAAAAAGAGAACCTACAGACTGGGAAAAAATTTTTGGCGATGACAGATTCGACAAAATCTCTAAAATCTACAGATAAATCCAACATCTCTACAACAAAAAATGGGCGAAGGATATGAACAGACACTTCACCAAAGAAGACGCTCAAGCAGCTAGCAGATACATGAGGAAAAGCTCACGATCACTAGCCGTTAGAGAAAGACAAAACAAAACCACAGTGAGCTATCATCTCACCCTGATATTACTGGCACGAATCAAAAAAACAGAAAGTAACAAATGTTGGAGAGGCTGCAGGGAGATTGGGACTCTTATGTACTGCCTTTGGGAATGCAAAATGGTATAACCATTTTGGAAAACTATATAATGCTTCCTTAAAAAGCTAGAAATAGAAATACCATATGATCCAGCAATCCCACTCCTAGGAATATACCCTAGAGAAATAAGAGCCATCACACGAATAGACATATGCACACCCATGTTCATTGCGGCGTTGTTCACAATAGCAAAAAAGATGGAAACAACCTAGGTGCCCATCAACAGATGAATGGATAAACATATGGTACATACACACAATCGAATACTATGCAACAATAAAGAACAAAGATGAATCTGCGAAGCATCTCACAACATGGATGAATCTGGAGGGCATTATGCTGAGTGAGATAAGTCAAACACAAAAGGACAAATATTGTATGAGACCTCTACTAGAAAAACTCATGAAAAGGTTTACACACAGAAAGAAGCAATCTTTGATGGTTATGAGGGATGGGAGGGATAGGAGGGAGGGAAATACTAAATAGACAATAGGTAAGTGGTAACTTTGGTGAAGGGTAAGACAGTACACAACAGTGAGGAAGCCAGCACAGCCTGTCCAAGGCAAGGTCATGGATGCTCCACAGACACATCCAAACTCCCTAAGGGACCTGAGGGCTGAAAGATTTCGGGACCATGGTCTTGGGGAACATCTAGCTCAACTGGCATAACATAATTTATAAAGACAGTGTTCTACATTCTACTTTGGTGAGTAACGTCTGGGGTCCTAAAAGCTTGTGAGTGGCCATCTAAGATACTCTACTGGTCTCACCCCATCTGTAGCAAGGGAGAATGAAGAAAACCAAAGACACAAGGGAAAGATTTGTCCAAAGGACTCCACCACACTGAGTCCAGCACAACTAGATGATGCCCAGCTACCACCACCAACTGCTCTGACAGAGATCACAATAGAGGGTCCCAGACAGAGCTGGAGAAAAATGTAGAACAAAATTCTAACCCACAAAAAAAGACCAGATTTACTGGCCTGACAGACTGGAGAAACCCCGAGAGTATGGCCCCCTGACACGCTTTTAGCCCAGTGGTGAAGCCCCTCCTGAAATTCACCGTTCAGTCGGGGATTGGACAGTCTCATAAAACAAAACAGGACTAATGAGGCACAGCAGTGCGGGGACAAGGACTAGAAGGCAGGAGGGGACAGGAAAGCTGGTGATAGGGAACCCAAGGTTGAGAAGGGACAGAGTTGACATGTCATGTTGTTGTTAACCATTGTCATAGGGCAATATGTGTACTAACTGTTTAATGAGAAACTATTCTGTTCTGTAAACCTTCAACTAAGGTACAAAAAAAAAAAAAAAGGAGAATTATCTATGTGAGATCAAATTGACAATAGCAACTCAAAAGGTATGATGGGAAGCCTGGGGGGCAGTGAGTTGAAGATAACAGTGATGGAATATTTTGGAAAAGGATAGTGAGAATAGCAGCACAACTGGAAGAACGTAATCGCGGTCACTGAATTGTACATGCAGAAACTTTCAAAATGGTGTAACTTTGGCTACGTATATTTTCACCAAAAAAACGTCCTCAAGGTCAAGAAGGGAGAGTGTTGACAGGTTGTGGGGTTGTTAACCAATGTCATAAAACAACATGTGTACTGACTGTTTAAGGAGAACCTATTTATTCTATAAACCTTCAACTAAAGTACAATAAAAAAAATTTTTTTAAAATAGTTCAATTTAAAAAAAAGAATACCAATGGATTTGGGGTAATGAAAAAAATTGTTTTAACATTCATATGGAAAAAATAGACGGAGTGGAAAGTGCCAAGAAAATTATACAAAATAGAAACAGTTGAGGGTCATTGCCTTACATAATGTTAAAGCTTACTGCAAAGTAACTGTCAGTGGGAGAAAGTCTAAAAACAGGTTTCAAGTACACGTAAGTACTTATTTGAGAAAGGTGAACCAAAAAAAAGGGTGGTTTGGTTAATATGTGGTGTTGGAATAACTTTCTATTGATCTGGAAGAAAATTAAGTTGGATTCGCTACCTCATGCTATGTTACGTTACGTTACGTTAGGTGCTGTGAAGTCGGTTCCGACCCATAGCGACCCCATGTACCACAGAACAAAACACTGCCCGGTCCTGCCATCCTCAAACAATCGTTGTTATGCTTGAGCCCACTGTTGCAGCCACTGTGTCAATCCGTCTCACTGAGGGTCTTCCTCTTTTTCACTGACCATGTACTTTACCAAGCATCTCCTACCATATACAAAAATATAACTCAGAGAATAAAAATGGAAATTTGATAAAGTAAAACAAAACGACAACCAAAAAATGTGAAGGATACTATGAAGAGGCAATTCACAGAAGAGGCCATCTGCGGTCTAACTCACTCTTCCTCAATAAAATAGAAAGTACGATAACAAAGGGGTATTTTCCCCTATCAGACTGTCAAAAATTAAGACTGATAAAATCCCATGGCTTTGAACATGTAGCGAAAGTGGATTGAGGATCTCATACAGAATCATACACCATTTATGATAGCATAAGTTTGATACATTCTTTTTGAATGATCATCTACCAGCATCCGTTAAAATTGAAAACATGCACCCCTATTTACACAGTAGAGTTCATAGGTGATGCAAACGGTTAAGCACTCAACTATCAGCTGAAAGGTTTTCGGTTCACACCCACCCAGAGGCACCTTGGAAGACAGGCCTGGTGATCTGCTTCCAAAAAGACACAGCCATGAAAACCCAATGGAGCAGTTCTACTCTGCACACATGGGATCGTCATGAGTCAGAATCAGCCCAGCAGCAACTAACAACAACAACATTTCTATAGGGGAATACCACACAGGGAAAAAAAACCCTACTGTTAACACACAGTAAGGCGGATGAATCTCCAAGACACAGAGTGGAAAGAAGCCAGACATGAGAGAGTATATACTGCACGATTCCGTGGATTTTTTTTAATTTCAAAAACTGGCAAACTGACTCTAAGCTAATGGAAGTGATTTCCTCTGCTGAGGGAATTATTGACTTGTAGAAGGGGCATGAGGGAATTTTCTGGGGGTCTGGAAAAGTTTTATATCTTGGTCTAAATGGTGGTTACACAGATATAGGCATTTGTAAATATTAACTGAGCTGTGTGTCTAGGATTTGTGCATTTTACTGTATGTATGGTACTTCCATACAGAAATTGTTTAAAGTACCTATCTTTTGATCTAGAAATTCCACTTTTGGGAAACTAGTCCACAGAAACAGAAGCACTATGACATAACAGTAAAAAAAGAACTTATCGCAACAATTTAGACTGTAAAAAAACTTTCAAGAGGGAAATTATTGAATAGGTTATGTTATATTCATACTATGGAATATAACGTAGCTATTAAAAAGACATATAGGGTCGCTATAAGTCAGAATCGACTTGATGGAAATGGGTTTTTTTTTTGGTATTAAAAAGAATTGATCTGTTGGGATATTGTTACATCAAAAAGGTCATCTATGAGAAATGTGTATTAAATTATGCTATTTTTGTTAAAAAGAAAAACCTTCCAAATTTTCTATATGTGTGTGAGCATAGAGAAAGGGGTGGAAGGATTGCTGACATTACTCTAACACTGTCGACCTGGAGCCAGTGGCGCTGGAGAGAAGATTACTAACTTGAGAAACATATTCATATTGCTTAACTTGTGTTTTATCTTTTAAGGAAAAACACTTCTCTAAATAATGAAATAAACAGTATTAAAATCCAACCAAACAAAAAAACCAAGATCGTTGTAGGCATCTTGGAAGAAACTAAAAAATGAAGGATGGTTGTCTCTGGATAACGGGGCTAAGGATTCGGCTTTGTTTTAAACTTTATCGAGGTATAATTTATAGACAATAAAATGCACTAATGGGTCATCTTGTTCTCTATTGTAATACTTTTCTGTATTGATACCTTGTAAAAATGAATCACAGCATTCTGGGAAGTTGGTGGTGGCAGGTTTTTTAAACTGTTAAATTCATTTCCTTTAAAAAAATATATTGTGGTAAAACATATGTAACAAACAAATAGCCATTTTAACCATTTTTAAGTGTCCACTTCGGTGGTATTAATGACCTGCATTCACCATGTTGTGCGAACATCACCGTTATCTAGTTCCAAGTGTTTCATCATCCCCAAGCAGAAACTCACTATCCCTTGAGCAATAATTCCCTCCTCCCTCTAACCTCTGGTAACCATGAATAAACTTTGGTCTCAAGGCGTTTGCCTATTCTAGATAGTTCATATGTGGGATCATAAAATATTTGTCCTTTTGGGTCTGACTTATTTACTGGGCACAATGTTTTCCAGGTTCATCCACGTCACAGTATGTATCACGATTTCATTTCTCTTTATGGCTGAAGAATATTCCCCTGTATGTGTCTGCCACATTTTGTTATCCATCTATCTGTTGATGGACATTTGGGTTGTTTCCACATTTTGACTACTGTGAACAATACTGCAAGGAACATTGGTGTACAACTACGTGTTTGAGTCCCTGCTTTCAAGTCTTTTGAGTATATATCTAGGAGTTGAATTGTGGGTCATATGGTAATTCTAGGTTTAACTTTTTGAGGAACCTCCACACTGCCTTCCACAGTGGCTGCACCATTTTACAATCCTACCAGCAATGAATGGGTGTTCCAATTTCTCCACTTCCTCACCAACACTTGCTATTTTCAGTTTTTTCTGATAATAGTCATCCCAGTGGGTGTGAAGTGGTGAGGTACGATGGATTGCTTTCGTGTGGCCTTTCTCGCCATGGTCTTGTAACTCTCACCCAGCTAATTGGGCAGGGCTGGCAAAGAGAGTAATTGTGGCCCATCAAAGGGGTTGGTCAGCTTTTGCCATCCCGCTGGGCTTGGGGTGAGCCATCCCAGAGGCAGGAATGAGAGGATCCCACCACTACCAGGGGAGAATATCCAGGAGCCAGCACATTCTTCAGACCTGGGATCCCTGCACTGAGAAGCTCCTGGAACCAAGAGACAGACAGAGAGAAAGCTGCAACACTGAAGACAGTGAAAAGTGGCGGCAGAGACCCTGCAGCAGGAGAAGGTGTGGTGGGCTTCCCAGCCCAAGGAGAGAGAAAGCTGAGTGCCTTTGGGCAGAGGCCTAGGGTCAGAGAGAGACGAGTCTCTGAGCACAGCTGGGAAAAGGCTGTCCTGACAGAAGAGCTGTATCCTGAGTGTTCTTGAGCCTGAATTGTAACTGTTACTTCCCTAATAAATCCTATAATCTTGAGTATTGTCTTTGAGTTCTGTGTGGCTGTAGCAATGAAATATCGAACCCAGCAGAGAAATAGAGTGCTGTGGAAGGGATGGTTGGTATCAGAATTGGTAAAGATGGTGGAGAGACGAGGTATGTCTGACCCCCGCCTCATAGCAATCAGCCTTGGGCTGTTGATCTTGATTCTTTCCCCCTTGTGAAGTTAGAGGAGGTCAGATATGGCCCCCACTCCATTTTTACAAGTGGTATCTCATTGTGATTTGGAGTTGCATTTCCCTAATGACTGATGACATTGACCATCTTTTTATGCACTGATTAGCCATTTGTATGTCTTCTTTGGAGAAATGACTATGTAAATCCTTGGCTCATTTTTAATTGAGTTGTCTTTTTGTTGTTGAGTTGTAGGAGTTCTGTATATATTCTGGATATTAAACCCTTACCAGATACATGGTTCCCAAATATTTCTCCCATTCTGTAGGTTGTCTCTTCTCTTTCTTTCTTTCTTTTTTATAGTTGTGGTGTATGCATATGTAATAGAACATCTCATTCCAACATTCTTCACATGCACAACTCAGTGACATTATTTGTGTCTTCACTTTCTTGACAAAATCTTTTGATGCACAAAGTTTTAAATTTTGATAAAGTCCTATTTATCTGTTTTTTCTTTTGTAGCTCATGCTTTTGGTGTCGTATCTAAGAGTCCACTGTCAAAAACAAGCTCTGAAGCTTTACTCCTATGTTTTCTTCTAAGAGGTTTTAGTTCGTATATTTAGGTCAAAGATCCATTTGAATTAGTTTTCATATGGAGTGTGAGGTATGGGTCCAAACTCATTCTTCTGCACGTGGAGATCCAGTTGTCCCAGCACCATCTGTTGAATAGATATTCCTTCCCTACTGGATGGACTTGGTACCCTTGTCGAAAATCAATTGGTCATAGATATATGAGTTTATTTCTGGACTTCCAATTCTATTACATTGGTCTATACGTTTATCTTTACACCAGTAGCACACTGTTTTGATTCCTGTAGTTTTACAGTACATTTTGAAACTGAGAAGTGTGAGTCCTCTGACTTTGTTCTGCTTTTTCAAGATAGTTTTGGCTATTCAAGGCCCCTTGAAATTCCATATGAATTTAAGGATTGACTTTTCCATTTCTGAAAGAAAGGCTATTGAATTTTGATAAGAATTGTACTGAATCTGTAGACTGCTTTGGGTAGTATTAACATCTTAACCATATTAAATCTTCCAGTCCATGAACATGGACTGTCTTTCCATTTATTTAGGGCTTGTTTAATCTCTTCCAGCAACATTTTATTGTTTTCAGTGTATAAATCTCTCACCTTCCTGGCTAAGTATATTCCTAGGTATTTAATTCTTTTAGATGCTATCGTAAATGGAATTATTTTCTTAATTTCCTTTTCAGATTGTTCATTGCTGGTGTACAGAAACCCAGCTGATTTTTGTGTGTTGATCTTGTACCCTGCAACTTTGCTGAATTCATTTATTAATAGCTTCTTGTGGATTATTTGAGATTTTCTATATCTAGGATCATGTCATTCACAAATAGGGACAGTTTTACTTCTTCTTTTCCATTTGGATGCCTTTTATTTATTTTTCTTGTCTCATTGTTCTGGCTAGAACTTCAGTAGAAAGTTAAACAACAATGGTGAAAGCAGGCATCCTTGTTCCTGTCTGAGGGGGAAACCATTCAGTCTTTCAAATCATAGCTGTGGAATTTTCATAACTGCCCCTAGTCATGTTAAAGAATATACCGTCTAGTCCCAGTTTACTGAATGTTTGTATCACGAAACGGTGTTGGACTTTTTCAAAGGCCTTTTCTGCATCAACCAAGATGATCATGTGGTTCTTTTCTTTGTTCTGTTAATGTAGTGTATTACATTGATTTTCTTATGTTGAACCACCCTTGGATTTCTGGGATAAATCCTACCTGAGCATGATGCATAATCCTTTTAATATGCTGTTGGAATTGGTTTACTAGTGTTTTATTGAGGCCTATTTCTTTTTATGAGGCCAGCATAACCTTGATTCTGAAACCTGGCAAGGATATCACAAGATCATTCTCTCTCGTGAATATAGATGAAAAATCCTTCACAGAAATATTAGGAAAGGAAATTCAGTTATATATAAAAAGAGTAGCATATCAGGGTAATGTATCAGGATAAGCTGGGTTTATTCAAGGTTTGTAAGATTGGTTTGACATTTGAAAAACAGCCAATGAAATTCATGATATTAACACAAAAAATGAAATAAGATTATCTTAGGATATGTCAAAATTGTTTGCACAAAAATTTTTTACAAAATTTGACACCCATTCATAAATATAAAAACTCACAGCAAGTAAGAAATAGAAGAAAACTTGTGTAATCTGACAAAGAACAACTACAAAAAACCCTACAGTGAACATCATTTTCAGTGGTGAAATACTGAAACCTTTCCCCCTATCTAAGGAGCACAAAGATGCTTGCCATCACAACTTCTACTCAACAATGTACTGGCAGTTTAGTTTAGTGTAATATGGCTGAAAAAAGAAATAAAATATATACAGATTGGAAATAAATAAACAGAACTGCATTATCCATAAAGGACATAAATGTGAAGCTAGCAAATAAAAAAAATTACAGTCAAACTACTAAAATTAATAAGTAAATTTAGCAAGGTTGTTGCATACAAAATATATTCAAATATATGATACAAATATAAATATATGAACATCAATTGCATTGTACATACCACAAAGAAACAAATAGAAAAATTAAATTTTAAATCGACATCATTTAAAATAGCATCAAGATATTCCATAAAATACTTAGGAATAAAGCTAATGAAAGATATGATTAAACTTCTACACTGAAAGCTACGAGAGATTACTGAAATAACATTTTAAAAATTTTTTTACTGTTGTAGTTTAAATGAAGTTTACATTTCAAGTTAGTCTCCCATATAAAAATTTACACATACATTGTTACATGACCCTAATTCCTCTCCCCATTCTGCAACAGCACACTCCTCCTTTCCACCCCTGATTCCCCATGTCCACTCAACCAGCTCCTAACCCTCTCTGCCTTCCCATCTCACCTCTGGACAGAAGCTGCCCGTTTAGTCTCTTGTATCTACATGAGTTAAGAGGCACACTCCTCATGAGTATCACTTTATGTCCCACAGTCCAATCCAGTCCCCTCTGAAGAGTTGGTCTCGGAAATTGTTTTAGTTCTGGGCTGATAGAGAATCCAGGGGCCATGCTTTCCGGGGTTCCTTCAGTCTCAGTCAGACCATTAAGTCTGGTCTTCTTACTAGAATTTGGGTTCTGCACTCCACCTTTCTCCTGTTCCATCAGGGACTCTCTGTTGTGTTTTCTGTCAAGGTGGTCATTGGTGGTAGCTGGGCACCATCTAGTTCTTCTGGTCTCAGGCTGATGAAGTCTCTGGTTTATGTGGCCCTTGGAAATATTTCTAAAGAAAATCAAAATTAATGGAGAGATAAACCATGTTTACAAATTAGAGGGTTCAATACTGTAAAAATGTCAATGCTCCTAGAATTAATCAATAGAGTCAGCACAATTCCAATAAAAATCCCAGAAATTTGTGTTGTGTGTGTGTTGAAAAGCTGATTGTAGATTCATATGAAATTTTAAAGGTGCAAGAATATTCAGGGTGATCTTGAATATTCTTGAAGAAGAAATACAATGCAAAATTTACACTAACTAGAACTAAAGTCTCTAGTGATGAAGACAGAGTCTTGGTGTGCTGTGGTTAAGCACTTGGCTGTTAACCAAAAGGTCAGCAATTTGAACCCGCCAGCTGCTCTGCAGGAGGAAGATGTGGCAGTCTGCTTCTGTAAAGATTACAGCCTTGGAAACCCTGTGGGACAGTTCTACTCTGTCCTACAGGGTCGCTATGAGTTGTAATCGACTCGACGGCAATGGCTTTTTTGGTGTGTTGTTCAGTTTCTTTGTTCCACTTAATCTTCTGTGCCCAGTCATTTTTCTTTATGTATTTTCATCTTTTTCATTGTTGTTGATGTTGTGTTTGCTGAGTCTTTATATTTTTCTGATTTTTTATTTTGACTTGTAGGATTGTTGGTTTCCTCTGTGGTTACCTTAATATTTACCCCTATTTTTCTGAGTTTATACCAGTTTTTTATTTCTTTGTATTGCCTTGACTTCCTCTCCATATGCAAAATCTATGTCTACATTTTTTAAGTCCCTCTTTTCTGTTTTAATGTTGTCATCTTTTACATACTGATATCTGTTTCCTTATTTTCAGGGTTTTAGCTTTGATTTATTTTTGCAACTTCCCTATTTGGGTTGATATCTGGTTGCTCTGTCCTGTGTTCTAGTCTTGGGTTGTTAGCTATCTGATGTTACTGATTTTCTAACTAGAGGACTCCCTTTAGTATTTCTTGTAATTTTGGTTTGGTTTTTGTGAATTCCCTAAACTTCTGTTTATCTGGAAATGCCCTAATTTTGCCATCATATTTGAGAGACAGTTTTGCTGGATATATAATTCTTGGCTGGCAGCTTTTTTCCTTCAAGGCTTTATATATGTCATCCCATTGCCTTCTTGCCTGCATGGTTTCTGCTGAGTAGTCCAAGCTTGTTCTTATTGACTGTCCTTTGTAGATGACTTTTTGTCTATATCTAGCCGCTCTTAAAATTCTCTCTTTATCTTTGGTTTTGGCAAGTTTGATTATAATATGTCTTAGTGACTTTTTTGGGGGAACTATGTTATGTGGGGTTTGATGAGCATCTTGGATAGATATCTTGTCATCTGTCACAATATCAGGGAAGTTTTCTGCCAACCAATCTTCAACAATTCTCTCTGTATTTTCTGTCATCCCGCCCGTTCTGGTACTGCAATCACTCATAGGTTATTCCTTTTGATAGAGTCCCACATAATTCTTAGGGTTTCTTCATTTTTTAAAAATTCTTTTATCTGATTTTTCCTCAAATAAATTGGTGTCAAGTGCTTTATCTTCAATCTCACTAATTCTGACTTCCATTGCCTCAATTCTGCTCATATGACTTTCTATTGAGTTGTCTAATTCTGAAATTTTATCGTTAATCTTCTGGATTTCTGATTGCCGTCTCTCTATGGATTCTTGCAGCGTGCTAAACCTGTCATTATGTTCTTCTCTAATCTTTTTAATTTCCTCTATTGCGTGTTCTGCGTTTTGCTTAATTTCCTTCCTAATTTCCTGAAGAATTCTGTATATTAATCTTTTGTACTCTGCCTCTGGTAATTCCAAGAAATTTTCCTCCTCTGGAAATTTCTAGATTCTTTGTTTTGGGAGCTTGCTGAAGCCATCATGGATTGCCTCTTTATGCGATTTGATGTTGACTGTTGTCTCCAAGCCATGAATAAGCTATTACAGGTATTTATTTTATGTTTGCTTACCGTGTCCTAGCTTCTTGTTTTGTTTTGATACACCCAGATAGGCTGCTTGTGTGAGCTAGTTTGATTATCGGCACTTTTGAAGCTCTACTGTGCTGTCACCAGGTGGTTAGATCTGTTACTAGGTATGTGAGCTCAGGAGCCCACCCACTCCTCCTGTACGGATTCAGCTCAGGTGCCCAGGTAGACAGCCACCAAGTGTGTGGTGTAAGCTCTCACTTACAGTCCTAGACAGGCATGGGTGATTGGTGTAGCCACAGCAGGGGGACACACTCTGAGCAAGGCAGGGGGCTGACAGCTGCCCCCGAGTGTCCAGGAGGAAGGCATGTCCCTGTTCCCTAGAGTGCATAGGTGGGTGGGTTTTGCAGCCGGACTATGCGCACCCAATGCTGTTGGCTGTAAGGACTGGGGCGGGGGAGCACCTATTATTCTTGGGCCCCATCACAGGTGGCTAGGTGGCGTGGGTGGGGCCACCAGTCCTCAGGCCCCTGATGTGGATAGGTGAAGACCCTGTTTAATGGGCAGAGCAGTGTCAAATGTCACGAATGTGCCACTTCACAGATGAAAGATGAAGTTAGACTTCAGGTATATACCCGGTTGTACTGCAGTAATGAGGGCCTACACTGTTGAAATGGGCCCACACAAGTTTATGCAGGGGAAAAGGCACTCAAAGTCTGTGGGTCCCTTATGCCTGTGCCTAGGCAAAGGAGCTGTGCCTACCCTGGGTTTCTGGATTAGGGGAACTGGCAGTTTCTTTTTTACCCTGTTTGTTAATTTGTTCACTCTCCAAGGCAGGGAGAATGGCTCCGGGCATATGACAGATCCTACTTCCTGCCCAGGATACAGCAATTGTTGAAGCTGGTCCTGGACCCAGTGCAGAGCAGGGAGCGGGGAGGTAAATGGGAGAGAGGTTTTTCCCTCAGGGGGTGTTTTTAATCCATGCAGTAGGCTGTACTCAAGTACTTATCTTTCGCCGATCGAGGGCTGCTTCTCAATGGTTCTAGGTGGCCGAGTAGACTCTCTGCCGCTGGGTCTCTCCTGGTGCGGAATACACCTCCAGAGCACCGCTGCTTGCCTGCCTCATGGTTCACCCATGAGCTGATCAGGCCTGAAGGGCTCAGGCTCTCGCCAGGTCAGGTCTGGCAACTCCTCGCTGCTTCCAAACTGTCTCTCCATCCCCCTGCCACTCAGTCCAGTTCCTCAACTTTGCCTTTGATGTTCAGGGCTCCTAGATTGTCATATATAGTTTATTCACTTGTTTTTTTGGGTCTTTGTTGTAAGAGGGTCCACCGGAAGCATCCGACTACTCTGCCATCTTGGTCCTGCCTCGACTCAATGGCAATGGGTTTGGTTTTTTTGGTTTAGTGATGAAGACAGAGTAAAATTGGCACAATAATAGAAAAGCTGACCAATAGAACAAAATAGAGAATTCAGAAACACACACACACACACACACACACACACACACACAACTTTCCTGAATGTGCAAAGTAGATAAAAGGTGACCTTTTCAATAAATGATGCTAGATCAATTGGCTGTCCATATAGAAAACAACTGTACCTGGACTTCTCTCTTAAACCATACATAAAAATCAATTCCAGGTGACCACACATCTACCTGTGAAAAGTAAAACAATGTTGTTTTTGAGGAAAACAGCGAAGCGTACCTTCATGACCTTGGAGTGGGCAAAGATTTCTTAAAAGAGAAAAAAATGGATAAATTTGAATATGTTAACATTAAGAATGTCTGTTCATAAGCAGTACCATGAAAAGAATGGAGAAGCAACCCACATATATCTGACAAAGAACTTGTATCTACAAGTTATACAGAACTCCTACTACAAATCAATAAAAGAAGACAATATAATGGAGAATGGGTGAAGGCCTCAACAGACACTTCACAAAAGATGATATCTAAATGGCCAATAAACACATGAAAAGGTGCTCAATTTCATTAACCTCAAGGAAATGCAAATTAAGACCACAGTAAAATACCACTACTTACCAGAAGCGATAAAAATGAAAAGGAGAAAATATAAACTGTTAGAAAAATGGAAATTCTCATATATTGGTGTAAATTGGTACAACCTTTTGGAAAACTCATGGGTAGTGCAAATGGTTAAGCACTCAACTACTAACAGAAGGTTAGTGGTTTGAGCCCACTCAGAGGCACCCTCAGAAGAAAGGCCTGGTGATCTGCTTCCAAAAAGTACCAGTCTTGAAAACCCTAGGGAACATAACACATTGGGTTGCCATGAGTCAAAATTGACCTGATGGCAACTGGATGACTGGTTACTAAAGCTGAACATAATTTGTACCCCGTGATCCAGCAATTCTACTACCGGGTATTGAGTCCCTGAGTGGCATATGAGTCTAATGGAAATGTGAAAACCTTTAGCAAAAAATATACACTATACTATTCATAGTAACACAATTTGTAAAGGTCAAATAATATGAACTACCCAAATGCTCATCAATCATGGAATGGA
Organism: Dugong dugon; assembly: GCA_030035585.1. Taxonomy (NCBI): domain Eukaryota; kingdom Metazoa; phylum Chordata; class Mammalia; order Sirenia; family Dugongidae; genus Dugong; species Dugong dugon. The sequence goes on along the minus strand of CM057462.1, from coordinate 195,930,706 downwards.
TAAACTATGGTAAATTCACACAGTGGAATATTATATACAGCCATGAAAATAAATGAGCCACGTCTATAACAGGATGGATGAACCTCACAAACATAATGTTGACAGAAAGAAACCAGACCCAAAACAGTACATACTGACAATAGGTTAGCTTAATTAGTAAAGAGTGTCTGCCTTGAACGTTGTGCTCTTTTAGAGAATTATCTATATGGGATCAAATTGACAACAACAACTCAAAAGGCTAGATGAGAAGCTTAGGGGGCAGTCAGTTTATATTAATGGTGGAGGAAGAGTTTGGAAAAGGATATCAAGAATAGGTTGTACAACTTGAAGAACGTAATCAACGTCACTGAGTTGTACATGTAGAGATTGTTGAATGGGTATATGTCTTGTTGTGCATATTTTCACCAAAAAAAAAAAATTACTAAAAGATAGAATACATACTGTGTGATTCCATTTATATAAAATTCAAAAACAGGGAAAAGCAGTCTCCACTGTCAGAAGAGGCCAAAATAGTGGTTACTCTTTTTGGTGGGCGTGTGGAGATGGGGAAACAAAACTTCCCTGAATTTCTCAATAGTTATGTAAAAACCCTACCCTCCTGAGACTCTTCACATACCATGAGAATTAGATCTGCTTTCATTTGTCTAGTTAATTGCTGTGATCCAAACAAATAATAAAAATTCTATCATCTCCCCACTGTGGGCCAAATGGTTACCACCAGGACTAAGTCCCTTGTTGAAGCTCCGAGATGCAGGGGAGACCGGAGAGTTACCTCACTTAGGTATTTAAAATTCTTTAAAAGAGTAGCTGGTTTTTCTGATCTCTGGAATTGGTATTGGCCCCACCAAAGTCTTCATTTAGGGACCTAAAAAGGACTGAGACCAGAGATCAGCAAGCCACCTCAGGCCACTTCTAAGCTCCTATGATCATATGATTGATTCCTAGGATCACATGATCAGATCAGGACTCTGGTTGCTAGGAAGAACCAGTTGTCCTAGGGATTTTGGAGAAATCCCAGTAAGCCCACTGTCGTGTCCAAGTAACCCTCTGAGTGGCCCAACTGGAATATGGAATTTTGAGGAAGGGTGGCTATTAACTGGAGGAGAAAATGGAATAGGTATTTTTCCAGACCTAAAGGTAACACAAAGAGTGTCAGCTGGAAGCCTCTGAGACAGCAAGCTCCTGACCCTTCCTTTCCCAGGGGATCATCACTTAATAAAATACTTGGTTTTTTTTTTCAGTTGAGTAGTTTTTAACATTTCATGCTTTCCCTGGAATTTCGTTTCTGTCCCACGGTCTCCATGGAGTTTTCCTACTGCTTAGAGGTGAGCAAGGACATCGGATAATAAGGAAACGTTCAGAGACTTGTCCAGGGTGCCACAGAGAGCTAGTGCTCGACCCGAGCTACCGTACACCCAGGGTGGACACACCCATGAGGTTCCTCTTTTATTCTGGATTTGAAGACTCAGTTCTCCCATTACTGGCTGTGTGGTCGGGTAAATTACTAAACCACAAGCCTCGGTTTCTTATTTGTAAAATGGGTCGATTAATGCCTACTGATTAGAGCTGCTCTGAGGAGTTCAAATGTAGGAGATCCTGGGTTCACCGTTATTTTCATGTAGGGCTTTTCTGTAATGATCGAAAACGGATCATGAGATTTCTGCCTCTTAGTTCAACGTCAGCGTTTTGGCCACTCCCCGCACCACCCTCCTCTTGAATCTGCGTGTCGGAACACTCTGATCTAGCCCGAAGCCTACCACGGACTAGCTCTACCATGTTGGACATTTACAACTCCGCGAAGCAACGTCATTCAGGGGGTGCATAGACTCGGCCGTGTCCTCATCAACATGGCGGCTGGAGGTGGCCTGCAGGAAGAAGAAAGGTGTGGCACTGAAGAACCATTTCCGCTTCCGTCGGCTCAAGCGCTTTCATTTCCTGTGCTATCGTGACTAAGATGGAAGCGTTCCTGGAGTCGCGGTCGGGGCTTTGGGCCGGGGGCCCGGCTCTGGGGCAGTTTTACCGCATCCCGCCCTCTCCCGGTTCCTTCGTGGATGTGGCATCCGCGCCCTACGGGGGTCCGATTACGCGGACCCAGTAAGTTCTCGGCGCTATGACTCGCGTCGGGGGAGAGACCGTGGGGCCTGGTGCCGCCGGCCGGTTCGGAAAGAGCCGGCGAAGGGGAGGCGAGGACCGGGGCGCGCGAACGGCAGGGAGTCCCCGGCGCAGAGTCCGGGAGAATACGGAGCAATTGGAAGGAGCCCCGGGGCACGAGAAAGGGGGCCCAGTGCGCGGGGTCTGGTGGGCGCAGGCCCCTCCTCCGCGCCGGCCCTCGCCAGCCCTTTCTCACTCTGCAGGAACCCCATGGTGACCGGGACCTCGGTCCTCGGGGTCAAGTTCGAGGGCGGAGTGGTGATTGCAGCAGACATGCTGGGCTCCTACGGGTCCTTGGCTCGTTTCCGCAACATCTCTCGCATTATGCGAGTTAACAACAGCACCATGCTGGGGGCCTCGGGAGACTACGCTGATTTCCAGTATTTGCAGCAGGTTCTCGGCCAGATGGTGTAAGTTATCCGGAGAGTAGGCATCCAGGAGGCGAGGGGAATCCACTTTGTTAATCCCGCTGGAAGGGATGGGCTGCTGGGGAAGAAGGGAGAATCATCGGAGGTGGAAATGGCGAGAGTGTTTGCAACAGATAGCGTCCAGCGTTAGAAGGTAGACAAAGATGGAGCCGATTGTGGGCATTTCCTCTGGGGGTGGATGGAAATCCAGGCTCGCGTTGTGTCCCTTTTCCCACGAACACTTTCTTTTCAGGATTGACGAGGAGCTGTTGGGAGACGGACACAGCTACAGCCCCAGAGCCATTCATTCCTGGCTGACCAGGGCCATGTACAGCCGCCGCTCCAAGATGAATCCCCTCTGGAACACCATGGTCATTGGCGGCTATGCTGATGGAGAGAGGTTGATTGGAGTACACATAACTTGCTTGACTGCCCAGCTAGTGCCTGCGTAGTGTCTTTTATCCCCAAGTGAATCCCACCTGTAACTCAGACCCCCCACCCTTCCACCTTTATGTCCTGTTAGCTTCCTCGGTTATGTGGACATGCTTGGAGTAGCCTATGAAGCGCCTTCGCTGGCCACTGGTTATGGTGCATACTTGGCTCAGGTAAGTAGTCAGGTGGGGGTGAGGGGAGGCCAAGGCAGTGGGGGTTACTGTTTGTTCTTCCCTGGAATTCTGACATGAGGAACAGGCTAGCATCCCTGCTGCTGAGCAGGTGGTTTTCTCTGTGGTCCCGAGGCTGTGTGTTTGGCCCTTACATTCCAGCGACGAGGGGGCATGTGAACAAGTCACTAGACTTGTACAGAGAGAAGACACCCTAGAACTTCATGGGGGTGATAGCACACACAAGCAGTTATTTTGGTGAGGCAGTAGGTGGACTTCACCGTTTATTCTTTGTACTTTTTTTATACTGTGGAGTTTGAGATAAACCTGTTTTTTCAGCCGGATCCATCCCGTGTTTCCCCCTTCCCCCTCATCTCTCTAGCCTCTGTTGCGAGAATTTCTGGAGAAGCAGCCAGTAGTGAGCCAGGCGGAGGCCCGAGAGCTAGTGGAACGCTGCATGCGGGTGCTGTACTATCGAGATGCCCGTTCCTATAATCGGGTGAGGAGTCAAGATGCTGGGGGTCTCACTGGCTGGCTCTGATACTTGCAGTTAATTCCGCTGGGTCTCTAGCTTTGAAGAAGAGACTGTCTCATTTCTCTGACTCTTGTTTTCAGACTGGGGAAGTCCCCCTACTTGAACTTTTACCAGGCCCTTCCCTCATGTGGGGCGGGCATTTTCATTGAGTTGTCTGCTTGCTTTCAGTTTCAAGTCGCCACTGTAACAGAAAAAGGTGTTGAAATAGAGGGACCACTGTCTGCTGAGACCAACTGGGATATTGCCCACATGATAAGGTAACTGAAAATTATAACAGAAAAAAAACAGGTGCTGGAAGAGTTGGGGGCCACCTTGGATTGCAAGAGTTGGGCTTTTCTGGAGGTCTCACCCAGAACACTTCTCTGGGCAGAAAGGGCTTTGGTTGGAGGGTGATTAGAGCTGCTTTTAGGAATTGATTTCTTCTCTCTTCCCTTTTCAGTGGCTTTGAGTGAATACAGACACATTATCCAGAAGTGAAGTTGTACCCTTCTTTTAACTTTAAACTTGGCTGGCTGGTTCAGAGGTGGACTTTTCTTTTGTAAAATAAATTCTTCCAAACACTTGCAGAGTGGTTTTGTTCTGTCTGACCGGGTCATGGCAAACATGAAACCGCTGAACATACTGTCCTGTGTCCTCTCCTCTGGCAGAGCCAGCCCTTAGGTTCTGTCACAGCAAACGTCAAGTTTTATGCCTGATCGTACTACGATAGACACAGGCTTGTGTGGAGGCCAGGCTTAATCTGTTTTTAATTTTTTTTTATAATTTCCCCCACAGCACTAGATTTAAAAGAGTATTTTCTGGTTAATGTTGGCTGCAGATGGGATTTCAGTTAAAGTAGCAATCATTTCCAAGATAGAAATGCAGTGTCTGGTAGAGCTGCTCTTTATAAGGTTACCCCCACGCTGGAACTGGCAGCCTCAATCCCTCCTCCGTCTCATCTCACCCTTCATACAGGGAATACTAATGTAAACATTTAACCTAAATGTCTATCCAAATCTACTCACTTTCTAGCACTGTCAGAAAACCTCTGACAAGTATCGTATGTTCACCGACAAGTCTTACTGTAGTTACCGGAAGTGATTAGTATGGTACCTGGGGCTGAGTCACATCAGTTCCATCTCCATAATGGCGCTGGACTTGAATTTAAAAAATGAAGACCCTAGGTGATTCTGATGCAAAGCATCTCCAAACCTCTGAGAAACGGGTATAGAGGGCAAACCCAAAAACCTACAGAGAAATTCAGTGGTGAGAGAACTGAGGGAGAAACTGGAATATTCCCCCACTTTTATCACCCACGATTACAACAAACTAGTACATTAAGCAAAGGATAACCTTAAATTTCCAGTTTGAATCTACACATTTAATCTCAACACAAAGTAGTCAATAAATACTTGGTTTATTGATTAAACTGAATTATTTAAAAAAAAAAAACAACAAAAAAACTTCCTTCTACTACTAAGCCATGCAGGCAGAGTCCACAAAGGTAACTTCTTGGCCAAAACCCAGCTGATCCACTGTTGGTACTGTGGTCTTTAAAAAAATTGAGGAAGTCATACAGTGTGCAGAGGCCAGGAACCCAGCTCTGCTAAGGCTGTGGTTGCTGTGGAGACTGCCAGAGGGATTAGGTCCTTATAGACGGAGCTGACCAGTCGATAGTTCTTGGGGTTGACTCGGAAGTCCATTACTGTGTCAATACAATGGCATCAGGCAAAAAAGCCCAGGTGACCCTCAGTTGAGTTCTCAGGCGCCACGGGTTCACAAAGCTGGCCAAGCTATTTCTGGGAGGGCTCACTCCAGTTCACTATATTATAGTGTGCTGGGCGTTAAAAAACAAAAGGGAGGAGAAAGAGTGGTAACAAACGTCACACCTGTACCACTAAGCCCATCACACCCTGAGCATCTCCAGGTCTGAAAGCCTATTAAACAGGGTCACCTAGAAAAAAGCGTTGGTTATAAATCCATTTCCCTCATCTTATGAACTGTTCCACGTTACGTACATTCGGAAGAGGAACCGTTTCCACGCCTGTGTGGGTCGCCTGCTGGGCTCACAGGAGGGAAGAGTGCTGCAAGCCTCAGGGTGGACGGAGTGGCAGAGCCGTGGACGGTGGACGTGGTTCTTTGCTCCTGTTCTCGGTGTATTACAGTACATTTCAGTACATAGTTTAAAAAAAAAAAAAACCCTCACATGCAAATTGTAGAAAAAACGTTCTTTCCTTGAAGCTGGCAGTGAAAAATAAAGATTCGTGTCTTTCTCTGTGCAGACCCTGGTGTGTTGCTTCATCTCAGATTCTCCTCTAAGCTCTAAGAGAAATGCAGGGAAGCCACAGGGTCAAAGCAGAACGTCACCAACTAGTTTGTCTTCCTGAAGTTCAACGCTTCTTGCACATTAGCTCCTGGCTGCAGGACAGGTCATCTCTTGAACAGGCATGCTGTCCACGGAACAGGAGAAGTTCTACAAAGTAGGATTGTCCCTGGGAGCCTGGAGGATGAAGACGCATAGCTGGGAACAGCTTCCGCCCTGACACTCTGATAGCCAAGGTCCTTCTTTCTGGCTCATGACCAGGGTATGATCCTTTGTCCGGAGCGACGGTGTGCGAACGGGGAAAGGGGTCAGGGGCGCCAAGTGCAAAGAAAATTGTTTTTGTTGTGTTGGAGAGAAGGGGGGCGGGGTGAGGAAAGACAAATCTATTCGTCATTCTAGATAATTAAAGGTGGTTTTCATGCAGTTTTTAAAGCCACAATTTTTTATCTAGAGTTGCTGTAGAAACTTCCCTCTGGAGAGGGAAGGAAAGAAAAGAAGAAGGAAAAAAGAGTTCAGTGGGATTTTTTTTTTTCCATTTTCATTTTTATATAAAAGTGTTAAGACCACAATGAAAAAAGGTTTTTATCCATATATATAATAAACCAGTTTATGAGCTACACATTTGTCTTTCCCATCTTCAGAAATGTTCTCACACTGACAATGGTTAGATAGCATCATGCCCAAAGACGTTGGCCACACAAAAACAAACAACCTGGAAGTACTATGATACAGTTGAGGTAAGAGGGAAAACGCAAACATTTTAACATTCACCCACGAAGGATTTTTTTTTTTTCTTTTTCTTGATTTTGTCAGAAAAATACCAAACACAGTGATTTTAATTTTTTTTTAAAAAAGTCACAAAAACCTGTTTTTAGCAGAAGTGGGCCAGCTCCTCGGCTCAGACGTGATCACAATTGGTTTTTCTAATAATCCACAAATCCACAGGGAAGTGTAAGTCAGCACTGGGGGAGCGGTGGCATATTTAAAAACAGCAATCCAATACCCCACCTGGTATGCCCCTTTCTCCCTAGACCCCTCGGCTCTCCCTCACGGCCCAGCGCTCAGATCTCCGTCAGATCCAGGTCGGCTTCTTCAAAGCCATAGAAAGACTCGGTTTCACTTTCGCCCTCAAAGAGCTGGTGGAGGCTTTCGGGCTCGAACGTCTCTTCCGGAGATGACCGGGGCCGGGGAGTGGATGCAGAGGCCTCCTCAGACTGGTCCCCACTTAGCTTCAGCTGCTCCTCTAGGGAGGCAATGAGCTCCTCCTGCATGTCAGCGTTTCTGGTAGGTGAGTTAAGGTTCCCATCGGGGCCGGGCAGAACACTAGCCACGAGGAAGGACCGCTGAACTAGCTCCGGACAGTCCCCGATGACGCCCAGCACTTCACCCAGCCAGACCAGCACCAGCTGAAGTAGGACATCAGAATCACAAGCAGTGTCTGCCATTTTCCGAGCCTGCTCCTTCCATTTTTTGTGCAGGAAGTTCTTGACAGTTCGTTTGATACACACATCTAAGGGCTGGATTTTGGAGCTACAGCCTGCCGGGACCACCGCAGGCAATGTGCTGGAGGCACTCAGCAGAGCCAGCACCTCCTCCGACAAGTGTGTGCGGTGACAGTCCATCACCAGCATGCCTTTGCTGCGCTGGCACGCCGTGTGCTTCTGCCACACGCGGGCAGACCACAGCTCCATGACCTCATCATCGCTGTAGCCGCTCTCCTTGGCCTCCAGCAATATGGAGTCGGGCACGTCAGCAGGCTGATCTATCTGCCCCCGGTAGAAAACCAGGGTGGGCAGGACAGTGCCATCCGCCAGAATGGCCAGCACCACGTCGCACCAAGGCTCGCCTGTGCCCACTGTCTGCAGGGCGTTCTCCTTTCGGTCATCACTGCTCAGCACCTCCGTATCCAGGAACAGAGAGATCTCGTCAATAGCCACGATCATAGACAAGGGTAAGTCCTGGTTGTGAATCTGCCGCTGGACAAACTCAATAAAGAGTCCTGCGTTCTCCGCCACATCCTTGGGGAGGGTGTGGGCCACAGCTCGCCGGGCATGGGGAGTCAGGTGGTGGCGCAGCATGAAGCGCACAGCCCACTCGTAGGAGATCTTAAAACCCCCCTCCAAAGATCGTCCTATTTTGGTGGCTTTCTGGAACAAGGTCTCCTCATTCACAGGGAGCTGCTGCTCACGCTGGGTAAGCACCCACTCGGCCAGTTTCTCCTCTGCCTCTAAGCTCAGGTATTTGCCCTCGAGATTCTCCCCCTGGGAGGCCTGGAAACGCCGAAGCCAACGCCGAATACGTCGCTGGGGGTTTCGGAAGTGCTCAGCTGCCTGTTCTGTATTGCAGCACAGGGCGAACAGTACCACTCGAAGCTTCTTCACAGACAGCTGCTCCTTCTTGCCAACTCCACTGCTACTACCCCCACCTGACGCCGGCTCGGCTTCCTGGGTTATGGGGCTCCCCTCATCCTGGTCGTCAACATTCATACTTTCGGTCTCCTCTGCAGGCAAGGGCGGAAGGGCTAAGGGCTGGGGGTGTGTGGGGGTGGGCGGCGGTGTTGCAGTAGAGGCTGGTGACGGGAGTGCCTGGGCCATGGGGGCTGGGAGCACTTCAGGCTCAGCTGGGTTGGCCTCCGCGGACTTCACAGTGACAGCTTTGCTGGGAGGGAAGGAACGAGGTGGGTACATATTCTTCACGTTCCGGTCATGTACTCGGTCACGGGTCTGGCCGTGCCTAAAAGGGGGTGAGACAGCAAAGGAAGGAGAAGAAAGCTCAATTACACTAGGAAAATAACAACAAAGACCAAACACACTGCAAAACAGAAAGGGAACCACAAAGTGAGAGCTCTTCTTACCTTGAGTGAGATATCCAAGTGAGTCCTATGGAAAATGAGACCAAAACAAAGTTAGCTCAATGAAGAAACAAGAAACAAAGACAGTGTTCTTGGGTTTCAACCAAAAACGCACACCTACTACACAAAAATAATACCCCTCACACTGACCAACCTTCCAGCCTTATACACTCTTCAAGTTAGAAGGCTTTCAATCTGGTGCAATATATTCTAAACAGGGAATGGGTTAGGCCAGACAGGGATGCTCCTGACTTATACGTATGACTTGGATCATGGATCTTTTTTTTCTCCTCTGATTCCACTAGCTTACCCCCACCTCTCCCACTTACCCCGCGGCAGGATGTTGCTGGATCTGTGAGAGGGGTTGAACACTAAATGCTTGGCCATGGCATCTCCCACAGAGGTAACGAAGGTACACGAAGTGCAGGCCAGCTTGCTTCCACTGAGAGAGAGAGCGAGGACATACGAGAGATCACAGCAGTGACACCAGAGAGAGCTCGGAGACTTCGTACCGGAGTGCGCCCTCCCTTTCTCCCTTTCCTCCAATCAATTCACATACCCACTCTCCAAAATAATTAAGAGGGTTTCATGGAAAAAGTTGAACAATTAAGAGACACCAATAAGCTTTTCCTCACCTCACAGAATTTTTAAACAAAGCCAAATACTTGGGGCTCTTCCTTGGAACATGATTGCTGAAAACGACAAAGGAGAAGCGGTATCAGTTATCGGGCTCTGCCAGCGAAACGAGGGGTCACCAGCCGATGCCCCCAATAAAAGACACGCCTCTCTGCGACCCATCCTAACCCCAGCCCAAGCCAGTTTTCCTACCACCACAAACTCGTTGCCGGCGATTCTGACTCATAACAACCCTACAGGACAGAGGAGAACTGCCCCATACGGTTTCCAAGGTGGATGCCAACTGCTGACCTTTTGGTCTTAACCACTGTGCCACCAGGGCCCCTGCTCCTACCACAGTGCTTCTTAAACTTCAATATGCACATGAATCACAGGGATCTACTAAAATGAACACTGACTCTGTAGGCCTGGGTGGGGCCTGAGAGCCTGCATTTCTAACAAGCTCCCATGTGATGCTGGAACACAGCCGAGTGGCAAGGTCCTCCCAAACTAAAGCACAGGCCACTGAAGCCCAACGAACATGGCTGTGGCCACTCGCACTGATAGGAGAGACAGACAGACAACTCTGAAAGCTGGAGAAGGAAACCTAACGGGAGCAGGGGAGGGAACAAAATGAGTTCTGGAGACGGGACGTTCCCGGCAAGAAACGGTTGCTCTAATCACGTGACTTACTTGATCATGTGGTTGGCGTAAGCTCGAGAGCAGCAGGTGCTGTAGCGGCACAGAGAGCAGTGGACGTAAGTGGGGAAATGATTAGGGAAATCTGGGATCTCAAAGCTGCACTCCAGACACGTCTGCCGGCCCATGACACTCCTGTCAAGACACAAGGGAAACCTCATTACCGCCCCCAGGGTCCCCAAATGGGAGGGGCTTTAGATCGCTACCAGACTGCACTGGCTATCAGGAACAATCCTGCCCGTCCAGCCCCCACCCGCCCAGCATTCAGAAGAAGGCGCTGACATTTTCCTAACGGCTCTCTTTTGGATGCTGCGTTGAACGGGGGGATAAAGGAAGACAGGCAGAGGGTCCGCTGAGGAGGTCAGTGGCGCTGCCTCCTGCAAGGCGCTGGGAGGTGTATCACTGGAAGGTACAGGAACAGCTCGTGGCTGCCCTCGGGAAGCCCGGATTGTCACCTGTGAGCCAAGAGGAAGGGTGTAATGAGACACCGCCCACACTGAACCTCAGAACACTAAACTCTACATTCCTTTCCTCCCTGTCTGTAAAGGAGACTGGCAAAGCCTTTACCTTGGTGCCTGGTTTCAGGCCTTCCAGCTGCTTCGGTTTACGGAAGGTTTTATGATGCTGGAGCTTGTGTTCAATCTTGTCCTTGGCGAACAGAAACTGCAGCCGGCATTTGTTGCAGTGATAAACATTTCTCTTCTGAAGGAGAAGGGGAGACGGAATCCTTAAAGGCACCCGACCTCCTCCTTGTACCCTGCACTTCAGTCACACTGAGCTGCTCTCCATCTCCGGACCCTGTGGCACACCCTGTGGAGGGCCTTCGGGGGCACGGCCCAGCTCAGCCGGCTCCTCCTCACTTATCCCTCGGGCCTGGAACACCACCACTTCTGGAAGCCTCGCCAGCCCCCAGGACAGGTACACACTTTCCTAGATCCTCTTGTTTAACACTAATCTCTACCACCTAGCACAGTGCATGGCTCATAACAAGAAACCTAAATAAACTTTTGCAAACGAATGTGTATTCTCTTCTCTACCAGGATTATTTGCCTAGTTCAGTCCTGGCCCCCGCATTCATCAAAAAAGAAGAACATGGGTGCTGCGTGGTGGCTGGTACCTGGTGTCGCATGTAATGCTGCTGGAATGCGTTGCCATTTTTGAAGACCTTCAGGCAGTAAGGGCAGAGCAGGTGCCGGGTATCCTCGTGGATCATCCGGAAGTGAACGTCCACCTCAGAGTAAAGCGAGGAGCGGTACTGACACACCTGGGTCACAGAGAGGGAAAACCAGGCGAAGAAGGAGGTGAACACCCGAGGCCTTTCAAAAGAAGTGGCAACAAAAACAGAAAAATATGGGAAGATGTACAGACATTATTTTTTCTGACTTTGTAACACAGGGCTGTGTTTGTGATCAATCCAGCTGTGACTTAAAATAAAAATGTGGGAGGACAGAAGGTCTGAGTATGGTCCATATGCTACCACTAAGGAAAGTGAGGTTTTCTCTGTCCACCTCCAGAGGACAAGTTCAGGAGACAGACAATCCCACCCTTCCCCTCAGTACACGGACCTCTTCCCTGGCTGGCTATGTCCTGAAGCCGGAAACTTTATTAATTTTTCTGTATCTCTTCAGAGGCCCTAAAGCTGAGTGTATGCAGTAGGCATCGAGCAATGCTGACTAGTGAGTCCTTTGTATTCAACCCGGAAGACAAATGGCTAAAGCTTCCTGCAGAGAAGGGCAATACCTGGCAAACATAAGGCATCTCTCCAGGCTTGTGAGTGTCCTTCATATGCTGGAGAAACAGGGGCTCACTCTCAAACGCCCACTCGCAGATCTTGCACTTGGCTGTAAGGAGAAACACAATCAGTAAATACACTGAAAATAGGGTCGAAGTCCTGCCGACTCAGTCTTCATTTTCTCCCACTCCCGAATTTCACTTCTAGTGATCGGGAAATCATCTCATTCCTTCTGCTCCTTCTTCAAGACGGTTCCATCTTCACAGCCTGTTGCTGGTAACTAATCAAAGTCCCACTTCTAGATTCTGAATTACCCACAAGACACTGTTCACTGGACATTCTACCATCAACTCTAACTTAACTCTGCACCCTCCGGCTGCCCCACGTTTCCCTTCTCATCTCCTCCTGAGCTCAAAACCTCGGCACCATCCAACTCCAAATCCTGTGTCCTGTGACCGTATTTTCCAAAACGCCTCAGCACTGTCTCTTCTAGACATTCACAGACAAAAACGTGGTAGAAGCCCGTATTATTTCTTCCTGAAAAATCAGCTGGTTTTCCATACCTCCACTCTCTCCCATGAACCTACACAATATCTACCTACTCTTAACAAGCCATTGTCAAATTCTTCTCAAACACTACCGCATCACTGCATTCCTCTGCTCCAGGACAGACAATAATTCCCTCCTATGAAGAATTCAACAGATGTACTCAATGAGGAACAAATAAGAATTTCCCTCAAAGGACCGATAGTCACCAACAGAAGTTCTTGCCTTGTTATTGTTTTTCTTTTTTTTAGTATTAACAAATTCAAGATAATTAAACTTTGAATGTAGCCATTTTGTCAAACTTCTGAGGTTGCAATTCTAAATTCTTGGTTAAAATGTCTAATTGCTCCATATTTTCAGTTATACAGGCAAAATAGTTCTTTGTATTTTCCTTACCTTCATTGGAATTATTTTCATCAACTGTTTGCAAATATGGAAATTTCCAATTCAAAACTTTAGGCATTTACTGGACAATGTCTAATCCAAAAAAATGAACGAGTAAAGCTGAAATAATTCCTTAAAGTGTAACAAACAAAACTAGAGGTTCTTAATCGGAGACCTATGGAATAGGTCTCAGGGAACCCAAGCATCCCCAATTATTTGCAAAAGAGTAAAATGTGTATTTTTTGGTTAAGAGGTTCACAGGTTTTGTGCTTATTCTCTTAGGGGTCTGCAATCCGTTGAGAACCACTACTAGAGCTATGTTGTGTGTTAGACGAAGACGCAGACAAGGATGTACGAAAGTCCGCCTAGAGGAAAGAGGAAAAGCTGCAGGACAGCGCAGAAGTTAAACTGTGGAAGAGGAGGAAGGGTCTGCCAAGTGAGGGGCCCAGAGAACAGCGGGAGTGAAGACACAGAGCTGCAGGCGTGCGTGTGTCCCTGGGAGCAGTAACCAACAGCATGACAGTATTTCTCTGGCCCCCTCCTACCTCTTAACTCGCTTATCTCTTTTACTTCCTTTTTTCTTTCCTAGAACATCTTTAAGCATTTGTGTTTTCTAACGTTCTGTCCAAGTCCTTTTTATTCTATATGTTTTCCCTGGGTAGTCTCATTCAATCTCAAAGGCTTTTCCTAAAATCTACAGGCCAGCTGTAATGTCACAGCTATCACACGTCAATAATAACAGAATAGCAACCCTTATTAAGCGATTTCTAATGCCCAAGTACCATACCAAGATTTATGTTATTATCCCCTATCAAGAAAACAGTGAGCTAGTGACCCGGTGGATTTAAGAATTCTAGGTGCCTTGGGAAGAAAAGGCCTAGCAATCTAACTTCTGAAAAATCAGCCACCGAACACCCTACGGAGAACGGTTCTCCCGACACACACGGGGGAACCATGAGTTGGAGTCCGCCCGACAGCAGCTGGTGTTTTAAGTAACCTTTGACATCTGTTCACAGAAGCAGCCAGTGTGGATGAAGATTCATGAGGGAGAATTAACCGATTTTCCATAATGGCTATACCAAACTACTGTTTTCTTAAAAAATCCTGATGTCCCTCCCAGATCTATCACCCTCGCCTCTACAACACCTATGTTGTCTTGAACACTTTGAAATAGGCAACTTCTCTACGTCAGCTTCCTGTTTTCCAAATTTATGGAAGGGTAAACCCTGATTACTTTCGAAGGCTCACCAACCTCACATTCCATGTATGACGAGACTTAGCACTTAGTCTTCCCTCTTGAACCTTTTCCTCCACAACGGCTCTTCCTCAACAATGAATATGGTGAAGCCTGTGAAGCATCTCTTCCTCGATTCTACCTCTCCCTCAGTCTACTGTTCTTTTACCTCTCCACCAGCGTAAGAATTTTTTTAAAGATTAGAAGAGTCATCTATATTTGTTACCCTTAATTGGGTGCTAAGAAGGGGCTGGTAACGGTGCCAGGAAGGGCAATACTAAAAAACTTGAAAAAAATGAATTTTAGGATACCCACTATGGAAAAAAGTCTTAACCATTTTTGAGTCCTGGTCCCTTCTGAGACTCCAATGAAAGCTACGCAACCTTCTGCCTGAAAAATACGCGCGCGCATGCACGCACACACAGACACAGTTTGTGTATGATTTCAAGAGGTTCACGAAAAAGCTAAAGGCCGAGCAGGTTAAGACCTCTGTATGAGACATCAATACAAAGACTAAGAAGGAACATTAAGCAAATATCTGAAAGAACCCTGGAACCCACAGAGGCTTAATGAAGTCATGCGTTGCCCTTAAGCAAGTGTGAAGAAAAATGCAGGGCTATTAACATTACACTGTTACCATAATTAAATATAATGATTCAGTCATGTTCTGGGAAAAACTCAGGACATGTGAAAACGCCTAGGTATTAGATGATATTAAGGATTCATGGTTCATTCTGTCAGGTCCTGACAAACGTATTCTGGGTATATACAGGAAAAAGTTCTTATGATTTAGAGATATATACTTATGCGGGGGGGAAGTGGTCGTGATGTCTGCAATTTAACTGAAAAGCAATTCAGAAAATAAAGGAAAAATACGTGTTAAATCTGGATGATGCGTGTATTTGGGGGCAGGGAGTGGTCATCATACTGTTATCTCTGCTATTCTCATAGTATTTGATATTTTTCAAAATTAAGCAATAAGTCCCAAAATATTAGCATTAAAAAATAAGCTACTTTCACGCAGAATTTCTCATGGGTTCAAAAAAGGTCACACACACACAAAAAAAATTCAAGAATGTAACTGATATAAACCAAAGAAAGATATTTACCTGTTTGAGTCAACAATTATTGATCAATGTAAATTTTACATTATGAGTAAGTCAGGGATAACAGAACGGGAAGCCAATAAAAGCAGATGAGTGAGGTTCTGCAGTCTGTTTCTCTTGCATGAGGAGAAGTTACCTTCCCGACACAGATCCCAGACATAAATGGAATGACAGCCTCCCGCAAGCTTCCGCACAAAGCCAGTCAGGCGCCCTCAATGCATGGTGCAGATGAGTTAGTCTAGCTTCTCACGATGGTGCAATTTTGGGTCCTAACCTAGACCAAGCAGGCTGCTCTGCCATTACACTGCAGCATCATGACAGTTAATTCTAGCAGGGATTTTACTCCCAAGTGACTAGTCCGAGGCTGCATTATCCACGGTGGTAGCCACCAGCCGCGTGGTTCCCGAACAACTGAGAAGTGCTGTGTCACATACACACCAGATTTTTTAAATAAAGCAAACAAAAAACTCAATTATTTCATATTCTGGTTACATGTTGAAATGATTATGTTTTGGATATACTGAGTTCTATTAAAATTAATTTCAGCTGTTTCTTTTTACTATTCTTAAAATGGCTACTAAAAAAAATTTCATTACATATGTGGCTTGCATTACATTTCTGTTTATCACCGCTGGCCTAAACCTCCACGATTCCATTCCCCTCACCAATAACTAGTTTAGGAGTGAGCTTATGACCCACTTCTGGCCAAGGAGGTACAAGGGAAAACTTCTCTCACCGGTGAGAAACAGATTCAGGAAAGACCCAGGAAGACACCGTCTCTTCTTCCTGTGGACAATTTTGTGTCTGACTGTAATGCCTGAGACTAATGCAGCTAGTTTTCCAGAGATGAAAAGAACTGCAGAGCAGCTGAGCAGGGCACTCATGTTCTGGGTCTGAAGCCTGCTCCACCTGGAGACCTCTAAATGATAACAGATGTCCTTAATGTTTAACTCATTTTTAGTCAAGGTTTTTAATCTGCAGGCAAAGCATCCAGCTAACATGCTTATTTCTGCCCTTATGCTTCTGTTCATGCTGTTTTCCACCAGCTAAAAGCCTTTACTGCTTTCCATCCACCCAAATCCTTCCAGTAGTCAATGACCCAGTGTAAGTCTCTTCTCCATGAAGCCTGGCTGCCGGGATCCCCCTTCTCTAAATGATCTCCCCTATCACTGGTGTCTCACACGCACGTGTTTCTAAGAGACTGTCTTGTTCTCGCATTTTCCTTTATTTACATGATTTCTGTCTCCTCGACGAAACTGAAGACCCTTTCTTATGGGACAATCCAACTGGCACCAGTACACTTCTTCAAGCTTAGGTGCTATCAACCAGTATCGTGAGTAGCGTCTGGGTCTTAAAAGCCTACAAGCAGCCATCTGAGCTACAACTATTGATCTCTATTTGCCCAGAACAGAAGAGAAAGAAGGAAACCCACGAATGGGAGAAGGAACTGAACTGCAGGACTAACTGTCTTCATGAACCACTGCCTCCTCGACCCGGAGACCAGAACTAGACGGTGCCTGGTCATACTACTGAACACTGATCAGGGCACAACAGATGGGCACTGACAGAAAGGGAGGAAAACGCGGAACAGATCTTCAAATTCTTAACAAATCCAGACTTAGTGGTTCTACTGAGGCTGGAGGAGTCCCCAAGACTGTTTATTACCTTGAGTTAATCTTCAAACGTTGAATCAAAACTACCCCAGGAAGTCACCTTCAAACAAGTAACAGTTTAGCTCCGAAAGGAAAGATGATCACCCTTGAGTACTGCGTTCTTTTTTTAAAACAATTATCTACATGAGACCAAACGGACAATAGCTATTTTAAAGCACCGATGAGAAGGCTGGAGGGCAGGGAGCGTAGGTCAACGGCAGTGAACTAACTAGAAGAGAAGTAACGAGAATATTGGCACAACGTGAAGAACGTAACCAACGTCACTGATCACTGTATCTAGAAACTGCTGAACGGCAGTGGGTTTTGTTGTGTGTATTTTCAAAAAAGAAAAGAAAAATACTGGAGACCTCTTAGAGGAATCAGAAATATTCTAGAAAACTGAGCTCAGACTCTCATTTTTATCACCTCACTAGAGTTGATCACTCTTTTCCAAATGACTCAATTTTTCAGAGCTTGTGTTCCCTCACCTGTAAACACTTGAAGTCACATTTCATTGAAATTATGTGCAAAGCACTTTCTTAGTGACAAGGTATTTTATAATAGCATTATCTTTATCCTACAAAAAGCCTATCAGAATACTAACGAAAGTGGAGATCCAAACACAGACGCCTGCTTCTACAAAAGGGTCTCGGTGATAAATCCATTATGGCTGTCTCTTGACAGCAGTCTTAAACCCAAGTCTCTAATATTAAATTCAGGATCAATCCATGCTTGAACAGAATAGATGTCAGGCTTGGAAGAAACCAGGGGAAGTGAAGTAAAGAATTAGCTACAAATATGAAAAGTACTACAATGTTAGCCAATATAAATAAATTTAACAGGTGCTGGGTTCCTACTAGGACCAGTGAGTGAGTGAAAAGCGAGTGTAAGAGTTTCCAAACTTACTAGTCGATTCGTAGGGACTATGAACATTTTCCAAGTGGCACTGGAGCTGGAACGGTGTGGAAAACTGGCGGTAACAGTGTTGGCAGATGGTATGACCATCCACCTCACCATTCTGCTGATCGAGTTCTACATGGTGTTTCATATGGTTCATGAATCTGTAGTGCAGCACAAAGAACAACAGAGGAATCACATTAAAATCAGCAGTCTTTAGGAGATACAACAGGAGAATCACACAACAGAGTTCCTGCCCTTCCCCCATCCCAGCGTCAGCTATTTCTTCTGTTTGGGACAGTCCTTTTCTGAGGCCAGAAAAATTATGGGTTCTTGAAACTAGTAAGAATTCTGTGGCTCGAGAACTGATAAGCAGACTGCCAGGTCTTTCTCCCGTGGAGCCACTGGGTGGGTTTGAATCACCCACCTTTTGGTTAGCAGCCCAGTGCTTAACCATATGTGCCACCAGGGCTCCTCAGCCAAAGTTATCTTTCGTGTATTACCACCGTACCTCCTGTTCTATAGTACTAGTTACTGATTTAATGATGTCCTCACCAAGACTGGACAAGCGTTAAGACCATTCTCCCAAGAGAAAGACTTAAATCTGTAAGAAAGTTCAGCCTTCTCTTGTCCAAGGTAACGGCCTCAAAGGCTCTGTAACACTTACCGAATGTTGTTTTTTAGCCTTTTGGTACAGTGGGGGCATCGGAAAGACGTGGCGACCTTAGGGAAATTTGTGAGCTGGGCTACTTTGCCTCCATCGCGCCCATAGTAGAAGTCATCCACAAGCATGATGAGCTTGGTCTGGACCGCATCGCCTACGTTTTCATGCTGCTCCGGCACCTTGGCAGGTGGAGACAGGGCAGGAATGGGCGTAGAAGAGGGTGTAGAGGCCCCAGGAGCTGTTTTCTCAGGGGAAGGGGGCTTTGCTGTGGATGGGACGCTGGGCTCTGACTCCAAAGACTTCCCTTTCTTCAAGTATTCGACCATTTCTGGGCAACAGTACTATAACGAAAGAGAATACTGGATCACTTTGGTTATCCCGGGAGCTAGATTCTGCTAACCTCCCAGCTTCACTAATCTCCCTTGGCATAGTCTGGTTTCAGGTATTCCTATCCAGTTTCCCACAGCATATCCACGTTTCCCTCCTTTTCTAGCAAACACCTTACCTTGGACTTCTTCCTCCTGCCTTAGATTCCCCTAGCCCCTCGCTAACATAATCTGGCTCTGAGTTTCCTGGCAAGAACAATACGCCATCTCTGCATCTGGGCTAATACCAAAAAAATAAAAAAGCTAGGGAATGGGAACGGGGCTATAGCTCCTGCTCTATTCAGCCACAGGATAAACAGAAAATGAGCTGCAGCCAACTTGGTTGAGTTCTTATTCTCTGACACACCTGACACCTGTCTTCCTGTGCAGTTTCCAAATCAACCACAGCTAAGGAAGGAAGGCCATACGTGTTCTAATCTTAGGGTCTTTTAAACGCGTTCCATCGCATCCCAAACTGCATAACTCTCCTCTAACAAGCCAAAACAGAGGTGACCCTCTAAAAAGCTTGCTTCCAAGTCACTTCAGAGCCTCTGCCTCACGAGCTCCCCACGCTAAGGAGGGACATGGCAGTAGTCACCTAAGCTGGAGCCTCAGCTCGGGTGGCACCACTTACACACATGTGACCTCTCAAGGCTTCAGTAATACGGAACTGAGCGTTACACCGTGGACAGGTTTTCCGTCCACCGTCCTGGAGATCAAACACTGGAATGGGAGAAGTCACTGAAAGAAGTGAGAAGCATTGGTGAGATTAATGAGACGGCACTGGAAAAGGTTTCTGCCCTTCTGCAGAAAGATCACCCACTCGTGAGAGGTGTACCAAGGGGAAAGCAGGCATGAGATCACTGTGTATGAGACAGACTCCTTTTACTGTTTTTTAACTGGAGGCCAGGGTTGGGCAAACCACGACCTGCAGGCCAAATCCACCCAGCCACCTGTTTCTGGATGGCCCACAAGCTAACAATGGTTTTTACATTGGTTTTTACATTTCTAAACAATTGAAATAAAATCAAACGAAGAAAATTTTGTAACACATGAAAATCACAGAAATTTAAAATTTCAGAGCCCATAAATACAGTTTCTGTGGAGGCCGGCCACGTTCACTCATTAACGTTTCGTCTACAGCCACTTGCCCACCACAATGGCAAAAATGAGCAGGGGCAACAGAGACCATATGGTGAACAAAGCCTGAAATACTTACAAGCGGGCATTCTACCAAAAAGTTTGTCAACCCCTGCTCTAGGCCACTGAAAACCCTCATGCTTGTATTTTTCTTCACCTGAAAACCTCTTTTATCAAACCCCAACTTTAAAATCTTGTTCAAAAAACCACCTCTTCCATGAAGCTATCCTTGATTATCCCACCCCTCTGATCACACTAATCCCCAAAGCATAATTCCACACAGAATTCCTTGTAGCCGATTCACTTACACTTTTCACAGAGAGTTAACCCCTCTACTTCTAAAATCTTCTGTAGAAAGACTGTAGCAACTACATCCTATTTCATTTCTGTCCTTCAGAGTACAAAGCTCTAATACAACAAACACTTTATTAACACTTTTGAATGACCGCCTGCTGAGGGCCTCCCAGGTACCTTTCACTGAAGACTCAGGTCCGCTGGTTCTCTGAGAGCCATGAGCTGGGCTGCTGTTGGACACGACCATCGGCCCAGGACTCTGGCCCAGGGAAGGGATGGTGTTAAGGGTATTCACCAGTTTGGCTACTTCATTGCTACTTTCACCTGTAACTCCAGGTCGCTTGACAGTGACAAAGCTGGCAATGCTCACTGCAGGTGGAGAGGGGAAGGAGGGAGCTATGTCGGCCAAGTGAGGATCATCTGCTCTCCACCCACCACCCATCCCAACTCAGCCATCTCCTCTTCCCAACCCTCACCTAGCTTCGGATTTGGGGTCTGGCTGGACTGGCCTGGAGACTGCACAGCTAGCTGGCCCAGTGAGGTGGGCTGGGTGGCAGTGGGAGTGGTGGAGGTGCTGGGAGTGGACTTGGTCTGCTGGGACTGGGACTGTGGGACGGTGCTTCGAATGGTGAGCGTGGCCGGGATGACGGTGGTGAAGGTGTTGGTGGTTGGCCGCACGGGCATTGTGGAGCCTGGTCTCACTGGGGCCATCTGGGAGAACACCTGCGGGACTCCAACCGTCGGCTTAACAAACTGGGTGCCTGGGGCTTCAAAAGACAGACACAGACAAGTACCACATCTCGGTCAATGAGTTCCCCTAGAATACAGTCTCCCTGGCTTTACTGGAAGTACCAGAATAGGAAACGATTCCTTCTCCAAACTGGCGATCAGCAGGGCTTACCAAGAGTAGTATAGATTCTGAAGTCTAAGAAAGCAACATGTGTCCAAGCAGGTAAAATAAATGAACACAAAACCACCTAGGAGACCAGCTCTAAGAAGGTTAAACTGAAGCAGATTCCCGTCAATTCCTCCGAAAACACCTTACCACACTGCCTTTTCTATTGCAACAACAACAGTCAGAAGTAGCTTGATCTCGGTATTAGAAGATAAAGGGTGGGTACAGAATGGGAGGCAGTATGGATGTTTATCAGCCCAAGGGCAGACTTGGTCCTGATAAAAGGAACCCTTCTTTCTCAGTGGACTAAGGCAGTCTTCCATCCTCTCGTATAAACTCAAACAGAAGACTGACTATGTCATTCTGCTAGGATGTCCCAAAGCAGTGTGTCTCCTGGCTCAGCTGCAGACAATTCCACTGAGAAATATTTCAGAAATACCAGAACTTGAGAGGGTAAGTGGATCAGACTGAAGGCCAAAAAAGCTCTGTAAGCCCTGAGAACAAAAACAAGAAACTTCGGAAGACAAGCTACAGAGGCATCCTTACAAACAACTACATTTAGATACGCTTTGTGGGGCCTGAATTGTAGTAAATTCACAGACACAAAATAAAGAACTCAGAAGAAGTTATAAGATTTTTAAAAATTATCTTTCAATTTCGTTTCTTAAAAAAAAAAAAAAATACTACTTAGTAGTCTTTGGCAATAATTATCCACAAAGGATACGTCATTTGTTTAATTTATACCCAAAATCTATGCTATAAAAATAGTTTATAATCCCATCATGTAAGTGAGTCAACTTACAAGGAATACGGAATTTGGGCGTTTACAATAATATTCCTTCAGGAAAATAAACTTCATAGCTGGCTGAAACACCAGATTCAGAAGAAATGACTCAATAAACCCGGACTCATTATCTAAGGACAGGTGACGTAAAGCTAAAAAGAATAATTAATAAAACCACAATCATGGCCAAAGATTAAAAAGAGTTTTATATTTTCTTTAAGCAGATTTTTAAAAAGACCTAGAGTATTCTGAAATGATAAAAACAAATCTTCTGGATGCCACTTTATTCCAATGGCTAGGTATTTCTCCTTACCTGGGACTAGAGTAATGGGTCTAACCGTTTGGCCTTGCTGCACGTTCAGCACAATCCCAACCTGATTCATTGCATTCTGTACAGGCCGGACATTCCTTACAGGAAATCCCTGCATTAAAAAGCAAAACCATCTTTAACATGGAAACCAACTAACACTAGCAGAGACTGCAGTGTGACCTATACCCCAAAAACATCCCCACTCTTAGTTAACAGTCCTCTCTCCAGAATTAGAACTTTTAAATGACTGAGATGGAGAAATTTAAGAAAATTTTTATATTTTTAGTGACAAACTACAAAAACTGGAGAGCAAGCTTTAGTATGTATGGGCAAAAACGAAACCCTAATTCTTGTTGTACACGAACCTCGGTTTAAAAAGCATAGAAGCCAATAAAAAAAGACACTGACCATATTCACTGGAGTGATTCAACATATAAACAGTGCTAAGAAATTGTTTCCAAAATCCACTTCAAAGACCATAAAAAATTGTTTCCAAAATTCACTTCAAAGACCATAAACTTCTGGCAAATTTATAACAGAACAGGTTGTAGCTCAAGAAGCCACAAGCAAAGAGAAGCATTTGCCCTGACATTCCACATTCAGAATTCGGCTTTCAACTTCAATGTACCACACTAATTATCAAAGAAAACACCTTCCTTCTCTTCCAGAGACCTCCACACACTTCATCAATTTCACACCTATATCTCCGAGTCAACTAACTCACCCTATGTTAAGAAAAACAGCTCTAGCAAAGGGTTATGAAGGTTTCCTAATCCAAGCTTCCCTACTAATTTGTGCCCAGACCTCAATCAAATCAGTCAACAGCCCTCCTAAGGGGTATGAAGAGGAATTCTGAGTCATGATGCTATGTTGGGCTTTCTACAAACATCAGCATCAAGTTACAGAACAGCAAACAAGAAAGCCAGGTCAAAAGACAGGATTTAGAACCATTTCTAATGATGCCAAGGGCCCTGTCTGAATCATCCCCTTCGAAGGTTCACAGTCTTTTCCTCCTCCTCTACCAAATCCAGAATTCCCCTCAGAGTCCTAACTCACCTGTGTAGTGATGAATATTGGTTGTGAGGCCACAGAGGAACTAGTCACATGATTGGCATTCTGCATGACCTGGACAGGTCTCAATACTGGTTGGGTAACCATTGTGCCCAGACCTGGAGCTGGATTCTGGGTCAGGATGAGCGGCTGTCCACCTTGCTGGACCAAAGGATTGCCAGCTAAAGGATAAAAGGAAGAAGAAAATAAAAAGGAATGTAAGAGAAAACAAACTTGTATTTTGTAAGAAACATTACAGTCTTAGAAAAGAATGGGTATCCCAGATACCAAAATATCCAAGACTGTCACTCACCCTAGGTTTAATGTCATCAAAGTCACCAAAATTTAAGCTTCACCCATGTCTACAACTAACAAAAAAACCTCTCACCCATGTCTTAAACAGGGATGAAAGATACATGCAAACTTCTGTGTAGCTATCCCCTGGACTCTGATGATGTAAGTGACCACAGGTGATTCCCATACCAAGTCAGCAGATCAAAAGAACATACAAGCCCTTTTTCCATTTTAACTAGGTAAAATCTGTTCTGTCAGATCTAATTTGTTGCTAGCTAAACCATTTTAAATTTTTTTTAAAGTGAATATTCATCAACAAACATTAATTCAGCAAGCACATAAAATTTAAAGAAAAGCACCTCTTCTCAGTGAGTCAAATCTGGGAAATACAGCCAATTCTCTGAGCAACCACTGTCTTTTCACAGGTATGGGAATACAGAGACTGAGAGGCTACCTGCTCTGTCACCAGGGCTGATAAAGAGAAGACCTGGTCAAAAACTAACCCATATCAGGTGAGGATGATGTGACTGCCGAAGATAATGATTCATTCGTGAATAAATATTAATCAACTAGGCTGTTAATGAAATAGTTTAAATTCTTCTCGTTTGTGAGTAAAAAGTCATTCTATGAATGTTTTTCAGTCCTTTACCTCATTACATTTCGTTAAAAAAATTATTAGTACCAAGTTCCTTCATTTACAAAGAATACTCTAAACCAGACAGAAAATTTCAGAGAGGCAATATACCTCAACTTTTTACCCCTAATCACCCCCATTGGGATGTGTCCCTCTGAACTGTACGCTCTACTTGACAGATGGCGTCACACTGCAGTCAACTACAAAACCAGGCTACCAGAGTGAGGATACACCTGGGGACGGAGGAGCCAGCAGTGCTGCATGCCACATTCTCCCGGGAACTGGAGCTCAGAAGAGGGCTGGACCCTCAGTTACTGGGCCAGCCAACTAGTGACTATAGAGGCTGACAGGTAAACAAGACAAAAAATTCCAACAAGTTCTACATTAATTATATAGGCAATTTATTGACTATATATATTTTTTAATTTTTAAATGTTTTATTATGCAGAAGTTCAAACATACATAAAAATGGAATACTATAATGAACCCTCATGTACCCATCACCCAGCTTCAATAATTACCAACTTACGGCCAATCTTGTTTCCGCTATACCTCCTACTCACTTATACCCTCTCATATTATTTCAAAACAATTTCATCTGTAAATATTTCAATATGTATCTATAAAAAATAAGGACTACAACAAAATACCCAAAATCACAACGCCATTATCACACCTAAAAAAATGTAACAGTTCTTTAATATCAAATACGCAGTCAGAACTCAAATTTACAACTATTATTTTTTTTAAAAGACTTGGTGATTTCTGCATTCTTATTAAATCTTCCCTCAAAGAAATTCTGACAATTCACAAGGTCTTACAAGGTTCTATTTCCAGAAGATGAAAGAGGCAATCAGAATTTTAAAAGCCTCTAGAAGAATTATTCAGCCAATCTTCTGTCTCTAGGTTTGCTCTCAAATGATCTACTAGGTACCTCCAGTTATAAACTGGTTAAATAAGGGAAGGAGATCTAGCAGCTTCTCTCACAACATGTTCTGTTCGTTTTACAAATATAAAGGTTTTAATTTTTCCACATTCTTTTAAGTTTACTTATTAAAAAACGGTTGCCTTCAAGGTGATTCTGACTCATGGTAACCCGATGTGTGTCAGGGCAGGGCAGAACTGTGCTCCACAGGGTTTTCAATAGCTGTGATCTTTCGGAAGGAGATCATCAAACTTTTATTCCGAGGTGCCTCTTACATACCCTTCAAACCGAGGGATAAATGGGCTAAATCCAATAGGAGTGGGAAATCATAATCAGTGATATAGTAAGAAATTGCTAACATTAAATTCACACTGTCCACAGCTCAGAATTGAACACATGGTTTATTTCATTTCATGACATTTCTTTCCAGTGTAAATATGGAGCAGCCAGACTACAGGAATAATTTCTAAATGCTGAGTAGTGGATTCTGAAGAAGATAAAAAAGAACAGTAAAAACGTTCCACAATTTTATTCCTGATACTTTCTTTAAAAACCAAACAACAAAAACAGCTTTACTAACATATAACTGATACAGCACACAATCTACCCATTTGAGGAGTACAATCCAGTGGTTTCCGGTATCTTCACAGGGCTCTGCAATCATCACCACCATCTCATACCACAACATTTTCATCACCGCAAAAAGCAGCCCGCACCCATTAATACTCCCCACCCCGTTCTCCTCTCCCTACAGCCCCTGGCAATCACTACCCTGACTTCTGCTTCTGGATCTGCCTAGTCTGGACATTTCGTACAAAGGGACTCATGCAGTATTGGGGCCTTCTGTACCTGGCTTTTTCACTAACCAGGACTTTTTTAAGTTTGATCCATGTAGCACGTCTTAGTACTTCATTCCTTCTTTTTTTTTTTTAACTGTGGTAAAAACATACATGTAACGAAACGTGCCCCATCAACAACGTTCACATGTACAATTCAGTGTCACTGATTGGGGTCGTGTTGCACGGGCATTATCACTATCCTTTTCCAAATTATTCCACGACCCTAACAGAAGGTCAGAGCCCCCTCAGCAACGCCTTTCCCTCTCCCCTCCCTCCCAGCCCTGGTGACTACTAATGAATCTGGTCACTATACACTGGCCCGTTTCGCACAAACGCGACCCCACAGTATCTGTCCTTTTGTGACTGATCTCACTCAGCACCGTGTTTTCAAGGTCGGTCCATGCTGTGGCGGGTATCAGGACTCCACCTCTCTTTACGGCTGAGTCGTTTCCATTGTATGGATGGACCACACTGTTTATCCATTCATTCGCTGACGGACATCGTGGTTGTTCCCACCTTTAGGCTATCGTGAACAGTGCTGCAGTGAACACTGGTATACAGGTTTCTGTTTGTGTTCCTGCTTTCCATTCTTTGAGTGTATACCTAGGACTGGGACTGCTGGTTCAGATGGCAGTTCTATGCTGAACTTTCTGAGGAACCACCAAACCGTTTTCCACAGCGGCTGTACCATTTTGCATTCCCATCAGCAATGGATAAGGGTTCCAAGTTCTCCACATCCTTGCCAACACATTGTATTTTCTGAGTTTTTTGGTCATAGCCATCCTAGTGGGTGTGAAGTGGTATCTCACTGCAGCTTTGATTTGCATCCCTCTGATAACTAACAACCAAAAAAGGATTCTGTATTTTTACCAACTGTTACCCTCCATGGAATAACACAGGACAAAAATCGTGTTTTCCCCTCTGCTCCCATTCATTTTCTTTTAATTATCTTCATCTTAATTGTATTTTAACTTTCGATCCATATAAAATGTTACATAGTCTCTATTAGCCTGGAACAATAGAGGAAGGAGAGAGTCAGAAATAGGAGAAGGATTGACAGGGATCACAACAGAGGGTCCCGGACAGAGGTGGAGAAAAATGTAGAACGAAATTCTAACTCACAAAAAAGGACCAGACTTACTGGCCTGACAGAGACTGGAGAAACCCCAAGAATATGGCCCCCGGACACCCGTTTAGCTCGGTAATGAAGTCACTCCCGAGGTTCACCCTTCATCCAAAGATTAGACAGGCCCATAAAACGAAACGAGACTAAAGGGGCATATCAGCCCAAGGATAAGCACTAGAAGGCAGGAAGGGACAGGAAAGCTGGTAATAGGGAACCCAAGGTCGAGAAGGGAGAATGTTGCCATGTCGTGGGGTTATTAAAACCAATGTCCTAAAACAATATGTGTACTAACTGTTTAATGAGAAACTAGTTCTGTAAACCTTCATCTAAAGTACAATTAAAAAAAAAAGAAATAGGAAGAGGATACGGAATGTGTGGCTAATTGCCTCCAAGAATACCTGCCTCCTTTGCCTTGAGACCAGAAGTACTGGATAGTGTCCGGCTACCATTACTACACATTTTGATCAAAGATTCCATAGAAGAACTCTGATCAAAATGGGGAAAAGTAGAACAGAATTTCAAATTCTCATGGACTCCAGACTTCCTTGGGCCACAAAGTGGAATGAATCCTTAAAACTATTGCCCTGAGATAATCTTTAAACCTTAAACCAAAAACATCCCCTGAAGTCTTCTTAAAACCAAACAGCAGTTTAGCCTAACTAGTAAACGTCTGCCTTGAGCAGTACGCTCTTTTAAGAACTATCTATACGGGATCAAATTGATTACAGCAATTCAAAAGATTAGATAGGAACCTTAGGGGGCAGTGAATTTATGTTAATGGGGGAGGAACAACTCAGAAAAGGAGGGTGAGAATGGTCACATACCTTGGAGAATGTAATCAATGTCACTAAATCGTACATGCAGAAACTGTTGAACTGGTGTATGTTTTGCTGTGTATATTCTCAACAACAACAAAAAATAATATATAAAAAATAAAATGTTACATAAATTTAAGCTTAAAGCATAATGATACAACATACACCCTTGAATCTACCACCCAGCTTAGAACTGGACGATTATTACTACTACTGGTTTTCCCTCGCCTTGTCTTGCTCCCAGAAGCAGTCACTCTCTTGAATTTATTTTCATTCCCTTGCTTTTTTAAAAACTAGTTTTATTACACATTTTCAGTAACAGTATATATTTTAGTTGTACGTGTTTCTGAGTTCATTAAAAAGGTCTATCCAGAACAGTCGTTTTTATTGACTATTACGTATCTAAGATTCATCGATATGATTGTGTATAGCTATGATCTGCTCATTTTCAGTTATATGTAATATTCCACTGTGTGTGTCCATCATAACTTAATAATCTACTCTCCTATCTATGACCACTTGGTTTTTTTTTTTTTTTTTTTTGCTATTCCAAATATGCTATGAGAATTCCTACACACATCTCCTGGTGCACATATCCAAGGATTTCTCCAAGTTGTATCAACAGAAGAGGAATTGCTGGGTTGTAGCATATGCATGTTTGCCTTTGCAAAGTAATACAAACTCATTTTCCAAAGTAGTTGTTAATACTCTATTAGTAGTACTGACATCCTCTCCAACACGTGAAACTATCAGATTTCTTAATTTCTGCCAATCAAATGGTACTTCATTGTAGTCCTAATTTGCATCTCGCTGATTCCTAACGAGGTTGTGTATTTTTTCACATGGATCACTGCCCACACACGTTTCCTGTTCCGCGAAATTCCTGTTCATGTCTTTTGTCCATTTTTTCTCTTCGATTACTTAGCCTTTTATTACAGATTCCTGGATACTAATTCTTTCTATAGTAATACATGTTCCAAGTATCTTCTACTGGTTTGTCTTTTTCCATTTTTTGACCGTGTCTTTAATGTAGTTCTATGTATTCATCTTATCCTTTACGGCTTGTTCTTCTACGTATTTGGTTTAAGAAATCTTTCCCTATTCTGAGTCCGTAAAATTCTTTTCATATTTTCTTCTAAAAGTTTTAAAGTTTTGCTTTTCATATTTAAGTCTTTATTCCATTTGGAACTAATTTTTGTGTGCGTGTGAAGTAGGGAACCATGTTTTCCCCTATAGGAGTCACTGTGCCAATCATCTATGGCCTAGTCCTTTCTTTCGCCAGTGATTTGCGATGCCATCTTTGTCACATATCAAGGTTCCATATGTGTGCTGGTGTTTTAGGACTCTATTTTGACAAAAATAAGATGTCAATTTCACACTGTCTTGATTACATATGTTACTTCATAAGTCTTGATGTCTGAAAGAACAGGAACTGTCTACTTCACTCACCACTGTATAACAATGCCTTGCTCTTGGCACACAGCAGGCACTCAAAGGTATGTGCTACACAAACAGATATTCCTAGCACAAATCTATGCTTTTTGAACGCAAGAACCACGTCTTCGAGTTCTTTACTGTATCCGCACAAAACCTAACATATAAACACATAGTATGAATGCAAAATATGCTAAATTGAATTGAAAAGAAAATCCTTTATCTTTCCTTCCCAGATCTGGAGGTCACACAGTTTAGTATTTTAATAATTACCGCTGAAATTTCAAATCATGATCGAACTGTTCCCTGATCTGCTTTACTTACGTATGACACATCACAACAAGCAGATATTCAAAGGAAAACAGTCACATATCAACATGACATCAGTGGAGAGTTAAGAAGCTTCACAGAAAAGCGGATTTAAAACATTCCTTAAGAGTAAAGGAAATGCTTTTTGTGGAGAGGGCAAGGAAAATGTCTGACCAAGCAATCCCACTTCTGAGACTTTATACCGCAAGTATTATGCTCCAGGATGATCCCCACGGCACTATTTGTGATTATAAAAAAACTGGGGCTCTAGGAAATGTCAAACAATAGAAGAATGCATACACAAATGGCTACATCCAAAAATAAGACCACCACACACTACTAATGGAACTATAAACCGGTACAACATGTCTGGATGGCCATTTAACAATATTGATCAAAATCCTTAAAAACTACGATGTCCTTTGATCCAACAGCAGGACTTCTAAATAAGGACTCTCAGAACTAATTAAGGATGTGAGAAATGACTTAGATACAGACAGAATTACTCTTTTACTCTAGCTCTTTAAAACAGCAAAACACCCTCTTAAAATCTATAGTTAACCAAATACTGGGAAATATCAGTCATCAGAAATGTTCAAGGTAAATATTTATTAAAATGGGAAGACAGTCACAGTCACTATATGGTAAGAAAAAACAGCATGCAAAAAGTAAAGTCAGTACAATCCCATTTTTGTAAACAATAAATCACATCAGAGTACAAAAAAGTACATATACAGTAAAACCTGCGAAAGCCGGAACCTGTGTAAGGCGGAAACCTGTCACAGAAGAAAAACTCAAATATTTTCCACTAAAATCAGCAACTGAAAAGTGGGAAGACCGCACCCTGTCAGAGGCGGAAAACTTGTGAGACCTAGAAAAACAAGGCAGTCCCACCGAGTTCTGGCTCTCACAGGTTTCACTGTACATACAAAATAAGAGTTAAAACCAGTGCGGTAAAACCTGTGAGAGCCAGAACTCGCCGGGACTGCCTTGTTTTTCCAAGTTTCCTGCCTCTGACAGGGTACAGTTCTACCACTTTTCTATCGCTGTCTATTAAAAATCCTACCTCATTAACACCCAGAAAGGGCTTCTTTTCAATTTTATAAAACTGGAGAAGAAACTAAATCATTTGATGACTTGGATATTTATTTAAATTACATACAGATATTTGCATACACTATTCCTACAAAGATATGGGTAAAATTCACTTTTTAATAAAAAGACCTAACGTCAGCTGTTTAGTCTGTTTATGAAATTATTGAAACAAATTTCTAAGTCCACAGCCTTATCAAAAAATTCTTGGTCTCCTTTAACTTTTCCAAATTCCTTCAAAGCCTTTATATAGCTGAAAACCTGTGTGTGACTTAAAGGCTCCGGCTCTTCTAATGCTAGGTCTTCATCGTCTTCATCATCATCTTTAGACTGCAAGTCCATAACCTCCTGCAGGTTTATATCGTCCATTTCTGTGGCAATTTCTTTGTCGACATCAACGGAAGTTGCAGCACTGACCCTGTTTTCTGAAACACCACCGCAAACGTCATCTATTGCGTCCTGAATCTGCACCAGGTCATCAGGCTCGGTAACTGGTGCGTTCTGTAAACTATCGCTACTGCCCAACAAGAAACCACAGTTCCTAAAGCATTTTCTTATGGTTTCTTCCTTAATCATTTTGATGGATCGCTTAAGAAATGCAATTGTATCCAGGACATCGACTTTCCCCGAAATCTCCGATACCACCTTGCGCATCTCGGTGGTGGCAATGGCTTTTTGAAGCAACAGCTTCCTGTAGTTTGCTTTAATATTCTGGATAATGCCACTACCCAGAGGTTGTAGGACCGACGTTGTGAACTGTGGGAAAAAAATTAATTTAATATTGGACAGGGACAATGGCCGATGACAAGTGGCACTGTCAACAAACAAAAGAATGCTTCGATTTTGTTTCCTCATGCTATTGTTGAGTTTATTTAAGAACTCTTCATAAATTTCTCCCGTCATCCAAGCATTTTTATTCCATTTCCATTCTATTGAAAGCTGATTGATTTTGATATTCTTGAAGCACCGTGGCTTCTCACTCTTTCCAATTACCCACGGTTTCTCAAATGTCCCATCTGCGAACGTTGTCAAGAGGACGGTAAGCCGCTCTTTGGAAAAGCGACCCCTCAAGCACTTCTCCCCCTTCATCGTCAGGGTCCGGTCAGGCACTGCCCCATAAAACAGAGCAGTCTCGTCGGCATTTGCAATGTCTTTAGGATCATATCCCCTTGTCATCTCTTTTAATTTTGTGAACCAGTTTTGAACAATGTCTTTGTCAACCTCGTTTGACTTCCTACAAGCTATGTTGCAAGTGATTCCATGGTTTTTCTTGAAGCTCTGAAGCCACCCGTTAGACGCTGAGAATCCATCAACTTTTAAAAGCTTCGCTGTTTCCTTCGCCTTTGCTTGCAGGATAGGGCCTGAAATGGGAACGTTTTTGGCGGAGGCTTGAAGAAACCACTCAAAAACAGATTTGTTGATTTCTGCATAATTTCCATCCCTTCCTTTTTTGACGTTTACATTGGTGCTGCTTATGTATTTTTCAATTATTTTATCCTTTTCTTTCATAATTGAGTAAATTTGCGTTTTGCCACACTTGAACTTAATTACAGCTTCCTTGACGGTCTTTTTCTCTTCAGTTATCATTTTGACAACGTCAAACTTTTCTTTCAGAGATAAATTTCTCACTCGCTTGTCCGTGGCTGTGAAGGAATAAGCTTTTTTAAAAAAGGAAACAAAAAAGGAAGTAAGTTCTTATAAAGATTAAGGAATTTACGATCTTATCTTCTAGAAAACGTGAGTATCTCAAACAAAATGTAAACTATCATCATATGATAAAGTTAGTACACTTCGGTAAAATATTTAACGAAAAAAACTGTGAGAAGAATGTTTCTGCTTTTGTTCACACACTGAACGTGTTAAGTGAGGAAATGCTTCTCTATCTTTTGGGCAAAACAAGAAATTATGAAGAAAGAATTTCAAGGAAATGAAGGAGTGGATTTTGAAAACTGTAATAACGTGTCAACATTATAAACAGGTAAAGCAAAAATGAAAAACTAAAGATAAAGAGAAGAGTAAAACCCCTGAAAACCTGTTGCCGTCAAATAGATTCCGACTCACAACGACCCTACAGGACAGAGTAGAACTGCCCCCAGAGTTTCCAAGGAGCAGCTGGTGGATTCGAACTGCCCACCTTTTGGTTAGCAGCCTTAGCTTTTAACCACTGTGCCACCAGGGCTCCAAGACAAGGAAAAAAAGAGTGCTTTGCTAGATTTTAATGAAAATAAAGGAATTTATTAGTATCGCTTACCTTCTTCCAAACTTATGGATATTGTTCTCCGCTGGAAAAAACATACAAACAAAAGAAAAAGAAAAAAAAACCTAACAAAAAAGGCAACAATGTAAAAGAATAGACGTCCTCAGAGAACAGCAGCAATACACAGGACACACTCACACACAGCAACAATGCAAAAGGAAGCGGAAGACTGAGCCTTCATCTC
The DNA here is from genome assembly GCA_030035585.1 of Dugong dugon. Lineage (NCBI taxonomy): Eukaryota > Metazoa > Chordata > Mammalia > Sirenia > Dugongidae > Dugong > Dugong dugon. Next base: position 195,897,582 of record CM057462.1, on the reverse strand, counting down.
TAACTCTTGTACTTCTTGCAACTATTTCTGGCTTCCACATCTGCACTTCTCGTATTGGGATTGCAGTACCAACAATATTCTGATCCTGTCCGTGTCTCGCAGGTTCCAGCCTTCAGAGAACATTTATTAGGCTAAAGTGATCGTTTTAGTGGAAAATATCTGAGTTTTCTTTCTGTGACAGGTTTCCACCTTACAAAACGTCCAGCTTTCACAGGTTTTACTGCAGCTATCTCCAGGCAGTGGGATTAAGTCTTTTCCCCCCTTCCTTTTGATTTTTCCTAGTTCTAGTTGATCTACAATGCACTTACTGTTCCTGCATTAATGAAGTTATTTTACTTTTAAAGGAAATGAAATAAAAATGAAGTCACTTCCAGAAACGCAATGATTCTACCAAGGTGCCGACTCTAGTTATGAGTCTTGAGACATAACTTGCTGATAATCTATCTTCAGAATGTAGACACAGTCATCAGAAATCAGATAAAAACCAACAGGATATAGCCTCTCTCGTCAATGAGCTCACTAAAGGCATGAGGACTATTCTTCCATCATTTACTCCAGGCGGACAACAACCCTATCCTGTCCTCCACACCTGGGAACCCATAACCCAAGCTATCCTGGGAAAGTTCTCACCAAACTAGTAAGGCTCTTCTAATTAAAACAAAAACAAAAAACCACATCTTTTTAATGGTCAGGAATTTTAGGTTTTGATGTCCATTTTGTTCTCCTAGCAATCATCAGAGGTAAGAATCTGCACTGGAACCACCAGCATCAAGTCAGCACCAACTCAGAAGGAACAGCACCACCTACTGAACCACAACCATATCACAGACTCATTACTAAGGTCCCTCTCCAACTAGCAGAAACCACGCCAGTGCCTAACTAATAACAGGCACCCCGTCCCTAAACCCTTTTTATTCTCTCACCCCTCTAGCCCAAGAAGAAGTCCCCAATACGCCCACTTACCATTGTTGTTGGCAATTAGCGTGACAAGAGTCTTCTTGGCATTGTCGCTGTTCTGTGCCCCGCTGCCGCTAACGGTGGTGGGTGCAGAGAGGTGCCCAGCAACAGAAGCATGGGCAGCGATGGGCACTGGAGCCGAGACGGGCTGCTGGCTCACAGAAACTGTGGGGAAGGGGAGGCACAGTCACTCGGGAAACAGGGACAGATGACACTAAAGGACACTGCTCTAATCTTCTCTTTCCATCTTGTTGTGAGTCTCTTTAGCCAAAGTTCCCCGTTTTATTCATAAATCTAACCGTTCATCTGGTTTCTCCTCCTCGCCCCTCATTCCACCAGTGAGACACAACCCCTTCTTCTTTGTCTCATATTTCCTGGTTCAGTTAAATTGTAAGACCACTGAACCAGGATTTTAATGCTTTGCTTATACAGCACTAGCAAACCTCTAGGACTCCAAGGTTTATTAACGTCACCACAGCTGGTATTCATAACCATACAAACCAAGCTATCCACAAGACCCTGAACCGTGTCCCGTTTCAGCCTAAACCAATGCCATCTGTAGGCCTCAAGGCAGAGAAGAGAAAAACAAAGAGTGCAGCTGGTACAATTAGGTGGAGGGGCTACCACCCACTTTCTGAATTCAGGGCAATCTAGAATTTGAGCTGGCAACATCATTAAAAAAGAGAAACTAACAAGCCTAAATTTCTAAACTGTCCATGAAGGCAAACGGAGCAATTTCTGTTCAGTTCACAGAGGAAATCAAGTTCACATTAAAAAAAAAAAAAGACCATGGAACCTATCTTTTGACTGAGTAAATAAACAGTAAGTACTGACACACGCCACCACTCCACATTCTTGCTCACACATCCTTTGGCAAGAGTACTGCTAGGTGTTTGCTAAACATTGGTTAATCCAACCTTTCAACGTTCTTAATGAGTTAAAAACGTTTCTAGCTCTGTGAATGAGGAAATTGAGGCATTTACAGGCTAGAGCCTGGAAGAGAAAGTAGCACCAATGCCACGTGAGGCGCCCCTGGATTCCCAACCTTCTTCCCCACCTCATACCTTCTTAACCAAAAGGCCATCCAGATCAATGTAAACATGGGACAGGTTCACAACAAGATCGAAAGAGCCCTTTGATAGTTACCAGGGAGGGGAGGGATGGGAGGGGAAGTCACTAACTAGACACTAGACAAGTCTTAACTTTGGTGAAGGGAAAGGCAATACACAAGACAGGGCAAGTCCACACAAGTCGACCAAGGCAAAGGAAGACACTGGGAGAGATGCAAAGAAACACCAGGCAGCCACAGTAAATAACATATACAACCCTCCAACACCAGTATAAACAAACAATAGTTTACAAGCAGATACACAGGTAGATACATATGCTGATTAGGGCAAGGAGGGCATATAGGAGTAAACTCACGTACATATGTAGGTTAGGCTACGGAATTTTATGTACCTATTTGTATGTGCAGCCATGTATATACACAGCACAAAGGGGGTAGTAACGGAAGCTTCCTAGATACAACCAAATACCTCAAGGGACCGAGTTACTAGACTGATGGCTGGGGACCATGGTCTTGGGGGACATCTAGGTCAACTGGCATAACACAGTTCATAAAGAAACTGCTCTACATCCTACTTGGGCGAGTAGCATCTGGGGTCTTAAAAGCTTGTGAGTGGCCATCTAGACACATCTATCAGTCCCCTCCCATCTGAAGCAAAGGAGAATGAAGAAAACCAAAGAAAGACAGAGCAAACAGTTCCTAGGACTAAAGGACCACGTGAACCTAAAGGACCACATGAACCACAGCCTCCACCGGCCGGAGCCCAGGAGAACTAGATGATGCCCAACCACCACCACCAACCACTCTGACTGACATCACAACACAGGGTCCTGGAAAGAGCAGGAGACAAATGCAGAACGAAATTCAAATTCAGAAAAAAGACCCTGCTTACTGGTCTGACAGAGACTAGGGGAATCCCCAAGACTACGGGGACCCCACCCCCACCCAGACACCCTTCTAACTCAGAACTCTAGCCACTCCCAAAGTCCACTTTTCAGCCAAATATTAGATAGGCCTATAAAACAAACAATAATATCCGTGAGGAACATGCTCCTTAGAGCAAGAATACAAGACCAAATGGGCAACACTCACCCCAAAGCAAAGAAGAGAGAAGTAGGAAGTGGCAGAACACCGGACGAATGGAAATGGGGAAGCCGGGGGTGGGGGGAAGGGGGAGAGTGCTGACACATTGAGGAGATTGCAACCAATGTCACGGAACAATCTGTGTACAGATTTCTAATGAGAAACTGATTTGCTCTGTAAACTTTCACCTAAAGCTCAATGAAATGTTAAAAAAAAAGATCAAAAGAGCATTTGTTACCTGTAGTAGTTTTATCTACTGAATTATAATCCTCAACTACAGAGTCCTCAATAACATCACTGATCTTCTGCCACGGCTCCAGCTCCTCCTCCTCACACTCCATAAACAGGTCGGTGTCCGCCATGCTACTAGAAAAGAAAAATTAAATAAGATGTTGACCTAGGAAAGGGGGAAATAGTTTTATGCAAAATATGGCATCAGACACTTGAACCCACTGGTACCCATCCCTTTTTCCTCCCTTTTCCCACAGTCTACCATACCCCTTTTCCCCCAGTTTCCAGGGGTCCAAAATTTCAACTTATATTCCTGAATATTAGAATCCCTTCCACAAAAAATTCTTCAATAATTAGGACAGTTTACTTTATAATACCTAGGGCTGCCATTAGAATAAGGTGAGTGAGGTGAAATCATGCAATTTCAGGGTCACATCCTGTTGATTCCAAAATGGGTATTCTATTCATCATAAATTTTTTTGTATTAGCATTTATCTTTTTTAAATGTTGTACAAAAATTGTATTTATTTTGATTACTTGAACCTTTTCACACTGTGAGGTGAGAGCCTCACGACATACCCCAATACCAATCCTATTACTACTCTGTACTTCTCTCCAGGAAATTCTAGAGGATACTTACTCCATGATTCTGGAATCCTCTTTTAATCTGAAAACACTGCCTAAGTTACATACTTCTTTTAAAAATAAAGTTTACATCTTCACAAATGCAAAGAACTATTGCTATTCTGCCCTCCAATTTTAGCTGACTAGGGGTCAGTTTGTCTTGGAATGGTAACAGCATTACTGCTCAATGGTCCAACAAAGATTTTAACGCAAAGGCTCTCAGTGTCTCAGCGAGTTTTTTATGACGCTCTTAGGAAAAACAAACAAAAAACTAACTGTTCCATTTATCAAGTAGTTAATCAAAAAACCAAACCTGAACTGATGAGCTGCTCCCAACTCACAGCAACCCTACAGGACAGAAGAGAACTGCCCCAAAGGGTCTCCAAGGCTGTAATATTTATGGAAGCAGACTGCTGCATCTTTCTCCTGTGGAGCGGCTGGTGGGGTCATACTACTGACCATCTGGGAAGCAGCCGAGCACTTAACCACTGAGCCACCAGGGCTCCTATTAAGTAGCTAGGTCCATACAACTTGACTGTAGTAGTTTGTATGACGTCCAACAGATGGTGCTGCTTCCCCAGAAAATTTAAAACACCCTGCAATGCCCCCGTGAGTTAGCTACGGCCAGGAGCACAGTTTGAGAACCAGTTTTAATGAGCGAAGTGTTAACTTGATTCTAACTGCTCTCTATTTTAATTATTTCTGTCTTCCCAAACCAAAACCACAAAAGAGGAAGGAGGAGGGAGTAAAGAAGGAAAAAGATCGAAGGGAGCAATTTAAATTCTCTTGGTTTCACAAATTTAATTTCTATTTCCTCAAAACAGTGCCAGAAATTTAAAAAAATAAATGAAAAAAAAATCCGTATCTCAGGCATCCTTTGAGCCAAAAACCATTCAACACAACATCCTTGTATTTTCCAGTCTAGTTCAGCTAAAAAGATGTCACTCTGAACAACTTTTTTTCCTAACTACTTAGATTCTATTGTTCCTTACAGTGTACCTTTCTCAGAGCTTATGGCTAACAGATAATTAATGGATAAATATCAAACACCCACAGAATGTGGAAATAAATTTTGGATAACATCCGCCGATGGCTTTCAAGGACCTTCTTTCAGCCCTGACCAGCTGCAAGCACACTATACATATGCTAAGAAATCTGTGGACAGTCTGTCTGAATGCAAATTGTGGTTTTCAGTGTCGTGCCTTGGATATTATTTTATTTATTTATTTTTTATTGAACTTCAGGTGAAGGCTTACAGAACAAATAGTTTCTCATGAAACAGTAGTTGGATATTATTTTAATAGCATATCCCAAAGGTTAGTGTTTGCAGTGCAATGAGTTTCTCTTATATATAGCCCTTCTCGTCCTGGGTTTATAATTCTGTCAAAAATAGTTGGTTGGCCGCAGACTGCCCTGTGATTGGTCTATCATACGCACCTTGCAGGGACTGAGCAGTCTACTACGCAAATAGGATGCGTAAAACCTCCCAACAGAAGGACAGCACACACTACAGGGGAAATCAGCACAACTGGACTAAACGGAAGTTAAGACGTCTTGTTTCCGGAATACAACCAAACACTTCGAGGGACACAGCAGCGTGGACGAGGGTCTGGGGACCATGGTTTCAGGGGATATCTAGGTCAACAGGCATAATTAAGTTTATTAAGAAAATGTTCTGCATCCCACTTTGGTGAATGGCGTCCGGGGTCTCAAAAGCTAGCGAGCAGCCATCTAAGATGCATCAATTGGTCCCAACCACCTGGAGGAAAGGAGAATGAAGAACACCAAAGACACAAGGAACACATTAGCCCAAGAGACAGAAAGGGCCACATAAACCAGAGACTGCATCAGCCTGAGACCAGGAGAACTAGACAGTGTCAGGCTACCACCAATGACCGCCCTGACAGGGAACACAACAGAGAGTCCTGGATGGAGTAGGAGAAAGGTGGGGTGCAGAACTCAAATTCTAGTAAAAAGACCAGATTTAATGGTTTGATTGAGATGGGAGGGACCCCAGAATACACAGCTCCTGGACTCTCTGTTAGCCTAAAACTAAAACCATTCCTGAGGCCAGCTCTTCAGACAAAGATTAGTCTGGACTACAGGACATAAAATGATACTCGTGAAGAGTGTGCTTGTTCTTAGCTCAAGTAGATACATGAGACTAAACGGGCAGCTTCTGTCCGGAGGTGAGATGAGAAGGCAGAGGGGTCAGGAGCTGGTTGAATGGACACGGGAAATCGGGTGGGAAGGAGGAGTGTGCTGTCACAGTATAGGGAGAGCAACTAGGGTCACGTAATAATGTCTATAAATTTTTGTATGAGAGACTAACTTGAATTGTAAACTTTCACTTAAAGCACAGCAATAAAAAAAATAAAAAGACCACATATTCAACTCAAATAAATAAATAATACAAAGAAAGCACCGCCCCGAGGAAGAGTTAATGTGGGGTGGAGAGATGGGTCCCTGGCCCCATGAGCTCTCCCATTGGGCTTCTCAGTTATGCGTGAGGCCGTGTGAGTTGGGTTCCCACTCATCTGCTGCGGGGAATGCACCACCAATGTGGGATTTTTGTCTTTATCTTTCAGACAGAGAAGGTCTCCTTTAGATCTTGAACGAAAACTCTCCCCTGAAGTCATCTTTGAATCAAATGTGTAATAGTTTAGACTAACTGTAAAAGAATGTTTGCATTAAGGATTCACTCTTTTTATCTATATGGGATCAAACTGACAACAGTAACTCAAAAGACAGATGAGAAGCTTAAGAGAGCAGTGAGTTTGTGTTAATAACGAGGAAGCTGTTTGGAAAAGACTGTCAAGAAAGGCAGCATAACTAAAAACATAAAACCAATGTCACTCAACTGTACATGCAGAAATTGCTGAAGTGGTGTATGTTTTAATGTGTATATTTCACAAAAATAAATAAATTTTACAAAAAAAGAAAAAACCTCCCAGTAGGATTAAGGGGGGGGGGGGGTTGGTCAATTACTATGCAAATTAAGTGACTGTGGCCTACCAAGAGGATTGGTGGTCTGGTGGGAGGGCCATGACTTGAAATTCACAAGAGGTAGGCCAGTCCCACAGAGGTTGAGGGGGACCTCACTACCATCAAGAGAAGCCTGGAGCAGAGTGTGTCATTTGGACCTGGGGTCCCCTTGGTGAGAACACCCTAGACACAGAAGAGAGAAAGCTGTAACACTGGAGATGGCGTAGGACGGAGAAACACGCCAACGACAGCAGAGCAGAGCCCAGCAACAGAGAAAAGGGGGCAGCAGCAGTCGAGTGGCGGGAAACGGGAGACCTGTGTAAGGGAGCTGCACGGGGCTTGCTGACCCACAGAGCAAGAGAGAGCTGAGCACCTTTGGGCAGGAGGCTTGCAGGTGGAGTGGGGTGCCTCCAGGCACTTGGTGTTAGAGGTAAAAAGCTGCTAACACTTGCGCCAGCAGGGAGGAGGGCAAAAGAAAGTACTGCGAGAGAAGGGCCACCTGCCTGAAGGCATGGCTGAGAAGAGGCCAACAGCTGTCCCGGCTGGAAGCTGTCCTGAGTGAAGAACTGTATCCTGTCTCCCGAGTTGCAGCCTGTTATTTCTCTTCCCTAATAAACCACATAATCGTGAGTATGGTCTGTGAGTTCTGGGTGGTCATTGCAACAAACTAGCAAACCCAGCAGAGAAACAGAGTGGGGAGGACGGCTGGAATCAGAAACGGTGAAAAAGTCAGAGAGTGGAGGAATGTCTGACCACCTCACAGGAATCAGCTTTGTGCCGACAGTGATTCACTCTCCTCCTTGTGAATTAAGATGACTTCTGACACTGCTAGAACTCAGTCTTTTATCAAATGTTTATAATGTTTTAAGAGACTAAATTGAATTCTTCACTATGTTTTATTTTGTCAAACAAATTTTAACAATACTAAATGTTTCTTCAATCTGACCATAAAAGTCAAATTATGTCATTCTTCCCATAAAAAAAAGTACTTTAAAAAATGGAAAAGCTGAAAAGGGCAGGTCTGGAAAGATGGCAAAGAAAGATGTTTATGTCCTGACTACCTTTTACCAAGTAAGAAAAATAACTCTTCAAGGGTATAAGTTCTGCCAAGACAACCAAAGCAAATCGCAAGATTCAGACTGGAAAGAGAAATTCAACTGAACAGAAAATACCCATGCTTTTACAGTGACATTATGGCACGTCAACTCAGAAAAGCAGTAAGTCTGCTGACTCCGCATATTACAGACTTACACCCAAAACATCCCTGAAAGACACTGCGACCAAGATTTCAAACACTTAGTCCTCCATTCTGACCTAAACTCTTTATCTCAGATGTGATCATCCCTTTCACTTCAGCTTCTGTAGCTCAGGGTCAAAAAATTAACTCTATTGAAAAGATGGGCCATTCCACACTAGAAATAAAATAACAACAAAAAACAACCAAACCCAATGCCGTCCGTCCAGTGGATTCAGACTCATAGCGATCCTACAAGACAGAGTAGAGCTGCCCCATAGGGCTTCCAAGGAGCCGCTGGTGGATTCGAACTGCCGACCTTCTGGTCAGCAACTGAGCTCTTAACCACTGTGCCACCAGGGCTCCAGACAGCAACCTAAATTAAATACTTGGCAAACTTTAAAAATGAAAAATGCAAGTTTAACATCATTCTTGTAGTTTTCCAGTTATCGAAAACAAAGTGATCTCCATTAATACAATGAAATGCTGTATTTAGTAGCTCTACCAAGATGCTCAATTAAAAAAAAAAAAAAATCCTTCTTTTCAGTGGGCCATGATAAGTCACCTTTCAAATATTTTCCACCAAAGAGGCCAGCAATTATTAAATACTCAGTATTGTAATGTACAGGTCTTCCCAGACTATCACTCTAGTCATGTTCTAACCTCTGCCTGCTAAACCAGTCTGTCACACCATGGACTTGCATGTCGCTACGAGGCTGGAAGCTATGCCACCAGTATTTTATTTTTATTGTGCTTTAAATGAAAGTTTACAGTTCAAGTTAGTCTCTCATACAAAAATTTATACACACACTGCTATGTGACCCTAGCTGCTCTCCCCATACTGTGACAGCACACTCCTCCTTCCACCCGGGATTTCCTGTGTCCATTTAACCAGCTCCTGTACCTTTCTGCCTTCTCATCTCACCTCCAGACAGGAGCTGCCCATTTAGTCTCATGTATCTACTTGAGCTAAGAAGCATATTCTTCACGAGTATCATTTTATGTCCCATAGTCCAGTCTAATCTTTGTCTTAAGAGCTGGCTTCGGAAACGGTTTTAGTTTTGGGCTAACAGAGAGTCCAGGGGCCATGTCTTCCGGGGTCCCTCCAGTCACAGTCAGACCATTTAAGCCTGGTCTTTCTACTAGAATTTGAGTTCTGCACCCCCACTTTTCTCCTGCTCCATCAGGGACTCTCTGTTGTATTCCCTGTCAGGGTGGTCACTGGTAGTAGCCAGGCACCATCTAGTTCTTCTTGTCTCAGGCTGATGGAGTCTCTGGTTTATGTGGCCCTTTTGTCTCCTGGGCTAATATTTTCCTCGTCTTTGGTGTTCTTCATTCTCCTTTGCTCCAAGTGGCTTGGGACCAATTGATGCCTCTTAGACAGCCACTCGCTAGCTTTTAAGACCCCAGAAGCCACTCACCAAAGTGGGATGCAGAACATTTTCTTAATAAACTTTGTTATGCCAACTGACCTAGATGTCCCCTGAAACCATGGTCCCCAGACCCCTGCCCCTCCTACTCTGTCCCTCAAAGTGTTTGCCACCAGTATTTTAAATACCAGCAGGGTCACCTATGGTGGACAGGTTTTAGTGGAGCTTCCAGACTAAGACAGACTAGGAAGAAAGGCCTGGAGACCTACTTCTGAAAATCACCCAACGAAAACCTCCAGATCACAACAGAACACTGTCAAACTTCCTTGCTTTGGACATGTCATCAAGAGGACTCAACTGCTGGAGGAGGGGCATTATGTTTGGTGAAAGAGAGGTCCAGTGAGAGTGAGGGAGACCCCAGGTGAGATGGGTTGGCACAACAGCCTCAATGACGGTGTGAACACGCCAGCGACCGTGAGGATGACACAAGACTGGGCACTGTTGGTTCCACTGTACATAAGGTCACCAGGGACCAGAGTCAACTCGACAGCAGCTATCTACTAAAATTAACATCATTTCTCTCAAGAAAAAAAATGCTTTTTTTCCTCTCTTCCCTATTACGTTGCTATAAAGAACGGATATAACTCCTAGGCCTGGATAATTCTCACTTTAAAAAAAAGTTGAAATTCGATCTTTAATTTAGGGACATTTTAATCTCTTTTGAAAACTTGCTGGATAAAAATGTGTATTTCAAAAATTAAAGGCCAGCACATAAGGAACACAGTTGCTTCAACAAGAGGAAAACTTAGGGCAGTAAATTAGAGAATCATATTGTAACCATATAAAAGGGAAAACTTTCATCATATCACAACTATGAGTCTCTGAATCAGGATGTAGTGATTTTTTTTTAATAAGATATAATTTCTTCTTTTTCACTTTTTTCATCATGGAAAACTGTAACACAAAAGTAGTCAAACATGTATCCATCACCCAGCTTCAAAAATTACCAACTCAAAATGGATAAGGTTGCAAGCTGATTATTGTAAGTGCTGTCGATAAGTTGAATGCTTGTAAAAAGCTGAATGGGCAAAAGCTGTGTGATAGACATATTTACAACAACCACCCCCCCCCCCCCAAAAAAAAAGAGTAGCTGCTGAAGCTGCTTATGTACAATCAAACATCTCATGGGATGTGGTTCCTTGGTTTGGAGGTTTAGGGTCATGGTTTCATGGGACATCCCAGTTAATTGGCCTAATAACATGTTTAATGCTTTTCTGCTCTACCTCTTTCCTTCTGTAGTGCCTGGGTCTTCAAAGCTTGTGAACGGCCATCCAAGGCACAACAATTGGTCTCTACTTGCCTGGAGCAACAGAGGAAAAAGGAGCATCAGGAATATGAGGAGGAAATGGAATGTGCTGGCAACTGCCTCCTAACTGCCTCCATGAACAACTGCCTCCTTTACCATAAGATGGGAAGAGGATGGTGCCCAGCTACCATTACTAAATATACTGATCAAAGATTCTATAGAAGGATCCTGATCAAAAGGAGGAAAATGCAGAACAGAATATCAAATTCTCAGGCTTTCTGGAGCCACAGAGGCTGGATGAACCTCTGAAACTGTTGTGCTGAAATAATCTTTAAACCTTAAACCAAAAATATCCCCTGAAGTCTTCTTAAAGTCAAACAACAGTTTAGATTAACTAGTAAAAAATGTCTGCCCTGAGCATTACACTCTTTGAAGAACTATCTATACAGGACCAAATTGACAACAGCATCTCACAAGATTAGACAGGAATCTTACGGGGCAGTAACTTTGTGTTAACAGGGGAAGAACAACACAGAAAAGGAGAGTGAGAATGGCTGTATAACTGGAAGAATGGAATCAATGCCAACGAATTGTACACGTAGGGAACTGTTGAACCGGTGTATGTTTTGCTATGTATATTCTCAACAACAAAATAAATTCTAAAATATTTTTATTTACCAACTCAAAACTTGGTTCATTTATAAGCCTCCACCTCCTCCATGTTATTTTGAAGCAAATCCCTGACATCATATTCATAAATATTTTGGTATGCAGCTCTAAAAGAGGAGGCTGGGTAGTGAAAGTGGCTTGCAAATGGCTGTTAACTTATAGGTTGGTGGTTCGAACCCACGCAGCAGTAACTCACAGAAGAAAGGCCTGGCAAACTGCCTGTGTAACAATTACAGCCAAGAAGACCCTACAAAACAGTTCTACTCTGTAACTATGGGGTCACCATGAGTCAGGGGCCAACTCAACAGCAGCTAACAACAACAGTTCTAAAAGGACTCAGAAAGATCATAATACCATTACATGCCTAAAAATAATAATCCCTTAATAAAAAATATCTAGTCAATGTTCAAATTTCAAACTCTCTCAAATACCATACTTTTTAAAAGTATGTTTGAATTAGGATCCATATAAGGTCCACACATTGTGATTATTTGGTTAAGTTTCTTAAATTTCTTTTAAACTACAGATTCTCCTTCATCTGCTCCCTCCCCACCACCCCAGGCCGCAATTTATTCGTTGAAGAACGAGGTCACCTCCTGTAGCTTCCTAGAGTCTAGATATTGCTAATTACACAGCCACAGTATTTAACATGTTCCTCTGTACTCTATTTCCTGAAAATCGATAGTTGGATCTAGAACCTTGATTAGATACAGGTTTAATTCTTTTACTTTCAAGACTACTTCTTAGTGGACGGTGTATTCTTTCATCAGGAGGCATGCTCAAATGTCTAGATCCAGTAATCCATTAGAAATGAAAAAATAGCAATACTCTAAATCTATCAATCCTTCTTCATTTATTAGCTGGAACACTTCTATAAAAACAAAACAAATCCAAAAAACCCCTTATCTCTTATCTGGTTACCCAGTGGAGCAGTTCATATAGAAAAAGTCTGTTTATCCCACCGTTGATTCTGTCCTCCTCGATTCTTTCTCTTTATTTACCGGTTTTCAAAATAATGAGTTGAGGAGCAGGTTGAATGGACACAGGTAATCCAGGGTGGAAAGGAGGAGCGTGCTATCACGTTATGGGGAGAGCAGCTAGGGTCACACAGTAACATGTGTATAAAGTTTTGTATGAGAAACTGACTTGAACTGTAAACTTTCACTTAAAGCAAAGAAAAAGCAAGCAAGCTTAAAATGAAAAACATGAGTTGACTCACAGGAGCATTCCCCAAAGTGACCAATAAGCTTTTTCTTGAATTATCATTAAGATATCATGGATATAAACATATTTGATGCATTTTAATCCATTGCAGTTATCTTTACTGATACTCTTAAGTGTCCTATTTTGGCTAGCGGGAACGTTTTCAGTTGGCTCCTGAGTTCCTCTGACAGAACCCTAGCAGTGTTTGATAAGATCCTTGCAATCTGACAGCACAAGAAGTTCCAGGTTCATCTCCCCTACATTTCCTGCCCCAGGCCTATAATCAGCCCTTTCTCCAAGAAACCGTTTTTTGGTTTTTTTTTTTTAATGGGGAATGATATTCCAGGACTACAACCTAGATGTCTTTCTGTGCATTTTAAGTATGAAATTGCCTCCATACCAACCTCCAACTATTTAGTCAGGTATTGTGAATTTTGCTCCTGTCACACAGCTGAAAAATTCCACAACCGCAAATAACATGTCTTAGAAACCTTAAAAAAAATTATTTTTCCTGAAATTTTTATTTGAGATGTTTCAGTCTTGAGAGTAACTTGGATTTCTTAAACATAACAAGTCAGAAAATTTCAAGGTCAATATAAGGAGAAAATCATAGATTAACAAAGAGGAAACAGTTTAATCAAGCCTTTCTGCAAGTAACTCATTTTTTGGTGGAGATTTCAACTCAAAGGATACATAACGACATAAGAAATTAACTACCTGCCCAGGAACAAAGAAAAGAAGGCGGGAGGGGACAGGAAAACCGGACAAACGAACAGGACAGACCTGGGGTGGAAAGGGAAAGGGTGAGAGCGCTGACACACTGCAGGATTGCAGCCAATCCCATGAAACATTTTGTGTATAAAATTTTGAATGAGAAACTAATTTGCTCTGTAAACTTTCAACCTAAATCACAATTTAAAAAAAAAAAAAATTCACTGCAGCTTTTACAAGTCTAATGAGAAGCTGATTTTTTTTAAGACTGTCTTTTCTTGAATGTCAGGATAGAGACAGATCACCTCAGAGGTCTCAAAATTCCCAACTATTCCTAACAAAAATATCTATAGCACATAGCTAAATAAGGATCTTTCTCAGGCTAGTTGGGGGGAGGGGGAGTGTTACACAAAGCAAAAGGCATGCACCTTGACTTTCAAGTGAACAGCTCATTTCTACCTTCAACAAAACGTCCAATAGAGCTAAAATCCCATCCTACTCCACTGTTCTCCATCATATACAAGGCACAGCCAAAGCTGTGCAATGGATTTGCAGAGAAGGACTTGGATTCAACAGCTGTATGTAGCTTAAGGGAAACCTATGGCTTACTGCAAATCAAGTTCACACAAGACACCATTAAGGAATCCTCACACACGCCAGGGGATTTCATCTAACTCAGTGGCGATACTCAAGTGGGGGTAACTTTCCCCCCAGAGTACATCTGGCAATGCTTGGAAATACTTTTGGTCTTCATAACTGGGGTGGGTGTGGGCGGGTGTGTGCCTGTGTGTGTCTGTGTGTTACTGGAATCTATTTATCAGGTGGAGGCCAGGGATGCTGCTAGACATCCTGCACTGCACAGGACCACCTGAGAACTATCCAGCCCAAAATGTCACTAGAGCCAAGACTGAGAAACTCGGATCAAACTGAGTATCTGTTCTGGAGAAGGGAGAATGTTTTTGTTTTTTTAAACCATCCCACATTCTCAATGCATAAGAACTGTTATTTCCTTTTAAAGTATTTATTCTTTCTGCAATAGAAATGAGGAAAACAAGGTTCCTATGTTTAGTTACATCCTATACAGTAAAAAAATTTTAATAGAACATATGCACATCTAGTTTGTTTCACTCTATAACCACTTCCTTGTGAAACCTGACTTTATCTTTACATTCATCTGACAACTTTTGTGCCACTCTTGTTCTTGCCCACCTACATAATTTCTCCTCATAAAGCTGGAGAATCACGGTATTAATCTTCTACAGTTACGGTTATCTCTGTTATTATTGGTATTGACTGGTGAAAACTTTTTGTGGAAATAATTTCCTCAAGTTCTCCTGTCCAATCACCAATTCTAACAATTTTCTAGTTGTGGCCTTACAATTCCTTCCCAGGTTGCTTTTGCTACATATATCAACTCTTCTTGTTTCTTCAGCTCTTGAATCATTTTCTCAGAAGGCAGTGAATCAAAATTGCATGGTGCACACTTATTTCCGTGTTCTTCCTCAAAGTCTTATTGTTATGCTTGAACTTCGAGTTACAGTAGTAGCTCTATGTGTCAAAGCCAAACGTCACAATAATAACAAGGTTAAAAAGAAGGTTCGTCAGTAGCCCAAATGCTGCCTCTAATCAGCTGTCTGGTCTGTGGTTTGTTCTTTTGTGTAACACACACACACACACACACACACACACACACACACACACACACACACACACACACACACACACACACACACACACACACACACACACACACACACACACACACACACACACACACACACACACACACACGGGCTACTTACGAAGCATTACTGACAAAAATGTTTAGCCCGAATCTAATGAAGCTTTTAGACTTAACTTCTAGTTTATAGGAAATACAGCAAACAGTGGAACAAGTCAACACTACCACAAGAAGATAATGAGATAAATTCAGAAGGCAGGACATTCCACAAGGGAATAATCAGACAAATGCAGAATATAAAACCAGCAGAGTCTCTTTCAAAACTCAATGTCTCTCTCTCTCTCTCACACACACAGTGCGCAAGCCATACGAGATTTAAAAAACCAAAAGAGTCATAACAACCAGATTATCATGTGTACCTTTACTGGATCCTGGCTCTTAAAAAAGCTGTAAAAGATATTTTAGGGACAATTGGGACACGTGAATATCCACTAGATCCTAGACGATATTTGGGAATTGTTTATTTTCTTAGGAGTAACAGTACCACAGTTATGTAGGAAAATGTATTTATTCTAACAAGTGCATGAAATATTCGGTAACAGTCTCATGACTGTGACTTTCAAGTGGTTTGGCAAATACGTAGACATTCTGGCATATTTCGTATGATATCAAATATGCCAGTACATTTTTTATATTTGGCAATACCAAATTGTTAAAAATCATTGTGTGTAGGTGGTAGATTCATTGTAGACAGTTGTTATAATAGTCTTTCAACTTTCTTATATGCATGAAATTTTCTCAGCAAAAAGTTAGGGGGAGAAGCTACCTACTCATATATTGGTTGTAATGTTCACTATTGCTATATTTTGCCATCTTTTTGGCATTTACCAAAGCAAAACTGTAGCCTTATTGGTTGAATTTTCTGATAACGTGTTATTTCTAGAAGTAATCTTCATGAAGCATATACGTATATTTCTTAATAATGAAACAACATAAGAACTGAATCTGAGGTGACTTATACAGGCTACCAGGAAGTATTGTGAGATCAGCTGAACACTGCCTTCTTTCAATAACCCCATCATTCACTGACACTCTGGTACCGTAGTAGGTGCCTGTATTTTTACAGCGGTAACTGTATTGGTGACATACTTTCTGTGCCTCCAGTAGGCTTCACCTGACCCTAGAGCTCACACAGGACTATCCGCCATAACCCGCGGCTTCTTGTCTTTGGCACTCATCCTTTCATCCATAATATGGGTGTACCAGATACACGTTTTTGGGGGGAGGAGACTGTACCTTAAATGCTGGAAAATACGGTAGTTGTTGTTGTTAGTTACTGTCGAGTATATCTGGAAGCGTGACGACCCCACGTATGTAGAGGAGAACTACTCCACAGGGTTTTCAAGGCTGTGACCTCTCAGAAGCAGAACCCCACACCTGCCTTCTGAGGTGCCTCTGGGTAGGTTTGAACCACCAACCTTTCAGCTAGTAGCTGAGCACCCAGCTATCTGCGCTACTCAGGGACTCCTGGCAAATACACTAGTCTACTTTATACTTAAGGAGCCTGGGGGGGCACAAGCAGTTTGTGACAGGCAGCTAACCGAAAAGTTGGTGGACTGAACTCACCCAGTGACGCCACGGAAGACAGGCCTGGTGATTTACTGCTGTGAAGACCACAGCCAAGGAAATGGTATGGAGCACTTCTACTCTGTGACACATGGGGTCACCATGAGTTTCAGGGCTAGCCTGATAGAAGGTAACAACTTTATGGTCAGGTCCTATATAATCAGCTAATCAGTAAAAGTCCACATACCTGTTAGAAGGCAACATAGGCAGTCCCCAGGTTACGAACGAGATCCGTTCCTAAGTCTACCTTTCAGGTGAATTTGTAAGTAAGTCAGAACAGGTACGTACAGTTCTACCTTTCAGGTGAATTTGTAGGTAAGTCAAAACAGGTACGTACAGGTCTTATTTAGATGCCTTATTAGATGTCTGTCTTAGTATATGGTATATAGTTTACCTTTTTATACATATGAAACACTTCCAAATACACAAAAACATCTTGAACATGATACAGTACCTAACAGTAATAATAATACAGTAATAATCAAAGTACCTACATACGGTACTGAACTGAAAAGAAGAGAACCTCTGTGTGTGTGTAGGTAGGCATACTAAAACCCACAGCCGTCGAGTGGATTCTGACTCATAGCAACCCTACAGGACACAGCAGGACTGCCCCACAGGGTTTCCAAGGAGCAGTTGATGAGTTCCAACTGTCAATCCTTTGGTTAGCAGCCAGCCATAGCTCTTAACCACTGCACCACCAGGGCTCCATGTAGGTATACAATACTGTAAAAAAAAAAAACTAAAGAAAGTTTCACACAAAACAAGAAAAAAAATCATGATTAAAGGTTAACACTCTCACTCCATCGATATCTTGCAAACTGAAGAGATCTTTGTAAGGTATGTGAATCTGCCCTCACTTTGAAATGACTGAACCAACCCCTACTCAACAAAGTCTTCATCATAATCACCTTCCCTTGCTCCACACGCACCTTTTAAATTGCTGAAAAGGCTTCTAGCCTTGTCTTGCACTAAAGGCTCACAGGCGTATTACACTGATTTTGACCATCTAACCAAATTATCAAGAGCCTTTTCACTCCAATAGTTAAACCACTGTGCTGCTTAGTGACAACTGTAACTCTCACTGGGGCAAACCCTTCACGAGCTCCATTAACCTTGCTTTGTCACTGTTCCCACTGTGGAGAGACTGCACCCTAACGCTTGTCCAATGACTTACGGCATTTCGCCTCTCTCCAATCACTTTATTATTTCCAATCAAGATCGTTTTTCCCTCTCTTTGATGCATAACCATCACTTATATCAGATTAACGCTTTAGAGGAACACTTACAAAAGCAAATAAAAGAAAAATTTAAGTCAAATAAAAAGTCACACACTCAACACAGTGTTAGCAGCTATACGATACGAATTAAAATGCCAGACACCACTCTCCTTCCCCGAACCCGCCAAGTGCTGAAGGCTTGCAATGTTTTCATGAGCATCACAAAGTAGTGTGTGCATTCATTAATTACGAACCACTGTATTTAACTTAAATTTTTAATACTAGCAATCCCAGGATTCCTAAAGTGTGTCTTTAAGTCGAATTTGTAGGTAAATCGGAACAGGTGCATACAGTTCTCATTTAGCTTTTACTTTAGTGGAGGAATGGAGCCCTGGTGGCAAGTAGTTAAGAGCTCGGCTGTAACCAAAAGGTTGGCACTTCAAATACACCAGGCACTCCTTGGAAACCCTATGAGGCAGTTCTACTCTGGCCTACAGGGTCGCTAGGAGTTGGAATTGACTCCATGGCAATGGGGTGAGTTTGGTTTAGTGGAAGAAAAGGCTCAAAGCCTTTTCAATGATTTAAAAGCTGCAGGTGCAGTGAGTGAAGGCAACTGTGATGAAGAATCTGAGTAGAGTAGGAGTTGAGTGGGAGTTGGTTCAGTTGTTTCAAAGTGAGGGCAAATTTACATAACATTAAAGGGCACGGAGAAGTTGTACTAAGTGCGGAGCAAATGTTTACCTATCTTCATGTCAAATAAGATTAGAAAAACAATGGTTTTCTACCAAACTCCACCACCTCAAGACAGATTTGAGTCTTGAAGCTTTGAATTCCTTCAGTTTGTCTGGTTCTTTCATAGCTGTAAATTCCAGGACTGAAGAATCCAGGACTGCAATTCACTGCTAGTACAGTGGAATAGATCAAGATGAAAAGAACATTCGGAACAAGAAAACTGTTTAAAAAAAAAAAAAAAACTCAAGAATACCACTCTCAGGGACTTTCGGGTAACATGGTGCTATAGACAGAAGCACTACGCCATCCCTCCACAGCAAAGATCCATAAAACTAAGCCAAACAGAGAAAACGTCGATCCTGAAACCTTAAGCATCAAACGAAGAGATAAAGAACTCAGCCAAGCACCGAATGGAGTAAGAAACTGACAGAGAACAGAGTGAGGAGAGATACATGCAGAGGTCCCCTATCAGCTAATACAGCATGAATCCACCATCCTGGACTCCTACTGGAGATCGGTGGACAGGGGGTACGAGAAAGCAGCTTCACGGAGCTTCCAGCAGGAGACAGAACAACCAGTAACCAGCAATATACACTTTTCCACCTCCCATCTTTCTTCACCCCCACTCGGCTTCCTCTGCTTCCTGTGGCCACAGTCTCTTAGCCGGGAAGCACCATCTTCACCCCAGTGCTGCTTGGATTCCACCCGTCCGCACTGGCCGACTCCCTGAGTGCCATCTGTCGGCTGCTGGTGTTGCTTTTTCCCACTTCTTTTTATTTCTTCCATACCTCTCACCGCCTCCCTCTCCTTTTGCTCAAATACTTGGCTCTGTGCGCCACCTTTGCTTCTTCCTGAGAGGCTGTAAAGCGTGGCTCGAGTGTGGGACTGCTTCCTGGCCTGTGCTGCTGCGTCGGTGGGATCCCAGGGCTTTTGTTTGTTTTGAATTGTTTGTTTTCTTTTTCTTTTCTCAAACTGGGAGCCCATTCTAGCCGGGCAGTACTGCACGACTTGGGACCTGCCCCCTCAGTTTGCACAGATGCGCAGAGGGATCCCTGAGAGCATTTTTTTCTTGTTTTGTTTTTTTCTGTTTTGGGGGGGGCTTTCTTCTTTTTTTTTTTCATTTGTTTTGTTTTCTTTTCTTTCTCCCTTTTTGTCTTTCTTCATTATTCACTTTCTCATCTCTCTGTATTTACCTTCTCTTCCTGTCTCCTGAATACCTGGAGCTGAGTGACACCTCTACCCCTTTTGCCAGGCTATACTTCACAGCCTGGGAGCAACTTCCCCAGACCTCGCAGCCGCTCCGGTGGGATCCCTGGGGGCTTTTCTTTTCTTTTTTTCCTTTCTAATTTTTATTCATTTTTTTCTTTCCTTTTCTTCTTCTCCGTTTTATTTTTCTTCATTTCATAGTCTCTCATCTCTCCACTCCAACAGCAATCTCCCTTAGCACTCTTTTTTGTTTGTTAAGTTTTTGGCTCCTGTTCCTCTCTCCTCTCTCCCATACCCATCTTAGCTCCACACATCACAATCTCCCCCCTCCATCCTGCCTACCTGCATTGTGCACTGAACATCACACCCCCGAGCAGCAGAAGCACAGCCTACCGGAACCTGCCGTGCACTGATTACCAGCCCGTCCTGTTGGCACTAGTACGTGCCACAAACAACCCAACCCAGCAACTCCTCTTCAGCTAGACCTGCCCTGCTGTACCATATCTGAGTGACTGACCCTGCAAACTGGAGAAGGAGGCAAAAAGTATTGCACCCACAGACGAACAAACAACAAAGAACACACAGCCTGCCAGCTCAGACATAACCAAATAAAGCAAAAAAGCAGGACAAAACAAATCTAAAATAAATGAACGAGGAAAATAACTACCGAATGCCTCGAAGACAGCAGACAATATCAAAACATTTACAAAAACAGGACACGATGGTTCCAGGAGGTGTCCAAAATAAAACACCAGATGACTTTCCAGTAGAAGAAAAGGCACTAGAATTACCTGATAGAGAAATCAAATCTCTAATATTCAGGGCTTTCCAAAAGTTGAAGCAAAAAGCAGACAAAAATGAGGAAAAAACAGACAAATTCATGGAAAAGGCAAACAAATTCATGGAAAATACAGACAAAAAATGGAAGAATTCAGGAAAATAAAGCAGGAACAAAATGCCAAAATTAATTCACAACTAGAAATCATACAAAAACAACCACCAGAAATCCAGAAGATAAACAACATGGACGGTGTCACAGAAGGGCTGAGGAGCAAGTCTGAAACACTGGAAGACAGGATCAGCAAACTTGAAGACAAACACTTGGATACAACTCTGTTTCAGGAAAAATCAGAAAAAAGAATGAAGAAAAATGAAGAGATCCTGTGAATTATATGGGATACAATCAAAAGCAAAAATCTGCGAGAGATCGGAGTTCCAGAACGGGGAGAAAACAGAAAACACAGAGAGGATCACTGAAGAACCACTGACAGAAAACATCCCCAATATCATGAAAGATGAAAAGCTGGCCATCCAAGAAGCTCAACGAACCCCATATAGGATAGATCCCAAAAGAAAATCACCAAGGCATATCATAATCACACTCGCCAAAACCAAAGACAAAGAATCCTGACAGCAGCTCGAGAAAAACAAAAAGTCACATACAGAGAAAAAGAAACAAGACTAAGCTCAAATTATTTAGCAGAAACCATGCAGGCAAGAAGGCAATGGGATGACATATATAAAACTCTGAAAGAAAACAACTGCCAGCCAAGAATAATATATCCTGCAAAACTCTCATTCAAATATGATGGTGAAATTAGGACATTTCCAGATAAACAGAAACTAAGGGACTACGTAAAAACCAAACCAAACTTACAAGAATTATTAAAGGTAGCCCTTCGATCTGAGAACAAACAACATAAGCTCACAGGCTGCATCTAGGACGCAGGCTTATACCAGCCAGATACCAATCTAGGAAATGAACTCTCAAGCACTATCCAAAACTAAAAGAAATACAACAGGAAATCAGCGATGTTAATCTGTAAACGACAACAACATCAGAACAATAAAAGAGAGAATAAACGGTACAGATGTAGAACCTTCTAATGGAGAGGAAGACAAAGTGATACCAAGTAATAACAAACTGCTTCAAACTTAGAAAGGGTAAATTTCAAGGTAACCACAAAGAAAGTTAACAAACCTACTCATCAAAATAAAGAGGAAAAACACAATCTGTTTAAAAACAAAACCTACAAAAACAGAACAAAAAAAAAAAAATCCACAAACAAAAGGAATTCAGCACAGGAGAGTAAGAGGAACAAAGAAAATGTCATCCATATGCACACCCATGCTCATTGCAGCACTGTTCATGACAGCAAAAAGATGGAAATAACCCAGATGCCCATGAACAGATGAATGAACAAACTATGGTACACACACACGAAGGACTATTATGCAACGATAAAGAATGATGAATCTGTGAAGCATCTCCTAACATGGATGGAACTGGAGGACATTATGCTGAGTGAAATAAGTCAATCACAAAAGGGCAAATATTGTATGAGACCTCTACTGTAAAAACTAAGGAAACAGTTTACACACACAAAAAAAACAATCTTTGTTGGTTACAAGGGACAGGAGGTGTGGGGGGAAATACTAAATAGACAACAAATTAGTAACTCTGGTGAAGGATGAGACAGCACACAATACTGGGGAAGCCAGCACAACTTGTACAAGGAGGTTATGGAAGCTCCACAGACACATCCAAACTCCCTGAGTGACTGAACTGCTGGGCAGAGGGCTGTGGGGACCACAGTCTCGGGGAACATCTAGCTCAACTGGCATAACATAGTTTATAAAGAAAATGTTCTACATTCTACCTTGGTGAGTATCATATGAGGTCTTAAAAGCCTGTGAGCAGCCATCTAAGATACTCCACTGGTCTCACCCCTTCGGCAGCAAGGGAGAATGAAGAAAACAAGATAAAAAGGAAAGATTAGTCCAAAGGACTAATGGACCACAACCACCACAGCCTCCACCAGACTGAGTCCAGTACAACTAGATGGTGCCCAGCTACCACCACTGACTGCTCTGACAGGGATCACAATACAGGGTCCCGGACAGGGCTGGAGAAAAAAATGAAACAAAGCTCTAACTCACATACACATGTAAAAAAAGACTGGACTCACTGGCCTGACAAAGACTGGAGAAACCCCAAGAGTACAGCCCCCGGACACCCTTTTAGCTCAGTAATGAAATCACTCCCGAGGTTCACCATCTAGCCAGAAATCAGACAGCCCCATAAAACAAAACGAGACTAATGGGGCACAACAGATCAGGGACAAGGACTAGAAGGCAGGAGGGGACAAGAAAGCTGTTAACAGGGAACTCAAGGTTGAGAAGGGACAGTGTTGACATGTCGTGGGGTTGCTAACATTGTCATAAAACAACGTGTACTGTTTAATGAGAAACTATTTGTTGTGTAAATCTTCATCTAAAGTACAATAAAAAAATTTAAAAAAAAAAAGAATACCACCCGCTCTGTTCCAGGGTAAGAAATAAACAATCAACTGGCACTTATGTTTTCAAGTTACATCAATTTTTGTCTTTAAAAAGGAGTAACTCCAGAAAACCTATAAGGTGAATACTTAATTTGGCTATAAAACTAATTATGATTAAATCTGTAATAAGTTTTTATTTATCCAGTCTTTTCCACGGCCCATTTTGTCCCTCACAGCATCTAACTGTAGTATTATACAGAATAGTCATAACGAGCTCTTAAATAGGCCTGATAACCTGTCTAATATTCCCAAACACAAAATACTTTCTGCTTGTGTGGCAGCAAATCCTGTATCAAGAAATACAGACCATACATCCATGGTCAACTGATTTTTGATAAGGGTGCTAAGTCTATCCAACAGGAAAAGAATAAAAAAAAAAACTGTTGCAGTTGAGTTGATTCCGACTCATAGTGACCCTACAGGACAGAGTAGAACTGCCCCATAGGGTTTCCCAGAAGCATGTGGTGGACTCCAACCGCCGACCTTTTGGTTAGCAGCTGAGCTCCTAACCACCGCGCCACAAGGTCTCCGGGAAAAGAATAGTCTCTTCAATAAATGGTGCTGGGACAACTGGATCTCCACATGCAAAAGAATATGAAGCTAAACTCCATACCTCACACCATACACATAAATTAACTCAAAACGGATCAAAGAACTAAAACTATAAAACTCTTAGAAGGAAACGAAGGAGTGCTGCTTCAGAACCTAGTTTTCGACAATGGATTCTTAAATATGACACAAAAAGCACTATGGAAAAAGAAAAAATAGATACATCGGACTTTATCAAAATTAAAAACTTTTGTGCATGAAAGGACTTTATCAACAAAGTGAAAAGACAACCTACAGACTGGAAGAAAATACTCTGGAACCATATACCCAATAAAGATTTAATATCCAGAATATATAAAGAACTAGAACTCAACAACCAAAAGACAAACCCAAGTGAAAAATGGCAAGGGATTCGAAACGACATTTCACCAAAGATATACAAATGGCCAATAAGCACATGAAAAGATGCTCCACATTCTTAGTCATTAAAGAACAGCTGCCTTCCTGCCAGTCCTGACTTATGGTGACCCCATGTGTGTCAGAGTAGCACTGTGCTCCATACGGTTGGGTTTTCAACAGGTGATTTTTCAGAAATACATCACCAGATCTTTCTTGCAAGGCACCTCTGTGGAATCCTCCAACCTTTCCATTTGTACCACCTAGGAACTCCCGTTAGTCATTAAACTCACTGCTGTTGTGTCAATTCCGACCACAGCAACTCTACAGAACAGAGCAGAACTGCCCCAAAGGGTTTCTAAGGCTGTAATCTTTACCGGAGCTGACTACCACTACTTTCCCCCACGGAAACGCTGGTAGATTGAACTGCTGAACTTTTGGTTGGCAGCTGAGCGCTTTAACTGCTGCATTACCAGGGCTCCTTCCATTACTCATTAGGAAAATGCAAACCAAAACTACAAGGAGAAACCACTGCATACCCACTAGGATGGCTGTTATCAGAAACACAGAAAATAACAGGTGTAGCGAGGATGCAGAGAAATGGAACCCTCATCCACTGCTGGTAGGACTGGAGAATGGTGCAGCCACTGTGGAAGACAGTGTGGAGGTTCCTAAAAAGGTCAAACCTAGAACTACCATATGACCCAGCAATTTCACTCCTAGATATACAGCCACAAGTTCCGAAAGCAAGGACTCAAAAACAGATACTTGTACACCAATGTTCACTGAAGCATTATTCACAATAGCCAAAAGGCGGAAACCACCCAAATGGCCTTCAACAGATGAACAAATAAATGTCGTACACACATACGACAGAGTATTATTCAGCCATAAATAAAAATGAAGTTCGGATACATGCTCAGACATGGATGAACCTTGAAAACATTACACTGAGTGAAGTACGTCAGACACAAAATACCAAACATTGTACGCTTTCACTTACACGAAATATCAGAATAAGCAAATGCACAGAGACCAAAGATTATCAGTGGTTACCAGGGGCAGGTGGGAGGGGGAAATGGGGAGGTACTGCTTAAGGAATATTGAGTTTTCTGTTAAAGGTGATGAGACAATGTGGGAACAGTATCGATGGCTGCCCAACATGGACAATGTAATCCATGTCACTGAATTGTACACGCAAAAATGGGTGAACCGTAGTGCAAAAATAGGTGAACTGTACATGTAAAAATGGGTGAACTGTACATGCAAAAATGGGTGTATTGGCAAATGTTCTGTGTATCTCACTACGATGAAAACTTAAAAAAAATTTTTTTTAGAAAGCAACCAAATATTAGTTACGTGCTGTTTACTAAAAGAGCAACTACGGCAGCAGTAAATCCCCCACTGTGTAAGGCCTCCATATGAAGGAGTCCCTCTCCCAGAAAAAGTGCCTGCCATGCAAACATTCTTTACTGATGGTTGTACACTAAGTTCATTGCTATTCGCTCAACGTAGCTCTGTTAAATCCTAGCGCTAGTTTACGCCCTCTCCCTTCTCCTTTCCTCCCCTTGGTTACACATAAAATACATATTCTTGTGGATATGGCTTACCATTGCAAACCAGGATACCAAAGAATCTATCAAGCCTTACCAGAGACAGCTTGATAATACGATAGAGACACCAAGTTAGGGTTTTTTAATTTTATATCAGGAACTTCCACCTTCAACAAAAATTAATTTAAAAGGGTAATTATGGACAATAAAGACAGAAACATAATACGGAAACATATTTTATTATATTGTTTGATACACTAGGTATTGTACTGCACTTTACACATTATCTCAATAAATTCTCAAAACAACAGTGTGCCTTAAGTATTCCATTTAACAGATGAGGTCAAAACTAAGGTTTAGCAGATTCAGTAACTTGCCCAAGGTGGTTGTTAGCTACTGTCAAGTCAACTCAACTATGGTAACCCCACAGACAATAAAACAAAATGCTACCCAGTCCTGTGCCATCCCCATGATTGCTGTGGATCAGATCTGCTGTGATCCACACGGTTTTCATTAGCTGATAAGATCTCCAGGCTTTTCTTCCTAGTTCGTCTCAGTCTGGAAGCTCCACTGAAACCTGTTCTGCATCACAGCAACACACAATCCTCCACTGAGAGATGGGTGGTGGCTGAGCATTAGGTGCACTGGCCAGAATCAAATCCAGATCTCCTGCATTGAAGGTGAGAATTCTACCCCTGAACCACGACTGCCCCACCCCCCACTGCCCCATCATCCTAGGTTAGAATCCCAGTCAGAATTCAAACCAAGTCTTTTCACCCTAGAACCTACACTTTTCCCCAAGTCACTGCCTCTTCCAGTATTAACTCCAAATAACATTTATAAATTCTCCAGAAATTCCTAAATGGAGGCAGATTTGGGTGATCTGAAAAGCAGAAGCATAAAACAGACCCAAAAGTTACCCCTTAGATCAGCGATTCTAAAATTTTTTGGTCTAAGCACCACTTTACACTCTTAAAATTATTGAGGACCGCAATGAACTTTTATTTGTTTGTGTTATATTTTCCAGTATTTACCATATGAAAGTTAAAACAAAAATTTTAAATACTTATCAATTCATTTGAAAAGAATAAACCCATTACATGTTAATGTAAGGAACATTTTCAATAAAAATCACTATTTTTCCAAAAAATTAGTAAGAAAAATAATATTGTTTTACATTTTTGCAAATCTCCTACGTCTACAGCTCAACAGAAAACAGCTGGATTCTCATATCTGTTTCCGCATTCAGTCTGCCGCTACGTGTTGTTTTGGTTAAGTATCTAAGAAAATCTGGCCTCATACAAATTTTAGTAGGAAAAATGAGGAGTATTTCAATAACCCCTTTCAGATAACTGTGGACATTCTTTAACACCAAAAGTCAACAACTGGTAGTTTCTTAAAGGATACACTGCAGAATCTGAAACCTTATTAATCAACTTTTCATACTGTTACATCAAAATCTATTGGTCTATCTGGCATTTTGAAAGAATCCTTTTTTTACCCCCTTGTGATTTTATGACATTATGCATTGGTCATTTGGAAGATACAAACTGACTAAATTATGTTAACCTTGATCTTCAAATGTTGACACATTTCATTATTTAAAAAAAAACAAAAAACCGCACTGCCCTCAATTCTGACTCATAAAGACCCTATAGGACAGAGCAGAACTGCCCCCATAGGGCTTCCAAGAAGCGGCTGGTGGATTCGAACTGCTGACCGTTGGGTTAGCAGTTGAGCTCTTAACCACTCCCCTACCAGGGCTCCACATTTCATTATACAATTAAAACACACACACACACACTCACACACACTCACACACTCACACACACTCACACACACCCACTCACACACACACACACACACACACACAGAGTCCCTAACCACTGATATTACCAGAAAATTCTTTTAAGTATTGGGAAGCTGTCAAAATTCAAGTTGTCACCTTTTTTAAAATTCTAGTTTTCACTGATCATTGATAACAAATACTGTCAACTGTTTTCCTAAAGTGACAGGCTCACTTCATTGATTTTCCAGAAAATGTCCGCCAAATACTCAAGTCTAAAAAACTACAGCTTGTCAACTGTTCTTCCAACTAAAAATGCTGTTCCACGAGACAAGCAGCGAGTTCAGCTCGCAACTCAATGTCACCACTGCTTTCCCTCTAGGATCACCCCTTGGGAAGAGGCAGCGAAAGTACTTTATGCATACCCCCCACTTCATGACAGAGTCTGAAGAAGACTGCACTCGAGGGTCGACAACTAATAAAATCAACGATTCTTCCTGTTTCGCCAAGGACATTCTCAGGTACAGTAGGCTTTGGTGCCATTGCCTTGCTCTGTGTAAGGCATCAGCAGTTTCACCCAGCAGTGCCTTTGGACCATCAGCGCAAACGTTAACAAAAAAGGTAAATAAGATCCTAACGTTATTTTGAAAATAGTTTTGACTCCCTGGCTCCCCTGAAATGGTGTGGAATCCCCAGGAGTGAGCAGGCCACACTTTGAAAACTACTTCCCCTAGCTGATACCACTGGTTCAAGGCAAAGGTTGAAACTCTTACAAGTCCTGTTGATCCCAAGAATCACATTCTGCTCGTTTTAGTTTGGGATACACCACCCACATACATCAGGAAAGAGAAAGGAAACCAAGGGCAGACTGCCATTCAGTTCTGTTTCGACTGTATTTTGAGCAACTTTATGCCAGACCAACAATTCTTAACGTGCCGGTTACCCTAAACAGAGTAACCTGAGGGGCTGCCGGTTAAAAATGTAGGGAAAATGACACTCCTGCCCCATTCCACCCAGTCTTTGGAAATGAAGGCCCCAAAACGGCACGTTGAGCAACCTCCCACCTACTTTTTGTGCACCCTGAAGAACGACTGTGCTAAGCAGTTCGAATTCAGAATCCACTCTCCCAGTCCTAAAACGC
Organism: Dugong dugon; assembly: GCA_030035585.1. Classification (NCBI taxonomy): domain Eukaryota; kingdom Metazoa; phylum Chordata; class Mammalia; order Sirenia; family Dugongidae; genus Dugong; species Dugong dugon. Next base: position 195,868,909 of record CM057462.1, on the reverse strand, counting down.
AAAGGATCTCGAAACTCATCGTCATTCACCAAGAAACTGCCCTCCTCGCCCCGGCCGCTTCCCCTCCAACTACTTGGGGAAATTCCTTTAAAAGTAAAACCCCATTTCTGTGGGATTTTGAGACGAGGTGGAGAGCGTCTAGAAGAGCGTAGAGGCCGGACCACAGTCTGCCACGAGAAGGCTGTGCTAAGATAGTACAACTGCATCTCCATTTCAATCTCCAAAATGAGACTGGCGTCAAGGATTTACGAAGCCCTTTTCAGCTAGCTCTACCTTTTCCTGAGCTAAGAACGCCCAAGACAAGTGAGCAGAGAGACTTTCCGGTTCATTAACAGTTTGAAGAAATCCCGCGACCGGCGGGAGAGGCATCGGGACAGAACGCAGAAAGGAGGGAAAGCAAGTGGAGAACGACGTTACTCCTTTTCAGTCCCGGCCAGGAACCAGAGAAAATAGTCCCCGGGAGAAACATGGCGCCCACCGCGGCAGGATATAATTATGAGCATAAAACGATTCTCCGCCCCATCCCATTTTATAAATCACGGCGCCATCCCTAAAGAGATTTGGGGACCAAGGGAGGAGACTTTGGGAACTGGCTGGAGCGCAGTAAGGCTTGGGATGTACTGTTAGACACAGGAGGCATTGCATAACACAAGGATCGGCTCAACAACCGCTCGTTTTTCCGTCTTCCTCACCGAGGGCAGGGGCGGGAAAAGGCAAGGGCGACCCCCACCTCCCCAGAGACGCTACCCCGCCGCCCGCCCGCCCCTCCCGCCGCGCCCCGCGGTCTCGCCGCCGCCCGCACCCCCGCCCCTTCCCCAGCGGGCCGCCGCCGCCGCCCGCGCCCGCCCACCCCACCGAGACGCCTCGCGCCGGGCGTGCGTGTGGACGTCGGGCTGTGTGTGAGGCCGTGGAGCGAATGCGCGCGCGCGCGCGCGCCGCGGCGGGCGCCGGGGGGCGGGGGCGGCCGGCAGGCAGAGGTCTCCGCCGCCCGGCTCCCGCGGCTCCCGCACACACAGACACACACACAGACACACGCCCGCGCGCCCCCGCGGGCCGCACCCCACGCTCGCCACTGCCGCGGGCCGCGCCGCCACTCGCGGTGGCCGGGGGCGCGCGCCCCGGGCCCCCCGCCCCCACCCCTGGCGTAGCCGCCCCATCCCCCTCTCATTGTCTCGCCTCGGAACGCCTCGCCCAGCGAAAAGATAACGGAACCCCCGGGAGAAGGGGGTGGGGAGAGAGACGACTCGCTCGCTCACTCACCTCCCGTGGTCGTCGCCGCCGGTAGTCTGACCCGAGAAAGGAGCCGTCGCCTTAAAGGGACCTTGCACCCGACGCCGGGGGAAGGGGGTGGGAGCAGGGGAGGGGACGGGGGTTTAGGGGGAGACGAAGAAGAAGGAACCGTTGAAAGCTCGTCTCCCCGAGGGTGTGAGGAAACCTCCTTCGGGTTCAAGGGAATTGGGGTGGATTTTTTTTTCCCGAGGGGGGCGGGGGGGGCCCCGAGGGAGGGGGGTGGGGGGGGCCAAGGAATGCGGCTCCGTGTACGAGAGCTGGCGCGGGGGAGAGAAACGCCGACTCCCCCCACCGACCCTCTCGCCCCGCGGAGGGATACGGCGCGTCACTTCCGCCCTCCCCCTTTCGTGGTCTTTCAATTGGTTGGAGCGCCTTGCACGTCATAGGCTCACCCTAACCCATGCCCGGGCTTCTTTTCTAGTCAAGTTTGTCTGGGCCCGCACACAAATAAATAAATAAATAATTTTTTTTTTTTTTTTTTTTGAATGAGAAAAGAATTGGCTTCAAAAGCAATATGTAAATTTTTCTGGGGAAAATAGATTTCCCAAAGAAAATATTCCTCAACTTCCCAAGACTTCCCAGGAAAATTTGGAGTGTGTCCCCCGCATCCCGTTCAAGGCCTGTACCCGATCAAGAAGAAAACTTTGCGATCCAGGCCCGATGGTGAGGCCCAGTGGCACCAACAACTGTTATGGGAACAAAGACATCAAAATGGCACTCACTTTTCCTCCAGAGACTTTCAGCCAAGTAGCCTTGTGACAAATAGTGAAGAACTTTTAAAAGCTATTTTTACTCTCAAACCCTCTGAATTCTGGAAAGCGTCATACATGAGTACTTATCAAGGGGATTATTATTTTGGAAACTGCTCTGAAACCACTGTGAATAGGCTCAGCAGAGATCCCCAGTTCTAAAAGCCAAAGACTCCACATCCATGCTTTTGCTGCAATCAAGAATGAGATAAGTTGGCCCCCAAAATTAATTACGCCCATTCAAGACCGTACACCTGTTACTTTTTCCAAAACAAAAACTAACCTCTTTCCCAAGTAGCCAAGGAATTTGGTTCTTTATTGCTTCCCTAAAAGATAATAAAATTTTAATATTTTTCCCTGGGTATCTGAGAATGTTGGTGCCCTGTAGGTAATACACAAACGTTTGGTCCAAACCAAATGCTCTATCAGGATATTTGGTGCAAGACTGGGGAGATCTCAGAACCATATTTATTCCTTGTCTTTGCACACACTCCATCACATGACCGTTTAAACCACCAGGTTATGAAAATAGGCAGTGGAAATAGGCATTTCAAATCATGTACACACGCACACATACACACCCACGCTGCAGCCACCCATTTTCACCCTCCATTCCATTTCATACCGCAAACATGAGAGTAATTTGAACTAGTCATTCTGAAGAAGAACCTCATTGTCTGTGGATAATATGTGATGCCATGGTAGGTGTTCTGGTGAGGGAACAGGGCAGGATAGGGGAGATAGGGAAAGCGGCGCAGGGTGAAGTAGGGAACTTACTCTTTTATGTGGGGTGATCAGAAAAGGGAAATCCTGGTGGCACAGTGGTTGGGAGTTATGGATGCTAACCAAAAGGTTGGCAGTTTGAATCCACCAGGTGCTCCTTGGAAACTGTATGGGGCAGTTCTACTCCATCCTATAGAGTTTCTATGAGTCGGAATCGATTTGATGGCAACAGGTTTGGTTTTTGGTTTTGGTCAGAGAAGGCCTTGTCATTAAAATGACATTTGAGCAAAGAGCTGAAGAAAACGAAACAAAGTTCTAGTTCTACTGAGTGAAATGGAAGCCATTGGAGGACGCTGAGCCAAGGAGTGACGTGACCTGACTGAAGTTTTTAAGGGATGACTTTGGCTGCTTGTGGGGAATAACCAGCAGGGGCAAGGGCAGATGCAGGGAGAGCAGTTAGGAGGTAAGAAATGATGGCCGCCTGGAGCGGGGCGGGAGTTGTGAAGCTACTATTTCAGTTGAGCGTGCTCTGTGATGTGATGTTTCCTCCTTGGTCACCTATTTTTCTTTCATTTAGTTTGTGTCCCAGGAGACCGTTTTGACCAATAACGGCTAAGAAAAATGTGTGAGCAATGGTGCGACTCCTGCCCCAAAGAAAGAAAGGAAGACTGTGGTGCTGAATGTTGAAATGGGAGTTTGCAGGAGCTGGAGGCAACGGTGGAGGAAAGAGAGGCTAAAGATCACAGGGAACCTGTACACCGGTGTTCACTGCAGCGCTTCTCACAGCCGCCAAAAAGTGGAAATAACAGAAATGTCCAAGATCAACGGATAAACAAAAGGTAGTACATACACACAGCGGAATACTACTTAGCTATCAGGAGAAAGGAAGTCCTGAAACATGGTACAACGTGGATGAACCCTGCAAACATCATCCGGAATGAAATAACTCAGTCGCAAAAGGACAAATACTGTATGATCTCCCTTATAGGAAAAAAGCAAATATATAGAAAGCAGAGATTGTTAGTGGTTACCAGGGGTGGAAGGGAGGGGGAAAAGGGGAGTTTATGCTCAGGGGGCATTGAGTTTATGTCAATGCTGGTGAAGTGATTTGGAAAAGTGTAGTGAGCATGGCTGCACAACTTAAAGAATCGAATCAATGTCACTGAGTTGTACGTGTAGAAATTGTTGAGATGGCTTATGTCTTGTTATGTATATTTCCACCGCAATGATAATCATAATAAAAAGATCAGGCGATTAGAGAATGGAGTAAGTCCTTTGACATTATAAAAGGGATCCTAACAATGCCGCAACCTGAAGGATTGATCAACACTCAGTTGACTGCTAGCTGGAAGAACATATGGGCAGACACCTTTTATAACTTCAGAGGATTTGACAAAAGCTTCCAACACTGGAGCAGCATCTCAAAAAGGATTATACAGTTAGCATTCCCATTTCCAGACATGTATTCCCTGCATTAAAGAGGGAATGTCCGTGTCAATGTGGTCAGTGTTGGGACATTTTGCTGTCATCAACTGACACCAATTCTAGAGTGAGGTAATAGCTCTGGTCTCTCTTATGCCAGAACCCTCTCAAGAGTGATGGGAAACCCAAGTAGTAGAACAAGTAACCTGGTTCAAATCCTTAGAAATCACTTCACATGTGCCTCTATCATGTGCTGGGGGAGGATCAAAAGCCAGCACATTTTGGTGTATTGACGGAACTCGACCCTAATACGGCTGCTAAAAAGCTACCCCAGTCTTCAGTAGCCAACTGAGAGAAATCGAAACCTCCCCATGTGGATTTCTAACACGAGTCAAAGGTTAACTGAAGTCCCAAACAGGGCATTTCACAGTTAGGGAGCAGGAGAGTGTTGGGTTTTTTGTTTGCTTTTTTCTCTGCAGTTTATACAAACACTGATTTGCTTCGTTGGCTTATGGTTTTTGCCACAAGTGGAAAATTGGAGCCACCTGTAGCTCGGAGAGTGTCAAGCCAGAGAAACAAATGGTTTCAACACCACGTCTTCAAAAGCAGGGAGTCACGGGTACCCTCTGTGACGTCGTTTTGCTAACACACAGACCCAATCGTTTACTGCTTAAGTTCAGCGTAAGGTTGGCTGGTGTGTGTGGTGGGTGAGGGTGGGGAGAACTGGGAGGTCAGTCCAGGCAGAGTCACTTCGTGTGGGACACTGCCGGGTTTCTTTAAAAACAAGTATCCCCTCCCTCTACAACACACACTCAAGGTGTTTGAAGCTCAAAAAAGATTGACAGCTGATCACACTGAGCCTGGGAGTCGAAGAAGACAGCACACACGGTGGAAAGGAGGATGCTGTGATGTCTGACTTGACCGGGGAAGCGTCATGAAATAAAGGACAAGGGAACATCTCTGTCTGACCTGTGTCAGATAAAAAATGGGAAGCTTAGAGGCTGCGGCTGGATTTTATTCAGGAATATTATTTGCTACCTGTTTACCTTTAGAGAAGCTTGTGGACTTCCCTAGAGACTCAAGGGGTGAGAAATAGCCTAAGGGAGTTTCAGATTGGACTTCTAAAGAAGAGTTCCTCATTAGCTTTCAGAAACAATTGAAGATCGCTGTCTTCAAAATGTAAGGACCCCTGGTGGCACAATGGTTAAAGTGTCTGGCTGCTAACCAAAAAGGTCAACAGTTCAAACCCACTAGCTTCTTTCTCTGTGGGAGAAGGATGTGGCAGTCAGTTTCCGTAAAGATTACAACCTTGGAAACCCTGTGGGACAGTTCTACTCTGCCCTATAGGGTGGCTATGGGTCGGAATTGACTGCATGGCCGTGGGTTTGCTTTTTTTTTTTTCCGGTTTACTTTCAAAATATATTTTGTAAGAAATGCAAGAGCAGCAACTTTATCAGCCATCAAGACTTCACTGTGAGTTGCGGCGTGATCTCATAGGAGATAATGATTTAGTTAAACTTTGAATTACGTTAATGTTATTTAAGAGACGCTGAGAAGCAAAGCCATAGTGGTTTCATCTAAATTGTTGCTAAGAAGTTGAGCAGGTATGATTATAAGGTAATTAAGTTGATTCCATAAAGCTTCATGGAAAAATGAATTCCATGACTTTATAGACACACTTGACATGTGACTTGTTTATTATAATAGATTGCAAAATGAAGTTTAGTAAACATTTCCATTTTTCTGTAGGATACATTCTTTTTTAATTAAGCAGTGCTTGCATTTTATTATATTCATGGATAATTTCCAGAATGCAACAGTGGACATTAAGTAACTTGCCAATTCATCCTTTCAAAGAACGTGAGGATTTATATTATTGTTTCAGAGGTAAAGAGACTGGGGTATCCTTCCGAATTCAAAGGTTTCTAGTGTATATGAGGTCAGATCCTTTTGGGTCTCCTCTTATTGTTGAGTATATACGGTAGAGGTTAGAGGTGGCAAGCAGTCCATCTCCTGTAACAGCCCAAGATCCATTGTTAATGCCTTTTCTATTGCCTGCAACATAAAGGAAATAAAATCTAAAAATGTGAAAGTGCCAAGATTCACCAACTTTAAATCATTTTACAGGAGGAAAATGATTCAACCTTCATCCATCCAGGAAACAATTCTCATTTCTAGGTTTGCCTGTAGATGCAGCAGTGTGTAAGCGCTGTGAATCAGCTCTTCGCTAGGCACCCTGCTTCCTAGCAGCCTCTGCTCACAGCTTCTCCTGTTCTCAGAGATTCTCATTGTTAGTTTAGAAAAGGGAATCATGAGGTATGCATTAGGAACCCTTTGAAAACTACAGCTTATCTCCCCCCACTCCCAGAAAAATGCATGTTGTATGTATACACACGATTCTGCAAGCACTTTCCGAGTTGAAGTGCACTTGTGGACCTACGCATAAACCCAGGGAAAGGACCTCAGGCCCCAGGCTCCTTGGACAAGACGCTTCACTCTGTTTTCCGTAGCAGAGCAGCCCTGTCAGAAAACTGCTTCATCTCTCAATAACCACAAGAGCGCAGGAGCCCAGACAACTCCAGGTTTTTCTCACTCTTACAAGTGGCTTGGTATTATTACTTTTGTTATCTTTTCTGTTCCTTTATCTTTGCCCAAGATGTTCCTTAACATCTGGGAAAGTCCAGGAACATCTAGGACCTAAATGACCAGTTGGGACAGCTACCTCAGCCAATGTAATTGATAGCATTGGGATGGAGGAGATTATCTCGGATTCTCCAACCCTGCAAATGTAGTGGCCCTCCTGGGATGACGGGCCTTGCTTCTCCTGATTCACTGTGGCTCGCGGGATACGCGTGTGCTCGCTACATTTGCCAGCCTCCCTTGCACTTGTATTAAGGCCTCAAGATTGAGTCCTGGCAAATAGGAATGTGAGAGCAAGTGCTGGGTTACTTCTGGCCCAGAGCACTTAAAGGTTGGTGTGCCTCCACTCTTCCCCTTCAGTGAGGTGGAGAACCGCAAGCTAGGAGCAGCCTCCATCTCTGAGCCATCCCACGGACGATGGCCCCGCTAGGGGGGCACCCAACACACATGGGGTTTGGTGACAATAAAAACCCACACTTTTATTGTGATAAAGCCACTGAGATTCCAGGGTGGATTTGCTAATGCAACATTAATTTGTTAATTAACTGACTAATTCTTGACTAATACATTGGCATAGTCAGGTTGAATGAACAGAATAAAAAATGACCCCAGGACACTTTTCTAGTTAAGAAGGAGGCAGCATGGTGAACTGGATAGAGCTCGATACTATCTACATTGCAGGGTTGCTGTGAGTATTATAGATATAATCTATAAAGTGCCTAGGACAGTACCTGGTTTCTAGTAGTCACTGCATAAATGATAGCTTTTATTATTATTTCTTGAAATACCTTACATCATCACATAAGTATTTTCAGGGATGCTGTATTATAGATATTATAGATAGTATCTATAAAGTGCCTAGGACAGTACCTGGTTTCTAGTAGTCACTCCATAAATGATAGCTTTTATTATTATTTCTCGAAATACCCTACATCATAATATAAGTATTTTATGGGACATGAGAACATGGATGACAGGATCCCTATTACCATTCTTTCCCAGATTTCTCACCTTAAAGTATCTCTTCCAAATAGTTTGGGTCTTGGGCGTAAGTATCTTTTATAAAATTGCTTTAAGTAACAATTTCCAAGAAATAAGTAGTTTATTGTCTATAATCAGGTAAGTAGTAAAAGCCTACTATTTCTCCCACACGTTAATTAACAAAAGAGCGTAAGAGATAACTGATATCTAATTTGTGTGGTCCACACATTTAAAGAATATGACATATAAAATGATGCAGAATGAGCGAGACAGACAGCACATTCACCTGGAAAGAGGAAGGAAAGCTCTATGCAGGCTCAAGGCTGAAGTGAAAACTTCTTGGAGGGGTAGGGCTCAGACCTTGTCTTAAAGAACATGTGAATACCTAAGGGAGAGGAAGAAAGGCATTCCAGGCAGCCAACAGAATCATAAAAATACTGACTTCACTCACAAATAAATAAAATATGAGGTTGAATCATATAAAATTGTCGGGATTTTTTTTTTGGGTGGGTCAAAATGATCAAATATCAATTTCATGTGTTTCGAGGTAATAAAAGTGGCATTTATAGTGATACACTGCAAGTTTCGACTGTACTGGTAATGTTCTATGTTTTATACTGAGTAGGTAGGTACCCAAACCAAAAAACCCAACCCGTTGCTACCAAGTCGATTCCAACTCATGGCGACCCCGTGTGTTACAGAGTAGAATTGCTCCATAGGATTTTCTTGGCTGTAATCTTTATGGAAGCAGATTGCCAGGTCTTTCTTCCACACCGCTGCTGGATGGGTTCACACTGCCAACCTTTCTGTTAGCAGCGAATCGCAAACCATTTCCACCACATAGGTGTTCCTTATAGTGCTTTTTAATTTTCTTGTAGTTCTTAAATATTTCATAACCATCTTTTAAAAATAAAGGGAAAAGAAGAGTCAAGTCTCACCCAATAATTTAAATAATCCTTTTAGGTAACATTCATTCTCTTCAGTGAAATAGCACTTGGTTTTCTCAGTGGTCTCAGATTTTCAGATTTGCCCCCGTTTTTCTCGAAGATGGTGTCCAAGTGTATCAGGGAAGCATGGCTTATGTAACCTTATCACAAAGGAGAAGAATCCAAAGACCCCCAAGCACAGTGTTCTTTGACTCCTCTGCCCTCTGGGGCAATGTCCCTTCTCCACCTGGCCACTGGCCTGCCCGGCTGGTACGTGCAGCTGACAATTGTGGTTCAGGACAGTGTGGAGGTAACATGTGATCTGGCCTACTTTAGGCTGCGCAGACCTTGCGGCTCCCCCTCAGCCTCTTCTCTGCTCTCTGGCTCTCCAGATCCCTCCACTATTTGTGAGGGCCATTTAGCCCTGTCCCTGGAGTGGTGGTAGGGAGTATACCACAGCCCTCACTACTGTGTTGCCTGGCTCCACTAAGGTCACCTCCTCTGGGAGCCTCCTCAGCCAGACTCTTAGCCACTTTTCTCAGGAAAGCTAGACCTGAGGCCCTGCTGCCTGACCACACTTCACTCACAGCTTTTATTTGATGTGTTATCCCATTGGTGGCACAGTGGTTAAGAGCTTGGCTGCTAACCAAAAGGTGGGCAGTTTGAATCCACCAGCAGCTCCTTGGAAACCCTACGGGGCAGTTCCACTCTGTCTTATAGGGTCGCTATGAGTCAGAATCAACTTGATGGCAACGGTTTGTATGCCACAGGAGGATACAGAGCATCCCGTATCCTCACAGAGGCCCAGACAGGAGCAGGGCCTTGGTACTCCCTGCAGTTACCTGATGCACCACCTGCCTCGTCTCTAGACGGAAGCCTGGAGAGGAGAGATCAGGACTCACATCTGATGGTTTGGCCTTTCTGTCTCTCCTTCGTCTTTCCATCGCCACCCAGAACCAGAAAACACAGGCTCTTTCTTCTCACTCCGCTCCCTGTCCCTCCACCATTGAGCAGCGAGCATCTTGGCCTGGCAACCCAAAATGGGAAGTGTAACTTCTCTGCCCTTCGGGAGATCTCCCTGAGTTAAGTCCTCCAAGCTAGGCTCTTGAGAGAATTATTTTTTAAAAATCATAAAAGGCACTTAGAAAATTTTTTAAACCACTGACCTGGCTTGGAAGGTTATGGTCTTGGTGTAGAATACTATTCTGAATGTCAGAAGCTGAATATCTCAGTATTTTTGGTTTTTTTCCATTTCTTCAGTAACAAATCCTTACCTCATCCAGGCAAATAGACGCCAAGGGGTGACTATGGATAAAGTCACTTATTTGTAAAGGAAAAAGGAAAGCACATTATTTTCTCAAAATAGTACTTTTCTAATTGCACTGTATTCGTTCAGGGATGCCCTGTTCTTCTCCTTTGTAGATTTCTAGCAACAGCTCCTTGACGTCTATATGTCAAACGCCAAGATTTATTGCCGGGGTTGATGCGCAAAATATTGAATGACCAGCTGAACAGTATCCTGATCCATGACGTGAGTGCTGAGTGTGTACAGGAAAGAAAACCAGTTAAGTCCACAGCGTTTCCTTTTCCTCTCTCCCACAGCGTGGGTCTGTACAGCTTTTGGAACATTTTACACGGGGCATCCTGAGAATCACCCCCTCGCTTGGTCCATGTTCACAATTACCTTTTTCTGCCTGGAAGGGGAGATCTGTGGAGCGTGCCTGGTGCACTTCAGATTCCAGTTCCCAAGGCGTGACTTCAAGGAACATGAAATAGCATTTCTCATTGATGTTGCAACTGCCTTTTAGTCAGGAGGTCCTTGTTCAGTGAATCAAAGTCAAAGAAGAGTCCAAACAGCAGGTGGAAGGTCCTGTCACATCTGTATACACGAGGCAGGGAAGTTGTATGGGACCCTGGAGTCAGACCTAGGTTTGAATCTTGTCTAAACCACTAGCTCGCACATTGCTTCATCTCATCTAAGCTTCAGTTTCTTCAACTATGAGTTGAAGACGACCTAATGTATATAAGATGCTTAGCACAGAAAAGTGTTGAGTAAATGTTAGCTATTAGTATAAGTGTGAATAATAATAATAATGGCACACATACATACAGGCTTTCTGATCTAAACGTTGAGCTAACGAAAGAGGCAAGAATGAAGTGCGTGTGTACAACGGGAGGAAAGGAGAGCAGTAAGGTAGGAAATTCAGTCACAGGCCACAGCCCGGTTAGCACCCAGGCAGGAGAACAAATTTTTTTAAAAATCAATAATGAGGGAAAAGAGACACACATATTAAATTTAAGAATACATAAAAATAAAATGGATCCACAGGTGTACTTGGTTGCATGACATTCCAACAGCCGAGGCTTCTCTGTCCTGTACTAGAGACGGCCCTTTTGGAGACAGTGGACATGTACCCACAGCCAGGGGTGACGAGGTAGAGGGTGAGCCGTTGAGAAAGGGAGACCTTGGCAGGATTGCCTCCGTAAGTGACAGCTGTCTTTAATGAAATAATAGCTTCAAAGAGACAGGTTATTCACAAATCATTAATAGCAAATGTTGAGACACCAGCAAGAAAAGGAAGATAATAAGATAATTAAGAGACTGTACTATTCTTTAAATGAAACACTGTCTAAGCAGAGAGGAATCAATTAAATGACTTTTCAAATCTTGCCAATTTAAGCATCCTAGGATAATTCCACTGTTTTTCAGACGTTTTCGACAGCAACCCACAGTAGGAAATGTATTATACGTCTCGACTCAGCGCGCGCACACACACACGCGCGCACACACACGCGCATGCATGCACACACGCGCACGCATGCACACACATGCACACGCACACACGCATGCACACACATGCACACGCACACACGCATGCACACACACAAGCACTCAGTAGTCTTTCATGAATCATGTTTCATGAATCATGTTTCATGAAAGAATACTGATCTTTACTATATATTTTCCTATTCTTTTTTTAAAAGAAATCCTATGGGGCAGTTCTACTCTGTCCTATAGGGTCACTGTGAGTCGGAATTGATTCATTGGCAATGGGTTTGGTTTGGTTTCTTCTCTCCCTCTTTGTCAAACCCATTTTGCCACAACAGTTTGAAAAATACAGTTCTAGCTGGTTTTTCTAATCATTTAATATTTCCATCGGTTAGTTTAACTACTCACAATAGGGATAGAATTCAGCAAAGTGCCTAAAAGAGTAGTTTCTAAGTGTGACTTTTTGTTTTTTAAGTTATTCAAGTTAAATTATTTTTAGTTTAACAGAATGATTTTTACCCAATACATGCATTGATTATAAATAATCTTGTGTATTACCAGTCGAGGTGTGACTTTTGTCTCTAGGATTCAAGAAATCATTTTCAGGGAACCTCGGTTTCCCTGTAAGCGAAATAAGGACTTAGGGGCCTGGAAGGCATGAGTAGCTAGTAACACAAGCCTCAATAGGAAAACCTGCAAGGTCTGAAGACAAGAATCATTTGTCCAGTGGAATTTATAAATTTTTACAAAATCTGCTTCTTAAACATTCCGCATCATTGTGCACCTTGGGCAATTAACCCAACAATCAAAACTACGCCTCGAAAGGGCCAAGTGTTCCTTTTTATGGCAGAGAGACCGTTTTCCCACGCAGCCGGCTCGGCGGGCACCCGCAGTCCCCCGGCCCTTCCCCGGCCTCGGGGAACTTTTCCCTCCAGTTTGGCGGAAGGTTACATTCGGGAGAAATAGTCCCTAACGTCCAGAAACTTTTCAGGGGAAAAGAGGCCGTTTGACGTGGGGGTGGGTGGCTGGCAGGGCGGCGCGTGGAGATGCCGGCGGCGGCGTCCGCGGGGCGGGAGAAGACAGCCCCGAAGGCGGGACAGCGCCACCACCACCGCCGAGCGCCCGCCGCCCTCCGCGCCTCGCCCGCCCCCCGTTCGCCGCGCCTCTGCCAGCCGCCTGCCGCCCGCCGCGCCGCCCTCCGCGCCTCTGCCAACCGCCCGCCGCCCGCCGCGCAGCCGCCTCGGCCGCCGCGCCGCCCTCCGCCCGGCCGCCGCGCCTCTGCCAGCCGCCCCCGCGCCTCGCTCTCCGCCCCTCCGCCAGCCGCCCCCGCGCCTCGCTCTCCGCCCCTCCGCCAGCCGCCCCCGCGCCTCCGCCAGCCGGCCGCCCTGCCCCGCCCTTCGCCCGCCGCGCCTCGGCCAGCCGCCCGCCTCCCGCCGCGCATTCGCCTGTTCGCCGGGAGGATTGCTGGCCGCCGGGAAGGCTGCGCCCCGGGTCTTCCGAGCTCTGGAGTGGGTTTGGGTTTTCAAGAACCGCCTTTTCTTATGGACCATTTCTTTTTGTCGTCATGATCTCCTGGCCTCAGACTGTGTTAAGGGAGCCATATTAAGAGTGCCAAAAATGAGGTGACCTGCAGGGAACCAAAAAAGCGGTTTTAATATGTATACTTACCCCTACTTCCTTTTTCTCAGATTTAGATGTAAATTACATTTTGATAGGCCCCCAGATCAGGCCCTGAAGCTCTGGCTTCTGTTCTCACTTAACACTAGGAAGGTTTGGGAATCGTTGTAGTTTTGCCAAATGGAGGCCGACTCCCCCAAAACGTCACCCTGGTAAGTAAGGAACATTTCCACGGGTGACGACTTTGAATTTTTGTCTTGTTTTAGTGAGTACGATTATACCTGGTTCAGCCCCAGGTTTAATTCAGATTATTTTTTTAAATCTCAATGGTAGGTTAATATCCTACTGGCGGTGCTGATTTATTCAGACTTACGAAGTTTTGCTTTATTGCTACGTGCATTTTGAGTATTTTTTTGCCATGGCGTCCTTAGTGGAGATGGGAAATAGCTTCTCTCTCTCGCTTATTATCTTTCTCCTGGTTGGTACTGTCAACATTTGGGGAGTGCTTACTCATTTTAGAACAGTGTTAGGGGTATCATGATTCCAGCCCCAAAAGGTTTACAAATGAGTTAGAGAACTGGATTGACATATATATACGCACACATATATATGTACATATATATATGCACACATGCAAATATATATCTCTAATAGGTTTATATATGACATAAATACATACCTAACATAAAGGAGGCCCTGGGTGCTGCAAATGGTTAATGGTCTGGGCTGCTAATGGAAAGGTTGAGTCCACCCAGAGGCACCTCGGAAGAAAGGCCTGGCAATCTACTTCCCAAAAATCAGCCATTGAAACCCTATGGAGCACAACTCTTCTCTGGCCTCCTTCCCTCCAGTTTGGTGGAAGGTTACATTCGGGGAAAATAGTTCCTAAGGCCCAGAAACTTTTCAGGGGGAAAGGGCATTTGACGTGCCTCTGGCACATATGAGATCACTGTAAGTCAGGATTGACTCAGTGGCTACTGGTTTTGTCTAACATAAAATCTTTTTTAAACAATCTGACATACCTTCTAATTTCATTAGAAATGGTGTTTAGGGTTTAGTATACATATACTCCACGCCATTCTATATACCAAAAATCTTGCTTGCAGTGTTGTGTGTTTAAGAGGATCTAAGGTATAATAAGGAGCTCTGGTGACTCCGTGGTTAAAGAGGTTGGTTGCTAACCAAAAGGTGGGCGGTCCAAATCCACCAGATGTTCTTGGACACCCTATGAGGCCGTTCTGCTTTGTTCTGTAGGGTTGTTGTCAGCATCAAATCAACTCGATACCAACAGGTTTTTGTTTGTTGTTTGTTTTTTGGTTTAGGGTTTAATAAAAAACAAACTCATTGCTGTCGACTCAATTCAAACTCATAGTAACTCTATAGGACAGACTAGAACTGCCCCATGGGATTTCCAAGGAGCAGCTGGTGGTTTGAACTGCTGACCTTTTTGTTAGCAGCCAAGCTTTTAACCACTGTGCTGCTAGGCCTCCTAGGGTATAACAGAGACTCATTAAATGATAGCTATTAGTATTAGTTAACCTGATATCTTCCAAAGTGCTTTGCACATGGCAAACACTGAATAAATGAATGAGTGTGCCATGTCCTGTGTTACACACACAGGAAAATGTCAGGATGGGACTGTCTAGCACAATGACTTCATCAGTGAAGCTTGGTGTGGAAGTAGTCATCCTTTTCCCAGATGCAGGCTTTCTTGATCTTGGAATGTGGACCACTTAAAATTTTTTAGGGGGGAAAATATGTGCCTAATTAGCTAGTAGGGCCTAACTTCTTGTCAATACGGAACTTAAGAAGTTTGTCTAAATACGGTAAAGCGAAGCTCAGTTGACGCAGATGAGGGGAAAAGATTTCTGTATTTGTTATTCAAGTTATTCATGTCAAAAGAGATTGGTGGGCCCTTGATTCCATGACATCATTCATTAGGAGAGTTTGTGCTGGGAGCGTTACAAGTCACATGATTCCACGGAGGAATTGATTATAACAGAATTGCCTTTGTGTTTCTGCCCTCAGCCATATTCCTTTTCAGTATGTTTGGGAAAGACTGAAGCAGAACATGGAGATCTAGTTTATTTTAATGCTGGAAGACTGCTAAGCAGTAAAAAACGTGTGGAAGAGATTTACCAGGCTGTTTCCTTAAAGACTTCAGTGAATTAATCGAAAAGGTCCTGAGAAATACAACATGCCAGACCCCTTCTGGCTCATAAGATTGTACTTTCTTACTGATGGGACGTGACAGCTGAGCATGGTGCATGGAACCCTGCAGGGGAATAAAACAAGCGGTGCTAATTTGTTCAAAGATGCGTAGGTGTCCACACTGGAGCTGGCCATGACAATGGCGTCAGCTGAGCGCCGCGTGTGTTACCTTTCGCTCAAACACCTTGGGCACGGTAGAAGCATAGACTTTGACAAGGTGCCAGGCGATTTGGTGAAAATGAAGTCACAGCTTCAGAAGAGAGTCCCAGATTTTGATGTGCAGGTACCACGTTTTGCTGGCTGCTCTCAGGACGTAAGTCTTAGGATGCTTCTCAGTTATCAAGCCATGTCTGTGCCACTGAGCTTCCAGAGCCATTGACTGAGCTGAAAGTGAACTGTGCTCAGGAGAAGGCGAAAATGTGGCCAAATTCTGGGCAAATGTTTGCGTCTAGCTGGTTTAGAAAGTACATTCCTCGGCATGGGAAAGCTGAAATAGGAGGCAAAAGCCATCGTCATTAATATATACCTGTAGTCAGAGACTGAATGTGCATTGGCTGAATATCATTTATTTATTCATTCAACACGTACTAGGCCTTGGAGGTACCTCAGTTCTTATGGTCTATAGCAACACTGTCCAACAGGAATAAAATGCAAGCCACATATGTAATTTTAAATTTCCTCTTAGCCATATTAAAAAAATAAAACGAAACAGATAAAGTTGATTTTAATAACATATTTAAGCAAATATCGTTTTAATGGTAATCAACATATAGATTATTAATAAGATACTTTACATTCTTCTTCAAATTAAGGGTTTGAAATTCACTGTGCATTTTATCCCTTACAGCACATCTGAATTCGCTCTAGCTACGTTTCAAGTACTCAAAAGCACATGTGACTATGGGGACCATACCAGACAGCCCAGGTCTGGAGAGAAAAACAAATACGTCAACAGGCAATTTCAGTTCCGTGGGATAAAGGGTTTGGTGAGAGAAGTATAAGGTACAATAAGAGCATGTAAAAGGGGCTAAGTCTCTTCAATTCTTCTCCTAAAAATCCCTTAATTCTGTCTGCTTCTCTGCATCCTTCCAGCCACCACCTCATCCAAGCCAGCACCATCTCTCTCCTAGACTTCCATGATGGTCTGTGAAATTATCTACCGGGGCCATCCATGCTCCTCTGCAGCTAGAGTGATCTTTTAAAAGTGCACATCTGAGAACGACCGTATGAGTCAGGGATCCCAATCCTAGGTATGTCCCAAAAGAATTGAAAGCAGGAACACAAACAGAAATCTGTACACCAGTGTTCACTGCAGCACTATTCACAATAGCCAAAAGGTGGAAATAACCAAAATGTCCCTCAACGGATGAATGGATAAACAAAATGTGTATACACCCAGTGGAATATTACTCGGCGGTAAAGAGAGAGGAAATCTTAATGCATGCCACAACGTGGATGCGTTGAGAACATCATGCTGAGCGAAATCCATCAGTCACAGAAGGACGAATCCTGTATAATCTCACTGACATGAAGTAGGCAAATGCATAGAAACCCAAGTTTATTAGTGGTTACCTGGGTGGGAGGAAGGGGAAGGGGAAGCTATGGCTTAGGGGACACTGAGTTTCTGTTAATGGTGGTGGGATGATTTGGAAAAGGATAGCAAGAATCGTTGCACAGCTTGAAGAATGTAATCAGTGTAACGAATTGTGTACGTAAAAGTTGAACTCGCAAATGTTTTGTTATGTATATTTTTACCACATACACAAGCTTCTAGAAATACCAAAAAAAAAACCCAAACCCGTTGCCGTGCATTTGATTCCAACTCAGAGTGAACCAAAAGGACAGAGTAGAACTGCCCCATGGGTCTTCCAAGGAGAACATGGAAAAAAAAAAAAAAAAAGCACATCTGATCAAGTCATTCCCTGCTTTAGACCTTAAATATATGATGAACGCGCATTGAAGAAATGCCAGACGTCGGACATAAAGCACCTGGGACAAGGCGTCTCCTCACTACAGTGAGTCCTCCCTACCTCCTCCTTTATCTCTCGTCTCTGCTGCTTTCTTTCCTCGCTGCTTCCTTTTTTTGGGTCTGCGTCTGACCCTCTCCTCCATATCATCTATCAGTCTCTTACCATCTGAAATTGTTTTCTTCTTTCTTGACTTCCACTTTGCACTTTCTTTTTTTTCTTCTTTCCTGGTTTAGTTAACCACAATATACCCTTTGCTGTCGAGTCGATTCCGACTCATAGCGACCCTATAGGACAGAGCAGAACTGCCCCGTATGGTTTCCAAAGAGCAGCTAGGGGATTCGAACCGCCGACCTCTTGGTTAGCAGCTCTAACTCTTAACCGCTGTGCCACCAGGGCTCCAACTATAATATAGAATTTAAGTAGATTTAAAATTTTGTTACAGTTATTCCTG
Source organism: Dugong dugon (assembly GCA_030035585.1). Classification (NCBI taxonomy): domain Eukaryota; kingdom Metazoa; phylum Chordata; class Mammalia; order Sirenia; family Dugongidae; genus Dugong; species Dugong dugon. The sequence goes on along the minus strand of CM057462.1, from coordinate 195,851,159 downwards.
TGTTCCAAGTTCTTAATTTAAAAACCAGAAGAGCTTGACCTTTCATCAGGATTAAATTAAGATGCTTTTTATTTCGTCATGGTCCTCAAATAACTTTCCTTGTGAATTGGAGTGCTTCTATAGAAAAATACATACTATCTGCTCCTTTTGGGGAGGAAAACTATCCCCTTCGCCATTGCCTAAAGAAGAAAATGGTGCCATGACTCACAGGATCATTTAGTGATTTGAAAGAAGAAGAAGAACCCAGGCTCCTGCCCACTGGGTAGATCCCTGCTGCCTCCTGGCATAGGGCAGTGAGGCAGGTTAATTCTTCTGTGTCTTTACAGGTCAATAAATAAATGAAACACCTAATCAGATAAACCTTCTGGGTAGCTGACAGCTGACAGTTTCCTTAACTTTGCACACTTTCTTTGAAGGACCAGTTCTCTTGCTTGAAGGAACAGCCGACCCAGGCATATGGGTGTTTCCTCTTAGGTCTGAGAGAGTGGGTTTCTGACCCTCTGCAAACTCAGCTTTCTGTTTATGTCTCAGACATAGTATACAACTCTGCTCATTGCCAACACTCGTTCTCACCTCCTCTGAAAGCAAGGAGAGATTCTGAAAGTCCAGAAAGACTAAAGGAAGTTGTCGTTCAAGAAGGCCTTGCTGCTGTCAAGACACAGTGAATACTAACACAAAACAAGTGAGGGGAGATCTTCGGCTAGAAGACACATCTCTGTGCAGAAAAGACTCCTCTCCTCCCAGGTTTGGCTTGAGGGTGGGCCTGCCCCCAGAAAGGCTCGACATTCGGATCCAGAATCCACATTTGTAGAGCAGCTACTACATACCAGCCGATTCATAGAAATCTGCCTATTACACCATTTTAATGTTTGTACCCAAGAGAAACTCGTCACTTTTTTCCAAAATGGAATCTCATCCTGATGTGAAATCCTGCAGAGGGAGGGCCACCTTCAGAAATACTTTGGTATTAAGGTACTGTCTTAGTTATCTAGTGCGGTTAAGACAGAAATAGCACAAGTAGATGGCTTTAACAAATGAAAATTTTATTCTCTCACAGTCTAGGAGTCTAGAAGTCCAAATTCAGGGTGCCTGTTCTCTGGGAAGACCTTCTGTAGAGAAACTCTGTCGGTTCTGGGGGAAGGTCCTTCCACCTTCCCCTGGTCTAGGAACTTCTCAGCACAGGGACCCAGGGTCCAAAGGACACACTCTGCTCCTGGCATTTCTTTCTTGGTGGTATGAGATCCCTCTCCTCTCTGCTCAGTTCTCTCCTTGTATCTCAAAAGAGATTGACTCACGATACAACCTAATCTTGTAGATTGAGTCCTGCCTCAGTTATGTTAAACTGCCTCTAATCCTGCCTCACTAACATCATAGGGGTTAGGATTTACAACACAGAGGAAAATTACCTCAGATCACAAAGTGGTGGACAGCCATGTGATACTGGGAATCATGGCCTCGCCAAATTGATATACATTTTTGGGGGACACAATTCAGTCCATAACAGGTACCTCACCCACTGGGACATTTTTCCTATCTTTGGCTGTTGCTCCATGAACATCCTGAGCCCATTTCCCCCATTCCATCTTAACAGCTTGCTCTTAACCTCTCACTACAAAAATTTACCAAGCATTTCTTTCTGAATAGAGTTAGTCTTGTGAAAAATAATACAAGCGTGTTGTACTAGTTACCAGACCGGTTGCTGTTGAGTCAATTCCGACTTGTAGTGACCCTAGAGGACAGAGGAGAACTGGCCCCACTGGGTTTCCAAGGAGCGGCCGGTGGATTCAAACTATGGAGCTTTTGGTTAGCAGCCGAGCTCTTAACCACTGCACCTCCAGGGCTCCACTGTATTAGTTAGGATGGACAAATTGCTATAACAAATAGACCCAAATAAGAATGGTGGCTCTAATTCAATAGAAGTTTATTTCTTGCTTCTTGGGTGGGAGGGCAACCCTCCTCTATGCAGCCAGGCATGGACCTTCATTAACCCAGCTTAATGAATGCCTATCATGCAAAAGGAGGCTTGGTGGCGCAGTGGTTAAGAGCTCACGGCTGCTAATCAAAAGGTTGGCAGTTTGACTCTACCAGTGCTCTTTGGAAACCCTACAGGGCAGTTCTACCCTGTCCTATAGGGTCGCCAGCAGTCGGAATCAACTTGACGGCAGTGGATATCAAGCAAACAGCACGGAGGAGCACACATGGGGTTTTTTTGCAGGCCTGGGAGTGGGATACATCACCCAAAATGTGCTCCATGGACTAGGGTCAGGTCACAGTTTATCACTGGTCCATGACCAGTTAAGTACAGAAATTAAGAGTAAGCTTTTAGAAACTTTTATAGCAATTTTTACAGATTTTAGTGTGTGGAATCTAGAATAAAAAAAAAAAATCTGGGCTTGTAGTTTATATGTATTCATTCTTTTGGAGTCCTTGGGTGGTGCAAATGGTTAACACGCTTGGCTGTTAACCGACAGGTTGGAGGTTCTAGTCTGCCCAGAGGTGCCTTGGAAGAAAGGCCTGGTGGTCTATTTCCGAAAAGAATCAGCCATCGAAAACCCTATGAGCACAGTTCTACTCTGACACACATCGGGTCCCATGAGTAGGAGTTGACTTGATGGCAACTGGTTCATGTGGTTTCTGGTGAATAGTTGGTACTCAGTCAATATTTGTCATGTGAATGCATAAAGCATTTTAAACTTTTGATCCAGCAAGATGATTGGAGACTCTCTTGTCTGTTCCCTGTCTGAGAACAAAGGGTTTGAAGAAGATAGGACAAGAATTTGAGACAGCAACAGAAGGAGCTAAAGTAAGACCTCAGGAAGACTGTCAAATGGGAAGGCTCTGAAATGTAGGATGGGGCATCTCAATGCCTGGAGAGGGGAGATTGCTAGCTGCTTATTCAATAGCCAATGTTTCATTCTTCCTTACTAACAGAGCCCTTATATTACTGAAGGTGCTGTTATGGATTGAATTGTGTCCCCCAAAAATATGTGTTGTAAATTCTAACCCCTATACCTGTGGTTATAACCCCGTTTGAGAATGGAGTTTCTTTGTTACGTTAATGAGACATTAGTGTAGGGTGTGTCTTAAATCCATCTCTTCTGAGATATAAAAGAGCAGATTAAGCAAGCAAGCAGAAACAACCAAAAAAAACCAAACCTGTTGCTCTCGAGTCGATTCCGACTCCCAGTGATCCTGTAGGAGAAAGCAGAACTGCTCTGTAGGGTTTCCAAGGAGCGGCTGGTAGATTCAAACTGCTGACCTTTTGGTTAGCAGCTGAGCTCTTAGCCAGTGTACCACCAGGGCTCCAAGCAGACACAAAGGGAGGGGAAAATCCATGCCACATGATCACCAAGGGCCTTCCCCCAGAGCAAGACAGACAGAGCCTTCCCCTAGAGCCCGTGCCCTGAATTCAGACTTCTAGCCTCCTAAACTGTGAGAAAATAAATTTCTGTTCGTTATAACTAAAACAGGTGGCAATGTACCCAGCTGCAAAACCATGTCTCTCAGAGCCCCCAGCTGTAGATAGGAACAGCAATGAGAAGTAGGTGGGAGTCTTTGGGCGGAGCTTCTTAGAAAGCTCTGTGAAGGGAGCTGACTATGAGTTTGAATCCTCCTGACGGCGGTGGTTTGGTTTTTTGGCTTTTTGACTTAACTCACTTAGTTTTTTTTACCTTGGCCTCTTCCTCATTCCCACTGCCCAGAACATGGATGTGGTGTGTCTGCAGTTACAAATGCTGTCTCACAACCAGGAGGCAACCTTGAGAGTGGGAACCCTGAGCAAAGCAGAGCAGAGAGCTAGAAGGGGCCTAGTGAGGGCCCTAGCGAGATGAGCTCGCCCTTCCAGCACTGGCTTGCCCTTTGAAACTTCTTCCACAGGAGAGAGAGGGGGAAAAAAAAAAAAAACCTTTCAGTTTCTTTAAGCTACTATTATTTAGATTTTCTGTTTTATGGAGCCAAACCTAATCCTAACTGATACAAGGGGGATAGTTACAAAACGTTTTCATTTGTTGAGTATTTCATAGATATTTACTCTTTTTAGTCTCCATGACTAAAGTGTGTGACATCTCATGTTCTTTAGACATGTTATCAGGAGGAACCGGTCCCTGGAGAAGGACATCACGCTTGGTAAAGTAGAGGGTCAGTGAAAAAGTGGAAGACCCTCAGTGAGATGGATTGACACGGTGGCTGCAACAATGGGTTCAAGCATAACAACAATTGTGAGGATGGCGCAGGACCGGGCAGCGCTTTGTTGTGTTGTACGTGGGGTTGGTATGAGTCGGAACTGACACAACGGTACCTAACAACAACAACAGTCTTCGTGACGGTGCTGCAGAGGTTGGCCAGATTGCTCCTAGCATGCTCTGTGTCACTGGGTAAGTTACTTCACTTCTCTGTGCTGCAGTTTCCTCATCTGTAAAATGAAGATAGTAATAGCACCTTCTCAAAGAGTTGAAGATCGAACAAGTTCATACCTGTAAAGTATTAATACTTAGAACTGTGCTTGGCACATAGTAAGTGCTCCATGTTGTCTATTACCATATTAGCAATACCATGATCATATTCAGAGGCCTGACTATAGCTCAGAAAGCTTCAGTAATTTATTTAAAGTCATATAGCTAGTAAGTGGTAGAGCCAAGATTCCTATCCAGGCTGGTCTGACTCTTGAAACTGTGCCTTTCCCAACTCTTCAGACAAAGATTAGACTGGACTATGGGACATAAAATGATACTTGTTAAGAGAGTGCTTCTTAGCTCAAGTAGATACATGAGACTAAATGGGCAGCTTCTGTCCGGAGGAGAGATGAGAGCAGAGGGGTCAGGAGCTGGTTGAATGGACATGAGGAATCTGGTGGAAAGGAGGAGTGTGCTGTCACAGTACGGGGAGAGCAATTAGGGTCACATAACAATGTATGTATAAATTTTTGTATAAGACACTAACTTGAAATAAAAACTTTCACTTAAACTACAACAATAAACAGAAAAAAAAAAAACCTGTGCCTTTCCCACTACATCCCGGGAGCACCCAGTGTGGATAGACTGCTGCAGGGCGGGGGATCCCAAGGCCTGACCATGAATTAAATCTTGGTTTTTGTTCTGTGTAACTATTTCCAATGGAAAGAGTGTCCCTGTTGCCCTCTTGTGGCCACAGGACTCACTGTGAGCTCTTGGGCCATCAGTGAGTAAAGAAGGAAGTCAAGTGTTTGAGAACGTAGAGACTTGTTGCTTTTGGTGATGGGAAAAGAGGCGTCGAGTACGGAAGTAGTGAGCACAGCATAGCTATAGTAAAGATGAGTGTCTGAGCACAGATAGAAGGGTATAGACGCAATGAAAGAGAATGCTGACAAATTGTGATGAATGCAGATGTCAGTGAACAATCTGTGTGAAAAGAATTCATTGGGGGATATGCAATTTTGCAATAACGGTAATAACAACTAAAAATATGCGTGTGGTTACACAGATATGGATGCACGTTCAGGAAGGCATATATGAATATACAGATGTGCGTATATAGGTATAGCTGGAGGCATATGTATATATGCGTATAAACGTTTCTATGTGTTGCGTATATTTTCAGATGTAAAACCACATGGGGGGCACAGTTATAGATACTTACTAGACATAACCAAACACCTCACGGGATTGGTTCACTGGGTTTGAGGGCTTAGGACCATAGTCTCGTGAGGCAACTCGGTCAATTGGCATGAATAGTCCATAAAGACAATATTCTACATCCTAGTTTGGTAAGTAGCATCTGGGGTCTTAAAAGCTTTCGAAAACCAAAGACACAAGGAAAATATTAGCCCAAACGACTGGAGGACCACATGAACACGACCTCCACCAGAAGAACTAGATGGTGCCCGGCTACCACCACCGATTGCTCTGACAGGGATCACAATAGAGAGCCCCGGACAGAGCGGGAGAAAAATGTAGAACAAAATTCAAATTCACAAAAAAAGACCAGACTTACTGGTCTGACAGAGACTGGAGACTGGAGGAACCCCCCGAGACTATGGCCCCCAGACACCCTGCAACTCAGATCGGAAGCCACTCCCAAAGCCCACTTTTCAGCCAAGGATTAGACAGGCCTAAGAAACAAACAATAACACATGTGAGGAACGTGCTTCTTAGTTCAATCAAGTATATGAGACCAAATGGGCAACTTCTGCCCAAAAGCAGGATGAGAAGGTAGGAAGGGACAGGAGAACTGGACCAATGGACATGGGGAACCATGGGGTGGAAAGGAGGAGAGTGCTGTCACGTTGAAGGGATTTAACCAATGTCACAAAACAATTAGTGTATAAATTTTTGAATGGGAAACTAACTTGTGCTGTAAACTTTCACCTAAAACAAAATAAAATTATATTAAAAAAAAGCTTATGAGTGGCCATACAACTATTGGTCTGTACTCCTCTGGAGCAAAAGAGAAAGAAGGAAACCAAAGATGTAAAGAAGAAACTAATCTGTAGAACTGATAGTCTACAGAAACAATGGCCTCACTTACCCTGAGACCAGAAGAACTAGATGGTGCCCGGCTCTACTACCGACTGTTCTGACCAGGGGCTCAGTAGGCGGTCCTGGATAAAATGAGAGAAAAATGTAGAACAAAACTTAAGGAAAAAAAAGGCCAGACTTACTGGACTCATACAGACTAGACGAACCCCCGAGATTATCACCCTGGGATACAATTTAAACTTGGAACTCAAACCCTCCCACAGGTTACCTTTCAGCCAAATGACAGATTGACCCATAAAATAGGATGACCTGTGAGTACTGTATTCCTCTAAATAATCATCTAAATGAAACCAGATGGTAACATTTTCCCCAGACCAAAGACGAGAGTGTAAGAGGGGACAGGAAAGCTAGATTAAGGGAAGCAGAACAATCAAAATGTAAATAATGAGAAAGCTGATATATTGTGAAAAATGTATCCACTGTCACTGAACAATATGTATAGAAATGGTTAAATGTGAATCTAAATTGCTGTGTCAACTTTTACCAAAAACACAATAAAATATTTTTTAAAAAAATTGACAGAAGATAGTTGTTATATGGCCATCTAAAAAAGAACTCAAAATAAGGTGATCTTTAGACTGTATTTACTGGAGTTTTCTCATAGTGGAGGGGGAAAAAAAAAAAAACATTGCCATCCAGTCGATTCTGACTCATAGAGACCCTATAGGACAGAGTAGAACTGCCCCGTAGAGTTTCCAAGGAGCGGCTGGTGGATTTGAACTGCCGACCTTTTGGTTAGCAGCCAAACGCTTAAACTACTGGGACACCAGGGCTCCATAGTGGAGAAAAGGCGTATTGAAATATAAATTTACTACATTTACTAATTGTTTTCCTCTATGGAAATGTGTTAAATGTAATTAAAATGACAGATTCCTAAAAAAAAAAAAAAAAGGAGGCCAGAAAAGAAGGGCTAAAGTCATCAAAGGGTTAACTTGACTCCTCTGTGAAAAAAGACACGGTTTTCAAGAAAAAAGGAGGCAACTAGCAAGTTTAAGGGAACCAGACTTAGTTCAGTGCCAGACTTCCCAGTCCCAAGTCCATTCCCAAGGCCAGGTGTGTTCAGCCTCCCATAAAAATGAGGCCCAGAAAACTTGTTAGACAGTTGGTAAGACTTTCTTAAGCATGGGGTTCTCGAGAGATATTGTCCCCTCCCTCAAGGAGCTTACAGTATAATTAATTCATTGAGCAATCGACAGGCAGAACTGTACATGCACTTTTCTTTCTTTTTTTTCCCCTCAATACCCTATCTTTGGAGATCTGTTCTTGGAGTCAGACTGTCTGGGTTCGCATACCGATTCTGTTACTTACTGTGTGACCTTAAGTAAGTTATTTAGCCTCTTCGTGCTTTAGTTTCCTCACTTAAAATGGAGAGTGATAATACTACCTACCTTGTAAGGTCATTATGAAGATTAATGAGGTAATACTTTTAATTAGAACTGTGCTTAGCATATAGTAACCAAAAAAAAAAAAAGAAAACCAAACCCATTGCCATCGAATTGATTCCGACTCATAGTGACCCTAAAGGACAGAGGAGAACTGCCCCATAGGGTTTCCAAGGAGCGGCTGGTGGATTTGAACTGCCCACCCTTTGGTTAGCAGCCTGAACGCTTAACCACTGCGCCACCAGGGTTCCAGCACAGGGTATGTGCCTAAGTATTTGTTGAGGTGTTGATGGTTCAGTGGAAGAATTCTCACCTCCATGTGGGAGACCTGGCTTCTACTCCCAGCCAATGGACCTTATGTGCAGCCACCACACCTGTTTCAGTGACGGCTTGTGTGTTTTGAAAATCAGCCAGTGAAAACCCTGTGGATCACAATGGTCCAGTCCCCAACCGATCATGGGGATGGTGAAGGACCAGACAGCATTTTGTGCTGTTGTGCGTGGGACTGCCATGAGTCGAGGGCTGGTCTGATGGCAGCTAACAGCAATAAATCTTTGTTAAATAAAATAAATATACAATTAGAGATTTATAAAAAACAATGAAATACTCGGTGTGTGGTAAGAATTCAGAAAGGGAAAAATCATAGGAATACAGAAATCAGAAGGGTTTCACCCAAGTAGTGAGGCTTTAAACAATGGGCAGGATTTGGGGGAACACAGAGTAAATGACCTGGTCAGGAGATCAACAGGCAAAGGTGTGGAGGCAGAAACTGGCACAGCACAGAGGCAGATGGGGTGGGGAGTGAGAAGAGATGGTGTAAAAATGGCACGGGGCAGCATTTGACCTCCTCTAACTTCACAAGGGGAAAGGAGAGTCAGAATCAACAGCTCAAAGGCTGATTCCTGTGAGGTGGAGGTCAGACAGGCCTCTTCTCTCCGCTGTCTTTATAAATTCTGACACCAACCGTCCCTCCCACGACACTCTCTACTTCTCTGCTGGGTTCGATAATTCATTCCAATGGCCACACAGAACTCACAGACAATACTCACGATTATGGGTTTATTAGGGAAGTAACAGGTTACAATTCAGGTTCAGGAATGCTCAGGATATGGTTCTTCCATCAGGCCAGCCTCTTCGCAGCGCTGCTCACAGGCAGGCCTCTCTCTGGCCCTCTGCCTCTACCCTGTTCAGGCAAGTGTTACAGAGCTCTTTTAGCAATGCTGATAAGTACCCAGAGGTGCCCTACTCTGCCAGTAAGCCTTGGCCTGAAGACGCTCAGTCTAGCTCTGTGGGTCAGCAAACCTAGCTCCACCAAGTGCCCGGAGGCACCCTACTCTGCCAGCAAGCCTCCAGTCCAAAGGCACTCAGCTTTCTCTCTCGGTGGGCCAGGAAGTCCACTGCACAGTCTCCTGCTGGTCCCTACTGCAGCCATTTCTCGGCCACCACTTCTCACTGTCTTGTGTTACAACTCTGTCTGTCTGTGTCTCTCTCAGTCTCCTGGTTCCAGGAACTTCTCAGCACAGCGATCCAGGGTCCGAAGGACACGCTCCACTCTTGGCTGTCCTTCCTTGGTGGTGGTGGGATTCTCTCCTTCCTGCCTCTCGGATGGCTCGTTTCAAGCCCAGCGGGTTGGCAAAACTGCCCAATCCCCTTGGTGGGCCACACTTACCATATTTGCACAGTCCCACCTGGTCACTTGAGTATATTCCATCTGAATTTAGAGACCATCTCAAGAACAGATTTGACAGCTAATGACTGAAGACCAGACGAGTTGTGGAATGACATCAAGGACATCATACATGAAGAAAGCAAGAGGTCATTAAAAAGACAGGAAAAAAAGAAAAGACCAAAATGGATGTCAGAAGAGACTCTGAAACTTGCTCTTGAACATCGAGTAGCTAAACAGAATGGAAGAAGTGATGAAGTAAAAGAACTGAATGGAAGATTTCAAAGGGCAGCTCGAGAAGACAAAGAAAAGTATTATAATGACATGTGCAAAGAGCTGGAGATAGAAAACCGGAAGGGAAGAACATGCTTGGCATTTCTCAAGCTGAAAGAACTGAAGAAAAAATTCAAGCCTTGAGTTGCAATAGTGAAGGATTCTCTGGGGAAAATAGTAAACGACACAGGAAGCATACAAAGAAGAGGGAAGGAATACACAGAGTCATTATACCAAAAAGAACTGGTCAACGTTCAACCATTTCAAGAGGTAGCATATGATCAGGAACCAGTGGTACGGAAGGAAGAAGTCCAAGCTGCACTGAAGGCACTGGCGAAAAACAAGGCTCCTGGAGCTGACGGACTATCAACTGAGATGTTTCAACAAACGAATGCAGCACTGGAAGTGCTCACTCGTCTATGCCAAGAAATTTGGAAGACAGCTACCTGGCCAACTGATTGGAAGAGATCCATATTTATGCCTATTCCCAAGAAAGGTGATCCAACCGAATGCGGAAGTTATTAAACAATATCATTAATACCACATACAAGTAAAATTTTGCTGAGGGTCATTCAAAAGCAGCTGCGGCAGTATATCAACAGGGAATTGCCAGAAATTCAGGCCGATTCAGAAGAGGACATGGAACCAGGGTTGTCATTGCTGATGTCAGATGGATCCTGGCTGAAAGCCGAGAATATCAGAAAGATGTTTACCTGTGTTTTATTGACTATGCAAAGGCATTCAAGTGTGTGGATGATAACAAACTATGGATAACATTGCGAAGAATGGGAAATCCAGAACACTTAATTGTGCTCATGAGGAACCTGTACCTAGATCAAGAGGCAGTTGTTCGAACAGAACAAGGGGGACTTCACAGTTTAAAGTCAGGAAAGGTGTGTGTCAGGGTTGTATCTTTTCACCATACCTATTCAATTTGTATGCTGAGCAAATAATCCAAGAAGCTGGACTATATGAAGAAGAACAGGGCATTAGGATTGGAGGAAGACTCATTAACAACCTGCGTTATACAGATGGCACAACCTTGCTTGCTGAAAGTGAAGAAGACTTGAAGCACTTACTGATGAAGATCAAAGACCACAGCCTTCCGTATGGATTACACCTCAACATAAAGAAAACAGAAATCCTTACAACTGGACCAATAAGCAACATCATGATAAATGGAGAAAAGATTAAAATTGTCGAGGATTTCATTTTACTTGGATCCACGATCAACCCCCATGGAAGCAGCAGTCAAGAAATCAAAAGATGCATTTCATTGGGCAAATCTGCTGCAAAAGACCTCTTTAAAGTGTTGAAAAGCAAAGATGTCGCCTTAAAGGCTAAGTGCGCCTGACCCAAGCCATGGTGTTTTCAATCGCATCATATGCGTGTGAAAGTCGGACAATGAATTAAGGAAGACTGAAGAATTGACGCCTTTGAATTGGCGTTGGCGAAGAGTATTGAATATACCACGGACTGCCAAAAGAATGAACAGCTCTGTCTTGGGAGGAGTACAACCAGGATGCTCCTTGGAAGCAAGGATGGCGAGACTACGTCTTACATACTTTGAACATGTTGTCAGGAGGGATCGGTCCCTGGAGAAGGGCATCATGCTTGATAAAGTCCAGGGTCAGCAAGGAAGAGGAAGACCCTCAGCGAGATGGATTGACACAGTGGCTGCAACAATGGGCTCAAGCATAGCAGCAATAGTGAGGATGGTGCGGGACCCGGCAGTGTTTCGTTCTATAGTACGTGGGGTCACTATGAGTCAGAAGTGACTCAGCGGCACCTAGCAACAACAACAACCTAGTCACTTGGGTGGGAGTTACGAGACCATGGCGAGAAAGGCCACACAAAAGTGATCCATCGCACCACAGATGGCCAGACAGTGGGATTGGAGTTGGGAAGTAGGGAAAGATAAGGTTGGTTGTGGCCTGATGATGTAAGACTTTGAAAGCTAGATCCGCTGTAATGGAGAACTGTTGAGACTTTTCAGAGGGAAATGACATGATGACAGTGATGTTTAGGAAGAGTTATCGGGCCGTGGTTTCTGGAAAGATTGGAAAGGAGAAAAGATTAGAAGAAGGGAGGACAGTTAGGAGGTAGTTACAGTAATTCAAACTTGAGGTGGTGAGGAACTAATTTAATGTTGCACTAGACATGGAGAAGATGAGGGGAATCTGAGAGATAGAAGGTTTAAAATTTATTTTTGGAAAATAAAAGCAAGATACACTTAGAGAAAAAAAATTGAATAGCACGTAAGGTATAAAGTGAAAAAAGTCTGCCTTCTCTTCCCTAGCCCCATACTGACCCTAGAAAGATAACCACTCTTAACAGTTTCTTTCATATTTCAAACAAGTTTGAAGCATAAAAAAAGCAAACCAAATTTGTTGTCATGGAGTCCATTCTGACTCACAGTGACCCCGTGTGTTACAGAGTAGAACAGCCCCATAGGGTTTTCAGGATGTGATCTTGAGAAGCAGATGGCCAGGACTTTCTTCTGAGGCACTCCTGGGTGAGTTCAAACCTTTCAGTCAGTAGTCTAATGCTTAACTGCGTCACCCAGGGACTCTAGTTTGACATATATACCTATACATACATATATATGTGTGTGTGTGTATATATATATGTGTGTATATATATGTATGGAGCCCTGGTGGCTCAGTGGTTAAGAGCTCGGCTGTTAACCAAAAGGTCAGCGGTTTGAATCTACCAGCTGGAAACCCTATGGGGCTATAGGGTTGCTGTGAGTCAGAATCGACTCAGGAGCAATGGGTTTGGTTGGGTTTGGTACATATATGTATGTATGTATACATAGAGAGAGAGTGAGCATGCGTAAGCAAGAACGAGCCAGCTTCATGGGTGTGAGATCCTTGCAGTCCTACAGGGCCGTGCCATCAGAAGGGCCCCTGAGTTTGGCTTCATGCTCTGCTGTTGCTGCCTTGCAATTTTTAATTTTTGAACACGTGGCCCTACATTTTCATTTTGCAATGGGCTTAGCAAAAGTATGTAGCTGGTCCTGTATACGTACATAAAATTTGTAATTTCATAAATGAGATCATAGTATACATGCTATTCTGCATTTTTATTTTATTTATTTATTTATCTATTTTTACTCAATATCCTATCTTTGGAGATCTTTTCGTATTGGCACATATAGATCTCCTTCCTTTTAACATCCATGGTATAGAAGTATCAATTTATTTCTCAAGTCTCCTATGGATGGACATTACTTTGTTTATGGATTTTTGCTTTTAGAAGTGATGCTGAAAGAGCCATCCTTGTATACGTGTACTTCGGTATGCCTTGGGGTTACACTGATGGGGCGTTATACTAGTAGCGGAATTGCTAAGTCAAAAGACGTTGGCATTTAAAATTATTAGGTATTGCTATGCTGCTCTTTAAAAAGTTTACACTAATTTTCAGTCCTACCAAGAATATTTGAGAATACCTGTTTTCTCACAGCTTGTCAATTCTGGAGATTTTCAAACTTCAGAACATCTTTGCAAATCTGATCGGCAAAAAACGGCATTTCGTAGTTGTTTTAACTGCATTTATTTCATTGCGTGTAGGTTAGACACTTTTTCTATGTTTATTTATAGCTTACTTTGTGTTTCTGTTCTCATGAATTGCCTGTTGATTCATTTTCCTATCAGATGGTTATCTTCAGTATTTCTTTATCTGAATTAAAGAAAGTAGTCATGTGTCTATCGTATGAGTTCGAGTTTCCCTGGCTTACCATATTTTTATTTCATTTACAGTATTTTTTCCCTATAAAGAAACAAAGCTTTTAATTTTATAACTAAAACTTTCGCATGAGGGATATTTTGAATTCTAATCAACAGAACTTAATTATAGCTTACATAGCAAGGGCAGGGGAGATTGTGACCAGTTGCTGTGGAATTGATTTTGACTCATGACAATCCCAAGCGTGTCAGAGTAAAATTTTGTTCTACAGGGTTGTAAAAATGGCAGTACAGGGGCATCTGACCTCCTCTAACTTCAGGAGGGGAAGGAGAGAGAATCACATCAGCATCAGCCCAAAGCTGATTTCTATGAAGAAGAGGTCAGACGTACCTCCTTTCTCCAGACTTTTTACCAGGTCTGACACCAGCCACCTCTCCCACAGCACTCTTCTACTTCTCTGTTGGGTTCCATAATTCATTGCAATAGCCACGCAGAACTCAGTCACTACTCACAATGATGGGGTTTCTTAGGGAAGTAACAGGTTACAATTCAGGATCAGGAAGGACTCAGGATACAGTTCTTCCATCAGGACAGCCTCTTCCCAGCTGTGTTTGCAGGCAGGTCTCTCTCTGGCCCTCGGCCTCTCAGTTCCTTGGCCCCTCAGCCCTTGGCCTGGCTTCTGCCCTGCTTGACAAGTGTTACAAAGCTCTTTAGCTCCACTGAAAGCAGCCTGGGGCACCCCATTCTGCCAGTAAGCCTTGGCCTGAAGGTGCTCAGTTTTCTTGCTGCGTGGATCAACACACACACTGTAGCTGCCTTGCTCAGTGGGCCAGAAAATCCACTGTGCCGTCTTGCACTGGTCCCCTGGTTCTGCTGCTGCCGTTGTTCTGCTGCTTCTCAGTGTCTCTGGTATTACAGCTCACTTTCTGTCTCCTGGGTCTAGAGGTTCTCAGCACAGGGACCCCAGGTCCAAAGGATGTGCTTCACTCCTATTTCTTCTTCTTGGTGGTAAGGTAATGAGGTCCCCCTCATTTTGAGTGTAAGCATACTCATGGTAGCATGTAAGCCAGCCACTTTATGCCTTTGTTTCCCCTCATTTTACATAGCCAATTTCTAAATTGCCCTTCCCTCTCAAATCAGTACTCTGAGGAGAAAAGCATGTTCTTTGATCTAAAGAATCTTCTGTTCAGGCTGGAACTTTGAGTATCTACATTTGTAAGCAAAGTCCAATCCAGAGCAAGCCATCAAATTGCAGCAATCTACACCAGTTCACGGTGTCAAACATCTCTCTCTCTTCACTGGTCAGTTCATCCCTAGCCCCTGTGGGCTAGGTCAATGGGTACTAGCCATAGGTTCAGGAGTCCACACACCCTCCTGTACTTCAGACCAGCCAGCCTTTCTTATCCCTAGCCCCCGTGGTCTAGGTCAGTGGGTGCCAAGGGAACATGTCCACACTCAGCCCATTTCTTCATTGCTGCACCTCTCCTACTTCCACTCATTGAGTGGACCCAGGTGGTTACCTCAAGTGAGCATACCAGGCTTTCTACTCACCGGCTTACTTTAACTTCAGTACTGGAAGGGGGTTCTTCTGATGGGCACTGACATTTCGTGTCTCCATGCACCCAGTGGAGAACCACTTGCTCGCAGCTCGAAAAGCAAAAGCCATTTTTTTCCCTTGCAGGTCCTTCCTTCATATACAAATTTTCTACTCTCCCAGCAGTTGTAGGTGAGTCTGCATGTCTTTTCAAATGCAAATTTCCTGACTGGAAGGACTCTGGGTGGGGCTCGGATTTTTGACCTAGGCCCCCAATACTCTCTACACAAGGCTACTGCATTCAAACCAACAGCCTGTGTTTCTTTAGGGCAAGTCCTAGTTTCCCTTTCAGCACATCCAATCAAGTATTAGCTGAAGGCAGAGTTACATGCTCTCTGTTATCTATAATACCCAATATTCATTTCCATCATACATTTAGGTCTGTTTTACAACACTAGGTAGGAGAAACATTCAGTATCCGTAAAACAAACCAAAAAACCAAACCTGTTGCCGCTGAGTCATAGTGACCCTATAGGACAGAGTAGAACTGCCCCATAGGGTTTCCGAGGAGTGGCTAGTGGATTCAGACTGGTTAGCAGCCAAGCTGTTAACCACATTCAAATAAACACATAAACCTTTTTAAAACATTCCAGTTTCATCTTCTCTTTTCCACTCCTTGACTACTTCCCATTCATATACATATGGCCTTGGGCTTCTAACAGGGTGGAACCAGAAGACCCTGGCCCCCTATCAATCATCTTTAACCCACCTGGCTTTTTCCCCAAACCATTCCAGATGTAGTTTTTCTATCCTCCATTTCCCCACCTGCTCCTCTAGCATAACATCCCCATCTGCTCCTCTAGCATAACATCTCTTACTTTCCTTTCAGCCATTACAGATAACAACCACCAAAGTAGTTTCACTTCCCACGCCACTTGGTTCTTTCTCTTACAAAGTCCCATGCTTCCATGAGTCTAGATCCATTGCAGTGAATCCCGCTTCTGACACCAACTGTAACAATGGCAGCACAGGGGCATCTGACTTCCTCTAACTTCAGGAGGGAGAGAAGAGATAACCACCATCAGCATCAGCCCAAAGCTTATTCCTATGAAGCAGAGGTCAGACAAGGATTTTCAAAGCCTGATTTTTTTGGAAGTTGATTGCCAGGCCTGTCTTCCGAGATGTCTCTGGGTGGACTCTGTCAAGTGTACTCTGTTAAAAATAAAAGCAAAGAGAGAGGCGGGGCCAAGATGGTGGAGTAGTCAGACACTTCCTGTGGTCCCTCTTACAACAAAGACTCAAAAAAACAAGTGACTCAACTGTGTATGACAGTCTAGGAGCCCTGAACATCAAAGACAAATTTGAAGAGTCAGAGCCACAGGGGGAGGGAGAGACAGTTCAGAAGCAGCAAGGACTTGCCAGACCTAACCCAGCTGACACCCTGCAGGCCAAATCGTCCAGTGTGTGCAGGCTGAGGCAAGCAGTAGTGCTTGGGATGCGTTATCCACACCGGGAGAAACTGAGCAGTGGAGAGCCTGCTCAAGCCTCCAGAACCAGGGAGAAGCAGTGCTGAATCTGTGGAAGTTAAGTGCAAGCATCTAACCTACTGCGCAGGATCAAAATACCCTTCCCCCTCTGGTAAGTACCTCTCTCCCATTCACCTGTGCCCTCACACTCTGCTCCGGGTCCCAGTCCAGCTTCAGAGATTGCTGTGCCCCCTGGGCTGGAAGTGAGATCAGTCACGTGCCCCGAGCCATTCTCCTGGCTTTGGAGAGGGAACAAATTAACAAACAAAAAAATAATCTGCCAGCTCCTTTAAACTGGGAACTCAGGGCAGGCACAGCTCCTTTGCCGAGGCACAGGCATAAGGGGTCCATGGACTTCGAATGCCTTTCACCCCTGCCTAGACCTGTGTGGGCCCATTTCAACAGCGTAGGCCCTCATTAGCACAGTACAACAGGGTATATACCTGAAGCTTATTTTCAACTGCAACAGCTAAGAGGGAATGGTAGATTTGTGACATTTGACACTACCCTGCCCATTAAGCAGGGTCCTCACCTACCAACATCTGGGGCCTGAGGACTGGTGGCTCCACCCACTCCACCTAGCCACCTGCAAAAGGAGTCTGAAAATAAGTGGTGCCTCCCCATCCTTACAGCCAACAGCAATGGGTGCTCAGAGTCTGGCGGCAAAACCCACTCACCTACATGCTCTAGGGAACAGGTGCGTGCCTTCCACCCAGGCACTCAGAGGGAAGCCGTCAGCCCCCTACCTTGCTCAGCACATAACTCCATACTGCAGCCAGATACCTATGCCTATTCCAATCACCCCTACGTAGCCCTGCCCATCTAGGACTGTCAGTGAGAGCCTGCACCACACACTTGGTGACTGACGACCTAAACACCTGAGCTGAATCCACACAAGAAAAGTAAACAGACTCCTGGGCTCACATATCAAATAACAGCTCTAACCACCTGGTGACAGGACATGAGAGCTTCAAAGATGCCAATAATCAAAGTAGCTCACACGACCAGCCTATTTGGGCATATCAAAACAAAACAAAACAAGAAGCTAGGACACAGTAAGCAAATATAAAATAAATGAATATAATAACTTACTGATGGCTCGGAGACAACAGACCATGATGGCTTCAGCAAGCAACCAAAACAAAGAACCAAGACACCTCCTGGAGGAAGAGAACTTCTTGGAATTACCAGAAGTAGAATTAAAAAGATTAATATACAGAGCTCTTCAAGAGATCAGGAAGGAGATCATTCAAAACACTGAACAAGCCAAGGAACACACAGACAAAGCAACAGAGGAACTTAAGAAGGTTATACAAGGGCATAATGACAAATTTAACAGGCTACAAGAATCCATAGAGAGACAGCAAACTGAAATCCAAAAGAGTAACAATAAAATTTCAGAATTAGACAACTCAATAGAAAGTCACAGAAGCAGAACTGAGGCAATGGAAGTCAGAATTAGTGAGACTGAAGATAAAGCACTCGACACCAACTTATATGAGGAAAAATCAGATAAAAGAATTTAAAAAATCAAGAAACTCTAAGAATTATGAGGGGCACTATCAAGAGGAATAACCTATGAGTAATTGGAGTACAAGAACAGGGGTGGATAACAGAGAATTGTTGAAGATTTGTTGGCAGAAAACTTCCCTGTTATCGTGAAAGGTAACAAGATATCTATCCAAAAAGCTCATCGAACCCCACACAAGGTAGAGCCCAAAAGAAAGTCTCCAAGACATATTATAATAAAACTTGCCAAAACCAAGATAAAGAGAGAATTTTAAGAGCAGCTAGGAATAAACAAAAAGTCATGTACAAACGAGAGTCAGTGAGACTAAGCTTGGACTACTCAGCAGAAGCCATGCAGACAAGAAGGCAATGGGATGACATATATAAAGCCTTGAAGGAAAAAAATTGCCAGCCAAGAATTATATATCCAGCAAAACTGTCTCTCAAATATGATGGTGAAATTAGGGCATTTCCAGATAAACAGAAGTTTAGGGAATTCACAAAAAACAAACCAAAATTACAAGAAATACTAAAGGGAGTCCTCTGGTTAGAAAATCAGTAACATCAGATAAAAACCCAAGACTAGAATACAGGACAGAACGACCAGATATCAACCCAGATAAGGAAGTTGCAAAAATAAATCAAAGCTAAAACACTGAAAATAGAGAAACAGAGACATCAATATGTAAAAGATGACAACATTAAAGCAAAAAAGAGGGACTAAATAATGTAGTCATAGATTTTGCATACGGAGAGGAAGTCAAGGCAATATAAAGAAATAAAAGATTGGTTTAAACTTAGAAAAATAGGGGTAAATACTAAGGTAACCACAAAGGGAACTAACAATCCTACACGTTAAAATAAAAAACAAGAAAAACATAAAGACTTAGCAAATCAACAACAGTGAAAAAGATGAAACGAAAATACATAAAGAAAAACAACTCAGCACAGAAAATTACGTGGAACAAAGAAACCGTCAACAAAACACACACACAAAAACACATCAAAATGAGAGCACTAAACTCATACCTATCAATAATTGTACTGAATGTAAATGGACTAAATGCACCAGTGAAGAGACAGAGAGTGGTAGAATTGACTACAAAAAAACACGATCCATCTATATGCTGCCTACAAGAGACACACCTTAGACTCAAAGACACAAACAAACTAAAACTCAAAGGTTGGAAAAAAGTATATCAAGCAAACAAAAATCAAAAAAGAGCTGGAGTGGCAATATTAATCTCTGACAAAATAGACTTTAAAGCAAAACCCACTGCAAAGGATAAGGAAGGACAGTATATAATGATTAAAGGGTCAATACACTAGGAGGACATAAACATAATAAATATTTATGCACCCAACGACAGGGCTCCAAAATACATAAAACAAACTCTAATGGCATTGAAAAGAGAAATAGACATCTCCACAATAATAGTAGACCTCAACACACCACTTTTGGTGAAGGACAGGACATCCAGAAAGAAGCTCAATAAAGACATGGAAGATCTAAATGCTACAATCAACCAACTTGATCTCGTAGACATATACCAAACACTCTACCCAACAGCAGCCAAGTTTACCTTCTTTTCCAGTGCACATGGAACATTCTCTAGAATAGACCACACATTAGGCCACAAAGCAAACCTTAACAGAATCCAAAACATCAAAATATTACAAAGCTTCTTTTCTGACCATAAAGCCATAAAAGTAGAAATTGATAATGGAAAAAGCAAGGGGAAAAAAAAAAACAACAAATATATGGAAACTGAACAACAGCTTGCTCTAAAACTACTGGGCTATAGAAGAAATCAAGGATGGAATAAAGAAATTTACAGACTCAAATGAGAATGAAACCACATCCTTCCAGAAACTTTGGGACACAGCAAATGCAGTGCTCAGAGATCACTTTACAGCAATAAATGCACACATCCAAAAAAGAAGAAGGGGCCAAAATCAAAACATTAACCCTACAACTCAAAGGAATAGAAAGAGAGCAGCAAAAGAAGCCCTTGGGCACCAGAGTAAAGCAAATAATAAAAAGGAGAGCAGAAATAAATAAAGAACAGAAAAACAATTGAAAGAGTTAACAAGACCAAAAGCTGGTTCTTTGAAAAGGTCAACAAAATTGATAAATCACTGGCCAAAATGACAAAAGAAAAGCAAGAGAGGAAGCAAATAACCCGAATAAGAAATAAGATGGGCGATATCACAACAGACCCAACTGAAATTAAAAGAACCATATCAGAATACTATGAAAAATTGTACTCCAAGTTTGAAAACCTAGAGGAAATGAACAAATTTCTAGAAACTACCTACCAAAACTAACACAAACAGAGGTAGAAAAACTAAATAAACCTGTAACAAAAGAAGAGATTGAAAAGATAATTTAAAAACTCCCAACAAAAAAAAGCCCTGGCTCTGATGGCTTCACTGGAGAATTCTACCAAACTTTCATAGTAGAGTTAACAACAGTACTACTAAAGGTATTTCAGAGCACAGAAAAGGATGGAATACTCCCGAACTCATTCTATGAGGCCAGCATAACCCTGATAACAAAACCAGTTAGCGACACCACACAAAAAAGAAAATTACAAATCAATATCCCTCATGAACATAGATGCAAAAATCCTCAACAAAATTCTAGCCAGTAGAATTCAGCAACATATCAAAAAAAAAAAAAAAATCACCATGACCACATGGGATTCATACCAGGTATGCAGGAATGGTTCAATGTTAGAAAAACAATCAATGTAATCCATCACATTAATAAAACAAAAGATAAGAACCACATGATCTTATCAATTGATGCAGAAGAGGCATTCAACACCCATTCCTGATAAAAACTCTCAGCAAAATAGGAATAGAAGGGAAAATCCTCAGCATAATAAAGGGCATTTATACAAAGTCAACAGCCAACATCATCCTAAATGGAGAGAGTCTGAAAGCATTCCCTTTGAGATCAGGAACCAGACAAGGATGCTGTTTATCATCACTGTGATTCAACATTGTGCTGGAGGGCCTAGCCAAAGCAATAAGGCAAGAAAAAGAAATAAAGGGCATCCAAACTGGTAAGGAAGAAGTAAAAGTATCCCTATTTGCAGATAATACGATTTTATACACAGAAAACGCCAAAGAATCCACAGGAAAACTACTGGCACTAATAGAAGGTTTCAGAAAAGTATCAGGATACAAGCTAAACATACAAAGAATGTTTGTATCAGTTGGATTCCTCTACACCAACAAAGAGAACTTGGAAGAGGAAATCACCAAATCAATACCATTCACAATAGCCCCCAAGGAGATAAAATACTTAGGAATAAATCTAACCAGAGATGTAAAAGACCTATACAATGAAAACTACAAGACACTACTGCAAGAAACCAAAAAAGACCTGCATAAGTGGAAAAACATACCTCGTTCATAGATAGGAAGACTCAACATCATGAAAATGTCAATTCTACCCAAAGTGATCTACAGATACAATGTAATCCCGATCCAAATTCCAATGACTTTTTTTAAAGAGATGGAGAAACAAATCACCAACTTCATATGGAAAGAGAATAGGCCCCGAATAAGTAAAGAATTACCAAAGAAGAAGAACAACGTGGGAGGCCCCACACTACCTGATTTTAGAACCTGTTATACCGCCACAGTCGTGAAAACAGCCTGGTACTGGTACAACAACAGATACATAGACCAATGGAACAGAATTGAGAATCCAGACATAAATTCACCCACCTATGAGCAGCTGATATTTGACAAAGGCCCAGAGTCTGTTAAATGGGGAAAAGACAGTCTCCTTAACAAATGGTGCTGGCGTAACTGGATATCCACCTGCAAAAAACTGAAACAAGACCCATACCTCACACCATGCACAAAAACTAACTCAAAATGGATCAAAGATCTAAATATAAAATCAAAAAGGGTAAAGATCATGGAAGAAAAAATAGGGACAATGCTAGGAGCCCTAATACATGGCATAAACACTATAAAACATAACTAACAATACACCAAACACCAGAAGAGAAATTAGATAACTGGGAGCTCCTAAAAATCAAACACTTGTGCTCATCAAAAGACTTCACCAAAAGAGTAAAAAGACAGCCTATAGGCTGAGGATAGAAACCCTCTCCTGCTCCCATACAGGGAGCCAAGAGCTGGCCTGGGACACCAGCTGGGTGCTTTTCCCAGCACTTTTCATTCTAGCTGAGCCCTGTGCACCATGAAAGAGAAGTGGCAGCAGAGTGACATGGTTTAGCATAATGAGCTACTACTGCTCACCAGTCAAGTGAGTGGGAAGTTGTGTGTGTGTTTTCCTGCCGACTTTTATAGAAGATTTTTTTAATGAATGACTCATCTTGTTTCATTACTCAGAGGACAAACTTGTGAGCTGATAACAAGAGGTCAAAACCCAGGGCGAACATACCCATCCCCCACCCCTCAACACACGTAATTTCTGGTGTATGGATCTATTCTCTCTCTTGATTGTGGTGATGATTTCACAGATGTATTCCTACGTCAGAGGAGCCCTGGTGGTGCAATTGCTGAGCGCTCACTGCTAACTCGAAGGTGGTGGTTCAAAGCCACCAGCTGCTCCATGGGAGAAAAGACCTGTCGATGGGCTCCTGTAAAGATTACAGCCTAGGAAACCCTATGGGGCAGCCTACTCTGGCCTATAGGGTCTCTACGAGTCAGAATCCACTCGACAGCACATAACAACAACAACATACCTATGTCAAAGGAGCTGTGGTGGTGCAGTGGTTAAGAGCTTGGCTGCTCACTGAAAGGTTGGCAGTTCGAACCCACCCAGTGCCTCCATGGGAAAAAGACCTGGCGATCTGCTCCTGTAAACATTACAGCCTGGAAAACTCTATAGGGCAGTTCTATTCTGTCACATGGGATTGCTGTGAGTCAAAACTGACTCGTCAGCACTTAGCCACAACACCAACGTACCTGTGTCAACACTATCAAATTGTACGCCTTATATGCCTGCAGCTTGTTGTATGTCAATTATACCTCAATGAATTGTTTTTAAAATGGAAAGAATTTTATATTAAAAATTTTTTTTAATGATAGAGTTTGCATTTTTACTTTATATATGCTTGTTTGCATGTATATAAATTTATCTAATTCAATTTCACAGTCGAAGAGAAGTCATTTTGAAATAAAATCAAATAATTATTTTTGGGAAAAAAATGAGAAGCCAGGGAGACAGGATACAAAGAGCGTCATTGTAGAATTCTCAGCCAAGCACCCAAGAAATACGAGCCACCCCCTCTCCTGGGGGAGGACCGAAAAGGAAGAAGCCTTTCTTAGCTAGGGTAAGAATGTTGTGTTCTTTTTGTAAACCCTTCATAATTCCTAATTCAGCTGGTTGACTCTCCTTCAGACCATTCTTTCCTACCAGTAACCAGTTGTCTCCAAGCTCAACTGGACTCGGGACCACCTGTCTTAGTCATCTGGTGCGGCTACAACAGAAATACCACAGTGGGTGGCTTTAACACAGAGAAATTGATTTCCTCACAGTAAAGTAGACTAAAAGTCCCAAATTCAGGGCGTCAGCTCCAGGGGAAGCCTTTCTGTCTCTGTCGATCTTCTCATCAATGTTCCCCCCAGACTGGAGCTTCTCTGTGCAGGAACCCCGGGTCCGAAGGTCACGCTCTACTCCCGGCACTGCTTTCTTGGTGGTATGAGGTCCCGCTGTCTCTCTGCTCACTTCTGTCTTTTATAGTTCAAGAGATTGCCTCAGGACACAGTCCAGTCTTGTAGATCCAGTCCTGCCTTACTAGCACAACTGCTGCCCATCCTCCCTCATTAACATCAGAGAGGCATGATTTACAACATACAGGAAGATCACACAATACCGGGAATCATGGCCCAGCCAGACTGATGCACACATTTTTGGGGGGACATAATTCAATCCATGATACCACCCTACATGCGTGAGGAGAGAACTGTACTCCATAGCGTTTTCAATGGCTGCTCTTTTAGAAGTAGATTGCCAGGCTTTTCTTCCAAGGCACCTCCGGGTGGACTTGAACCACCAACCTTTCAGTTAGCAGGTGAGCATATTAACTGTTTGCACCACCCAGGGAATCCATTTTCTCCAAATTCCCTTCAATCTATAGAAAATCTTCCTTTTCACATTTCAGAGGGAAAGACGGCTTTCTCCTAGGGCAGCCCGTTGCTCTGCCGTTTCTGCTGGCCCAGGGGTCCCATTTCTTAGTCCTTCTGATGCTCCACAGACCTTGAGAGACACCAGTACAACCCACCTACTGGATGGGTCCAGGGCCTGGTTTCTCTGCCTCCAGTACTCAGCACTGGCCTAGTCTATTGCCGAGGAAAGTCCACTTCAAGGTTTTCTGAAAAGGTTTCAGAAATGATTTTCAAAGGAATTAAATTCAAGTGCTACGCACTTAAATTACTCAGAATTTAGTCTCTGCATTGCACTATTGGGGCTTTTATGCCAGATGACATGCATAGAGCTGAGCGCTACTCTTAACCCTAAAGAAACATGCTCGGTCCTTGCTTTTGTGTTTGAGACTAAAACCCCTAGTGGGTGGGGGTGGAAGGACAAATCAATATTTACTTTGTGAGTTAGAACTTGTCTGCTTAAGAGACCTGATTTATAAGTGGGGACTGTAAAAGTCAACTACCTTACTGAACTAAACAAAAACAAAAAACCAAACCCATTGCTGTCAAGTTGATTCTGACTCATAGTGACCCCATAGGACAGAGCAGAACTGCCCCGTAGGGTTTCCAAGGCGTGCCTGGTAGATTTAAACTGCCAACCTTTTGGTTAGCAGCCATATCTCTTAACCACTATGCCACAAGGGTTTCCACCTTCCTGAACTAATGGGCCCCAAATTCACCAATAACCTCCAAAGAACTCCAGGGGCAGTGGAACCCAGGGTGCTGGTAATTACCATCCCATCTTTCAGGCTTCTGCCCAAAAGCTACCTCCTCAGAGGGACTTCCCTGACGGCTCTCTATTCCTAGTCACCATCAAGTCCCTCTTTCAAAAATGTCTCATAGCACTTCTCGGCATCTGAAAGTATTAATCAATTTATCTGCTTTTTTTTTCTGTCCCTTCTACATTAGAATACAATCTCCCCGGGAGCAGGGATTTTATCTCTGGTGTTCAGCACTGTATCACCAGCGCCTGGAATGGTGTGGTAGGCAGAATAATAGCCCCTCAAAGATGTCCACACTCTCATTGCAGAGACCTCTGAGTATGTTACCTTACATGGCAAAAGGGACTTTGCAGCTGTGAGTAAGGATTTTGAAATTGGTAGATCATCCTGGCTTATCCAAACAAGTCCAGTGTAATCACGAGGGTCCTTATGAAAGGGAGGGAGGTGGGCCGGAGTGAGAAGAGGTGTGGATGGTCAGAGAGTCAGAGCAAGACATGAAGATGCTCTGCTGCTGGCTTTGAAGATGGAGGAAGGGGCACTACATCAAGGAACACAGGTGGCTCTGGAAGCTGGAAAAGGCAAGGAAACGGTTCTTCCCTGGAGCCACCAAAGGGAGCACAGCCATGCTGACAACTTGATTTTAGGATTTCTGACCTCCAGAACTGTAAGATGATAAATTTACGTTGTTTTAAGCTGCTAAATTTGTGGTGATTTGTTGTAGCAGCGATAGGAAATGCAAATGATATCTGACACATACAAGATGCTCAATAAACATTTGTTGATTGATCAACTTTTTTATATCTGGGACCTCGGTCCATAATAAAAATAATACTTTGTAACTGTATAGTCTATAACAGCAAAGTGTGTTCATATTCTTTATCTCATTTTATTGTTATGTCAAGGCTGCGTCCACCAGTCCACAAAGTAAGTATTCTCCTCTCCCTCACATGTAGCCACCTAAGTAAATGGCCATAAGTCCCTTTTTGGAAGGACTAGGGAATCATTACAATATATTCTGGCCAACTGGGGACCTGGCTACCTTTCAATGAGTTTTGCACCTGAAAACTGACTTTCGTCCAGCAACTAGGCAAGGGATCATTATTTTTTAATGGGACATCCATCCTCAGCCTCCTGCTCATCCATTCTTGCTTTCTTTTGCTTATATATATTAAGCAGTACCCTTGTTGACAGCCCATCTATTTTGCCCTGAAGGATGCCATGTTCTATTGACCATCTATACCAATTGTGTTAGGCTGGGTTCTCCAGAGAAGAAAAACCAGTGTGTCTATACATATATATATACAGGGAGAGAGAGAGAGAGATTTATATCAAGGAAATGGCTCATATGGTTGTAGAGGCTGGAAAGTCCCAAGTCCATGGGTCAGGCTAGGGGCTTCTGACTCATGTAGCGGCAGGGGTTGGTGAATCCAAGATTGGCAGGTCAGACAGCAGGCTTCTGGCTCACAGGATACAGAGGCCGACAAATCCCAAGATCAGCAGGTAAGGCAGCAGGCCACTGGCTCACGGACTGTGGAGGCTGACGAACCCCAAGACTGGCATAAGCTGCTAGCTTAAGTGCCAAGAACCAGAGGTCAGATGAACAGGAGCCAGCTGCAGGATTCAGAGTGAGTAAAAGCCCAAGCTTTGCCAGAAAGTCCACCTATATTGGATGCAGGCCACACCCTGCAAAAAACTCCCTTTCAACTGATTAGCTGCTCATAAGAGATCTCATCATAGAAGTGATTACATTGTATCAGATCTCAGCTGCCAAACATTATCATAACTGCCAAACCACTGAAAATCATAGCCCAGCCAAGTTGACACACAAGCTTAACCATCACACTGTTCTTCATGTCAAGCCCCCTTGGCTGTCACTCTGACCCTGCCAATCATTTTGATAATTGCAATTCCCTGGGAAATCCTGATGGCATAATGGTTAAGTGCTATGGCTGCAAAGCAAAGGGTTGGCAGTTCAAATCCACCAGGCGCTCCTTGGAAACTCTATGGGGCAGTTCTTCTCTGTCCAATAAGGTCGCTATGAGTCAGAATCGACTCGATGGCAATGGGTTTTATGGCTTGGCTACTGGCAGTTGCACTGCCAGCTGACCTCAGTTGTTTCAGAACCCCCTACCATCCCTGTTGCTATAAAAGAACCAAGGTTTATGACAGCATCTCCTCCTGTCAGCCCTGACATGCAGAAGGTCATCTCTGAACTTAGCGATGCTAATACCTCTCTCACCAGCACATGCCTGTTGGCCTTGTTAAATGGGGTATCCTCTGGGCTTTCCAAGGAACACAAGCCTTTGAAGGGGCCTCTGGTCTCATAGTTGATTCTAGCACACCATTCTCTGAGCCATTAATCCCATCTTCTACAAATTGTCATGTTAATTCAGACATTACCACCTCACTCTGTATTGGTTACCACTTCCTCCAGGCTTCTAGGAGTCACTTGAGCAGGAAGGTAAATCTTATATCTCAATAGAGTGCTCCCCCCAAGTCAATAAACTCTCCCTTCTCCAGTCTTGTATTTTAGCCCTTTGATTATGCAGCTTCAAAATCCAGTCCCACGGGTACTCCCCCAACTCTTATCAGTACACATTGGCTAATTCTTACAGCTACTTTGGGGTGTTGTTCCTTTCTTCTCTTATCAAGCCCAGCATGTTCTCACTAGATTATGCTGTAACTTAAACCTAGTTATGATCCTGGCAGCCAAAAGAGGAGATGGGGACAGATTCTGATGGGAGAGATGCCTCTGCAGTGTCTACCCACATGGAAAAAGTGCAGGCTCTTAATAGGGAGGGATGGGCTCCCTCTTAAGGCTCTGAGAGGTCAGAAGAGTCGAGTCTAATCCAAAAAAACCAAACCCATTGCCGTCAAGTCGATTCTGACTCATAGCAACCCTACAGGACAGAGTAGAACTGCCCCAGAAGGTTTCCAAGGAGTGGCTGGTGGATTTGAACTGCCACCCTTTTGGTTAGCAGCTGAGCTCTTAACCACCGTGCCACCAGGGCTCCCAGAAGAGTCTAGGAAGCCAACATCTTTGGGGTCATCCACCCAGTTATCTCCATTCCATGTGTCAGGGTTCCAGGTTTTCCCAACCAGAGCCTTGACCTTGATTGCAGACCTGCCTCCTGAACTCTAACGTCCTGAGTTTGGTCTTCAGCTGTTTCTGCTCTCCCACTGTAGTAGATAAGGGCTTCTTTGTAAGCCACGGAGAGGCCCTCTGGGCTTCACAGTTAGTTTTCAATGTTTAACAGCTCTCAGTTTTCTGTTCTCTGGCGGGGCTAAAAGCAATTTAATAAAAGCCAGCCGGTTCATTGTCCTGTATGCACTGTTGTCCCTTCCCTGAATTGTTGGACCATCTGAACATTTTCCCAAGTGAGTATCAGTGACAGTTTTGGCAACCTGGGACACCATTTTCTCCCAGGGACTATCTGTATGGCACACACCCTCCAGGATGCGTTCTTATTGCCAGCCAGGTAATGAGTAGTGTAATTCCCAAACCCCATCTTACTGTCTGCTTTTTAAAACCACTTCTGGTACCAACTGAGTCAATTCAGGTGTCTGGGAAGCAGATGCTGAGACAAAGTTAGAAGTACAAGAGGTTTATTGGGTGGAAATGCCTGTGAAAAAGGAGTCCTGGTGGCTCAGTGGGTTAAGTGCTCAGCTGCTAACTGAAAGGTAGGCGGTTCGAACCCACCAGCTCCTCTGAGGGGAAAAAAAGACGTGGCAATCTGCTCCTGTAAGGATTGCAGCCTGGAAAACCCCATGAGGCAGTTCTACTCTCTCCTATAGGGTGGCTTGAGTCAGAACCCACTCGACTGCACACAGCAGCAACAACAATGCCTGTGACAGATAAAGGGGAAGGACGCAGGAATGGTGGGGAAAGCCTTCAGATAGTGATGCTAATCTGACACACCTTGAAAAGGAGCCGTGTTGCAGATCCTTCCAAGTCTCAGTCAACCCCATGGAGAGCTCCAGAGCAAAGAGTGCCCTACAGAGGAGTAGAAATGAGCACGCCTTAATAGACATACTGTGCTCCGTCACTGGCTCAGGGCTACCCAGGAAGGGTTCTGACACTGTCAGCTGGAGGCTGACAAGCTGACTGTGCTCCTGGCAGTTGAATGGCAGTTTTTTGTTTTTGTTTTTTTTTTAAATAATACAGAGAGAGATTTATTTCAAGGAAATGGCTCACGCAGTCGTAGAGGCTGGCAAGTCCCAAATCTATGGGTCAGGCGTCAGGCTGGAGGCTTCTCCTAACCCTCGTGGTTGCTGGGGCTGACGAACCCCAAGTCTGCAGGTCAGGCAGCAGGCTGCTGGCTTGCCAGGTTAGGGAGCTGGCAGATTCTTTCTTTAAGGGAGATCTGAGTGGCACACCTCCATGGGGATCCCGTATCAGGTATTTTGTCTCCAAGCCCAATATTATTTTCATATATCATCTTGCCTCAGTGTTACGGATTGAATTGTGTCTCCTAAAAACATGTGTTGTAAATCCTAACCCCTATACTCGTTGATGTAATCCCATTTGTGAATAGGGTTTTCTTTATTACATTAATGATGCCATATCACTGTAGGATGCGTTTTAAGCCAATCACTTCTGAGATATAAAAGTGCAGATAAGGCACCCCAAGGAAGCAGAGATGGGGAAGATAGATGTTATGCCACATGAAGATCAAGGAACCGAGCAACAGAAGCCGAAAAGAGACAAGGACCTTTCCCCAGAGCCTACAGAGAGAGAAAGCCTTCCCCTAGAGCCAGGGTCCTGAATTCAGACTTCTAGCCTCCTAACTGTGAGAAAATAAATTTCGGTTCATTAAAGCCAGCCACCTGTGGTATTTCTGTTACAGCAGCACTAAGAAACTAAGACACTCTGTAGTATGAGACGTGTATTTTGGAAAGGATTTAGATAAAGGACCTAAGCAAATCAGGCAGTTAGTGGAACTCAGCTAAAACTCTGCCACAATGGAATGTGAGGGAAGTGGAGGAATCTTGAGGCTTGGAGAATGTGTGTACAGGTTTAAGCTGCCAAGCTTCTGTCTCCTTCACTGATAAGGGAAGGAAAGCAAGTTGGGAAGTGGAATCAGCTGTTGTTTGGGTGTGTGGTGGAAAGCTGTCTGTCTCCTCAGAGGGGCGTTTTAACAACTTGGAAAAAAAAGTATGCAGGAGGAATCTGTTCCTTCTAATTTCACTGGAATTGGAAATATGTAGCCTTTCTTGCTCTTTTTTTCCTCTTAAATAATAACTCTTATTTTGAATGTATAGTGGAGACTTTGAACGGAAAGTCACTCAGAGCATTAGAGGTGGGGTGGGTGGGGCAATAAAGGGATGGGGGTGTGGTGTGGCTCAAGGAGCTTCAAGATGACTCTTTCCCTTGTGAGGGAGTGATTGTGACTAGGCAGCCAAAGCTTGCCTGGAATTCTTTGTGCTGAACTGTTCCCGTTACGTACCAGATACATTTACTCGTGTTCCCAGTTGATGGTACCAGGAGGAGCTGGAGGACAGGAGAACATGGTTTCTTCCACAAGAAGTCCAAAGGAAACTATACAATTATGAAATATGGGATTGTCTTCTTAATTTCTCAGAGGAAACTGAGTCCCAAAGGCTTTAGGAGACCTAGCTAGGGTGACAGCTTTCCCAGAAGTAAAATTAGAATGCAGATCTCTTGACTATGGACCCAACACTGTACCTCAGTGATGTCCACTCAGAATCCTTTCAGCTCTGCCTCCCTAGTCAACCTGAGTGGAGATGTGGGGCAGAAAGAATGAACTAACTTCTTGGGACTCTTGGGAGATCCTGAATCAAAAGGTTAGAAGAGTATATAAAGTGACCCCTTCTTATTATCTTCTCTAACAATACACAGACTAGAAATTTCACTCGGCAGGAAAGGCCCCAGTGTTAGTATAATTACGTTATTATTGCTATTGAAGAGCAAAGTACATAGTTGTAAACAAAGCTCAAGAGAGAAGTGATGAGTCATGTGCTAAAAAGTGTGTTGGGGGTGAGTGGTCCCTCGCTTTTCCTTCCATTTGCCATCCCTCTAGCATAGGCCTTACCACCTCAAGCCTTGCCTGTTGCTTTTGTCATACTGCCTTGAGTAATCTTTTGTAATACTGCCATTTCTTTGCTCAAAACCCTTCATAGCTCTCTATTACCTATCAATAATGTCCAAATTCCTTATCCTGATATTCAAGGCCTTGTGCAATCTATCCCAGAGTCTACCTTTCCAGTTTTATTTCTCACCACTCCTCTGCCCCTTGCTCAGCCAATAGATCTCCTCAGAGTTTTCACAACAACAATGTTATACTTTCCTGCCCCAGGGCCTTTGCATATTTTCTTTCTCCTTCCCTTCTCCTTCACCTATCTGGTTTTTCAAGGCACAGATTAGATACCACCTTGTTGTTGTGTGGCTTCAGTCAATTCCAACTCACAGGGACCCAATGTGACAGAATAGAACTGCCCCCTAGGGTTTCCTAGGCTGAAATCTTATAGGAGCAGATCGCTAGGTCTTTTCTCCCATGCAGAGGTTGGTGGGTTCAAAAGGCTGACTTTTGGGTTAGCAGGTGAGTGCTTAATTCTAGTTGAAAGGGTGACTTTCCCCTAGCATTTAATTTGTACCATTCATTTTGTGTAGCCCTGGTGGTGCAGTGGTTAAGAGCTCAGGCTGCTAACCAGAAGGTTGGCAGTTTGAATCCCTGGAAACCCTATAGGGCAGTTCTACTCTGCCTTATATGGCTGCTATGAATCAGAATAGACTCGAAGGCAATGGATTTGGGTTCTTTTTAGTATTCATTTTGTATTTATCACATCCTTTAAAAAAATTTTTTTTGTTTATTGTTGCAGTTTAAATGAAGTTTACATTACAAGTTGGTCTCTCATACAAAAATTTATACATACATTGTTATGTGACCCTAATTGCTCTCCCCATACTGGGACAGCATTCTCTTCCTTTCCACCCCTGATTCCCCACGTCCATTCAACCAGCTCCTAACCATCTCTGCCTTCCCATCTCATCTCCGGACAGAAGCTGCCCATTTAGTCTCTTGTATCTACTTGACCTAAGAGGCACACGCCTCACGAGTATCACTTTATGTCCCACAGTCCAGTCCAATCCCTATCTGAAGAGTTGGCCTTGGAAATTGTTTTAGTTCTGGGCTGATAGAGAATCCAGGGACCATGCTTTCTGGGGTTCCTCCAGTCTTATTCAGACCACTAAGTCTGGTCTTCTTACTAGAATTTGAGTTCTACACCCCCACTTTTCTCATGCTCCACCAGGGACTCTCTGCTGTGTTCCCTGTCAGGGCGGTCATTAGTGGTAGCTGGGCACCATCTAGTTCTTCTGGTCTCAGGCTGATGAAGTTTCTGGTTTATGTGGCCCTTTCTGTCTCTTGGGCTAATACTTTCCTTGTGTCTTTGGTGTTCTTCATTCTCCTTTACTCCAGCTGTTGGGACCAATTGATGCATCTCAGATGGCTGCTTGCAAGCTTTTAAGACCCCAGACACCACTCACCAAAGTAGGATGCAGAACACTTTCTTAATAAACTTTGTTATGCCAATTGACTTAAATGTCCCCTGAAAGTATGGTCCCCAGACCCCTACCCCTGCTACTCTGTCCCTCAAAGTGTTTGATTGTATTCAGGAAACTTCTTAGCTTTGGCTTAGTCCAGTTGTGCTGACTTCCCCTGTAGTGTGTGCTGTCTTTCCCTTCACCTAAGATAATTCTTATCTACTATCTAGTTAGTAAATAACCCTAACCCTCCCTCACCACACTCATAACCATCAAAGAAAGTTTTCTTCTGTGTTTAAACCTTTTCTTGAGTTATTATAGTGGACTTACACAATATTTGTCCTTCTGTGACTGACTAAATTCACTCAGCATATCACATCCTTTTTTAAGGTTGTAGACAATTCCAGCAATTCCAAAACTTGTTTACAAATTCTCCAGCCTCCAGAATCACCCTTCTCTTTGACAGGTCCAGCAATCTGGGGACCTTAAGTTATCTGACTCAGCTTCCTCAACCTCCCACTCCTTCATACCTGTTCTTCCAATTTAAGTTCTAGAACATGGACTTCTTCTTTTCTAGGTCTAGGCTTTGACTATTTGACTATTCTCTCTTTCTCTCATTTCTTGAATCTTGCTGTCTTCCAGTTCATTCTCCAAATACGACCAAGTCCCTTCCTAAAAACAAAACATACAACTTCCCTCGTCTTTCATCCTGCTTTCCCTAAAGTCAAGATACCCTCTTTCCTTCCCTTTTATCGACATACTTCTTTTATTGAAGTCTGAGTTGAGGGCCTACCACTGCTGAAACTGGCATCCGGAGGATCAACTCTAACTTCCTAAACACCAAATTCCCATCTCTTCATCTATTTAAATCTCTCTTTTCCATGGATTTTATTTTTCATCTGCCTCTTGGAATACACCATCTCTAGTTCCTCTCCCTTTCCCGCAGTATTTCTCAATCTTTCTTCTTTGGTCCTCTTTATAAACTTTCACATCTATGAGGGTGATTCTTAGATCTGTCTCTAGACCTGACTTCTCTTCTAAGCTTCATTTCCAGCTAGGCATTTTTTTTTTTTTTTTAATGTCCCACATATTTCTCCAAGATGGCAAGTTCCAAACTTTACTTATTATACTCTTCCTCATCTAGATCCTCCCCAACCCCCTTCTGTCTCATGTTATTTGATTTCAGCCAAGGGCATCATCTCCTTTCAGTTATTTTTTTAACTACTCTTCCTGCATAGCCTTCCCTGCTGCTTCACTTAGTAACTGGCCACAGATTAATAGGTGATCTTTGAGGGAACAATTTCAGTAGAGTTGTTAGTTATAGTGGTGATGGTCTTGTTAGGGGACTCTAGAGGCTGAAGATACCTAGTTAATTAGTACTCCATCAGTTATCAGACCCTGTCTAGTCACCGCCCCCACCAGGTCACTCACTTCCTCTAAGTTGTTCTGCAGACCCTCTGGAGAGCCCTGGACAGGTCCATATCTAACCAGCTCTGAATGTCAGACATGCACAGAACTGACAAAGATGACCAACAGATGAACCTGGGCCACCACACATGCTCAGTAACACAACAGAACTCATGTCAAGGAACCAAAAGACTCATGTCAAGGAACCAAAATCACCAGACATATGTCATCCGCAGTAGCAGAGCCCATTTCAAAAGCAAAGAGTCCATTGGCCACTTCCAGGCCAAGTCTTAGCCCTGCCTCGTAATAAACAATCAATAGAAACTGTGAATAGTTAAAACTTTTTTATCCTGCCCACTGCCTTCCTCCACCCCTATATGAATATGTGTAAGTATAACATGTGATTTCTCACTGAAATCGAGGAACTCCATCTGAGGTCGATACCTCTGAGTTCCTGCCTGCGAAATAAACTCTTTCTTCCTCTGAAAACCAGCGTCTGAGAGTTTGGCTTCTTGCATGCTGGGCACGGACCCATTGGTCCAGTTTCAGTCTTAAAGAATTTGGGAAAGAACTGAGGAAAGAATTGCAGCCCAGGGATTTAGCTCCCAATTGACTTCTCCCATGAAACCATTTCCAAGTTCCTTAGAACTTCTTCTTCTACATCATTTCACAAAACAAAATTATCCTGTTGAACATATATATCGATGTTATTTATTTCTTCTCTCTGGATATTATATTTCCTTTAGTGCTCTGCCTTTACTGTATTTATAAACTTCATCAATTTTGCCAAAATTGTAACATTTCTTAAGGAGAGAGGCCACTTGTCTCCTGTACTCCAGAAAAGGGCCATGGTATCACCTCTATCCTGGTGGTGCAGTGGTTAAGCGTTTGGCTGCTAACCAAAAGGTCTGCAGTTCGAACCCACCAGTGGCTCTTTGGAAACCCTATGGGGCAGTTCACTCTGTCCTATAGGGGCAGTTCTACTCTGGAAACCCTGTGGGGCAATTCTACTCTGGAAACTCTATGGGGGCAGTTCTACTCCACCCTGTAGGGCCACTATGAGTCAGAAGCCGCTTGACGGCAAGAGGTTTATCACCTCTGTCCCGTGCCTGATGATGATGTCCCTGAGAGACTGAGCATTTCCTTGAGGAAGAGGTGTTTCCTTGTTATCCATGTTCATAGTGTGGGGTGGGGCACCTCTTTTAATGCCTCAACTTTGTATTTACTACGAATACAATTAAATGTCCTAATTATTTGGGTATTACCCAGGAGAGCTTAGGAGTTTCCACTTTTCTAAGATCTAGGTCAACTCAACAATCCCACACTTCAAAAAGAAAAATCTTTTTATGACACCACCCTAGTGGTCTGGAGGTAACACCATCTTGGAGAGACACTCTTCTGTTTCCTACCCCCACCACACCTTTGTTTTGTCCTTTCTCCCCAGGGCCTGTGTGGGTTGGATGGCTCTAATCATTACATAAAGCTTCCTTTGGAATGCAGAGACTTTGCACCCCAGCTAAGGGACTGGCAGGTGGACTTTACCCCACCAGACTCACACCTAGCTTCTGAAGGCTAGGGGGAAGGGAAGAAAAGTCGCTCCTGCGAATACACCGTCAGATGTATTTAACATTCCTCTTCAACCTTAAATAGGTACACAACAAACATCTGTTCAATAAATAAATGACAGCAGTGTTCAGAGCAATGTAAACCAAGTCAATCTCTTCCACATATCTCAACGGTTAAAATATAGGAAGCCAGCTTTAATGCTGTTTGACTACAGCTGGTAATTATTAGCTGAGTCCCTGTAGTTTGCAGAGTATCATCCTTTTCTGGATTGATTCTGGAGCCAGGGATCAATTTCCCCACTCTTTGAAAGGCTAATTCTGAGGTAGATTTACAGTCTGGGGTTGAGACTCCTTCCGTTTAGAATGAGGGTCTTCATATCCTTGCCTTCAGTGTAAATTTACATCCTCAGTTTCCACCCATTTACTGCAACCAGCATTTACTGCTGTTGGGTCTCATCCAGTCGATTCTGACTCATAGCGACCCTATACGACAGAGTAGAAGTACCCCATAGGGTTTCCAAGCAGGGGCTGGTGGATTCGAACTGCGGATCTTTTTCTGTTAGCAGTCTGAGCTCTTAACCACTTCGCCACCACGGCTCCTAACAATTACTAAGCCCCTAAGATGTGCTGGCCCCTGTTCTAGGCGTTTGGGATAAAGCAGCGAACAAAATAGACATCCCTACCCTGGTGGGGTTCATCGTGGGACTGGAGACAATGTGATTTTAAAAATTAAATCATATAATAAGTTAGAAGGTGATATAAATTCTGAAGAAAGAGTTGCCGGGCTGTAAAATGACTGTGGAGGCCAGGGGATAGGGGAAGAGAACCTAAGACTGGGGTTCTGGTTTAGGTTGGGGAAAAGGGAGACGAGATGAGACGGAGGGGGCGCTGACGCCGGGGTACAGGGGAGGTTTTACTGCAGAAAGCGACGAAGGTAAGTGAAGCCCAGAAGGGGGTCTGAACGGAGACTCCCGCGGAGAAAACTAGAGGTGGGGGCTGTTTTCCAACAGAGGCGAGAAGATGCTGTACCCGGTTACTCCGGGGAGGGGGCAGCAGGCAGTCACCGACCAACCGCTACGCCCCCAAAATGGCCTCCCAATGCCCCTCGCCGCCCCGCCCCGCCCCCGGAGCGCCCGCCGGCCCACGTGACCCGGCCCGCCCCTGCCCGGCTCTCGACCCCGGGCCGGGGTCCCAGCGGCGTTGGCCCCGCCCCTCGCGGGAAGCCGACCAACCGGAGGAAGGGAGAGGCGGGGCGAGTGGGGACGGCCAATGGGGGTGGAGCTCCGTAGGGAGTAACAGGTTGGTGGGAGGGGGACCGAGTGGGAGGGTCCGGGAGCCGCGCGTGCAGGTCTGCCGGAGCCCGAGCCCGGAGTGCGAGCCCGAGAGCGCCGAGCCCGGCTGGGGTGAGTGAGCCGGACGGCGACGAGGTATCTGAAAGGCAAGCGAGCCCTCAGGTGTACCCCTGGGGGGCGGGGGTTGAGGGGATCAGAGGTAGCCCCCTTCCAGGGCACAGGTGCTGAGTTGGAGAGAGGAGGAGGGGAGGTCAGCGGAGGAGTATTAAGAGCGGGCCCCTGCTCCCAGGGCCTTGGGGCAGGTAGCTGGAAAGGTGCCAGGTGAGGGGCACCTGAGGGTAAGATTTTTCCCAGGGCATGAAAGCGTTTCTGGGCCAGGTTTCTCTGGAGGTCAGGCGCCAGCCCCAGGGGCAGAATTTCTCTTGGAGACCGGGGTGGTGTGGGGAAAGAATTAGCCCCAGGTGGGCAGAGGGAACAGCTGCCTGAGGTTCAGGGTAGTAGGGGCAGGGCATCAGCCGGTGCTGTTTCCCTGAACCCCCACTGCCCGTCTGAGCTGGCTGTTGACACCTCCTTTCTGGCTGGGAGAAGGCTCTGAGGTGTGGACCTTTTTCTAAGCATACACCTGCAGGTGAAGACAGTTGCAAAGGGGCAGAACAGAAAGCACCCCATCTCTTTGCTAGGTGTGAAACTGTTCCTGAGGATTTGGTTTCTGTCTGCCTTTGCTTTCACACCGGGGGGAATTTCCTTCTTGAGATAATGCTGTCCTCAAGAGGGATATGGAGCCCTGGTGGTGTAGTGGTTGTGGTTGAGAGCTCGGCTGCTAACCAAAAGGTCGGCAGTTCAAATCCACTAGCCGCTCCTTGGAAACCCTATGGGGCAGTTCTCTGTCCTATGGGATTGCTATGAGTCAGAATCGACTGGACGGCAATGGGTTTGGTTTTGGTTTTAGAGATGGATTATGAGGAAGCCTAGGTTCCTGAGCCTATAAAATATCTAGAAATTCTTATTTCTAAATGAGGCCTTTTTCTGGGGGCTGATGTCAATGCCCCCTAGCACACATACCTTCTTCTGTGGTTCTAGATGGAGACCACTGAGGGAGGTTTGGGAGCCCAAGCATTTTGTCCTGCTGCCTCCCAGAATCGCCATTATTCTCTGAGACCCCCCCCCCAGGCATCCTGACTCCCCACCATGCTGACTGGCAGGCAGCGTCCTCTGAGAAACTGTCAGGACTGCTCAGGAGACCAGGGCAGGGGAATTAGCTCCTGTAAGTCTCCAGGCCAGATAAGAGGTGCATATTGGGCCCAGGCAAGACTTCTGAGGCAGATTTCCTTGCCTTAGGCAGGGAAGGGAACCAGAGGCAGCCTTCGCTGAGCCCTTTGATGCCCTGCCTGAGAAAAGTTGTTGTAATTGGGAAATAATTAGCAACCGCTGTGTTGTAGACAGGCTGCCCACACGTGCCCCAGCACCTCTTCTTTCATCCTGGATATTTGGTTGTTGAGGGGCTGGCTCTGGGGGGCTGCTTGTCCAGTGATTTGCTTAGCCCTAAAGGATTCTGGTGTCCTAGAACCCGTCTGCGTTCCCCAGGCTGACCGGCTTGCCATGGCCCCTGCGGGATGTGGGGAGGGACACTCAGCATGGGAGGGGGTGGGCCACTTCTCTTCATGCCAGGCAGAGGAGAGCTGAGGGCTGGGAGGTGGCCAAGGCATGGGTGGGATCAGGAATGCAATTTTGGGAGCTTGAGAGGGGGGAGTAGAGGGAGACAATGTCTTCTGTCACATGCTGGCCTGTCACTCACCGGGTTCTTTGTGCATCTGGGCCTGCTGCCTGTTCCCTCCCCACCTTGTCTCTCCTCCCTCAGAGCTTGGCCTTGGCAGCCAGGCTGGGCAGAACCCCTACCCCTGGGCTTGCCCCCTGCCTCCTGTGGTGTGGAGTTTCCCTGGTCTGCTTTACCAGCTGTGAGCGCAGTCTCCCTGGCCCTCCCTTTCCCCTTGCCTCTCAAACCAGTCCAGCCAGTTTGCAGGGGCCCAGTTCCTCATTGTTTTTTTTCCCACTGGCCTAGCAGCTCTAACCTGGCTCTCAGGTTTTGGCTTCTTCAGTGGACAGAGTCAGGAGTCCACTTGGGGGCTCTCTTGGATCCATGGTGAACCTCCTTACCTCTGTAACTCTTTGTGAGAAAATGGAAGCCGAGTGATCCGAGCCGAGTCACTGAGTTGTCCTCTGTTTCTACCGCTTGCTTTCCCTGTTACCGGAAAGAGGTAGTATAATCTCTGTACCTCTAGTTCTCCCATTTTCTACATCGGCCCATATGTGGCACCTAGCATACTGCCTGGCCCTGGGCATATCAGCTCTTCCTGAAACCACCCCCTCTCCTTCCTGCCAGGAGGCCAGGGACCCAGTCACAGCAGGTTGGATGCCAGACGCTATGGCTGGGCCAGAGGTGATGGAATTGGGGCAGGGCAGGCTAATGAGTAACTAGAAGTGGCTCTGGAACAGTTGGAGGGTGTCCCCTCCCTCCTTGCCGGCCGCAATGGCAGCGGCAGACAGATGAGAACAGAATGAACTGTGGCCTGGTCTCTTCCCGGAGTACAGCTGGTGAAGAGAGGGCCCTGGGCACGTGCCAGGGCACGAGAAGGAGGGTGCGACATCTGGTGAGAGCTCAGGCTCCGGGTTCCATGTTGCCTGGTGCTCCATTTCTGTTTACCTGCGTCTGGGGCTTACGTAAGGCCCCCAGCTGCCTTGCTCCGTGGGCCCCACCCCGCTGTCCTCTGTAACGTAAGGCGGGTAAGGCAGGTAGGTTTCGGTTTTCCGTGCTGAATCATTTAGAGCCCTGCTTTCTGACCCACCCCAAAGATGCCCCCCCGGCCCCTGACCCACTTGTCCCAGGACTGAAGGTGGTTGAGGGTAGGGAGGCATTGGGACCCGGGAGAGTGCTTGATCCTGCCTCTCAGCCGCCTGGTACTCTCTGGAAGGGGCTGTGCACTCTGTCAGGCCAAGGCCAAGAACTCCTTGACCTGGCTCTGGGAGATCAGTAGATGTACTGACAGGGTAGAGCTGCGTCATGAATAAATCATGTG
Organism: Dugong dugon; assembly: GCA_030035585.1. Lineage (NCBI taxonomy): Eukaryota > Metazoa > Chordata > Mammalia > Sirenia > Dugongidae > Dugong > Dugong dugon. Next base: position 195,811,311 of record CM057462.1, on the reverse strand, counting down.
GCTTCTGAGAGCTGGCAGTCTAGGCACATCTGGTTCTCAAATCATGAATGAGTAGGGCAGAGAGGCCAGGTCCGGAAGAGGCCCTGTTATGAGGGATTCTGGGCCAACCTCCCTTCTGCTATGCGAGTCTGCCTGGCTTCGAGATACAAGCCTTTCACAAATACTTATCAAGATCTACCATGTGCCAGGCATTGGGAACACAGTAATCAGCTGATAGCCATGACCTTTGCCCTCCAGGAGCCTATAATCTTGTGGGGGAGACAGACAGGAAACAAATAATGGCTTCAATAAATGCATAAACTGAGGTAAACTCACCGAAGAACATACGGAGGATATAACATGGATCTGACTAGTTTAGGGGGAGGGGTGATCAGGGAAGGCTCCTCTGAGGAAGTGACATCCTTCTAGGAACCAGGTGAAGCCAGGAAATCCCTGTTGGAAGGAACGCCATGCGTGAAGGTAGCATTTATTGTCAGCTTCATGATGTGCCTGCTCTGCTGGCTGCTTTTCGTGTTTAATATCTTATTTTCCCACTTTATACTGACGTATAACTTAAAAACAATAAAGAACAAAATCTTATGTGTAAAACTTGGTAAAACTGGACAGTTGTATATGCCTGTGTAATTTGTTGTTGTCTGATTTAATTCTCACAGGTAATTAATTACATTGGGAGATATTGTCATTATACCAGTTTTACAGAGGAGGAAGCTGAAGCTCAGAAAAGTTGTGATGTGCCCAAGGTTATATATCTCAAGTGAAGAGCAGAGGTGGCATTCCACCTAGTCCAGCGGCTTTTCTAGCATGCCAGGCTGCCTCTGATGAGTGGCTTGGAGAACTTACCCCTTTGCCTCCTAGCTGCTTTTCTGTTCCCATTCTGGTCCCTGCCCTTTGGGGTATCTGAGTCAGAGTTTAGTTAAGGTTCTCCCCAGTGCCTGAAGAGTGGAAGACTAGGGTCCTCAAAGGCTCATGGATGGGCCTTTAGGTATCCACGAACCTCTTCAAATTCTGTGATAACAGTCCGTGTGGGCTGTCTCCTGGAGGAGGTCGCATGGCTTCGTTATTTTCACAAATGCAGACCCAGTGCCAAAAAAGGCAAAGAACCCCTGCCTGTAAGGGGCTCCTCCCTCCCTGTTCCTTTCTCTGGAGGGGAAGGGCTGGGAATGCTGTGAATGCTCTTTCTCAGACAGGAGGCTGTTTCTCCCCACCATGCCCTTCCTAACGTGGAACTCGGCCCCTCTTCCTCTCTCCCTCCTCATGTCACCCTGGTTCCTGGGCCTCAGGACGTGGCCAAGTTTCCTTGGCCCAGAGCTCTGCAAGGAGTTTGAGTTCCATGTTTGTGTTTCTGTCTGGTGAAAATTCTACAGGCACCTCCTCCAACTTGGTGCTAGGTTCTGGTGGAGGCTAGCAGAAGGGGTGGAGAAGATGCATTTTTTCTTTGCTTGGAGTTTCCTGGAACAGAGCGTACCTGGAATACTTTCCATTTGATGACTCTGAGGTTGGCAATGTGGATCTGGGGAGTATACCTGTAGGTGGACTTGGCTGTGTGCCCCCTTGGACTAGCACACTTAAAACGATTTTTAAATTTTTTCGTGAATAGGTAATACATTTATATAGTTCCAAACTCAGAAGGGACAAAAAGATATACAGTAGAAAGTCAGTCACTCTCCCATTCTTGTCCCTGACCCCCAGGTCCCCCACCTCAGAGACATCCCTTTTGCACATCTCTTGGGCACACTTTGACGTCTGTCAGGCGGGAGTTGAGTTCTGTCTTCTCTGGGGGGACGAGAAGGGACATGGTGGTGTATATGTGGATATCGAGCAAAATGTGTAAACTCTTAACAAAACCAAGTTGCCCAGAGCTATATCAGAAGAAATGGATTCTTCTAGGTCAAAAGAAAAAAAAACCAAACCGGTTGCTGTCCAGTCGATTGCGACTCATAGTGACCTTGTAGGACAGAGTAGAACTGCCCCATAGCGTTTCCAAGGAGTACCTGCTGGATTCGAACTGCTGACCTTTTGGTTAGCAGCCGTAGCTCTTAACTACTACGCCACCAGGTTTCCTCTTCTAGGTCAGTGGATCGCAAAGTGTGGGTACCTGGACCAGCGGTATCAGCATCACCTGGGAACTTGTTAGAAATGTAAATTCTCAGGCCCCCACCCCAGACCTACTGTCTCAGGAGCTTGGGGGGTGGGGCCCAGCAATCTGTGTTTTTAATAGGCCCTCCCGGTGATCCCACTTCCAGTTAGAGAACCACTGTTCCACTTAGAAGAAGCTGACAAGCCAACCCACCCCACCAGAGCTGGGCACGGGTTGGTTTCTGGATTTCCACTTCATGTCTCCGGGTTTACAGTGTTTAATCTCCTTTCTCCCTCTTCCAGGACCCGTGGAGCAGGCAGCCACCATGGCTGAGCCCCGGGGCCCGCTAGACCACGGAGTCCAGATTCGTTTTATCACAGAGTCAGCGGGTGGTGCCGAGACGGGCACCCTGCACCACGGTGTACGGCGCCCAGCCAAGGACGCGAGAGCCAGCACCTATGGGGTTGCCGTGCGCGTACAGGGCATTGCTGGGCAGCCCTTTGTGGTGCTCAACAGTGGGGAGAAGGGTGGCGACTCCTTCGGGGTCCAAATCAAGGGGGCCAATGACCAAGGGACCCTGGGAGCTCTGAGCTCTGACTTGGAACTCCCCAAGAACCCCTACTCTCAGGCCAAGGGGTTTCTCGCCTCCTCGCAGGGCAGCGCATCTGATGAGGAGCATGGGACCCGCTGGGATGGAAGGCTAGTCCGTTCCCAGTCCCAGGCCTCCTTGGCGGTCCCTGCCCCCATGGCTCCAAGCAACAGGAGCGCCAGCCTGCTGGAGTTAGCCCCACAAGGGGCGCCCCCAGCTAGCACCATTGACACTGCTCCCCTGTCTTCAGTGGACTCGCTCATCAACAAGTTTGACGGTCGCCTTGGGGGCCAGGCTCGGGGCCGGACTGGCCGCCGCACACGGACACTGCCCCGTGAACAGCGCAAGCGGAGCCAGAGCCTGGACAGCCGGCTCCCACGGGACACCCTCGAGGAGCGGGAACGCCAGTCCCCCAGTGACCTGTCCTCTGGCACCAAGTATGACGGCCGTGTGCACAGCTCAGAGCAGTCAGCCCAGAGCCAGAGCCCTCTCGGTGGCTTTAGCCGTTCCCGGCAGACCCAGGACTGGATCCTCCAGAGTTTCGAGGAGCCACGCGGGAGAGCCCAGGACCCTGCCACGCTGCAGGTCAGACCTCACGCCCTCCCCAGCGTCCAGCCCCCAGCCCCTTCTCACGTAACCTAGTTCACGTAACCTAGAGCCGCAAATCTCTGCCTTCTCTCCTTCACTTCATCCGTCCACTTAACGGATGATACTCACATGTATAAGGTACTTGCACGGGTAAAATTCTAAAGAAAATGGAACTAGCTCTGAAATCATCATTTACAGGCATGGAGAGTAATTTGTCATTGCCCTAACCATGAACGGTGCTTCAGTCACTAACATTTGAGGGAGACAGCTCAGTGGGAACAGGACTTTACTCTGAGACGAAACTGAATCCATCCTCAAAGTAAATCGTTTACAAGCTCTAGTACCATATTTTTACGTGAACAACATGCAGCCCCCTTCTACATTTGTTTGCCAACAGCTCCCCCCACCACCCACCAGGTATTTTTGCAAATGTGCTATGTTAATTTTTTTTTTACAGCAACATGTAAAAAAATTGGCATAGCAGCGCTTACTATCTGGGGGAGGGGGGAGGGAGCAGTTGGCAGACTGTCTTAGAAGGCACGTTTGTTTGTGTAAAAATAGGGTATATTCACTATCATTAGTGACAAATTACTTGTGACCCAGCTCATAGCTGGTTGAGATCTGCTTGTCCAGATCTCTGTTTGACAGCGGTAGTGGAGAGTATATCCTGCATGGACCTCTCCTGGCCTGTTGCTCAGCGCTCTGCGCGGTTGCCACCTTATCCTGTTTTCAGGCTCCTTTGTCATGTTTGAGGGGCCTTATCTTCCAACGGCCACTTCTGCTCCATCTAAAGCCCGTACATGCCTCAGACCTAATCTTCTATTCCTTTGGGCTTCTATCTTTGCAGTTCAAGTCAACCCCAGACCTCCTCAGAGACCAGCAGGAGGCAGCCCCATCCGGCAGTGTGGATCACCTAAAGGCCACCATCTATGGCATCCTGAGGGTCGGGTGAGCAGGGCCACCCCACAGTGGAGGCACACACCTCTGTTTTCCTTTTAGCTGCTTTCCCCACCTTCCCTTTTCCACATCTCCTGCCTCTTTCTCCTCTAACCCTTGCTTCTGCTCTTTCATCCTCCAGAAGTTCAGAAAGTGAAACCTCTGTGAGGAGGAAGGTCAGTTTGGTGCTGGAGCAGATGCAGCCTCTGGTGGTGAGTGGCCTTCTCAGGGTGCGAGCAAGGGGGCAGGGCTAGGGCCTTGAGGCCTTAGAAGATCTGGCTGTGTTCTCACTCCCTTCCCACCCATGTCTCTGGCAGATGACCTCTCCTGGTCCTGTGAAGGCCTTGGCAGGGCAGGGCGAGCTTGCCCAAAAAGTGGAGGAGCTACAGCAGAAGCTGGAGGAAGAGGTGAAGGTGAGGAGACGTTAGAGGAGCGGGAAGGATGAGGGACCCCAGGGAAACAGCCTTGACCTGGAGGTGGGCTGGCTCCTCTAAGTGATGTGACAAGCCCTCTTGGGTCCTGGGAGACAAGAGATGTGATCGTCCACTATTCCAGGGAGGACTTCTGGGCTCCCTGAAGTTCAGTGGGGCAGACCACGTTAGGGGCCCAGTTGCTTTCTATTCTGTTTCCTGGGAAGTTCCCATTTTGGCTGTACCACTTGCTGGCTTTGTGGGTGTTGTACAGATCACCTGAGTGACTGAAATTACTCTGTGCTTCAGTTGTTTCTATCTGGTAAATGGGGACAGTGGTACCCACTTATTGGTGGTGCAGTGGTTAAGCACTCGGCTGGTAACCGAAAGGTCAGCGGTTCAAACCCACCAGCCGCTTCGTGGAAGAAAGATGTGGCAGTCTGCCCCCATAAAGATGTACAGCCTCGGAAGCCCTGTGGGGCCGTTCTCCTCCGTCCTACAAGGTTGTTGTGAGTCGGAGTTGATTGGACGGCAGTGGGTTTGATCATACTAGTCATAAAGGCAACAACAGTAGCTGTTATTTATGGAATATAATTTTCATAGGAGATAGTGGCCTGGCTACTAGGTCACCATTATAGCAACCCTGTAAAGTTAGGTATTGGGGATCTATTTATGACGAGAACACTGAAGATCAGAGAGGGCAGGTCAATTGGCCAAGGTACTAGGTTGCAGAGAGGGAGTTAAATAACTCAGGTCCCTGTTATTCCAAAGCCTAGGTATTATTATTTGTTTATTTTTGTATCTAATGCTGCCTCCACCTCACAGTATTGCCTTGTATGTAACTGGTGCTTGGTAAGTGCCAGATTGTAACTCTTGTTTCCTGGTGGTACAATGTAGTGGTTAATTGATGGGCTGTGGAGTTGAGCTGCCCGGGTTCAAACACTGGTACCCTTACTTGTTGGCTGTGTGACTGACCCTGGGCAAAGTCTTTACATTTTCTAAATGTCTGTTTCCCTAACTGTAAAATGAGAATAGCAATAGTACTGTATTTATTGTTGTGTAAAAAATTACCCCCAAAATTAGCAGCATAAAGAAAGCAAAAATTAATTCTCTCACCGTGTCTGAGGGCCAGGAGTCCGGGAGTAGCTTAGCTGGGTAGTTCTGGCTCAGAGTCTGTTGTGAGGTTCCATCAAGATACCGGCTGGGGCTATAGCCATTAGAAGGATTGACTGGTTGGAGGATCTGCTTCAAAAACGGCTGTTGGTTGGAGGCCTCAGTTCTTGCTCTGCACACCTCTTTACAGGGCTACGCCAGTGTTTCATGACATGGCAGCCCCCTTCCCACAGAGCAAGGGATCCAAGACAGAAGGCAAGAAAGAAGCCACAGTGCCTTTTTATGACCTACTCTTGGAAGTCACACGTCACTTCCCCTTTTTTTCTCTTTATTAGAAGAGTACCCCTAAGTCTAGCCCATACTCAGGGGAGGGGAATTAGGCTCCAGCTTTTGAAAGGAGTGCCAAAGAATTTGTATACGTATTTTTTGTTGTCGAGAATATACGCAGCAGAACATATATAATTCAGTAATTTCTACATGTATAATTCGGCGACATTGATTACGTTCTTCACGTTGTGCAACCATTCTCACCCTCCTTTTCTAAATGTTCCTCCCTTGTTAACATAAACTCACAGCCCTCTAGGTTCCCTATCTAATCCTTCAAGATGCTGTCCTCAGTTCAGTGCCGTATAGTTAGTTCTTAAAAGAGCACAGTGCCCAAGGTAGACATTCTTTACTATTTAAGGTGAACTGTTGTTTGGTTTAAAGAAGACTTCTGAATATGTTTTTGGTTTCAGGTTTAAAGATTATCTGACAGCAATAGTTCTTTTGGGTTCCTCCAGCCTCAGTGGCTCCAGAAAGTCTGAATCCCATGAGAATTTTAAAATTCTCTTCCACCTTTTCCCCCTTTTGATCGGAATTCTTCTGTAGAATCTTTGATGGAAACGTTGAGTAATGGTAGCCAGGCACCATCCAGTTCTTCTGTATGGACATATTTTAAACGATCCCAAGTACCAAGGGTTGTTATGAGGGTTAAATGCAGGTAATACACGTAAGGTCCCTAGTACAGTGCTTGTCACATAATAAGTGTTTAGTAACTGTTAGATATTCTCATCCCTTCTGAAAGGCTTTTCCTACCTTCCACCCACTACGTTCTCCTTCTCTTTTCCAGAAGCGGCAGAAGCTGGAGCCGTTGCGGATGGGGCTGGAGCTGCAGCTGGAGGAGAAGGCAGAGGAGTGCAGCCGACTGCAGGAGCTGCTGGAGAGACGGAAGGGGGAGGCCCAGCAGAGCACCAAGGAGTGAGTGCAGCTGTCGGTGCACGTGGGGCTCGTCCCCAGGGCTCAGGGAGGCAGAGGGAAATCTCCAGAAGCTGGGTTAAAGACAGGACCTTTCCTTTTCCCCTCTCTCAGACAGGTTAATGTAATGGTTCTGGCTCCATTGGAGCTAGGCAGGGCTGCCTTTGTGCCTCATGTTCTTAATCTGTAAAATGGGGATGATAATAGTACCTGCCTCACAGGGTTGCTGTGGGGATTCAGTCATTCATTCAGTAGACGTTTTCACAGTGACTACCGTGGGGCGGGCACGGATCTTGGTTCATGGGGTACATCAGTGAATCATACAGATGAAGAGCCCTGCTCGTCAGAAGCTTAGTTTGTGGTAACGGGGAGCAGACAGTAAACAATAAACGTATGTAAGTACATTTGTGGCGTGTTAGAAGGTAAAGAAGAGCAGGATAAAGCAGGTCTTGGGGGCTGGGTTACTGGGGAACGTGCTGCAGTAGTAATCAGGGTAGCAGGGAGGGCTCGCTGAGATTTGAACAACGACATGACGGGGGTTTCAATGAGTTAATGTACGGAAAGTCTTAGAGACTCCCTGACACACAGCACTCAGTACATGTCGTATGTTGTTAATTATCAGGCTGCAGAACGTGAAGCTCCTCCTGGACCAGGGAGAACGCTTACGACACGGCCTGGAGTCCCAGGTGATGGAGTTGCAGAGCAAGCTGAAACAGGCCCAGGGTCCAGAGCCTGCTAAGGAGGTGCTAGTGAAGGTAGGGCGCAGGCGTGGGCACCCTGGCCCCTGATTTCTTTCCTCAAGTCTGTTCATTTCACCCCCAAGGTATGGGGAGCAGGTGGCTTACTAGGGGTACCCATTAGTGTGCTTCAGGCAGACTCAGTGGCAAGTGGGGTGGGAGCCCAGAACAGTGGGTTTCCTTTATTTTATTGTTGTACTTTAAATGAAAGTTTATAATTCAAGTTAGTCTCTCATACAAAAATTTATACATACGTTGTTATGTGACCCTAGTTGCTCTCCCTATACTGTGACGGCACACTCCTCCTTTCTACCCCGGATTTCCCGTGTCCATTCAACCAGCTCCTGACCCTTTTTGCCTTCCCGTCTCACCTCTGGACAGGAGCTGCCCATTTAGTCTCATGTATCTACTTGAGCTAAGAAGCACGCTCTTCACGAGTATCGTTTTATGTCCCACAGTCTAGTCCAATCTTTGTCTGAAGAGCTGGTCTCAGGAATGGTTTTAGTTTTGGGCTAACAGAGAGTCCAGGGGCCATGTCTTTTTACTAGAATTTGAGTTCTGCAGCCTACTTTTCTCCTGAGCCATGAGGGACTCTGTTGTGTTCCCTGTCAGGGTGGTCATTGGTGGTGGGTTTCCTTTATCTTAACAGACATCTTGAAGGGCAGAGAGCACCTGGTACTGTGCCTAGCACATAGAAGGCGCTCACTAAGTATTTGTTGAATGGATGAATGAGTGAAAGAATTAGTGGACAGATGGATCCTAATATGGTCACCCTGTGCTCCCACTCTGACTTTCCCCAGGACCTGGTAGAGACCCGGGAGCTTCTGGAACAGGTCTTGGAGGGGAAGCAGCGGGTAGAGGAGCAGCTGAGGCTGCGTGAGCGGGAGCTGACAGCCCTGAAGGGGGCACTGAAGGAGGAGGTGGCCTCCCGTGACCAGGAGGTGGAGCATGTCCGGCAGCAGTACCAGCGAGACACGGAGCAGCTTCGCCGGAGCATGCAGGATGCCACCCAGGCATGTGACAAGGGCAGAGGCTGGGAGAAGTGGGCACTGCTGGGGCAGGGAGGCTGCCTTGGGGTCTTGAGGCCTAGCATTTTGGGACTTTGCCTGCCTGCCTTTTGCCATCAAGTCAATTCTGACTCATAGTGACCCTATAGGACAGAGTAGAACTGCCCTGTAGGGTTTCCAAGGAACGGCTGGTGGATTCGAACTGCCGACGTTTTGGTTAGCAGCTGAACTCTTAACCACTGTGCCACCAGGGCTCCTTTGAGACTTTACACAGTTGTTATGGGGAACTCACTGTATAGTACACATGTGAGATGAAGTAAAAACCTTGGCCAGAAACCTGCAAAGGCAAAGGAAGAGTGCAGGCCAGAGGTATGCTGAGGGTGTGTGAGCCAAGGCCCGTGGGGAAATAGCTGGGGGAGGCTTCCTGTAGATGACAGGGGTGGGCTATGACTTGGGGAGAGAGCCTCCTGCTGGTATTGTACCAGCTACCCCTGGGGTTTCTGGGGTGCAGCCTGCATGGTGCCTTCTGGGCCTGAGCCTCGCCTTCCACATACTCACACCTTGGTTTGGAGTGAGCCGCTGAGCCTCCTGGTCCCTAATTCTCCCCCACCCTAGGACCACGCAGCACTGGAAGCTGAGAGGCAGAAGATGTCAGCCTTGCTGCGAGGGCTGCAGCAGGAGCTGGAGGAGAGCTCCGAGGAGACAGGGCATTGGCAGAGCATGTTCCAGAAGAACAAGGAGGAGCTGAGAGCCGCCAAGCAGGAGTGAGGACCTTGCGCCTCTCAGGAAACTTCTTACACCCCACTTCCTTTCTGCCCTTGCTCCCCTCTCACTCTCTCTCCCGTTTCTCAGATTTTCTTTTCCACATCTGCTTTCCTCCCTTCTGGGAGCTGGTGCCCAGTGTGCTGGCCTCCGGCGAGTGGCTTGACCTCGTTCCTTCCCCCTTTGCAACCCCTCCCTGGACTCAGACTCCTGCAGCTGCGGGTGGAGAAGGAGGAGATGGAAGAGGAGCTTGGGGAGAAGATAAATACCTTGCAGAGGGAGTTAGAGCAGGCCCGAGCTGGTGCCGGAGATGCTCGCCAGGCTGAGGAGCTCCAGAAGGTACTTGGAAGTTGGGGGGTAGAAGGACCAGTTGGGGTGATGGGCACCTGCCTCACCGACCCCTGAGGGCCTCTACACTGTGGCTGTCTCAGGTGTGCTTGATTTTTGGGCCCCATCCTGCCTGCTCAGCTTTTCTCCTTCCCAGCACACGCTCTGCAGTCCAGCAGGCTAGTCTCCTTGCTGAGCGGACAAATTTCTAATGGAAAGAGCTCTCGGTGGCCAGGTTGGGGTATGGCCAGCAGGCTGCTGGCTGCCTCCCAGGAGACCTCCTGGGTAGCAGCGATTGGGTAGATTTGTGAGACTCCCGGGTCATCGTTACAGGCTCAGAACCCGCATTTGGTCAGCATGGCAAGAGTGGCTCTGCCTCTCAGGGAGGACTCGTTAGTTAACTGCGTTTGTGAATAAGTGTTTCCAGTTAGAATGCCAGTTTATCAACTTACAGTGGATAACAAGAAATATTATCACGTGGACTGGAACTGCTGTGCCAGCCTGGCCAGCTGGCCTACATAGGAAGCCAAGCTGTCATCTGGAGACTGTTGAGAGAGCGTAGAGTCTGGATGTGGGGAGTTAAAAGATCCTAGTGTTTAATGTGTCCGTCTTTCCAATCAGTGTCTCTGTGGTGGGCCTGTAACACTTGACGTTTGCAGTAAGATTTCCTCTCTTTGGTCTTTTTTTTTTTTTTTAAGAAAATCCTCTTATGCATGAACTCTGTAAGTATATATGGGTCACAAATAATAAGATCGTAAAATTCCAGGTGAGCGTACAAATAATTTCTTCATAATCCTGGTATTTTAGTTTATTAAGGAACAAGAGGACAACTACTTATTTTAGATAATTTAGATAACTTAGAAACTGTTTTCATTAATTATGGGGACTGGCATTTATGGCGTTCCGAGGATCCTTCTGAGAAACCCTGGTAGCGTAGTGGTTAGGAGTTTGGCTGCTAACCAAAAGGTCAGCAGTTTGAATCCACCAGGCGCTCCTTGGAAACCCTATGGGACAGTTGTACTCTGTCCTGTAGGATCACTATGAGTTGGAATCCACTCAACAGCAATGGGTTTTTGAGGATCTTTCTAGATCTCCATTTTCTTGATTTGCTGTGCTGAATATATAGTAGGCGCTCAGCTAACAAGTTAATCAGTGCTTACTTTTCATGCCTATACCTGTAAGACTGCCTAATTGTAATCAAGGTAATATTAATATACATATATATCTTTTTTAAAAAGTTTTATTATGGTAAATTATATATAACAAAAAAAATTGCCGTTTTAACCATTTTTAAGCGTTTAATTACAGTGGGAGTAATTACATCCACCCTATTGTGTGAACATTACTACTATCCATTTCTAAATGTTTTTCATCACCCTAAATAGAAACTCAACATTCTGTAAGCAAGGTAGTCACATTTTTAAACAAGTAAAGAAACATAGCTCTAAATGATGATTTTCCAGATAAAGAAAATCCTGAGCTTACACGCAATATTGGGTCGAGAAAAACACCACAGATGTTAACCAAATGAAGTGCGGCTGTGGTGGTGGTGAATACGTAATTTAAAATTCTCTTTGCTCAAGGAAACCCCTGAAGGAACGGTGAAGTGAGAAATGCTCTTAAATTTTTACTGTGTTATTTTGAAGTTCACAAATACCAAGGATAATTTGAGGTCTGTTAACTGTACAAGCTGACACAGTGAACTTGGACATTCCTCTGGATGATCTCAGCTGATTCATCATGCTGGGTAAAGCTGGCAAGCTCAAAGCAATGAGTAGGGCTTCATTTATCTTATATAGTAAGTGCATTTTATCAAGTATATAATCAGTAAACAAATTATACTTTAGGTAAACAGACGAATCAAATCCAACACAGACCACGGACTGCTGTTTTTCTTTTGTGATTAGTTTTGTTAGCGTCTTAGACTAGATATTATACAACCCTTCACCCCAATTATGGTACTTTCTGAATTTCCAAAGCAGCTTATAGCTAAAGAATTAGAGCCAGAGCTCATTTTATTTTATATATATGTGTATATATTTTTTAAAGAAGTCAGAGCAATACCAGGATTTACTGTGGTACATGTTTTGGTTTTCAGTAATTGTTTTTTAAATAGCCAATCCAGTTTTCCTCCATGTAACACATATATGTATTTATTTATGTATTTCTTTGCTAGCGTATTCATTGTTGGGCTTGATAGTCTATCACTGAAGAAAATTAGGTCCCAGAGCTTTGCTTCTATATTTTCTTCCAAGATCTTTATGGTTTTAGATTTAACATTTAGGTCCTTGATCCATTTTGAATTAGTTTTTGTGTATGGCGTGAGGTATGGATCTTGTTTCATTTTTCTACATATGGAAATCCAGTTTTGCCGGCACCATTTGTTGGAAACACTCATATATTTGCAGTTGAGATAATTTCACGTACGATAAAATTCACCCTCTTAAAGCGTAGGATTCCGTGGTCTTTAGTATATTCACAAAGTTGTGCAATCATCACCGCTGTTTAATTTCAGAATATTTTCATCGCCTAAAATAATAATTTATTCTATAAGGATCAGCACGAGCTGGTTCCTATGAGGCGAAGGTTGAGGATGCCCCAAACATCTAACTTTCCAAGCTGCTGTGCCCCTCCATTTCTCTAACATCAGCTACTCCCTCCCGCCTCAGTACTCTCCCCCTGTCTTTGGGCTCCCTAATTCACTGCAACATCTCACAGAACTCACGGACCATATAAAGGAAATGGCTCACGTGGTTGTAGAGGCTGGCAAGTCCCAGGTTCGTGAGTCAGGCATAGACTTCTCCCTGGCCTTCAGTCTCTGCCCAAAGGCACTCAGCTCTCTCGCTCCATGGGCCACGAAGTGGGAAGCCTGCTGCGTCTCATCTCCTGTGGGTCTCTCTTTCTTTGATTCTGAAATTGGCTCTTTTAAGGCAAAACTGACCAATCCCCTTGGTGGGCCACAATTACCTTATTTGCACAGCCCCACCCAGTCACCTGGGTGGGAATCACAGACCACGGCTAGAAAGGCCACACACAAAAGTAATTAATTGCACTGTATCACTCCAAAAAGGAGCCCTGTACCCCTTAGCAGTCACTTCCCATTCCCTCCTCAGCCGGCCCGAGGCAGCCACTAATCTACTTTCTGCCTATGAATTTGTCTATTTTGGGCGTTTCATATAAACGGAGGCATAAAATATGTGATCCTTTGTGACTGGCTTTTTTCACTTGGAGCACTAGTGGTGCAGTGGTTAAGAGCTCAGCAGCGAACCAAAAGGTCAGCAGTTCGAATCCACCAGGCGCTTCTTGGAAACCCTGTGGGGCAGTTCTCCTCTGTCCTGTAGGGTCGCTAGGAGTCAGAATCGACTCCATGGTAACCGGTTTAGTTTCTTGGTTTGGAGAAATGTCTGTTCGGATCCTTTGCTCATTTTAAAGTTCAGTTAGTTTTCTTTTTATTATTGGGTTGTAAACGTTCTTTGTATATTCTAGATACATTTCCCTTATCAGATACATGATTTGCACATATTTTCTTCCATTCTGTGGGTTATCTTTCTACTTTCTCAATTGTGTCTTTTGATGTGCAAAAGTTTTTTTTTTTTCTTCTTCTAAACTTATGGCAACCCCATGTGTGTCAGAGTAGAACTGTGCTCCATAGGTTTTTTTGCTTTGTTTTTAATATTGTATTGTGTTCTAGGTAAAAGTTTACATAGGAAATAAGGTTCCCATTTAACAATTTTTATAAAACTCGTACCATGACGTTGGTTACATTTGTCACAATGTGTCAGCCCTCTAATTATTTTGATTCTTTTTGTTCTATTTCCATTAATCTAGCTTCCCTGCCCCTCCTTAGCTTCTCATCTTTGTTTTAAGATAAATGTTGACTGTTGGGTCTCATACAGTTGATTATTTAAGGGAGCACAGTGTTCATGGATGATAGTCTTTGGTTTCCTTCCTTCTCTTTTGCTCCAGACAAGTAGAGACCAATAGTTGTATCTTAAAAGGCTGAAAAGTTTTTAATTTTAGCGTTTTTATTAGGTTGTAGAGTAGATACAACGGCATTTGTCATTTTACTGGGCATTTTTTTCCCTATTGTGCTTTAGATGAGGTTTACAGAGCCAATTAGTTTCTCATTAAACAATTAATACACATATTGTTTTGTAGCATTGGTTGCCAGCTCCATGACGTGTCAACGCTCTCCCTTTCTAGAAGTTGAGTTCCCCATTTCCATTTGTCTACCTTTCTTGTCCCCTCCTGTCTTCTTGTCCTTGCCCCCTGGGCTGGTGTGCCCATTTAGTCTTGTATGCATGGTTGAGTTACGTGTATTATTGTTTGTTTCACGGGCCTGTCTAATCTTTGGTTGAAGGGTGAACCTCAGGAATGACTTCAGTACTGAGTTAAAAGGTTTCCAGGGGCCATGGTCTCAGGTTTCTCCAGTCTCTGTCAAACCAGTATGTCTGGTCTTTTTTGTGTGTGTGAGTTTGAATTTTGTTCTACGTTTTTCTCCAGCTCTGACCAGGGCCCTCTATCGTGATCCCTCTCAGGGCAGTCAGTGGCGGTAGCCGGCACCATCCGGTTGTGCTGGACTCAGTCTGGTGGAGGCTGTGGTAGTTGTGGTCCATTAGTCCTTTGGACTAATCTTTCCTTTGTATCTTTGGTTTTCTTCATTCTCCCTCCAGACAGGGTGGGACCAGTAGAGTAACTCAGATGGCCGCTCACAAGCTTTTAAGACCCCAGATGCTACTCACCAAAGTAGGAATATCTATATCCTACTTTTCTTTATAAACTATGTTATGCCAGTTGAGCTAGATATCCCCTGAGACCATGGCCCCTAGCCATCAGCTCAGTAATTTAGTCCCTCTGGGAGTTTGGCTGTGTCTGTGAAGCTTCTATGATTTTGCCTTGGTCAAGTTGTGCTGACTTCCCCAGTATTGTGTACCGTCTCACCCTTCACTGAAGAAAAGTTTTTCATTTTGATGAAGTCCAATTTATCTATTTTTTCCTTTGGTTGCTTGGGATTTAGGTTTCATATCTAAGAAACTGTTGCCTAATCCAAAGTCACAAAGATTTACAGCTGTGTTTTCTTCTAGACATTTTATAGTTTTACCTCTTAGGTTTACATCTTTGATCCATTTAAAAAAATTTTTTTTATTGTTGTAGTTTAAATGAAGTTTACATTTCAAGTTAAGTCTCTCATACAAAGATTTATACATACATTGTTATGTGACCCTAGTTGCTCTCCCTATACTGTGACAGCACACTCCTACTTTCTGTCCCTGATTCCTCATCTCCATTCAGCCAGCTCCTAACCCTCTCTGCCTTCCCATCTCACCTCCAGACAGAAGCTGCCCGTTTAGTCCCTTGTATCTACCTGAGCTAAGAGGCACACTCCTCATGAGTATCACTTTATGTCCCACAGTCCAGTCCATTCCCTGTCTGAAGAGTTGGCCTTGGAAATTGTTTTAGTTCTGGGCTGATAGAGAATCCAGGGGCCATGCTTTCCGGGGATCCTCCAATCTCAGACCGTTAAGTCTGGTCTTCTTACTAGAATTTGAGTTCTGCACCCCACCTTTCTCCTGCCCCATCAGGGACTCGGTTGTGTTCCCTGTCAGGGCGGTCATTGGTGGTAGCTGGGCACCATCTAGTCCTTCTGGTCTCAGGCTGATGAAGTCTCTGGTTTATGTGGCCCTTTCTGTCTCTTGGGCTAATACTTCCCTTGTGTTCTTTAGTGTTCTTCATTCTCCTTTACTCCAGGTAGTTAGGACCAATTGATGCATCTCAGATCGCTGCTTGCAAGCTTTTAAGACCCCAGATGCCATTCACCAAAGTAGGATGCAGAACATTTTCTTAATAAGCTTTGTTATGACCTAGATGTCTCCTGAAGGCATGGTCCCCAGACCCTTACCCCTGCTACTCTGTCCCTCCAAGTGTTTGACTGTAATCAGGGAACTTCTTAGCTTTGGTTTAGTCCAGTTGTGCTGACTTCCCCTGTAGTGTGTGCTGTCCTTCCCTTCACCTAAGATAATTCTTACCTACTATCTAGTTAGTGAATAGCCCTCACCCTCCCCACCCTTGTTAACCATCAAAGAATGTTTTCTTCTGTGTTTAAACCTTTTCTTGAGTTCTTATAATAGTGGTCTTATACAATATTTGTCCTTCTGTGACTGACTAAATTCACTCAGCATAATGACTTCCAGATTCCTCCATGTTATGTTTCACGGCTTCATCACTGTTCTTTATCATTGCACAGTATTCCATTGTGTGGATAGACCATAATTTGTTTATCCATTTGTCCGCTGATGGGCACCTAGGTTGTTTCCATTTTTTTGTGATTGTGAACAGTGCTGCAGTGAACATGGGTGTGCATATATCTATTTGTGTGATGGCTCTTATTTCTCTAGGATATATTCCAAGGAGTGGGATAGCTGGATCGTATGGTACTTCTATTTCTAGCTTTTTAAGGAAGCACCAAATCGATTTCCAAAGTGGTTGTACCATTTTACATTCCCACCAAAGTGTATAATGTTCCAGTCTCTCCACAGCCTCTCCAGCATTTATTATTTTGTGTTTTTTGGATTAATGTTAGCCTTGTTGGGGTGAGATGTTATCTCATTGTAGTTTTGATCTGCAGTTCTCTAATGGCTAACGATCGTGAGCATTTCTTCATGTGTCTGTTAGCCGCCTGAATATCTTCTTCTGCAGACTGCCTGTTCATATCCTTTGCCCATTTTTCAATTGGGTTATTTGCCTTTTTGCCATTGAGGTTTTGCAGTATCTTGTAGATTTTAGAGATTAGACGCTAATCAGATTTGTCATAGCCAAAAATTTTTTCCCAGTCTGTAGGTTGTCTTTTTCCTCTTTTGGTGAAGTCTTTTGATGAGCATGAGTGTTTGATTTTTAGGAGCTCCCAGTTATCTAGTCTCTCTTCTGGTGCTTGTGCATTGTTACTTATGGTTCGTATTGTGTTTATGCCATGTATTAGGGCTCCTAGCGTTGTCCCTATTTTTTCTTCCATGGTCTTTATCATTTTCGATTTTATATTTAAGTCTCTGATCCATTTTGAGTTAGTTTTTGTGCACATTGTGAGGTATGGGCCTTGTTTCAGTTTTTAGCAAATGGATATCCAGTTATGCCAGCATCATTTGTTAAAGAGACTGTCTTTTCCCCAGTTAACAGACTTTGGGCCTTTGTCAAATATCAGCTGCTCATAGGTAGATGAATTTATGTCTGGATTCTCAATTCTGTTCCATTGGTCTATGTATCTGTTGTTATACCAGTACCAGGCTGTTTGATTACTGTGGTGGTATAGTAGATTCTAAAATCAGGTAGCGTGAGGCCTCCCACTATGTTCTTCATCTTGAGTAATGCTTTACTTATTTGGGGCCTCTTCCCTTTTCATATGAAGTTGGTGATTTGTTTCTCCATCTCATTAAAAAATACTGGTGGAATTTGGGTTGGGATTGCATTGTATCTGTAGATCGCTTTGGGTAGAACTGACGTTTTCACAATGTTGAGTCTACCTATCCATGAGCAAGGTATGTTTTTCCATTTAATGCAGATCGCTTTTGGTCTTGCAGTAGTTTCTTGTAGTTTTCATTGTATAGGTCTTTTACATCTCTGGTTAGATGTATTCCTAAGTATTTTATCTTCTTGGGGGCTATTGTAAATGGTATTGATTTGTTGATTTCCTCTTCGAGGTTCTCTTTGTTGGTGTAAAGGAATCCAACTGATTTTTGCATGTTTATCTTGTAGCCTAATACTTCGCTGAAATATTCTATTAGTTCCAGTATTTTTCTTGCGGATTCTTTGGGGTTTTCTGTGTATAAGATCATATCATCTGCAAATAGAGATACTTTGACTTCTACGCTACCAATTTGGATGCCCTTTATTTCTTTTTCTAGCCTAATTGCTCTGGCTAGGACCTCCAGCACAGTGCTGAATAAGAGTGGTGATAAAGGGCATCCTTGTCTGGTTCCTGTTCACAAGGGGAAGGCTTTCAAAGTCTCTCCATTTAGGATGAGGTTGGCTGTTGGCTTTGTATAAATGCCCTTAATTATATTGAGGAATTTCCCTTCTATTGCTATTTTGTTGAGAGTTTTTATCATGAATGGGTGTTGGACTTTGTCAAATTCCTTTTCTGCATTGACTGATAAGATCATGTGGTTCTTGTCTTTGTTTTATTTATATGATGGACTACATTGATTGTTTTTCTAATGTTGAACCATCTCTGCATACCTGGTATATATCACATGTGATCAAGGTGAATTATTTTTTCGATATGTTGTTGAATTCTGTTGGCTAGAATTTTGTTGAGGATTGTTGCGTCGATGTTCATGAGGGTTACTGGTCTGCAATTTTCTTTTTTTGTGGTATCTTTACCTGGTTTTGGTATCAGGGTTATGCTGGCTTCATAGAATGAGTTTGGGAGTAGTCCATCCTTTTCTATGCTCTGAAATACCTTCAGTAGAAGTGGTGTTATCTCTTCTCTGAAAATTTGGTAGAATTCTCCAGTGAAGCCATCTGGGCTAGGGCTTTTTTTTGTTGGGAGTTTTTTAATTACCTTTTCAATGTCTTCTTTTGTTATGGGTTTATTTAGTTGTTCTACCTCTGTTTGTGTTAGTTTAGGTAGGTAGTGAGTTTCTAGAAATTTGTCCATTTCCTGTAGGTTTTCGAATTTGTTAGAGTACAATTTTTCGTAGTATTCTGTTACGAATCTTTTAATTTCAGTTGGGTCTGTTGTGATATCACCCATCTCATTTCTTATTAGGGTTATTTGCTTCCTCTCCTGTTTTTCTTTTGTCATTTTGGCCAGTGATTTATCAATTTTGTTGATCTTTTCAAAGAACCAGCTTTTGGTCTTGTTAACTCTTTCCATTGTTTTTCTAGTCTCTATTTCATTTAATTCTGCTCTAATTCTTATTATTTCCTTTCTTCTGGCGCCTGAGAGCTTCTTCTTCTGCTCTCCTTCTACTTGTTTCAGTTGTAGGGTTAATGTTTTGATTATGGCCCTTTCTGTTTTTTGGATGTGTGCGTGTATTGCTATAAACGGACCTCTGAGCACTGCTTTTGCCGTGTCCCAAAGGTTCTGGCAGGATGTGTTTTCATTCTCACTTGATTCTATGAATTTCTTTATTCTGTCCTTAATTTCTTCTATAACCTAGTAGTCTTTGAGCAAGGTGTTGTTCAGTTTCCACGTGTTTGATCTTTTTTTTTGTTTTGCTGTTGTTTGATTTCTACTTTTATGGCTGTATGGTCAGAAAAGATGCTTTGTAATATTTCAATGCTTTGGATTTTGTTAAGGCTTGCTTTATGGCCTAATATGTGGTCTGTTATGGAGAATGTTCCATGTGCGTTGGAAAAGAAAGTATACTTGGCTGTTGTTGGGGTGGAGTGTTCGGTATATGTCTATGAGATCAAGTTGGTTGATTGTAGCATTTAGCTCTTCCATGTCTTTGTTGAGCTTCTTTCTGGATGTTCTGCTCTTCACCAAAAGTGGTGTGCTGAAGTCTCCTACCATTGTTGTGGAGCTTCCTATTTCTCTTTTCAAATGATGTTACAGTTTGTTTTACGTATTTTGGAGCCCTGTCGTTGGGTGCATAAATATTTATTATAGTTACGTCCTCCTGGTGCATTGACCCTTTAATCATTATATAGTGCCCTTCCTTGTCCTTTGTGGTGGATTTTACTTTGAAATCTATTTTGTCAGAGACTAATATTGCCACTCCTGCTCTTTTTTGAGTGTTGTTTGCTTGATACATTGTTTTCCATCCTTTGAGTTTTTGTTTGTGTCTTTAAGTCTAAGGTGTGTCTCTTGTAGGTAGCATATAGATGGATTGGGTTTTTTTAATCTAATCTGCCACTCTCTGTCTCTTTATTGGTGTATTTAGTCCGTTTACATTCAGTGTAATTATTGATAGGTAAGAGTTTAGTGCTGTCATTTTGATGTCTTTTTTTGTGCGTTTTTTTCAGTGTCTTTGTTCCACTTAATTTTCTGTGCTGAGTCGTTTTTCTTTATGTATTTTCTTTTCATCTTTTTCATTGTTGTTGATTTTGTGTTTGCTGAGTCTTTATATTTTTCTTGTTTTTTATTTTGATGTGCAGGATTGTTAGTTTCCTTTGTGGTTACCTTAATATTTACTCCTATTTTTCTAAGTTTATACCGGTCTTTTATTTCTTTATATCGCCTTGACTTCCTGTCCATATGCAAAATCTGTGTCTACATTTTTTAAGTCCCTTTTTTTTTTTTTAATGTTGTCGTCTTTTACATATTGACATCTGTTTCCCTATTTTCAATGTTTTAGCTTTGATGTACTTTTGTGTCTTCCTTTTCTGGGTTGATATCTGGCTGCTCTGTCCTGTGTTCTAGTCTTGGGTTGTTATCTGACGTTACTGATTTTCTAACCGGAGGACTCCCTTTAGTGTTTCTTGTAATTTTGGTTTGGTTTTTGCAGATTCCCTAAACTACTCTTTATCTGGAAATGCTCTAATTTTGCCATCATATTTGAGAGACAGTTTTGCTAGATATATAATTCTTGACTGGCAGTTTTTTCCTTCAAGGCTTTATTTATGCCATCCCATTGCCTTCTTGCCTGGATGTTTTCTGCTGAGTAGTCCAAGCTTATTCTTATTGGCTCTCCTTTGTAGATGCCTTTTCGTTTATCCCTAGCCGCTCTTAAAATTCTCTCTTTATCTTTGGTTTTGGCAAGTTTGATTATAATATTATAATGTCTTGGTGACTCTTTTTTGGGATCTATGTTATGTGGGGTTCGATGAGCATCTTGGATAGATATCTTGTCATCTTTCTCAATATCAGGGAAGTTGTCTGCCAACCAGTCTTCAACAGTTCTCTCTGTATTTTTGGTTATCCACCCCGTTCTGGTATTCCAATCACTCATAGGTTATTCCTCTTGATAGAGTCCTTAAGATTTCTTCATTTTTTTTAATCCGTTTATCTGATTTTTCCTCAGATAAGTTGGTTTCAAGTGCTTTATCTTCAGTCTCACTAATTCTGACTTTCATTTCCTCAGTTCTGCTCCTATGACTTTCTATTGAGTTGTCTAATTCTGACATTTTATTTTTAATCTTCTGGATTTCTGATTGCTGTTTCTCTGTGGATTCTTGCAGCCTGTTAAATTTGACATTATTGTCTAATCTTTTTAATTTCCTCTATTGCGTGTTCTGCGTTTTGAAGAATTTCCTTTCTAATTTCTTGAAGAGTTCTGTACAGTGATCTTTTGTATTCTGCTTCTGGTAATTCCAGGAAATTTTCCCCCTCTGCAAAATTTCTAGATTCTTTGTTTTGGGAGCTTGCTGAAGCCATCGTGGATTGCCTCTTTATATGATCTGATATGGACTGTTGTCTCTGAGCCATCAATAAGTTATTATATTTATTTATTTTATGTTTACTTTCTGTGTTCTAGCTTCTTGTTTTGTTTTGATATGCCCAAATAGGCTGCTTGTATGGGCTATTTTGATTATTGGCACCTTTGAAGCTCTAATGTCCTGTCACCAGGTGGTTAGATCTGTTACTAGGTATGTGAGCTCAGGAGTCCACCCACTCCTCCTGTATGGATTCAGCTCAGGTGTCCAGGTAGATAGCCACTAAGTGTGTGGTGTAGGTTCTCATTTACAGTCCTAGACAGGCATGGGTGATTGGTGTACACATGGGCATCTGGCTGCAGCAGGGGGACACACTCTGAGCAAGACGGGGCTTATGGCTGCCCCAGTGTGTCCAGGAGGAAGGCGTGTCCCTGTTTCTTAGAGCATGTAGGTGGGTAGGTTTTGCAGCCGGACTATGAGCATCTTATGCTGTTGGCTGTAAGGCCTGGGGGCATCTCTTATCCTTGGGCCCCTATCACAGGTGGCTAGGTGGAGCCACCAGTCCTCAGGTCCCTGATGTGGGTAGGTGAAGACCCTGCTTAATGGGCAGAGCAGTGTCAAATGTCAAGAACCTGCCACTTCACAGCTGAAACAGTTGAAGTTAGACTTCCAGTATATACCCTATTGTACTGTGGTAATGAGGGCTTACACTGTTGAAATGTGCCCACACAAGTCTGTACAGGGGGAAAGGGACTCAAAGTCCGTGGATCCCTTATATCTGTGTCTAGGCAAAGGAGCTGTGCCTACCCTGGGTTTCTGGCTTAGGGGAACTGGCAGTTTCTTTTTTACCCTGTTTGTTAGTTTGTTCACTCTCCAAGGCAGGGAGAATGGCTCTGGGTGTGTGACAGATCCTACTTCCGGCCCAGGAGACACGGCAATTGCTGAAGCTGGTCCTGGACCCAGTGCAGAGCAGGGAGCGGGGAGGTAAATGGGAGAGAGGTTTTTCTCTCGGGGTATTTTTGATCCACGCGGTAGGCCGTACTCAAGTACTTATCTTTCGCCGATCGAGGGCTGCTTCTCACTGGTTCTGGGTGGCCGAGTAGACTCTCTGCCACTGGGTCTCTCCTGGTGTGGAATACAATACATCTCCCGAGCACTGCTGCTTGCCTGCCTCACCACTCACCCATGAGCTGATCAGGCCTGAAGGGCTCAGGCTTTCGCCAGATCAGGTCTGGCAACTCCTCGCTGCTTCCAAACTGTCTCTCCATCCCCCTGCCACTCAGTCCAGTTCCTCAACTCTATCTTTGATGTTCAGGGCTCCCAGATTGCCATATGTAATCGATTCACTTGTTTTTTCGGGTCTTTGTTGTAAGTGGGCCCACTGGAAGCATCTAACTACTCCGCCATCTTGGCCCCACCCTCTTTGATCCATTTTGAGTTAATTTTTGTATTTGGTGTGAGGTAGGGGTCCAATTTAACTTTTTTGCATGTGGCTATCCAGTTGTCCCAGCACCATTTGCTGAAGAGATTATTTCTCCACTTAATGGATTTGGCACCCTTGTTAGAAATCATTTATGGCTTTATTTCAGGACCCTCAATTCTATTCCACTGATCTATGTCAGTCCCACACTGTACTGTGGGGAAAGCTTTCAGTCGTTCACCATTACGTATGATTTAGATGTGGCTTTTCACAGATGCCCTTTATCCGTTTGAGGAAATTCTCTTCTTTTCCTAGTGTTTTTTATCATGAAAGGGTGTTGGATTTTGTGAAATGCTGTTCCTGCATCAATTAAGATGACCACGTGTGTTTTTTTTTTTTCTCTTCATTCTAATAGTATGGTGTATTACATTGATTAATTTTTGCATGTTGAATCACACTTGCATTCCTGGAATTAATCTTACTTGGTTATTGTGTATAATCCTTTTACTGTGCTGCTGCATTTGGTTTGCTAGCCTTTTGCTGAGGATTTTCGCACTTATATTCATAAGGGTTATTAGTCTGTGGTGTCCTTTTCTTGTGATATCTTTGTCTGGCTTTGGTATCAGAGTAATACTGGCCTGATAAAATGAGTTAGGAAGTGTTTCCTCCTCTTTTATTTTTGGGAAGAGCTTGAGAAGGATTGGTGTTAATTCTTCTTTAAACATTTGGTAAAAATTGCCATTGAAGCCATGTGGTTCTGGGCTTTTCTTTGTGGGAGGTTTTTTGATTGCCAATTCAGTCTCTTCATTTATAAATCTATTCAGATTCTCTATTTCTTTTTGATCTAGTTTTGGTAGTTTGTGTCTTTCTAGGAATTTGTCCATTTCATCTTTATTATCTAATTTGTTGGCATACAGTTGTTCATAGTATTTTCATGACGCTTTTTATTTCTGTAGGGTTGGTTGTAATGTCCCCATTTTCATTTCTGATTTTAGATATTTGCATCTTTTTTTTTTTTTCTTGCTTGATCAGTCTAGCTAAAGGTTTGTCGGTTTTGTTGTTGATCTTTTCTAAGAACCAGTTTTTGGTTTTGCTAATTTTCTCTCTCCATTTTTTTTTTTTGTTTGTTTTTTGGTGAAAATATACACAACAAAACATACATCCATTCAACATTGTCTGTTGGCACAGTTCAACATTGGTCACATTCTTTGCATTGTGTCACCATTCTCCCTATCTCTACCCGTGTTCTTTCACCACCGTTAACCTGGACTCTCTATTCCCTAAACTTCTTCTCTGTGTTTTAGAGTTACTGCTGTCAATTTGATCTCATGTAGGTAATTCTTTAAAGAGTGCACTGCTCAAGGTGAACGTTCTTTACTAGTGGAGCTAAACCGTTGTTTAAAGATGACTTCATGGGATAGTTTTGGTTCAAGGCTTAAAGATTATCTCAGGGCAGTAGATTCAGGGGTCCCCCCAGTCCCAATAGGTCCGGTAAGTCTGGATTCTATAAGAATTTAAAATCCTGTCCCACATTTTTCCTCTTTTTGATCAGGATCTGTCTGTTGAGTCCCCATAATTTTTGAAGCAAGTCTCAGAGATATCATATTGTTTGGTTTTGATGTCCAGCTAGGATTGAAAACCACTGCTTTAATCCATGTGATTTTGGTATTTAAGTCTCCAGGGAAATCTTAATGTCTCTAGTTTTTAACTTATTAAGGATGAGCCATGTTTATGCAATCCTTCATTTATGCACAACACATATACCACGCAGATTTCTGCCTCCCTCTTCCACTCGGGTAACTCCCTCTACCTGGGACGCTCTTCCTCTACCACTTTCTGCCTGACCTTACCCATCCATCTGCCCGGGCCCAGTTGGTGTGCTCTTAACCTTGAAGCTTTTCCCAGCACAAGTTCTCTCCCTCCTTTGAACTCTGCGATTAGAGTCTGTATTTGTTCACTTTGCATTTGAGTAGTTCTGTTACTCATTCTTCATTATTTCTATTAGACTTCTGGCCCCTACTAGATTATATGATCTGAAAGGCTGGGCCTCATGGATACCTTCTCTGTGTCTCCTGTGGTATCTGTCACAGTGCTGGTGCTTGGTCCACACTCAGCGGATTTGAACATAGCAGGGAATGATGGCATTACATGGCTGCCGGCCAAGGTTCTGAGCCTCAGAGCTCTTGATCCCAAGGTAGAACCAGCTCCTTTTTTTTTTTTTTTTTTAATGTATATACGATAAAATTCACTCTTAGTGGCGTATAGTTCTGTGGGTTTTGACAAATGCATAGAACTGTGTATACACCACCAAAATCAACATACAGAGTAGTTCCATCACCCCCCAAAAATTCCCTCCCACTGCCCCTCTGTAGCCAGCCCTCTCTGGCCTGGCCCCTGGTATCTGCTGAATTGTTCTACTTTTCCAGAATGTCATCTGAATAGAATCATACAGTATGTGGCCCTTTTTGTGAGCCTGGCTTCTTTGATTAAGCAAAAATCTAGCTACTTCTTTAATTGTTAATCCTGAGATCCCTCTATTAAGCAGCAGGAGCCAGAGGTTCTTTTGCGATTTTAAATAACCAGGCTAGGTTAATGCAGGACTCTGGTATCCCAGTCTGGCTCTCTTTGTCCTGTCACTGGGCCGCTTCCATTCTAGGAGCTGCACCGGACACAGGAGGAGTTTAAGGAGCTGCAGGCAGAGCAGCGGAGCCAGGAGATGGCTGGGCGACACCGCCAGAGGGAATTGGAGAAGCAGCTGGGTGTCCTGAGGGTCGAGGCTGATCGAGTCCAGGAGCTGGACCAGCAGAACCTACAGCTACAGAAGACCCTCCAGCAGCTGAGACAGGACTGTGAAGAGGCTTCCAAGGCAAGGGGAGTGGGCATGGGGCGTAGGAGGTGGAGGCTGAGGGGTCTGGAGGGCTGAGGAGCCAGAGGGCGTGGAAGTTACCTGTCATGGGTACGTACCGACCAGATCCTTGGTCCAAAGCGTGTGGTTAAAACCAGCCAGGATTTGGCAGTAGGGGAGGTGGCTGTGGCTGGCGGCACCCACAGCATCTCTGTAGGGGTGGGCTTCTCAGGGAGGCCTCTGGCAGGTGGTACTAGCTTCTTTAAGCTCTCGTTCTGGTGGACCCTCTCCTGGGTGTAGCAACGACCCCGGTCCCTAGGGTCTGAGCTGCCGCTTTGTGAACCGCCCGCAGGCTAAGATGGCAAGGGAGGCAGAAGCCGCAGTGCTGGGGCAGCGTCGGGCGGCAGTGGAAACAACGCTTCGGGAGACCCAGGAGGAAAACGACGAGTTCCGACGGCGCATCCTGGGTCTGGAGCAGCAGCTGAAGGAGGCGCGAGGCCTGGGGGAGGGCAGGGACGCGGTGGAGGCGCGACTTCGCGACAAGGTGCAGCGGCTGGAGGTCAGTGCTTCTGCTGCCATTGCTGGCTTCCTCTGGCTGAAAGCTCTGCCGTGCATTTTATTCTGTCCTCAGCGAGCTTCTGTGCTGCCTCCCCAAACCCTGCATTGAACCTTGGGTTTATTCCCCAGCGGGTACCGGTGTGCATGTTTCAGCCCTTCACTAGTGTTTTCCCTCCCTCCTACCCTTTGCCTGCTCGCTGTGTCTTCATTTCTTTACTGGCTCCTCTGAGCCTGTTTTCACTGCCCATAGATACCTCCCCTCTTCCACCTAACCAGTTAACCAGTTACCGTCAAGCTGATTCTGACTCATAACCACCCCACGTGTGTCAGAGTAAAATTGTGCTCCATAGGGTTTTCGAAAGCTGACTTTTTTTCAGAAGTAGATTGCCAGGCATGTCTTCCAAGGCACCTCTAGGTAGACTTGAAATGCTAGCCTTTCAGTTAGCAGCCAAGCACGTTAACTGTTTGCACCACCCAGGGCCGACTCCTCCTCCTACTCACCTCCAGATGTGTGAACCCCAGCTTTGTCTCCTTGCAGTCTGATCCCTCTTTCCCACCTCCTCCCTCTCAGTCAGAGAAGCAGCGGCTCGAGGAGGCCCTGGACACAGCTCAGGAAGAAGAAGGGAGCCTGGCAGCAGCCAAGCGGGCACTGGAGGCCCGGCTGGAGGAGGCCCAGCGGGGGCTGGCCCGCCTGGGGCAGGAGCGGCAGGCGCTGAGCCAGGCCCTAGAGGATGAGGGGAAGCAGCGCGAGGCACTCCGGCGGAGCAAGGCTGAGCTGGAGGAGCAGAAGCGTCTGCTGGACAGGACCGTGGACAGACTGAACAAGGAGGTGGGGCATGGGGCGGCAGGCTCTTAGGAAGAGACTCAGCTCATACAGAAGCTTGGCTTGCGGGGTGTGGATGGGGCAGCCCCGAACTGTGTGCCGTTTGCTTTCTGACATTCATTGCTGAGGTGGCCACGGTCAAATCTCTAAGGAGTGACATCCTTCTTCCCTCTCTTCCTTGGTTTTGACTGTCCCTCACATCCTTTATGGTCTTGGTGCTAAGAGAATCCCTCCTGGAAGGGATATTTATCACTTTGAAGCCCTAAACACGTGAATCTTCACTGATAGAATTTCATCTTGCAGGGAGGGGAGGGAGAAAGGAAGAAAGGGAAATAAGGTGCATTTTGGGGGTGAGGTTCTCTTCCCAATCGCTTTATAAAATAAGAGGAAACTATTTCATCAATTCCAAAATGCACATTTTTTTTCATTTTTTAAAAAATTATTTTTGTTGTTGTTGAGAATATACATGGCAGAACGTACACCAGGTTCAACAGTTTTTACATGTATAGTTCATTGACACTGATTACATTCTTTGAGGTATGTGACCATTCTCACCCTCCTTTTCTGAGCTGTTCTTCCCCCATTAACATAAACTCATCGCCCCCTAAGGCTCCTGTCTGATCTTTCCAGTTGCAGTTGTCAATTTGATCCCATATAGATAGTCTTAAAAGAGCACACGCTCAAGGCATACATTCTTTGCTAGTTAAGCTAAACTGTTGTTTGGTTTTAAGAAGACTTCAGGGGATATTTTTGGTTTAAATTTTAAAGATTGTCTCAGGGCAGTAGTTTTAAGAGTTCTCCCAGCCTCCATGGCTCCAGAGTGTCTAGAATCCTTGACAATTTGTAATTCTGTTCTACATTTTCCCCCTTTTGATCAAGATTCTTCTATAGAATCTCTGATCAAAATGTTCAGTAATGGTAGATGGGCCCCATCCACTTCTTCTGGTTTTATGGCAGAGGAGACAGTTGTTCAGGGGGGCAATTAGCTACACATTCCATATCCTCCTCCTATTCCCGACTCTCTTTATTCCTCTGTTGCTCCAGCCAAATAGAAGCCAATTGTTGTGCCTTGGATGGCTGCTTGCAAGCTTTAAAGACCCCAGGCACTACACATTGAAGGTAGAGCAGAAGCACTAAGCATGTTATTAGGCCAGTTAACTGGGATGTCCCATGAAACCATGACCCTAAACCTTCAAAGCAAGGAATCAAATCCCATAAGGTAGCCTCAGCAGCTACTCTTTTTTTTTTTTTCGTTGTTGTAAATATATCTATCACACAACTTTTGCCAATTCAACTTTTTACAGGTGTACAGCTTAGTGACCGCAATAACGTTAAATCATCTGTGCAGCCCTACCCTTCCCTTAATCAATGCGATTTTTCCATTATGGTAAACTGAAAGTCAGTACTCCATCAGCAGTAACTCTCTCCTGCCCCTGGTAACCACTAAGAAACTTTGGTCTCTATACATTTACCTGTTCTTATTTTTTTATATAAGTGAGGTCGTATAATATTTGTCCTTTTTTTTTCCTTTTTATTGTGCTTTAAGTGAAAGTTTACAGTTCAAGTTAGTCTCTCACACAAAAATTTATACATACATTGTTATGTGACCTTAGTTGCTCTCCCTGTACTGTGACAGCACACTCCTCCTTTCCAGCCTGGATTTCCCATGTCCATTCAACCAGCTCCTGACCCTCTCTGCCTTCCCATCTCGCCTCGGACAGGAGCTGCCCATAAAATGCACATTTTATCATCTCTGAAATTGGGTTATGTCTGATGATGGATGGTATGTCATGGTTCATTGGGCACATTTTTCTTTTTTGGTGGTATATCTTACAATTATTGGCGTCTTAGGTTTGCTGAAATATGGTAGTTTAAGGTTTACATGCCAGGCTCTGTGGTAAGTCCTTTATGTAATCTAATTAACTAATGCAGTTAGCACAACAACCTTGTGATGTAGCCATTGTTGATATCCATTTTACAGACGGAGGGCTGAGGCCCCAAAACGATAAGTCCCTTGCCTGTGGTCACACAGCTAGTAAGTAGTGGAGCCAGGATTCAAACCCAGGCAGTCTGTATGCTCCTAACCATCACATTAGAGACCTAGGTCCAGGAAAGTAGGG
The DNA here is from genome assembly GCA_030035585.1 of Dugong dugon. Lineage (NCBI taxonomy): Eukaryota > Metazoa > Chordata > Mammalia > Sirenia > Dugongidae > Dugong > Dugong dugon. Next base: position 195,782,450 of record CM057462.1, on the reverse strand, counting down.
TGGGGGCTCTGGGAATGTCTTGGTGTCTGTGTGTACAGAAGGGACAGAGGCATCTGTTACAGAGATGCAGTGCTGAGACCGCTCTTCTCTCTGCACCTCAGCTGGAGCAGATTGGGGAGGGCTCCAAGCAGGCCCTGCAGCAGCTCCAGGCCCAGCTGGAGGATTACAAGGAGAAGGCCCGGCGGGAGGTGGCAGATGCCCAGCGCCAGGCCAAGGATTGGGCCAGTGAGGTGGAGAAGGCCTCTGGGGGGCTAAGCCGGCTTCAGGATGAGGTAGGAGCTCAAGATCACCCCTAAGTGGCAGGAGGGTGGCAACCATCCAGTGTCCTTGGTTTGAAGAGGTCACCCTATCCCTCTTAATTGAGTCTGTGGCCAGGGCGTCCTGGGGCCCAGGTTTAAGTCTGCTCGCAATGACAAACTAAAGTGGGGGATGGTGGGGGGACTGGCCCACCCTGGGTACAGAAAATAGGGGGCGCATCGTCTGTAGAGCAGTGATTCTCAAAGTCTGCTGCACATTAGAGTCACCTGGGAAGATCTGAAAAGTCTCAGGGGCCAAGCTGTCTCCAGCGCCATTCAGGTCATCGTCTCTGGGGTCCGGGATCAGTAGGTTTAAAACCTCCCCAGGTGGTTCCAGTCTACGCAGAGAGTTTTTGAACTAAAACTTGGTCTGCTTTTTGTTATCTGCACGCTCTGCCGATTCTGAAGAATGTCAGCGATAAGATCTTCCTCCCCTTCTTCTTCACTCTACCTGCCTTCTTGCTTTCTTCCCTTTGCTCAGACCCAGAGGCTGCGACAGATGCTGCAGGAATCCCAGGCCGAGCGGGACACTGCCCGGCTGGACAAAGAGCTGCTGGCCCAGCGGCTGCAGGGCCTGGAACAGGAGGCAGAGAACAAGAAGCGCTCCCAGGACGACAGGGCCCGGCAGCTGAAGGGCCTTGAGGTGAGGACGTTGAAGGGTGGGCTGTGGGGGGTGGAGAGGGAGAGTGTTCACGTCCTGCAGAGGGGGGACCTCTGGGGGGGAAGGAATCAGGACGCTCCAAGCCTCCTTCTGTACTAGGGATTGAAAACTGGCAGCCCACAGCTGATGGGTTTTGTTGGTCTGCAGTGTTTTCAACAACTTGGCATCAGTTGCTGATGCTGAGAAATTTAGAGATTCCACATAAAAAATTGGGTTTCTGAGGGTCACATAAACCAGAGACTCCATCAGCCTGAGACCAAAAGAACTAGATGGTGCCCGGCTACCACAATGACCGTCCTGATAGGGAACACAACAGAGAGTCCTTGATGGAGCAGGAGAAGAGTAGGGTGCAAATTCCAGTAAAAAGACCAGACTTAATGGTTTGATTGAGACTGGAGGGACCCCGGAAGACATCGCCCCTGGACTCTGTCAACCCAGAACTAAAGCCATTCCTGTGGCCAACTCTTCAGACAAAGATTGGACTGGACTTTGGGACATAAAATGATACTCGTGAAGAGTGTGCTTCTTAGCTCAAGTAGATCCATGAGACTAAATGGGCGGCTCCTGTCTGGAGGTGAGATGGGAAGACAGAGAAGGTCAGGAGCTGGATGAATGGACACGGGAAATCTGGGGTGGAAAGGAGGAGTGTGCTGTCACAGTGTAGAGAGAGCAATTAAGGTCACATAACAACGTATGTATAAATGTTTATATGAGAAACTAACTTGAATTGTAAAATTTCACTTAAAGCACAACAATTTAAAAAAAGAATGAAAAATAGAAAACGAAAGTAAAATGAAATAAAATACAACTATGTAAAACGTGTGTAAACTGAGGAACATTAGAAGTTAATTCAGTGAAATATAAAGTCAAATTAAAAAAAAAATTGGGTTTCTGGCTTCTTTTGTAAAATTGGAAAAATATGGTGATTCTGAGCTTTTAGCCCTGCATTTCTGGCCTGGCAGCAGCTGGAGCTGAGCAGTGTGGCTTGCCTCGTTACAGTTAGCAATGCTGTTCATTTGGCTATACTTGGCCATAAGTAATAGTAACAACAGCAAGCAGTGGCTGCAGCAGCAAACACGTATATATCGTGCTCTGTGCCAGGCACTGTAAGACTCGCTTAATTCTCAGAATGACTCTGTGAAAAAGGTACTCTTGTTTTCTCCATTGTACAGATGAGGAAGACTGAGGCACAGACAGGTTAGGTGATTTGTCCACGGTCACACTGCTAGCAAGTGGTGGATCTGAATTTCAAACCCAGGCAGTCTGGCCCCAGAGTCTGTACTCTTTTTTTTTTTTAAATTGTGCTTTAGATGAAGGTTTACAGAGCAAATTAGTTTCTCATTAAACAATTAATACACATATTGGTTTGTCACATGGGTTGCCAACACCGCAACATGCCAACACTCTCCCCTTCTCGACCTTGGGTTCCCCATTTCCATTGGTCCAGCTTTCCTGTCCCCTCCTGCCTTCTCGTCCTTGCCCCTGGGCTGTGTGCCCATTTAGTCTCATAGACGTGGTTCAACTACGTGTATTATTGTTTGTTTGATGAGCCTGTCTAATCTTTGACTAAAGGGTGAACCTCAGGAGTGACTTCAGCACTGAGTTAAAAGGGTGTCCAGTGGCCATACTTTTGGTGTTTCTCCAGTTTCTGTCAAACCAGTAAGACTGGTCTTTTTTGTGAGTTTGGATTTTGTTCTACATTTTTCTCCTGCTCTGCCTGGGACCCTCTGTTGTGAGCCCTGTCCCAGGAGTTGGTGCTTGTTGTTGTTGTACGTTAGATGAAGGTTTACGGAATGAACTAGCTTCTCATTAAACAGTTAGTACACGTATTGTTTTATGACATTGGTTAACAACCCCATAACATGTCAACACTGTCCCTTCTCCACCTTGGGTTCCCTATTACCAGCTTTCCTGTCCCCTCCTGGCTTCTAGTCCTTGTCCCTGGACTGTTGTGCCCCATTAGTCTCATTTTGTTTTATGGGTCTGTCTAATCGTTGGCTGAAGGGTGAACCTCTGGAGTGACTTCATTACTGAGCTAAAAGGGTGTCCAGGGGCCATACTCTGGGGGTTTCTCCAGTCTCTTGTCAGGCCAGTAAGTCTGGTCTTTTTTTGTGAGTTAGAATTTTGTTCTACATTTTTCTCCAGCTCTGTCTGGGACCCTCTGTTGTGATCCCTATCAGAGCAGTCAGTGGTGGTAGCTGGGCACCATCTAGCTGTACTGGACTCGGTCTGGTGGAGGCCTTGGTAGCTGTGGTCCATTAGTCCTTTAGACTAATCTTTTCCTTGTATCCTGTTCTCTTCATTCTCCCTTGCTCCTGAAGGGGTGAGACCAGTGGAGTATCTTAGATGGCTGCTCACAGGTTTTTAAGACCCCAGATGCTACTCATCAAAGTAGAATGTAGAACATTTTCTTTATAAACTCTGTTATGCCAATTGAGCTAAATGTTGCCTGAGACCGTGGTCGCCACAGCCCTCTGCCCAGTAATTTGGTCCCTCAGGGGGTTTGGATTTGTCCATGGAGCTTCCATGACCTTACCCTGAACAAGTTGTGCTGGCTTCCCCAGTATTGTGTACTGTCTCACCCTTCACCAAAGTTACCACTTATCTGTTGTCTAGTTAGTGTTTTTCCACCCCCACTCCTCCCCTCCCTCGTAACCATCACAGACTGTTTCTTTTTGTGTGTAAACCTTTTCATGAGTTTTTACAGTAGTGGTCTCATACAATATTTGCCCTTTTGTGATTGACTTATTTCACTCAGCATAATGCCCTCTAGATTCATCCATGTTGTCAGAGTCCATACTCAACCTCGATGTGGTGCCACCTGGTTCTGGAGTTTGCTCCCCCGGTCTGTACCCTGGTGTTTCAGTTTCTGACCCTCTCCACCTTAGCCTTGGCCCAGGCATTTGGGCTTCTCTCTATTTTCCCATTAGGGAAATAGGGCTCCTGCAGTGAGGATTGGATTCCGGGGTTTGTCTTCCTGCCGAAGGGTAGTTAATTAGAGTATGCCTCACTCCTTCCCCTCGATGAGGCACCGGGCCAGCAGAGGGCACTAGCTCTGTTGTTGGCTCCTGGCAGGGACAGGACCAAGAGGTTTATGGAGATGAGAGAGAAGTCTGTGGAGGCTGGCGTTTGAGGGGGTCCTTGTCTGAGTTTGGCATTCCAGTGTCTGGCATTTGGGGCAGGATTAATCTTTTGCCCCTCTGCTACAGGAGAAGGTCTGCCGGCTAGAGGCAGAATTAGATGAAGAGAAGAACACCGTGGAGCTGTTGACAGACCGAGTAAATCGTGGCCGGGACCAGGTAACCCCTTCCTTACCTAAGCCTCATCTCTGCCTGCCTCTGACTTCACAACCTCTTTACCATCTCAACACAACTCTCCCCTCCCATCCTTCCTAATCTGGAGCATTTGGGCTGCAGAATCTGTACATGGTTCTACTTCAGGGTCTCGTCTGCTTCTGGAAGGACTGGCAGGCTTTCTCAGGTGGGAGGAAGCCAAGAATTTGAGAGGAGGAAGAAATCCTGGTGGCCTGGGCTGCGCTCTGGCCTGAGTGGGGGCTGCTTTGGCTCAGAAGGGGTGCTAGTTCCTGGTGGGACTGTGGAGGTGCTCTTCTTAAGGCTCCTCCCAGTTTTATAGGCTGGGAATTTTTGGGATTCAGGGTTCAGAGACCCTCCCACAGGTACTCTGCTTCACTTGGTTCAGCTTGCGGGTTCCTCTTTAGCCTCCCCAAGTCTGGTTCCCCTTATCTGCCCCCGCTAGGTGGACCAGCTGAGGACAGAGCTCATGAACGAGAGGTCCGCTCGCCAGGACCTGGAGTGTGACAAAATCTCCCTGGAGAGACAGGTGAGGGGGAGGGCTGGGGAGTCTCGGGGGTAGACCCCAAGAGGCAGGTACAATGACCAGGGAAGGGACTGGGAAGGGAGCACTGACTGTGGAGCCTTCCTGTCCTCCCAGAACAAGGACTTGAAGAACCGGTTGGCCAGCTCAGAAGGCTTCCAGAAGCCCAGCGCCAGCCTTTCTCAGCTTGAGTCCCAGAATCAGGAGTTGCAGGCGCGGCTGCAGGCTGAGGAGAGGTGACAGGAGCTTGTCCTCCTTTCCTTCCTCCTTCCTTCCCTCCTTCCCTCTGCGTTGTTTTCCTTCAGGGCTTCTTCTGCCCTCCACCTCAGATGTGGCCAGCCTGGCCTGATCTCTTGATAGAAAGCAGAGAGAGCTGTAGAAATTCTGAAATCAGAATGACCTCTATCTTCTCAGTTCTTTGATCTACCTGGATCCTCTCCAGTCTCTTGGTGCGGCCCAGGACTGAGGGGAATCCCTGGAGGCAGTAGGGACCAGGTGAGGATTCCCTTAGAAATGGCATCAGCCATGGACATCTCCCTACCCCCTGCCTTAGGGAGAAGTCAGTTCTGCAGTCCACCAACCGAAAACTGGAGCGGAGAGTTAAAGAGCTGTCTATCCAGATTGATGATGAGCGGCAGCATGTCAACGACCAGAAAGACCAGGTAAGCACGTGGCACGTGGGGCCAAGCAACCATGTGGCAAGTGCATATTATGTATTTGCTTGAAGGCAAGGGCGGCCCCGTCTTCCGTGTCTTCCAAACTTAACTTAGATTTTTTTATAAGGACAGGGAGATTAGATTGAAAGGAGTGGCTCTGCTGTTGAGTTGATTCCAACTTACAGCGACCCCATGTGTGTCAGAGTAAAACCGTGTTCCATAGGGTTTTCAGTGGTTGAGTTTTTGGAAGTAGATTACCAGGCCTTTCTTCTGAGGCCCCTCTGGGTGGGCCTCAACCTTTCTGTTAGCAGCCAAGCACGTTAACTCTTTATACCACCCAGGAACAAAATTGGACCAGAATAGTCACAGTAAGCACGTGTATTGAGTGCTCTTTGTAAGTGGATGAGCTCATTTAATCCTTAAGACAACCCTATGAGCTGAGTCCATTTGTTATCTTGTTTTCCAGATGAGGACACTGAGGAGCAGAGAGGTTAGAGAGCTTGCCTGGGGTCAGAACACTTTCCAGGGACAGTAATCTCTGGTCAAGATTGTTTCAGGGGAGGGGCCCAGGCCGTGGTAGCAGATGCTTTTCTAATGTGGGGACTTGGTGTCCTGCCCAGCTAAGCTTGCGGGTGAAGGCCCTCAAGCGGCAGGTGGATGAAGCAGAAGAGGAGATCGAGCGTCTGGACAGCCTGAGGAAGAAGGTCCAGCGCGAGCTGGAGGAGCAGCATGAGGTCAATGAACAGCTCCAGGCCCGGATCAAAACCCTGGAGAAGGACTCCTGGTATGGGCTGCCCTTTGCATCTGCTCCATAGACAGTGGAGCAGCAAGGGAGTGGACTCTCCTGAGCTGGATAAGGAGAATCTCCTTAAGAAGGGACTTTGCAGATAGTCACCTATTCCTGGCTCGAAGTCAGTAGGATTACCTCTCAGTATCTCGGCCCCGTCCTGTACATCCCATCTCCCCAAATCTCTGATTAGTAGGGGTTCCTGTAAGCAGCTTTAGGCCTTAGAAGAATTGGAGTTTCCTTAGCATGAAAAGAGTGGCTGGTGGCTGTCTCAAGTCTTCTTCTCCCTTCCCTTACAAGTGTTCCTCTCTCTCTGACTCAGGCGCAAAGCATCTCGCTCAGCTGCCGAGTCAGCCCTCAGGCACGAAGGACTGAGCTCAGATGAGGAATTCGACAGTGTCTACGACCCCACATCTATTGCGTCTCTGCTTACGGAGAGCAACCTGCAGACCAGCTCCTGTTAGCTCATGTTCCGCCAAGGCCCAGAAACCAGGCTCAAGGCCTATCCTGGCCAGCCCCACTCCGCCCTGTCTTGCTGTGCCTTGCCCAGCCTTGGAGTCCTCATTCCTCTCGATGACCCAGTTGTTCAGACCTGAGACAGGAGGCGTCTGAGTGATGGCAGTGAAAAGGCATCAGAGCTAAGCTGATAGATGGACTTGCCCTTTCCTTCGGAGGGGTGGGTATTTTAGGCCATCCGAGTCCTTCCCTTATTTGTTGACCCTTCCCTCTTCTCCCTCGCGGAAGGATGGTGGGCATATAGGCTGAGGAGGACTGAGCAGGATAAGAAGGGATAGACATTGCCATGTATATAAAGCTGTATCTCTTCAGCCCTTATCCTAAGGCTCAGGGAGATCCCCTCTGCGATTCTGCTTCCGACTCCCGAAACCCAAGTTCCTCCCACTCTGGAGGAGGATGGAGGTGGGCATCATGCGTAGTGGACATGCTGGCGTGGCTCTGCCAACTTAACACATGCTCCTCTTTGCACAGTTGGGGGTCCACGAGGTGGTCCCTGTACCCCGCCACTTCCTCCCACGCCAGCACATCCAAGGGACTCCTTCTCTCCTTCCCATCTTACCATTCCTGCCTGCCTTCTTGCGTCTCAGTGCCTTAGCCAGGTGAGGAGATAAGGACGCTCTTCATGCCTTTCACACCTGTGCATTCATGCCTCTCCAAAGACCAGCCTTCCTACAACCGGGACTATCAGCCTTCCCTGCTGCCCCAGTGACTGGTGGGGAGAGCCACTAGCTTCTCTACTGATGAGTCCCTGGGAGAGGGACTTTGGTAGGGCTGTGATCAGGTTGCGGGGGCGGGGCCTGGTTGTGCTTAGGGTTTCTGTCCTTCCACTCCCTTCTCTGCGACTATGGATGTGGTTACAAGGTACTTACTAGTGGGAACCCTGCCAACTGTCTATACAAGTTCAGAACCCAAAGGTCTTAATCCCTGTGGCCTTCACTGTGCCTGTCCTGACCAAGTGCACCCCACCTCGGTGGGGAACCAGGGACCCTCATTTTCTCAGGACCTTGGCCCTGATTCAGGGCTTCCTGCCTGGGGCTGGGAGGTAGAAATGGAAAGAGGCAATGGAGGGTTTATTTCTCCTTTGGATTTTGGGGAGAGCCAAGCCCTGGAGGGGGAGGAGGTAATGGGGATGATTCACCTCTCATTTCTTCAGCAGGCTCTGTAGGGAGCTGGCCAGAGGAAGAAGGCTGCCCTCCCCAATGACCAGTAAATTCATGATTTAAAAAATTCTCTGTTCTTCTGCAAATCAGACATTCTCTCGATCCAACCCAGCTTTGATTTCATTTTAAATTAAATATTAAAATTATATATCAATACTGAAATCCTTGGTTTGTCTTCTCATTTTTTCCCCTGGCTTCTTTGGCGGTCCAAAGAAGGTTTTATGCAGAAGCCGTTGTAACTGTACAGCTTAGAGGCTGAAGCTGGAGTTGTCTTCAGCTCACTAACCTCAGAGACCCTTCCCAACAGATCAGGTGGGACCTGGAACCTAGGGAACCAGAAGTGTTTACAGCAAGCAGTCCCATTCTCTGTGGGACAACCCTCTGGGAATATGGGAATATCAAGGCCAGGAAATGCCTTTGAGGATTAGAGGGAAGCATCAGAACGGAATTTTATTCCCTTGGGTCATGGGGGTATGCCCAGTGTTCACTTCCTAGCTACAAAGATTCTCACCCATTCCTGCCTGGCATGGGACCCAGTCCCTACCTGAGATAGGGAAGTTCTGCCGTCCCTGCCCTTGTGTTGAAGAGGGAGCCAGTTGTTCACAGAGCCTATGGCCAGGTATAGGAGTACTGTCCATCCTGGAGTGAGCCAGACCTCCCAAGGTATTCTGCTTGCTGTCCAGGTGGACCATTGCCCAGTGGAGCAGCCACCTGCCTAGAGCAGCTGGGCTATGAAAAGTCTCTGAGGTCCTGCTTGGCCAACCCTCTTTTCCAGGCCCCCAAGATGCCAGCCTGGCTTGGGAGCAAATGCAATAGAGAAGTTGAGGCTCATCAATTTCTCAAGCACACGAATTCCTTTTAAGGCAACACGTCCCGCCTCTCGCAACCATATAAGGGCAGCTTTGGTACAACGGCTTATGCCAAACGAGCCCCACCCGGAGCCAAGCTGGCTTTGACTTTGGCCTGGGCTCCCTTCCAGGGAAGGGCACCTGCCAGACAGGCTTAGGCCAGTCTGTGTGAGCTGGCCCCTTGGTGTCTGCAATTCCACGGTGGAGGAAAGGTTTGTTCAGCTCCACAAAACTACAGACTGGTCTGTATATAGGGAAAAGAGCTTGTATGAAAGCTTCTGCAGGCTCTATAACGCATCCCCCTAGGGGCAGAGTGATTCCCTCTGACCAGCACTGATCTTGGGGTTGAAAGGAGTCAGCAGGCCTAATGAGCGTTTTGAGACGCAAGCATATACGCCAGACAAAATGTTCAGTTGAGCAGCCCCAGGAAGCGCCAAAGCCTCACCTTTATGCAAAGCTGAGCGAGTGTCGATGGGACGGATCCTGAAGCCTCTTGGCCCCGCCCACCGCACTCATTAGGCCATTCTCATTGGTGAATGGCGCCGTGGGGCGTGGTCTATTTCCAGTCCCCGCCCCTGACACGTCTATACCTGGGGCGGTTCCGCGCGCGGCCGCCTAGTAGGAGCCGGTGCGCAGGGCCGAGGGCTTGTCCGTGCTGCGCCCCCGGAAAGAAGATGAACGGGACGCGGAACTGGTGTACCCTGGTGGACGTGTACCCGGAGGGGCAGACCGCGGTGAGAACAAACGGCCACACCGCCTGCCCCTTGGTGTTCCCGCTTTCTAATTCCGCCGCCCCGTGCCCCACTCGGTGCGATCTGACGCCCCGCGGCGGCGGCGGCGGCGGCGGGGTTTCCGGGGAGTCGCGGGACAGAGACTTTTTTGAGGCTCGAGTGCTCGGGGCGTCCCTGCCCTAGCCGGGACTGGGCGCCGGTGCACGTCGTCGATCACCTCAGCCGTGGGGCCGCGGGACCCTGGGGCGTCGTGTGCGGAGTAGATGGGGCCGTCGGGGAGTGAGCTCAGGGACGGCGTCTGCGCGCTCCTGTGGGCGCGGTGCCCCGGAGAGGGGGCGAGGCTGCCCTGTGGGCCCGGTGACCTCCGCGGTGGTGCTTAGGGGGACCAAGAACGGGAACCATGGGTAGAGGGTGAAAGGCTGGGGCTTTTCCTGTGTGGACTGGAGGATGGGGGACGTGTGGGGAGCGATAGGACGCAACCCACGCCGAGATGGCCCGGGACGCTGCGTTTCGCTGTGGCTTCCAGCCTGGGGTCCTTCCTCCGCTCAGATGTCGCCTCCTTCCCCGGCGGTTCGCCTGCTCCCCTCCCCCACCCCCTTATCGGCTCACCTATGGCTTCCTGGGACGGGTTATTGGTTTTGCTTCCACCTCCAGCCTCCAAGTCCGAGACAGGTGGGTGAAGGGGATGCCTGAGAGTGGGTGAGAAACGAGGGGAAGTGACCCACGTGAGGGCTTCTGGGGGAGGGGGCGCCACCCCTACGCCTTACTCCCCGGCCTCTAGCCCCTGCTGTCCTCCACCCTCCAGCTGACGGTATGATTTCTGCAGAGGCAGAGGCGGCTGTTTTGTGCCTGCGTGTTTCTAGGCTCTTCTCGGGAGCTTAACCCAAGTAGGTGTGTACTATTTTGTCGATTTCCAAGCTATTGTGGGTGATAGTGAAATGCGAGCCCAGGTAGGGCCCCCCCCCCCATTCCCTTTTTCTGTGCTTGCCTTAGCATGCCCTTGAGGTAGAGCTAACCCAGCTGCTGCTGGATCATTACTCTTCTTCAAGAAGATTTGTAGACTAGGTGCTCATTTCCAGTTTAGCGTACAGATGATCGTTTAATTCGGTTGACAGTCCCTTCTCCATTTCCGCCCAAGCTGTCAGTGTTTCTGTCACGTTACAATCCAGGGCTTGCTACTGCTCAGCCCCGGCCCCCAGCCCGCAGTCCTCTGTAGCCTGCCACACAGCCAGCTATGGACTCTGGGGAGATAGGGAAAATCCATTCCTTGTTATGTCAGCCCCAAGTCCAAGACCTGGTTGGCTTCACCCTGTTGCTCACTCTTTTGGAATGGATGAAGCAAGGAAAAGGGCATGAGGTAAATAAAGGAGGAGGGTGTTTGGACTTCTTTTTACTTGCTGTAGAAAAGAGATCCAGAAACAGGTCTAAGACCAAGGTTTTGGGAACGTTGAGAATGAGTCGACAACAGCCTCTACTATCCCCTGGTATTTCTCTCTTGTCTGGTGGGGCAGAAAGAGTGGGTAGAAACATAGTGAGAAGGAGTGCAGACAGTCTCCAGCCACAGATAAGTTTGAAGCTCATCTGAGACCTCTAGAGCAGGAGGAGACAGAAACTCCCTTTAATTTCCTCTTTCTGTGCTGGGCTGGAGAGTTATTTTACCCCAAGCTGGCAATGAAATACTCTTTACCCAGATCTGACCTGCAAGACATTCCTGGGCTCTTAAAGAGGGGGAGAAGATGGTAAACAGTCAGTCAGGAGACAGGCTTTGTCATGGATGCCTCTCCTCTGAGCCAGCTCGAGGATGGAATTTATGGTCCGGACAGTCCCCAGGAACCTGTCATATAGTCACCACTGAATGAACAGATGTTTCTTCTGCAGTGGGCAGTGTAGACAGTTGAACTGACTGGAGTTCCTGATGGGAGTCAGGACTCTGGGACTCTGCTGGTGTTTTCCCATTAGCTAGGCCATATCTCTTAGCGCACCACACATGGATATGGAAGTATGCCTAATATACTCTCTGGGTTGTTTATATTGGGGGCAGATGTAGCAGGTACAAGAAACTAGTGCTTTTTGCAGTACAGATCATAACCAGTAGTAGGTCTGAAATCAACTTAGTGAGTCAGAACCAGCCTTAAAAAATGATGATATAGAATCAACACTCTCAGAATGTGTTGTAATGAGTGAGGGTAGACCTTTTTGGCAAAACTTTTGTATCAGTTATATTTATGTGTACATATTAGATACATATGTGTGTGTTTATTGGATCATGGTGCAAAATGTACTTCTTAGGTAAAAAAAAAATTTGCAAGTCACTGTAGTAAGTTGTACTGGCAAATAAAAGAACAAATTAATCTCAAACTCATTTTTGTTAAAGATTCCCATTAGATTCCTTTGGTTATAAACAACAGAGAGTGACACCAACTAGCTTAAGCAGAAGAGGAATTTATTAGAAGGAAATGGAGCAACCACAGAATTTAGGGGAAAGCTTAAAAAGTCCAAAGCAGAGAAGTATGGGGACTTGGGTAGGTGGAAGGAACTAATGGAGGGTTTCTGCTTCTGGGTGACTTGATTCCAGCCATTTTAGGTCTTTCTGTGCAAGGTTGCAGGGAGAGGATGTCTCCCTTGGCCAGGAAGGGGCAGAGTTCCTTGACTGGTAATCCACTAGATCACCCAGTGAACCTAAAACCAAACCCTTTGCTGTTGAGTCAGTTGTGATTTAGGGCGACCCTATGTGAAGCGACCTCATAAAGGAAGTTTTGCAAAGCAAAGCCCAAGTGCTCTTACCAGTGGATGTGAATGGAAACTGTAGCAAAAGCAAGAGATGTTCGCTACACTAGATGTTGGCGTGGGTGATTCTCTGATTTGCTTTTTTAAATCATTTTCATCAAAGGAATATCTGTGAATGATTTTAAACAGATCTAATAGTATCAAAGCCTTTTAAAAGAAAATAACAATCCCCCACCCCAATTCTTGCTCCCTGGAAGTAATTAACCACTTTGAACTCTTTTAGCTGTTCATCTGCTGTTTACCTCGTGTTTCTAAATAATATACTTATAGCAATAGTTCTTGACTTATCAGTTTTAGACATCTATTGACTACCTGTTGTAGGAATTATAAGATTCATTCCCTCCTCCCGGCTTATATGCTCCCTTCCTTTTTAGGAGCACGGCTCTGAGAATCCGAAAGAGGTGGACTCTCGTCAGGGCGGCCATGTTTGCTTTGTCTGAGACCACTCTGATAAATTAATGGCTTTAGTCTCAGTTTCCTCATCTGTAAAACAGGGATAATAATTACATCCTTCTCGTCCAGTTGTACGGATTAAATAATGCAGAAGAAATACCAAGCACAGTGCCTGGCACGTGGTAAGTGTTCAGACTGCCACCAGTTGCCATAGTATCAATTCTGACTGGATGCTAGCTGTTATTTTTCTTTGCTACTGGCTTAGACAAGTTTGCTTTAGCCCACCTCCCTCCCTGCCTTCTCCTCTTCCTCCAGCACCCTGGCCAAGGGATGGGGGAAGAGTCTGGAAGCTCTGGTCTGGTCAAGGTTCCTCTGTCTCATTATGTTGACATTTATTTGTTCTTTCTTCCTTTCCCCTTTCCTTGATGATCCAGGTCCCTGATCCAGAGGATCCCAAGGGTGGGAGGGGTCCCAGGGTGAGGACCTGAGTAACCTTTGCTAGTCCCAACCCAGCGAGGACTCATCTTAGACCAGTGATGTTCAGGGTTCCTAGTTTGGTGTCATCCTTCCGCCAGCCCCCTTGGGCCCGTTTCCTCCTTTTCCTTTTTCTGACCTCATGGCCTAAGCAGCAGGTGTCCCTTGCTGCTCCCTTGCAGTAATATGTTAGTGTTACCCTTCCTTCCAATGTTTGCATATTGTGTTCATCCTCTCTACTTTTTTATTTTGACTGGTCTTGTGTCCCTTGCTGCTCCCTTGCAGTAATATGTTAGTGTTACCCTTCCTTCCAATGTTTGCATATTGTGTTCATCCTCTCTACTTTTTTATTTTGACTGGTCTTGGCCAGAGAGGTTCTCTTGATGCCTGGGTGTATTTGGAATTATTTCATCAGCTGTAGTCTGAACTATCTGTCCCCTGGAATAAGTGTCATTCCTTCACGACCTTAGAAACTGAATTAGTTTAATGCCAAGTCTTTCCTGAGCCCCCACTTTTTAAAATTTTTATCTTTAACTAGAGCTGTGATTTATTGAGTGCTTACCATGGACCTTGTATTTTTTAAAATGACAGCTTTATTGAGATATAATTCATATACCATACAAGTCTGTAGTTTTTAGTATATATTCATAGTTATATAACCATCAATGCAGTCAATTTTAGAACATTTTCATCACCCCAAAAAGAAACCACACACCCATTAGCAGTCATTCCCCATTTTCCCTGGTGTCACAGTCCTAGGCAACCCCCCCACAGTCCTAGGCAACCATCAATCTACCTTCTGTCTCTTATGAATTTACATGTTCTGTATATTTCTTATAAGTGGAGTTATACAATATGTGATCCTTTGGGACTGGCTTCTTTCACTTAGCTTGTTTTTAAGATTCATCCATTGTAATATGGGAGCCCTGGTGGCACAGTGGTTAAGAGCTATGGCTGCTAACCAAAAGATCAGTGGTTTGAATCCACCAGCTGCTCCTTGGAAACCCTATGGGGCAGTTCTGCTCTGTCCTGTAAGGTTGCTATGAGTCTGAATTGACTTGACAGCAGTGGTATTGTGGTATGAATCAATACTTTATTCCTTTTATGGCTGAATAGTATTCCATTGTATGGATATATCACCAAGGGTAGACTCCTCTTGCATAAATGTTGGTGGACATTTATCCAAGGGTTGTTCCTAGTCTTTGGCTATTGTGTATAATGCTGCTGTGAACATTCATGTACAAGCTTTTGTGTGGACCTGTGTTTTCATTTCTCAGGGAGAGAAATGCCTAGGAGTGGAATTGTTTGGATCAGAATATTTGCATTTTAAGAGGATTCATTTGGAGTCATTGATGCTTCCACGAAGGAATGAATGAATTATAAAATGGTGGAGGCCCTGTCTCTGACACCTGGGTGGGGAGAAACTCCTGGACAGAGGCACCTTTCAAGTTTGGTGACTGCTGTTCCTCCCACCCCTGAGACCTCCCCCAAGCTCAGCCTGTAAATTCCTCCTGGCACCGTTCTATCTCTCCCATTTACTGCCAGGTTCTTACTTTCAAGAGCACTACAGCCGATGTCTCCTAGCCTGCCAGCAGTTTGGGGAATCCTTGGCTCTGCTGGAGTGAGGGCAGGATCTCAGAGAGGGAGGTTACCCAATCACCAGGCATTTGGTGCCAACGTTTGCCCATATTTCTCCAGGGTGGAGGGGGGTATGCACCTAGATGGTTTTGGTTCCAGACATGTGCTCAGAGCAGGTGGGGACCAGCTTCCCCGCCTGCCGATAAAGAATTACTGTACGTGCCTCTTTGGGTCACAGTGTGGAGTCTTGTGAAACTCCTTTATTTCCTCGGGGGTGAGGAGGTTTGGTTGGGGGAACGAGTGCGTATCAGGGAGGCATGTGGCAGGGGCGGGAAAAGGAGAAGAAAATACAGGGTAGAAAGGGGACGGATGGATGACTGAAGAAGAGATGAATGGTCTTTTAGGATCTGGGAACACAAAAGCAAAAATCACAAAGTAGTCAGACACTAGAGAGGTAGGGTCACCTGTGCCAGCCCTTTGAGGGGAGGGGACCTGGAGGAGCTGACTCTCACATTCCAGGCTGGCTAGGCACTGGGTGAGCTCCTGGAGAGAGACTGGTTCAGCAAAAGGGGTGCGTCTTTATAGAGTGAGGGTTCAGGGGCCCACTTCCCCCTACAACCACACTCCCTTGCTGCCAGGGCTCCGGGTAATGAAAAGAGCACCCATTTAGGGTGCCACCCCTTCTCCCTTGTTCTCATTTCACCTCCCAGTACCTGCTCAGCCCTCACTTGTCCAGCCCTGGCCTCTGGGCAGGGAGCCAGACAAAAAGCAAACACCTGTTTTGTTGGCTAATCTGTGGGGAGGAACGGGAAGGATTCTTTGTGCTATACTCAACAAAAGGGCATTTCGGACTTGGAAAAGGCAAGACCGAGGCTCCCGAAAGCTGCGCGCTGAGTGGGTTAGGAGTTTCAGCTGGGAGAGGGTTGGCCCTTAGCCACTCCATCTGGCCTTCTTTTTCCACTTTATGGGCCTTTCCTCATCCTGGCCTTTTGGGAGCCAGTGTTACAAGGGGCTGACTGTTCTCATTTTCCAGAGTGGGGGGATTGAGAGACCATATACGGGGGGTGGGGGAAGTGATGGGATTGAGGCACACAGTGATGGTGGAATGCCTTAAGGAGTGAAGATGAGTTCAGGAGGCTGGCTTCCAGCTCAGGGCAATGCCCACTTCCTTAACTTTCTCTTAGGAAGAACCCCACCCTTGACCCCCGCCCACCACCCAGTTCTCCTGGTGTCCATATGAGCTTGGGGAGTGGGAGTGGGGAAACATAGATCTTTCTGCTGTTCACCCGGGTCCTTCTCTGTTATCTCCCTGCCGCCTCCCCATTTACCTGTCTCCCTGTAGCTTCCTTTAGCGCCTCTCCCTAGCGTCTGGATCTCTAACCCCTCAGCTATGTGTTTACCCCCTCCCTGCTTGGAGGAGTGAGTCACAGCTGGAGATTTGTTTGAACAGAGTAGAGAGGCTGCCTGTAATTTGGAGGTGGCTGGGCTTCTCCCCAAGGATGTTTATGAGGTTAGAGGCGGCCTACCTTGTGATTAGCTCTGCCCCTTTTTCCATAGAGAAGAATGCCCCAGTTCCCATCTAGCCCTTCAGCCAGCCCCCAGTGGAGACCACCCTGACAGACATTTTTGGGGTGTGCCCAAAGCTCCCTGGGGCCCATTCACAGCCCTGGGGTCACTCCAGATTCAGAAACGTACCAAACGCACCAAGCAGAGAGGGGCCCCCGGTTTGCCTTCATTGGCTGTGGGTTGGGGTTGTAGAGTGGGGTCTGTGACCTTGCAGACTGGATTCTCTGGTTCTAGAGGATGAGGTGCCAGAGGGGGCACTAGATTGACTCGCCAGCCTCCGTTCAGACAGGTTGTGTGTTCAGACAGTTGGTGTCATTCCCCCCTCACAGTCCTTCCAGACCTGCTCGGAGAAGCAATGCTCCCTCACCTTTGTGAAGCGGTTCATGGTTTGCAAAGCACCTTGACATGATTCCATCCTCCCAGCAACCCTAACGTGGGCGGGGCAGGTAGTATCAGCCCCATCTAACAGGCAGAAAACTGAGGCTCAGAGAGAGAAGTGGCTTGCTCAAGGGTTAGTGGGTGTCGGTCAGGACTCAGACCCAGCCTCTGACTCCAGGCGCAGTGTGTTTTCTTTCTCTGTCTTTCTTTATACATTTTATCATTGGAGTGTTGCACAGATGTATTTTTGTACCTAAGTTTTCAAACACTGGATGTATATGGAACGAAAGCCTCCCTTCCCTCCCCTGCTTGGTGTGTTTAGTGTGTATGAACTCCGTGCTTTTTGTATGTGTTTCCATTCAAGGGAATCCATGTAGCTTGGTGGTTAGGAGCACAGAGTCACGTGACTTGGGTGTGAATCCTGACTGTGCCCCTTACTAGCTGTGTAACCTTGGATAAGCCCCTGAATCCAGTTTTCTCATCTGTAAGATAGGGGATCTTGATAATAACCAAAACCCAAACCTGTTGCCACCGAGTAGATTCCAACTCATAGCGGCCCTATAGGACAGAGTAGAATCGCCCCATTGGCTGTGTTCAGTTCATAAAGGATTATTTATTAGCAGTGTGGTATTCAGAGTATGGGTGTCACCATAACTTATTCACTTACCTGTTTGAGAATATTTATGTTGTTTCCAGTTTTTAATTGTTGTAAACAGGGCTGCCGTTAACAGTCTCACGTATATGTCTTTGGGCCAACGTGCATGAGTTTTCATAAGACAGATTCCTAAAAGTGACATTACTGGCTGAAAGGAGTTTTATCTTTAAATTTTTATGAATATTGCCCCATTAACTTCCAAAAATACTTTTGTAAATGTATGCTGCCTCCACCACTGTATAAGCTGAGTCTTTTTCCCTGCATCTTCACTGATGCTGGATACTATCAGCCTGTTTGATATTTTCCATTCAGTTGGTCTAGAAACATCTCTCTGCAGGATCTACACAAAGAAAACTCAGTGGCTGTACTGTAACACAAGAGAGAAGACGGGTGTGTGTGGAAAGTTTCAAAGCATAGCAATTAAATGAGTATCTGTTTACCCAACACCCAGCTTGAGAAATAGAACTTTACCAGTACTTTTGAAGCCCCTGGTGTTCCTCTCAGATCGTATCCCTCTGCTTGCTCCACAGAAGTGATCACTGTTTTGAATTTTATGTTTCTTTCTCTACTTTTTGTTGTAACTTTACTACGTATGAATAGAAACTCGAAGAGTATATTGCTTAGTTTGGCAGAGTTTGAACATTTATATGCATGGTATCTATATTCTGTAGCTTGCTTTTTCTTACTTAACATTATTTTTGAGATGATTAATGTTGATGGATGGTGCCGTAATTCACTGATTTTCACAGCTGAGTAATAGTTCATTGTACTAATATAATATGTCAGAGTTTATTCATCCATTTTCTTGTCAGTGGACCATCTGGGTTGTTTGTAGTGTTTTGCTATTGCAAACAATGCAGCTGTGAACATGCTTCTACATGTCTTATTTTTGTGCTTTTATAAAATATAAATTTAATTAAAGTCCTCCCCAAATGATAACTCATTATTGTTTTAATTTGTATTTCCCTGAACTGGTAAGGCTGAGCATCTTCTCATACATCCATTAGGCACTTACTTGTATTTCTTCTAGAGTTGCCTTTCTTAACCTTTGCTTACTTTTCTTCCCCTTGATTTTCTCCCTTTTCTTGTCTGTTTTTTTTTCAGTATCCTATACCCTTCTCAAAACAGAGGAGACTGAGTTTCTCCAAAGAAGAGAAATTCTGCAGCTTGCTTTTTCTTACCACGTCACCTGGAATTCATTTTGGAGTATCTCCTTTAGACCGAGCACTCTGCTGAGTAAACCATCTGTGTCTGCAAGGAACTCATGATTTCAGTGGGGGAGATGAACGAGAAGATGGGGGTAGTGTTATAGCATGGGCTTTACAGGGGGCAGTGGGTGCAAGGAGCAGGCTCTGACTGAGGAGTGCTGGAATAGGACCGTCAGAGGAAGGATGCTTTAGCTGAGCCTTGAAGACTAGGTGAGAATTCTCCAGGGAGGCAAAGAGGGAAGGGCGTCCCAGGAGAGAACGTGTCACCTGTGGGTAGGTGAGAGTATGTGTTGCATTGGAAGACTTGTCAACAGACATGGAAATTGGGATTCATTCAGCTTTCCTACAATCTGATCAGGAAGGGTTGGGATAGTTGGAGTTTAGGGTACTTGTGAGGTACTGGTGGGAGTCAAGACATTATGTTTTATAGACAGTGATGGATCTGATATGAGGGACTTTAATGCCATGATAAGGAGTCCTCCTCCCCCTTTTCAAGCATTTTATTGAAGAATAACATACAAGTGCATCTATCATAAATGTACAGTCAAGTAATTTTCACAAACTGGACACATTCCTGTAACCAGCACCTAGATCAACAAACAGATCCTAACCAGCACCACAGAAGCTCCCTCAGGTCCCCTTCTGGTCACTACATACCCCCCACCCTCAGCGATAACCCCTGTTCTGACTTTTAAAGCATATGTTAGTTTTGCTCGTTTTTGTATTTTTTATATAAGTGGGATCATATATCGTAATTTTGTGTCTGGATTCTTTTGCTGTGAGATTCATCCGTGTTGCTTGTGAAAGTAATTCATTCTTTTTCATTGTTGTACAGTGTTCCATTGTATGCATATGTCACTACTTAACCATTCTGCTGTTGATGAACAACTGGGTACTTCCTAGTGTTTGGCTGTATGAAAAAGGCTGTGATGGAAATGTTAGTGTATCTCTTTATGGGGAAAGTATGTACGCATTTCCACTGGGTAGATAACTACAAGTGGAATTGTTTGTCACAGGGCGTGCAAATGTTCATCTTTGATCCATGTGTCTTTTTTTTAATTGTGCTTTAGATGAAGGTTTATAGAACACGTTAGTTTCTCATTAAACAATTGACACACATATTTTGTGACATCGGTTGCCAACAGAGCGATGTTTCAACATTCTCCCCTTCTCGACCTTGGGTTTCCCATTTCCATTTATCCAACTTTCTTGTCCCTTTCTGCCTCCTTTGGGTAGATATTTCTAAACTGTTCTCCAAAGTGATTATGATAATAGACACTCCTACCATCGGGTGCATGAGAATTCCACTTCCTCCATATTTCAACACTTGTTTGTGTGGGTTTTGTTGGTCATTTGCATCTTAGGCATTCTGATGGGTGTGCCGTGGTAGTGCCTTGTGGCTGTGGTTTCCGGTTCCTTGAGGGCTAGTGAGATTGATCTGTTTTCATATGATTATTGACCTTTTGGATGTCCTCCTGTGTAATGTGTCTGTTGAAGTCTTTTGCCCAGTTTTCTATTGAGGTGTTTGTCTTTTTTTCTTTTATTTTTTTAAATAAGCTTTTTTTTTTTACTTTGAAATTACTTTAGATTTACAGAAACGTTGCAAAGATAGTACAAAGAGTTCTTGTATACCCCTTCACTTGGTTTCTCCCAATGTTAACATCTGATATAACCATGGTACGTTTGTCATAACTAAGACATTAATGTTGGTATAATACTATTAGGAGCCCTGGTGGCGCAGTGGTTAAAGCGCTTGGCTGCTAACTGAAAGGTTGGTGGTTCAAACTCACCCAGTGGCTCCCCGGGAGAAAGACATGGTGATCTGCTTCTGTAAAGATTACAGCCAAGAAAACTCTACGGGGCAGTTTTATTCTGTCAGATGGGGTTGCTGTGAGTTGGAATCAGCTCCACGGTGCCCAACAACAACATAAAGCTGTTAAGTACATTGTAAACTTTATGCAGATTTCACCAGTTTTTTCGCTAATGTCTTTTTTCTGATCCCACATCCAGTCTAGGATACCACATTTTGTCTTAGTATTTTTGTTTTGTAGAATTCTTTATATATTCTGGATATGCTTGGTCAGATACATGTATAGTGAGTATCTTTTCCCCTACCACGCACTGTCTTTTTTTTTTTTTATTGTACTTCAGGTGAAGGCTTACAGAACAAATAGTTTTTCATGAAACAGTAGTACGCATATTGTTTTATGACATTGGTTAACAACCCCACAACATGTCAACCCTCTCCCTTCTTGACCTTTTTTTTTTTTGGTAAAAATATACATAGCCAAAGATACACCATTTCAAAAATTTCTACATGCACAGTTCAGTGACATCGACTAGGCTGTCCCAGTTGTGCTGCTATTCTCACTTTAGATGAAGGCTTACAGAACAAAATAGTTTCTCATTTAACAGTTACTACACGTGTTGCCCTATGACAATGGTTAACAGCCTCACACTACATCAACACTATCCTTACTCAACCTTGGGTTCCCTATCACCAGCTTCCTTGTCCCCTTCTGCCTTCTGGCCCTTGTCCCTGGACTGCTGTGCCTCATTAGTCCTATTTGGTTTTATGGGGCTGTCTAATCCCCGGCTGAACGGTGAACCTCAGAAATGACTTCACCACTGAGCTAAAAGGGTGTCTGGGGCCATACTCTCGGGGTTTCTCCAGTCTCCTTTAGGCCAGTTAATCTGGTTTTTTATTTTTGTATGAGTTAGAATTTTGTTCCACATCCTTTTCCAGCTCTGTTCAGGACCCTCTGTTGTGATCCCAGTCAGAGCAGTCAGTGGTGGTAGCCAGGCACCATCTAGCTGTACTGGACTCAGTCTGGTGGAGGCCTTGGTAGCTGTGGTCCGTTAGTCCTTTGGACTAATCTTTTCCTTGTATCCTGTTCTCTTCATTCTCCCTTGCTCCCGAAGGGATGAGACCAGACCACACACTCTCTTAATGGTGCTTTTTGGGAATGAAAGTTTTAAATTTTAATGTAGTCCAATTTATTAATTTTTTCTGTTACGGGGTGTTTTCTTTGTGCCGTATTTAATTTTGCCAGTGCCGAGGTCATAAAGATGTTCTGCCGTGTTTTTCTGTAAAACCTTTATTATTTTGCTTTTTACGTTTAAATCTTCAATCCATTTGAAATTGATTTTTGTGTGTGGTGTGAGGTAGGAGTTAATATACTTTTTTTTCATACAAGGCATTTTCATTTTAACCTGGAAGCATATGCAGTCATTAAAATATTTTGAAGAGGAGCATTATGTCAGGTTTGGAAGAACTGGTGTTTTTGTATGTCTGTGTGTATTAATCACTGTGTTCTCATCTATAGTATCCATTTCATCGACTGAAAAACTAAGCCTGAGGGAGTAAGATCAATTCACATAACAAATAAAAGCCAGAAAGAGTATTTGAGCTGAGGTCCAACTGTTCCAAATGCTATTTTTTTTTCCTTTAAAGGAGAGAGAAAGTCAAGTTTGCTTTGAGGGCCAGGGGGACCAGGCAAGAAATATAGTGATCTAGGTACTATTGTGTATTATCTTACTCTGTCTATCAAAATAAAAGATGTATTCTAAAATTTTAAAAATAGTAAGAAGAGAAGAATAAAGAAATGGTCAATAACCTACATAAGGGTTAGGTTGAATAAACTCAATGGAGTGGTCATTAAAAGCCAATGTGAAGAATGTTTAATGTCATGAAAATTAAATGTTAAAGGAAATAAAGCAAGTATGTAATTGTGAAAGTATTGTACGTTTAAAAAAATACACATAGAAAAAACTGTAAGGAAATCACTAACATTTTAATAGTGGCTATTTCTGGGTGGTAGGATTATAAGTACTTATTTTCTTCATTATATTCTTCAGTGTTTGTGCCTGAAAATTCTTCAGAGTATTACTTACTTTTTTTTTTCTCCAAGATAGTTAAAGATTCACATGCAGTATAAGAAATAATAGAGACACCCTGTACCCTTTGGAAACCCTGGTGGCATAGTGGTTAAGAGCTACAGCTGATAACCAAACAGGTCTGCAGTTCAAATCCACCAGGCACTCCTTAGAAACTCTATGGGGCAGTTCAACTCAGTTTTCCCCAGTGGTAACATGTTGCAAAACTATAGTACAGTATCGTAACCAGAATATTGACGTTGATACACTCAAGCTACAGAACATTTCCATCATTACAAGAATATTTCATGTAGCCTTTTTAGAGCCACACCCACTTCCTTCCTGCCCTCCTCCTCTTCTTAACTCTAGGCAATCCCTAATCTGTTCTCCATTTCTATAATTTTGTCATTTCAAGAATGTTATATAAATAGAATCATATACAGGTAGTCTCTGATTTACAATGGGGCTACATTCTGATGACTCTGTCGTAAGTCAGTTCTGACATAAGTCAAATGCCTCTTTTTTTTCGTTTTCATTATTATTGTCTTTATTATCAGTGGAGCCCCTGGTGGCGCAGTGGTTAAGAGCCACGGCTGCTAACTGAAAAGGTCAGTAGTTTGAATCCACCAACTGCTCCTTGGAAACCCTACGGGGCAGTTCTGCTCTGTAGTATAAGGTCGCTCTGTAATCAGCTTCACAGGGTTATTATCAGTATCTTTATAAATTCTATCTTTATTTGCCTTTGGGGATTGGCATGAGAATGATAATATCAGAAAATTACCGGTTGCAACATTGTATGTAATACATACAACTAACCATGATAAGATATACCAAAAAAGAAAAAAAAGATGGTGGTAAGTGCACTTCCTCCTAACTCGAATATGTCGTAAGAATATGTCGTAAGTCGGGGACTACCTGTAGTATGTAACCTTTGGGGATTGGCTTTTTTCACTCAGAGTAATTCTGTGGGGATATCAACCCACTGGACAGAGTAGAACTGCCCCATAGGGTTTTGAAGGAGCGGCTGGTGGATTCAAACTGCCGACCTTTTGCTTAGCAGCTGAACTCTTATTTTTTTATTTTTATTTTTTCCCATACAAAAATTTTTACATACTTTATTATGAGACTCTAATTGCTCTCCCCGTACTATGACAGCCCAGTCCTCCTTTAGCAGCTGAACTCTTAACCACTGCGCTACCAGGTCTCCAAATAAAGCTGCTCTAAATATTCATGTACAGGTTTTTGTGTGAATATGCCTTTATTGCTCTGGGATAATGCCCAGGAGTGCAGTTGCTAGGTCCTATGGTAGTTGTATGTTGAGTTTTTAAGAAACTGCCAAGCTCTTTTTCCAGAGTGGCTGTATCATTTAATATTCTGACCAGCAACTTACTTGTGATCCAGTTTCTCCACATCCTCACCAGCATTTGGTGGTGTCCCTATTTTATTTCAGCCACTCGGAGAGGTTTGTAGTGGTGTCTGACTGTGGTTTTAATTTGCACTTCTCTGATGGTCAGTGCTATTGAACATCTTTTCATGTGCTTATTTGCCATCTGTATATCTTCTTCAGTGAAACATCTCTTGTCTTTTGTCCATGTGGTAATTGGATTATTTGCTTTTTTTTACTGTTGAGTTTTAAGTGTTCTTTATATATTCTAGATACTAGTCCTTTGTTGGATATGTAGTTTGCAAATATTTTCTCCTACTCTGTAGCTTGTCTTTTCATCTTCCTAACAGGGACTTTCTCAGAGCAAAAGTTTTTAATTTTGGTGAAGTTCAGTTTGTCGATTTTTCCTTTTATCAATTTTGCTTCTGTGTCAAGTGTAAGAACTCTTTGCCTAGCCCTAGTTTCTGTAGGTTTTCTCCTGTTTTTTTTTCTAACAGTTTTATGGTTTCACATTTAAGTTTTGATCTATTTTGAGGTAATTTTTATATAAAATGTGAGACTTAGGTTGAGAATTTTTTTTTTTTTTTTTGCCTATGTGTGCCCAATTTCTCCA
Source organism: Dugong dugon (assembly GCA_030035585.1). Taxonomy (NCBI): domain Eukaryota; kingdom Metazoa; phylum Chordata; class Mammalia; order Sirenia; family Dugongidae; genus Dugong; species Dugong dugon. The sequence continues at coordinate 195,758,049 of CM057462.1, read as the reverse complement.
GCACCAATTGTGGAAAAAAGCCATCCTTCCACCACTGAATTGCTTTGGTACTTTTATCAGAAAACCAAACCCGAAAAACAAACTCATTGCTGTCAAGTCAATCCCAACTCATAGTGACCCTATAGCAACCCCACGGCACAGAGTAGAACTGCCCCATAGAGTTTCTGAGGCTGTCAGTCTTTACAGAAGCAGACTGCCACATCTTTCTTCTGCAAAGCAGCTGGTGGGTTTGAACTGCCCACCTTTTGGTTAGCAGCTGAGCACTTTTATCACTGCGCCACCAGAGCTCCTTTGTCAGAAAACAGTTGGGCATATTTGTGTGGGTCTATTTCAGTGTTCTTTGTCCTCTCCATTCTACTGATGAGCCCATCCATTGAGTTAATTACTTTCATAAATAATTAAAATGTTGTTGTGTGCCATTGAGTCAATTCCAGCTCATAGAGACCCCGTGTGACAGAGTAGGACTGCCCCATAGGGTTTCCTAGGCTATAATCTTTATGGGAACAGATTGCCAGGTCTTTTCTCCCACAGACCCGCTGGTGGATTTGAACTGCTGACCTTTCAGTTAGCAGCCTAGCACTTAACCATTGTGCCACCAGGGTTCCTTATATTAAGTATAGGTCCCTTGATTAAGGAGTAGAACCTACATTTGTATTAGTAAGACTTTGAAAGGGGAGCTATGGGTATTGTTTTCAAACATAGAATCCTGGGCAAATGGCTGAGATGTGTTTGACCTAATGTAAAAGGTAAGATGCCTTTAACATCAGGTAACCAGCTCAAGGTGACTTAAGTCATAAATGTGTCTTTTTTTACATAACAAGAAGCCCAGAGATTGGGCAGCTCCAGGGTTGGTTAATTCAGCACTCAATTATGTCGCTAAGGAGTGAGTCAGAGCCCTTCCGTCTTTCCATTCTACCATCATCATTAGGTCAGCTTTGTTTTCAAGCTGTGTTCACTTTGGGTCCCAAGATGGCTGCCAGAGTTCCCAGATCCAGGATCCAGCAGGAGAGACTGTCTCTTCTCCCCAGTAGACTTGTAGTCATATCTCATTGGCCAGAACTGAGTCACACGCCTTTGCCTCAGCCTGTCACTGGCCAGAGTAATGAGATTACTGATTTTCTGAGATCAAGTAGGATCTACCCCTGAGAAGAGGAGCCCCGGTGACGCAAATGGTTAAGCACTGGGCTGCCAACTGAAAGGAACCTATCCAGCAGCTTCGTTGGAGAAGACCTGGAGATCTACTTCCATAAAGATTACAGCCTAAACCTTATAGGCAGTAGCCTGAGAGACCAGAACTAGATGGTGCCCAGTTACCACTACCATCCACTCTGACTGGGACCACAAAAGTAGGTCATGGGGAGAATGAGAGAGAAATAGAGAACAAAATTCTCAAACTCAAAAATAAGGCTGGACTTACTGGTCTCATAGAGACTGTGGCCCTTAGATGCTCTTCAAACGTGGAACTGAAATCACTCCCAGAGATCACGGTTTAGCCATACGATAGACAGGCCTATAAAATGAACAACAACAGCAGTGAGGAATGTACATCTCAGAACAGTCAACTATCTGAGACCTAAGGGGCAGCGTTTGCCCAAAAGCCAAGTTCAGAAGGACAGTAGGGGTAGGAAAGCTGGGCGAATGAACACAGGGAACGCAGGGAGGAAGAGGGGAGAGTGCTGACACATTCAGGGGTTTGCAGCCAGTCACAAAACAAGCTGTGTATTAACTGTTGAATGGGAAACTAATTTGCTCTGTAAACTTTGACCTAAACAACTATAAAATGTTCAGGAAAAAAAAAAAAAAAAGCAACTCTATAGGGCAGTTGTACTCTGTCACATGGGGCCATGTGAGTTGAAATCCACTCAGTAACACCCAGAACAACAACTACCCCTGAGGAGTGGATAGGATCACTTTTCCTGAAGGATTGTTACCCAAATAGGTCCGCGCCCTGGAGCCGTCGAGCCAGTGAAACACACTCCAAGTCAGAAAGAGTGAGAAAGTTTTAATTTAGGAAGTGTACACCACTGGGGACCCTGCAGCAATGCAGGCTGCCCTTAGGGAGTCCCAAAAGGCATTTTTACATCAGAGCTTCTATGTGATTTTTACAAAGGTTAGAAGTGTCTTTTGGCATGTAGCCCACAGATGGCGGAATGAGTTACACATCACAAGATAACTACAGGAGACTCCCTATCAGGAGAGAGATATACGGATCTGACCTCTGGGCTCTAATCTTCCTGGGGGGAACTGAAGTCATAAAACACAGTCATTAGCAAAGGTATGTGCAAAACAAAGTCATTAAGGAAGGTATGTGAAAAGGGAGAAGCCAAAGGAGAAAGAAACTCACCAGTTCATTATGGCATTGGTTATGTCAAGCCCTCAGTTGCCCCTTCTGAAAAGGAGAAAACAATGCTGGGGAGTATTAGGGTCACAGGATGAATACCTTTCTAAAAGTCTGTGTTTATAAGATATGTAAACACCTTATTTAGAGGCAGGAAGATGGTTGAGGTGACCTCTCAAGGCCTCTACCCAGCCTAGTTGTCTATGCTCTTCCAATTAGAATGCCTGGGTTCATGAAATAAACCAGACGTGATGATCTTCACTGCCTAATAACTCCTTTGTTTTGACGGGGGTTGTCCTAGCTTTTCCCAACTGCCTCCAGGTGTGTTCAGACGGTGTTTTAATCAAAGCACATGCTTGTGTCCTGGAGGAAAACAAATGGCAGTCACTTTGGCCGTTTGGAAGCCATGCCCTCCCCTGTGGTAATGTTGTCTTGACCTAGATGTCATGGAGTATTTGTTAGGCATTCAGGAAATACCTACTTGCAGCCCTCGAGGAGTTAGCAGTTAGGAGGGGCAGGTCCTTCTGGAACACAAAGAAGTGAGACTCTGGTGTCACAGGAAGCCTCGCGAGTGATGTGGAGGGAGCCCAGGGAGGGGAAGACGTGTTTCCCACAGGACGCAGGGAAACATCATGGAAGATGCGGCATTTGAATCGACTCTTGTGGGACTTGCAGATGTCCCAGATGAAAATGGGAAGAAAGGCCATTTACAGCAAAGGAAATGATGGGAGAAAAGGCACGGTTATGGATTCAATTGTGTCCCCCCCAAAATGGGTATCAACTTGGCTAGGCCATGAGTCCCAGTGTTGTGTGATCGGCTACCATTTTGTGATCTGATGTGATTATCCTATGTTGTAAATCCTAACCTCTATGATGTTAATGAGGCAGGACTCAATCTACAGGATTAGGTTGTATCTTGAGTCAGTCTCTTCTGAGAAACAAAAGAGAGAACTGAGCAGAGAGGATGGGGACCTCATGCCACCAAGAAAGAAGTGTTGCGCTGAGAAGCTCCTAGACCAGGGGAAGACTGATGACAAGGGCCTTCCCCCAGAGCTGACAGAGAGAAAGCCTTCTCCCGGAGCTGGTGCCCTGAATTCAGACTTTTGGCCTACTAGACTGTGAGAGAACACTTCTGTTTGTTAAAGCCACCCGCTTGTGGAATTTCTGTTACAGCAGCACTAGATGACTGAGACACGCGTTACGTGAGAAGGTACAGGATGCCTGGGAGGTGGGCACTGAGGGCCAGTAGCAGGAGAGGGGGTTAGCCCAGACTGTGGGGATCGTTGAGTGCCGCACTCAGGATCTGTCCTTTATTCGGTGGTACTTAGTATTTTTGTAAAACGAATTGTAAAACTAAATACTTTGCCTGACCAGGGACACAATAGAAGGTCCCAGTTTGAATGGGAGAAATGTAGAGCAAAACTGTAATTCCTAAAAAAAGGCCAGACTAACTGGACTGATAGAGATTAGAGGAACCCGGGAGACTATCAGCCTCAGACACCCTTTGAACTTGGAACTGAAACCGCTCCCAGTGATCACCGTTCGTCCTGGCTTATAAAGTAAACAGCATCACCTGTGAATACCGTGCTCCCTTAAATTAACCAACCATATTAGACCAAATCGTTAATATTTACCCTAAAACAAAGATAAGCAGCTAAGGAGAGGCAAGGAAGCTAGATTAATGGAAACAGAACAAAAATAAAATGGAAATATTGAGAATGCTGACGCATTGTGACAAATGTAACCAATGTCATAGAACAGGGTGTATAACATGGTTAAATGGGAACCGAACTATGTAAACTTTCACCTAAAATACAATGAAAATAGATACTCTGCTAGACTGGGAAGACCTAAGGGCCGTCCTGGAATGTCTTTTCTCTGTCCGAAATTCAGATTCATTCCAGGATGTGAGGGCAGGTTCATATTTGAGTGCCTCCCTCCCATGGGGCAGAGAGCAACCTCCGTACATTGTCAGTTAGTCTTCACCACCACCACCACCAGACTCCTCAGGTGAATGGTAGTATTCCCATTTTACAGATGAGAAAACCAGGAGTTAAGTGTCTGGCCTCGGAGACTGATTTCCTCCCCATCCAGTTGCTCTTTATTGTCTTCAGAGAAGCGTTACTCACCTCCCTCTGGCAGAGTGCATCCTTTCCTTCTGTTTTCCTTCCAACAGACATTGGGAAGGTGAGGAGGGTACCTTAAAACCTGTTAGGGAGACCATGACATTTATGCTTCGTGGCATCAGGGCAGGGCCAAGGGGTCTCATGGTCACTGTCATCCTTGGGTAGCTCAATGCCCATCTTCCCTTTACTGCCTGGGAGAGGTAATATGCTCTTTCCTGCTGTCACAGAGCTCGGAGCCGGAAGGAGCCTTAGGAGATTCTTGCTGGTTATTGTCATTGGGTGCCATCGAGTGGATTCCAACTTAGCGACCCCACGTGACAGAGAAAACTGTTCCATAGGGTTTTCTTGGCTGTGACTTTTTGGAAGCAGATCTCTAGGCCTTCCTTCCGCAGAGCCACTGGGTGGATTCGAACCGCCAACCTTTTGGTTAGCAGCCAAGTGCTTAACCGTTGGGTCACCAGGGCTAACCCCTCATTTTTCAGGTGGGAAGCTGAGGCCCAGAGCAAGTCAGCCCCACACCCACCTTCACACAAAGCACAGCTGGTGGCAGGGCTTGGTCCACTCTGCCTTACTGACCCCCGGTCAGAGTTATCATCTTCCCAAGTTTCCAGCCTCCCGCTTTGCCCTGTCACCACACCTTCTCCCCTCTCAGGTTCCCCTCCCACACACACTAAGTGGTTTTTTGTTTTTAACCTTCCTTGACTTAGGAAAGAAAACCTGCTTTGTCCTTTGCAATGAGGCTGACCTCTAGATAAGTATCTCATTGGGGTATTTTTTTCCTTTCTTTCTTTTTTAATTGTGCTTGAGGTGAAAGTTTATGGAGCAAATTAGTTTCTCATTAAACAGTTAATACACACATTTTGTCACATGGGTTGCCAACCCCACAACATGCCAACACTCTCCCCTTCTTGACCTTGGGTTCCCCATTTCCATTGGTCCAGCTTTCCTGTCCCCTCCTGCCTTCTTGTCCTTGCCCCTGGGCTGGTGTGCCCATTTAGTCTCGTAGACGTGGTTGAAATACGTGTATTATGGTTTGTTTTGTAGGCCTGTTTAATAGTTGGCTGAAGGGTGAACACTGGGGTAGCTTCTGTGTGGCCATAGAAATAGGGGTCTGGATTCAGGTACTTTCCCGTAGTTTAGTTCAGGAGGGATACCCTAGTCTTGTGAAGTGCATCAGGAACTTTCTGGCTGACTGTCAGGAGCGGGGATTCTGGATCGGGCAACCGACGGGATGACCTCTTCAGGCCTGGGGGGAAAAGGCGTCCATGCAGTGTGCCTCCTGGAACCCGAGGACCAGGGTCACCCCACTGGAGCTCTGCTGGGCAGTGTGTTTTGTGATCTCTGCTGCACCTGTGGTGTGGTGGGGAGGGCATTGTCAGATGGCCCCGGAGACACACCGCTACCCGGGAGTGAAGTGATCGTGCGCAAGCGAACGTCACCTGTCTGAACCTCAGTTGTCCTCACGTGTGGAATGGGGATAAGGCCCATTCCACAGGGCTGGCACAGGGTGCCTGTGCTGGTGGTGCCTTGTGCCTGTAGACTGTCAAGGTAAGGGGTTACGTTGTCATTGTTGTGTTAGGGCAGCGCAGACATTCTCAGGCTGACTCTGCAGAGCGAGCTGACAGGAGAGGAACTTGAACACATAGCCCGGAAGGTACGGAGGTTTCTGTGGGGCAAGGCCTTCTCCTCCTGGCTGCCCGCCTTCCTTGCTACTGCTTCGCGGAGGCGTCTTTGCTGTGGGCTTGGGAGACAGGCCCAGCTGAACTCTGCGTTGTGTGCCGCTTTGAGGGGTGGGGCCACCCTGCGAAAATGGAAACTAACCTGTGATGTCTACTAATTTTCCTTGTCCAGTGTTCTGCTGCTGGGTGGTTTCTGGTAACTGTTCTGAGATGAGTTTTTAGATGGCAAAAGCAGACTAACCTCTCGAGTCTCTCGAGAAGCAGGTCTTCTCTTGCTTGAAGGGCAGGAGCTCCGTGCTCACCGTGCATTTCTGAGCCATTGCTCACTTTCTCTGGCAGACGGGCAGGAAGACCTACACCATGGTGTCCGGCCGGTCAGCTGGTCAGTCTCTGGCCTCAGAACTGGTGGAGTCCAGTGACGGACATGAGGAGATCATTAAGGTAAGCTTAATTTCCCTCCACCTTTCTCCCTTCGGTAAGCGAGAGGGGGTGGCTGACATTGCCGAAGGGAACTTTTGCTTTGACTGTGGGATGAAGCAGACTTGAGATGCTAGTTTCTGGCCATCTCCTGGTAAGATCTTAATTGGCACTGGAGACGAGGGGATGAAGGGGCGTGGGGAGGTGTGGGGAGGTATGGGATGATCTTTCTTGGTCCCTGCTCACTGCTCACGTTTAGCTGTCTGTCTGCAGTGAGTGCTGCATCCTGGCAGAGGGGATGAGGGGGCATGGGGAGGTATGGGGAGGTATGGGATGATCTTTCTTGGTCCCTGCTCACTGCTCACGTTTAGCTGTCTGTCTGCAGTGACTGCTGCATCCTGGCAGAGGGGATGAGGGGGCATGGGGAGGTATGGGATGATCTTTCTTGGTCCCTGCTCACTGCTCATGTTTAGCTGTTGGAGGTTGTGGAGACAGGTGGGAGGTAGCTTATGGAACTCATTTTAAAATGAAACAATTTTTATTCTTTTTAAACAGCTGTGTTCATATACCATACAATTAATTGACGCATTTACAGTGTACAAGCCAATGGTTTTTAGTATATTTACTGAATCATGTAAGCATTCAGCAAAAACCAAACCCATTGCTGTCGAGTCGATCCGACTCATAGTGACCCTGTTGAACAGAATAGAACCGCCCCATGGGGTTTCCAAGGCTGTAATCTTTATGGAAGCCGACTGCTACATCTTTCTCCCGAGGAGCAGCTGGTGGGTTTGAACCCCTGACCTTTTGGTTAGCAGCCAAGTGCTTAAGTGTTGAGCCACCAGGACTCCTCTGTGCAGCCATCACCACTGTCTAATTCTGGAATATTTTCATCATCCCCACAATAAATCCAATACCCGGTAGCAGTCACTCCTGTTCCCATTTCCCCCCAGCTTCTGGCAACTACTGATCTCCCTTTTGCCTCCATGAATTCACCCGTTCTGGGTATTCCATACGAATGGAGTCGTACGACGTATGGTCTTTGTGTCTGACTTCCTTCATTTAGCATAATGTGGTGGAGGTTCGTCCAGGCTGTAGCATGTGTCAGTATTCCATTCATTTTTATGGCCAAATAATATGCCCTTGTATGGGTATGCCACATTTTGTTTAGCGATTCATCAGCTGATAGACATTTGGTTGTTTCCACTTTTTGGCTATATTGAATAATGCTGCTATGGCATTTGTGTAAAAGTCTCTGTGTGAACATATGTTTTCAGTTCTCTTGGGTATATATCTAGGAGTGGAATTGCTAGGTAATATGGTAACTCTATGTTTAACCTTTTGAGGAACCGCCGGACTGTTTTCCACAGCAGCTGCACTGTTTTACAATCTCACGAGCCATGGATGAAGGTTCCAATTTCTCCACATCCTTGACAACACTTGTTACTTTCGGTTTTTTGTTTTCTTTTTTAACAGCCACGTTAGTGAGCGTGAAGTGATAGTTCAGTGTGGTTTTAATTGGCGTTTCCCCAATGACTAGTGATGTTGTGTATTTTTCCATGTGTTATTGCCCTTTTTTATATTTTCTTTGAAGAAATGTTTATTGAAATCATTTGCCCGTTTAGAAATTTTGGTTGTCTTTTTATTGTTGAGCTGATAGAGTTATATTCTGATACTAGACTCTTATCAGATACATGATTTGCAAATATTTTATCCTGTTTTGTGAGTTGGCTTTTCACTTTCTTTATGCTGTCCTTTGAAACACAAAAGTTTTCATTTTGATGAAGTTTCTGATTTATCTATTTTTTTCTTTTGTCTCTTTTTTTTTTTTTTTGGTGTCCTAAGAAAACTCACAAAGATTTAACTTCTGTATTGTCTTCAAAGTTATAATTTTAGCTCTTACAAATAGATCTATAATCCATTTTGAGTTTTTTTGTGTGTATGGTGTGAGGAAGGGGTCCAACTTCATTCTTTTGCATGTGGATATCTAGTCCTGGTACCATTTGTGGAAAAGACTGTATTCTTTCCTCACTGAATTGTCTTGGCACTCCTGTGGGAAATCAATTGAGCATATTATTATTTATATGAAACTATTATAAGGACCTCTGGTGGTACAGTGGTTAACCGCTTGGCTGCTAACCGAAAGGCTGGCAGTTCAAACCCACCAGCCGCTCTGGGAAAAAGATGTGACGGTCTGTTTCTGTAAAGATTACAGCCTTGGAAACCCTGTGGAGCAGGTCTACTCTGTCCTGTATGGTCTCTGTGAGTTGGAATTGACTCAATGGCGCACGACAACAACTACTATTATTAATACATAATATAATAATAACATTATTATATTATTATTTCTGGACTCTAAATTGTATTTTAACTATCTATATGTCTCTCTTTATGCCAGTACCATACTGCTTTGATTACTGTAGCTTTGTAGTAAGTTATGAAATCAGGAAGTATGAGTCTTCCAACTTTCTTCATCTTTTTCAAAATTATTTTGATGTTTTGGGGTACCTTGCAATTCTATATGAATTTTAGGATCAATTAGTCAATTTCTTTAAAGAAGCCAATTTGGATTTTGATAGGAATTGTGTTGAATCTATAGATCAATTTGGAGATACTACCATCTTAGTGATATTAAATCTTCCAGTCCATGAACACAGACTGTCTTTCCACTTTAGGTCTTTCTTTAATTTCTTTCAAAAATGTTTCATAGGTTTCAGTGTACAAGTCTTGTACTTCCTTTGCTAAAATTATTCCTAAGTATTTTATTCTTTTTTTTTGATGCTATTGTAAATAGAATTTTTTTCTTAATTTTATTTTGGATTGTTCATCGCTAGTGTATAGAAATATGACTAATTTCTGTATACTGATCTTATATGGTGCAACCTTGCTAAACACATTGCTAGTTCTAATAGTTTTTTTTATTGGAGTCTTTAAGACATGCTATATACAAGATCGTGTCATCTGCAAATGGAGATGATTTTACTCCTGCCTTTCCAATCTGGATGCCTTTAGTTAATTTTTCTTCCCTACTCAAAGTCATGGCATGCCCCTTGAAGAAATTAAAACTACCATTGTTAACATTGTGAATCCTCCCTGCGACTTTCTTATGCGTGTACATTTTTTCCAAAATGTCCTCATGTTATATATTCTGTTCTACAATCTGCTGTTTCCCCATTTAATGACATAGTAGAACATTTTCTGTGTCAATAAATGTAAATATTTAGAATTTTTAAAGGCTGCATAGTATTCTATTATATAGACATACCCAAAAATCCCCCCAAACCTGTGGCCGTTGAGTTGATTCCGACTCATAGCGACCCTATAGAGCAGAGTAGAACTATCCCATAGGGTTTCCAAGGCTGTAAATGTTTATGGAAGCAGACTGCCACATCTTTCGCCTTCAGAGAGGCTGGTGAGTTTGAACCAGTGACCTTTTGGTTATCAGCCGAGCGCTTAACCACTGTGCCACCAGGGCTCCGTCATTGTATAGACATACCATAATATATTTAGCTAATCCCCTATTGTTGGATATTTCATTTGTTTGTAGTTTTTTGTGACCATAAACATTATTTTGCTGAACATACATTATTGAATCATGTATGTCTGTGTTTTATAATACAGAAATATTTCCTCAATTGTAAAAAATTCAAGCATGGTGTACAAAGCAAAATGTGAAAACCCCTTGTTAACAACCTTTTTCTGCAGAAGGAGCCACAGTGACTAGTTTGGAGTGAATTCTTCCAGTCCCCTTTCTATGACTGTGGATGAGTGTTTATGCCACTGTAAGTTGTTTAGCTCAGTTTATTTCATTAGGATAAATTTCCGGAAGTAAATTTGCTAGGTCAAAGAGTAAATACATTTTTAAGTCTTTTGACCTGAATCACCAGACTGCCACCCAGAAAGGTGGTAACAATTTACCCTCCCACCCGCAATGTAGGAGGCTGCCTGTCTGTGGAAGTAATTTAACGTGATGTTTCACAGCTCAACAGTGTTGTCCTCCTTGTTTCAGGTGTACTTGAAGGGGAGGTCTGGAGACAAGATGATCCATGAGAAGAATATCAACCAGCTGAAGAGTGAGGTCCACTACATCCAGGAGGTTGGCGCCGCTCCCGTCTCTCTCTGGGAGTACCTATGCTGTTTCTCTAAACCTCCCATTCTTACTTGGCTCCCTTCTTTTGTGGGTGCCAGTCTTTCCCTTCTGCTCCCTTCATATCCTCAAAATGCCACCATGCTCTCCCATGTGTCGTATATCATTTCTGACCCTTTGGCCCCAATCTGTTAACCAGCAAATGCTTGTTAACACTGTGTACCTAGCGATGGTGGTTCAGTGATAGAATTCTCGCTTTCCATGCTGAGACCCGGGCTTGGTTTCCAGTCAACGCGTCTTAAACACAGCCACCACTCATCTGTCAGTGGAGTCTTGGGTGTTGCTGTGATGCTGAAGAAGTTTCAGCAGAGCTTCTGGACCAAGACATGCTAGTAAGAAAGGCCTGACGACCTACTTCTGAAAGTCAGCCACGGAAAACCCTGTGGGTCCCAGTGGTCTGATCTCATTGCGCATGGGGTTGGCTTGAGCTGGGGGCCAGCTCAGCAGCTGCTAACAACCACAGCGCTGTCCTCCGCCATCCTATCTAATACTGCTAGCCACCCTTTCCCAGTATTCCCTAACCCTCTCGCACTTGCTGCTACTCCTTGGCACTTGTCTCTCCAAGCAGAGTGTTAGTTGCACCAGGGCAGGGTTTGTGCTATTTTGTTGCTTGTGTAGGAGGAACTGGCTGTAGCCACTTGACCAGGGTCCCTCCTTCCCCCAGGCAGTGCCTAGAACAGTGACTGACTCAGAGGTTGCAGGTTAGGGATGGGGCATGAAGGTGGGTGAATTGGCGTGTTCTCTTTCCCTACCCCAGAGGTAAAGTCGCTTGCCCTCTCTTCCCAGGCCAGGAACTGCCTGCAGAAGCTCCGAGAAGATATAAGTAGCAAGCTTGACAGAGATCCAGGAGATTGTTTCCAACAGGAGATACAGGTAACAGGAACTGCTCCATGGCTGCATCCCCGCCGAGGAGATGGGGTTCTACCAGGCAGGCCCATTTAGCAATGACCCAGCGCCAGGGAGGAAGAGGATGTAGACACGCTGACTTCTCTGCACCCTCACAGTCTAGTTACTAGAGCCCTCAGCAGATGGGCGCATGCATTTCCACATTTCAGCCTCTATGTAGGTGCAGATGTTCCTAAAACACTGCAAAAAATGAATGTATATAAATCAAATTATCTTAAGTTTATGGGCAAAGCCCCTCGTCTAGAAGAATTCTGTGATCAATCCTCTTGTAAAACAAAGTCTTGTAAAGAGGACGATCAACTGTAAATCCAAAGTTCTTCTGTGTTGACTTGGCCCTAGCCGCTTAGGTGTCTGTGCATAGCTGTCCCCACCCTGGTATGGGAAGCTCTCCGAGGCTAGGGGTTGCCCCTCTGTTTCCGTGTTCTGGCGCTGGGCCTGGGGTGCAGAAGGCCATCAGTAAATGCTTGTTAGACTGAAGTGGTTAGATAAGTTCTTCCTGGGATGGAGAATCCTGTGATCCTGCTTTTCCCAAATTTGAGGACAGAAGTGTCCTCAGGAGAGCAGAGAGCTATCTCTTCCATGATGCCACCTTAGCCTCTTTTGGTTTCTGAGTTACACTCCTTTGTTTGCATTTTGGTTTGGGTGAGGGAGTCTTTCTCCAGCAGCCCCTGCCGCTGCTGCTCTGCAGGGAACGTGGCCTAGCCACTGGTGCCGGGAAAGGTCCTCTTTGGCGTGGGCCCATACTAGACTTGTGTGAGAGACATTCCTTGTGCTCTGGTTGGTGGGAGGTGCTTTGCTGCTTGAGCTCACACCTGGCTGGCAGGAGGTGCTTTGCTGCTTGAGCTCACACCTGGCTGGCAGGAGGTGCTTTGCTACTTGAGCTCACACCTGGCTGGCGGGAGGTGCTTTGCTGCTTGAGCTCACACCTGGCTGGCGGGAGGTGCTTTGCTGCTTGAGCTCACACCTGGCTGGCGGGAGGTGTTTTGCTGCTTGAGCTCACACCTGGCTGGCGGGAGGTGCTTTGCTGCTTGAGCTCACACCTGGCTGGCGGGAGGTGCCTTTGTCAGGTGGCAATAAGAACCTCATGTGCTCAGAGCCACCCAAAGGGCCAGGCCCCTTGTTTGCACAATCGGCAGTCATATGATGAGTAATCAGGCTTTGGGTTGGAAAGAATTCTAGCAAATGCTGCTTCCCTTTTTGATTTATGCCTTGCCAGCCCTTGTCAGGATCCCCGGGGGCGAGGGAAACTCTGTCTGTGTGGGACAGGCAGCTGCAGGAATGGGCCCTGCATTTTGCAGTCAGCTGCAGGGTTTTAGCTGAGGCTTCCTTGTCCTCCCTGCAAGGCTGGGGCAGTCCCTCTTGCGTCCTCACCCACCTCTCCACCCTCTCTTCTCTCCTTCTTCCACGGATCACTCAAAGTCTTTTTTTTCCTTCTCTCCTTCCTTTCCTTGTAAGATTTGAGGTCTTAGGAGAATAACATTTTGGACTTGGTTGCCTGGGACTAGGTTAACTACCAGTTTCTGTTTCTTTGGACAGGTGGTGCTGGAAAAGCCAGATGGCTTTGGCGAAAGTCCCCTGGGCTCGTGCAGCAGCCCAGCTGCGGTGAGGGACAGAGGGAAACCATGGTGACCGCCGCTCGGTCAGGGACAGGGCGGCCTCCTCCTCGTTCCCTTATTGACTGCCTTCTCTCTCACTAAATGCTTGCCTTCTCTCTCACTAAATGCTTGCTGTAAAAAGTCAAACCATAGAGAAATAAAAAAAGTGAAAGTTCTCCTTCCCTGATCCCATCCCGTGGAAGTATCTACTATTCCCAGTTGGCAGGGGGCAGATTCTTCTAGACCAGCGCCCCTCGGCCTGGGCTGTCCCTTGGGATGACCTTGGGAGCTTTAAGAATTCCCCGAGTGGCACAAACGGTTGATGCTCTCTGCTGCTATCTGGAAGGTCAGAGGTTCAAGTCCACCCAGAAGCGCCTCAGAAGAAAAGCCTGGCACTCTACTTCCAAGAGAATCATCCATTGAAAACCCTTTGGAGCACAGTTCTACTCTGACACCCATGGGGTTGCCATGAGTCAGAATTGACTCAATGACAACTGGTTTGGGAGCTTTAAAAAATATGATGCCTGGGTCTCCGCCCCAGAGATGGTAATTCAATTGTTCTGAGATGTGGCCTGGACGTCAGTACTTTTAAAAGCACCTCAGGTGATTCTTGTTTAGTCAAGACTGAGTACCAGTATTTTAGAGGGGTTTTCTATACACAGTCAACCATATTTAAGTACCGTATGTGTATATGTTAATATATATATATATACACACATCCCATATATATGTGTGTGAATGAATGCGTGTAATGTGCACATACTTTTCACAAATACAGGGTCATGGCAAATACGTTATTCTGTAGCTTGATTTTTAATTTTTAAATTTACTTCTATGTAAGTACATATAGATCCAGCTCATTCTTTTGAATCACTGCATAGTATTTCCTTCTGTGGCTGTACTTTTTTTTTTTTTTTAAATTTTTTTTTTTTTTATTATACTTTAGGTGAAGGTTTGCAGAATAAATATTTTCTTATTAAACAGTCAGTACACATATTGTTTTATGACATTGGTTAACAACCCCATGACATGTCAACCCTCTCCCTTCTCGGCCTTGGGGGACCTTTTGTTTTTTTTTTTTTTGGTGAAAATCTACACCCCCTTGCTGTACTTTTTAAGAAGTACTGTTTGCTTTTGTATTTTGTGTCTTTATAACACAGCACATGTTTATTGTGGAAAATTTGGGAAATTCAGAAGCAGAAAAGTGAAAGAAGAAGATCAGTTGTAATCTACTCAGAGAAAACCAGAGTTTGGTGAACTTTGCTTTAATGCAAATATGTATTTACAATACTGGGTTATACGGTATATAGTGTTTCTTTGTTTGTATTGTATTTCCTTGGTCGGCTGGGAGGTTTTTTTGATTGTGTTATTTGGCCTTCAAGAGTGGACTGAATCAGACATTCCCATTGGTTCTTGGCACAGTGTCCCCCTTGGTGCCGTCAAGGTCTCTCACTGATTTTACTTTTTCTTTTTGCCCTTTCCTTCCCGGTCTTCCTTCCTTTTACCTCCCGGTATATTCAATATAGGACTTTAGACATGCCTGTAAAATATGTAAGAAGCCCTGGTGGCGCAACAGTTAAGCACTCAGCTGCTAAGTGAAAGGTTGGTGGTTCGAACCCACCAGCGGCTCCACGGGAGAAAGACCTGGCGATCTGCTTCCATAAAGATCGCAGCCTAGAAAGCCCTATGGGGTGATTCTACTCCGTCACATGGGGTTACTATGAGTTGGAGTTGACTCGATGGCACCTAACAACAGTGTAAAATATGTTTTCAGTTTACCTGATTGACTTGTGCTGGATCTTTCCCCTGGTTTTTCCTTCATTACCCAACACTGTGTTTTTAAGATCCATCCGAGTTCCTGTGTTAAAATCTAGTTCATTTTTTTCTGACTGGTATATGCCAAGTTTTACAGCTTGCTTCTTCAGTTTCATATTATTTCATGAAAAATTTCATGGCATTAAATAGGCTTGGAAAACACTCTTTGAAATAGGAGGCTTGTAAACCATTTTCCACAGCCCAGTAGCTTAGGCGTGTGTATAGGGGAATTGAGCAGATAGCTGTTGACAGCTGGGTTAGAATGTTGTGATTCTAGCCATCAGCTTTAGGTGTGCAGTTTGGATGCTTCCCTGAAAATGAATCACCGTATTGGCAACAAATTATAATAACACCTGGCATTATCTAATCAACACCTTTCTTCTCCTGAGCTTACTTAGTTTGGAGGCAGCCTGTAAGGCAGGGTGGGGTGAGGAGTCTTTTCACTGCTTCACAGAGAGAGAAACGAAGGCACGCAGGACTCGGTACTAACACGGCCCCGGGGACCCTGTCTCCCTCCCCTAACTGAGAGCCCTGTCCTCTGGTTTGAAGGTGCTGCAAGATGGGGCAATCTTTTTCTGGCAGACTTGCAGGGAGTTCATAACTGAAGTGACTGGGGCCTGTGCAGCAGAGTTGGGGGCGAGGCCTTACATGCCAGCTCAGCCGAGCCACCTACCCACGACTGGGTGTGTCTGGGAGAGAGACTGAGCAGTTACCCTCGATGAGACACCTTTTCCTACATGGAATCAGATACCTGGACTAGTGTGTGTTTGTCCTAAACCTGCCCATCCATCAGTAACCCTTAAGTGCTTATCTGTGTTCTAAGCACAAAGAACAATAAAAGATGTGCCTCTGGGACTCTCCCCTTGTGATGGGTGTGGCGTAGTCCCTGCCCTTGGGGGACCCTTGTCTGAAGGGGAACGTGGTGGTCCCTGCTCTCAGAGAGCTCTAGTCGGAAGGAGGGAAGCAGGACAGACACGTCAGTTAGTTGATACGTGCATACAGAATTACTGAGGGTGTCCTAAAGTAATTGGGTGATTGGTGGTTTGAGACCAGCTGAGTTCTTCAGGGTAGGAAGGGAGAATGTCTTCAGATGGACCATTCAGAGCTTTGGTGCCCAAGATGATCTCTCCCATCGTGTGTGTGAAATCTTTGTCAGGGTGGTCTGGTCAGGGTGGTCCAAACCAGTACAGGGTGGATGGACCTTCTCTTACCAAGTCACAGTAGAGTGACTTCACCTTCCCTTCCTCGCTCTGACTGTAGGTGGACAGCTGTATGAGCGAAGACATCGAGAGCTTGAGGAAGACCGTGCGGGACCTGCTCGCCAAGCTGCAGGAGGTTGAGAGGCAGCACCAGTCAGACCGGGCGGCTTTCGAGGTGAGATGGGGGTTTGGACCAGGAGGTGCTCCAGGGGATGGGCTGCTGAGAGTCACTGGGCAGGTGCCAGTGACTTTCTCGGTGGGCTTTGCAGCTTTCTGGTTGGGTGCCGTCAGGTGGAAAGGCAGGGCTTTGGGCCTGAGGCATCTCCTGTCTTCGCCCTCACCTGGACACTTGCAGTGATTTGCCGTCCACGGTTGGTCTTGATAGTTGACAAGTCAGCTCTTGATTCTCTGCTCTGGTGAAGGTGAGTGGTGGCGCAGGTCTAGGACGGCAGGGAGATCAGAAGTCATTTCTGCACGTACCACGGTGAGGACCACTGGGCTCCCAGACACCATGTGGGCAGAGGCCGGTCCTGTCCCGTTCACCTGACTCCCTAGTGTCTGACACAGTACTTGGCCTAAGGGGGGTGCTTCATAAATGCGGGCTGATGAATGGATGAAGCTGCGTTGTAGTGGAAAGAACCGTGCCCATGGAGTCAGGAGGCTTTATCTCTGGTCTCAGCTTTCCCGTGTAAGGCTTTGTGACCTTGAACGAGCGTCTTAATTATTGTTATAAAAGTCATACTGTATTATTATAGAAGATTAAAAAAATACAGAAGTCCATAAGAGTGAAAGCGCCCTGCTATTGAAAAGGTGTGAGGTCTTCCATAGTTTCCGGAAAATTCTTTGAGTACAAAACGAGGTTCACTGGGCAAACATGAGGTGCGTTTTTTCTAACCACTCCGTGTGAGATGAAGCATCTGCTATTGTTCATCCACACGTAAAGTCTTTTTTAATGTTGTAAGTATGTAATAATAGGATTATCTCCTGCTCAGGCACACCAGGAGCTGGTGGAAAGAGGAAGGCCAGACTGAACTCTTCTTTTTCATGGGACTGAGAGAGAGTTTGGGAGGAGGATTGAGGGTACGAACCAAGGGCACTAAGAATGACAGGCTGCGCCTAGATGAGTTGAAGTTTTATTTGAAGAAATAATTTAACCTCCTGGATCGTTTGTTCCACCTTTGTTAAAAGGGTTCATGAAATGTACCTCACAAGTTTGGTGTACGGATTGAGTGAGGTAATACAAGTGAGAGCACTTTATCACTCTAAGGGACTTTAGAAATACATTCTATATTTTTCTTAGTAATCAGTTTAACAGGCAGATTTTCCTATCCTAAATGTTTTGGACTTAGGACAATAGTAGGATTAATTTGAGGCCCTCAGAATGAAGTAGCTGTGTGATAAAGGGACTTTGCTGCGTCTGTTTCCAATCCCGCCATTTGGAGAGTTGGGATGGCAGTCTACCATTTGGAGAGTTGGGATGGCAGTCTACCAGTTTGGCAACCAGCTCTTCCGACCTTCTCGGAGCAGAACAGGAGGAAGGGGAGATGGAGGCTGTAATGCTGACCAGGCTGTGAACTGTGGGATGGTGGAAATCTCAGAAGTCCTTGGTTTTGACCACTCGCACAAGGCGGGCTTTGGCAGCCGCGTTTCAGAGCGTGAGCACAGGTGCTCACGGTAAAGGCCTGAGGCCGTGAGGCCCCGACGGCTGCAGCCACGTGCCAGGATTTAGAAGGGCTGCTCTGTAACCCCTAACCACTGTGCCACCAGGGCTCCCTTTAACCCCACGGTGCCCAGCTTCCACTTGCAATAGGAGGCACTTCTTGGGTTGTTCTCACTGTTGGGATGGCTTGGCACACCCTCCTGTGATGAAGGGGCTCCTCTGAGGCAGGGCTGGCTAGAGCTACAGGGACAGATGTGGAACGGAAGTCTGTGTTCTGAACTTTGTGATGGCACCAAGGCCCCATTCATACTGTCCTCTGAGTACACATCAGCCTGGCACAGTGTTGACGTACAGAAATGGGAAGCCTTGCCTTTAAGTTCCTTCCCATGGGCTGGTCTGTCTTAGGGTAGCGTGAGCAATTCAAGGGCTTCTCTCAGTCTCTCCTAGTGAATTAGACTCTGGTTTATTTTCCTGAAAGGCTCCCTGGTTGTGCAGTGGTTAAGCGCTCAGCTGCTAACCAGAAGGTCAGTGGTTCGAACCAGGGCTTCCAACTGGTTCAAAACAGTTTAGTCATGGCCAGTGGAAACAAGGGCAGTGTATGCATTGCATAGCAACCAAGGCTCTTGCCCATTGGATTTTGTCCCAAGTAGGAAACAGCGCTGCCCTGCTCAAAGATGGCAGCCGACCGTGCTGCTTTGAGTGTGTGTCACTCTCCACGTTCCTGCCAATAATCCAGTGTCCTGCACCAGGCTCCTGAAGTCCAAATTCAGGGCACTTACTCTAGGGTAGAGGAGCCCTGGTGGTGCAGTGGTTCAGCACTCGGCTACTAACCGAAAGGTTGGTGGTTCAACAAGGGCTTCGAGAAGGTTTGAAATGGTTCGGTTATGAACTGCTCCTGAAGCCTGATGTGGGAGATTGGATTATTGGCAGGAATGTGGAGAGCAACACACATTCAAAGTGGTACAGTCAGCTGCCATGTTTGAGCAGGGCAGTGCTGTTTCCTGCTTGGGACAAAATGCCATGGGCAAGAGCCTTGGTTGCTATGCAACACATATGCTGCCCTTGTTTCCATCAGCCATGACTGAACCGTTTTGAAGTAGTTCAAAGCCTTAGTTCAAACCCACTAGCCACTCTGCAAGATGAAGATGTGGCAGGCTGCTTCCATAAAGATTACAGCCTTGGAAACCCCATTAGGCAGTTCTGTTCTGTTCTATAGGCTCACTGTGAGTTGAAATTGACTTGACAGCAACAGGTTACTTTTCTGAACCAGGGAGTAGGAAGGTCAGGATTGTCAATTACTGTGAAAATAATCTGCCATTAAGCTTGGGTTTCCCGTTCTACTGGTTGCTACTGTCAGGAAGGATTTGCAGAGAGTTTACTGTAAACAGGGCTGGTGTGCAGCATGGACACGTCCCATCACACATCGTCCTGTGGTTCACTTTCTCCTCCCTGATTCTGACTCTGGGAGCTGGCTGCTGGTTGTTCTTCTAGGGCTGGCCAGGCTTTCCAGTGGTTACCTGAATTGTTTTTTAGAAAGTGACTGGGGAGGCGGTTCGGGGTGACTGGGGAGGATTGGAATGGAAGGTAAAGTAAGCGGATTCTAGTGCTGGCTCCTTCATTTGCTAGCAGTGAACCTTGAGTAGGTCAGTTAACCGTCACTTGTGAATGGAAGAGATTGGACTAGATGAAGATCAATTCCATTCACAATTTCAGAGAGCAGTTACCGTGTGCTAGGCACTGTGCTGAGCTCTGGAAATGTAATGGGGCTCAAGGTCTTCGCCATGATGAGGCTGGCAGTCTCCTGGGGCGTGCACACAGGTAACCAGGCAGAATGTGGTACGTGCTATGAGAGGAAGGAGCGTGTGTTCTCTGTGGGTACAGAAAGGAAGGGCACCCCCCCACCCCAAGGCTCTGAAGGCTGTCTGGAAGAAGGAGTATCTGAGCTGAGACGTGAAGGATGAGTGGGCATTGGCAAGACACAGCTTGGAGGAAAGGAGGCAAGTGAGAGGGTCTTTCTAATTCTACAATCCTGCTTTTATCCTTTCTGAACTGGTTTGTCATCTTCGATACAAGACAAATTCTTCCTGATGCGTGGTAGCCCCTCCGTGTTCCATCATGGCCTTTGCACATAGGCTGACACATTACTTGAGGTGAGGGTGAGGGTGAGGAAGAGCTGGGGAAACGAAAAGGAGGACACAGAAATATCTTCCTGGATGATTTGCTTTTAAATTCACAAGAAAGCCACATCATTTGGTTAAACTGGGCGGGCATTGGAAGATTCCTGGGGATGCTGAAGAGTTCAACCATCTGAAAAATGGTGCTTGTGGGTGCCAGGTGTCACGTTAAAGTGGCACTCAGTCCACTTTGTGCCGCTCAGCCCTGGGAATCGGCCTGAGGTCTCTGCTCAAGTCCCCTGAGGTATCCTAGAGCAGAGCACCGGAGAGACAGTGTGTTCATCAGAGTTGCCTCCTTTCTCCCATCGCTGCTCCAGAGGCCCCCCCACCCCGTTCTTGGGTTCTTTTCTAATGTTTATATCTCTGTTTGCTTTTCCTCCTCCCCCACCTCCCAGCCAACACATCCCTATCCTGGGTTGGGGTCCCTGGGAGGCAAGAGCGGTTTGCACTAGACTAGTAACTGAATGTTTGGCAGTTTGAACCTACCCAGTGGCACCACGGAAGACAGGCCTGATGATCTGCTTGTGTAAAGATTCCAGCCAAGAAAACCCTCTGGAGCACAGTTCTCTGTAACACATGGCGTCACTGTGAGTCGTGAGTGACTTGATGGCCATGGGTTTGGTTTGGGTTTTATCCTGCATCGTAGGTCACGCTCAGCCGGTACCAGAGAGAAGCTGAAGAGAGTAACGTGGCCCTTCAGAAAGAAGAGGACAAAGTAGAACACAAAAAGGCGGAGATTGCAGACCTGCAGAGGCGCTTGTCAGAGATGGAGACGGTAACTGTTGGTGTCCGGCTTTTCAGTCCCTTGGCTCCCGGGCAGGAAGGGGCCTAGGATTGACTGAGACCATTGCTGGGCCTCGCCTTCTCCAAGCAGCTGCCAAAAAGGACACTTCACAGCTTCCATTGGCCTTTGAGTAACTGGAAGGTGTTTCTCTTGTCTAACTTCAGCTCTCCCTAACTAGGGCTGAACCCATTTCCATTTTAGTTGGGTTCTTATACAGCTACCCCTTTGGGGTTGAAAGGCTTCTTAAGAATCCACTCAGCTTGGTTGCTCAGGGTTGGCAGCCATAGCTGGCAGGTGGACCTGAGTAATGGGAGGCCAGGCTCTCCTTCAGGGCGGCTGGGTGGGAAGTTTCTGTGTGCTGAGGGTGGGGAGGGTTGTCCCTGATAGGGGAGGGTTCCCCACCAAACCAGCTTGGCCTGCTGCTTTTTGGCAGCAATCTGGGCCACAGAGGCCGAGTCTCAGCCCTGGTGCCCATCTCACACCAAATACAGAAACTGCTGCCTTTCTCTCAGCCCAGACTGTCCTTCCTTTGGCCCACCCAGGAGCATCAGACCTTACTGGCGAAGGTCCGGGAAGGGGAGACGGCCCTGGAGGAAGTCCGCAGCCAGAGCGCTGACTGCCAGGCAGAACGGGAAAAGTAAGGGCCCTGTTCACTGTGAAGTCAGGGTGCAGGTTGGCGCAGGTGGGCCATGCAGGCCGCAGCTTCGGTGGTGGCCAGATACGGGGAAGCAGCTGGTGCTGAGGTCAGATCTTCCACCCATGACTCACAACATGTTTGCCCAGGGAGGTGGGGCAGTCCGCCC
This sequence comes from Dugong dugon, assembly GCA_030035585.1. NCBI lineage: Eukaryota > Metazoa > Chordata > Mammalia > Sirenia > Dugongidae > Dugong > Dugong dugon. Next base: position 195,736,406 of record CM057462.1, on the reverse strand, counting down.
AGGGAGATACTGTTTGGGAGGCTGCCATCTCTGGGGAGTTCATTTTCCATGGAGTCGTAACCTACAGAAAAGGCCTTTATGGATTTTCCTTTAGGTTATTATTAAAGACAGAAGGCAGGGTCGAGCGGCTGGCCCAGCATCTGCTGGAGCAGCATGTTATTCCAGAGATCACTGTGCTTGACGTGCTCCACCCCAGCTTCCTCCCCACAAAGACAAAGTCCAACTGTAAACCAGTTAAGAGTAAAATTTGAGTAACTTCCTATGAGTCCTGCTGATGAAAAATAGAAACTAAAATGAGCGGCTTCATGAGGAGAGACCGAGCTTCCTGTTACTGGAAGCAGTTCAGATAGAAACTGAGAACCGCCCATCAGCAGTAGCATACAGGGGACCTCAGATCTTTACTAACTCCCAGGTTAGCAAGTTGTGCAGAATCCCTATGATCAGAGGCCCCGAACCAATGAACTTACAGAGCAAAGACTGGGCCATTGTGGACCTTCAGGAATTTGGAAATTCTTTATGCTGTTGGCAATTAAATAAGATCTTAAACGATAAATCCAATTTGATTTAACATCAGCATATTGAGTCTGATCTTCATCGTATGAGTTGGGCCTTTTGTAGTTCAGTAGACATTAGGTAAAGGACCTTCTAAGGCCTGGGCACTGTCTTGGGTGCTGGGACCTCTCAGTCCTCTGGGGACATTTTCTCTTCTTTGGGATAAACTACATCTAGGCCAGCCTGACATGGAGACGCAGACGCCTTATTCTAGCCCCTTTCCTGACTCGCCTTCATATGAGAATTACTTTAAGTTGCTTAGCATTCCCTCGTCCTCCGTGGTAAAGCCGCTCATGAGCAAGAGAGGGGAGGAGCAGGAGAACCAGAAAGGACCGGATTGTCCAAAACCAGGCCTGGGAGAATGCTTTACAAATGCCGATTTTCTAAATAAAAGGAGATTGAGAAGTAGGGATATTGGAGAGCTGAGGGTGGAAACCTAGAATGTTTGAAGTGTAGGAAGGATGTTGGCTGCTCAGATTGCCTTGTAACCCCCACCCTGAAGCCAAGCACTGGCCATCTTGCTCACACTTGTCAGCTTCCTCAGTTGGAACTGGAGGGTCAGTGGAACCAGCAGTTCTTCAGAAGCTCCTGGACGCTGTCCTTGGTGGCTTGACCTTTGAGGATCGCGGCCTAGTTTGCTTAGAAGATACAAAAGAAACAGCCGCGGTCTGGGAATCAGGAGACTGAGAAACAGTTGTGTGAAGAGGCTTTAAGGATCCTCAAATCCTGTCTCACTCCTGGTGTAAAATCCCTGCAAACAGCTTGATGGTGCTGGGTATAAATAATCCCAGCTCCTACTTGAATCTTTCTAGTAACAGGGAGCTCATTACACATGAGGCAGCCCACCTTCTGACAACTTTCATCTGGAGAACAGTCTTCCCTGTTTTAGTATAAAAACCACATCCCTGGATGAACCGAATTACTGGGCTGAGGGCTAGGGACCGTAGTCTCGGGGGACATCTAGCTCAATTGGCATAAAGAAAATGTGTACATTGTACTTTAGTGAGTAGCATCTGGGGTCTTAAAAGCTTGTGAGCAGCCACCTAAGATACTCCACTGGTCCCACCCCATCTGGAGCAAGGGAGAATGAAGAAAGCCAAAGACACAAGGTAAAGACTAGTCCAAAGGACTAATGGACCACAACTACCACAGCCTCCACCAGACTGAGTCCAGCACAACTAGATGGTGCCCACCTCCCACCACCGACTGCTCTGACAGGGATCACAATAGAGACAGAGCTGGAGAAAAATGTAGAACAAAATTCTAACTCACAAAAAAAGACCAGACTTACTGGTCTGACAGAGAGTAGAGGAACCCCGAGAGTATGGCCCCCAGACACCCTTTTAACTCAGCACCGAAGTCACTCCTGAGGTTCACTGTTCAGCCAAAAATTAGACAGGCCTGTAAAACAAAATGAGACCAAAGGGCACACCAGCCCAGGGGCAAGGATGAGAAGGCAGGAGGGGATAGGAAAGCTGGTAATGGGGAACCCAAGGTCGAGAAGGGAGAGTGTTGACACTTCATGGGGTTGGCAACCAGTGTTTAATGAGAGACTAATTTGCTCTATAAACCTTTAACTAAAGCACAATTAAAAAAAAAAAAAAATGCATCCCTGGAACATCTACCCACTGGCTCTTGCTGTCTGGAGCTATCCAGAATGATGTATCCTTCCTAACCTTCCCGAGCCTCACTTTCCTCATTTGGAGTGTAGATGACCTCTGATGATGCTCCCACGTGATGTTCTGAAGTGTCCCACCAGCCGTTCTTTAGGGCGGACCGTTGGGGATCAGATAGAGGGAGTCACACCTGATGGGAACCCCACGCCCAAGGCTCTTCCCGCGACTGGGTAGATGAGGCTCCTTTCCCCTGGCCTCAGCCTTCCGGTCTTTGTCCCCAGAGCTGCCAGCCTGGAAAAGGAGGTGGCCGGGCTGCGGGAGAAGATCCACCACCTGGACGACATGCTAAAGAGTCAGCAGCGGAAAGTTCGGCAGATGATAGAGCAGGTAAGAGGGCCAGACCTTAGCCTGCCGGGGCTGCTTCCTCTGAGGTCGCCGCATGGAGTCTAGCCCTATTTCCTGTCGGATACAACCCTCTGCTTATTCATTTATTCTCCTGGGGAGTTTGGGTTTGTTCTCAGGTTGCTTCCCATAAAACATCTGCAGCTACTGATTGTCAGTTTGGGTTATTGGGATTTGCTTTTCTCCCATCTTGGCTCCTACTTTTTTGGCCATTGGCTTCTGCTTTCCGGTGTGAAAAGAAGAAAGAGGTTAGTCTCTCATATGTTCCTTGGGGAGTGCCGTAAATGAGTAACGGAGTGACAGGGAACTCGGTTACGTCCGGACAGACTAGCAGCCTCTGTGCCTCATGGCACATCTTCTGCCTTCCACCACCTGAGCTTCAGGCTGGAGTACATCAGGATATGCCCATTTGCAGAATTGTTCCGAGAACTTAAAAAAAAAACCGTTGCTGTTGGGTCTGCTCCAACTCACGGCCACCCCGGGTGTGTCAGAGTAGAACTGTCTCCGTAGGGTTTTCAGTGGCTGATTTTTCAGAAGTAGATTTCCATGCCTTTCTTCAGAGGCGCCTCTGGGTGACCTCGAACTACCAGTCTTGGTTAGCAGCTGAGTGGGTTAACCGTTTTCACCCCTGAGAGGGCACGTTTGCTGCATGTCAGCTCCGTGAGAGCTGGGGTTTTATCTGTTTTGCTCACTGCTGTTTCCTATCATCTAGAACAGGGCCTGTCATATACTAAGCTCTCCGATAAATATTTCTTGAATGAGTAATAATTTGTGTTTCCCAAACCCTCATGGAATGGTTTTTGAATCCTCCCATTATTTTCGAGTATCAGGGTGATGTACCTTTTGCATTCCCTTCCTGCCCCTAGAATAATTAAGAGTTTAATACTGGCTAAAACATGGCTTTTCTAGAAAAGCTAAGCAAACCATGGGAGAAGGCCAAATGTCCGCGTGCGGTCTCTGCCGGCTCCTTCCGCCATCAGGGCGAAGTTCCACGTGCTTGCGCTCCCACGATGAGCTCCCACGTCTCCCCCTCTTTGCAGCTCCAGAATTCAAAAGCGGTGATCCAGTCAAAGGACACGACCATTCAGGAGCTCAAGGAGAAAGTCGCCTATCTGGAGGCTGAGGTGTGTGTACAGGGAGCTTCTGGCAGGGGAGCGGGGCTCTCAAAGGGAAGGTCGGACATAGGGAGGTGAGTCAGGGGCCTTGGTTCTGTCTAGCGGCTGCTCAGAAGTGAGTGTCTGGGATGGCTGGTTCATCTGCGGTTCAGCTGGGAACCTTCAGGGAGTTGCTGACAATGGGGATGTATCATCACGGTACAAGCCCTGGGCCGAGGCAGCCTGGAGGCGAGGCCTTCCTTCTGACCCTGTGGGCTTTGCACAGGAGCTAGCCATGGAGCTGCCTGAAGGGGGCTCTGTTGCCACTGTGTGATGACCCCTGATCGCTGGAGAGAAACTGGGGGTGGGGTGGGGGGGGTGTTTGTTATCTCTGGAAGTTTGCCATCTGGAGTTGGAAATAAAATAAGAAAAAAAAACCATAACAAAAACACATAGGAAGAATATAAAAATAGATGCATATAAGTATTTTAAAAAAGACCTAAAATTTAAAAATATTTTCTAAAAGACCTAAGAATACTTTATAAACTAGTGTATCAACAAGGCCAAGCGACTAGCTGAACTGACTATAGGAAGTGTAGCATATACAGGATGTATAGGAAATGATCGGCATTGCTCAGTTATCGGGAGAACATTCTTGAGGACGGAGGCTGGAGCAGAGATTGGAGGAAGAGAGCCGTCAGGAGTAACAGATAAAGCGACAGGGCGTCCTGGCGGGGGCGGGGATGGAAGGGTTGGGGGCAACAGCAGCTGCACATACCCAGAGATGGAGAGACTGGAATGAGCCCGTCGAATGTGAACAAATAGCAATCCAGAGAAAGGGCAATTCTAACCCCGTAACTTGTACTACAGAATTTAGAGATGCATGAGCGGATGGAACACCTGATAGAGAAGCAGATCAGTCACAGCAACTTCAGCACCCAGACCCAGGCCAAGACAGAGAACCCAGGCAGGTGAGTGCGTGGAGCAGGGCCCAGGTGGGAAGGGCAGGAGGGATGGAGCTCTGAGAAACCGGGAGCACTGAGGCAAGGACAAGGCTCTTTTGAATCAGCTTTACTCCTGCGGTCTCTCATCCAATCCGCTCTCCACCAGAACCATTTTCTAAACTAGTTAGAGTTGAGACTGATACCATGATCCCGAGGGGGCCCATGAACAGCTTCTAGAGGTGTGTGCACCCCCGTTACGCACAATTGTGTGTGCGTAACACGTGCATATTTTTTGGATGAGGGTCTTTTGCTTTCAGGATCACAGGGATACCCACAGCTTAGTTATTTAACTGCCCCCTCTTTTCCTTGCCCCTGCCACTAGACAGTAGCATGCCCCAAATCTTCTCTTAGATGTCGCTGGCAATTGCCATTTCCAAGCATTTGGAACTCAGGAGCTCAGCCGGGCTGAAGTAGGATTCCAGGGGCAGATGTGGAGGGAGGCTCTGTGAAGGCTGGGGAACAACACGGCACTCAGTGTTGACAACTTCCCTTTCTGCATTAGGATAGCCAAGCCCCCCAGCCCGAAGCCCATGGCCCTCATCCGAGTGGTGGAAACATGAACTGGCCGCAGATGGGAGATGGATGCCAGCCGTTGCTGCTGCCTCTCGCCTGGGGGGAAGCCCACACCCCTGTAGGCTGTTAGCACTGACTCCTGACTCCCTGTTTCCTGACTGCGCTTGGGGCCTCACCTCTCCCCTGTGTGCTGGGCAGACGGAGGATGAGCGCCTCGCCAGGACACTGCAGCCCTGTGGAAGCCGTGATCCACCCAGTGGAGCCAGGGTGGTCTCCTTGTTTCCATAGTTACCATTCTCTGTCGCAGAGCCTCCCCTCTGTTGTAGATTGGAGTCCAGCTGCCCCAGAAGCCAGGCCCTCGTCAGGCTGGGAGAGGTGACAAGGTTCGCCTCAGCCCTAAAAGCTGCAGACACAGATGACCACAGTGATTGGAGAGTATCCTGGGGGAATGATGTTCCTCCTGCGAACACAGCTGGGTTCTTAGCAACAGACTGTTTTTCTACCCGCTCCACCCTCAGTCCATGCTGAGCTGGGCGTCCTACAGGTAGACAGTGGGGCTGCCTGTCATGCCTGGTCAGAGTCAGTGAACTAGACTTTGACGGCCTTGTTTTTTTTGGGAGATCGGAGTGTACATTCAGGGAGTAGCTTTGAGCAGAGAGATTCTCTAGGGCCAGGGACAGTTAGTGACTTCTCTCTGCCATGAAGACTCCCAGAATCTCTTAGGTTTTCCCTTAAGATGCAGCGCAAGGGACACCCCAGTCTCCTCCAACCCAGAGTCTACAAACTGTCTTCCCTGGGTTACACTGGCCCTGGCAAAACCCCAATTGTATTTATTTTTCTAAGTTATTGGTGTTTTTGCTTGCATCTCACAATTTGATTTAATACCAAAGTTTTACAGCCTTCTCTTGTGATGTTAGGATTTCCTAGAAACTGGGGAAAGAGTCTTCCCACTGGATTTGTTGACTTCAGAGTGACATTGTTATAAATCTCTCTTTCCTCGACCTGCTGCTTTTCTCCTCCTCTTCCAAACCTGATCTGTACCTCAGGAAGGCAAGGATATTTTCCCTGAGGTATTGGGTTCTGGATGTGTGTTGTTTGGGGGAAGAAGACAATCAGATCTCTGGAGGAAGGACTGAATTCTCCCCTTAACCCCTGTGTACCCCTTTGCCCCGTAACCGGCCTGTTACCCTGGCTCTGAATGGCCCTCGAGCTTGCCAGGTTTTCTTTTGGGGTCTTCTTGCAGCCTTACAGAGATAGGCATCAGAGTGTGGTAAGTAGGAAATAGAAAAATTAAAAATAAACCTGGATTAAGTCTTTAGGCTCTACTTGGCTGAAACCCAGAAGCCTTAGGTCTGTGTGTCTCTGGATGGGAACTGGGCTCTTGTTCTGGTCTTGTCTGTAATGGAGTGTGGGGCTTCAGGCTGTTCCCTCATTTGTAAAATGAGAGAGTTGGGCCAGATGATCTCCATGGACCTGTCTAGTTCTGGACCAGAGGATCTCCGTGGGCCTCTCCGGTTCTGGACCAGACGATCTCCGTGGGCCTCTCCGGTTCTGGACCAGACGATCTCCGTGGGCCTCTCCGGTTCTGGACCAGACCATCTCCGTGGGCCTCTCCGGTTCTGGACCAGAGGATCTCCGTGGGCCTCTCCGGTTCTGGACCAGACGATCTCCGTGGGCCTCTCCGGTTCTGGACCAGACCATCTCCGTGGGCCTCTCCGGTTCTGGACCAGACGATCTCCGTGGGCCTCTCCGGTTCTGGACCAGACCATCTCCGTGGGCGTCTCCGGTTCTGGACCAGACCATCTCCGTGGGCCTCTCCGGTTCTGTTGTATATATTTTTTCTGTGACATAGTCTTCGTGTGGTGAATTTAATAAATCATGTCACTGTCTCTTTGAGCCCCTGGCCTGGTTTCCTTTTACTTTTGGGGGAGGGTGAAAGAACCTGTAACTTTAGTGCTTCTTGAAGATGACCATGCTGTCATCCACATCTTGGGGATGTGGGCTGAACACCCCAACCACCGTGATGTGAGTACTTGGAGGCATTCGGGGAACTTAGAGTGTCCCCTGTCCAGCAGCTCAGCTCTGTGGTCTGAGGCCTTATTGTAGGAGGTGGCCCCTAACTTTAGCTTTGACCCTGTTGTGTGTGGTGGTCCTGTGGGATCCTTCAGCCTGGCCAGTGTGTGTCCTTGTTTGGAAAAGAGCTGGTAGGAGGTCGAGGTCTGTGACTGCAGGTAAATGTATTAATCAGCACTGTAGGTAGGTGAGTCGGTCCACGTCCTTTGCAGAAATGAAGAGAACCTGGAAATGCTGACTGCAGCTCTCTAAGGGCTTAGTTTTTGGCTGTCTCTGAGCATCACTCAATTAGTCCAATGATCTTTTCTTTTTGCCAAGAACGCAATTGACCGTAGGGCTGAATTGGGGCAGAGCTGAATTTACAGAAATCTTCTCTGGACCCAGGAAACTGGAAACGCAACCCTACTCGTCTCTGACCCTGTTTCCTTTTTTAGCTTCCCTTACTCCTTCAGTTGAAAGAGTACAGATTTTTCTCCTATTTTCTTCCTCCTCCTCCTGCTTCTCAGCTAATTCACACCCAGGCTTCAGAATGCACTAGAAACCTTCTTCCATTCCAGATCTGGGCTTGTCCTCTAACCACCCAGGTCGTCTTTTCTTCCTCTGCAGTCTGGCTTGGCACGGGTATTTCTAGACTGTGCTTGTACTCAGAAGATCAACAGGGTGGAGGCAGGGCGGGGTTGGCCAAGGTGCCAAGCAGGCTGACAAGTCTGGATGGAGACAGGAGTGAATGCACTCTCACAAAGGAAAGGGAGGCCTCGCGCTTGGTGAGGTGAGCAGAGACTCGGCGTGGCAATAACAATGTGATCGGGAGACGGTCGGGAGACTAGGCCGGGGGCCTAGGAGGTTCCTTGGACAAAAGGTGTCTGTGGGTGTGTTTCTCAAGCGTTGTTGTGCTCCTGCTGAAAGGGGCAGGGGCTTGCCACAGGGATAAAGAGGGTCAAGAGAGGAGCCCTGGGGATGCAGTGGTTAGGTGCTACAGCTGTTAACCAAAAGGTCAGCAGTTCAAAGCCACCAGCCGCTCCTTGGAAACTATGGGGCAGTTCTACTCTGTCCTGTAGGGTCCCTATGGGTCAGAATCAACTTGACAGCAATGGTTTTTTTTTTTTTTTTTTTTAATGGGAAGAGAAGCAGGTCCCTGTGTGGGACAAACAGTTTGCACTCAACTGGTAACCTAAAGGTTGGTGGTTCGAACCCACCTAGTGATAACATGGAAGGAAGGCCTGGCAATCTGCTTCCGTAAAGATAGCTGTTGTCAGGTGCCGTTGAATCAATTTTTGACTTATAGTGGCCCAGTGTGACAGAACAGAACTGCCCCATAGGGTTTTCTAGGCTGTAATCTTTATGGGAGCAGATTGCCAGGTCTTTTCTTCCACAGAGCCACTGGGTGGGTTCGAACCCCCAACCTTTCAGTGAGCAGCCTAGTGCTTAACCGTCACACCACCAGGCATCCCTTCCGTAAAGATTCCAGCCAAGAAAATCCTGTGGAGCAGTTCTACCCTGTAACACATGGGGTCACCATGAGTCGGAATTGACAACAATGGGTTTGGTTTTATGGGAAGAGCAGGAGTCCCTGCCTGGTGCAAATGGTTAAGCACTTGGCTACTAGCCAAAAGTTTGACTCAAACCCACCCACAGGCAGCCGGAGGAAAGGCCTGGCGATCTGCTTCCGAAAGATCACAGCCTTGAAACCCCTATGGAGTGCAGTTCTACTCTGTACACATGGGGTCCCCATGAGCCAGAATTGACTAGATGTCAACTGGAAAACAGGAAGTGGAAAGAGCCTGTAGTTGGGGACAAGCCAGTCCGTATTTTAGTAACCTTTTTGACTAGAGATGGAGACAGGGCCCGAGAAAGGGCGCCGTGAGGGAGCTGCTCCCTCCTGTTGCCTGCGTTTCCTCCTTTTGAAGCCGATCATCTTGCCTGCTTCAATATCTTATGGAGGGGGGACTGAATCTGACTCCCTGGGGCCTTTGCTGTGAAGGCGGGTTTCTCTGAGCTGGGTGTCCAGAGCTGCCCAGACACGCAGCCGTCTGCGGTCTCCTGGAAACCTGGAGCTTCTGCCCCAGCGTGGGAGAAGCAGCTGGTGGGGTGCTCGGCCTCACACATGACTCCCCTGTCCGCCTGCCTCTCCACTGGCTCCTTCCCCTGGCAGAAACAAGCCTGATAGCCGCGTGGTTTTCCACCCAAATGGCGCATTGCAACTTTTTCAAAAACCCAATTTCTAAAGCCCGAAAATGATGGGCTCGTTTTCATCTCTATTTAAAGTAACTTTGACTAGGAAATGCTTCACGCTTTGCTCTGGAAAGACGCTCCGACATGACATGCGTGGTGGTTGTCAGGTGCTGTCGAGTTGATTCCAACTCGTGGTGACCCCAAGTGTACAGAGTAGAACTGTGCTCCATAGGGTTTTCAAGGCTGTGAACTTTCGGAAACAGACCACCAGGCCTGCGTTCCGAGGTGCCTCTGAGTGGGCTCAAACTTCCAGCCTTTCAGCCAGTAGGTGAGTGCTTAACCGCTTGTGCCACCCATGGGTTAAAGCAACCTCATTTGACCGAAGAGAGTAATATCCTTTAGGTTGGAAAAGCAGCTTTCCTTCTTCAAGCAGCTCCTCAATATGTGTTGCTATTTTTCATGGAGCCTCTAACAATCCCCTGGGCTTCCTCATTCCTCAGAGCCAAGCATTACCGAGCTTGGGACTGAGCTTGTGCGGGCTGTGACCCAGCAGCAGATGTTGGCCTAGGGCCCTAGCTTTGCAAGGAGAAATTGTTTCCTATCTTCCCTGCCCCAGTTGTCAGCACTGTGGCCTTGAAACTCAAAGTTGGAGACGTAAATATTCTGTAGCCTTTCTTCCTCGAAGGAAAATCCTTCTCCAGTCCTGGGATAAAGATGTCTCGTAAAGGTGAGTAATTTCTAGCCCAGTGCGCTCTGTGGGTTGGCGGCGAGACCTACTCTGAACTCTCTCAAATGTGTGAGATCCTCTCTTCCCCTGGAGCCCTCTGGGACATGGGATTGAGGGTTGACGGTGGCAGGATAATTAATTTCCTGACAGGGTGTTGGTGGCCAGATTTCAGACCGCAGGATCTCTGACAGCTGGAGGAAAGGAAGTCATTCGTTCTCATGACTTAACCTATCAGTTCAGTGCTGAGAAGGCCTCATCACACACCCAGCCCTGGCCGCCCTCTCGCTTTTCTAGTCCAGGCCCAAAGCCCCACACATCTGCAGCAGTGTTTTCCAGACTGTGGGTCACAACTGACTAGTGGATAATGAGGTCATTTGTGGGGGATGACTAGCATTTTTTAAAACTGTAGTAGGAGTGGAAAATATCAGAGTGCTTCGTATATAGTAAGGGAAAATGGTGTTTTGTGAAACTTGTCTGTTTTCTATTTCTGTCTGTGTGTGTGCACGAACTGACCTATTATGTAAAAGATATTCCTTACTGGGGGTCATGGTCAAAAAAACTGAAGAACACTCATCTAGAGGGCAGTCCTCTGTCCTTGGATATATGTGATCCTCAGGGTCAGGAGGTCCAAAATTGACTTCTGTTATGGGTTGACTTGTGTCCCCCAAAAATGTGTGTCAACTTGGCTAGGCCATGATTCCCAATATTGTGTGATTGTCCACCATTTTGTCATCTGATGTGGTTATTCTATCTGTTGTAAATCCTGCCTGTATGATGTTAATGAGGCAGGATTAAAGGCAGTGATGTTAATGAGGCAGGACTCAGTCTACAAGATTAGATTATTTCTTGAGTCAATCTCTTTTGAGATATAAAAGAGAAGTGAGCAGAGAGGAGAGGGACCAAGAAAAAAGCACCAGGAGCAGCGTGAGTCCTTTGGACCCAGGGTTCCTCTGCTGAGAAGCTCCTAGACCAGGGGAAGATTGATGACAAGGACCTTCCTCCAGAGCCAACAGAGAGAGAAAGCCTTCCCCTGGAGCTGGCGCCCTGAATTCAGACTTCTGGCCACCTAGAATGTGAGAGAATAAACTTCTGTTTGTTAAAGCCGTCCGCTTGTGCTATTTCCGTTAGAGCAGCACTAGATGACTAAGACAACTTCCTTCCAAACTGTCTCCTCTTTTCAACCTCTCACACTCTCTCTTAGTGGAATTATAACCCATCAGAGGTCCAGGTTAGAAATGTTAAGGTCATCTTTGATTCCTCTTTCCAGTCCCTCAGCCCTTATAGCCAGTATATCAACATGTCCCAGTATTTCCTCCTTTGAAATATCTTGCACCTCTCCATGTCCACAACCTTGTGTAAGTTCATCTCTTTAAGCCTGGAGTACCACAGAAGCTGATTCTCACGGATCCCCCACCTTTTGTCTCTTTCCTGCCCCAAATCCACCCCCCTCACAGCTTTTGAGTCTTCCCCAAATGCTGTTTTCATCTTGTCAGTTGGAGCTGTTTAGCCGGGACAGAAGAAGGCTGATGGGAAAGATAATAGCAGTTTTCCAAAAGATGAAAGTCCGAGGCTGGAGGAACCCTCGAATCTAATGCCTGGAGATAATCTTTAAACCTCCAACCAAAACGATACCATGAAACAATCATTAAGCGAAGTAACAGTTTAACTCCATTAATAATGTTGGCCTCAAGCATGGTGCCCTTACAAAGAATGATCTATATGAGTTTACACTGGCAGCAGTTCATCTGAAATTCGGATGAGAACTTTAAGGGGCAGAGCGCCCAAGTTACCAGTGAGAAAACAGTATGGGCAGAGATAGAATGACGCCAGGTGAAGTACGTCACCATGTTGTTGAACTCTTCACGTAGAAATAGCGAATGCATGTATGTTTGTGTATATTGCCACCCACAATAAATATTTAAAAAAAAAAAAAAAAGATGGACGTCTGACCCATAGAAGGAGGAGCAGTTTTGCTCCCTGTGGCCCTCTCTGAGAGGGAGTTACGGGGGGCGGGGGGTGGCGGCAACGAAATGAAAGAACGCGCTGACAACGAAGAGTGGAGGGGGCTGTCTGGCAGGAGTTTCTCTGTACACCAGCCATATCTCGATTAGAGAATATACACTCACTGAAGAGAACAAGACACAAAGGAAAGATTAGTCCAAAGGACTAATGGACCACAACTACCATGGCCTCCACCAGACTGAGTCCAGCACAACTCGATGGTGCCCGGCAACCACCACCGACCACTCTGACAGGGATCACAACAGAGGGTCTTGGACAGAGCTGGAAAAAATGTAGAACAAAATTCTAACTCACAAAAAAAAAACCAGACTTACTGGCCTGACAGAGACTGGAGAAACCCTGAGACCTTACAGCCTCCGGACACCCTTTTAGCTCAGTAACGAAATCACTCCCGATGTTCATCCTTCAGCCAAAGATTAGACAGCCCCATAAAACAAAACAAGACTAATAGGGCACAACAGCTCAGGGACAAGGACTAGAAGGCAGGAGAGGACAGGAAAGCTGGTAATAGGGAACCCAAGGTCAAGAAGGGACAGTGTTGACGTGTTGTGGGGTTGTTAACCATTGTCATAAAACAATATGTGTACTGTTTAATGAGAAACTGTTCTGTAAACCTTCATCTAAAGCACAATAAAGAAAATAACATTCACAATAACAACAGAAAACACCTAGGAATAACCTTTAAGTGAAATGTTAATAATCTATGTGAAGAAAATGACCGTGCTTTGTTGAGAAATATGAGAAAACTTAAATGAAGAAAAAAATGAAGAGTCATTTTCCTGGATGGCAAAGTTAGACTTGTCAAGATGTCAATTCTCCCTTCGTTTATTTTTAGGCTTAGTATAATTACAGTGAAAATCCCAATGGAGTCCTTTTAGAATTGGAGATAATTATTTCAGAAATTCACCTGGGAGAATAAACAGGAGAATGGCAAAGAAAATTTTGTAGAAAGAACTTAATCAGGAGGAATATTAGCCTTGCCAGCTGGTAAGACATTATACAATTAAGCAGTTGACTGCCAGCTGGAAGGTTGGCAGTTTGAACCTACCGGAGACACCTCAGAAGACAGGCCTAGCGATCTGTTTCCAAAAGGTCACAGCCAGCCTTGAAAACCCGGTGGAGCAGTTCCACTCGGCACACATGGGGTTGGAATTGACTCAGCAGCAGCTAACAACAAACCACAACGTACGTCAATTGAACAGACCGTTGTTGGGTGCCGTTGAGTCGATTTCCACTCACAGCGACCCCATGTGAAGAGCAGAACTGCCCCATAGAGTTTTCCAGGCTGAATGTTTGTAGGAGCAGATCGCCAAGTCTCTCTCCACGGAGCTGCTAGGTGGGTTTGAATCGCCAATCTTTCGTTTAGCAGCTGAACGCTTAACCATTGCACAACCAGGGCTCCTTTTTTAACAGACTAGCTAGGCAGAACTATACCCAATTTTATATAAGCACTTAAAAATGACAAAAGATGCATTGCCACTCAATGGGGTAAAAGCCATTTGAATAGTTGGTTAAAATTTTGAGAAAAAAAAAAAACACATCGAACTCTCATCTTAAACAGTTGTTAGCTGCCGTTGACCCACAAGTGTCCGAGGAGAACTGCGGCATACGGTTTTCAAGGCTGTGACCTTTCAGAAGCAGATCGCCAGGCCTGTCTTCCAAGGCGCCTCTGGGTGGGTTTGAACCACCAGCCTTTCTGCTGGTAGTCAAGCACTTAACCATTTGCACCAGCCAGGGACTCACCTGAACAATACACCTAGATAAATTCAGGAATTGAAGTATTATAACAACTATAGAAGAAAGTACAACTGAATAGCAAATCTGAGAGGACATGCATTTAGAAGCGCAGTATTAAAAGTCGTAAAGGAAAAATTTCAGTGCAAAAAAATGTAAAATTTCTGAATTAAAGACAACAAAGAAAACCAAAAGAATGAGGAATTATTAGTGGCAAATGTGACGAAGAGGCAGCATTGTTATTGAAAAGCTCAAACAAATTGATAAGAAATAATAAGATCCCAGTAGATCGATGGTCAGGATAAGAAGGGATAGTTCGTAAAAGAGGAAATCAGCTATTCTTTTTTCTGCATGTATTTATTAAGCCCCTATTCTTTGTAGGACACCATGCCAGATAGGACCGCAGATAGGACAAATATGTTCCTGCCCTCAGACACCTGCATTAGGCAGGATACTGTGGATTGCAAGTCAAAAAATGTGACCTCACTACTGTGACTGGGATCACAACAGAGGGTCCTGGACAGAGCGGGAGAAAAATGTAGAACGAAAAAGACCAGACTTACTAGTCTGACAGAGACTAAGGAACCCCGGAGTCTGTGGCCCTAGGACACCCTTCTGAACTGAAACTGAAGCCATTTCCAGAAACCACGTTTCAGCCGAATGATAGACGGGCCCATAAAATAATAACACCTAAGAGGAACGTGTTCCTCAGAACATCAATTAGACGAGATCAGAGGGACAACGTTTGCCCAAAAGCAAAGATGAGAAAGCAGAAAGGAGTAGAAAATCCAGATGAAATGGGGCACCCAGGGTTGAAATGAGGAGGGTGCTGACACATTGAGGGGAATGCAGTCAATGTCATGGAACACTTTATGTACAAACAATCGAATGGGAAACAAATTTGCTCTGTAAACTTCCACCTAAAGCACAATTAAAAAAAAAAAAGAAGATGTGACTTTACTTGGCCTAAGCAATAAAGGATCAGTCTTACTGGCTCAGGTAACAGAAAAGTGCAGAGATGCTTCGGGCTCCAGTGAGCCTTCACAGAGCAGCTTGCCTCTCACCAAACAGCCAGTTCCTTTCTGTTCCTTCTCTCTGCACAGTAGTTCCTTGCAGTGCTCCTTGTCATGGTGTAAAATGGGAAGCAACGTGTATCCAATGGCAGAAAAATGGGTAAGCAAATTAGGATGCAGCCATTCTCCAGAATATTTTGCATTCACCACAAATGGTTGTTATGAAGATGATGTCGCATCCAGGGACAGTGCTTAGAATGTTAAGTGAAAAAAAGTAGGACACAAAATTGTATGGACAGTTACTACAGCTTTGCAAAAGGAAAAATATTCCTAAGAAGGCTAGCAATAAACACACTGAAACACTAACATATTAGTGACGTGAGATTTGTTTTTCTATTTGTTTTTTTTTTTTTGTTACCTTTATTCTTCATTTTCCACATTTTTTATAGTGCTCACTCCCCTCTTTCCAGCAAGGCTGTGTCCCCACTGCCTTCTGCATGTGCTGGATCATTCCCATCCATTTGCCCTGCTTTTGTTCATTTGTGCCTATTTCTTTCACCTGGAATGTCTTCCCCTTTTAGCCTATTAATACATTAATCATTTATTGATAATTGATACAAGGGGGTTGTACAGCTCATGGAAGATCATGTAGATGAATATACTTTGTAAAGGGCTTTACAGATGTTAGATTCTGTTAGAAGAGGAGGAGGAAGAGAAAGAACCTATTATTTGCACAATATTGTGCCAGATGCTATAGGGAGGATCAGGATGAAAAAGTACAGAGCAAGGTTGCAGCCCTCCAGAAGCATACAATCTGTGGAATAGGTTAATAATAGTGGAATATGTGAAATGCTAAGGTGGAAACTCTGGTGGCATAGTGGTTGAGAGCTACAGCTACTAACCAAAAGGTCAGCAGTTCAAATGCACCAGGCACCCCTCGGAAACCCTATGGGGAAGTCCCACTCTGTTCTATAGGGTCACTATGAGTTGGAATCAACTCGACGGCAACGGATTTAATATGACAGAAGCCAAGCAGTGTTATTAAGAGGGTCTAAGAAGGCTGGGGAGGTAGATCCAAGGAGAAAAGGCATGAAGAAAGCTTGACTTGGAAATTAATATGGTGTGTGTGTGTGCGTGTATGTGGTGGTAGTGGGGGTGGAGAATAATGAGCCTAGCTCAGGAGTCCTGCTGAAAGTGGTGGAAAGGTTGGAGAAGGAAGAGACAAATAGAGTGGGCCTTGCCTGGGAGAGTCTGGACTCTAATCCTTAAAGCAATGGGTCTCCATTGGAGGTATGTATGTATGTATCTTTTTCTTTTTTATTCACTACTATGTAAGTTCCAGAGTCCCTGGGTGGTGCAAACGGTTAATGCGCTTAGCTGCTAACCACAAGATTGGCAGTTCAAGTCTACCCAGAAGCACCTCAGGAGACAGGCCTGGTGATCTACAGGTAATCTCCAATTTATGATGAGGTTCTGTTCCGACGACTTTGTCATAAGTTGGTTTTTTTTTTTTAATTGTACTTTAGATGAAGGTTCACAGAACAAATAGAAAGTGAACAGCAAAAGAAGCCCACAGCCACCAGAAGAAAGGAAATAATAAAGATCAGAGCAGAAATAAATGAAATAGAGAACAGAAAAACAATAGAAAGAATCAACAAAACCAAAAGTTAGTTCTTTGAAAGCATCAACAAAATCGACACACCATTGGCCAAATTGACGAAAGAAAAACAGGAGAGGATGCAAATAACCCAAGTATGAAATGAAGTGGGGGACATTACAACAGACCCAACTGAAATAAAAAGGATCATAACAGAGTACCACAAAAAAAACTATACTCCAACAAATTTGAAAACCTAGAGGAAATGGACAAATCTCTAGAAACACACTGCCTATATAAACTAACACAAAATGAGACAGAAAATCTGAACAGACCCATAACAAGAGAAGAGATTGAAAAGGTAATAATAATAATAAAAAAGAAAACTAACAAAAGAAAAATGCCCTGGCCCAAATGGCTTCACTGGAGAATTCTGCCAAACATTTGGAGAAGAACTCACACCACTACTACTCAAACTATTTCAGAACATAGAAAAGGAAGAGATACTTCAAATTCATTCTATGAAGCCAGAATAACCCTGATGCTAAAACCGGGCAAAGACACCACAAAAAAAGAAAATTACAGACCAATATCTCTCATGAATATAGATGCAAAAATTCTCAACAAAATTCTAGCCAATAGAATTCAGCACCATATTAAAAAAAAAAAAAATACACCATGACCAAGTGAGATTCATACTAGGTATGCAAGGATGGCTCAACATTAGAAAATCAATCAACATAATCCACCACATAAATAAAAGAATCATATGGTCATCTCAACGCAGAAAAGGCATTCGATAAAGTCCAACACCCATTCCTGATGAAAACTCTCAATAAGATAGGAATAGAAGGGAAAATCCTTAACATAATAAAGGGCATCTATGCAAAACCAATAGCCAATATTCCCCCTGAGAGTGGGAACAAGACAAGGATGCCCTTTATCATCACTCTTATTTAACATTGTGCTGGAAGTCCTATCTAGAGCAATAAGGCAAGAAAAAAATAAATAAATAAAGGGCATCCAAACTGGTAAGGAAGAAGTAAAACTATCCCTATTCCTAGATGATACGATTCTCTTTAGAGAACCTTAAAGACTCCACAAGAAAACTACTGGAACTAATAGAAGGATTCAGCAGAGTAGCAGGACACAAGATAAACATACAAAAATCAGTTGGATTCCTAAACACCAATAAAGAGAACTATGAAAAGGAAATCAGGAAAGCAATACCATTTATAATAGCCCCTAAAAAAATAAAAAACTTAGGAATAAATCTAACCAGGCGTATGACAGACCTATACAAAGAAGACTATAAAACACTACCGCGAGAAACCAAAAGAGATCTACATAAATGGAAAAACATGCTCATGGATTGGTAGACCAACACTGTGAAAATGTCAGTTCTACCCAAAGCAATCTACAAATACAACCCAATACCTGTCCAAATACAAACAGCATTCTTCAACAAGATGGAAAACTAATCATTAACTTTATATGGAAAAGAAAGAAGCCCGAATAGGTAAAGCAGTACTGAAGAAAAAGAACAAAGTAGGAGGCCTCGCACTACCTGACCTTAGAACCTACTATACAGCTACGTAGTCAAAACAGCCTGCTACTGGTACAACAACAGACACATTGACCAGTGGAACAGAATTGAGAACCCAGATGTAAATCCATCTACCTATGGTCATTTGCTCTTTGACAAAGGCCCAAAGTCCATTAAATGGGGAAAAGACAGTCTTTTTAAAAAATGGTGCTGGCAAAACTGGATGTCCATATGCAAAAAAAATGAAACAGGACCATACCTCACAGCATACACAAAAACTAATTCAAGATGGATCAAAGACCTAAATTTAAAACCAAAACCCATAAAGATCATGGAAGAAAAAATAGGGTCAACACTAGGGGCCCTAAAATATGACATAAACAGCATACAAACCATAATTAACAATACACAAACACCAGAAGATAAGCTAGATAACTGGAATCTTCTAAAAATTAAACACTTATGCTCATCAAAAGACTTCACCAAAAGAGTAAAAAGAAAACCTACAGATTGGGAAAATTTTTTTGGCTATAATATAGCTGACAAAGTTCTAATCTCTAAAATCTATAGGAAAATCCAACACCTCTACAATAAAAAGACAAATAATCCAATTAAAAAGTGGGCAAAGGATATGAGCAGACACTTCACCAAAAAAGACATTCAGGCGGCTAACAGACACATGAGGAAATGCACGTGATCACTAGCCATTAGAGAAATGGAAATCAAAACTACAATGAGATACCATCTCACCCCAACTTTACTAGCATGAATCAAAAAACAAAACAAAACAGAAAACCACAAATATTCAAGAGGTTGCGGGGGTGACTGGAGCGCTTTTGGTGGGAATACAAAATGGTACAACTATGTTGGAAAATGATATGGTGCTTCCTTAAGAAGCTAAAAATAGAAATACCATATGATTCAGAAATCCCACTCCTAGGAATATATCCTAGAGAAATAAGAGCCATCACATGAATAGCCATATGCACACCCATGTTCACTGCAGCATTGTTCACAATAGCAAAAAGATGGAAACAACCTAGATGCCCATCAACAGACGAATGGATAAACAAACCATGGTACATATACACAGTGGAATACTGTGCAATGATAAAGAACAATGATGAATCTGCAAAACATCTCACAACATGGATGAACCTGGAGGACATTATACTGAGTGAAGTAAATCAATCACAATAGGACAAATATTGTATGAGACCACTATTATAAAAACACATGAAAATGTTTCCACACAGAAAGAGACCATCTTTGATGGTTATGAGGGAGGGGAGTGGTGGGGAGGGAAACACACCAAGTAGATAGTAGATAAGCGGTAACTTTGGTGAAGGGTAAGACAGTACACAATACTGGGGAAGTCAGCACAGCTTGACCAAGGCAAAGTCATAGAAGCTTCACAGACACATCTAAACTCCCAAAGAGACTGAGTTACTGGGCTGAGGGCTGGGGACCATGGTCTCGGGGGGCATCTAGCTCCATTGGCATAACATAATTTATAAAGAAAATGTTCTACATCTGACCGTGGGGAGTAGCGTCTGGGGTCTTAAAAGCCTGCGAGCCACCATCTGAGATGCATGTACTGGTCCTGTCCCTGCTGGAGCAAAGGAGAATGAAGAAAACCAAAGACACAAGGGAAAGATCAGTCCAAAGGACTAATAGACCACAACTACCACAGCCTCCACCAGACTGAGCCCAAAACAACTAGATGGTGTCCGGTTACCACCACCAACTGCTCTGGCAGGGATCCCAATAGATGGTCCCGGACAGCAGGAGAGAAATGTAGAACAAAATTCTAACTCACAAAAAAAGAGCAGACTTACTGGCCTGATAGAGACTGGAGAAACTCCCCAGGGTATGGCCCCTGGACACTCTTTTAGCTCAGTAATGAAGTCACTCCTGAGTTCACCCTTCAGCCAAAGATTAGACAGGTCTATAGGGGCAACAGTAATACACGCGAGGGTCGTGCTTCATAGTTAATCACATATACGAGACTAATGGGCACACCAGCCCAAAAGCAAAGACAAGAAGGCAGGAAGGGACAGGAAAACTGGTCGAATGGAAACAGGGAACCTGGGGTGGAAAAGGGGAAAGTGTTGACACATGGAGAGGTTGGCAACCAATGTCACAAAACAATTTGTGTATTAACGGTTTAATGAGAAACTAATTTGCTCTGTAAACTTTCACCTAAATCACAACAACCACAAAAACGTTTATGCAAAAAACAAAACAAAACAAAACAAAAAAAAAACAGTCATAAAGTGCAGTTCATCATAACTTGAATACATCGTGAGTCGGAGACTACCTCTACTTCCAAAGAATCAGCCATTGAAAACCCTGTGAGCACACGGGGTTGCTATGAGTGAGTATCGACTTAACAGCAACTTTTTAAGTTTTTTCCCATACGAAAATTTATACATACATTGTTATGTGACTCTAATTGCTTTCCCCATACTGTGACAGCACACTCCTCCTTTCCACTCCCGATCCCCCATGTCCATTCAACCAGCTACTAACCATCTCTGCCTTCCCATCTCACCTCCGGACATAAGCTGCCCGTTTAGTCTCTGGTATCTACCTGAGCTAAGAGGCACACTCCTCACGAGTACCACTTTAAGTCCCACAGTCCAGTCGAATACCTGTCTGAAGAGTTGGCCCCGGAAATTGTTTTAGTTCTGGGCTGATAGAGAATCCAGGGGCCATGCTTTCCAGGGTTCCTCCAGTCTCAGTCAGACCATTAAGTCTGGTCTTCTTACTAGAATTTGAGTTCTGCACCCCACCTTTCTCCTGCTCCATCAGGGACTCTCTGTTGTGTTCCCTGTTAGGGCGGTCATTGGTGGTAGCTGGGCACCATCTAGTTCTTCTGGTCTCAGGCTGATGAAGTCTCTGGTTTATGTGGCCCTTTCTGTCTCTTGGGCTAATACTTTCCTTGTGTCTTTGGTGTTCTTCATTCTCCTTTACTCCAGGTGGTTGGGACCAATTGATGCATCCTAGATGGCCGCTTGCAAGCTTTTAAGACCCCAGATGCCACTCACCAAAGTAGGATGCAGAACGTTTTCTTAATAAGCTTTGTTATGCCAATTGACCTAGATATCCCCTGAAAGCATGGTCCCCAGACCCCTACCCCTGCTACTCTGTTCCTCAAAGTGTTTGATTGTGTTCAGGAAATTTCTTAGCTTTGGTTTAGTCCAGTTGTGCTGACTTCCAACAGCAACTTTTTTAATGTAAATTGCAGGAGGGCAGTGATCTTCCTTCCCTGTCTTGTTCAATACTGCATTCCTAAGTGCCCAGGAGAGTGTCTGACATGCAGTAGACACTCAGTCAATATTAGCTGAAGGAAAGTTGGAATGATTGAATCACAGGAATGACATGATAAGATAAAAAGGCTAATCCAAGAGAGGTGTGTCATGGATTGAACTGTGTCCCCCCAAAATATGTGTTGGAATCCTAACCCCGTATTTGTGGATGTGATCCCATCTAGAAATAGGGTTGTCTTTGTTATGTTAACGAGGCCATATCAGTGTAGAGTGTGTCTTGAACCTAATCACTGTTGAGAGATAAAAAGAGCAGATTAGGCACAGAAGCAAGCAAGGACAATTGGGGAAAGATGGACACCAAGCAGAGATTGCCAAGGAACTGAGGACAGAAGCTGAAGGAGACGAAGGTCTTCCCCCAGAGCTGGCAGACAGAAAGCCTTCCCTTAGAGTCGGTGCCCTGAATTCAGATTTCTAGCCTCCTAACTGTGAGAAAATAAATTTCTGTTCGTTAAAGCACCCACTTGTGGTACTTCTGTTACAGCAGCACTGGGCAACTAAGACAGGTGGGTAACATGGATAGAAAAGGTAAAGACTGGAGGCAAGGAGACAAGTTAATAGTCTGTTAGGCACCTGGAGGCATGAGGTAACAAGGGACTGAACTGGGATGACGGCCTCTGGACTAGAAAGTAAGGGACTGGTGTGAGAGTCGTTTAGAAAGGACAGATGGGCCTTGGGAACTGACCACCTGTATGTAGGAGATAAGAAGAGAAAATAATCAAAGATAGCATCCAAGAAAGTTACGCATTCTTCCAGGTTTAGCCTGAGTTCTTTGTCCATGAAGCCTTCCCAGAATTCTCGAGGCTGTGCTGTGTGTTCCCTTTCTGAATTTATTTGACATGAATAATCCATGCCACACTGTTTCGGGATGTAATAATGTATTATCTTGCATTGTAATCCAGGCTTTGCATATGTTTGTTTCTTCTACAGAATTGCAAGCTTTTGAAAGTCAGAGAGATCTCCAATCTCCACTGTACTGGCTCTAGCACTGCCACATTTTATTGTTGTCATAGCCATAGAGTTAATTCCAATTAATGGTGACCCCACGTGTGTCAGAGTAGAACTGTGCTCCATGGGGTTTTCAATGGCTGATTTTTCTGAAGTGGATTACCAGGCCTTTCTTCCAAGGTGCCTTTGGGTGGATCTGAACCACGTTTCGGTTAGCAGCCAAATACGTTACACGTTTATGCCACCCAGGGACTCCATGCTGCCACATGCTGGATGCTTAAGTGCCCATTGAGTTAGAAGAAACCTGTACTTTCCTTTGTGCTGGGGAAGGTACTGCCCCGTTTCTCTTTTGAATTGTTTTCATTTTCTTCTTAGCTGGCCCCAGGGAGTGAGGAAGAGACAGATCTTGAGTACCAATACCCTCCCCATGTTGGAGTCAAATGCCAACTCTTGGCATTGTGATCAGCAGTAAAGAATCTAATTCGTTCAGTCATTTCTCTGTTCTTGTATTTGGTTGGTCATTCCACTGTAGGAGAACAGTGAAGCATAGCGCTTAAGGAGTCAGCATGGGCTTTGGATGTGGCTTATAATCTTAGCTCCGTCATTTACTGCCCATGCTGGTTTGGAAAAGTTATTCAATCTCGCTAAGCTTTAATTTTCTCATCCGTAAAATCTAGATAATAATGTCTACCTACTAATAAGAATACCTAACATTTACCGAGTGCTAATGAAGACACAGACAGAGTAAGTCACTTGCCCAAGAATGCACAGGTAGGAAGCACAGACCCAGGATCCAGTCCCAGACAATCCGGTCCCAGAGCTCTTGTGCGTAATACCGTGCATTACGTCCTGAGGACAGAGGGTGCGAACCATATGTGGGGGTCACATGTAGCATGTCTGGCGTATAGCAGACACTGAATATGTTGATTATCGCTAATGTTTCTGAGGATCTAATTTCACTATAGGGTCGCTATGAGTTGGAATTGAGGGCAATGGGTTTGGTTTTTTTTTTTTGAATACGTCAAAGGCACAGAGTTAGGTTGTGGGATGTGAAGAGGAGAAGACATGGGGTCTGTCCTCAAGTCGCTCACAGCCTAGTTATGCCACCAGATACTTGTTTACCAAGAGGCAAACGGATGATCATAAACTGTCGCGGTTGCTAAACCAGAACAAAAAAAATTCAAGCCTGTTACATCGTCGTTGCTAGCTGCCAGCAAACCGATTCCGACTGACGGTGAACACGTGTGCAGAATAGAACTCGGCTCCACAGGGTGTTCAAGGCTGTGACTTTTCAGAAGCAGATCCCTGAAGGTGCCTGTGGGTGGGTTCGAACTATCAACCTTTCTGCTAGTAGTTGAGTGTTTAACCCTTTGTGCCATCCAGGGACTCCTTGATGATGAACTGTCACTGCTAAAAGGAATGGAAACCATCCACTACAACGTCCTCATTTTTCAGCTGAGGAAACTGAGTCCAAAGGTGGGGGTGGGGGGAGTGACTTACTCGAGGTTGAAGCTTGGACAAGAATCTGGGTCTCCTACACTGGACTGCTGGGTTCTTCGGATAAGGAAAATGTTCAGAAAGGTAGAGAGATGGTCCCTAGCCAAGCTTTCCTTGGGAGGTAGAAGATGGGGTGCGGGGGTGGAATGGGCTGCAGAGGTGAGGGCACCTGAACGATGGAGAGAAACATGGTGTTCAGTCAGGCCCTCCCTGATCCTCTCAGCTAAATGACTCATCAGAGTTCACTGCTCTTTGTTGGCTGCCATCAAGTTGGCCCCTGACTCAGGAAGACCCCTTGTGCAACTCAATGAAATGCCGCCAGGTCCTGCGCCATCCCCATCGTCCCTTGTGGATCTGACTGTTGTGACCCATGGGGCTTTCATCGGCTGATTTTCAGAAGTAGATTGCCAGGCCTTTCTTCCTAGTCTGTCTGAGTGTGCAAGCTCCACTGAAACCTGTTCAGCGTCATAGCAAAACACAAGCCTCCACGGACAGACGGGTGGTGGCTGCGCATGAGAGGCACTGGTCTGGAGCTGAACCCTGGTCTCCTGCATGGAAAGTAAAAACCACCACTGCCCCCCCGCCCCTGCTTTTTAGCATCACCCTGTCTAAATTTCAAACGGCAACTTTCCTCTCCCTTCCCTGTCTTCTGGTAAGGGTAGGGGTTTCATTTCTCGCTATTTTTCAAAACTAGGGTGTGTCTTTCGCTAAATGACCTAATCTCTGATTTTCAGGCTCTTTGTTTAAAAAAAAAATGGGGTTAGACTAAGGTCGCTTTCAGCTCTAAAATTACGTGGACTTGGTGGGGAGGGGGCTTAGAGAAGACAATGCTTTCTGAGCACGTTCAGCCAGTGACCTGAAAACAAGGGAAGGATTTTTCTTTTTTGCCACGTGGAGGTACTCCTGCGCCCTCAGCTTGCAGCCACTAGAGGGCAGCAGGTCCTTGAGCACCTGGGCAGGTGGCCGGGGGACGCCTAGCAGGCAGTTTCCGCTCAGACCTCTCGTTTAGAGCCTGGGTCCCCGCAGTTTTCATGTTGTAAATCCCAAACAGTTCTTTAGCAAAGGGTAGCAAGCTAGGTTGGGGCGAAGCGAGGGAGCAGTTTTGCAAATTAGGTCTAGCGCCAGGAAGCTAAAAAACGAGGACTAAAAGGAAATTGGATTCTTAGGGAAGTAAATATTTTATGAAAAATTGAAAACGTATCCTGGTCTAGTTTAAGCTGCCTCCAGCTCAGATTATCAGAGGAGGCGCTCTCTCAGAAGACCTTGGGAGCGTTTTACAGGCTGGTAAAAATTTTGACAGGCTGAAGGCTGATTTAAAAACTCGTTTCTAGGGCTTGTGTATTAGACCAGATTTCCCTGGTGCTCCTAGAGAAGTTATAGTTGATTTTGCTCATATTTAATAAGACCTTACTCAGGAAAGAACTGGTTCTGGAAGTTTTCCAGAGAGCTCAGCCCTGCCCTAGTCCTCCCCCCGCCAATTTTTTCCCCTGGAGATGATGAAATAACAGAACTCTGAAGTGCCCGACGAGTGAAGAGCACCAGCCTGGGCCCCCCACAAGACAAAAGGAAAGGCAAAGTGGTCAGTGAGGGGAGTGAGCATGGCTGGGTGCTGGCCTGGCTCATTCACCACCATGGGATTGAGCGACCCCGTCACCTCTCTGAGCCCTGGGTTCCCCCCTCTATCAAATATCAGGCTCTGCAGAGTTCCAGTTAGCAACAACCCCATTTCAAATAGTCACAACTGCCCAAGGTTCCAGAAAACTGACAGTTTCTATCGGTAGATTATCTTTTAGAACACGCATGAGAAAGCCAGACAACGAAAAAGCAAGACAGAAGAAGTGATGCATTCAAATTGTGGTGTTGGCAAAGAATATCGCATATACCATGGGCTGCCAGAAGAACAAACAAATCTCTTGGACAGAGTACAGCCAGAATGCTGTACCGCGAAGCAAAGATGGCGAGACTTCGTGTCACGTACTTTGGACATGTCATCAGGAGGGACACATTGCTGGAGAAGAACATCATGTTTGGTAAAGTAGAGGGTCAGTGAAAAAGAGGAAGACCCTCAGCAAGATGGATTGACACAGTGGCTGCAACAAGCAGCTCAAACATAGCCATGATTGTGAAGATGGTGTAGGAGCAGGCAGTGTTTCGGTTTGTTGTATGTAGGGTTGCTATGAGTCGGAGCTGGCTTGATGGCGCCTAGCAACAAGAACACCCACAGAACAAAGACTTGAGGATATGATCTTTATATAGAAAGATAACATTGTTTACTCACTAGCAAGAGAGCTAGAGCTTGGATTTGTTTCGCCCCTTCTCCTCCAGGGTCATGGAGGGGTGGCGGTTGGGGTTAAGCTACCCACTGCTTTACTCACCAAGCCTCATTTCTGGACTTCTGCCACCTTGCCACACCTTGTCCTTCCTCACCTCTCTGCTTTTGCATATGTGGTTCCTTCTGCCTGGAATTCTTTTCCCCACCTTATCCTCCAGGGAAGCTTTTACTCATTCTTCAAAACCCAGCTCAGATGACACCTCTTCAGTGATGCCTTCCCCGATTTCCCAGAGAATCCCCAGATGGAGTTCATCATCCCTCATCCGTGCTCCCATAGCAGCTGGTACAAAACTTATCCCACTGTGTGGTAACTGTTTGTTTTCATGTCTGCCTCTCCCTCCAGACCCGAGAATTCCTAAAAGGCAAAGGCTGATTCTTCATCTGTGTGCCTCCAGTCCCCGCCCAGTGCCTGGCCCATCGTAGGCACTCAGTCCCTGCCGTCTGAACCGAAGTGCGCTCTCTGTCTTGTAACCAGGGTGGTATTTTGGGAGGTGGTTGACCAAGATCCTGGAGCAGAGATAATCGTTCCTGGAGGAATCCCTGGGGCGCGCGCTTGGTAGAAAAACAAAACCCAAACCCTTTGCCTTGAGTCCATTCCCCCTCATGCCATCCTTGTGTTTCTGAGTGGACGTGTGCTCCTTAGGCTTTTCAATGGCTGTAATCTTGTGGAAGGAGCCTCTGGGTGGTGAAAACTGTTGAGGCTGGACTCCTAGCCAAAGGTTGGTGGTTCAAACCCACCCAGAGGCACCTCAGAAGATAGGCCTGGGAATCTGTTTCCAAAAGATCACAGCCTTGAAAACCCTATGTAGCAAGCGGACATCTAAGATACAACTATTGGTCTCTTCCCGTCTGGAGCAAAGGAGAGTGAAGGAAACCAAAGACTCAAGGAAGAAATTCGTTCATAGGACTAATGGTCCATACAAACCACAGCCTCTTCTAGCCTGAGACCAGAAGAACTAGATGGTGCCCTGCTACCACTACTGACCATTTTGACCAGGGACACAATAGAAGGCCCTAGTTAGAATGGGAGAAAAATGTAGAACAAAACTCAAATTCATTAAAAAAAAAAAAAAAAAAAACAGATTTACTGGACTGATAGAGACTAGAGGAACCCCCGAGACTATGGCCCTAAGATACCCTTTTAACCTGGAACTGAAGACGCTCCTGGAGGTCACCTTTCAGCCAAATAATAGATTGGCCTATAAAATGAACAATAACACCCATGAGGAATGTGTGCCTTTAAACAATTAACTATATGAGACCAAAGAGTCAACATTTACACAGAAGTAAAGATGAGAAGACAAGGATTGTAACAATTGTCACAGAACAATTTGTTATGAATTGTTGAATGGGAATCTAACTTGCTGTGTAAACTTTCATCTAAAACACAATAAAATATTTAAAAAAACAACAAAACCCTGTGGAGCAGTTCTACTCTGCACACATGGGGTCGCCATGAGTCGGAATTGACTTGACGGCAGCTACCAACAACAAGAATCTTAGGGACGTAGACCTCTGGGCCTTTCTTTGGCAGGGCAGCTGGATGGGTTTGAACCTACAACCTTTCAGTTAGTAGCCAAGTGCAAATCATTCATACCTCCCCAGGACCGCTTACCTGGTATCAAGAGCTAAATGTAGAGAATCAAATGCTAATATTGAGTGTTTGTACATTGGAGGGCGCACGTCGCGCAAAACTTGGTGCAGACCATTTGGCTAGAATCTATTTTAACTACAGAAGATTACACGTAAGCAGAAACTTTCTGAGAGTGTGATTAAGCTCTGGGACATGAGTTCAAGGGGAGTGCTGGGTGCTCCATGTTATGTCTATGATAGTTTTCAGAAAAGACTGTCTAGAGTGAGCAGGTGTCATGTGAATGTATGACTCTGATTCTGAATTTATGTAGTAGAATTGGATAGGCCTCTTGCTCCGCTCTGGGCAATGGGCATGGGGTGAAACTTTGGTAGTTTCATGTGGAATGACCTGGCTCTCCATGAATGGGCGCTGGGGTTGGATACAGGGCTGCCAGTTCTCTGCATGGCTCCTCACAGCTTTGCCTCATTTGCAAACATCTGAAGTATCTGTAAATATTAGTAGGTATGGGATGTCAGGAAACAGACTTGGCAAGAGCTTCCAACACCCGCTGGTGCTCACTGCTTGTGCTTCTCTTTGGCTTCAGTCTTCCTCTCTGCCTCCTTGTCCCGAAAGCTCTTGGGACAGACACGGGGATAGTCAGCTGCATTGAAAGAGGACTAGAAGACCAAAGAAGACAGGGTTAGGTAACCTTCACGTGGAGAGGTAAATGGATATCGTGGTTGATTCCACTCTGTGTAGAAGGCTCACCTGGAGTGCATTTTTGGGAGGTGGAATTTCTTGACTTGCACTTCAGTCAAAGAAAACCATGGGTATGAGGAAAGAAGTGATAGCTGAGGTTGGGAAATGGTCATCACCCACAAACAAAAAATAGGCAAAAGTTCAACATTACAGTTATTACAGGGAACCAGGAATTTATATTATACATTTTTTCAAGTTTATCACAGTTCCTTTGCTTTATATCTTATAGGCTCAGTGGTTTTTTTTGTTTTTTTTTTTTTTTGTACCTTAGATGAAGGTTTACAGAGCAAATTAGTTTCTCATTAAACAATGCACATATTGTTTTGTGACATTGGCTGCCAACCCCATGATGTGTCAACACTTCCCTCTTCTTGCCCTTGGGTTCCTCATTACCTCCTGCCTTCTTGTCCTTGCCCCTGGGCTGGTGTGCCCCTTTAGTCTCATTTTGTTTTATGGGCCTGTCTAATCTATGGCTGAAGGGTGAACCTCAGGAGTGACTTTATTACTGAGCTAAAAGGGTGTCTGAGGGCCATACTCTTGGGGTTGCTCCAGTCTGTGTCACCAGTAATTCTGGTCGTTTTAAAAATAGGCTCATTGTTTTTTTTAAATTATCCTTTTTTATTGTGATAAAATATATATAACATAAAATTAGCTATTTTAACCATTTTACAGTGTACTGTTTGGTGGTATTAATTACACTCACAATGTTGTGAAACCATCAGCACTATCTATTTCCAAAAAGCTTTTCATCACCTTCAAACAGTCATTACTGTACCCATTAAGCACCAACTCCCCAACCCTCACCCCCTCAGCCCCTGGTAAACTCTAATATACTTTCTGTCTCTATGAATTTGCCTATTGCATCATACAATGTTTGTCCTTTCGTCCATGGCATTATTGTAGTAGGTATCAGCATCTCCAGAAGCCAAGTTAAAGAGAATGTAAGTGTGTCAGATACAATTATCTGCTTAGCAGATCCATCCTTCCCTGGCCTCCTTCCTCCTATTTTTCTCTCTTCCTTTTGGCAGAGACCCAATATTGTTCTGGTATTTACTGGCAAGCTATGCACTCAGGGAAGGAGCTCCTCCTGGCCCCAGGAATAAGTCTTGAATAGTTGGAGCCAGTTATGGTAATTTCAGTCTCTCTGCCAATAATTGGTTTAGTGATGAACATGTGATACAATTTTGGCCCAGGAGACAAGAGAAAAATCTGATGTGAGGCTTCTGGGAAGGGTTCTTTACTTTTATAAAAAAACACAAGAAACTTCCTATTTTCTGCTGCTCAACCTGGTGACTGTGTGTGTTGGCGATGCCTGGAGCTCAGCAGCCATCTTGCCACCATGAGAGGAGTTATCCAAATGACCCAGATGGTCCACTGAAGATGGCAGAGGGGAGAGTTGAAAGGAATCTAGATCTTTTATGATGTGAGCTGCTGAATTAACCAGTTCTGGAACTTCCTACCCCTCATCTTGCTATTTATGTGAGATCATACCTTTCCTTACTGTTTAACCCACTTTTGGATTTTCCGTACTCGCAGCTGAAAGCATTCTAAATGACACGTTAAGTATTCAAGTTAACAGGGAACTAATGTAGACAACCCAATCTCACATCCTTTTCCACTGGATGGTACTAATGACTCAGAAACCCCGTCGGTATTTTTGTTATGAGATCTCTCAACCTACTGCATTATTTCTGAACTGTTGGGTCTGGGAGGTGATTTCCAGGAAAAAAGATTCCTGGAAAACTGAGTCTGAGTTTGCAAAAAAACAAAAGGCACTGGAGAAAGACGTAACTAGTAGAGGGACAATTGCCTAGGGAGTTGTGACTGGAGAGATGGTGAAAATGATCATTTGGAGTGGCCCTTCGAAACATCAAAGTCAGGTGGTGAAAGGGGTTGAGAGAAAACAGCCAGCCAGTGTGGCCGTAAGAACCAGGGGACTGTTCTCCCCAGTGGGAAACCCAGCAAATCTCACAGAGGTGGTTTGTAGCAAAGTGGAAGACAAGGGTATGCAATGAAGACAGCCAGTGTCATGGATTGAATTGTGTCCTTCAAAAATATGTGTCAACTTGCGTAGGCCATGATTCCCAGTATTGGGTGATTGTCCACCATTTTGTCATCTGATGTGATTTTCCTCTGTGTTATAAATCCTACCTCTATGATGTTAATGAGGCAGGATTAGAGGGAGTGATGTTAATGAGGCAGGACTCAATCTACAAGATTAGGTTGTATTTTAAGCGACTCTCTATTGAGATATAAAAGAGAGGCGAGCAGAGACACATGGGGACCTCATACCACCAAGAAACAAGAGCCAGGAGAATAGTGCGTCCTTTGGGGAAGATTGATGACAAGGACCTTCCTCCAGAGCTGACAGAGAGGGAAAGCCTTCCCCTGGAGCTGGCACCTTCAATTAGGACTTCTAACCTACTAGACTGTGAGAGAATAAATTTTTTGTGGTATTTCTGTTATGGCAGCACTAGATAATTAAGACAGCCAGGTAGAGGGCTTTGAAACCTTGCAACTATAGAGTGTTGGTAGAGAACTAATAATAATAACACACTGGACTGACATAAATACTCACTTAAGTTAAACCCTGTGTGGTGCTACTCCTTATAGGTTAGCAAGCAAGCTTTTTTCTTAGGCATGTGACCTGGGCATGTGATCTGGGTTTGGACAATCACAGTCCTTCATTCTCAGGCAACATTTAATTGGTTCAGCTGGTGGGCACATGATTCAAGGAAGAGCCAATCAATGTCCTTCCCTGGGAATTTATATACAGACGCTGAGAAAAATAAGGTGTCTTTTGCTAATAGACAAAGAGAAGAAGAGATGAGCAAAAATGAGAGGCAGACAAAAAAGAGAGCAGTAGCCCTGAGTACTCTCTGTCAGACCCTAAGGGTTTGATTCTTACAGTATTTGTTTTAATTCTATGAGCTATCCCAGTGTGGTAGATTATATTTTTCAAAGATGGTTACCCATCTCTGTTCTAATTACAGTGTAACACTGACACCCCTCCCAACAAGTGGTGGGCTCCATGCCCTGTCCCCTTGAACCTGGGCAGAACTTTGTGGCCGCCTCAACCAAAACAGTACATGGAAGTGATGCTATTGGACTTCCGAGACTGTCATAAAAATCCTATGCACTACTGTTTTGC
Source organism: Dugong dugon (assembly GCA_030035585.1). Lineage (NCBI taxonomy): Eukaryota > Metazoa > Chordata > Mammalia > Sirenia > Dugongidae > Dugong > Dugong dugon. Next base: position 195,704,752 of record CM057462.1, on the reverse strand, counting down.
TACCTTGGGACATTTGCTCTTGGAATTCAGCCATCATGCTGTGAAGAAGCTGAGTAACTACAAGAAGAGGCCATGTGTCAGGCCAACAGCCTCAGCTGAGGTCCCAGCCAACAGCCAGCCTCAACTGCCAGGTATGAGATGTTTCCAGACAATACCAGCCCACAGCCATCAGATTACCCTTTGCCTTTGAGTCTTACCAACTGAGGCCCCAGGCATCATGGAGCAGAGACAAGCTATTCCCACTGTGCCCTATCTGAATTCCTGACCCACAGTGCTCAAGAGCATAATAAAATGATGGTCTTATGCCACTCAGTTTTTGGGTGGTTTATTAAGCAATTTAGTTAACTGGAATACCAGCGTCTTCTTAGCTATGTGAACCAATGAATTCTGTTTTTTGCTTCAGCGAGTGTGAATTGAATTTTTGTCACTGGCAACTGGAGGAATCTTGACTATTGAGCCATCTAGTCTCTACATCTAATCCACTCTCTCCAAATCAGTTACTCATTTTACCCAGAAACTAATTTTTCATGTGATCTTCATGGAAGAAGTACAGAAAGGCAGTGAAGAGAAAAGAAGAGCCAGAATTGGGGAAAGGCCCCTGTGAGTTTCCTCCTCCATTTTGTTTTCTTCAACCTATGAATTTGCAAGGTAATGGCAAACTTATTTAAGCCATTTAATTCTTCTTATTAGGTTGAGTTCTGATTTGCTGTGTGACCTTGAACAAGTTGCTATGCCTTGCTGGGTCTGTTTCATTTTTGGGGTGGTGGTGGAGGGAGCAATTTCTCTACCAGTAAAACGAAGGAATAGGGCTAGATGTGATATTTGTTAGGACTATTAAAAAGAGCTATGGGCTAAACGAAAGCTGGACAATGAATAAGGAAGACCGAAGGAGAATTGATGCCTTTGAATTACGGTGTTGGCGAAGAATATCGAATATACCATGGACTGCCAGAAGAACGAACAAGTCTGTCTTGGAAGAAGTACAGCCAGAATATCCCTTAGAAGTGAGGATGGCGAGACTCTGTCTCATGTACTTTGGACTTGTTATCAGGAGGGATCAGTCCCTGGAGAAGGACATCACGCTGGGTAAAGTAGAGCGTCAACAAAAAAAGAGGAAGACCCTCAACGAGATGAATTGACATAGTGGCTGCAACAGTGGGCTCAATGATTTCGAGGATGGCCCAGGACCGGGAAGTGTTTTGTTCCGGTGTCGATAGGGTCGCTATGAGTGGGAACCAACTCAATGGCACTTAGCAACAACAACAAATGGGCTAAGCATTGTGTTGGGTATTTTCCACGTATTACTCAGTTGCTCCTGCACAGTGTTTTATTAGCCACGTTGCGGCCCTTTCCTGGACCAACATTCTATAAACCTTTGTTGAGCTCCTCCTCTGTACACCTTACTCTCACACATGTATGTGACAAGTCATGTGTGACCCGTTCCTTGTTTTCAAGAAGCTTATGTTCAGATTAGAAATGTAGAGCTAAAATAGATATTAAATTACTATGGTCTAAACTGAGTGGTGTTGACCATAGGAGCTATTGTGTAACAAATTACCACAAATTTAGCAGCTGAAAACAACACATATTTATTATCTCACAGTTTCTGTTGGTCAGGAGCTTGGACACAGTTCAACTGGGGGCTCTGATCAGGGTCTCACAAGCCTGCAGTTAAGGTATCAGCTGAGCTATGTTCCTCTCTGGAGCCTGGGGTCCTCTTCCAAGCTCATGTGGTTGTTCCTTGGCAGAATTCACTTCCTTGTGGGCGTAGGACTAAGTTCCCCATTTTCTTGCTGACTGTCAGCTGGGGGCCACCCTCAGCTCCTAGAGGCCCCTGCAGTTCCCTGCCATGTGGCCCTCTCCCTAGGCCACTCCCAACATAGCAGCTTACTTCCTCAAGGCCAGCAGGAGAATCTCTTGCTCCAGTCTGCTAAAGAAGGAGTTTTACACAATGCAACATAATTATGGAAGTGACATCTATTCATCTTTGCCATATTCTTTTGCCTAGAAGTAAGTCACAGGTTCCCCCCACACTCAAGGGGAGAGGATTCTACAGGGGCATGACTCATTGGGGGTGGGGGGTGTTACCTTAAGGCATATTTGTCATAGTTTAGAAAAGAGATGTCAGAGTGAACTGGGATCATCATGGGAGGCTTCACGGAGAAGGGACTTAGACCCCCTTCCTCTTCTGTCTTCTAAATTGGGAGGGGGAGAATTCTGTGGGTTCTGGCCTTGGCACTCCGTCATCTCACTACACCCTCTGCCTGGAGGCTGTCATCTGCTACTGCCAAGAGCCGAGGGCTCCACAGTCTATGCTCTGGTCCAGACCCCTTCCGCTAATGCCAGGCTCATGCATCAGACCAGTTACCAAACAATTCCTCTTGGATGTCCTACCTGTAACCCTATTGCCGTTGTGTCAATTCCGACTCATAGCAACCCTATAGGACAGAGTAGAACTGCCCCATAGGGTTTCCAAGGAGTGGCTGGTGGATTTGAACTGCCAACATTTTGGTTAGCCACCAAGCTCTCAACCACTGTGCCACCAGGATCTCCTACAAGCCCCTCAAATCTAACATGCTCCGAAATGAACTCATTATCTTCCTCGCCAACCTCTTCCTCTTCCTTTTATACCTTGTTTTGGGGAATCACACCATCAACTACGCTTTTGCCCAAGTCAGGAATCTTATGTCATCTTTCGTCCCTAACCCTCCCACCCGAGATCCAAGTGGTCACCAAGTCCCTTCTCCGCAGTGAATCTCCTCTGTATTCACACCACCATGGCCCTAGGTGACTCTAACCAGTTCTCACCTGAATCACTGCAATTGCTTCTTAACTGACCTTTCTATCTCAATTCATTCTCCATGCTTCCCGCAGAGAAAACTTTCTGAAATACAAATTAGATAATGCTGCTGCTCCGCGTAAAAGCATCCAGAGGTCCCTAAATATTTAGGAATGAAATCCAAACTCCTGGGCATGATATTCAATATCGGCAGCCCTCCTGGATCTGACCCTTACCCACCGGTGCTGGTTCTGCTCGCTTCTCTCCACTCCCTCCGTAATCCCTCCCCTCTGCTCCAGTCTCTCAGAACTGCAGGCCCTCCTTAGCCTGCGTCAGGTTCCGTCAGATCTCTGCTTGAGATTTGTGTTCTCCTTGTCAGAAATGCCCTCAACCACTACCTTCTCTGTCTTGCTAACTCTTCTCTCCTATGGAAACTCAGCTCAGCGGTCACATTTCATGAGGATTTTTCCCTAACTCCTCACCCTCAGGATGGTTGAAGGCCCATCCTGCGCCCCCCTAACACTCACACTTGCTTCTATCACGGCTCTCATTACATGGCATTGTAATCACTTTTTCTCAGGCTGTATCGTTCACTAGACTCCGAGTTCTCAAGAGCAGTAATGGTGCCTTATTTTATTTTCTTATTTTGATGCTCTGATCACCTTTTCTTGCAATCTGATCTTTTCTAAATATTTTATTTATTTCCTTTTGGAATAGGCAATACGTTCACCTGACGAAAAATTCAAAAGTTATAATAAAAAAGGCATACAGTGAAAAGTCTCCCCCCACCCCTGTCGTCTGCTCTGGCTGCCCAGCCCCACTCCGGAGGCAATCAGTGGTATCAGTTTCTTGAGAATACTTCCAGAGACATAAACATATATAGTTCCCCTCTTTACTAAAATGGTATCATGTTCTGTACACCTGCTGCACGTTGTTGCATCTACCCGTGTGCGGTGTCCATGAGATCATTCCAGAGCTGCACATGAAGAACGTCCTTATTCCTTGTTCAGGTATTCCGCTTTCCATTGCGTGGCTCTATCATCATTTAACCCTTTGTCCAATCTTTGATGAATGCAAACAATACTGCAATGACTAACCTCATAAAAATGCCATTTCTTGTATGTCTGAGTATAATAGTAAAACGAACCCCTAGAAGTAGAATTGCTAGATCAAGGTGTATGTGCCTTTGTAATCTTGCCCATGCCTGTTGTCCTCCATGAAGCTTGTGGATATCATCTTATTTATCCCTGTATCCCCTAGCCACTGCTACAGAGCCTGGCACAGAAAAGGTGCTCAGTACATCTTTGTGAAATAAATAAATGAAAAAGATAACTCCTTTAGTGGAGACCCCTTTCTTTTTCCTTCTCTGACCATTTGCTGTAGTAGATAAATTCCTTCCCATTCACAGCACAGTCCAAACCAAATGATTCACATTCACCCCTCCCCATGCTATGATTATTTTGGAGCAAAATTCTTCTTCTAACTCTTATTAATGTCCATATTTGCATAACTAATAGATATCCTTCTTCATTAGCTCGGTTATAAAATAAGGTCACAATTATTTTTTACGTTTTAATTATAAATAACTCTGAGTCCTCATTCCACATTTCATGAGATGTCTTGATTCTTTTACTGGATTTTTTTTTCCCCCTGAGCAATTCCTGGAATCACTTACATAGTTCACAAATTCTTTCAGGGGGTTGCTTATTGCTTTTATCAGCCACAGACCTCTGCAAGTTAACTCTTATGGTCTTTTAACCATCCCTGTTGCTTTGGGATCCGTTGCTTATTAGCTGTGTGAACTCTCTCTGCCTGTTTACTTATATACAAATGAGGATTAAATGAGATTATAGATGTTAAATGTTTAGAATTGTGAGCATTAAATGAGATCGTAGATGTAAAACGCTTAGAATAGTGTTTGGCACGTCTTACTGCTGGGAGAGACAGTCATCCATGGGCCTTTTGCCGTCCTACGCATCTTCCCGGGTGTGACAAGAATACAAGGCCGTGACCGCTCTTTATCAAGGTTATTTCTCAGGGTTGTGTTTACAGTGAGCAGCTTTGAGGGATGAAGTAATGTCTCCCCCAGGGATAAAGAACAGGTTTGTTTACCGCTTCCTATAAAATGGCAGATTCCCCAAACTCAGTGTTCCTCGGTTGTGGTGTAAATCCAGTGAGTGTACAGCATTCACCTGATCCCTTTGTGTCATCCCCTGGGGCCTGGGAGGCAAGAAGAACCAACACTGACTTTCTGAAGCCCACATTGCTTGCTGTGTCATAAGTAATGGCCCTTTGTCTCTCACCCACGAGTCTTGTGTCTTCGGTCAGCATCCATGAAGCAGTAACAGACTTAATTTACTAGCCTGTCAGAAGGGTAAAATCAAATACCAGACCTGAGCAATAAATGCTTAAGTAAGCTATTTTCATTTTTTTTTGCTCTTGTTCTTCTTACTTGCCTTAACCAGGCACACTGCACAATATTTGTAAGTTTGTGTTTTGGTATGTAGCTAAAAAGCATTAATTGTTGCCTCTTGCAGAGAACTCTGAAGTTGTCAAGGATCTCATTTTACTTGGATCCACAATCAACAGCCATGGAAGCAGCAGTCAAGAAATCAAAAGACGCATTGCATTGGGAAAATCTGCCGCAAAAGACCTCTTTAAAGTGTTGAAAAGCGAAGATGTCACCTTGAAGACTAAGATCTGCCTGACCCAAGCCATGATGTTTTCAATCGCCTCCTAGGCATGTGGAAGCTGGATGATGAATGAGGAAGACGGAAGAATTGACGCCTTTGAATTGTGGTGTTGGAGAAGAATATTGAACATCTCATGGACTGCCAAAAGGACAAACAAATCTGTCTTGGAAGACGTACAACCAGAAAGCTCTTTAGAAGCAAGGATGGTGAGACTACATCTCACATACTTTGGACATGTTGTCAGGAGGGATCAGTCCCTGGAGAAGGACATCATGCTTGGTAAAGTAGAGGGTCAGCGAAAAAGAGGAAGACCCTCAACGAGACGGATTGACACAGTGGCTGCAACAATGGGCTTAAGCATAATGATTGTGAGGATGGTGCAGGACCGGGCAGTATTTTGTTCTGCTGGGCATGCAGTCGCTATGAGTCGGAAATGACTCCAGGGCACCTAACAGCAACAGCAGATAACTCTACTGTGCTGCTGAGGAAAACAAAATGAATTTGAAATCAAGTTAACTTCAAAATTATGGCTCAATTGAAATAATTACTTAGCCACTCTAATATCCAATTCTATATCACTGAGACCGTAGTTTCTTCTCTACATACGTTTTTTGTGTTATTTTGCGCATAGTTTTCATGTAGTTGCAATACACGAAAGTTGCACAAATGTAACTGGGCCTTAGTTCCTGTTACTTAATAGCTGGATGACTTTGCGGACTGGAAGGTTCAGCTTCCTAGTGTATGAAGTAGGGAAACTAAGTCGTGAGCACAAGGTTGTTGGGACTACTGAATAAAATAATGTATGTGAACAGGTACACTGAACAAATGACGCCTTATTCTAATTTCAGACTGTGTTGATTCACAAATGTCAATTTATCACATATTTTCAGAGGTTATGAAATGAAAGAAAGAAAACCTTGCCCCACGGCAGCAGCTGAATCGTTTTGCCACGTTGGGGACCGAGTTAGACGCTCACCACACAACAAGAGGAAACTACAACTCCCAGCAGACTTTGCTCCTGAACTGCGTCATCCAACCCCAGCTCCGTCCCGCGCCCCGCCTCCTCTCGCCTCCGCCGTCAAGAAACTACATTTCCCAGGAGGCTCCATGGTGCCTCTCCTCTCGCTTGCTTCCCGCCCCCTGCCTCCCCTCTATCCCGCCCGCAGCTCGGTGGCCGACGCGGGTTCGGCGGCCGGCGCAGCGAGCGGGCGCGCGCGCCGGGGGTCGCGCGGCTGCTGAGAAGGGCGAGTGCGCGCAGAGAGGGAGTGGAGGCGTAGTGGGGCGGGGGCACGGCTCGCTCGCACGCAAGATGGCGGACGAGGACGGGGAAGGGATTCACCCCTCAGCCTCTCACAGGAACGGAGGCGGCGGCGGCGGTGGGGGGCCCGGGCTCCACTGCGCCGGGAACGGCGGCGGGGGAAGCGGCGGCCCGCGGGTGGTGCGCATCGTCAAGTCCGAGTCCGGCTACGGCTTCAACGTGCGGGGCCAAGTGAGCGAGGGCGGGCAACTGCGGAGCATCAACGGGGAGCTGTACGCGCCGCTGCAGCATGTGAGCGCCGTGCTGCCCGGGGGGGCGGCCGATCGGGCCGGGGTGCGCAAGGGGGACCGCATTCTGGAGGTGTGAGTATCGGGGCCGCCCGCTGACCCACCCCGCCCTCCCCTCTGCCCCTGTCACCCCCAAACCGCACCTGCCCCACCCCAGCCGGCCCTCGGACCCCCGCCCCTCCAGGCCCCCGCGGCTCCGCACCTCCTGGTGGATTGACCCCTCCCCTCCCCCGCACCCCGGGCTCCGCGGCCCCCGCCTCCCTCCGTCCTTGTCCCCCACCCCGTGTTTCCCCCCGTCCCCAGTCCTTGGCTTCAGCCCCCTTCCTGCCCTCTGTCTGCTCCCCTGGGCTCGCCCTCGTCCCGATGCACCTTTTCCGCTCCTAACTGACAGCACCTCCGGTTCTGACCCGGCCTCTCTCGCGTCCTCCCCAAGTTTTCACCTTTAGCATCACAGTTTCTCATTGGCCACCTCTCCCGGCAGCCCCTGGGGACTGGCCCTGCTGCCCTTTAGACCCAGCCGGCAGGACCCTCGTCGGCTGCTACTTTTCCCCCGGAAACATCATCCCTGCACCCCGCACCCCGCACCCCGCCTTTCCTTCATTACCCCCTCCCGATGGTTAAGCGCCCCCATGTTTTCCCCTCCTGTCCTGTGCCTTTGCTTCCCTTTCCTCCCCTCCTGTGTGTATCCGTACTCCAAGATGATACCTTCTTTCCTGACCCTTGCATGCCGGGGTGGTTGGTTGTCTTTGACACCGTAGTTCCCTTCTCGGTATGTTACACCCTGGTTTTGAATCTGATGTCTCGGTCAAGGGTCCCTCGGAGTGAATCCCGGGTCCGGCCCCCCGTCTTCGCTCCTGCACCGTGCCCCTTCTTCTATTTAGTCTGGTTTAGGGTAGAAGCTCCCCTTAGCTCCTTGTTCTCCCAGACTACACCCCTCTTTCGCGTCCTTGACCTCCCCACTTTTTCCGGGCACGCCATCTCCTATCGTGCCCTCTGTGATCCCACACTTCATCCGATTCTTTCTCTCCTTCCTCTTCGTTTGAAGTCTCCTGCTGCTGCAGCCCCTCCCTCTCTCCCTCCTTCACCCTCACTTCCTCACGGCATCCCCTAAAGCTTCCCTTGGATGCCGCCTCCACCCCCTTAATCCAGGTGCTGCGTTGGTGTTTTTTGCACGTTTTATTACAGTTCCTATAGTGCTGGCTGGTTGACCTGCAGGGGTTTGCTCCCATTGTTGCCGTTCTCTGCAGCAGCCCAGTCCTGTCTTCTCTCCGTACTAACCCCATAGTGTATATTCTTTTTTCACACTTGTGCTCTTTCCCTTCATGCTTGGGTTTGCCCGCATGCAGTCTAATTTTTCATAATTTTGTTTGTAATTTCCACAGCCTTCAGTCTTTCCTCCAGTAGAACAGATTTGTGCAAGGTTTGCAAGGGCAGTACCTCGAACGTCTGGCCTAGAGAAGAGTCCATTCCTTCTTGTTCTCCTGACGCCCCCAGGCCCTTACCCTTGACATTCTCACCGAATGGTATCCATTCGTTCAGCCTCATCCCTTCCATCTTAGAGTAGCTCAGCACTGCAAGTGATTGGAGATAGTATTCCTGTCTTCTGTCTTTTCTCTACATAGATGGTTTTTTTCCATTAAGGTATTATTTATTGTTTTCTTTTCTGGCGTTCTCTGGCGGTATACCTTAATCTTTTGGAGGACAGTACACATAGAATGCAATAGTGACCTTCTGGTTTCTTGTGCCTGGGCACCTCGTTCTTTTCTTTCTAGATGATTCAAAATCTGTGGACTCTGTGACCAGTGTTTCCTTCTTATAGAAGCTCCTGAAATTGTCATTTTCCTTTCCCTTTGGAAAAGGGAATATGTATATATATATACATTATATATATATATGTATATAATATTTTCCCCCTCATTGAATCTTGGAACAGTAGTGAGACTAAATTGAAGCCAGTACTGTTCAGTTTGTCTTTTCTGCCTTCAAAACTGACTAGATTTTAACTGGTTTGGGAAAGAGGCATGTTGCAGGGCTTGGTACTGCAGTAGGAACAAGCCCTCTGGGCTCTAAATTTTCTGCAGTGGAAATCTTTCTTGACTAGCAATATATAAAAATATATGAATAGAAATACTATATCTATATAAAACAGCAAACGTAGTTGGTGGCTTCTTGCCTTGGTTTTTTGTGCAACAGAACCCAGGTATGAACTTGGTACTGTAAAGGAAGCGCAGATGATCCCCTGGGACAGGTGGAAGCACTTGCCTCAGGCCCAGGTTCCGTTGCTCCTGTAAGAGAAAAGACATATCCTTGGTGGTGAGTGGAGAACTTCTTGGAGTGTGCAGGCCGAAGAATACTCTTTGTTTAGAGAACCTTTCTCTGTAAGGTTGTGCTGAGCAGTAATCTTCCTGGCATTGGTAGAGCAGCTTTTCCAGCTGTGTATAATTTGATTTGCAGATTATTTACAGCTTCTCTGGTACCATAGTGGAAATGGTGATAGTTACAACACAGCTGAGCTAATTGGTAAATTTGCTGATAACTAGATAGTTTCTTTCTCTTTCCTAACCTTCTTTCGAAGTCTGTGTCTTACTAAGTTTTCAGGTGAGGGGAGAAAGTCAGCCACACACACATGCTCTTTGGGGGTACTGCTGCTTGCTGCTTGTTCTGATCTTACTGAGGTTTATGCTGATTTTCCATAGCTTTCTGGGCAGCTCTCCTGAGAGGTTTTCCCCGTTTCTCACCTCAGTGCTTTAGGTTAACCTCCCTGGTGTCCCAGGAAAGCTTTGCATGTTGACAAAGTGGCAGGTAGGGTTAGGGTTAGGGACAGGTGGGTTATCGTTGTATAGATGTAATTTGTATTACATCATAGGTGGATCTCTAGACTTGGATATTTAAGACTTTTCCCTGTTTTAGACTCTTTTGCCCTACACACAGATTGTTTTTTTCCAGTGTTCATATGTCACAGTTGTTCGGACAGCTGATAGGGCTGTGAAGGAGCAGAGAAACGTTGGGATTTGCGATTTAAGGGATACAGGCTTGCACACAAATGAGAGCATCAATTTTTTTTTTTAAGTCTGTTTAGCAAGGCCCTGTCCTTATGGAATCTTGGAACGGTAGTGAGGCTAAACGAAGCCAGTATGGTTCAGTGTGTCCTTTCTCCCTCGAAAACTGACTAGATTTTAACTGGTTTGGGAAAGAGACATGTTCAGCGCTTGGTGCTGCGGTATCAGCACGTCCTCTGGGCTCCAGATTCACTACAGATGGAAAGTGTGCTTGATTACTAACATTAGCCTCCACCTCCCCGTGTTTCCCGCATAACACACCTTCAGTGTCTTTCCTTTGATGTGTACGTACCCGGAGGCAAATTAGCGATGTGCCTTCAACAGATAGAACCAAAATAATGCCCTTGCGCTAATTATATGGTATGTGAGGTAGCATTCGACTTCAGTTTGATTTTCTTAAGTTTCAAGTATTTCCAAGGACTCTTGACTGATTTTTTGAGAACTGCCCTCAGGAGGGTTTCGGCGTGCAGCGGGTGTGGATATGACACTGTCTGTATTGTTGAGGCGTTAACTGTGTTGGCTAGTTGGTTTCTTTGGAGTTTGGGCAGTGTAGTATTTAAGCATGCACCCCGAAGGTCGACTTGCAGCATTTGAAATCATGATAGATGTATGCTAGCCGGAGTATGTACTTTCCTCCTTGATAGATACAAGGTAATATACCCATCAACCATAAGGAATGGGTGTATTAGTGAAAAGTTAGACCATAAGGCAAATTAAAGCTATATATGTCAATTTGCCCTGGTGGTGCAGTGGTTGAGAGCTTGGCTGCTAACAAAAAAGGTTGGCAGTTCGAATCCACCAGCTGCTCCTTGGAGAGTCTATGGGGCAGTTCTGTTCTGTCCTGTAACGTTGCTGTGAGTCAAACTCAACTCGACGGCTAAGGGTTATATCAGTTGGTTTATTGTGAGTCAGTTAATTTTAATAATTTATTAATATCTCATGGTTATTCTGTTTTTGGGCTCCATTTTATGTGAAAGTTTGAAAATCCTTGACTACAAGGGGGCTGGTGGCGTAAGAAGATTCTCACAAGTGTGAGTCACGGAACATTGATTGCTAAGTACCTTCTCAACGCTTGCTTTCTCGGTCATAACTGAATTCTCCTGGGCTCAGATTTTGCATATAGATTTTGGCGATGGTCTTTGAAATCATGGTTACTGACCAAAGGAGGTTTTTATGACAGTCGTTCTCAAGCTTTAATGTGTATAAGGATCATTTGGGTGTGCCTGTCAGCAGTATAGATGCCTGGCTTAGCCTTTAGGGGTTGTTAAATAGGTCTTGCATGGGGCTGGGAATCTTTTACTTCCTTGCCAGGTGTGGGTGGTGAAGATGGGCCTCCAGTTACATACCTGGGGCGAGACTACAGGTTATATAGGCCCTGGGTTCTCAGTTTATCTTCATGGTTACATTGAGGGTCCTGAGCTAAGACCGTGCCGACAGAGCTGTCATAGTGATTTGTTTGGCTCCTGAATTATAATCTAAGTGGAAAACCAGTAAGTAGATAATGGACTAACTACTGTGTCTGATCATCTATACTTTATTTACTGGGTCTTGCGAAGCTGTCGCCCTACAGATAAATGGTTAGGAAGTAGAGCAAATCGAAGCAGTAGTAACGATCATTGTATCACTTCGGTTCGTATGTGGTTTGTTACAGTTTGCACAGCATCTTTACATTTGATTTGCACATCAGGCTGGTGAGACAGGGAGATTGTAACTCCTGGAGGGAGGGCGGGGGACTACCTTTATGTGTAGAACGGTATCCTTAGGCAAACTACTGGCACACGGAAGGTACTGTTCAGTAAATTCTTGCTGAATGGCTGGGTGAGTACTGCTGGCTCTGTCTGTAATAGAGGAAACCGAGTGCTGCCCAGAAAGTGCAGCCAGAATTGAACCTAGGTCTTTGGACTCTAAATCTAGTGTAGTTTCCATTTGCTGCCAACAGACTCTGTTTTCTCAACTGTTCTTGACTGTGAACAGCCACTTAACATTCTTAAAATTTGGTCACATCCCAAGAAACTTGGATAGTGATTGAACTTTGAGTTGACTCTTGTGCAGCATGAACATTTTAAACGGTTAAGCATTTGGCCACTAACCGAAAGGTGGTTAATTTGAATCTACCCAGGGTTGCCTCGGAAGAAAGGCCTGGAGATCTACTTCCAAAAGATCACAGCTATTGAAAATCTTATGGAGCATCATTCTACCCTAAAACGTGTGGGGTCGTGATGAGTTGGAATCAACTCGGTGGCATCGGGAGAAAAAAACTGTGAAACGGGATTGTCAGATATCTATCCCCACTGCATTGTTAAAGTGGGTGGGAGACAGGTGGCCAGAGCCGGCATTCCTTGTCCTTATTGTTGCTGTCATTTGCTCGGTTGGTTGTCAGTGAAAAGAGCATGACAATCGTAATTGTAACCCCAGGACATAATTTCAGTTTTGTAGATAACCGAGGTGGCAACGCATCGAACTAAATTTGAAAATAGCGTTTACCTTCCCCATGGAAACCACTTCGACAGCATTGGTGTGACTGGGAGATCTTTTATCTTCTATAAACGTTTGTCTGAGTTTTATGAGTTCTTGTGAAGAACAGTTCTCTTTGCAGCCACTGCTGACTAGTTTGTTTTGGGTGAGGGCTTGTTAACCATGCTCTCAAGGATAGTAATAATCTTTTTCTTTCTTTAAGATAAGTCCCATTGAGAATTCCTGTGATCTGGTAGATAGGCAGAGAGACTCAACTGACAGTTAAATTTACTGCACCTTTTTTTTTTTTTTAATTGTACTTCAGGTGAAGGTTTACAGAACAAATAGTTTCCCATTAAACAGTAGCATACATATTGTTTTATGACATTGGTTAACAACCCCACGTCACGTCAACCGTCTCCCTTCTCAACCTTTTTTTTTTTTGGTGAAAATATACATAGCCAAAGATACACCATTTCAAAAATTTCTACATGCACAGTTCAGCGACATCGATTACGTTCTTCCAGTTGTGCTGCTATTCTCAGTTTAGATGAAGGTTTACAGAACAAAATCGTTTCTCATTAAACAGTACACATGTTGCCCTATGACAATGACTAACAAACCCGCTATATGTCAACACTGTCCCTACTCAACCTTGGGTTCCCTATCACCAGCTTTCCTGTCCCCTTCTGCCGTCTACAAACATAAATTTATGATCACTGCAGAGTGCTTTGTGAGCATGGTGAGGGGCGAGTCCATTCCATGACAGCATTGCTGACTGAGGGTATGGTGATGGTTAGGTTAGAGCCAGTTAGCTTCATCCTGTTCTTTGCCTCTCAGCTGGATAGATGTTCTCTGCTTCACTGAGGCAGTCCATAAGAGCCTAGGTATGGCTGATACAGTTCCAGCTCCACATTTGGAAGAAATTACTCAGGCAGTTTTTTAATTCTTAAGAAAAATTGCACCTCACAGTAAAAGAGACATTTTATATTACAACCCAGTGTCTATCCAAAAATAAAAACCATACCTGAGACAAGTTTCACAAAATTATATTTACTAGTCTTGTGCTGTTTGGTATTTTTTAGTCTGTTCAGTATTTTGTCTTGTTTTTCAAATGGTGGTTATAGTCCACTGCATTAACTTTATGACTCATTAGATTATGATCCACTGTTCGGGAAAAAAAATGATTTAGGGCATCAGTTTTCCTGATGTTGGCCCGCTATTATTACCTCATATTCGGTCTGTTAAGCACAAATTGTGTAAAGTTCTGTTAGGCTTGTGTGAGTCACAGGGTCCCTGCATCCCTGCCCTTGAGAAGCTTTCACTGCAGTGGGAGGGTGTATGTAAACAAGGTACTGTGTGTAAGGCAAAATGAAATAATAGAGAGAAATGAAAAGCGCAGTGGGAATTTAGAGGGAAGAGTGAATATGTTTGAGAAGATTGGTGGGGAGAGGGATCATAGAAGGCTTTTAAACTGTGATTGAAGTATAGTTTCAGCAGGCAGAGAAGGCCAAAGGACTTTATAGTTGAGGAAGCCGCGACCAAGGCAAGAACATGTGAAAAGTTAGGACTGCACGGGGCCTAAAGTGGCTGTTTGTCTGTAGGCACTTGTGATAGAGGCTGGAAGGAGAGGTTAAAGTCAGATCAAAGGGCTTGGAGCACATCGTTAATAAGTTTAGATTTTATCCTGTGAGGTCAGAATATAGCTGTATGTAGGTTAATATTCAGGATTTTGTGTGAATTTAGTTTTCATTTAATTATTTACCAGAAGAGGCTGGATAACTTTTCCAAGGCCAAAGAGGAGAAGCACTATTAGGAACTAGAGGGAGGACTTTCAGAGCATCTAGTCTCTTGGACTGCCGTGTACTATGTAAAGAAGAACAGTGAAGCTCTGGCACCCGGAGCTGGGAACAGCTGGTGAGGAGCGGGCCGTCTTTAATCTGTGTTTGTGTTTTATGTCACCATCCAACCCGGCTTCTCAAATATCCATTTCTGGTTCCCTCATGTCTCAAACTACTATACTTACTCTGGTGTTTACAGTTGAGAACTTTCATCCTTATGCTGCAGGCCCACTGGTGCTCTGCCTTACCTGTGATGTTGTAGCTGTGCTTTGCTCTAAGTCCGTTCCTCTGATTTGAAGATGCCTTCTTTAACTTCAGTCTTTTATTGTAGCATGCAGCACGTTGTTGGGAGTTGAGGGGACTAAAGACAGATGGAGAAATTAATATGGTACGAAGACTTACACCTTCAAAATGAAAATTCATACAAAGATCCTTGAAATAAGTTTAAGAATTGGTGATTCTAGTGAGTTTTTGCTTTCTCTGAGTGATGTAATGGGTACTTCAGAATTAAATTTTGGGAATAATATTATATGTGTGTAGTCTCGTTTGTTTATTACTTATTGCTCCCTGCCAACTAAATTAACTTTCTCATAATAGGTGAGGAAATACACCTATTTGCAAGGTATTTAATTTGCTGAGTAAGGAGCCGGTGTTTGAGTGCTCCTATGCGTACTTCCTCCCAGGAACTTCCATTGTTATGAAAACGTCTTTTTAAAAGTGATTTGTTTTTGCTTAAGCTATCTGTAACCCTTCAGACTCCCGTGTCAGACCTCAGAACAAGCTAGAACGGCAGGGCTGCGTGTATTCTGTGGACTTGAAACACAAGTACTAAGCTCCCTTCTCTTTGGAAAAGTACAGGGCGGTCTGCAGAGAGTCAGCTGCTTGGGATGTTCTCCCAGCTGCTTTCAAGAGAGAGGCTCATGACTCTTTAGCTATTCAGTGAGGTTATTCCTTTCAAATACTGTGGCACTCTTATATCTTTGTACTGATCTAGTTTAAATTACATTTATTTAGCGTATTTTAGAAATTGGGGGATTGATTAAATGATTATTTAAAGATGTTGGAAGGTGTGATGACGTCTGTGAAAATTGTGGAAACTTCTTCCCCTGGCTGCTCGGTTGGATTACCTCTACAGTTTGTAACCCTCTGTAGTTGGTCTCCCAGGTGCACCATGAGGGTTACTCAGTTCTTTCCACCTGATATCTTGGCCACTTTGAGTCCATGGTTAAAAACCACTTTTTGGGTCTGTTTGTCAAGACCGTCAACCGTACTTGTCTTTACTTGGAAACAACAATGGGTTTTGTTCTCTCTGCCTGGTGTTTTGACTCCAAGGAAATGTGACTCTGAAGTTTCCCTTGTGAGTTATGTGCTGATAGGTTACATTAGATTTCTTTGTCGTTTCCAGTTATCCTTTATATTGCTGATATGTCAGAGGCCCCCCTGTACGTCTTATCTTCAGTGTGTTGAAACAGACTACAGACCTATAAAAACTGTGGTTTGCCTTCCTCAGCTGTCAAAAGAAATTGCCCAAGTTTAATTTGGACTAAAAGATGGTATTTGATTGCTAAAGGGCCGTATCTCTTTAACAGGGTATCTTTTGTTATTCATTTTTAAATACTTTCATAGATGAAAGTATTTTGAACAGTAGTAGTGAAGGTCTTTTTCAGGAGTAGTGGTAGGTTGACACTATCTATTCACATTCATGCACAGTGCCTTTTGGAACTAATTGATTTAGGAAATGGTAGTTGGGATTCGGCATAGTGGTCTGTGGCCCCAGAACAAACTGACCCCAAACATGAGAAATTGTGCTTTTAATTACATTTTGCAGGAAATCAGAAAGAATAGTGAAATGGAACTTTAAAAAATTAAGCTTACTTCTTTGGTAATTTACCTGCCTCGCAAACTAAGGTTGATAAAACAAGTAGATTTTACTCTTTAATTAACTTTCACTGTGCTGAGTATACCAAATTTAAAACATTTGCGAGTTATGTTTAAATTAGCTATGTAGGCAATGATCCAAAGTATACCAGATCTCAAACTCAGTTTAGAGTTGGTTTTGGGAAATGACTTAGCAGGGCTAGTTATGTTTGCATTGCTGCTGAATGATTGAGTGAAGGGTGCTCAGAAGTGGTGTACGCTGGATGGAAGGGAGTTAAATCAGGTTACACCAGAAGGAAGGGCGTTCGTCAGGTCACACTGGTGGGAAGGGAGTTAGTTAGGTTACACCAGAGGGAAGGGAGTTCGTCAGGTTACAGCAGAGGGAAGGGAGTTAGTCAGGTTATACCGGAGGGAAGGGAGTTAGTCAGGTTACACTGGTGGGAAGGGAGTTAAATCAGGTTACACCAGAAGGAAGGGCGTTCGTCAGGTCACACTGGTGGGAAGGGAGTTAGTCAGGTCACACTGGTGGGAAGGGAGTTAGTTAGGTTACACCAGAGGGAAGGGAGTTTAGTCAGGTTATACCGGAGGGAAGGGAGTTAGTCAGGTTACACTGGTGGGAAGGGAGTTAGTTAGGTTACACCAGAGGGAAGGGAGTTCCTCAGGTTACAGCAGAGGGAAGGGAGTTCGTCAGGTTATACCAGAGGGAAGGGAGTCAGGTTACAAGGGAGGGAAGGGAGTTAGTGAGGTTGTAGAAACCAGCATGAGTATGAGAACTTTCTTACCCATTTCTAACATTCATTGTCCCACAATGTGAAAAAGTGACCTATTGTCACATCCAACCTTCTATTTGATAAAACCGTAGAGTTGCTGTATGCTGATCAAGTTTTAAAAAAACAAACAAAATATAAAAATAAATCAGTGCAGTATATTTTTATAGTTCTGGTATCTGAACTTTCTTTAAGACCTCACTGGTCCTTCTCTCACAGGTGAGGAAGGGCATTGTATTTCAGTTTTTTCATGCTATCTGTGGCGCGTTTTGTATATTCCACCCTAAATACTCTGACAATAGAGTATTCCCAGAATTCACATTTTAAAATGCCAGTGTGTTTCTTTCTCTTCCTTCTTACTTCATTTTGTTATGCTTAGAATCAGTGTTTATATTTAAAAATGAATAGAAAACAATTTAGTTACTTTTAAAATTTTCAAAACTATTTAAGAAAAGAAAACATAACCTCACTTTTAAATTGCTTCCATAATTGAATGGCATGTTCTATTTATGAAGCATGATTTTATTGCCTCCCAGAGTAGAAAGCAACGTGCTCACAAATACTGAAGTTCTGAAAACTGTAGGGCTCGCACAATATTGTTAGTACTTCTGCCAGTGGAACCAGTGTAGAAGTTAAAAGTAGAGAATGAAGATGTAGAAGTGAATGGCAGAAATCCATTAGTGTGTGAGCCTTAACAATTTTAATATAGGAAGTGTTTTAAAATTCTAAGACTGGAATTTTGTATTGTGCTAGGAGGGAAGTTGAACAAGTTTGCCTTTATTCTTGGTGCTGAGTTAATGTTACATTGGCCTTTAATTATCAGAAAACAAATGATCTTTTCTTCTGCATTAGCTTGGCTATATTTTTGTATTTATTTTTAATATCTTAAGTCTCAAGACTTAGTACACTTTTTTGCGAATGACAAATGTGATTCATTTATTCAGAAATAAATCTGCCTGAGTAGGTTATAATACTTTTATACTGATTGCCTTGGAGTCTGTCACTCCTTTTTCCCAGGTAATACACACCTTGGATCTTCTGGCCGGAGGTGTTAAGGTTGAAAAATAGATGAGCCTTATGTGTACTTTTCCTGCCTCAGGCAGCCTTCTCTGTGAAAATACCCAGCCACGGGTAGAACGTTCCATTGATGGTAAGCAGCTTTTCTGACAGCTTGTTTGTTGTTTTTTTGTTTCCTTTTTTGGGAAGACCAGATGCCAACGGGCACACTTCTTAGCTTCTCAACCCTGCCAGAGCCAAACTTTGTTGTTATTAATACTCCTTTTTGCCCAGCATTGAATTTGTGGATGTGTAGGTGCTTATAGTGATTGAATCTTGCTTTTGATAAACTTAAAAAGACGCCAGAGGATTTCTGA
The DNA here is from genome assembly GCA_030035585.1 of Dugong dugon. NCBI lineage: Eukaryota > Metazoa > Chordata > Mammalia > Sirenia > Dugongidae > Dugong > Dugong dugon. The sequence goes on along the minus strand of CM057462.1, from coordinate 195,686,363 downwards.
AGTAGGGCTGTCTCCGTAGATACTGGGACTCTGTATACATTGGTCTGCGTGCAGTCGGCGTTTGTTATTTTCCTTCTCATTTACCAAAGATCAGACTCAGGAGATAGCTGCGGTTTTTTGTTTGTTTTAAATTTTGGCCATAGTTTGAGTCAAGACACTTTTCCTAGCAAAGACTGATCTGTCAGAATTATTACATGGAAAGGGTATTTTCTGACAGTGTTCTTCAAAACTCAAGAAGAGGAAACTGAAGTTGATTGAAATGTGGGAGCCTGTGACTGTGATGTAGTAGTTTTCTGCTCACTGTTATTTAGACATGTGTTCAGGCTAGAAAATGGTGGCCCTAAATCATAACTGAGGAGAGGCGAGGTTGTTGGTTGTTTTAATTTGGTTTGCTTTTTTTGATTTGTGGGCAAGGAAAGAAACAGGGATAAAGGGCAATCAGTAAAATTGCTTTGTAGGTCTAACTTCCTAAGTGAAAATAAAACACCATTTAGCTCTTTCAAGCTATAGCATTTTTCAGGTTGAGGATTTCAGACCTTGGTTTGATTTTCATGGCAGAAAATGGAATAACTCATTCTATCCTGTTATTAATCGGTTGCTGTTGAGTCGATTCCGACTTTTGTGACCCCGTGTGTTACAGAGTAGAACCACCACCCGTGCAGTTAGCAGCCCATTGCAGGCCATCCTGGGGTGCCACAAACAGTTTGCACTCTACTGTTAACCAAAAGGTGGGCGGGTCAAACTCACCCAGCAGTGCCCTGGAAGAAAGACCTGGCAATCTGCTTCTGTAAGAGTACATCCAAGAAAGCCCTGCAGAGCAGTTCTGTTCTGTATGGAACAGATTTAGATTTACAGAAAATTTGAGTAAATAGTGCAGAGAATTCACGTACACGCCCTGCCCCACCTCACCCCACAGTTCTCCTATTATTTACATCTTACATTTGTGTGGCGGTGGTGTTAGGTGCTGTCTAGTCAGTTCTGGCCCATAGCAAGCCCTCTGCACAACAGAACAGAACACTGCCCGATCCCACACTGTCCTCACAACTGTCGCTGTGCTTGAGCCCATCATCAGAGCCACTGTGCCAGTATGTCTCCTCGAGGGTCTTCCTCTCTTTTGCTGACCCTCTACCTTACCCAAGCACGGTAACTTTCTCCAGGGACTGGTCCTTCCTGATAACATACCCAGAGTACATGAGATGAAGTCTCCTCATCCTCGCTTCTAAGGACCATTCTTACTGTACTTCCAAGATAGATTTGTTTGTTCTTCTGGCATTCCATGGTATATTCAATATTCTTTCCCAACACCGTGATTCAGAGGCACCAGTTCTCCTTCAGTCTTCCTTGTTCATTGTCCAGCATATGAGGCGAGCAAAAATACCATGGCGTGGGTCAGGCGTACCTTAGTCCTCAAAGTGACATCTTTGCTTTTTAACACTTTAAAGAGGTCTTTTGCAGCAGATGTGCCCAATGCAGTACGTCATTTGATTTTTTCGACTGCTGCTTCCATGGGCGTTGATTGTGGATCCAAGTAAAATGAAATCCTTGACAATTTCAGTATTTTCATTGTTTATCATGATGTTGCTTATTGGTCCAGTTGTGAGGATTTTTTTTTTTTTTTTTTTTTAAATGTTGAGCTGTAATCCATACTGAAGGCTGCGGTCTTTGATCTTCATCAGCTAAGTGCCTCAAGTCCTCTTCACTTTCAGCAAGCAAGGTTGTGTCATCTGCATAAAGCAGGTTGTTAGTGAGTCTTCCTCCAGTCCTGATGCCCTGTTCTTCTTCATATAATCCAGCTTCTTGGATTATTTGCTCAGCATACAGATTGAATAAGTATGGTGAAAGGATACAACCCTGACACACACCTTTCCTGATTTTAAACCACGTAGTATCCCCTTGTTCTGTTCGAAGACTGCCTCTTGATCTGTGAACAGGTTCCTTGTGAGCACAGTTCAGTGTTCGGGAATTCTCATTCTTCCCAGTTTTATCCATAATTTGTTATGATCCACACAGTCGAATGCCTTTGCTTTCAGTCAAAATCCATCTGACATCATTAGTATGGTACACTTATTAAAATTAATGAACCAGTATTGATACACTATTATTAACTAAGGTCTATAGTTATTCAGATTTCCTTAGTTTTTACCTGATGTGTTTTTCTACTCTGGATTCCACCCAGCATACTGCGTTACATTTAGCTGTCATGTCTCCTTCGGCTCCTCTCGACTGTGACGGTTTCTAGACTTTCCTTGGTTTTGATGACCTTGGCAGTTTTGATGAGTACTGATCAGGTGTCTTATAGGATGCTGTCTGTTGGAATTTGTTGTGTGTATGTGTTTTTTCCCCATGATTAGACTGGAGTTGTGGGTTTTGGGAAGGAAGGTCACAGGGGTAAAGTGTCGTTTTCATCACTTCAGATCAAGATTCTGTAGTGTCAGTGTGATTTACGACTTAATGTTGACCTTGGTCACCTGACTGAAGTAGTGTTGGTCAGGTTTTTCTACTGTAAAGATTTTCTTCCCTGACCTCTTCCTGTACCGTACCTTTTGGATAGAAGTCACTGTGTGCAGCCCATACTTGAGTGGGGAGTTACGGTCCCCCTCTTCTAGGGTGGAATATCTATGTGATTTATTTGGAATTCATCTACACAAGAGAATTATCTCTTCTCCTTACTTATTGATGTATTCAATCATTAGTTTTTATCAGTACAGACTCGTGTATATTTAGTTTGTACTTTGGATTATAATCTAATACTACTTTATTTTCTTTGCTCTAGTTGTTCCAGTTTGGGCCATCGGGAGCTCTTTCAGTTGGCCTCTGTGCCCTTTAGACGTATGCCTGTCAATATGTGTTTTTTTTGTTGTTTGAGCACTTCCTTTCTTTCTGGCACTCCAAGATGCATCAGGCTCCTCTCGCATATTTCCTGACCCAGTACTAGAAGCAGCCATTTCTCTAAGGGCCCTGGATCCTTTTATTGGAGAGTAGTGTTAGAAACCAAGATCTGGGCTCTAGGTGAAGTGGCTGCTACTAGGGTGTCATTTCTTTTAGGTTCTCTCAGCTGACAGAACAAAGACACTAGGTGGTGCAAATGGTCTGCACTCGACTGTTTACTTAAAGATTGGTGCTTTGAACCCACCCTGCAGTACTGTGGAAGATAGGCCTGGTGATCTGCTTCCCTTAAGATGCAGCCAAGAAAACCCTGTGGAGCAGTTCTACTCTGTAACACGTAGGGTCACCAAGTTAGACTCTACTCAATAGCAACTAACAACAACAACATCCTAACCCTATATACAGATATTTATACGCACATATTCATCTGTATTAAGTTAAACGTGGGTTCCTCCTGATGTCTCCCCCTCTACTCCATTATCCCGTGTATCATTCTAGCCTCCTCCCCTTGTGATTTGTAAATTTCCACTCCAATAGTGAGAAACTTGGCTCCCCTCCTCTGTCATCTGTTTACTTAATTGTTCACTTCCAGTATACATGTATAACAGTATCAGAATTGTTAATCTATACTCTTTGGGGGAACAACTGTATTGACGAGGGCGTTGTACTTATGTGCCGTTCCTTCTGTCTTTAGTTTTACAGACGTGATTCATTTTCAAAGTTACTTAGGTCTGTACCTTCCCCCCACCCCCTTTAGTGACGTTGTTCCACATATTTGTAGTACAGTTAGATTCTCTGGTCATAGTCTCTTCTTTCCTGGGATTCCCCCAGCTTCTTAACTAATTTTTCGTTTTAATTTGCATATACTAAGGTTCACTGTGTTGTAAAGTTCTGTAGGTCTTGACAAATGCATAATGTCATGTATCCACCATTATAGTATCATACAGAACACTTTCATGCTCCAAATATTCCCTTAGCTGCACCTGTTCACCCTTCCTTATGCACAGACCCCTGGCAACCACTGATGTTTTTACTGTTTCTGTAGCTTTGCCTGTTTAAGAAGGCCATTTAATTGGGATCATACAGTATGTAGCCTTTTCAGACTGACTTGTTTGACTTAGCAGTGTGCATCGAAGTTCCTCTGTGTCTTTTTGTGGCTTAATAGATAGCTTATTTCTTCTATAGCTAAATAATATTCCATTGTATAGCTGATCCTTTATTCCTCCTAGGAATGAGGATGCTTAGCAAGGGACAGTAGTTCTCAGCTGTCTCGCAGCTAGGTATGGCCATCACCAGTGGGATGTAAGAGGAGAGATTTGCCAACTTCTATATCACTTCCTTAAAAATAAATTGCTTGTCTTGGACTTTCTCTTTTCCTTCTTCCTGAGGGTCAGCAAAGGGACAGGGTAGAGACTGAACTTTAACAAATGCCCTAAGCTAGGATGTGACAGAGTCCCATGATGGAAGGTTACGGGTCTCTGAATGAACTCATGAGCAGAGCAACTCTGTCAACATCAACCAGCCAGCCAGTTTCACCAGGAGAAAATACATTTCTATTTTCTCTTAAGAAAAAAAAAAAAAATCCATTGTTTGATGTACCACAGTTTGTTTATCCATTCACCTATTGAAGGACATCTTGGTTACTTCCATTTTTTGGCAATTATGAATAAAGTTGCTGTAGATATTCATGTGCAGGTTTTTGTGTAAACATAAAGTTTTCAACTCAGTTGGGTAAATACCTAGAAGCGCAGTTGCTGGATCTTATGGTAAGACTGTGTTCAACTTTGTAAGAAACTGCCAAACTGTCTTCCAATAATGAGTGAGAGTTCCTGTTGCTCCGCATCCTCACTAGCGTTTGATATTGTCAGTGTTTTGGATTTTAGCTACTCTGATAGGTCCCTGGGTGGTGCAAATGGCTAACATACGTGGCAGCTAGCCTAAAGGTTGGCAGTTTAAGTCCACCCAGAGGCACTTTGGAAGAAAGCCCTGGTGATCTTCTGAAAAACCAGTTGTTAAAAACTCTGTGGAGCACAGTTCTACTCTGACACACATAGGGTCGCCAAGAGTTGGAATTCACTTGATGGCAGTTGGTTTTTTTTGGCTTTCTAGGTATTTCATTGTTGTTTTAATTTTCAGTTTCCTAACGATGAAGGTTATTGAGCATCTTTTCATATTCTTATCTGCCATCTATGTATCTTCTTTGGTGAGGTGTCTGATCAGATTTGTTGCCCATTTTTTAACTGAGCTGTTTGTTTTCTTATTATTGAGTTTATGTGTTCTTTTTATATTTTGGATACAAGTCCTTTATGAGATAATGTGTTTTGCAGATATTTTCTCCCAGTCTGTGGCTTTCATTCTCTTAACAGTGTCTTTCAGACATTTTTAATTTCAATAAAGTTCAAGTTGACAGTTTTTTCTTTCATGGATCACGCTTTTGGTGTTGTATCTAAAATCTCCTTGCCAAACCCAAGGTCACGTAGCTTTTCTTCTGTGTTACCTTCTAGAAGTTTTATAGTTCTGCGTTTTTGTAATCCACTCTTTAACATAAATTGGCCCAAACATATTTCCGGGTTGTTTTGTTCTTCATATTTACATATTATGTGTTAGGATGATTACTTTATAGCTTATCAAATTATTGTGTTGTAATTCTCTTGATCAGTCATTCCGTTACTCTTTGTTTTTTTTTTTAAGAACAGAAATTTGGAAACAATCTGAATAATGATAGATATGTTTCTGCCTAACTTTTTCTGTGTTTAGGATTATTTCATTTATTCTTTTAACGAGTACTTGAGAGTCTTCTACATGCCACCCGTGAAAGTTCTTGCCCTCGTAGAGCTCATATTCTGCGGGTTTCCTTTGGATAAGGTCTTGATAATGCTATTGTGAGTTGAAAGAATATGAACTTTCTTTTGACTTCTAGGTACATATTACCAGTGAAATTGCTTCCGAAAAGAATTTTTCTGTTTACAGCCATCATCTCATATTCCAAACGATATAAGCTGACATTAAAATTAGTTGTGATGATTTTTCCCTTTTTAAATTGTTGACCACATTTGCTATCTATTAGAAACGCTCAGACATTTTGGAAACCCTTAGTCACTTTATCTAGTTGTGCTTCTCTCGTCCCACCAATAAATTAGATGTTCTAAGATATAAAATCTAAATTGTTACTATTTCTGAAACTTAATTCCAAAAAGATCCTAATATTTAGTGCTCTAGATGAGTAATTCTTTGCCGACATGTTCAAGCTTCATCTCCTTTGGCTGTGTTCATTGCTTCTGCACATCTGACTCTCATATCTCAAGAGTTTAAGGGCAAATGAGAATATTCGCTGACTTGATTGTTTGCCTGAGTAAGATAGCAAGGAGGCAGAGTTAGATGAAAAGGGGCCAAGAAAAACCAGTCAGATAGTTGAGCTGCAAAATTAGAAAGGACAGATCTTCATATTTAAGCGATAGAGTAGTTTCTTGTTTTTACAGTCCAGTTTCTCAGTCCAGTGTCTGTTACAGCTATACTCAGCTGGCACTGGACCAGTGAAAAGTCAAAGGAAATATCTCTCTTCTGTTGTGCCAGGGGTCTGCTTTTTTCCAACTTGTGACGTCTTCACCTAGTTTCCCAGAAGATGTGTTGTGAGCCGGTAGGGAATTCATTTAAAAAGCTCTTTATAATTGAAGAGATGATAAAGCAGCTATGTTAAATTGAAAAATTATCCATCATACCAGTCACCCCAACCATTCTATTTTTCGTTTTACACATTGTTCCTTTCTTACAGACACAAATACTTTATGTGCTTGTAATCACAGTGAACAATATTTTCGTATTTAAGTTCTTAAAAACCAAAACCAGATAATTTGTTGTCTTTGTTTTTTACATTGAACATACAAACTTTTCTATGTTTCCATATGTTCTTTGTAAATATTATTTAAGAGGTGTATAGTCCATTTGCTTGATGTGTTTCATTGTTTTTAAGGGTGTCCCTAATGTGAGATGGAGCCCTGGTGGCGCAGTGGTTAAGAGCTCGGCTGCTAACCAAAAGGTCCGCAGTCCTGACTCCACTAGCCGCTCCCTGGAAACCCTGTGGGGCAGTTCTCCTCTGTCCTATAGGGTCTCTGTGAGTTAGAATTGACTCGACAGCAACAAGTTTGGTTTTTGGTTAATGTGAGATACTTGGCTGAAAATTCTTTTTCAAATCCTCTGTCAGAAGAAAATGCTTTACAGCCTTGAATGCTTAAAAATCTAGCAAGAGGAATCTAGGCCTCCTGAAAAATCAAATCTGAATTATATTTGTAATGCAGTCTAGTGATATTAATCCAGCTAGGTGACTTCGATTTTTGTCTCTCACAGTATGACTTTAATAATCTTAAGAAAGAGGCTGCTGCTATCTGGCCTAACTTTATAATCATCTGTTGTTGAGGTTCTTAGGTTCTTAACCACACTGTGCTTGAAATATGTGTTCCGTTATTCATTGGAGATTAAGACAAAAAGCCAGAACCATAGCAGAGGTAAAACCAGCTCTAGGCTTAATTTTCTCTTCATTACGTCCATGAGATAGTATCCAAGGCTTAGCTTATTTTTCACGAAGATAGAGAGTTGAAGGAAGAAGCATGGGTTTTATCCTTTAAAAAATGTTATGCTGCAGGTAGGTGCAGAGATTCATCGCTAGGATCTTCACAGCACATTGTCCGTGACAAAGAGAAGTTCTGAGTAATCTTCCAGTTTGTCCGTGACAGAGAGAAGTTCCGAGTAATCTACCAGTGCAGTAGGAGTTTAAGTTTCACTGTTAATGTTTTAATCTGATGATGGACTACTATTTCACATTGTGAGTGAGGATGCTATATAATTTTAAATCAGCTTTGTTGAGGCTTAGTTTACATATAGTCAGAGGCACACATTTTAAGTGTACGGTTTGAGTTCCAACACAAGTATACAGGGGCCCCAGTCAAGATACAGAACACTTGCGTCATTTCAGAAAGCTTCCTCGTGCCTGTTTGTGGTCAGTGCTTACCACCACCCCTCCCCCTCCAGACAGCGACTAATCTGATTTCTACCACTGTAGAATAGTTTTGCCGATTCTGGAACCTCAGGTAGATCAGTCACATTCTTTTTTGTCTGACTTCTGCTCAGTGTGTTTTTGAGATGTTGTGCGTATCAGTGGTTTGTTCCTTTTTATTGCTGAGTAACATTCTCTTGCGTGAATATGCCGCAATTTGTTTATCTCTTCACCTGTTGATATTTGGGCTACTTTCAGTTTTGAACTTTTATGAATAAAGCTGCAACAAACATTTGACTACAGTTGTTTGTGTGGACAAGTTTTCATTTCTTCTGGGTAAATACCTAAGCTTGGAATTGCTGGATCATATAGTAAACGTGGTTGGAAAATACGGCTTTGGTGACAGAAATGATGCTGGAGGTCGCGCGATAGAATTTTGTAAGACCCACGACTTAGTCATTGCAAATACCTTTTTTCAACAACATAAACGGTGACTATGCACATAGACCTTGCTGGATGGAATACACAGGAATCAGATCGACTACATCTGTGGAAAGAGACAATGGAGAAGCTCAGTATCATCAGTCAGAACAAGGCCAGGGGCCAGCTGTGGAGTAGACCATCAACTGCTCATATGCAGGTTCAAGTTGAAGCTGAAGAAAATGAAAATAAGTCCATGAGAACCAAAGTATGACCTTAAGTATATCCCATCTGAATTTAGAGACCATCTCAGGAATAGATTTGACGCACTGAACACTAACGACCAAAGACCAGACAAGTTGTAGGATGACATCGGGGGCATCATACGTGAAGACAGCAAGAGGTCATTAAAAAGACAGGAAAGAAAGAAAAGACCAAGATGGATGTCAGCAGAGACTGAACACAGAGCAGTTAAAGACAATGGAAGAAATGATGAAGTGAAAGAGCCAAACAGAACATTTCAAAGGGCAGCTCGAGAAGATAAAGTATTATAATGACATGTGCAAAGACCTGGAGTTAGAAAACCAAAAGGGAAGAACATGCTTGGCATTTCTCAAGCTGAAAGAACTGAAGAAAAAATTCAAGCCTTGAGTTGCAATATTGAAGGATTCTTTGGACAAAATATTGAATGACACAGGAAACATCGAAAGATGGAAGGAATACACAGAGTCACTGTACCAAAAAGAATTGGTCAACATTCAGCCATTTCAGGAGGTAGCGAATGATGAAGACCTGATGGTATTGAAGGAAGAAGTCCAGATTGTACTTGTTAAAAAACAAGGCTCCAGGAATTGCCGGAATACCAATTGAGATGTTTCAACAAACAAATGCAGTGCTGGAAGTGCTCACTCATCTATGCCAAGAAATTTGGAAGAAGGCTACCTGTTCAGCCGACTGGAAGAGATCCATATTTGTGCCCATCCCAAAGAAAGATGATCTAGCAGAATGTGGAAATTATCGAACAATGTCAATAATATGACATACAAGTAAAATTTTGCTGAAAATCATGGAAAACCAGTTGAGCAGTACATTGACAGGGAACTGCCAGAAATTCAAGCTGGATTCAGAAGAGGACGTGGAATGAGGGTTATCATTGCTGATGTCAGATGGATATTGGCCGAAAGCAGAGAATAGCAGAATGATGGTTTTATTGGACTATGCAATGACATTCAACTATGTGGATCATAACAAATTATGGATAACATTGCCAAGAATGGGAATTCCAGAACACTTAGTTGTGCTCATGAGGAACCTGTACATAGCCCAAGAGACAGTCTTTGAACAGAACAAGGGAATACTCCATGGTTTAAAATTAGGAAAAGGTGTGCATCAGGGTTGTATCCTTTCACCATACTTATTCAGTCTGTATGCTGAGCAAATAATCTGAGAAACTGGACTATGTGAAGAAGAATGTGGCATCGGGATTGGAGGAAGACTCACTAACAACCTGCCATATGCGGATGACACAACCTTGCTTACAGAAAATGAAGAGGACTTGAAGTACTTACTGACAAAGATCAAAGACGGCAGCCTTCAGTATGAATTACAGCTCAATATAAAGAAAACAAAAATCCTCACAACTGGCCCAATAAGCAACATCATGATAAGCGGAGAAAATATTCAGGTTGTCATGGATTTCATTTTACTTGGATCCACAATCAGTGCTCATGGAAGCAGCAGCCAAGAAATCAAATGACATATTGCATTGTGCAAATCTGCTGCAAAAGACCTCTTTAAAGTGTCAAAATGCAAAGGTGCCACTTTGAGGACTAAGGTGCACCAGACCCAAGCCATGGTGTTTTCAGTCACCTCATATGCATGTGAAAGCTGGACAGTGACTAAGGAGGACTGAAGAAGAATTGATGCCTTTGAATTATGGTGTTGGGGAAGAATATCGAAGATACCATGTAATATAATGCTAGAAGAATGAACACATCTGTCATGGAAGAAGTACAGGCAGAATGCTCCTTAGAAGTGAGGATGGCGAGACTTCGTCTCACATACTTTGGGCATGTTGTCAGGAGGGACCAGCCCCTGGTGAAGGACATCATGCTTGGTAAAGTAGAGATCAGTGAAAGAGAGGAAAACCCTCAACGAGGTGAATGGACACAGTGGCTGCAATGATGGGCTCACGCATAGCAATGATTGTGAGGACGGTGCGGGACCGGGCAGTGTTTTCATTCTGCTGTACGTAGGGTTGCTATGAGTCAGAACCGACTCCATAGCACCTGACAACAGCAACAACATAGTGTATGTTTAACATTATAAGAAACTGCCAGATTGATTTCATTTTATGCTCCCATCATCAGTGTGTGAGAATTCAGTTGCTCTACATCCTCATCAACACTTGGTTTTGTCGATCTCTTTTATTAGCTATTCTTGTGGGCATGTAGCCATTGTTTTTTAACCTATAAAGTTGAAAACTGTGTCTCACTGCTTGCAGTTATAGGAATGTATTGCCTGTTTTTTACAGGCTATCTCTGAGGGACTAATTACCCTTTAATTACTTTCTTGCATGTCCATAGGGAATACAAGACAATATTCTGCTTATCGTGTAGGATGGCTCCTTGCTATGGTACATATAGTGATTGGCTTTATCATATTTCCATTTGTACCTAGTTTTCATTGTATTCAGCTCCCTTTACGAGTACCTAGTATCCAGAGCTTTTTTCCTGCTTCTGGGAGTGTTTATATTAGCTTTGCAGTTTTCCCAGCTGGCTAAGTTTGCTTCAGTAGAAGTCTTAAATTAAAGCCACTCCCATTAGTTAGTTAAAGGCCTCTCCCATTGGCCAAATGTTGGTCTGATGTAAGAGTGAAAATAATTTTATTAACATTATTAAGTGTATCCATGCAATGCTGAAGACATAAATTGAGGATCATCTAGTTGTCTAAGGAAACAAGACTTTGGTCTTATTTGTGGATTTTTGGTAATTTTTTTTTAGCCTTCTTCCCCCCAACATTTTATTATGAAAAAATTCAAACGAACGGAAGAGTGGAAAGAATTGTACAGTGAATACCTGTGTGCTCACTACTTGGATTTTACTATTAGTATTATAGAATTAATTAGTTAATTAATACTTTTGCTGCAGTTCCTTCACCACATACCTGTTGGAATTTTTTTCTTTGTATGGTAGTGCTTAAGCCACTGCCTTTTGTTTGTGGAAGATGGGTAGATCCTGCTGGGTCGCAGGTACTGTTGTGTGGTCTAGGGCTTACGGTTCTCTGATGCAGGGGTCTTGTGAAGGCTTATCATCTCCATTATCATTGGTTGAGTGCTCAGTCATTTCTGTTGACAGAATTCCAACTAGCTTATGCTGTAAAGACAAGAAAGGCAAGGGAGATCGGTGGTAGAAAAGGTTTGTGTCATCTGGGAAGCTGAAATACTAGCCCCCTGCTTGCCTGGGTGATACAAGTCCATGACACGAGTAACCCACTGCCATCAAGTCGGTTCCAACCCTCAGCGACCCTGTAGGACAGAGGAGGACTGCCCCATGGGGTTCCCAAGGTTGTAAATCATTCTGGAAGCAGACTGCCACATCTTTCTCCCGCGGAGCGGCGGGTGGGATGGAACCACTGACTTTTTGGTTAGCAGCTGAGCGCTTTAACCACTGCACCATCAGGGTGCCTGTAGCACGAATAGCTTTCGTTTATTGAGGTACCATGTTCTGGATTGTGTGCTAAGTGTTTTCTGTCGTTTCTGTCACCACAGCTCCATCAGCACACAGGAAAGAACTATCAGTGTCACTCTGAGCATAGTGTGGACACTGTTAACCCCGTTTTTGGATGAGGCAGTGGAAGCTTAGTGAGATCGTTTACCTTAGGTCTCATATCTGTTAAGTGGTGCAGCTGGTATTCAAACCCAGCTCTGACTCCAGAGTCTGTACTGCTGAAAGCTGCTTTTATCGCAGAATTTATATTTGCCGTCATTTATGGTGTCAGAATTGTCCATATTATTGGGCCACACCTAATTTGAGCCTGGTATAGTAGCATTCTTGTAGAAAAGATATGATATAAACGTTTTTATGACCACGAAGACCTCTTAATTTTTAAGGAGGGACGACCCTTTCTGCAGTGAGACCTCCTGGGGTTTTTACTGACCTCACTTCATTTTGTGAAGAATGAAGGCATTTCCAGCTTTGTATTGAATTACGGCACATACACTGTTCCTTCTATAGTTGAACCAAATAAATATTAGCAGGTATGTTTAGAATGTGACGCTGATAGTCGTTTCCTGTGTCTGTTTTTTTAAGGAGCGTTTTGCATGATAGGCAGTTCAAAGCTTGGCATCCTCACTAGTAAAGTAGTGAAGCCTAGGCAGGCTTACAGGAGCCCCCACTGTCCTGCTCCCTGGCTGTCCTCTGCATCAGCCTCACTTAAGTTTCTCATTTTCAGAGCTTCTGTCTGTGAGTGACCCTAGGAGCAGTGTATTCTGAGTTGGATAGAGGTGTGCATTTAACACAATAGTTCTTAACCTTTGGAAGATTATATACTCCCTTTTGAAGCTGATGAAAGCTGTGGACCTTATCTTTAGAAAAATAATGCACGTATGTACACATGTACAATTTTATATACAAATTCTGAGGTATTCACTGACCCCCAGACCTATTGTTAGAGTACCCCAGATTAAGAATCCTTCAATTAAAGGAAAAAAAAATTAGGGAGCTGAAAAGCAAGATTTGAGCATCAGTTCTTAAACTTTTTCCATAAGGCGCATCTCGTAAAACTAATTGTACTAACATAACAATCTTGTTTTAGTACCCAGGATGTTTTGTTCAGTTTCTAAAGTGTTAGTTTTTCCCAGTTTCTTAAAAAAAAAAAAAAAAGATATTTGTGAGTAAGCTACATTCCTAGGGATAGATGAAATTGTCTGATATTTCTAACCTTTGTTTCTTCAGCTTTATTTCTTCTACCATCAAAGCATTTTCTTAGAAATACTAATAAGGCCAAAGAATTATATGCAGTTCTTTTCCTGGTCTTAACTATAGGTTTCCATTTCCTCTTTAACCAGTATCTCTTGATAACAAACGTGTACATACACTTCTTTCTTCTTTCTACCTTCTGATGGGAGTGTTCAGGCGTTGTTTTAGGCAAGTTATATGTTTTGTTACATTAATTCTCACAACAACCCTGTTAGGGAGTTATTATTGTCCCCATTCTACATATGAGGAAAGCGAGGCTAAGAAGGGCTAAATAACTTGATTAGAACCAGTTTTGCTGCTAATAGGTAGATCCAGGATTTGAACCCAGATAGATCTGGCTCCAAAGCCCATTTTCTTTCCGTTTTACCCTCTTGCTGTATGATGCGAGAGTTGACCGTGATCACTAGCCTGACCTGATCCAAATTTAAAAAGCCCAATTTCCATCAGTGGAAAGGGCTCTTTATTTTCTCCTACAACTGGCCTATTGTAAGGTTACTGAGTATTTTTGTGTATAGACTTTTAGGTTGTGAAGTGTCAGGAGTGCTGAATTTATTGTCTTGTTTGTTAAGCTGAAAATAAGGAAGGAGGCTAGCTGGGCGATCACCAGCCTGTTGTGTTTACGTAAGTGGATGTTTCAGATACCAGACTCTGACAGAGACAAGTCCAGTGACTGAAAAGTTTATGGAAGGTTTGTTAGTAAACTTCACGTCGTTTTCAGGAAGGAAGAACCCTAATGGTTTGGAACAGGAGTGACAAAGAGATTAAAGAGTAGATAAGCTTTAAATATCACATTGATTAGAGGCCAGGTGTGTGTTTCCTAACTCTTTGGAGACAGCCAGGGAGGGAACTTCTGGGCCAGCGGCCCAGTGGCTGTTGCTGAGACAGCAGGCTGGTCAGCAGTCTGGGAAGGTAGCTGGGTTTGCTGAGTGAGTTTTGTGAGACTCAGCATCTTTCTTGACAAAATTATTGTTCTTCCAAACCTGTGCTATTCCTAGTTTCAGCCTTTTTATACAGTGAAACAGGAAGGAGAATGAGTATGTAGGTTGATTTGCTATGTAACCATAGACATATATTTTCTAGTTTGAGCTAATTAGATCTTTGAGATAGCACAGACCAGGAAAAAAGTAGACAGACTCCTAAGAGAGATGAATTGGAGTGAGTGGGAGAACAAAGGAAGTTGGGTCAGTTAATGAGATTTTAGAGAGGTAATCTCCTTGCCCTTTTAAAACCAAGTGATGTAGGAAACCAGCTATATATGAAAATAAATGCCATTTAACTTTCAGGGCAATGAAACCTGGTGTAAAGTTGAAAATGAAGTTGGCTGATTGGGAGACGTGAGGAGAAATTGGATGTAGGTGTAAAGAAACTACCCGGAGTCGTAGTTTTGAGTCTTTATTTACAAATTGAGGTACTCATGTCGTGAAAAGTTTCTTTTAACAGAATCCCCATGAGGTTTAAAAAGAGCAGAGCACAATGCAGACGGCAGGATTGTCAAAAGCCACTTTGATTGCATTGTATGCATGCTTACTGAGGATAAGGAAATTGGACTGTTGCACTTAAAAAGCTTTATTTCCTCCTCAGCTTCCCCCTCTGTTCCCCATGTGCTTTCCTGGACTGTGTGTGGGATTCCAGTCTAGAGGTAGGGTGGGTCTTCTCACCTGTTTCCATTCTCCCCCATACATTCACAGTTTTCACGTTAGGATCTGTGAAAACGTAAACTTTTCCAGAACCAAATTAATCTTTTGATTTCATGGTTCATGTTGAATGTCACTGGAGTGGGGGCAGGAGGGTGGAAGATACAAGGTGTTTGGACCCTTCTGGTTTATGGGATTGTCTTTTTCCCTTTTTCCCCTTAGGAACGGCGTGAATGTTGAGGGGGCGACACACAAGCAGGTGGTGGACCTGATCCGAGCAGGCGAGAAGGAATTGATCTTGACCGTGTTATCTGTACCTCCTCATGAGGCGGATAACCTAGATCCCAGTGACGACTCGTTGGGACAGTCGTTCTATGATTACACAGAAAAGCAAGCAGTGCCCATATCGGTCCCCACATACAAACATGTGGAGCAGAACGCTGAGAAGTTTGTGGTGAGTGTCAGCCCGACTCAGTCCGCAGACACCGAGCTTTTGTTTGCCCCACCTTGTCGTTCATGATGTATGCGCGAGCCGGAGAATCAAGACCCTACCTTAGGTCCGTTGGTTTGTCAGGAAGATGGGCTCGCATGTCACTGAAAGACGCCGATCTTGATTTACTGGAGGGGGTGGACTGTAGTCATGAAGAGTCCTGTGTTTGCTGAAGTGTAATTCCGTTTTGTTTCCAGAACGGTTTGAAGTTTGCATTCGGGTCTGTTACAAACCAGTGTGAAGGGTTTTTGTTTGTTTATTTTTTGGCGGTGGTTGCCCTATCTCTTTGCTGACAGCAGTCTCTCCCTGTTGACTCTGAAGCTGTAGAGCAACATTCATTAAAGAAGGTGGTGTCTTCTGAAACATTGGGTGACACAGCCTCATCCGTTTCAGAACCTGCGTGTGCCCTACCCTCCTCTCCATGCCATGTTCCGTCTCTCCCTGTTTAGAGCTATCTGTGTGAATGATTAACTCTTGTTCTTCCTCTAGGTCCTAATTATGCTCTGAATGCGGCTCCCATGAGCTGTGTTACACATTTCCAGTATGTTGCTGTTGTAGGTGTGCAAGAAAGCCCATCTTGAGTTCTGGGTTATGTGTGCCAGCCCCTTTCCTGCATACCATTTGTTCTTACAGACCTCATTGCCGCCGATAGCCCAGTCGGCTTAAATGTTCTCTTGTTGCAGTATGCTTTATTTGCCTTTGATTATTTTAGGAGTGTGATATAATGAAAAATGTCCAGTATTCTTTGTAGAAGATGCAGTGGGTTCTATTAGATCTTGGCAGACAGAGTCTGTCATTTAAAGCTGACCTGCTGACTAAAGTTGCAGTCTCTGAAACTGGAATTTGTCCCTTGGATAGGGAAGAGCTACTAGACGTTACGATAAATCTTTTTTAGTGGGGGGAATGAGAAAAGCAAGGAAGCTAGAAAGGTTGTGGAAGGATCAAATAATGTTTGACAGCATCTGTAATTGAGCTAGAGAAGGTAACATGCAGCAGCTTTTACGTCTCCATGGTCTCTGTATTCTGAGAACCATACACACAGAATGTAGAGTTTTATACTGCAGGAGTGCTGTGCTTGGAATCGCAAGGCATGCGAGAGGTTGAAGTCAAGGTCAGGTCCCCAGAGTAGAGCAGACTGGATGTTGAGACCTGTAGGGAATCACCTAAGACCTTGGGAACCTCTGTAGACTTGAGAAAAGGAATGAAACTAAGAATTGTCCTGTTTTGAGCCTAGTTTACCTGCATTGACATTCACCTATTTTAAGTACTTAAGTTTATGAATTTTGACAAAAGTATATAGTCTAATTACCACATCATCACCACAGTCAAGGCACAGCACATTCCCATCACCCCAACAAGTTCCTTTGTGCCCCTTTGCAGTCAGTCCGCTTCCCCTACCACCGTTGTCCCTGGCAACCACGGATCTGCTTTCTGTCCTTGTAGTTTGTTTCTTCTAGAATGTTAAGTAAACGAAATCATACAATATGCGGTCTTTCGGTCTGCCTTCTTTCTCTTAGTCTAATCCGTTTAAGATTGCTCCACCTTGTTGCATGTATCAGTCGTTCCTTTTTAACGGCTGCCTGTGTTCCGTTGTATGCCTTTGTTCGGAGAATTTGTTTACCCATTCGCTTGTGATGCACATTTGGGTTGCTTCCAGTTTTTCACTCTTATGACTAAAGTTGCTGTGAAATGACATTAATGTACAGGTCTTTATGTGGACATACGTTTTCATTTTTCTTGAGTACATATCTAGAAATGGAATTGCAGGGTCGTATGATACTTGTAAGTTTAACCTTGTGGGAAAGTGCCAGGCTGTTTTCCAAGCGGCGGTACCATTGTTACATCCTCATAAGCAGTGGAGCGTTCCAGTTGCTCCACAGTCTCCTCAGCACTTGATATTTTCAGTCTAACTGTAGCTATCCTGGTGGGCGTGTAGTGGGTATTTTGTTGTAATTTGCATTTAGCTAATGAGCTTCTTTTCATGTGCTTAATGGCCATTCATGTATCTTCTTTGGTGAAGTATCTGCTCCACTCTTTTGCCCATTTAAAAAATTGGGTTGTTTATCTGCTTATTTTTTGGTAAGTGTTCTTTATATATTCTAAATATAAGTCTTTTATCAGATAGATGTTTTGCAAATATTTTCTCTCAGTCCTGTGGCTTGTCCTGTCTTTTTTAACAGCGTCTTTCAAAGAACAAGTTTTAAATTTTGATGAAGTTCAGTTTATCAGTTTTTCATTGATGGATAATGCTTTTTGTGTTCTAAGAAGTCTGCTTAACCCAAGGACACCAATTTTTTTCTGTGTTTTCTTGTAGAAACTTTATTGTTTTAACTCTTTTTAAAAATGTATTTATTGAAGTAAGATTGAGATACCATGAAATTCACCAATTTAAAGTGTGCAATCCAGTAGTTTTCGTATATTCACAGAGTTGTGTAACCATCACCAAAAACAATTTTAGAACATTTTCATAAACCCTCTGTCCTCCCCCGCCCTAGGCAATCGCTAATCTGCTTTCTGTCTCTGTAGATTGACAATTCTGGAGGTTTCATAGAAATGAAATTGTATGTGGTCCTTTGTAACTCGCTTCTTTCACTTAGCATAATGTTTTCAAGGTTCATTCCTTTTTTTTTCCAAATTTTTTTTTAATGTGCTTTAGGTGAAAGTTTGCAGAGCAGATTAGTTTATCATTCAAAAATTTATATACAATTTTTTTCATGACATTGGTTGCAATTCCCACAATGTGTCGGCACTCTCCCCCTCTCCACTCCCAGTTCCCCATTCCCATTTGTGCAGTTTTCCTGCCCCTGCCTGCCTTATCATCTTTGCCTTCGGGCAGGGGTCGCCCATTTGGTCTCCCGTACAGGCATAACTCGGAGATATTGCGGGTTTGGTTCCAGACCACTGCAATAAAGCGAGTCACACGAGTTTTTTGGTTTCCCAATATGTGTAAAAATCATGTTTACACTATTCTGTAGTCTATTAAGTGTGCAATAGCATTATGTCTAAAAAAACCATGTATGCACCTTAACTGAAAAGTACTTTATTGCTAAAAAAATGCTAACCATCATCTGAGCCTTCTGCGAGTCCTAATCTTTTTGCTGAGGGAGGATCTGCCTAGAAATTGACGGCTGCTGACTGATCAGGGTGGTGGTTGCTGAAGGTTGGGGTGGCTCTGGCATTTTTTGAAATGAGACAGCAGTGAAGTTTGCCACATCAATTGACTCTTCCTTTCACAAAAGATTTCTCTGTAGCACGCATTGCTGTTTGACAGCCTTTTACCCACAGGAGAACTTCTTTCAAAATTGGAGCCAATCCTCTCAAACCCTGCCACTGCTTTATCAACTGAGTTTCTGTAATATTCTAAATCCTTTGCTGTCATTTCAACAGTGTTCTCAGCATCTTCACCAGGAGTGATTTCCATCTCAAGAAACCACTTCTTTGCTCATCCATAGGAAGCAACTCCTCACCCGTTAAAGTTTTATCATGAGAGTGCAGCAATTCGGTCACATCTTCAGGCTCCACTTCTAGTTCACTTGCATTGCCACCACATCTGCAGATACTTCCTCCACTGAAGTCTTGAACCCCTCAAAGTCATCCATGAGGGCTGGAATCAGCTTCTTCCAGACTCCTGTTGATGTTAATATTTTGACCTCCTCCCATGAATCATGAATGTTCTTAATGGCATCTGGAGTGGTGACTCCTTTCCAGAAGGTTGTCAGTTTACTTTGCCCAGATTCATCAGAGGAATCACTATGTATGGCAACTATAGGTTTACAAAATGTATTTCTTAAATAATAGGACTTCAAAGTCAAAATGACTCCTTGATCCATGAGCTGCAGAGTGAGTGTTGTGTTAGTAGGCATGAAAACAACTGTAATCTCCTTGCACATCTCCCTCAGAGCTCTGGGTGACCACGTGCATTGTCAATGAGCAGTAGTATTTTGAAAGGAATCTTTTTTTTCTGAGCAGTAGGTCTCAACAGTGGGCTTAAAATATTCAGTAAACCATGTTGTAAACCGATGTGCTGTCACCCAGGCTTTGTTGTTCCATTTAAAGAGCACAGGCAGAGTAGATTTAGCGTAGTTCTTAAGGGCCCTAAGATTTTCAGAATGGTAAAGAACCACTGGCTTCAACTTAAGTCACCAGCTGCACTAGTCTCTAACAAGAGAGTCAGTCTGTCCTTTGAAGCCAGGCATTGACTTCTGCTCTCTAGCTAGCAAAGTCCCAGATGGCATCTTCTTTCAATATAAGGCCGTTTCATCTACACTGAAAACCTGTTGTTTAGCGCAGCCCCCTTCATCCATTATCTCAGCTAGATCTCCTGGATAGCTTGTTGCCCCTTCTCCATCAGCACTCGCTGCTTCACCTTGCACTTCCATGTTGTGGAGATGGCTTCTTTCCTTAAACCGCATGAACCCACCTCTGCCAGCGTCACACGTTTCTTCTGCAGCTTCCTCACCTCTCGCAGCCTTCACAGAGTTGAGGAGAGTTAGGGCCTTGCTCTGGATTCGGCTTTGGCTTAAGGGAACGTGGTGGCTGGTTTGATCTTCTATCCAGACCACTGAAACTTCGTCCGTATCAGCAATAAGGCTGTTTCTCTTTCTTATCATTCGTGTGTTCACTGGAGCAGCACTTTCAATTTCCTTCAAGAACTTTTCCTTTGCATTCGCAGCTTGGCTGACTGTTTGGTGCAAGAGGTCTAGATTTTGGCCTGTCTCGGCTTTCAACACGCCTTCCTCACTAAGCTTAATCATTTCTAGCTTCTGATTTAAAGTGAGAGACATGTGACTCTGTGACTCCTCCTTTGACTTGAACACTTAGAAGCCATTGTAGGGTTATTAATTGGCCAAATTTCAACATTGTGTGTCTCAGGGAATAGGGAGGCCTGAGGAGAGATGGAGAGAGATGGGGAATGCTTGTCGGTGGAGCAGTCAGAACACACACAACATTTATTGATTAAGTTTGCTGTCTTATATGGGCGTGGTTTGTGTGCCCCAGAAGCAGTTACAGTAGTAACACCAAAGATCACTGATCACAGATCACACAATAACAGATAAAATAATAATGAAAAAGTTTGAAATATTGTGAGAATTACCAAAATGTGACACAGAGACATGAAGTGAGCACATGCTGTTGGAAAGATGGTGCCAATACCCTTGCTCGACGCAGGGTTGCCACAGACCTTCAGTTTGTAAAGAGCACAGTGTCTGCGAAGTGCAATAAAGGAAAGCACAAAAGAAGTGAGGTATGCCTGTACTTGATTGATCTAAGAAGCATGTTGCTCCCGTGTGTTCTTGTTTGTCTTATAGGCCTTTTCTAATCTTTGTCTGAAAGGTGAACTTCGAGAGTGGCTTTCGTTCTAAGTTAGAAGGGTGTCTGGGGGCCATAGTCTTGGTGGTTCCTCCAGTCTCTGTCAGACCAGTAAGTCTGGTCTTTTTTGTAAATTTGAATTTTGTTCTACGTTTTTCTCCTGCTTTGTCTGGGACCCTCTATTGTGATCTCTGTCAGAGTGGTCAGTGGTTGTAGCCGGGCACCATCTAGTTCGTTTGGGCTCAGGCTGGTGGAGACTGTGGTTCATGTGGTCCGTAAGTCCTTTGGACTAATGTTCTCTTTGTGTCTTTGGTTTTCTTCATTCTCCTTTGCTCAGGACGGGATGGGACCAGTAGATGTATCTTAGATGGCCACTTGCAAGCGTTTAAGACCCCAGACATTACTCACCAGAGTAGGATGTAGAACATTTTCTTTATGAACTGTGTTATGCCAGTTAACCTAGATGTCCCCTGAGACCATGGTCCTCAGCCTCAGCAGCTCAGTCCCCCAAGGTGTTTGGATGTGTCTAGAAAGCTTCTATGACTGTGCTCCCTTTATGCTCTATTATATACATGAATATACATGTGGTACATTCAAATATGCCTGTGAAAATATCCACAGTCTAACGTATCTGTGTACATGGGTATAGTCCTACACACCCTCCTCTCCCTATTTAGCATGCATATCTGCCTGTGTATCTGCTTCTAAGTTATTATTTGTTTTTACTGTTGTGGTAGGGTCGTATATATTGTATTATTTACTGTGGTTGCCTTTTTTTTTTTTTTTTTTCCTTGTGTTCCTCTAAGGATCTTCCTTTGCCTCGGTCAGGTTGTGCTGACTTCCCCTTTATTGTGTATTGCCTTTCCCTTCACAAAAGTTAACACTTGTCTACTATCTAGTTAGTGATTTACCTCCCCCATAACCATCAAAGATTGTTTCTTTCTGTATGTAAACCTTTCCTTGAGTTTTTATAATAGTGGTCTCAGACAGTATTTGTCCTTTTTTGATTGACTTATTTCACTCAGCGTTATGCCCTCCAGGTTCGCGCACGACGTGAGATGTTTTGCGAAGTCATTGTTCTTTATTGTTGCGCAGTATTCTGTAAACCCTGGTGGCACAGTGGTTAAGAGCTATAGCTGCTAACCAAAAGGTCGGCAGTTTGAATCCACCAGGTGCTCCTTGGAAACTCTATAGGGCAGTTCTGCTCTGTACTATAGGGTCCCTGTGAATTGGAATCAACTCAACGGCAGTGGGTGTGGTTTGGGTTTTTACCATAGGTTGTCAATTCATCTGTTGATGGGCACTTAGTTTGTTTCCATCTTTTTGCTATTGTGAATAGTGTTGCAGTAAACATGGCTGTGCATATGTCTACTCGTGTGATGGCTGTTCTCTCTCTAGACTATATGCCTAGGAGTGGGATTGCTGGATCATACGGTATTTTCTGTTTCTAGCTTTTCAAGGAAGCACCGTATCGTTTTCCAAAGTGGTTATACAATTTCACATTCCCACCAGCAGTGCATTAAGAATTCCCATCTCCCCACAACTTGCCAGCATTTATTCTTTTCTGAATTTTACATCAGTGCCATTCTTGCAGGGGTGAGATGATACCTCATCATGGTTTTGTTTTGCATCTCTCTAATGGCCAGTGATTACAGGCTTCTTTTCATGTATTTGTTGGCTGCCTAAATGTCCTCTTTGGTGAAGTGTCTTCATGTCCTTTGCTCATTGTTGTGATTGGGGTGCTTGTGGGGTTTTTTTTGTTGTTGTTGAGTTGTTGAAGTTTTCTGTATATTTTAGAGATTAACCCTTTATCAGATACGTCATTGCCGAATGTTTTTTTCCAGGTCTATATGTTTTCTTTTTACTCTCTTGTATAAGTCTTTTGATGAGCGTAAATTTTAATTTTTAGGAGGTCCTAGTTATCTAGTTTATCTTCTGGAGTTTAAGCATTTTTAGTTAAGCTTGATATTCTATTTTTACCGTAAATTAGGGCCCCTAGCATTGTCCATATGTTTTCTTTCGTGAACTTCATGGTTTTAGGTTTTACATTTAGGTGTTTGATCCATTTTGAGTTAGTTTTTGTGTATGGGGTGAGGTATGGATCCTGTTTCGTTTTTCTGCAAATGGATATCCAGTTTTGCCGGCACCATTTGTTGAAGAGACTGTCTCTTCCCGATTTAATGGGCTTTGACCCTTTGTCACAGATCAGGTGTCCATAGGTGGATGGATTCATTTCTGGGTTCTCAGTCCTGTTCCATTGGTTTATGTGTGTGTCGTTGTACAGTAGCAGGCTGTTTTGACTTCAGTAGCTATATAGTAAGTTCTGAGATTGGGTAGTGTGAGGCCTCCTACTTTGTTCTTCTTTTTCAGTAATGCTTTACTTATCTGGGGGCTCATTCCTTTCCATATAGAGTTGATGATTAGTTTTTCCATCTCGTTAAAGCATGTTGTTGGAGTTTGGATCGGGATCACATCGTCCCTATAGATTGCTTTGGGTAGTATTGACATTTTCACAGTTTTAAGTCTTCCTATCTACGAGCGTGGTAAGTTTTTCCATTTATGAAGCTCTCTTGGTTTCTTGCAGTAGTGTTTTATAATTTTCTTTGTATTTTTTTTTTTTTTTAATTATGCTTTAGGTGAAAGTTTACAGAGCAAATTAGTTTCTCATTAAACAATACACTAATTGTTTTGTGACACTGGTTGCCAACCCCACAATGTGTCAACACTCTCCCCTTCTCTACTCCATGTTCCTTGTTTTCATTCGTCCAGTTTTCCTGTCCCTTCCTGCCTTCTCATCTTTGCTTTTGGGCTAGTGTGCCCATTTAGTCTCATATATGTGAGTAAACTACAAAGCGCTTCCTTCCGTGTGTTATCGTTTGCCCTATTGACCTGTTTGTTCTTTGGCTCAAGTGTGAGCCTTAGGAGTGACTTCAGTACTGAGTTAAAAGGGTGTTCGGGGGCCATATTCTTGGGGTTTCTCCAGTTTCTGTCAGACCAGCAAGTCTGGTCTTTTTTTTTTTTGTGAAGCTGAATTTTGTTCTACATTTTTCTCTCACTCTGTCTGGGACCTTCTGTTGTGATCCCTGTCAGGGCAGTCGGTGGTGGTAGCCAGGCACCATCTAATTGTTTTGGGCTCAGTCTGGCAGAGGTTGTGGTAGTTGTGGTCTATTAGCCCTTTGCACTGATCTTTCCCTTATGTCTTTGGTTTTCTTCATTCTCCTTTGCTCCAGCTGGGATGGGACCAGGAAGTGTATCTTAGATGGCCGCTTGCAGGCTTTTAAGACCCCAGACGCTATTCACCGTAGTCAGATGTAGAACGTTTTCTTTATAAACTATGTTATGCCAATTTAGCTAGATGTCCCCCAAGACCATGGTCCCCAGCTCTTAGCCCAGTAACTCGGTCCTTCAGGGAGTTTGAATGTATCTGTGAAGCTTCTGTGACTTTGCCTTGGTCAAGTTGTGCTGACTTCCCCAGCATTGTGTACTGCCTTACCCTTCACCATAGTTACCACTTACCTATCCAGTTAGTTTTCCCTCTTTATCCCTCCCCTCCCTCATAACCAACAAAGATCGTTTCTTTCTGTGTATAAACTTTTTCTTGAGTTTTTGTGATAGTGGTCTCATATAGTATTTCTCCTTTTGTGATTGACTTACTTCACTCAGCATAATGCCCTCCAGATTCATCCATGTTGTGAGGTGTTTTGAAGATTCATCATTGTTCTTTATCATTGCATGGTATTCTGTTGTGTGTATGTACCATAGTTTGTTTATCCATTCATCTCTTGATGGGCATTTGGGTTGTTTTCCATCTTTTTGCTATTGTGAATAATATTGCAGTGAACGTGGGTGTGCATATGTCTATTCATGGGACGGCTCTTATTTCTCTAGGCTATATTCCTAGGAGAGGATTGCTGGATCACATGGTGTTTCTATTTCTAGCTTTTTAAGGAAGCACCATATCATTTTCCAAAATGGTTGTACCGTTTTACATTCCCACCAGTAGTGCATAAGAGTTCCACTCTCCCTGCAACCTCTCCAGCATTTGTGATTTTCTTTTTTTTTTTTTTTAATTAGTGCCAGTAATGTCGGAGGTGAGATGGTATCTCGTTGTAGTTCTGATTTGCATTTCTGTAATGTCTAGTGATCACAAGCATTTCCAAATGTATTTGTTAGCCGCCTGAATGTCTTCTTTGGTGAAGTGTCTTTTCATATCTTTTGCCCATTTTTTAATTGGATTATTTGTCTTTTTGTTGTAGAGATATGTTGGATTTTCCGATAGATTTTAGAGATTAGACCTTTGTCAAATATGTCATAGACAAAAATTTTCTCCTAGTCATAGATTGTCTTCTTACTCTTTTGGTGAGGTCTTTTGATGAGTGTAAGTGTTTAATTTTTAGAAGATCCCAATTATCTAGATTATCTTCTGGTGTTTGTGTATTGTTTGTATCCGATTTATGCTGTATATTAGTGCCCCTAGCGTTGAGCGTAGTTTTTCTTCCGTGATCTTTATAGTTTTTGTTTTATATTTAAGTCTTTGATCCATTTGAATTAGTTTTTTGTATGGTGCGAGGTATGGGTCCTGTTTCATTTTTGTACAGATGGTCGTCTGGTTTTGCCAGCACCATTTGTTAAAAAGACTGTCTTTTCCCCCATTTAATGGATTTTGGGGCTTCATCAAAGAGCAGGTGGCCATAGATAGATGGATTTACATCTGGGTTCTCAGTTCTGTTCCATTGGTCAGTGTGTCTGTGGTTGTACCAGTACCAGGCTGTTTTGACTACCGTAGCTGTATAGTAGGTTCTGAGGTCAGGTAGTGCAAGGCTTCTTACTTTGTTCTTCTTCAGTAATACTTTACTTACCAGGGCCTCTTTCCTCTCCATGTAAAGTTAATGATTAGTTTTTCCATCTCTTTAAAGAATGCTGTTGGTATTGGATCAGGATTGCATTGTATTTGTAGATTGCTTTGTATAGACATGACGTTTTCACACCGTTGAGTCTACTTATCCATGAGCATGGTATGTTTTTCCATTTATGTAGGTCTGTTGGTTTCTTGCAACATTATTTTGTTGTTTCTTTGTATAAGTCTTTTAAACGTCCCTAGTTAGGTTTATTCCTAAGTATGTTATCTTTTTAGGGGTTATCATAAATGGTATTGTTTTCGCTTTTGGAGTTTTGTTTGTTAGTGTAGAGGAATCTGACTGATTTTTGTACGTTGATCTTGTATCCTGCCACTTTACTGAATCCTTCTGTTATTTCTAGTAGCTTTCTTGTGGGTCATCTAGGATTTTCTATGTATAGGATCATATCATCTGCGCATAGGGGGACAGTTGTACTTCTTTTTTACCAATTTAGATACCTTTTATTTCCCTTTCTTGACTTATTCCTCTAGCTAGGACTCACAGTACAGTGTTGAATAAGAGTGGTGATAAAGAGCATCCTTGTCTGGTTCCCATTCTCAGGTGGAATGCTTTCAGTCTTTCCCCATTGGGAATAACGTTGGCTGTTGGTTTTGTGTGTATGCCCTTAATGATGTTGAGGAATTTTCCTTCTATTCCTATTTTGATGAGAATTTTTAATCAGGAATGAGTGTTGGAGTTTATCAGATGCCTTTTCTGCATCGTTTGAGATGAGCATGTGATTCTTTTCCTTTGTTTTATTTATGTGGTGGATTACCTTGATGGATTTTCTAATATTAAACCATCTTTGTATACCTGGTATGCATCCGACCTGGTCATGATGTATTATTTTTTTGATACTCTTTCGAATTCTGTGGGCTAGAATTTTGTTGAGAATTTTTGCATGTGTATTCATTAGGGATATTAGTCTGTAATTTTCTTTTTTTGTGGTGTCTTTGCCTGGCTTTGGTATCAGGGTTATGCTGGCTTCATAGAATGAATTCGGGAGTATTCCTTCCTTTTCTATATACTCTGAAATAGTTTGAGTAGTATTGGTGTGAGCTCTTCTCTGAATGTTTGGTAGAATTCTCCCGTGAAGCCTTCCAGGCCAGGATTTTTGTTGTTGTTGTTGTTGTTGTTAGTTTTTTTTTTAAATGACCTCTTCAGTTTCTTCTTTTGAGTTTATTCCGATTTTCTGCCTCAGTTTGTATTAATTTGGGTAGGTAGTGTGTTTTTAGGAATTTGTCCTTTTCCTCTAGGGTTTCAAATTTGTTGGAGTATAATTTTTCATACTATTCTGTTATCCTTTTTATTTCAGTTGATTCTGTTGTGATGTTGCCCATCTCATTTCTTATTTGGGTTATTTGCATCTTCTTTTTTTCTTCTATCAGTTTGGCCAGTGGTTAGTCGGTTGTATTGATCCTTTCAAAGAACCAGCTTCTAGTCTTGTTTGAGTTGGTTTTCTGTTTCATTTATTTCTGCTCTAATCTTTATTATTTCCTTTCTTCTGGAGGCTGTGTGGATTTCTTTTGCTGTTCTTTTTCTGTTTCTTCTGGTTGTTGGGTTAAGGTATTGATTTTGGCCTTTTCTTCTTTCTTTATATGTGTGTTTATTGCTATAAGCTGGCCACTGAGCACTGCTTTTGCTCTGTTCCAAAGGTTTGGGTATGTTGTATTTTCATTCTTTTTGATTCTAGGGATTTTTTAATTTCATCTTTAATTTCTGCTATTACCCAGTGGTTTTTAAGCATGATGTCGTTTAGTTGCTAAGTATTTGATTTTTTTTCCTTGTTCTTCCTGTTATTGATTTCTGATTTTATAGTGGAGTGTTCTGAGAAGATGCTTTGTATTATTTTGATATTTTTGAATTTATTGAGGCTTGCTTTGTGGCCTACAGTATGGTCTATTCTAGAGCATGATGCATGTGTGCTGGAGAAGAATGTGTACTGTGCTCTTGTTGGATAGAGTGCTCTGTATGTGTCTGTGAGAGCAAGTTGATTGATTGTTATTTAGATCTTCTGTATCTTTGTTGAATTTCTTACTAGTTGTTCTGTCCATCGTTGAAAGTGGTGTGTTGAAGTCTCCTGCTATTACTGTAGAACTGTTTCTCTTTTCAGTTTTGTTAGGGTTTGTTTTACATACTTTGGAGCTCTGTCGTTGGGTGCATAGATTTTATTATGGTTATGCCTCTTGGTGGATTGGTCCCATAATCATTATATAATGTCCTTCCTTGTCTCTTATGATGGAGTTTGATTTAAAGTCTATTTTATCGGAGGTTAATATTGCCACTCCTGTTCTTTTTTGGTTACTATTTGCTTAATATATTTTTCCCATCCTTTGATTTTTAACCTCTTTATGTCTTTGTGTCTAAGGTGTGTCTCTCGTAGGCAGTATATTGGTGGATCATGTTTTTTTTTTCCCCCATTCTGCCACTCTCTGTCTCTTGTCTGGTGCGTTTAACCTGTTTACATGCGGTGTGATTATCGATAGATGTGTATCTACTGCTGTCATTTCATTATGCTTTTTTATATAGCGTTGATAGTTTCTTTGTTCCACTTAATTTTATGTGCTGAGTTCTTTTTGTTCATGGACTGTCTTTTCATTTCCTTCATTTTTGTTGATTTTGTGTTTACTGAGTCTTTTTTATTTTTATCTTTTTGTTGGTGGGTAGGTTTGTTAATTTTCTTTGTGGTTACTGTGAGGTTTATCATCCAATGTTTAAAACAGTTTGTTATTTTTAGAAATCGCCTTGACTTCCTCTCCATATGGAAGTTCTGTAACTACACTACTCATTCCCCCTTTTGGTTTTGAAATTGTCGTTGATTTCATATTGACATCTCTGGTTTCCTGTTTTTGGTTCTGTAGCTTTATTTTACTTTTGAGATTTCTATCTGGGTTGGCATCTTGGTGATGCTGTCATGTGGCTTGCTCTCGGGTTATCAACTGCTGTTGGTTCTCTGTCTGAAGGACGCCTTTTAATATTTCTTGTAAGAATGGTCTGGTTTTTACAAATTCCCTTAATTTCTTTTTATCTGGGAATGGCCTAATTTTGCCATCGTATTTGAGAGACAGTTTTGCAGAGTATATGATTCTTGGTTGGCAGTTCTGTTCTTTCAGGGTTTTATGTATGCTGTCCCATTGCCGCCTTGCCTGCATGGTATCTGCTGAGAAATCAGAGTTTAGTCTTATTGGAATCCCTTTTTAGGTGATGTTTCGTTTTTTCTGAACTGCTCTCAGAATTCTTCGTCTTTGGATTTGGAAAGTTTGATTATGATATGTCTTGGTTTCTTTCTTTTGGGATCTATCCTGTATTTGGGGTTTGTTGAGCTTCTTGGATGAAAATCTTCTTGTCTTCCATGATACTGGGGAAGTTTTCTTCCAGCAGATCTTCAGAAATTCTGTCCGTGGTGTTTTTTGTTTCCTCCTATTCTGGGATTCCCATTGTGCATAAATTATTCCTTTTCGTAGTGTCCCACGTAACTCAGGCTTTCTTCATTTTTTTCATTCTTTTTTTCTGATTGTTCTTCAAACAAAATGGTATCAAAGTATTTGTTCTCTATTTTGCTAATACTTATTTCAGTTGTACTACTTTGTCCTTCCATCAAGTTATCTGTTCCTGATGTTTTATTGTTAATTTTCTAGATTTCTAGTTGCTGTTTTTGTATGATTTCTAATTGTCTATTTAATTTGTCATTTTGTTCTTATATTGTTTTCCTGAAATCTTCTAGGGTTTTGTCTGTGTTTTCCTTGATCTCTTTAAGGACCCTGTATATAAACCTTTTTTTTTTTTTTGCTCATCTTGTTCTTCTTCTTTTTTTAATTTAGATGATGGTTTACAGAGCAAACTAGTTTCTCATTAAACAATTAATACACTTATTGTTTTGTAACATTGATTGCCAACCCCACAACATGTCAGCGCTCTCCCCTTCTTGCGCTTGCGTTCCCCATTACCAGCTTTCCTGTCTCCTCCTTCCTTCTCATCCTTGCCTCTGGGCCTGTGTGCCCGTTTAATCTTGTTTTGCTTTATGGGCCTGTTTAATCTCTGACTGAAGGGTGAACCTCAGGAATGACTTCATTGCTGAGCTATAAGCGTGTCCAGGGGCCATACTCCTGGGGTTTTTCCAGTCTCTGTCAGACCTGTAAGTCTAGTCTTTTTTGTGTGTGTGAGTTAGAAATTTTTTCTACATTTTTCTCCAGCTCCTTCCGGGACCCTCTATTGTGATCCCTGTCAGAGCAGTTGGTGGTGGTAGCTGGGCAGCATCGAGTTGTGCTGGTCTCAGTCTGGTGGAGGCTGTGGTAGTTGTGGTCCATTAGTCCTTTGGACTAATCCTTCCCTTTTGTCTTTGGTTTTCTTCCTTCTCCCTTGCTCCAGATGGCGTGAGACCAGTGCATTATCTTAGATGGCTGCTCACAAGCTTTTAATACCCTAGATGCTACTCACCAAAGTAAAATGTAGAACGTTTCTTTATAGCCTATGTTATGCCAGTTAAGCTAGCTGTCCCCTGAGACCATGGTTCTCACAGCCCTTAGCCCAGTAATTTGGTCCCTCAGGAAGTTTGGATGTGTCTATGAAGCTTCCATGACTTTGCCTTGTACTAGTTGTGTGCTGTCTTACCCCAGTATTGTGTACTGTCTTACCCTTCATCAAAGTTACCACTTAATCTATTGCCTATTTAGTGTTTTTCCCTCCCACCCCTCCCTTCCCTCATAACCAACAAAGATAGTTTCTTTCTGTGTGTAAACCTTTTCATGAGTTTTTATAGTAGTGGTCTCATACAGTATTTGTCCTTTTGTGATTGACTTATTTCACTCAGCACAGTGCCCTCCAGATTCATCCATGTTGTGAGATGCTTTGCAGATTCATCATTGTTCTTTATCGTTGTGTAGTATTCCATTGTGTGTATGTAGCATAGTTTATCCATTCACCTGTTGATGAACACCTAGATTGTTTCCATCTTTTTGCTATTGTGAATAATGCTGCAGTGAACATGGGTGTGGATACATCTATGTGCATGATGGCTCTTCTCTAGGATGTATTCCTATGAGTGGGATTGCTGAATCATATGGTATTTCTATTTCTAGCTTTTTAAGGAAGTGCCATATCGTTTTCCAAAATGGTTGTACCATTTTGCATTCCCACCGACAGTGCATAAGAGTTCCAGTCTCCGTGCAAGCTCTCCAGCATCTGTTATTTTCTGCTTTATTATTCATTCCAGTGTGTCAGGGTGACATGGTATCTTGTTGTGGTTTTGATTTACATTTTACTAACGGATAGTGACCTCGAGCATTTCCTCATGTATCTGTTAGCCCCTTGAATGTCTTCTTTGGTGAAGTGTCTGTTCGTATCCTTTGCCCATTTTTTAATTAGATTATTTGTCTTTTTGTTGTAGAAGTGTTAGATTTTCCTGTAGGTTTTAGAGATTAGACCTTTGTTGGATTTGTCGTAGTCAAAAAGTTTTTCCCAGTCTGTAGGGTCTCTTTTTACCCTTTGGTGAAGTCTTTTGATGAGCATAAGTGTTTAATTTTTAGAAGATCCCAGTTATCTAGCTTGTCTTCTGGTGTTTGTGTATTGTTAGTTATGGTTTGTATCCTATTAATGTCATATATTAGGGCCTCTAGAGTTGAGCCTCTTTTCTTCTATGATCTTTATAGTTTTTGGTTTTATATTTAGGTCTTTGGTCTATTTTGAATTAGTTTTTGTGTATAGTGTGAAGTATGAGTCCTATTTCATTTTTTTACAGATGGGTATCCAGTTTTGCCAACACCATTTGTTAAAAAGACCGTCTTTTTCCCATTTGCTGGACTTTGGGTCTTTGTCAAAGATCAGGTGACCAACCATAGGTGGATGGATTTACATTTGGGTTCTCAGTTCTGTTCCACTGGTCAATGTGTCTGTCGTTGTACCAGTACCAGGCTGTTTCGACTATCGTAGCTGTATAGTAGGTTCTGAGATCAGGTAGTGTGAGTCTTCCTACTTTATTCTTCTTCTTCAATAAGGCTTTATTTATCCAGGACCTCTTTCCTTTCCATATAAAGTTAATAATTATTTTTCCATCTCTTTAAAGAATGCTTTGGTATTTGGATCAGGATTGCATTGTATTTTTAGATTACTTTGGGTAGAATTGATATTTTCACAATGCTGTGTTTACCTATCCATGAGCATGGTATGTTTTTCCATTTATGTAGGTCACTTTTGGTTTCTTGCAGGAGTGTTTTGTGGTTTTCTTTGCATAGGACCCTGGTTAGATTTATTCCTAAGTATTTTATTTTGTTAGGGGCTGTTATAAATGGTATTGTTCTCCTGATTTCCTTTTCGTAGTTATCTTTATTGGTGTATGGGAATCCAACTGATTTTTGTATGTTTATCTTGTATCGTGCTACTCTGCTGAATCTTTCTATTAGTTCCAGTAGTTTTCTCATGGAGGTTTTTTTTTTGTTCTCTACGTGCCATATCACATCATCCACAAATAGGGACAGTTTTACTTCTTCGTTACCAATTTGGATGCCGTTTATTTCTTTTTCTTGCCTTACTGCTCTAGCTAGGACTTCCAGCACAATGTTAAATAGGAATGGTGATAAAGGACATCCTGGTCTTGTTCTTGTTCTCAAGGGAAATGTTTTCAGCTTCTCTCCATTAAGAATGATGTTGACTGTTTTGTATAGATGCCTTTATTGTGTGAGGACTTTCTCTTCTATACCTATTTTATTGAGAGTTTTTGTCAGGAATGGGTGTTGGACTTTATTGAATGCCTTTTCTGCATTGATTGAGATGATCATGTGATTGTTTTATTTATGTAGTGGATTATGTTGATTGATTTTCTAATGTTGAACCATCTCTGCATACCTGGTATGAATCCTACTTGGTTGTGGTGTATTATTTTTTTTGATATGATACTGAATTCTATTGGCTAGAATTTTCTTGAGAATTTTTGCATCTATATTCCTGAGAGATACTGGTCTGTAATTTTCTTTTTTTGTGGTGTCTTTGCCTGGTTTTAGTATCAGGGTTATGCAGGCTTCATAGAATGAATTCAGAAGCATCCCTTCCATTTCTGTGTTCTGAGATAGTTTGAATAGTACTGATGTAAGCTCTCCTCTGAATGTTTGGTAGAATTCTCCAGTGAAGCTATCTGGGCCAGGGCTTTTTGTTGTTGTTGTTGTTTGTTTTATTGCCTTTTCAATCTCTTCTCTTGTTATGGGTCTGTTCAGATTTTCAACTTCAGTTTGTGTTGGTTTGGGTAGGTAGTGTGTTTCTAGAAATGTGTCCATTTCCTCTAGTTTTTCAAATTTGTTGGAGTATAGTTTTTCATAGTACTCTGTTATGATCCTTTTTATTTTAGTTGGGTCTGTTGTAATGTCCCCATTTCATTTCTTGTTTGGGTTATTTGCATCCTCTCCTGTTTTTCTTTTGTCAAGTTGGCTAGTGGTTTGTCGATATTGTTGATCATTTCAAAGAACCAACTTTTGGTTTTGATTCTTTCTATTGTTTTTCTGTTCGCTATTTCATTTATTTCTGCTCTGATCTTTATTATTTCCTTTCTTTTGGTGACTGTAGGCTTCTTTTGCTGTTCTCTTTCTATTTGAGTTGTGTAGCTAATGTTTTGCATTTGTCCCTTTCTTCTTATGTGCTTCTATTGCTATAAATTGACCTCTGAGCACTGCCTTTGCTGTGTCCCAGAGGTTTTGGTATGATATGTTTTCGTTCTTGTCTGATTCTAGGAATTTTTTTATTCCATCTTTGATTTCTTCTATTACTCAGTGGTTTTTAAGTAGCACGCTATTTGTTTTCCACGTCTTTTATTTTTTTCCTTGCTCTTCCTGTTATTTATCTCTACTTTGATGAAGTTGTGATCAGAGAAGATGCTTGTATTATCTCAGTGTTTTGGTTTTTGTTGAGGATTGTTTTGTGGCCTAAGATGTGGTCTGTTCTAGAGAACGTTTCATGTGCGTTGGAAAAGAATGTGTACTTTGCTGCAGTTCTTCTATATATGTCTGTGAGTCAGGTTGGTTGATTGTGGCCTTTAGATCTTCTGTATCTTTGTTGAGTTTCTTTCTGGTTGTTCTGTCCCTTACCAAGAATGATGTGTTGAAGTCTCCTACTGTTATTGTGGGACTGTCAGTTTGTCTTTTCAGTGCTGTTAGCGTTTGTTTTATATATTTTGGAGCCTTGTCATTGGGTGTGTAGATATTTATTATGGTTATGTCTTCATGGTGGCTTGTCCCTTTAATCATTGTATAATGCCCTTCTTTGTCTTTTATAGTAGATTTTGTTTTAAAGTCTGTTTTATCTGAAATTAGTATTGCCA
This sequence comes from Dugong dugon, assembly GCA_030035585.1. NCBI lineage: Eukaryota > Metazoa > Chordata > Mammalia > Sirenia > Dugongidae > Dugong > Dugong dugon. The sequence goes on along the minus strand of CM057462.1, from coordinate 195,652,454 downwards.
CTCCACTCTTTTTTGGTAGCTGTTTGCTTGGTATATTTTTTTCCATCCTTTGATTTTAAATAAATTTTTGTCTTTGTTTCTGAGATGTGTCTCTTGTAGACAGCATATTGATGGGTCTTTTTTTAAAATATATATCTGTCATTCTCTGTCTCTTTATAGGTACATTTAAGCCATTTATGTTCAGTGTGATTCTTGCTAGGTGTGAGTATTGCTGTGAATTTGTAGTGCTTTTTTTTGTGATGCTGACATTTTCTTTGTTCCTCTCACTCTTCTATGCTGAATTCCTTTTGTTTGTGGATTTTTCCCATTTCTTTCATTTTTGTAGATTTTGTGTTTACTGAGACTTTATGTTTTCTTTATTTTGTTGAGTAGGTTTGTTAGCTTTCTTTGTGGTTACCTTGAAATTTACCCCTATCTTCCTAAGTTTAAAGCAGTCGTTTATTACTTGATAATGCCTTGACTTCCTCTCCATTTGAAAGTTATATACCTACACTGTTTATTCCCTGTTTAATTCTTCTGATGTTGTTGTCATTTACAGATTGATGTCACTAGTTCCCTGTTGTAAATGTTTTAGTTTTGTTTTATCCTTGAGAGTTCATTGTCTGATTTGGTATCTGGCTGATGCTGTTTTATGTGCTAGATTTAGGTTGTTGTCTAATGTTGGTTCTCTAATCAAAGGACTCCTTTTAGTAATTTTTGTAAGTTTGAGTTGGTTTTTACGTATTCTTTTAATTTCTGATTATCTGGAAGTGTCCTAATTTCGCCATCATATTTGAGCAAGAGTTTTGCAGGACGTATTATTCTTGCTTGGCAGTTTTTGTTTCTTTCAAGATTTTACATATGTCACCCCATTGCATTCTTGTTTGCATGCTTTCTGCCGAGTAATCAGAGCTTAGTCTTACTGTTTCCCCTTTGTATGTGAGTTTTTATTTTTCTCAAGCTGCTCTCAGGGTTCTTTCTTTGTCTTTGGTTTTAGCACGTGTGATTATGATATGTCTTGCTGTTTTTCTTTTGGGGTCTTTCATATATGAGATTTGTTGAGCTTCTTGGATAGTTGGCTTTTCGTCTTTCGTGATACTAGGGAAGTTTTCTGTCAGCAAATCTTCAATGATCCTCTTTGTGTTTTCCGTTTTCTCCCTCTATTCTGGAGCTCCGATCACACGTAAATTTTTGCTTTTGATTGTATCCAACTTTGTTCTCAGGGTTTCTTCATTTTTCTTCATGCTTTTCTCTGATTTTTTCCTCAAAGTGGTAACCAAGGATTTGTCTTCGATTTCGCTGATCCTGTCTTCCGTTTCAGATTTTTTTCCTAAATCCTTTTATTGCACTGTCTGTTTTTGAAATCTTGTTGTGTACCTTTTGAATTTCTAATTGCTTTGTTTGTATGATTTTCAGTTGTTTGTTTATTTTGACGTTTTGTTCTGTATTGTTTTCCTGATTTTTTCCATCATTTTTCTGCCTTTTCCATGATTTTGTCTTATTTTTTCCTTATTTTTGTCTGCATTTTCCTTAATCTGTTGGAGAACCCTGAATGTTAGACTTATGAATTCTCTATCAGGTAGTTCCAGTGCCTTTTTGCTAGCGGGAAGGCATCTGGTGTTCTATTTTGGTCGCTTTCTGGGGCCCTCCTCTCCTGCTTTTTTTATACATTTTGATATTGTTTATTGTCTCCAGAACATCCAGGAATTATTTTCTTTGTTGAGTGATTGTAGCTTTGATTGTTTCATACTGCTTTTTAATTTTATGTGGTTATATCTGGGCAGGCGGGCTTGTCATGTTTTATTATTTGCTCGCCTCTGGGCACGATTCTTCTCACCACCTTGTCCAGGTGAGCAGGGCTGGTCACTCAGCTGTGGTGCAGCAGGGCAGGTCCAGTGGGGGTGGAGGGATGGGGATGTGTAGTTTGTGGCACAAACTGTAGGTGATGGGGCAGGGCTGGTGGGCAGTGCAGGGCAGGGTCCAGGGGACCACTTTGGTACCACTTGGGGGCGTGACACTTGGTGCACGGTGCATATAGGCAGGAGGCAAAGGAGTGGATGTGATGTGCAGAGCTAAGTGGGTGGGTGAAAGAAGAGAAAGAAGACAGAGAAACAAAGGCAAAAAAGTGTAAAAAAGCAAAAAATGAAGTAAAAAATAAATAAATAAGAAACACTAAATAAATTGATGATGTGGTAGAATTCAGCAGGTGGGGGTAGGACAGACCCAGTGAGGCCGTGTGCTGATTGCTCTCTAGCTGAGCGGTGTAGCTCAGCCTGTCGAGAAGTGGCGTGGGTGGTGCATGAGGCTAGGTGGGCTAGAGAAAGGAAAGGAAAGAGAGGAAAGAGAAGAAACCAACAATCAAACAAACGTAAATAAAAATAAAAACAACAACAACATAAATTTAGTGATGTGGGTGCTGGCCATTGGGGCAGTGTGGAATTGGGGTGGCAGTGAGCTGATGCCTGTCTCGCTGGGTGGCACGGCACAGCCTGCCAGGAAGGGGTGGTGGCAGCACAGGGCCTAGATGTGAGGCAGAAAGAAAAGGAGAAGGGTGAAGAGAAAACGAAAACGTGGCACTGAGGGAGCTGGCCTGTGGTGGTGGTACAGACCTGGGAATGCTGTGTGCCAGAGGCTCTCCAGCTGAGTGATATAGCTCAACACACCAAGAAGTCGGGGGCAGTGCCCAGGGCTAGGTGGATGGGTGGAAAGGAAGGAAGGAAGGGAGAGAGAGAAGGAACAGTAATTAAAAAAAAGAAACAAAACAAAAAAGTAAAATGGTGCTGAAGTAGCTGGTTAGTGATGGTTGTGCAGACCCAGGGAGGCCGAGCGCAGTGACTCTCCAGCTGAGCTGTGCAGCACGGCCTGTCCAGAAAGGATGGGGGCAGTACACAGGGCTCAGTGGGTGGGAGGAAGAAAAGGAAGGAAAGGAGAGAGAGTGAGAGAAGAAACAGGAAAAAAAAGAAGAAAAGAAAAAAAAAGAACAAAGCAAACAAAACAAGAAATCATAACTTGTCAAGAAGGGGAGGGGGTGGCACACAGGGTAGCTGGGCGGGAGAAAGGAAAGGAAGGAAGGGAAAGAGAGAGAGAAACAACAACAGAAAAGCACCCCCCCCCCCAAAAAAAAACCCCACTATCAAGAAACAAACAAACAAAAAACACAAACCCAAAAAACAAACAAAAATACAAACCAAACAAACAAATGGTGCTGAAGGGGCCGGCTGGTGGGGGCGAGGTGGACCTCCACTCCGTAGCTCTCCATATTCTCTGTTCTCTGTTAGTTTCTTATTCCATTCAGTGCTGGACCAAATTCTTTATTCCTTCATTTGGTACTTAGGGTTCCAGGATTGACATTTGTGTCCATTTTACTTGGTTGTTTGGGTCTTCGCTGCAGAGGGATGGCGTGGTGCTTCCGTCTGTAATGCCATGTTGGCTGTGCCTCCCTATGTAAGTCTTTTGGATTCCTTATCAGGCAGTTCCATTACCATCTCTTCCTCGGGAAGATTTTCTGCTCCTTTATTTTGGTCCCTTGTTTGAGCCATCTGTGTTGTTTCTTTATATGACTTGATATTGCCTGCCATCTCGGAGGCATTAAAGTGTTGTCTTATTTATTTATATTTTGTTTTGTATTGATTTATCAGTGCGGACAGGTCAGGTGTGCTTCCATGATGGCTTGTCTGGCAGCACAGTGGCATTCACTTCTTGCCCCCAGTTGGATGGGGCACCTGTGGGCAGGGCAACCCCTTGTCACTGTTCACTGTACGTGTGAGACAGCTGAGGGCGTACTGGGCGCATACTACCCAGCATTATGGGAATGCTCACAGTTGCTCACCAGGTGGGCAGGCGACTGGCAAAGAGCAAGGTGGACATCTGGGGGGTACTGAGACTTCCTCTGTCGGGGGGAGTGGGGCGATCAGTCAGGGAGGCACACAGGTGCTCTCTGTGACGGTGAGGGGTGGTGCAGGTGGCTGGGGGTCATGCAGGTATGCTGTCTGGCAGGGAAGGAGTGGGGTGGGTGTCCAGGGGTTGCACAGGCACTCTCTCCGGCAAAGGAAGGGTGGGACAGACGGCCAGGGAATGGGGAGCGATAAAGGGGGAAGAGTTCGTCTGTCGCTCCGTCCTCGCCACTCACCCCACCAGTCAGGTATTGCTACTGGAGAGTCACCCTGTCTCTGGGTCCTGGCTTGGGGTACACTGGGATCCCTGAGGATCTCGACCTCCTTCCTTTACTTTCCTTCCTTAGCTCCAGTTGGTGTCTTGCTCACCTTGCTTCTCTCCGGGTATGTGGACACACTTTCTCTGTCTCCTATTGCGAGTTTGTGATGTTGTCTTCCTGTGCTCCTCACCCAGGGTTGCTGCTGGCTTGGTTTCAAAATGGCCGTGCTGTGCCGGGCTGTCTGGCAGGGCACTTCTCCGTTTCTCTCCCTGTCGTTATTGTCATTCAGTTTCTTTTTCCAGTCAGTGTTTGATCTAATTCTGTATCCTTTCATTTGATGCTCAGGTTCAGGGTTGTCATCTGTATCTGTTTTACTTTGTTTCCTGGGTCTTTGCTGTAGAGAGACAGCATGGTGTGTCTGACTAGGCCACCATTTTGAATCAGAAAGTCACCTCATTCCTTTTTATTGCTGAATAATATTCCATTGTATGGATATGCCGCACTTTATTCATCCAGTCTTCAGCTGATGGACCTTTGAGTTGTTTCCACTTTTTAGTTATTATGAATAATGCTGCCATGAACATCGTGTACAAGCTTTTGTTTGGACACTTTTTTTCATTTCTTTTGGATATATACGTAAACGTAAGCGTGGAACTGCTGGATCATATGTTAACTCTGTGTTTAACCTTTTGAGGAACTGCCAAACTGTTTTCCAAAGTGGCTGTACCATAGCTTTGGCTCTTAATGTTTAGGCCTGTGATCCATTTTGAATTAATTTTTGTATATTGTATGATATAAGGGTCAAGTTTCTTATTCTTTTTTAAAAAATATGGATATCTAGTTGTTCCAGCGACATGTATTAAAAAGAATATCCTTCCCCCATTGAATTACCTTGGCACTATTGTTGAAACTCAATTGACAACACGTATATGTTTCTGTTTCTGGACTCTATTCTGTCCTATCGATTACATATCTGAAAATTCCAGCATCTGTGCCATTTTGGAATTGTCTTCTGTTGAATATCTTTTCCCTTGAGAATGAGTCATATTCTCCTGATTTTTTTTTTTTTTTAAATTGTGCTTTCAGTGAGTTTATAGTGCAGGTTAGTTTCTCACTCAAAATTTATACGCAAATTGTTCCGTGACATTGGTTGCAGTCCCTTCAATGTGGCAGCACTCTCCCTCTTTCCACCCTGGGTTCCCTGTGTCCATTCGTCCAGTTTTCCTTTCTCTTCCTGCCTTCTCGTCTTATTTTTGGGCAGGAGTTGCTCATTCGGTCTCGTATATTTGATTGAACTAAGAATCACATTCCTCACATGTAATTGTTTGTTTTATAAGCCTGTCTAATCATTTTCTGAAAAGTGGCCTTCAGGAGTGGCTTCGGTTCTGAGTTAGCAGGGTATCTGGAGGCCATAGTCTTATGGCTTCCTCCAGGCTCTGTTAGACCAGTAAATCTGGTCTTTTTCTGTGAATTTGAGTTTTGTTCTATATTTTTCTCCTTCTGTGTTCGGGACTCTCTATTGTGATCCCTGTCAGAGCAGTTGGTGGTGGTAGCCGGACACCATGTATTTCTTCTGGACTCAGGCTGGTGGAGGCTGTAGTTCATGTGGTCCTTTAGTCATTTGGGCTAATATTTTCCTTGTGTCCTTGGTTTTCTTCATTCTCCTTTGCTCTGGACAGGACGGGACCAGTAGATGTATCTTAGATGGCTGCTCACAAGCTTTTAAGACCCCAGATGCTACTCACCAGAGTAGAATGTAGAATGTTTTCGTTATGAACTATGTTATGCCAATTCACCTAGATTTCTCCCGAGACAATGGTCCCCGGCCCTTAGCCCCAACAGCTCAGTCCCTTAAGGTGTCCGGATGTGTCTAGGAAGCTTCTATGACTTTGCCTTGGACACATTATGCTGACTTCCCCTATATTGTGTGTTGTCTTACCCTTCGCTAGGGTTGACACTTGTCTACTATGTAGTTAGTGATTCCCCCTGCCAGTCCCTTGCAACCATGAAAGATTGTTTTTTTCCTATCTGTAAACCTTTTCTTGAGGTTTTGTAATAGTGGTCTAATACAATATTTGTCTTTTTTGATTGACTTTTCTCACTCAGCGTTAATACCCTCCGTATTCATCCATGTTGTGAGTGTTTTGCAGATTCATCATTGTTCTTTATTGTTGCATAATGTTCCATTACATGTGTGTACCATCATTTGTTTATCCACTCATCTGTCGATGGGCACTTAGGTTGTTTCCATCTTTTGGCTGTTGTGAAGAGGGCTGCAGTGAACATGGGTGTGTCTATGTCTGTATATGTGACAGCTCTTATTTCTCTAGGATATATGGATCATATGGTATTTCTATTTCTGGCTTTTTAAGGAGGTGCCATATCATTTTCCATAGTGTTTGTATCATTTTGCATTCCCACCAGCAGTGCATAAGATTTCCAATTTCCCAACAACCTGTTCAACATTTATTATTATTATTTTTTTATTAGTGCCAGTATTGTCCGGGGGAGATGGTATCATTATAGTTTAGATTTGCATTTTCTAATGGCCTTGTGGCCCTGGTGGCACAGTGCTTAAGAGATCAGCTGCTAACCAAAAGGTCGGCAGTTCAAATCCACCAGCCTTTCCTTGGAAACTGTATGGGACAGTTGTACTCTGTCTTATAGGGTCGCTATGAGTCAGAATTGACTCTACAGCAATGAGTTTTAATGGCCTCGAGTTGCAGTATTGAAGGAGTCTATGAGGAAAATATTAAACAGTGCAGGAAACATCAAAAGAAACGGAATACGCAGAGTCACTGAACCAAAAAGAATTGATTGACGTTCAACCATTTCAGAAGGTAGCTTATGATCAAGAACCATTGGTACTGAAGGAAAAAGTCCAAGCTGCACTGAAGGCATTGGAGAAAAACAAGGCTTCAGTAGTTGACAGAATACCAATTGAGATGTTTCAAAAAATGGATGTGCAGCACTGGAAGTGCCCATTCGTCTATGCCAAGAAATTTGGGAGACAGCTACCTGGCCAGCCGGCTGGAAGAGATCCATATTTATGCTCATTCCAAAGAAAGATGATCCAGCAGAAAGCAGAAATTATCGAACAATGTCATTAATATAACATACAAGTAAAATTTTGCTGAAGATCATGGAAAAACGATTGAATAGTACATTGATAGGGAACTACCAGATATTCGAGCCAGTTTCAGAGAGATATCATTGCTAATATCAGATGGGTCTTGGCTGAAAGCAGAGAATACTAGAAAGATGCTTACCCATGTTTTATTGACTACGCCAAGGCATTCGACTGTGTGGTTCAGAACATATTACGAACAACATTGCGAAGTATGGAAATTCCAGAACACTTAATTGTGCTCATGAGGAACCTGTACATAGACCAAGAGGCAGTCATTTGAACAGAACAAGGGGATTCTGCATAGTTTAAAGTCAAGAAAGGTATGTGTCAGGGTTGTATCTTTTCACAGTACTTACTCAGCATATGCTGAGCAAATAATCTGACAAACTGGACTATATGAAGAAGAATGCAGCATCAGGATTGGAGGAAGACTCATTAACAACCTGCGTTATGCAGATGACACAGCCTTGCTTGCAGAAAGCGAAGAGGACTTGATGCACTTACTTGATGAAGATCAAAAACTACAGCCTTCTGTATGGATTACACTTCAACATAAAATGAAAATCCTTACAACTGGACCAATAGCAACATCATGATAAATGGAGAAATTATTGAAGTTGTCAGGGATTTCATTTTACTTGGATTCACAATCAACGCCCATGGAAGTAGCAGTTAAGAAATCAAATGATGTGTTTCATCGGGCAAATCTGCAAAAGACCTCTTTAAAGTGTTAAAAAGCAAAGATGTCACATTGAGGACCAAGGTGCACCTGACCCAAACCATGATATCTTCAGTAGCCTCATATGCATGCCGAAGCTGGACAATAAATAAGGAAGATGGAAGAAGAATTAGTTCTTTGAATTATGGTGTTGGTGAAGAATACTGAATATACCATGGACTGCCAGAAGAATGAACAAATCTGTCTTGGAAGAAGTACAGCCAGAATGCTCGTTAGAAGCAAGGATGATGAGACTTCATCTCACATACTTTGGACATGTTATCAGGAGGGATCAGTCCCTAGAGAAACACATCATGCTTTGTAAAGTAGAGAGTCACCGAAAAAGATAAAGACCCTCAACAGGACGGATTGACACAGTGGCTGCAACAATGGGCTCAAACATGACAACAATTGTGAGGATGACACAGGACCGGGCAGTACTGTTGTACGTAGGGTTGCTATGAGTCAGAACCGACTCGATGGCACCTAAGAAGAAGAAGAATAACGGCTAACGATCATGAGCTTTTCTTCACGTGTCTGCTAGCCGCCGAGAATGTCTTCTTTGGTGAAGTATCTGTTCATATCCTTTGCCCATTTTTTAATTGAATTTTTTGCCTTTTTGCTGTTGAGTTTTTGAAGTATTTTGTAGATCATGGAGATTAGACCCTTGTAAGATATGGCATAGTCAAGATTTTTTTCCCAGGCTGTAGGTTCTCTTTTTACCCTTTGGTGAAGTCTTGGATGAGCGTGTTTAATTTTCAGGAGCTCCAAGCTGTCAAGTTTATCTTCTGGTGTTTGTGCATTGTTACTTATGGTTTGTATTCTGTTAATGCCATGTATTAGGACTCCTAGCCCCTATTTTTTCTTCCATGATCTTTATCGGTTTTGATTTTATATTTAAGTCTTCAATGCATTTTGAGTTAGTTTTTTGTGTGTTGTGGGAGGTATGGATCCTGTTTCATTTTTTTACAGATGGACATCCAGTTAAGCCAGCAGCATTTGTTCATAAGACTCTTTTCTCCATTTAATGGACTTTGACCCTTTGACAAATACCAGCTGCCCATAGATGGATGAATTTACATCTGGGTTCTCAGTTCGGTTCCATTGGTCTGTGTGTCTCTTGTTAATTATTGTGGCTGTCCCGGTTCTTTATATATCAAGTAATTTTGGATCGTATCCTACATATTGTGACTGTTATGTTGTATAGACTGAGTTCTGTAATATTCTTCTGAGGAATGTTGATGTTTTTGTTTTATCTGACAATTAGCTGTAAGCTGTGTCACCTTCTGTGAGTCATACTTGAAGTCTCAGTTTAATTCTTTCAGCCTTTGCTGTGCTGCTAAGTCTGTCCCGTGTTACATTGTCCAGGGAGTAGCCTGAGATACAAAACCAAAAAACCAAACCCTTTGCCATCAAGTCGATACTGACTCGTAGTGATTAAGGGATCTTCTTTGGCTTTCTCCTCTCTGGGTTTCCATCACTTACTCTGTTCACAGCCACGGTTGGTTGCCCAGAATTCTTTCCCTGTTTCTTCTAGCCAGAATGATGACAGGGGTTCTATTGGAGTTTTAGTTGCTTGAGCTGTGCCACTGTGTGACTGCCCACCATCATGGCAAAACCCTCCAAATGCGGGAAAGCCCTCCTGCCCCCACTTGTGTACCCTTCAGAATCCTCGGGTAGTTGACTTTTTGTGTTTTGTCCAAAGTTTGTAGCTGTTATCAGTGAGAGTGTTTGTCTGTAGGAGGTTTGCCTGAAGGCAGACTCTCTAGTTTTATCAGTTTTTTTTAAGTATATGGAAAATGTTATATGTTCTTGATGAATTGCCTCCTTTAATATTATGAAATATCCCTCTTGTCCCTGCTCACATTCTTTGTTCTGAAGCCTTTATCTGATATTAACATATAGTCACTTCAGCTTACTTTTCGTTAGTTTTATTATATATATTTTCCATCCTTGTACTTTTAGCCTATCTGTATATTTATATTCAAAGTGAGTTTCTTGTAGACAGTCTTGGTTTTTTATTTGGAGTGTGTAGACTGCTTACATTACGAATAATTATTGATATAGTGGGGTTTATATCTACCAGCTTGTTCTTTCTCGTGTTATTTGTTCCATTTTTCTGCCTTCTCTTGGATTAATAGAGTATTTTTTTAAATGATTCCTTTTATTGCCGCTATTTCATTGGGTGGTGCAAATGGTGAATGTGCTTGGCTGCTAACCGCAAGGTTGGCAGTTTGAGTCCATTCAGAGGTGCCTTGGAAGAAAGACCTGGCTGTCTACTTCCGAAAAATCAGCCATTGAAAACCTCAAGAAGCACAGTTCTTCTCTGATATACATAGGGTTGCCATGAGTTGTAATTGACTCGATGGAAACTGATTTTATTTTTTATTTACTGTAACTTGTTTTATTTTCTTAGGGTTGATCTAGGTTTGCAGTATATCTATATGTAATAGATATTGCGTTGTTAGTTTCAGTCAAGTCGGCCTTGATTGAAGGTGACCTTATGTATAACAGAGTGAAACATTGTCTGGCCCTGCACCATTTTAACGATTGTTAGTATGTTTGAGTCTGTGATGTACAATGAGTCCATAATGTATTATTAAATAGTATAATATCACTTCACATATAGTATAACAATCTTACAGCAGAATATTTCATTTCCCCGATCATTTGTGCTGTTGTTGTTATACATTTCTTCTATATGTGTAATAAACTCCGTGATACGTTGTTATTTTTGCTTTAAATAATTATCTTTAAAAGATACTAAAAACAAAGAGTTCTTTTATACTTAATCACTGTCTTAGTCATCTAGTATTGCTATGACAGAAATACCCCAAGTGGATGGTTTTAATGAAAATAAGTTTATTTCCTCACAGTCAAAGTAGGCTCAAAGTCCAAATTCAGGGCATCAGCTCCAGGGGAAGGCTTTCTCTCTGTCGGCCTTCTCATCAGTGTTCCCCTGACTAGGAGCTTCTCGGCACAGGGACCCCTGTCCAAAGGACGTGCTCTGCTCCTGGCACTGCTTTCTTGATGGTATGAGATCCCCCTGTCTCTCTGCTCACTTCTGTCTTTTATATCTCAAGAGATTGCCTCAGGACACAATCCAGTCTTGTAGATCTAGTCCTGCCTCACTAACACAACTGCCACCCATGCTCCCTCATTAACATCGTAGAGGCAGGTTTACACCATACAGGAAAATCACACAGTACCAGGAATCATGGCCCAGCCAAACTGATACACACATTTTTGGGGAGACATAATTCAAACCGTGACAGTCACGTATTTAACATTTCTGGTGCTCTTCATTCCTTTGAATAAATCCAGTTTCCATCTGGTATCATATCCCTTCTGCCTCAAGAAATTCTGCTAATATTTCTGTCAGTGCAGGTCTGCTGGCAATGAACTGTTTTAGCTTTTGTTGTTCTGAACAAGTCTTTATGCCACCTTTGTGTTTGAAAGGTGCGTTTACGGGGTATAGAATTCTGGACTGGTAGCTTTCTTCCAGTGCTGTAAGCATGCCATTCTAGCCTTCTAGCTTGCATAGTTTCTGATGAGAACTCTGCTCCTTTTAATGTTTACTCCACTCTGTGTGATGTTCTAACCCTCTCTGGCTATCTGCGTCTAAGTGTGTGTTGTTTTGGTATTTAATACTGCTTGGGGTTCTTTGACCTTTATGGATCTGTGGTTTGCTGTTTTTTATTTTTGGAAAATTCTCAGCTAGTGTGTCTTGAAATATTTCTTCTGCACTGTTTTTCGTCTCTTCTTTTGAGATTCCAAATACGTGTATGTTAAACTGTTTGATAATGTTCTGTAGCCTTTGGATGCTCTGTTCTGTTTTTAATTTTTTTTTAACTCCTTTTTTCTCTTTTTGTTTCGGTGTGGATAATTTCTGTTGATCTGCCTTCAACTGATTTTTTCCTCAGTTGTGCCCAGTCTACTGATGTGCCCATATGAGAATGCTTTTTTATTTCTTTCATTTCCATTTGATGTTTTTCTTATAGTTTTCATATATAATTTCATACTGAAATTCACACATCCACTTTTCCACTAGATTCTTTTTTAATTGTGCATTAGGTGAACGTTTACAGAGCAAATTAGATTCCCATTTGATAGTTTGCACATACAGTGTTTCATGGCCTTGATTTCATTCCCCACAGTGTGTCAGCACTCTTTCCATTTCCGCCCTGGGTTCCCTGTTTCCTTTTGACCTGATTTTCTACCCCTTCCTGCTTTCTCATACTTGCTTTTGGGCAGATACTGCCCTTTTGATCTTGTATAATTGATTGTTCTAAGGAGCACAGTCTTCTTGGGTGTTACTGTTTATTTTATGGGCTTTTCTGTTATTTGGCTGGAAGGTGGTTTCCGAGAATGGCTTCAGTTCCAGGTCAGAAGGGTGTCTTAGGGCCATAATCTCAGGGGTTCCTGCAGTCTGTCAGACCCATAAGTCTGGTCTTTTTTGTGAATTTGATTTAAAAAAAATTTTTTTTATCGTACTTTAGATGAAGGTTTACAGGACAAATAGTTTCTCATTAAATAGTTCATATGCATATTATTTTGTGATATTGGTTACCAACCCCATGACATGTTAACACTCTCCCTTCTTGACCTTGGGTTCCCTATTACCAGCTTTCCTGTCCCCTCCTGCCTTCTAGTGCTTGCCCCTGGGCTGGTGTGCTCCTTTAGTCTTGTTTTGTCCTGTGGGCCTGTCTAATCTTTGGCTGAAGTGTGAACCTCAGGAGTGACTTCAGTACTGAGCTAAAAGAGTGTCCAGGGGCCATACTCTTAGGGTTTCTCCAGTCTCTGTCAGGCCAGTAAGTCTGGTCTTTTTTTTTTTTGTGAGTTAGAATTTTGTTCTACATTTTGCTCCAGCTCTATCTGGGATCTTCTGTTGTGATCCCTGTCAGAGCAGTCAGTGGTGGTAGCCGGGCACCACCTAGTTGTACTGGACTCAGTCTGGTGGAGGCTGTGGTAGTTGTAGTCCATTAGTCCTTTGGACTGATCTTTCCCTTGTATCTTGTTTTCTTCATTCTCCTTTGCTCCCAAAAGGGTGAGACCGGTGGAGTATCTTAGATGGCTGCTTGAATTTGATTTTTGTTCTACATTTTTCTCCTGCTCTGTCTGGGACCCTCTGTTGTGATCCCAGTTAGAGCCGTCAGTAGTGGTAGCTGGGCACCATCTAGTTCTTCTGGTCTCAGTGCCGTGTTGGCTGTGGTTCATTAGCCCTTTGGACTAATTGATCCCTTGAGTCTTTGGTTTTCTTCACTCTCCTTTGCTCTGGACAGGAAGAGAACAGTGGTTGTATCTTAGATGCCCGCTGTCAAGCTTTTAAAACCCCATATGCTACCAGAGTAGGATACAGAACATTGTCTTTATGAACTATGTTTTACCAATTGATGTAGGTGTCCCCCAAGTCTATGGTCCTTTGCCTTTGTGCCTAGGAACTTCATCCTGCAAGGTGTTTGGTTATGTCTCAGAGGTTTCCCTGACTATGCCCCTTGTGTGCTCTGTTGTCTGTATTAATATATGAGGAGTACCTGCAGTCCACTAGTTTCTTTAACATATTAACCATAATTATTTTAAAGTTCCTGTATTATAGTTTTAACATCTGAGTCATCGCTGAGGATGCTTTATCTTTTGACAGTGGGCTGTTTTTATTTCTTGCTTTTTTGTCTTGTAATATTTGATTAAATGTCAGGCATCATGTGTAGAAGAGCAGTAGAGTCTGAGGTAAATAGTATTTGCATTTGGAAATGAGCAAGCTTCATCTTCTGTTAGGGAATTGAGTCAGTCTAGTCCAGAGCTGATAAACTGGGGTTGGGTCTTGTTGTGGCTGTTACTTTTATTGTGCCATAGGCTTCAAATTCCTCTAGCAATGGGCTGCTGTTACCTTGTGCTTAGAGAAGGGGCTGCAGTTCTAGAGGGTTTTTCCTCAGTGTTCCTCCCCGCCACCCTCCCCCCACCAAGCTTTCAACCATCTCTGCATGCCTACACCACAGACAGATTCTCTCTTCACACTCTTGCCCCTCCTCCAGTGGTAGATTGCTCTTGCTTTTTACTTGGTGCTAGACTTGTGGTGGAGTTAGATGGATTCTATGCTGTCTGGTCCAGCCTCAGTCTTAAGCAGGGTCTGTGTGCCTGAATCTTGGGACTGAGGCTTTAGTTTTTGTACCCTTCCTCCTCATCTCAGCTAAACTCTGCCTTGTATCTGTGATTGGTCTTGGGAAGGAGTTTTCTGTCCCTCCCTAACTTTAGCAGCAGTAGGAACCTGGACCCAAGATGGTTTCCTACCTCTTCCCCAAAGTAGTGGATCCTTGTGCCCTCTAGGTGAGAGGGTTTGCTGCTTATCCCCAAACTGCTTAAGGCTTTTGCTTAGAAAAGAAGGGTCTGGGGGAAGTGGGTGGAGCATTGTCTGCCCTCTGATGGTTGTCGGTCACCTCCTGCAAACCTGGGATACCAAGGCAGACTGTGACTGCTTTCCTGCCCTGACCCCAGTCTTTCTCATGAGTACAGTGTAGGACCATGGAAAAGGCTTAGAAGTGAGTGGGAACTCTCCATGTGTCTCTGTTGGGAGCACTGTTCTTACAGATTCCTAAATCTTAAACTAAAGCAGAAGCAGCCTATGATAGCTGCTTAATGCCCTCGTCTGCTAATTCTTTGTCCCTGTCATTACTGGGTCTCTTTCTACTGACTGATTTTTTTCTTGGTTATGGGTCAAATTTTCATGATTCTTTTTATGTCTAGTAATTTTTGGTTGGATACTGTGCATTGTGAATTTTATGTTATTGGGTGCTGTATTTTGTTATATTCTTTTAAAGAGTGTTAAACTTCTTCTGGCGTGCAGTTAAGTTACTTACAAATTACATGGATCTTTTTGAAGTTTGTTTTTAAGCTCTTCTAGGGTATTTTTAGAGTAGCTTTTACTCTAAAGCTAATTTAGCCCCACTCCTAAATTGTATTCCCTTTGGAGTTCCCTCATGAATGCCATGTAAATTCAGGGAGGTCTCTCTATTCTGGCTGGAGGGAAGTCGAATGATTCCTGACCCTTTGTGAACTCTGGGATTTGTTCCTTTTACAACCCCCCCCCCCCCCCCCCCCCCCCGCCAACCCCACCCCACTGGTAGTTCTTTCCTGGGATTGTTATTCAGTAGAAACTCAAGGGGGTCTTATGCAGATTTTGGAGTGCTTTCTTTCCTTAGCTCCCTCCTCTTTGGTATTCTGCCCTGCAAATTCTAGCTCCTTTGGCCTCCCTGAACTCCTGTCTCTGTCTCATCTCAGTGACTAGTTGCTGGACTTTGTTTGGATGCCCCTCTCTGAGCTTGCAGTTCAGGATTTGCCTCCAGGCAGAAAGCCTAGGTTATGGTAGGGTTCATCTTGTTTATTTCACTTTTCTCAGGGGTCACAGTTCTGGTCTGCCTATTGTCCATGTCTGAAAATAGTTACTTCCTATATTTTTTCCAGTTTTCTAGTTGTGTACAGTGGGAGGTTAATTTTAGACCACCCAGAAGTTCCCAGATTGTCCTGTAAAAACAGAGTATTTTTATTTACAGATAACTCAATTAAAAGTTGATTTTTAAATTAAGAACTTTTTTAAAAATCAAAAGACACTTTAAATAACAGTGAAAACACAAGTAGCAAACTAGGACCAGATATTTGTAATACATGCAAATGAGAAAGATCTTGTAAAGAACTCTCCAAGTCAATGAGAAAATGCACAAAGTACTCAATATTTAAACAGTGGACAAAACATGTGAATAGGTGTTTTATAGAAGAGGACTTCATTTGGCTAATAAATACAGGAAAAGATGTTCAGCACCATTAAAAAGAAAAAAACAAAACAAAACAAAACCTGTTGCCGTCGAGTGGGTTCCAACTCATAGTGACCCTATAGGACAGAGTAGAACTGCCCCATAGGGTTTCCAAGGAGCACCTGGTGGATTTGAACTGCCAACCTTTTGGTTAGCAGCAAAACTCTTAACCACTGTGTCACCAGAGTTTGCATTAGTAATTAAAAAATAAAACAAAAAACCAGATCCATTGAAAAAATGTTCAACACCATTAGTAATTCAAAAAAAAAAAAAAAACCCAAACCATTGCCATCAAGTCTATTTTGACTCATAGCAACCCTGTAATTAGTATTACAGAAATGTAAATTAAGACCCCAGTGAGAAATTTTTTCACACCCATTCCACTGGCACAAATTAAGAGAATTTTTGTATAAATTGGTGCAACCAATTTAGGTTACAGTTTAACATTATCTCTTGACGGCGAATATTCACATAGCTTGTAACCCTAAAATCTCTTACGGAATAGGAGACGTGAACAAGTGTTCATAGCAGCATTGTTCACAGTAGCTAAAACCAAGAAACAACCCAAATCCCATGAATGGGAGAACAGATTTGGAAAAAAAAAAAAAAAAAAAAACAAACCTGTGATATACTTACACACAAAAAATGTTGTATACAGTGGAAGAAACCACAAAGATATATGATATTGTCAATGAGACTTAGTAATATAATATTAAGTGTAAAAAGTAAGTCCCAGAAGATCTCATGTAGAATGGTGCTCTTTTTATAAAACAAAAATACCTTTTAAAAAATTAAAATAATGGTGCCCGGCTACGACCAGTAACCGCCCTGACAGGGAACACAACAGAGAGTCTCTGATGGAGCAGGAGAAAAGGTGGGGGTACAGAACTCAAATTCTAGTAAAAAGACCATACTTAATGGCCTGACTGAGAATGGAGGAACCCCGGAAAGCATGGCCCCTGGATTCTCTATCAGCCCAGAGCTAAAACAATTTCTGAGGCCAGCTCTTTTAGACAAAGATTGGACTGGACTGTGGGACATAAAATGATACTTGTTAAGAGTGTGTTTCTTAGCTCAGGTAGATGCATGAGAGTAAACAGGCAGCTCCTGTCGGGAGGTGAGATGAGAAGGCAGGGGGGTCAGGAGCTGGTTGAATGGACACAGGAAATCAGGGGTGGAAAGGAGGAGTGTGCTGTCAGAGTATAGGGAGAGCAATTAGAGTCATGTAACAGTGTATGTATAAATTTTTGTGTAAGATACTAACTTGAAATGTAAACTTTCACTTAAACTACAACAATAAACAAAATTAAAAAATTAAGGTTTACATATAAATGCAAAAAAAAAAAACCTATAAAAAGAAAAGCAAAGGAATCGTGAACGTGATTCAGGATGGTGATTGTTTGGGGTCAGGGAAGCAGGTGGATACGGGAGGCAGGACTATGGTTGGAAATAAGTATTACCAGATCTTAGCTTTCATTTTGGGTGGTTTTTACATGATTTAAAGATAACTAATTTAATATCCAAATAAAAATCTGGCCATAATGAGACTGTGTTATGAACCAAGGATTATGATGAATCCAGTTCTGTGCACGTGAGATCCAAACAGAGAAAGAAAAAGAAAAGTAATAGAGGCCATGTAAGGTCCACATTAGGGAAAACACACACACATACTAAACCTAAGTTATTTAAGAGTATGTTGTTGCTTTCATGCTTTTCTTCCCAAGCAGGAGCCTAAATACTCGGGCAATTGGGAAGGGTACCTTAATGAACCTCATGGTTTTCACCCAGAAATAAGCTAAGAATGCTATCTCATTTTGCTTTTATAAGCAGCTAGTGAGTGGCAAAGAACCTGTCTTTTTAAAGATGAATTTTCAGCTAAAAACAGGATTAAATGGCAAGATGGCATTGGAAACAATTCGTTGGTCATTATGTATATTGACGATTTATCCAGATCAGTAGCATAAACCAGTTCATCACCTGGGTGATGTTGCCAAATGGTCTTCATTCTACCTTTTTTCTAATCGCTTTTGCTTTAGGTAAATCTCAAGGAAGTTCTCTTAAGAGTTTGTGTTCAGTAGCACAGTTTCTACTGATTACTAGAGGTTTGAGAAAATGAGAACATTTTAATATTTAGATCCTGTGTGGAATGAGAGGTTATCATTGGAACACCTTAAGAAATTTGTGGGTAGTAGTTAAGGAACCAACAAAGCAAAGCTCCCTGACATGGAATGGACAGCCCAGATCCTGCTAGAATTGCCTTCCCTGGAGTAGTCTGTGTTCGTTGTGAGAGTTCATCAGCTACCCATTTCTGTCATACATTCCCCAGAACTCAGTCAGGAGGGGAGGGAGGGGAATGGCATGGGTTTTCAACAGGTACATACTGAGAGATTTAGAGAGTATTTTGAAGCTAAATATTGAAGTTCTGGCTTGTAGAAACCAGAGAGATTAAGAATAGATCACTAATCAAATAAGGTTTTCACTTTCTCCACCTGTAATTTCTCCTTTTTCTCTTATTGGGGCTTGACTTAGCAGGTCAGTGCTCAGTGCTGAAATTTGTCACCCTCGAAGGGGGCTTTGTGGTCTCAACATTCTAGCTTGAGAGGTCTTGTAGGAAAAGGTCAGTTGGAGAAGAAAATGACCAGTGATCATTAAATTGAATGAACCATCATATTTAAAGGTAAGCTAGACTAACTTCATCTAATTCTGTCCAGGAGCCAGCCAATCCAGGGGTTTAAACTATGGGGGGGGGGGGGGGGGCGGTCCCAGCAGCACCGCCCGCCTTTGTCTGTCTTTGATGTGCAGTGATGCATTAGTTCCTATTTGATAATGCTCCCCTTCAAGTCCAGAAATGTATTTTCTCGTGGAGATGGTGGACATTCGTAACTTTCAGGAAGAGCACCTCAGCAGACTAAGTGGGCCACTTACTTTTTGCAAAGGAGTGTGACTGAACCAGGGAAATGAAAAGTAAGAGATCTTGGTTAGTTTTAAGGCCAAGTGAAGAAAAAGCAGCCACTGTTGTGATCCCTTTTTGTGTATTCCTTGTTTGTTAAGCGCAGTTTTGATTCCTGTGGAAGCCATCCACCCCAGCATTAAAGTATTACTGAACTGTCAGGCATCCTTTCTGTATATCCAGTTCCTTTACTTCACAGATGAATGGCGGTGTTGTGTTGTGTGATGTTAATCTCCATACCCCATTTAGAAGCCGGAAGTTGAATTCGTTTTTAGGGCTTCTTGTGGAAATTGTCACCAGGGCCTCTCAGGTTGTAGGGCTTTTTCTATCCTAGGAAATGTTTACTGGACTTGAGCCCACTGTGTCACCAGTGAGGAAATACAGTCACAGTCTTCCTGTGCAGTGTCAGAGACCTACTCTGCTACCCCCTGCAGAGAGACATTTGGGAATATCTTTGAACTAGCAATGCCACTAGCTAGTTTTGCCTCCTTTTCTTTCTTCCTTGTGTAAGGAGCTCAAGCTGGTTTTATAACACCAGTAGGGTTGTGGACTTGCTTTTTAAGCAAAGGAATGGTAATGTTATCAGGAAATTTGGTAAGTTTAGTTTGAGAGAAGTAAAAGTATCCAAGGCCGGACTGACTGACTAGGAGCTCTTGAGAGTGCTCGCCTTTAAGAGAAGGTGTGGTCTTCTGCGAGGGAGACCTTTTTCCTGTTTATGTTTTGTACTTCAGAAGGCAGTGATGGAGTGCTTGTTAATATGCGTGATTCATCACAATAAACTACCACAGGGGGAAATCTCAGTGATCAGGACCGACACATCCCTGGGGGCGTTTGATAGTGATTAGGGACTTAGATTTTAATCGGGTGAGATGTCATAGGAGGTTGTTGTGGGAGAGGAGTTTTAAACGGATAAATTATTTTTGCATTTAATTCACACACCCTAAATCAAAGAAGCATGGGAAAGAGTCTTCTTGCGCTTGAAGGAAAGGCTGTGGCCTGTACATACTTGGTGATTGATTCTTGATTATACGAGCAGATCATCTGTTTTGTGCACATTTAAAATTCTGCATTGATTTTTGCTAGGCCAATCAGTGTGACGTGGGGGCTACTTTTTCCATCTCTACATTGTTTGATATGTTCTAAGAATACAGAGTAACTTGGATTATTTGTTCATTTATTTTTGCTTGTTCTTTTTTTTTTTTTTTTTTTTAACTTGGATTATGTGATTTTTTTTTTTTTTTTTTTGATTACTCGTTCCACCACTTACCTTTTATTAGGGCATGTGTTCAGAAATTGCATATACATGTATTCATGTGTTCAACAAAAACCTCTGCCCGTTTCTTCATGAGGATTATTAACTCCTTCTTGTTAAGAGGAGTTCTTGGAGTACATGTATTCTTCAACTTTTTAATTGTTGACCTCGTCTTAACGGTTGAAGGGAAAAGAGCAAAACTAGGGATATCTGAATTCAGGAAAGGAATTTTTGCAAAAATGATCTATTTGCAAAAATGCCACTATTAAAATGTTGAATTGGCAAATGTTGGTATACATATATTCTTACAACAATGTTTTAAGAAGTCACTATTTCTCAAATATATTTGTAGACCTTTTCTTTGGAATTAGTTTGAGAGCCAGTTTAGGGGCCATGGTGGCACAGCGTTTTAAGTGCTCAGCTGCTAACCGAAAGGTTGGTGGTTTGAACCCACCAGCCACTCTGCGGGAGACAGATTTGGCAGTCTGCTTCTGTAAAGATTTACAGCCTTGGAAACCCTATGGGGACGTTCTACTGTGTCCTGTAGGATCGCTATGAGTTGGAATTGACGTGACGGCAGTGGGCTTGGTTTTGGGGTTTAGAGCCAGTTTGGGCCACATACAGATATCACTCACGTTGCTGTATAATCAACCCTGGTTTTTTACATCCTCCTCCAAGTTTGTTTACTTGTTCGTTCATCTTGACCTTGAATGACTTCAACTTTCTGAAAATAAAATCCACCCTTAAAAACTGGTAATTGCCTTTGAAAATACCTAAAACAGTGTGTTGGAGGTCATTTTAATAGTGAAAAGAAGATCATGCCTCCAAGAAGGAGACAGCCTTCTTTTGTGCTTCTATCTTCTGGCGTGTTTATTAAATGTAAGTCTTCCTTAAAGTGACCTTTAACGTGTTCTCTGTTAAGTGCACAGCAGAATCCACCTAACTGATATCCATCTGAACCTGACTTTAGATGGTTCCGTGATTTCATCTGTGCTAAGCAGACTTTCCTTTGCTCTTCTCCTTCACCAGGTGTACAACGTTTACATGGCAGGGAGGCAGCTGTGTTCTAAGCGGTACCGGGAGTTTGCCATTCTACACCAGAACCTGAAAAGGGAGTTTGCCAACTTTACCTTCCCCCGACTTCCGGGGAAATGGCCATTCTCATTATCAGAACAGCAGTTAGATGCCCGACGTCGGGGGTTGGAAGAGTATCTAGAAAAAGGTAAGCCAGCCCATGAAACTCTGCTGTCCTGAGTAGACATAGGGTGTAGGTACATAGTGTAACTCCTAAACTTCAGAGCTAAGTTCCCTGTAACTCAGTATAATGAAAGTCAAGTTTCTGATACAGGTGTTTAATGATCTGAGTTTTGAAGGCCCTGGACGGAAATGTCCAGTATAGTGATTAATAGTCTATGTTTTATTGGCTCACTGGGCATTTAACAACAACAGAAAAATGCATAATTAGTTTTGGATGCATTGAGGACCTTTATTTATAGGGTTGTATTATTTGCCAGTAAACACGTACAGATATACTCACCAGTATATTGAATTGATTCCAGAACTAAGTGGATAGTATTTGACATTTTCATTAAAGTGGCTCTCGGCTCACTGGCATACCCTACATAAAAACTCCTTATTCCCCTTACAAGTCTTCTTGGATAGGTTTGTTGAGTTGTAGGAAATGTAAAGTCCCCTTATCTAAGTAGGTTATAGGAAGAAGTGTTGAAATGTACTTGTTTTCTAGGAGCTTTCAAACAGTACATCAGGAGTTTGTGGATGCTAAAGCATTTGTTTATCCTAAGATGGCAGGAAAATGACACAGATCTCCTAGTAAGATAGCTCATCTTGTGGCTTAGAGAAAAGGCCTTGCCTCACCACATTATAGCTACACAATTTGCTAGCTGCTTTATAGGTTTTTCTTTAAAATGCTAATTTAGTAGGATAATGGTCTTACCTGCTGTTTGGTTATTCTGTGTCTTTGTGTCCTTGTATAAGAACTACTTGACCTAGTTGATTTTTTTTTTTTTTTAAACTTTAGTAGAGAGCCTTATCCCTGAAGAAAAACCATTTCCCTCACGTAGAAGGTAGTGAAACTTCTCATTCGTTTTTAGCTTTTTTTCTAACATGGAATGGCCTCTAAACACAGCCCTTGGGAAATGAGACAGGGTACACATTTTTTAATCAAATGGAAGTAAAAATCTTCAGTGTAATTTACCATCCTCATGAGAGTGTCAGGAAATTAACTTTCTTAGATTTGGACGATTAACTGCCTGCCTTGCCTGCTTTCCTCCTTCCCTTTTTCTTTCTTTTTTTTTTTTTTAGGGGGGTTATTGTTATTTTGAAGCTGAGGTCAGTGAGATGAGAAGATACACTCAGTCTAATACTTAATTGCCTACCTGTGTTTTCCAGAGTGGCTTTCAATGCTCAGGGTTCTCCAGTTGACCTGTGTTTTCCAGAGTGGATTTCAATGCTCAGGGTTCTCCGATTGACCTCTGTTTTCCAGAGTGGATTTCAATGCTCAGGGTTCTCCAGTTGACCTCTGTTTTCCAGAGTGGATTTCAATGCTCAGGGTTCTCCGGTTCACCTGTGTTTTCCAGAGTGGATTTCAATGCTCAGGGTTCTCCGGTTGACCTGTGTTTTCCAGAGTGGATTTCAGTGCTCAGGGTTCTCCGGTTGACCTGTGTTTTCCAGAGTGGATTTCAATGCTCAGGGTTCTCCGGTTGACCTGTGTTTTCCAGAGTGGATTTCAATGCTCAGGGTTCTCCGGTTGACCTGTGTTTTCCAGAGTGGATTTCAGTGCTCAGGGTTCTCCGGTTGACCTGTGTTTTCCAGAGTGGATTTCAGTGCTCAGGGTTCTCCGGTTGACCTGTGTTTTCCAGAGTGGATTTCAGTGCTCAGGGTTCTCCGGTTGACCTGTGTTTTCCAGAGTGGATTTCAGTGCTCAGGGTTCTCCGGTTGACCTGTGTTTTCCAGAGTGGATTTCAGTGCTCAGGGTTCTCCGGTTGACCTGTGTTTTCCAGAGTGGATTTCAGTGCTCAGGGTTCTCCGGTTGACCTGTGTTTTCCAGAGTGGATTTCAGTGCTCAGGGTTCTCCGGTTGACCTGTGTTTTCCAGAGTGGATTTCAGTGCTCAGGGTTCTCCGGTTGACCTGTGTTTTCCAGAGTGGATTTCAGTGCTCAGGGTTCTCCGGTTGACCTGTGTTTTCCAGAGTGGATTTCAGTGCTCAGGGTTCTCCGGTTGACCTGTGTTTTCCAGAGTGGATTTCAATGCTCAGGGTTCTCCAGTTGACCTGTGTTTTCCAGAGTGGCTTTCAGTGCTCAGGGTTCTCCGGTTGACCTGTGTTTTCCAGAGTGGATTTCAATGCTCAGGGTTCTCCGGTTGACCTGTGTTTTCCAGAGTGGATTTCAGTGCTCAGGGTTCTCCGGTTGACCTGTGTTTTCCAGAGTGGATTTCAATGCTCAGGGTTCTCCGATTGACCTGTGTTTTCCAGAGTGGATTTCAGTGCTCAGGGTTCTCCAATTGACCTGTGTTTTCCAGAGTGGCTTTCAGTGCTCAGGGTTCTCCGGTTGACCTGTGTTTTCCAGAGTGGATTTCAGTGCTCAGGGTTCTCCGGTTGACCTGTGTTTTCCAGAGTGGATTTCAATGCTCAGGGTTCTCCGGTTGACCTGTGTTTTCCAGAGTGGCTTTCAGTGCTCAGGGTTCTCCGGTTGACCTGTGTTTTCCAGAGTGGATTTCAGTGCTCAGGGTTCTCCGGTTGACCTGTGTTTTCCAGAGTGGCTTTCAGTGCTCAGGGTTCTCCGGTTGACCTGTGTTTTCCAGAGTGGATTTCAGTGCTCAGGGTTCTCCGGTTGACCTGTGTTTTCCAGAGTGGATTTCAATGCTCAGGGTTCTCCAGTTGACCTGTGTTTTCCAGAGTGGCTTTCAGTGCTCAGGGTTCCCGTTTGACCTGTTCTAGGCCAGATGAGGGTTTTCGTTTTTTGTTTCAATGTTATATTTGGTTTATTCCTGATTCACCTTTCCCTTCCACTGCCTTTCCCCCACGCTCTATTGTTCTGGCTTATTAACAGTCCCCACAGACTGCCAAGTTAGATTTACTGAACGTTTAAAACAATTTTTTTCCTGAGTAACTTCCTTTGGCTATGTTTGATATTTTTAGCAAGCTGCGTCTTTGTACCTTCTATTCCTCTCTTGTAAGCCGTATTTAGATGAAGGACTATCATGTCTTAAAATCCCATCTGCCTTAGCATTGCCTGCTACTGATGATTTATACTTAACCTTGATATGTTCTTGACTTTAGGTTCCTAATTTTAGGGCCTCATGACAGATTCTATCTTTGTTTTCCGTAGTGTGTTCAATACGAGTCATTGGTGAGAGTGACATCATGCAGGAATTTCTGTCCGAATCAGACGAGGTAGGTGAATAACCCTTGGAGTGACTATTTACCTCCCAGCTCCATGTGGGGGAAAAGAGAGACATTGATTATGGATTGAGTTTTTGCCATGAGCTCTCCAAAGAACTGTATTTATCCTGTATCTTTTTGATACATGTCCTGCGTATCCTTTAAGACCTTATGCCAAGTCCGTCTTCTCCTTGAACCCTTCTCTGATGACTCAAGTCACTGATTTTTCATTTCATCAGGAATTTTTGTAGTCAGTATTAACTCAATTATCACCTTGATGCTAAATCATTCTCTAATAATAAGGTTATTACTTTATAGTTTTAGCTTCCTAGAGTGAGTTAGGAGTCCTGGGTGGTGCAGATGGTTAAGCACTTGGCTACTGACTGAAAGGTTGGTGGCTTGAATCTACCCAGAGGCCTGTCAGAAGAAAGCCCTGGCAGTCTACTGTGGAAAGATCCCCAAACCAAACCCACTGCCGTTGTGTCGGTTCCAACTCATAGCGAGCCTACAGGGCAGAGGAAAACTGCCCCATAAGGTTTCCAAGGCTGTAAATCTTTATGGAAGCAGACTACCACATCTTTTTCCCGCAGAGCGGCTAGTGGGTTCGAACCGTCGACCTCTTGGTTAGCTGAGTACTTTAACCACTGCATCACCAGGGCTCCTTCGGAAAGATCACAGCCATTGAAAACCAAATGGAATGCAGTTCTACTCTGAGACGCATGGGTTCGCCATCAGTTGGAATTGACTTGATGGCAACCAGTTGGTTTGTTTTTTCAAAGGGTGTGAGCTACCTACGTAGGTAAAATACTAGATCTTGACCATCTTTGTATTCCCCGTGCCTTCCACAGTGTCAAGCGTGTTAGAGGTGCTTAATAAATATTAATTGAATGGGACAATGAATATTCAATGCTAATATATTAAATAGTGTGCTATCCACTGATTTTTACTAGATTGTAAGTTTCTTGCAGACAAGGGCTTATAATGAAGTAATGCTTAGGGTGGTTTTAAGCAATGAGAAGTACTTTTTTCCAGTGTTAAATGAAGGTGGGCTTGTTCCTAAATAGTTATTTCTGTCTAATGAGAATTACAAAGTCAGCAGTCTGTTAGGGAATGTGTTAATCATCAAAAACAAAGAGAGAAGAAGGATTTCTTTTGAATTAAGGAGAATGAGAATTGTCTACCTTTATCGGGCGTCCCACTAATTCAGATCCTGGAATCTCAGACGTTTTCCCTTTTGAAGATTCTGTGATCACTTCAGGGTTCAGTAAAGAACTTCGCATACCACTTGAGCCAGTCTAGTTTGCCTGACCATTGAAAACCAGAGAATTTTGCTAAAACTAGCATTTTCAGTTATTTTCTCCTCTCATATTTGGGTTCCAAATGGGGTAGGGGAAGTAACCCAAAAATCTCATCTGTTTAACCTAAACTGGTTCACACAAGTTTTGGTTTGAAATGTGAACAGGTTGGATTCAGCATGTTTCTTTCCTCTCTGTTCATCTTAAAGGTTAGCTTATGCTGCAGCCTAAAGTCAGCTTTGTGACTTGTAAACGTATTGACTTTGAAGGTACCTTCTTCCCCCCTTTCATTGGAGCTCAGCTCCTCACTGTCACATGTGGAGGTTATGGTTTAGCTAGCATGTTACAGAGAGGTAAGTCGGTCCTAAATTCTTTCTCTGTCTTTCCTCCCAGAACTACAATGGTGTGTCCGACGTAGAGCTGAGAGTAGCATTACCAGATGGAACAACAGTTACAGTCAGGGTCAAAAAGAACAGTACTACAGACCAAGTCTATCAGGTAAATGACTTGACATTGAATGAGGTAAAACTAAATGAGTTAATAAATATAAAGTGATTAGAGCGTGTGGCACATCGTAAATTCACTAAATGTTAGCTACTGTTGTTATTAATGTAAAATACTTTGCCGTCCTTGACAGAAAGGTGCAGTGAAGATCCCAGCTGTAGTGGTGTGATTAGGAGCCTCTGGGTGGCACACATGGTTAAGCTCTTGACCACTAGCTGAAAGGTTGGTGGTTCAGTTCTACCCAGAGGCCCTGCAGAAGACTGGCCTGATGATCTACTTCTGAAAGGTCACAGCCTTGAAAACAAATAGGGTTTTTCTACCCCACACACGGGGTGCCATGAGTTGGAATCAGCTGGATGGCAATTAACAACAAGTAGTTGTGATTAACCCCCACCTTTATTGCAAAAAAAAAAAACTTACATGAAAACAGACTAGTATAATGAGCTTCCATATAGTCACCGCTGATACTCAGCAATGATCAGGATTCTGCCAAATCTGCATCATCTGTCCTTTGTTCTCCTTTTCTTTAAGTTTTTTTTTAAATCCCGTGTTATTGGACCTCTGTATCCTTCCGCATGAGTCTCTAAAATATGTGGATGTAACCACGATGCCATTATCCAATCTAAAAAAATTAACAGTATTTCCTTGGTATTACCCAATAACTAATCCATAGTCAGGTTTTTCCAGTTGTCTAAAAATGATTTTCACAGCTGGTTTGTTACAGTCTGATCCTGAACAAGGGCCTCTTGGCATGTTTGGTCCTTCTGTCCGCTTTAATAGAGAGCGGTCCTCTACCTGGTCTCCCCTGCCCTGCCCCAGTGCCATTGTTCATTGCAGACATTGGGCCAGCGTCCTGTGGAATGCCTCACATTCTGAATTTACCTGTTTGTTTCCTTGGGGTGTCATTTAATATGTCCTTCTAGCTCCTTAGATTTGCTATAAATGGAAATTTTCTCTACAGGCTCGATTAGATTCAGGCTCAGTTTTTTTTAAACTTCATACTTGGTGCTGTAGACGTCATCTTGCTTCTCAACAGGAAGTATACAATATCTGGCTATCCCGCTTGTAGTGATGTTAAGATTAATCAATAGGTTTAGGGTCATAAGTGGCGACAACCTGATCTCTCCATTGTGAAGCGTCCCACTGATCTTCAGATGAGTGTATCCATTGCTGATTGTTGCCTTAATCAACGATTTCATTAAAGGTTACAAAGTGGTAATTTTCTAATTCTCTTATTTCTTCCACTTTTATAAGCTGGAATTTTTCTGTAAAGAACTTTTTCTTATCAACTAACGCAATTTAATTACCCTGAAATACGGTTTGTACAGGAAAGGGAGGGTAAATACTTCTTTCCTTTTATTCCCAATTTTCAGAGTGGAGAATTGGTGCCCTAGTTGATTCCAGTGATGTCCAGTGGGATAATTATTTCGTTTCTATAGTATGATTGGGTCTGTAGATATTCGGTGTAATGTAACCAATGGCACGTATTACCGTTTTGACGCTCACGTTGTTCCATCCTTGGCCGGTGGAAGCTCCTTTGTAGCTGTTCCTGTCTTGATGCTGCCTGTTCTTTAAGATGGCTTGCTTGCTTTTTGGTACCAGTTGTCCCAGGCTCGTCTTGAGCTATTTCCTACCCCTAGATCGAGAATCAGCCATTTACCCAAGTAGTCCTGGTTCTTTTTAATGAGAGATGGTATTTAAAGACCATGATGTGGTGCTGGGTGTGATCATTACTTTTAGGCCTTTTTATTGGCGTTTAACCCTGATTTGATCAGTATTTTCAGGGAGACAGGTTTCTGGGTATTAATGTTTATTTTTCCGTTGTAGCAAACAAAAGATCTACCCCCTGTAGAGTTTCCCATGGCCTGTATCTATGGCAAAGGATGTGTACAGGCTCTGAGGTTATTTCTGCAGTTACACAGTAGTGGAGTGGGTGCAAGGAAAACACTGATTTTACAGCTTGCTGATGCTGTGTTTTATTTTCTTTTGCTTTTTTCAGTGTTTCTCTAGCAAGGCCTAGTGTTTTTGTGTTTTTCCCCCCACACTTGTTTTTGAGATTTCTAGCGAGGAGCCATTTTCAGATCTTGAGAGCATTTCTGTTTCTATCCAGTGCAGTACAGAGTGTAATTTAAAACATTTATACTCCCTAGTTCCTTCCTCACATCAAGGATGAACCTAGGTCTAATCTGTGAGCAGATCTGGGAAGAAGGGATATAATCATATTTGATTTACTCAGGTACTAATTAATATTCAGCAATTTTATCTTGTTTAATTAACATCTTAACTTAGATTGGGATTGAACTGGCAAAGAAATTTTGGTACTCCTAGTTTGTAGTTTTTGCTTTGTATTTTTTATGTAATTTCAGTTTTCATTTATTTGGTCACTGATTCCTTCAACTTTGTTTTTTAATATTTTATTGTGTTTTAAGTGAAAGTTTACATAGTCAGTCAGGCTCCTATTTAACAACGTTATACACCTTGTTCCGTGACATTGGTTACATTTGTCGCAATGCGCCAAGGTTCTCATTATTTCCATCCTTTCTGTTCTGTTTCCATTAATCCAGCTTCCCTGCCTCTCCTTAGCTTCTTATTTTTGTTTTAGGGGGAACGTTGACCATTTGGTTTCATATAGTTGATTATTTAAGGGAGCACGGTATTCACGGATATTGTTTATTTTATAAATCCATCTATTATTTCAGCTTCTTTTTATTTGTCATGTTAGGGCCTTAGTTCCTAGAGGGAAGGACAAATACTTGTTTAATATGCCTCTATTGTCCCAACATTTTGCTATTTTTATGTGTATATTAATGATGGTGATTCTTAGGAAATGGAGGTACCTAATGTCCCCAGCCTGAGACGTAGATCATCTGAAAAATAATTTGGGAAGTGTGAACAAAATTGACAAAAATATCTTAAGCTCAAGAACCAAAGCTATAAACTGCGTGTGTTAACAACCTGTATTCAATGTGGGTGGAACGTGTGAGACTGGATACGTAGACTCTTCTTAAGATCTGTGCTTATCAAGCACATTTTCTCTAAGTGCTGTTGAAAAGGCCCTCTTGGCAGGAATCCTGTTTTAGAGAGGAAAGCTGATATTTAAGGAGAGACCATTATCAGCTGATATTGGAGGGGAAAAACTGGTATTTAGAGGTCGTAGTTGTTTGGGTCAAATACATGTATTTTTTCCCCCTTTTCTTCCACAATACACATGCATGAGCGCATGTACACATGTCTGCAAAGAGGGATAGCTATGAACCAGGAATTTGATTTTTGTGAAGCCAAGATGGCAGAGCCCCTGCTCTGCCCCCACGCTCATTCACCTGCCTCTTCTCACAGAACTGTCTGATGGAGTTTTCCTGAAACTAACCTGTCCTCTTTACACTTAAGGCTATCGCAGCAAAGGTCGGCATGGACAGTACAACCGTGAACTACTTTGCTTTATTTGAAGTGATCAATCATTCCTTTGGTAAGTGCCAGTGGTTAATGTTAAGTTTTGTTTTGGGGTATTTTAATACTGTTGCATGACACTCCCGCAAGCTGTCAGATTGAAACTATTTGCCTAGAGAGGAACTTAAAGACGAGGGGAGAGCCCTCCCATCAGGATTGCCTTGAAGAAGCAGACCAGGCAAATCCTGTTATGCTCAGGTTATTAGGGTGTCTGATCACTATTGATCTTTCTTCCTCTTTTATAAGTTACACCCAGAGCTGAATTAGATACTTTCATGAAGTTCTTTTAAATCAAACATTCAAAATTCATATATTCCAATGAAACAGACTTAAAAAGAGGGCTTTGTTTTTTAGACACAGTTGTTTGAATAAAGGCTTAAAGGCTTTTAAGAAGAATAACTAGCTTTTCATTTCCAGGAGTTAGAAAGAGATATCTTACTAAAAGCTTACACTTTAGTGCACGTTTTAAGTTTCTGTGTGAATAGATTTCCCACTTCCTAGGAAATTTTATTGCGCGGTGACAGGAAGTTTCTGTTATATTTTATTTTCCAAAAGCTAGGGATGATGGTCACATTGGTTGCACAAGGGGGAGGAAGTCTGAGGCTTGCTCTGAATGACACAGATTTCCTACAGTTCATGGGTCTCTTCCACAACATTGACACGCACGCACGCATGCACGCACGCACGCAGAGGCTGAGGCCAGAAATGACGTGGATGATACTGGTTGGATAGACCATCCTCATCCCAGAAAGGGGGAGAGGAGTTTGCTAGACCTGGGTCCCCTTCTGGTCCAAGGTCAAGGGGAGAACAACCTTGACTCCCCCTCAAGCAGTCATATTCCTCTTATTATTTTTCTTCCTAATTCCCAAAAGCCTGACCACCCCCCCCACTCCCCACCCCCCCAAAAAAAACACTGATTGCTTTCTGGTCAGTTCCAACTCATGACGAGCCTGTGCGTGTTGGAGTAGAACTGTGCTCCACAGCGTTTTTAAAACTGTGACCTTTTCGAAGCAGATCACCAGGCTTTTCTTCGGAGGCACCTCTGGGTAGATTCAGACCCACCGACCTGTCAGTTGGTAGTTGAGTGCTTGATTGTTTGCGCCATCCAGGGAGTCCACGGTCTGACTAGGCTGATACAGATGATGTTACGCAGGATTGCTGGGGAACCAGGACACTTGCACTCCAGTCCTGCCCTTCTTTTCTAAGCTTTGGTTTCCCTGTCTGTAAAATGGGAAATATGAAATCTGCCTTTTTCAGTATCCTGAAGCCAGGCGAACACCAAGAGAAGAAAATGCTCAGATGTTCTGGAGAAAGGACGCGTAGAAGTGAATAGGGGGGTGGTTTCCCTGCTTGTGCGCCGTTAGGGCTCTTTGGGGGCCCGGGCGGACGATAGCAGGGACCTTTCAGCTCTTTATAATAAAATCAGTTTGTTGAGAATTGCCCCATGAGAAGTCTGGTTGCATCACGGCTGGATGAGTAAGAGGGGAGGCATCCTTTAAAGATGTTCTGTGGACATCAGTGCGGCTCGCCAGATGACGGATCAGATGTTTTAACTGAGTGTGGAGTTGGGGCTGTCTGCCGAGTCAGCACGTTAACTGAAGGGCCCGTCATTCAGGTCGGTTTGAGGCTCAGCTGGGCATCGTCGTAGTTCGAAGACGTAGATTGGCTAGACAAAGTTATTTTTTGCTCCTTCAGCGGAGTGCCTCGATGGCTCTGAGCTGATACTCTGATCTCATCTGGTTAATGATGACCTGCCATTCTTGATCTGCCTTACACAGTTTATCCGCGGAAAATTCCCCATCTGCCTTTTCACTCCAGCTTGATTTGTTTTGTTCTCTCTTCAGTACGTAAGCTGGCACCTAACGAATTTCCCCACAAACTCTACGTCCAGAATTATACATCGGCTGTGCCAGGCACCTGCCTGACCATTCGGAAGTGGCTTTTTACAACAGAAGAAGAAATCCTCTTAAATGACAATGACCTCGCCGTTACCTACTTCTTCCATCAGGTGGGTGAACTGGTCTTCCTGCAAAGCACCGATTTCTTTTTCTAGTGGCATGTCGTGGGTAATTTGCCAGTTCAGTGTGGACACCTAGGTAATAAGCTGCCATGCTCCCGGGTCTTAGGTAATGCTTGTAAAATATTCTGTCCCATTTCACAAAGGATAAATAACTTTATAAAAGTGAAGATATCCTGGAGTTTAAAAAATATTATTACTTTTAACAATAAAATGAGCATTATGGCTGTGTACATACATACAGGCAGGAAATAGTTCCACAGGGTTTATTATGAAGAACAGTAGTTGCCCCACTTATCCTCGTCTCTTTCCATGGGCAACCACTTTCACTTCATTTTTGGTTGTTGCTTGGTTGGTTTGGTTTGGTTTGGTTTGGTTAGGTATTTACCTTCCTGTCTCTATGATAACTTGGTTGCATTGCTGCTACTTGATTTTCCAGACGCAAGCAGCATCTCTTAGTTGCCCACGAGAGCAGATGAGGCTTTAGCTGGCTTTCCTCTCCCGCTCTCACACGTACCCATACCTTTTTCATCTTCCTAATCCTCTTAACATGGTGAAATTGTCATATTTGTGAGGTCAGTATTCAGTGTTTACATTATTCGACTGTGAATCATGAACTTCACAGCAGAGCCGTACAGTAAACACTTCCTTCCTGACGTTTCATTGTCCCTGTTAATTATCACCCTCCTTTTCGTTTGCTCGGTTTTCATGTCCTCGTAGTTACCTTAGCTCCAGACTCTTCACCAGTTGTCGACGTCTGCTCTAAAGACAGTCGGACGCATCGGATACTCCATCAGTCCCCACTGTCTGCAGCAGTCTCTCGGGGAGCCGTCAACTCTGGTGCACAGCTGTCATTCTGGGGTCACCTTTTCTGTCACCGTCTGCTGTCTGGGATTTCCGGTGTTAGCGTACATGTCTTCTTTTTCTTGCTTGTTTTGGTTAAACATTCTCAGAGCTTCTTGGGAGAGGGTACATGGGAAATAGTGTTTTTAAATCCTGAATATCTAAAGGTACTTTTATTCTGTCTTCACATTTGATAGATTTTAGGGTTGGACGTAGAGATTTAGGTTGAAAATTATTTTCCCTCAAAAGTTTTAAGGAATTGCTGCATTATCTTTTTAGCACCCAGTGTTGCTGTTAAGAAATCCAGAGCCGTTCTGATTCTGATACCTTTATATGTGACCTTTTTTTCCCTTTGGGAAGCTCGTAAGATCTGTTTTGTCTCCAGTGGTCTCAAATTTCACAATGATGTGTCTTGCTGAGGGTCTGTTTTCATCTATTACGCTGGGCCCTCTATGGGAAATTTGTGTCTTTCTGATCTGGCAAATTTTGTTGAATTACTCAATTGATAATTTCCTCTTTCATTTTTTGTTCTCTCCTTTTGGAACTTCTGTTATTCTGACATGGGCCTTCTTGGTCTGCCCCAGTTTTTCTTGTTTCTCACATTTTAAATTTCTTTTTCTTCTTTTTGTTCTGCTTTCTGGAACATTCATTCAGATTTATCTTCTGGTGCTTCTATTGAATTTTGTACGTGTGCTATTATATTTTTAATTTCCAGAGGCTTTCTTTGGTTCTGTGAGTGTTCTTTTATTACAGAATATTCTGTTCTTGTTTTGTGGTTATAATAGTCTTTCTTAATTTTCCATGGATATTGAAAATGGTAATTTTTTTAAAGATTGGTTTCGTTGTCCCTACATAGTCTATCTCCTTTCTTGTTTTTATCGTTTGCTTGTTTCTTTTCTCTCTGCTGTTCATGTTAGGGGCTCTCTGCTAACACAGTTGTCTGCTCACAGTTAAGATTGGGAGGCTGCAGAGCTGACTGTAGCTCAGATGTGAGTGGACCTCACTGAATGAGCTTCAGTCTCCAGATCTCCAGTCTCCGCTGGCACTGAGGTGGCAGTCATCTGGCTGCAGGGAGTGGAGGGGACAGTGTCTGAGAATTCGGCTCCTTCTTCAACAGGCTTTCAGTAAATCCTCCTTATTTTAGCCACTCAGCCCCAACCCCCCACCTCTTCTAGGTGACCACCAGTGCCACCCATTCCTGGGTCTTTTGGGAATTTTGTG
This sequence comes from Dugong dugon, assembly GCA_030035585.1. Taxonomy (NCBI): domain Eukaryota; kingdom Metazoa; phylum Chordata; class Mammalia; order Sirenia; family Dugongidae; genus Dugong; species Dugong dugon. The sequence continues at coordinate 195,618,741 of CM057462.1, read as the reverse complement.
GTGCAAATTAGAGTGGTCCACCACTTTCCCCATCATCACTTTAACCAAACCAAAAACCAAACCCATCGCTATCTAGTCGATTCCAACTGATAGTGACCCTGTAGGACAGAGTGGAACTGCCCCATAGGGTTTCCAGGGAGCGGCTGGTGGATTTGAACTGCTGACTTTTTGGTTAGCAGCCGAGCTCTTAACCACCGCGCCACCAGGGCTCTGCTATCAGTTTAGACATCAGTGTTTTAGGTTTTCTAAATTACTACCCATCCATCTGCATTCTGGATTCCAAAATTTTATTCTAGTTGTTTCTTCCCATTCTCCCTGGTCTTATGGGTTTATTCCTTTAAAAAACAAAAGAAATCCCTCTATGGACATTTTAGTGGGGTTTTAGGAGGAAGTAGAAGTAGACGCTCGTTTTTAACCTGCCGTCCCCACCTGGAAGTCTTCTTTTATGATTTTTTCCTGCAAGTATTTACGCTGAAATCCGGCACTAGGTCTTTATATGGATGTGTAATTTTTACAGAGTTACAATCCTAACGTAGGGGTCATTTTGGAATTTTTTTTCCTTTTTTAATTACCTGTAAAATTCTTTTCTATTTCATTCATAGCTGAATTAATGTACTATGTGTTATTTAATCATTCCGTTTTAGTAGTTCCAGAGTGTTTTTTGAGTGTGATTATAAATGGTGCTGTTGTTAATTTTTATAACTTTACTTTGTGTACGTGTTTTTCTCCTGAAAAAGTTCTTGTTTACTCATGGTGTTTTGTTGTGTTGAACGGCTGCTGTCCATTGACTCTTGGTCTTGAACTTTGAACCTTTATTGGTCATTTTTACGATATTTATTCCTTTTTTGTATCTTAGTGTTACTGATTTTTGTTTTAACATTTTATATAATAGTAATTATCTTTTCCTTTATAATTTCTGTTGCTTCACTTATCAGTACACTTTCTCTCCTCAGTAGTAAGTATGAGTGGGCTATTGTATTTAATTTCCAATATTTTATTTTTTATATTTAATACTTCAGTCTACATGGGGTTTATTGTGGTCTGTGGTATGAAAGTTTGGTCTAAGTTAAATTTTCTGTTTCGCTTTCTAGATATATTGTGGCCCAGCAGAATGATTCATTTTCCTAATGTGCTATATGCTTAACTTGCTTTTTATTAAATTTGTTTTTATATATTGGCTATATTTTGAGTCTCTGTTCTATTAATCTGTGTTTCTATTTTTGACTCAGTACTCCCTTTTGAATATTGTTGCTTTATAATGCATTTAGTATTTGGTAAGTCTAAAGCCGTCTTCTTTTAAAGGGTTGATATTCTTGCCCATTGTGTTTTTACGAATAATTTTTTAACCCATTTCATAATGTTTTATGAAGTGTCCTATTACTGTTCTTACTGGAATTTTGTTCAATTAGTAATTTAACTTGAGAAGAATCACCGTCTTTATTAAGTGTAGATTCCCTACTAGGTGTGTAATGTTCCTGTTTTATTCAGCCCCTCTTTTGTTTCTCTGAGTAAAGCTCTGTAGTTCTGTGTTTTGCTTATGGCCCCCCGAATTGATTCCCACTTACGTGATATTTTTATTACTACTGTGAATGGAGAGTTTTTTCCTTTGTCTTATTGGAATGGAAGAATCATGAGCTAGGAGTCAGAGTATCTGGTTCAAGTACAAGCTCTACATTGGGTAAATCCTTAGCATAGCTTTGCTGAGATCTGTCTTCTGATCTGTTAAGGGGGAATAATAGTACCTCACAGTTTTTTTGTTTTGTTTTTTTTTGGGGGGGGGTTAAATAAGTATAAAAATTTAAATGAGGCAGAGCATGTAGAATTGATTTTTGAATTATAAAACTATAAGACAAAGGTAAAGTATTTAGATATTTAGCAAAGCTTTTGCTTTTGTAGCAGTATCTTGTATCCAGCAACTTTTTTGAAGACAGATGATTGCTTCAGATGATCCTTTGGTTGACTAGGTAAACAGTTGTATCTTTTGGAAAATAATATTACATTTTTTCCATTTATTAAGTTTTAGGTATTTTTTATATCATATTTTGATAATGGCAATATCTAATGCTACCGTATTTCACCAGTTCTAAGATGTCATTGATTGTACGGTGCACCATGCTACCTACTCCTAAGAAAGACAAAAAGCCCGACAGTTCAGCTGACGCATTGTTGATTATGAGATGCATCCCCGTTTCAGAGATGTTAAAACATGCAACTTAGAATTGATGAAATATTAGATAATAATAATAAAGAGCCTTTTGCTTAAAAAAATTAATGAAGTCAAAATTCATGGTAGAATATGTTTAAATTTTTGCCACACCTAACAGACTGAACACACATATTTAAGCTGCCCCTTCCTGAAAGCTCCCTAAAATAACAGTAATGGATTTTAAAAAGCATAAACCCACAAAGACAGAGAGAAACAGGAAGGGAGACCACAGCGGATGACAAGTGTCAGCAGTTTGACCAAAAAATGAATGTCTTAGTGAATCGAGAGGGGTTTGGGTGTTTTGAATGGAGCCCTGATGGGGCAGTGATGAAAGCACTTGGCTGCTAACCAAAAAGAAGCAGACCACCACATCTTTCTTGCAAGGGACAACCGGTCGGTTCCATCTGCCGGCCCTTAATCACTGAGCCATCAGGGCTCCCTTTCCATAAAAACCCTATGGGGCAGTTCTACTCTGTCCTATGGGGTCGCCATGAGTCCAGATCGACTTGACAGCAACAGTTTTTAATGTAAATTGGCCCGTACTCATGAAACGAGGCCAAAGCTCAGGTTACCCAAGTTGGCAGTCTTCTGATGTAGGTTCCATTGGACCTCTGCCTGGTGCCTGCACGGTTATCCTTGCAGTAACTCGCTGAGCTTAGATTCTGAGTAGCCTGGACAAATGATGATATTTGCTCTGTTTTTGTTGGTTTGTTTCTCTCAAAGATCTGTTTTCCCTTCTGTTAGATTTTTCAGGTTTTTCTTGGGGTGGGAAAGGGGTTGAGTGAAGCCAGGAAGGGTATGCATATTTCATAGACCTGATCCAGGAGGAGTTTAGAAGTAGCATATCATATCTAGGTACCTTCGTGCCCGTATGGAGGCCTCTCGGGGTTTGTTTCCCTCACCGTCTCAGATTTGTCACTTCCTCTCTCCCCATTGCTATCATCCTAGTTTTAAGGCCTTGTTTCGCGTCATGCGTCAACTACCACAGCCTCATTGGTCTCTTTTATTTCATTCCCTCCTGAACGTAATTCATTTGGCACTCAGATTCATTTCAGTCTTTCTTTAGAAGAACAATTTCTTGACGCTTATTTTAGCTCCCGGCTGTCTGTCTTCTTACGTCTAATCTCTGTGCCTGTTTTTAGGATCCTCTGCTATCTGTCGTTAACCTGCCATCCAGCATTGCCTTCCACTATCCGCTGGCATGTACCCTTTATTCAGATTAGACATAGCTGTCTCCTGGCTGTGTACAAGCTGAAACCCGTTCCTGTTTCCTGACTTTAGCTTGTAGTTTCTCGTATTCAGGCTTCCCTGGTCACTGTTGTTACCAGTAGGCTCTCCTGTTCTGACTGTAGCATGCCACTTACTGTCTGCACCGCACGTTTTTGCTGCATCATTATGTACCTTTAACACAGGATTGTATGCTGCCTTTCATTGTTCTCTGATTGTTTCACATGTGTAAATTAACCAGAGTTTAAGTCTCTAAGCACCAGAAGCCATATCCCTCACGCAGTGCCTGGAACTATCCTTAGCACATTCCAGACACTCCTTAAATGCTAGTTATTCCAGGTACATCCATGTGGCAGAGCTCATTGACGATGATGATGTTAGTCTGAAAGTGAATCTGTGTCTTTTTATTGTTAGTGAGAAGTTACTTGATAACGATTTTTACCTTCCTTTCTTCCCTGCCTTTGTTTTGGTAACAGGCTGTCGATGACGTGAAGAAAGGTTATATCAGAGCAGAGGAAAAGTCCTACCAGTTACAGAAGCTGTACGAACAAAGGAAGATGGTCATGGTAGGTTTACATTCCCTGTAGCCCTTTCGGAAAACCTGGCGGCGCAGTGGTTAAGAGCTGCGGCTGCGAACCAAAAGGTCGGCAGCTTGAATCCACCAGGCGCTCCTTGGAAACTCCATGGGGCAGTTCTGCTGGGTCCTGTGGGGTCGCTATGAGTTGGAACCCGCTCGAAGGCAACAGGTTTACAGCCCCTTTTAAAAATGCTCCTTGTTTCCTTTTAAACCTGTTGTTCCAGTTGTTTTTAAACATGTTGCAACCTGGTCAGTGGCTTCACTAATAAAAAAAGTGGGGAGAGGGTTCAGAGTCACTTGTGTTCGTTTATCACCCAGAGAGCTCATACTGCTCTACGTAGGCATGCGGCTTTATTAATAATAACCAAACAGTATTCTTCTGATAAACAAAAATGTGTTAAAACAAAAGATGTGCAAAGCATTATAATATAATAAAGATAAAATTTTGTGAGAACTGATATTTAGATTTTTTACATTAGAAATTATTTTAGTTGTGATTTAACAATAGCAGAATCATTTGTTCTTATGGCTTCTATTTCTGCACATGCTTAAACATCCATGCTCAATAGTGCTTTTGATTAGAACAGCTGTGCCGTTGGATTCTATAGCTCCTAGCCACATGCTATTTAAATTTAAATTAAATAAAACTTAAAATTCAGTTCCTCAGATGCACTGGCCACGTTTCAAGCACTGAGCAGCCACGTGCGGCTAAACAAAAAACAAACACAAATCCATTGCCGTTGAGTCAGTCGGACAGTGCAGATATAGAACGTTTTTGTCATGGCAGAAAGTTCTGCTGGACGGGGCTGCCTGGAGCGTTCTTTAGATGTTTTAAAATTAGTTTCTAATCTGTTTCTGCCATAAATGCAGGGATAGAGATTATCAAAAATTAATTTGTAGAGAACATTTACAAAAACTTTCACTCAGCATTTTAAAATTTCTCTCTTGGAAAATTTACATATAGTTGAAAGTTTTACAATTAAAATGTTTCATGATCTCACACAAGGCACTGGCAGTGATTCTGATAGGTCTCTCAAATTTCTTTTGTAACTTCTGTGCAGTTTTTATCAGGGAATTTCATCCATTTAAATTAATTGGATTGGAGTAAGAATGCAAACAAGTCAGCCATTGAATTTAGCCCATAATCTCATGTCTAGGTAGAAGAGTTATTTTGTAACGTAAATGATGAAAAGTAATAAATCTCTGTGCTTTAGAAAGTCGCCGAAGACCAAGGAACCGTCTTATCTATGTTCTGCATGTCATCAGACTAAAATAAACAACGCAGAAATCTTTTAAATATCGTTAACTATGGGTAGTATTTTAGCTAAGGGAATTGTACTATGTGAAGACAGAATTCTAGTTATAATTTATTTTTGAGACAGAATTTTAAAACTCCACTTCATGGGTTAAGACGACGATGTTAGTACATGATTCTGACTAACACATCTGCATCTTTCTGGTGAAAAAGGCCAACCAAGCCCCATCAGGCTCCACAGTAGTCCTTTGCCTTCGCCAAAACCAGCAGTCTTCCTGTTCCTGAAAAGATAACAAAAATCAAAGTAATTGCAGAAGGGCTTTTAATACACCGGTGTGGAATACATATTGGTTTTTCTGCACATATTGTACTCCAAACGTACTACCTTCCATATATGCACTCAACAGAAAAGTACTTGTTCAGTGCCACGTGTATGCCAGGCACAGTGCAGGGCGCTAGGGAAACACGTGGGTTAGGGTTGTTCTGTGGTGAAATGTAGACAATCTGAATTTGACAAGCACAGTAATCTATTATGAAATTATCTTTAGGCTCGAGTTTATGTGTTATAATCACCCAGTTAAGAACTAGAGTGCAGCTGGTAATGCTGGTATGTTTTCCCATGGGTCATTGGAATTGCATATAAAATATGCTTAAACATTTATGGAATTCTATTGACTTGAAAACCTTGTGTCAAGGTATGTGTGTAACCAAGCCACACCAGACCAGTTGCCGTGGAGTCGATTCTGACTCATAGCGACCCTATAGGACAGAGTAGAACTGCCCCATACATAGGGCTTCCAAGGAGCGGCTGGTGGATTCAAACTGCCGACCTTATGGTTAGCAGCCGAGCTCTTCACCAGCGCACCACCAGGGCTCCCATACAAACAATAGATTGGTGTAAATCATGTTTTTCTCATGCTGGAGTGGACTGGTTTTGCCGTTACTGAACCAACACATAAGGAGTTCTATGTTAGTGTTCCTCAACATAATTTTTACTGATTTCACACAAAGCAGTGTGTGTGAAGGCCAGTGTTTCTCAAATCATGCTCCTCAGTCCACCTATACCAGGGTCACTTGTGAAGCCTGTTTAAAATGCATTGTGTCCTAAGCCAGACTCTCTGGAGGTAGGACCTAGGTATCTTTAGTTTTATAAAGCCCCCTGGTGATTCTGAAACTTTAGGTGCCTCAGAATCGCTACTGTAGGTAGTTGGCTTCCAAGGTTCCTCTTAAGCCCTTATTTCCATTGTAGACCTGGTTTGACCCTTGGCAGGTTGTTTGGGAGAGCAGAGCAGTCCCCCAGAATGGACCTTCACCCATTCACCCGAGTGTTCTGCTCTGTTAAGCACTGAGCTTTTGCTTCAGTAACTGTCCTGTTCCAGTACTTACTGCCTTGCTGGGTACTGAACGTCTGTAAGATGCCCCATGCTTTCCCTTTCCTTGTCTCTGGCCTCATGGGGACTACCAGCTAAGTGGTCTGTGAGTCAAGGAAGGTAATTCAGGAAACATCTCTAGCTATTCAAACTTTATATGAAAGGAGAATGAAAGCAATAATTTTGTGTTTTAAACATATATGCAGACACCTGTGTGAATATGTTTGAAAACAAAAATTCATTTGTCTTTTGGAAATTGTGGATTTATGTTAAATTTTAAATGTTTCTTCTCTTTGGCTTGGTGCAGACCCAGACAATGTAGGGGTTGCCCACTTAAAGCCGAGCAATACTGCCCAGTCTGAGACTCTGAAAACCTGAGTCTCCCCAGTCAGTGACTTTTACCTCTTGTCACCTCACCAAGGCCCACAGGTGCCTTTGGTTTTCGTTCGGGTTATTTTTAGAACTTATGTCATTAGGAAGTCCCCTGAAGGTCCTTTGCTTTCAAAGACTAACATCCTTGAATGTGAAGGGGTTAATCAGCCTGATTCAGAGGGAAGGAGAAGTCACATAGGACATGCCTGGTACTGTTCTAGGCACTTCACATCCCCTCTCATTTTCTCCTCCTAGCAGCCGTCACAGAGAAGTGGAGTCTGAGAGGTTAGATTTTGCCCAGGTCACATAGCTTGTCAGAAGTGGAACCAGGATTTGGAAATGAGATTTGAACCCATTTCTACCTGGCTCCGGTGCATAGGCTTTTCCTTATGTCAGGGAAGAGAGGGTGGCAAGAGTCCTTTATTTCCAGACTGCGTAGGGAGCCCCCAGGTAGAGTTACTTACTCAGTGTCTCAAAGCTAGTTAAAATATGCAGAGCTCCACATCTTTTCTGATCCCTTTTCGTGCTTTTGTAGGCGTGTTTCTCTCTTAAACAATATACATATACGGCAAAACTCCCAATGAGGAATATGGCAGAAATAGTTTTCAAAACAGTAGAGGTACCTCTCAAAGAAGAGAACTGTCGATAAACATACTATGTGTCAGCCTTTTTCACTGAAGGATGAGAGCAGAACTGGTCTCGGGGCCTGAGACACCCACCGGGTTTGCAGAGGTGGTAAGCAGCTCTGAGCAGAATTGGCCTCGTGTCGGGAGCGTGTCAGGCGACCGCCGTGGCTGAGTGCCAGAGGCCTGGTTGCGGGGCAGTCTTCTTCCTCTTTTAGCATTTTATTGTGGAAAGTTTTAAATACATAAAGAAGTTGAAAGGATAGTACGGTTAGCCCCCATGAGCCGTTACCCAGCTCCAGTAGCCATCCCCTCTCTGCCATTCCTGTTTCATCTGTCTCTCACACATGCTCTTGTCCCCCTGGAGTTGTTAATTTCCAGGTACACCATCTCACAGGGTGTCCCTGAGAGAGACATCTGGTTGAGCCCTCTGGCCAAGGCTTACTGATCTTTAAAGTTCTATTTTAGAGCTGTCATTTATCAGGAGTCCTGGGTGGTGCAAACAGTTAATGCACTCGGCTGCTAACAGAAAGGTTGGAAGTTCAAGTCCACCGACGGGCACCTTGGAAGGAAGGCCAGGTGATCTACTTCCCCAAAATCAGGCATTGAGAACCCCGTAGAGCACAGTTCTACTCTGACACACACGGGGTCGCCATAAGTCAGAATCGACTAGATGACGACTGGTTATTCCTTATCAAATGCCTAGTATGTAGTGAGTACTCTGCTAAATACTTTATATTGGATGTTCGCTAGTAGCCCTGTGAGGTAGGTGTTATTCTTTCCCATTTTGAAGAGGAAACTAAGGTTCCTGGCATTAAGTAAATTGACTTGCATTCAAGTAACTTGCCCAAGGGTGCAGTTAGCAAGTGACAGGGCCAGGACTCAGGCCCAGGCCGTTCTGGGATCAAGCTCATAAACCATCCTCTATATACTGCTTCCTGCCCTGCTGCTTGTTCTAACCCCAGAAGAGTTCTCTTTTGTACTGCCCACCCGAGTCACATTTACTAAAGCATAGGAGCCAGGGATTTCTTTTTGTTCATAATGCTGATAGCAGGATGGGCAGCATCCACATTTACTGCTGATATAGGAAGGACGATCAAAAAGGAAGGAGGGATGGGATTGATAGGACGGAAGGGTGGGATAGAGTGGAGGGAGGAGTGGGGTAGATAGGAGGGAGGGGTGGGATAGAGAGGAGGGAGGGGTGGGATAGAGAGGAGGGAGGGGTGGAATAGAGAGGAGGGAGGAGTGGGATAGAGTGGAGGGAGGAGTGGGGTAGATAGGGAGGGGTGGAATAGAGAGGAGGGAGGAGTGGGGTAGATAGGGAGGGGTGGGATGGAGAGGAGGGAGGGGCGGGATGGAGAGGAGGGAGGGGCGGGATGGAGAGGAGGGAGGGGTGGAATAGAGAGGAGGGAGGAGTGGGGTAGGAGGGAGGGGTGGGATAGAGAGGAGGGAGGGGTGGGATAGAGAGGAGGGAGGAGTGGGGTAGATAGGAGGGAGGGGTGGAATAGAGAGGAGGGAGGAGTGGGGTAGATAGGGAGGGGTGGAATAGAGAGGAGGGAGGAGTGGGGTAGATAGGAGGGAGGGGTGGGATGGAGAGGAGGGAGGGGCGGGATGGAGAGGAGGGAGGGGCGGGGTAGAGAGGAGGGAGGGGCGGGGTAGAGAGGAGGGAGGAGTGGGGTAGATAGGAGGGAGGAGTGGGATAGAGTGGAGGGAGGAGTGGGGTAGATAGGAGGGAGGGATGGGGTAGAGAGGAGGGAGGGGCGGGGTAGAGGGGGGGGCGGGGTTGTAGGAGGGGGAAGGGCGGGCTGGAGAGGAGGGAGGGGCGGGGTTGATAGGGGGAGGGGCGGGGTTGGTAGGAGGGGGAGGGGCGGGGTTGGTAGGAGGGGGAGGGGCGGGGTTGGTAGGAGGGGGAGGGGCGGGGTTGGTAGGAGGGGGAGGGGCGGGGTTGGTAGGAGGGGAGGTGAGAGAAGGAGAAGGAGACCATGAAGTGCCGCGGCACTGGGAGCCTCCCTCCTGAGTTGACCCTGTCCCTGTGTTCTTTGTTGCCCTTACAGTTTTTCATCTTCGGAGTTGCTGTTATTTGACCTAAACAGACAGACCGAGGAGGGAAGGGAGAGTGGGGTGTGATTGCCCTGAGCCCGTGAGTCTCCTCAGACGGCTTTTGCTGGCAGAGCTGTGGTCTTAGGGGCCGTTCATGGACAGCAGAGCCTTGAGTTGCCAGTGTCCTTTTTGTTCCTGTGTCCCTTCCTCTCTTCTCTCTTGGGAAGACAGGAGGCAGCTTCCATGTATCCTAATCACCCTGTGCATCCAGTGGAAGTCAGCTAGGGGGCTGTGCCTTTGTCTTCTCTCCAGCACCCTGCCCGCATTCCCAGGGCACCCTCTTCTTCCAGTATAGAGGTCCAAGGCTATTTGCTTGTTTCCCAGGCAATCCCTGAGAGGAAACCAGGTCAGAGTCCGTGAATCTTAATTTTTTCCCCTTATTTTCCTTTTCCTGTTTCTTCTATACTCTTCTGCACGTTCCTTCATTTACTCTCCCCTCTTTCAGTTCGAAAGAGTAACAGCCGTCCAGCCTTAACTGTGGAGGAGGGACAGATTGGAGCTGGATTCAGTGGTTGAGAGACATGTCTCCGTTAGTCTGGTAGCAGCATGCCTGTGAGAGCCATTTGTGTCCCTTGAGTTTGGTCCAGATGCTTCTTAAGGGACACATGCTGGGGCAGACCCAGGGGACACTGGGGCTGCTCTGAGGACTGGTTGGTGATGGTGAAAGGCACACTGACCTGGAAATTAGACCTGGGTCCCCATCCTGGTTGTGCCGCTTATTATTACCTGTAACCGCAAGCAATTCTCATAACTGCTCTAAGTTTCTGTAACAGGACTAGCTTTTAAGGTCTCTTTCAGTTTTAACGTTTTACGAATCTGAGGTTTGGGGAGCTTAATGTCACTGAGATCATTGTGACTGTTGACTGGAGAAGAGAAGGGGAGAAACAGCACCTCCCTTTCCATAATTATTAGGCTAGATTAGATCGCCATCCCTTAGGTACAGTGAAAGTAGAGGGCCAGAAAGTGACATCCTGACTTTTCCCGTCTAGGCCTGGGAGTCTGGGTTACAGCGTCTCTCCTGGCTTCACGTGTGTATCTTTTTCTCAGGGGGTTGGAAGTAGGAAAGCAGAAGTTGGTAGTGGGATAAAGGATTGTCTGAGTCCTGTCCCAGCATAGGGTTGGGCGTGAGACCAGAAGCAAGGTTTCAGGTTGTTGGGTGAGAGGATTCTCACTGGGGGAACTAAACTGGGGTTTAGTTCCATATAACACTGTTTCCCCTTTGTTTTTGCCTAGTACCTGAACATGCTAAGGACTTGTGAGGGCTACAATGAAATCATCTTCCCCCACTGTGCCTGTGATTCCAGAAGGAAGGGGCACGTCATCACAGCCATCAGCATCACGCACTTTAAGCTGCATGCCTGCACTGAAGAAGGACAGCTGGAGGTGGGGGTTCAGCATGGGGCCGGGGGTCTGGGGAGCGGGCCCGGAGCACGGGGGGTGCTTAGGTACCTGCTCACTTATGTGGTTTAGTCCCTCTGGAGGGAGATGAAATGAAAACTGTTCTGACTCGGGTAGACCAGCAGGCTCTGGAGCCACACCGATGCTCAGCTTCATCGGCTCCTCCCACTGACGTTTATTCTCTGCCACAATCCTTTCCCTGAAACGATGCAGACGTCTTCTCCATTGTTTCCTCCTGCCGCCTGGCCCAGAACCACCTTGCATAAGCTCCCTAGCACTCCCACGCGCACTCTAGACCTGACACTCATGTTCTCGGTTGTTCAGAACCAGGTAATAGCATTTGAATGGGATGAGATGCAGCGATGGGATACAGATGAAGAAGGAATGGCCTTTTGTTTTGAGTACGCACGCGGAGAGAAGAAGCCCCGATGGGTTAAGATCTTCACACCCTATGTGAGTGGTAGATGGGGACGCATGCCTGCGGAATGAGGGTTGAGAGTTCTCCATAAGCCAGATACATACATGGAGAGAGGTGGGGAGGGGCGTAGCCGTTGTCCTGAGATCTGCGCCTGTTTGAGTCTTGGAGCCCCAGGTTCATTTATCTTTCCCATAGGCCCAGCTAGTATTGGCAATTTCACATCCCCTTTGGCTCACGGTTACCACTAGAAGGAGCCAGAGAATAGTAGATAAGCTGGGCCTTGCACTGGTAGTCAGGCTTTTCTGTTGGCTTAGGGAGCTTGGCAGATGGGGTGACTGAGGGCAGGAGATCCTGGGCCTGGGCCTGTGGTGCCTGGCCCTGCGGTGCCTGGCCTTGAGAAGTCAGTGAGTGCTGCTACTTCTTTTTCAGTTCAATTACATGCATGAATGCTTTGAGAGGGTGTTCTGCGAGCTCAAGTGGAGAAAAGAGGTAATTCTAAACAGTTCTTGCACTGACGTTTTCATCGTTTTTTGTTGTTGTTGTTTGTTTAAGTTTATAGGCCTGCGGCAAAATACCTGAGACCCTCACCTCCATTTCTGCCTGTCTAGGAATATTAGTTAGGGACTGGTTACCCCATGTGACCCGGGACATTCTTCAGAGAGGTTGGTCTCTGGATGGTGACCACTGTATGTCAAAAAGTCCTGCTTCTTCCCTTGTCTAGAGGGTGGGCATTGGCTGTAGGCTATTCTGTCTGTCCTGGCATCATGGATCCTCCTCTGCCTGTCTTTTTTTTTTTTTTTTTTTTTTTTAATCAAATCACCCTCCAGAAGGGCAGCGTCCTAATCCAGAGGGCAGCTGTCCTCAGGTTTAGCCGTTCTGACTGTAGCAAGTCATGACAGAGGCTTCTAGGTTCATCAAGAATGTATATGTGCAGAAAATCCCAAAGAATCCACAGGAAAACTACTGCAGCCAATAGAAGATTTCAGCAAAGTATCAGGATACAAGATAAACATACAAAAATCAGTTGGATTCCTCTATACCAACAAAGAGAACTTTGAAGAGGAAATCACCAAATCAGTACCATTTACAGTAGCCCCCAAGAAGATAAAATACTTTGGAATAAATCTAACCAGAGACGTAAAAGACCTAGACAATGAAAACTGCAAGACACTACTGCAAGAAACCAAAAGAGACCTGTATAAGTGGTAAACCATACCTTGCTCATAGATAGGAACACTCAACATAGTGAAAATGTCAATTCTACCCAAAGCAATCTACAGATAGAATGCAGTCCCGATCCAAATTCTAATAGCATTTTTTAATGAGATGGAGAAACAAATCGCCAACTTCATATGGAAATGGAAGAGGCCCTGGATAAGTGAAGCATTACTCAAGAAGAAGAACAAAGTGGGAGGCCTCACACTACCTGATTTTAGAACCTGTTATACCACCACGGTAGTCAAAACAGCCTGGTACTGGTACAACAACAGATACATAGACCAATGGAACAGAATTGAGAATCTGGACATAAATTCATCCACCTATGAGCAGCTGATATTTGACAAAGGCCCAAAGTCCGTTAATTGGGGAAAAGACAGTCTCTTTAACAAATGGTGCTGGCATAACTGGATATCCGTCTACAAAAAACTGAAACAAGACCCATACCTCACAGCATGCACAAAAGCTAACTTAAAATGGATCAGAGACCTAAATATAAAATTGAAAACAATAAAGACCATGGAAGAAAAAATAGGGACAACGCTAGGAGCCCTAATACATGGCATAACAGAATACAAACCATAAGTAACAATGCACAAACACCACAAGAGAACCTAGGTAACTGGGAGCTCCTAAAAATCAAACATTTATGCTCATCCAAAGACTTCACCAAAAGAGTCAAAAGACAACCTACAGACTAGGAAAAAACTTTCGGCTATGACAAATCCAATCAGCATCTAATCTCTAAAATCTATAAGATACCGCAAAACCTCAACAAACAAAAAGACAAATAACCCAATTAAAAAATGGGCAAAGGACGTGAACAGACACTTTACCAAAGAAGACATTCAGGCAGCTAACAGACAGATGAAGAAATGCTCGCAATCATTAGCCATTAGAGAAATGCAAATCAAAAGTACAATGAGATACCATCTTATCTCAGCAAGGCTAGCATTAATCCAAAAAACGCAAAATAATAAATGTTGGAGAGGTTGTGGAGAGACTGGAACACTTAAACACTGTTGGTGGGAATGTAAAATGGTACAACCACTTTGGAAATCTATATGGCGCTTCCTTAAAAAGCTAGAAATAGAAGTATCGTACCATCCAGCAATTTCGTTCCTTGGAATATATCCTAGATAAATAAGAGCTGTCACACCAATAGATATATGCACAGCCATGTTCATTGCAGCACTGTTCACAATAGCAAAAAGATGGAAACAACTTAGGTGCCTATCAGTGAACGAATGGATGAACAAATTACGATATATTCACACAGTGGAATACTATAGACGATAAAGAACAACGATGAATCCATGAAACAATATGGAGGAATCTGGAAGGCATTATGCTGAGTGAATTTAGTCAGTCACAAAAGGAGAAGTATAAGACCACTATTATAAGAACTCAAGAAAAGGTTTAAACACAAAAGAAAACATTCTTTGATGTTTACGAGGGTGGGGAGGGAGGGAGAGGGTTATTCACTAACTAGATAGTAGACAAGAATTATCTTAGGTGAAGGGAAGGACAGCACACACTACAGGGGAAGTGAGCACAACTGGACTAAACCAAAGCTAAGAAGTTTCCTGAATACAACCAAATACTTTGAGGGACAGAGTAGCAGGGCGGGTGTCTGGGAACCATGCTTTCAGGGGACATCTAGGTCAACTGGCATAACAAAGTTTATTAAGAAAATGTTCTGCATCCTACTTTGTTGAGTGGTGTCTGGGGTCTTAAAAGCTAGGAAACGGCCACCTAAGATGCATCAGTTGGTCCCAACCCACCTGGAGTAAAGGAGAATGAAGAACACCAAAGTCACAAGGAAAGTATTAATCCAAGAGACAGAAAGGGCCACATAAACCAAGAGACGTCATCAGCCTGAGACCAGAAGAACTAGATGGTGCCCGGCTACCACCAGTCACCGCCCTGACAGGGAACATAGAGTCCCTGATGGAGCAGGAGAAAAGTGGGGTGCAGAACTCAAATTCTAAAAGACCAGACTTAATGGTCTGACTGAGACTAGAGGAACCCCAGAGGGCATGGCCCCCAGACTGTCAACCCAGAACTAAAACCATTCCCAAGGCCAACTCTTCAGACAAAGATTAGACTGGACTATGGGACATAAAATGATACCCTTGAAGAGTGTGCTTCTAAGCTCAAGTAGATACATGAGACTAAATGGGCAGCTCCTGTCCGGAGGTGAGATGGGAAGGCAGAGAGGGTCAGGAGCTAGTTGAATGGACATGGGGAATCAGGGGTGGGAAGGAGTGTGCTGTCACAGTATAGGGAGAGCAATTAGGGGCACATAAAAATGTATGTATACATTTTTGTATGAGAGACTAACTTGAATTGTAAATTTTCACTTAAAGTACAATAAAATAAATAATAAAAAATGTTTAACAAATCCCAGATCAGTTTTTCTCAAAATGCTAAAATACTACTATTCTCATAGCTAATTAAATGTATGTAATCCTTTCAGAATACAGCAACATGTTTAGATGGGTGTTTATAACTAAAATACAAGGATGATTAAAGAAAAAGAATGTGTACGTGTTAGGAGGTTTTAGCTACTGCTTTGCCACTGTATGTGCCAGCGCTGGAGTGGAATTTGGGAGATTATGAATAATTAACTGCTTATTCTCAAATGTTTGAGGTTCAGAAGGTAGAATCAGGCATGAGAATTTACATTCTAGGTATCGTAAAAGGAGCATTGGACTCTGGGAATCAGATCTGAGTTCTATCCTGGGTTTTTTCTCTCTGTGTGATTTTGGAGAAAGCAGCCTCCCAAATCAGATCTCAGTTTTCTTATCTGTAGAACAATCTCCAAGGTCCCTTCCAGCTCTAAAGGCTGTGATTCTACTTGGGAAGTTATATCCAGGGCTTTGAACTGGTTCAAACTGGGTCAGTCATGGCCATTGAAAGGGGCCCAGGACAGACCCAAATTTCCACAATGTGTGTGAACTACTATGGGTCAAAACCCTGGAATGGGAGACTCAGAAGAGGCAAAATGAAGCCTTTCAGGAGCCTGAGCAGTGAGATTGGATTATTGACAGGACTGCGGAGAGCAGCATACATTCAAAGCTGCGCAGTCAGCCACCATCTTTAAGCGGGGCACCACCATCTTTGAGTAGGGCAGCACTGTTTCCAGCTCTGCTTAAAATCTGATGGGCAAGAGATGTGGGTTTTTTTTGCAATGCAGACACTGCTTTTGTTTTCTAAGAGGGAGATGAGGTGTCTAGCAGGGCTTTGACCCCTAATTTTTCCCGTTCCAGTTATCGTTCCAATTCACCCAAATTTTAAAAATTCAGATCTGCTCTGGTTTCACTTCTTCAGCCAAGATTGAACCTAGAAGAACTGGTTCAAAGCCCTGGTTATATCAAGGGAAGGGGCCAATCAGATTTAGTCATCCGGAGATAACGTTTTCAATTTGTTTGTGGGACTGCCTGTAGATCAGAGGATATGTGGACACCTAAGGCTTCCCAGTAACTCTTCTCTTTTTTTCCTTTCAGAACATTTTCCAGATGGCGAGGTCACAGCAGAGGGATGTGGCCACCTAGCCTTTCCTCCCCTTTCCCTCCTCTTCACCTTCATCTGCTTACCCCTTTCGCCTCCCATGTCAGAGAGAGTAACCATTAACACAGAAGAAGAGAAAAAGGAAAAAGTCATTATATTCAAAAGCCCTAAACTAAATATTAATAACCCCCTCTGAATTTCATGTCTCTGGAATTGAGCTGGTAGAGAACAACAGACGGGTCAGCACCAGGCGTCAACTGCGTTAAGACGGGAAAACAAATAAGCCCAACCAACTCGCCAAAGGTACCTTTGTCCTTTCACCTGGGCCTCATACCAACAGACTCTCCTTGTACTCTGTTTTAAAACTGGAACTATGAACTATTCCATCCATTTGCACTGTTCAGACATATATATGTATGTATGTAAAAAATTATATATACACAAGTTAGCTGCACGTATATACATATATATATTTCTTTTTAAATTTCATATTGATGGCAGCACCTTTTTTAGCTTGCGTTTTTACACACCTTTCACTAGGATTCATGACCTCGCTCTTGCTCTTTGTTTTGAAACAAACTTTAAAAAGGAAAAAAAAAAAAAACATTTTACAAAAAAATACCTCTCCTCACGAAGGACTCGAAAAGTTTACAACCTGCCTGGTTTTCCCCTTTTGTACTGAGTGCAGATTCTGGCTCATGGGTGGCCATGGAGTCCGAGGAGCAAGGATTGTCGTTTCTGTATCTTTCAAGAGGGTGCTGAGGAGGAGAAAGAGGTGTGTGTCTAAAGGGCAGCAAGGCTACAGGTCTGCAGGGAGAGTCTAAGGTGTGATGTGGCCTCTTGATGCCAGGACAGTTTCCTGGTCTGTGTCTCTCTAACTCCTGGCTTTCCAGGTCCGTCTCCTCTCTGCTTCCCCAGGACCCCCTGTATGCTGCCCCTCAACTGGCCCAGACTGGAGGGGAGGGTGGGCCAGGAGGTGGATATCACAGGAACCTGAAACTCCTCATGGCAGTAATTTCTTACATCCCTGTCTTTTCTGAAGTAGGGATAGTACTAGCGACCAGAGTTAAAGCGGATGCCTTCAGGCGCGAAGGTTGGACTTACGTAGGGAAAGGAAGGAAGTGGTGTCCTGTGTACATAAGCTTTTCCCTACTCCATTCCTGACCGGTAACCACCTGTAACTATTATGTTCTCTGTGACTTCCTTAAGCAGCAGTGGGGAGGGACCTGAGAGTATCTTCAAGGCCTCAGGGGAGCTTGGAATGGGTCAGTGGTCTGCCAGCCAAACCACAGACAGCCCCACCCAGGCAGCTGAGGACCCAGGAAGGAGCAGTAGAAATATGGTTGCTTTGAGGTGGAGCTCAGCCCTTCACGGAGAGACTAAAGGAAGACCTTTCTGTCCCCCCAGAGAGCTCCTCCCAGACCTTGCATGCTAAGAGCTACGTCCCAGGGTCAGGGACCAGGGCTGACTGGGGTAGGACTACATCCTCAGTCCCCAGGCTCTGCAGGTGGTGTGTTGGAAACACTGAGTCAGGCTCTTATGCAGCTGGAACCCATCTTTGAACCTCCTTTTCTTTTTCCTTTCTCTCCCTTCCAAACAAAAACCTCCGCAGGGAGGCACCTTTGGCTTTGTCTAACGGGGAGGCAGCTGTGGTCGGCAGTAGTCAGCCCCACCGAGCGGTGTTGGGGTGGACTGAAGCTTCTGTTCTGTCACTTGTTTTTGTGGATCATCCTGAGACCACTTTTCTCCCTCCCTCACTCAGTTATCCTGGTGGCTGCTAGCCCTAGGGGGTAGTATGAGGTCATGTAGACATCCTGTCCTCCCCTCCTCCAAACCCAGGCAGGTCACAGAGTGCAAAACGTAAGGATGCTGAAAGACGCAGAGAGTGATCCCTGATTTGAAGGCTTTGACACAGGATTAGCTCTTTTTCTACTTAAATTTAATACTGAGCCAAAGGACCCTGGGAAAAAAGATAGGTTAATTTCTCACTCTGAGACACAGAAGCAGCCATGGCACCAGTTTTGTTCCAGCTGCAGAAATAGCAAATCTTCCCCACTCCGTTGTAGTGGAAGAGGCGTGAACACACCCAGGAGTCCGTGCGGCAGCCCAGATGCTGGCCTCCAGATATGAGACACTGGGGACCCCTTAGGATTTGGAGGCCCCATAGGTGGGTAGGTGCTGCTGAGTTCCTTTTCGGGCGTAGCATTCACTCGGTGCTGTGGAGTTTGGGTGAGGGGCCCCATAAGTAGTTGGCTTGTTGGCAGACTCTGATGGGGAATAGAGGCTGAACCATTAGCAGAGCACCCAGCTGCAGCCAGGAGGTGGAAGGAGGGAAACCCTGGAGCCCCCCCACCCCCCCTGCCCGCTGTCTCCTCTCCCCCACAGTAGCCCTCTGTGATGGAGGCTGAGGTCCCTGTGGTTCTGGAGTCCCATGGGACCAGGCCCCTGTGCATGAAGCGGTGTTAGGTGTGACCCTCCTCTCCCTTCGCTCTGTACTGGCTTTCTCTCATCCTACTTTGCTTACATCGGAGTTCTGCCCAGAGAGGCTTCTACCCAGTCGTCTTTTGCAGTTTGTGTCTGGGAAATGGGGAGACTCTCCCTCCTCCCCTCCCCCAGCAAGTCAGCAGGGTCTTCCCAGCTCCCTGGTCCTCCCGTCCACACTCTCTCCCCCTGGAGCAGAAGCTCAGAGCCCCGTGGAGATGTGGAGAAAACACAGGCCTGAGAACCCCCACTTGGGCTGTGCGTAGGGTGCTCTGCTCTTTATATCTTCATTCCGTTCTCCATTTTCCTGCCCTCCCCTTGCCCTAGGCCTAAGCTCAGCACAGGTACCGATCTGCACGTGCTCAGGGCAGCTTCTAGGCCTGCACAGAGCCCTCAGGGAGGAATTAGATAAATGTGTCAGCATCCCCGTGCCTGGCCATCTGGTTTCATCCTGTAGTTACCCGTCCCAGGCCAGTAGCCTTGGGTTATTCCCTCCTCTGGCTCCAAACCCAGTGCTTGGAGCAGAACAATAGTGCACTGAGGGCAGGTGACGCCTCTCTCTCATCTCAGAGTCTGCTGATGTCTGGGCCCGACTCCTAGGAGGCATTTTTCTCAAAGGGGACTGCATTCTAGTTGGCGTGAAGTCTCCAGACCCGGAGGGACTCCTGTGCCCTTCCTCCTCCCATCGGTTGGTCTGTTGGAGCCCAGCACGCTGCAGGTTCCTTCACCAGCTGCCTGTGTCACATAAGCTTCCTCTTGGAGGGAGGAGAATGTGGTGGGACACTCGAGAGCATGGGGGGTGGGTGTCCTTCTCCAGCTCACCTCTCCCAGCCTCGCCTCCTAGCTCCCCTTCCCCTGAATCCAAGCATGACACGCCAGGCGTCATTCCTACCGGGACAGTGTCAGCTCACTCCTCAGCAATAATCTAGGGTGTGTGGGAAGCTTAGGGCTCTGGGGAGGAGCAAGATGGAGGGGAGTGACAAGGGGCCGGGGCACCTGACCAACTGCTACACTCGGACACCAATTTTCTCTCGTGCCCCCTTCAAGCCGGTTAGCTGGGCTGCAGCTCTCCCCAGGCCCTGCACACTTTAATTTATTGGAGAGAAACTCTAATTGTATTTTCACTGCAGTATCTTGTATTTTTTATTTGTGATTTAAGAAATGTGAAGAGAAAATACACAGACCCATAATGGCTAACAGTGTTTCTTTCATTCCTTGTTCTAGAGTTAACCACTCTAAAATTGTTTGGTAATGTCACCGTGTAATTAATTGTAACATATTCTTTTAAATAAATTGATTTATTGATGAAACTATTCTTCGGTTTCCTAGGCTACACATCCTTGGGGGTGTGTGGGAGGAAGTGAAAGGGACCTTTGAGGTTTGAGTTAGAATGGTCCATCTGAAGATGAGCGGAACCACCTCACCTGTTCTCCCTAGTAGCTACTGAGGCAGTCTTTTGAGGACAGGGGGTGGGATTGGTGGGGAAGGGGTGAGCCAGGGGCGCCCTTGGCTTAGTTGTGTTCCCAGTGACTCCTTTGAAAATCCCTTCTTCCCCCTCAGGTTTCATCAGAGTTGATGGTGTGTACCCCTCTGCACCAGCCTGCCCGAAGTCCATGCATTACTCTCAAGTCCCCTCTTCCTCAGCCTGACAGAGCCTGGCGGAGCTCTTAGGACAGCGCTTAGCCGAGCCCCTTCCCCAGCAAATGCCCAGCACAGTACTAGGTGCGGTGGGTGGCTGTGTTCTTCCTCTCCCCATACTCCCTGGGAATAAGGGCGGTCCTACACACCCTCTGTCCTCACGGCGGGACCTCCGGTGTTGGGGCCCGATTACTTACTCTCTGTGCCTTAGTCCGTGGGCTGGGTCTGCTCTGACAGATCTCAGCATTTGTGGTAGGTTGGACATTTTTAGTATATTTATGAACCTCCATTTTCTAGTATTTTTATAACCCCTGACCATGCGCGTCTGCCCCTTAACTGACAGCCAGAAGAGCGAGGACAGTTTGACATTTTGTTGAGCAGTCTGGGGAGAGAGATTGTTCCGTGTCTCAGTCACCCAGCCATCAGCATTGAATATTTGGAATCTAGTAAATATTCTATCCTAATCGGGATTTTTTTTTTTTTTTTTTTTTTTAGCAAGGAAAGAATCCATAAAGAAGTAGGAAATGGAATTCCAGAATTAGAATTTCAGAGGTTGAGGGTCTATTGAGTATCTAGTATGTTCAGGCCATTGGGTTAGATACTGCAACAGATCCAAAGGCAAAGGAAGTGACGTGCTGGCTCACAGCCTCACGGAGGAAATGAGAAGTTTACAGATGACCCTGATACACAGCAGTGGAAGGTTTGAGTGCCACCAAAACCAGAAAAGGAGAGAGAAGAGCCTAGACGAGGGCAGTCAGGGTGATCTTCATGAAGAAAGTCGTGTATGAGGTGAACCTTTTAGGCTGAGCAGGATTTCACCAAGAAGGCATTCAACAAGCATTTACTGAACCGTGTGTGCCAGACGCTGTCGCTGGGGGTGAAAAGGCGGAAAAAGGCTCAAAGCTGTCCCCAGAAAAGCTCTGTTTGACCAGAGCTTGGGCTCTGTGTAGCAGTAAAGTGGGCGTCAAGGCTTTGGTGTGAGCTGCTTAAAGAAATGAAGAGCCAGAGAAGTTTGTTTTTAATCAGCTACAGATTTAGGAAGGTTGATGTCTCAGAGTATAGACAGAAGGATCCATTAGGAGACTACTATGGTTATTCACTAAGTGGAGGCAGTGCTATTTGAGAGGAGGGAAGTAGATACGAGAAACATTGGGAATCTTTCATGATTTAGTAACATATCGAATGCATGTAAGAAGAGTCAAAGACTCCCCAGGTTTTCTGTCTAGGTGACTAGAAAAGAGAAGAATTTCAGAGTTGAAACTTTGGGGGGAATATTTTAGCCTTGTCCTATTAAGATTCAGGCACGGATGAGAATCCAAAGAGAGAGGTCTCGCAGTCATTTTCTTATCATTTACTGAGCACCTTCGAATGTTCTGGGCACCGTTGAGGGTGAGGAGGGTACAGTGGTGAACAAGACAGAATAGGTACAGTAGCTGTTAATGAGTTTTTTTAAAGATAACGCTGACTTCTGTGGAGAACAGGTCGTAGGCAAACAGGAGGGGAAGCGTGGCAGGTACTGGTCGGGTGGCCTCCTGGACAGTGTTGATGGAAGGGTGTGAGCAGATGGGGCGATGCCTTAGAAAACCCGTGGGGCTTTGCAGTTAGACTGACCGCAAGATGTGAGAGGCGGGGTGGAATCAAGGTCTTGGCTTGAGTGGGTGGGTTACAAAAAGTCTGTTGCCGTCGAGTTGATTCTGACTTATAATGACCCCATGTGTGCAGAATAGAACTGCTTCATAGGGTTTTCCCGGCTGTGACCTCTCAGCAGATCGCCAGCCAGGCCTGCCTTCCAGGGCACCTTTGAGTGGGTTCAGACTGCCAACCTTTCAGTTGGTAGTTGAGCACTTAACCACCTGCACCACCCAGGACCTCTAAGAACGTGTAGACGGTGGGGTCATTCACTGGCGGGGAAGACGGAGGACCACCCGGGACCTCTAAGAACGTGTAGACGGTGGGGTCATTCACTGACGGGGAAGACCGAGGAAGGAAAGGTACGAGTGAAATTGGGTCCAGGAGAAAAATGGGTTAGAAACACGAATCTGGGGGTCACTTTCATCCAGCAGGTGAGAGGATGTAATACTTTAGAGAAAGCCCATTTACAAGGACCAAGAGGAAGCTGCCTACGCAGTGAGCTAGACCCGGAGAGGGGCCAGAGAATGAGGACCTTCCGAGAACTAGGTGCTTGGGCCAGGGCTTTCCAAGGCCTCAGGTTTTGAGAAGGGACGGAGACGCGTCCATAAGTGGAAATGCCTTCGGTCACAAATGCGAGAATCCGGGACTATGAAAGGCTTTGAAATTTTAGCAGAAAGTCAGAGAGGTGGTGGCTCTCAAGCCCCTGCAGGCTCCAGCCCCAAAGGAAATGGGGACACCTTGTGTTAATGTGATTTGCTCCAAAGCTCTCCACATAGGGGCAGGAGGTGGGAATGCATTGAGAGGCATCTTTTCCTGCCATGTTCTCATCACCTGAGTCCGTCTTACAGAGGATACTTCTAAAAATGTTTTGTTTTTACAGCTGGAAGCCTTCTCCGATCTCTGCTGTTAGCCTGTCCGCGCCTCTGGAAGTTTTTCTCTTTATGCTGCCACTAACGTTTGAGCAGGAAGTTGATTATCTCAGAAGGAGCTGGTGCTGGGTTTGATCTTGCTTGGTCTGATGTTAGGGGATCTACGGTCATTTCCTAGTTTCTTCTGTCCCCTTTTATTACTGATGCCTCTTCTGTTCAGAAGAGATGTTAGGGAAGCTTCAGTAGCTAACAAAACTCCTCTTTATGCCTTTTCTACTATACTCGAAGCCGAAACGCTGCCTGAAATATCTATATTTATACAGGAAACATGTTAGGTGCTTCCTTTTCTTAGGTGGCCTCCCTGTTTGACAATCAAAGGATCCAGAGAATCCCTGCCAAAAGGCTGTCTTGTTCCGCCAAAAGGCTCCTGTGTGTTTCCATCATCCCCATCTTACTTACCTGCTGCTTCCCGGGAGAAGACCTGGCTGCGGCTTGGGGCTGCGGTAGGGGAAGCAGCAGTGACAGACTGAATAAGCGTGGCCGTTAATGTTGAGTGACTGGTCCCCCACCCCCATCCCCGCAGAGAACCCACCGATCAGTAAATCACTCCGGGAGATACGCTCTGATCTGAAGTCCACCTTCCATCTTTCCATCCTGACCCAGAAACTGTTCTGAAGCCACAGTGGGGCAGCTCAAGAAAACACAGCTGTTAACCACCAATTTCTCTTGTCCACCTGACACACCTAGCCACATTACATAAGTGAGATTTCAGATGTGTGTACTTGGCTAGGAATCCTGACTGAATATCTGGGCCGCCTCTTGGGTAAGGCCCCATCCCTGATCTCCACCAATCCAAGAGATGTGGTTTTCCCCCCTGAAACAGTGTCCACAGATAAGTCTTCACAGTACTTCATATGTTGCTTTTCTTTTTAACTGTTCTGAGTTTGGCACACGTTAAGAGAAGGCAGAAGTATGGGGGTGGAGGTGAGAGTTGTGGGATTTACTAGTCCTGGAGTTCTCACAGAATGCATCTACCTGCGGTGAGGACATTCATAAGAAGGGGCATAATGAGTGGGCAGATGGTGCATGTCCTGCTGTGTGGTCCTCCTGAGCCCAGCCCTACGTGGTTCACAGAGAAGAATCTTGGGGTTGGAAGGGACCTTAGCTGGGCTTCCTCAGTACCCCTTCCACCTGGTGGGGTCACTACTACAGTCTGGTTGATACTTCTTGGGGTCATTATCTCAGGTCAGAAAACAGGTGGTTGAACCTGGGAGAGGAGAGCAGCTTGGGCTTTGGAGTGACAAACTGGATTCAACTCCTGCAGCCCTCTTATAGCTGGTATGACTCTGTGAGTTAGGTACCTCCAGAGCCTCCCTTTCCCCATCTGTGAAATGAAGCCTGCTGGTTGTTGGGAGGTGAAATGGGGAAGGATGCACATCAGGGGCCTAGCCCGGACTCACAGAGCGAGTGCCTAACGCGACGGCGTTATGGTGAGCTCGCAGTATCCCCATGGCCTAGGTGCCTTGTGTGCATGAGCAAGGGAGACGCTGAGGTCCTGAATGGAGACTGTGGGTCCTCAGCCTTCAGAGGGGCAGGGCTGGATCCAGGGGAGGGCCCTGCTGTTTCCCTTCCCTGTGCCCAGATCTGCAGGAAGACAGCAAACCTGGTGTCGTCGAGTCGATTCTGAGTCACAGCGACCCTGTAGGACAGAGCAGAACTGTCCCATAGGGTTTCCACGGAGCGGGCTGGTGGAGCCGAACTACCAACTGTTTGGTTAGCGGCCAAATGCTTAACCACTGCGCCACCAGGGCCCCCAGATCTGCAGAGCATTCCAGAATGAAGCCCCAAAGAAGGGCGGAAGAACAGAATCACGAAGTGGTGAGCAAGGCTTGAACGTGGTGAGAAGCAAGGACCGCGGCGTCCCTGATAGGTGTGTCTCCCAAGCCTCACCCTCTTAGCTACCCTTCTCCCCTGCCCCCAGAGGCACACAGCCGCTACCCTCAGCCTTCCAGGCCTCAGTGCTTTTAAACTTTTCTTTATTTAGACAGAAGAGACCAACTGTTTAAAAGTAAAATGCAATAAATAAATAAGTTAAGCATAGAGAACTGTCTGAAACTGACTGCCAGTTTCCCCGTAACCGTCCCCACCCCCACCCCGTTTTCTTTTCCCGAAAACCTCTTCCTAAAGAAAATGATCAGGTAATAAACCCCTTCAGCCCTCCCCGCATCCCCCCTCCCAGATACCCGATTACCCCCCAAACCAAAGGGCGAGATAAGAGAGAAAGACCAAGGGTAACAACCCCCAGGAGAGATGGCAGCGTCCGGGCCGGGCCGCCTGGTAACGCACGGGTGGTAGTGGTATTTACACGAGGGGACCAGCAGAGACTGTAAACATTTTAGGGGTTCAGGGGGAGGTCTTTTCCTCATGAAAGTAGGAGGGTCTCCTCAGGGCTCCCCCACACCCTCCTCAGAGGGAGCCCTTGGGGGAGGCAGTGAGTTTTAGGGCTCGGAGCCCAGGATTGAGGGATGGCCTACCTCTAGCTGAGGGTGGAGGGGAGTGTGGAACCAGCCTCTGAGGAACCCCTAATGTGGGGAAGAGGCTGGGGTGTAGTGGGGTGAGGAGTGTGTGGGAGGCCCCAGCTGTAGCGCAGGCCCCCCAACCCCCAGTGGGGGAGGCAAGTATGGAAAGCTGGGTACAGAGGCCTGCCACAGGAGCCCCAACAGAAGGCAGCTACTCCAGAGCCTTCCCGCCTGTTCCCTGCTCCCTCACAAAGGCCAAAAGGGCACCTGGGAGGAGACGGCCCCTTGAGCCAGGGAAGCAAAGCTATGGCCCTTCAGGAGAGGCTAGCGGCAGGGCATGGGGCGGACGGGTGTGCTGTGACCCCAGGGCCCCATCAAGGCCCAGGGCAGATGTGCAGAGGGCCGGGGCCAGTCATGGGAAGAGGGGTGACGTTCCCCTTGCTCTGGTATCTCCAGACCTGTGGAGGAAGGAAACGTGGGTGAAGCGGGGGTATGGCTGCCCGTGCAGGTCAGAGGGAAAAAGGAGCTAAGGGTGGGTGCTGGGCTGTGGGGTGGGGCTGCCGGGGGAGGCAGGTCTTCCAAAGCCTCTGTCCTAACTGAGCCACCCGGCTGCCCAGCCATTAGCAAGGGCCAGGGATGGAGGCGGGGGGGAGTGCAAAAGATACAAGAAACCAAAAGATACTGGGAAGGAAATATTCAAACAGCCCGTGGGAAAAATAAAGACTGGAAAGTATAGAGACAGAGGCCTAGAGGGGGAGAGAAGCCAAGAAATGAGACGACAGACAGGCAGGCAGAGGTCACTAGGAGAGAGGAGAAGGGAGAGGCAGACACCTGGACAGGAGAAAGGAGCTTCTGCAAAGGGAGGACAGAGGAGGCCGGGAGGACGGAGGAGGCTGTGAGGACAGGAAGCAGGGGCAGAGCCCAGGGTGGGGGCCACCCCAGCCCCTGGGTGGGGCTCTCTTTCCTTTTTGGAAAGGAACAAAGAAAGCAAGAGAAATGCACAGAACACAGACCACAGTCACCAACCACTGTTGACCAAGCACGTCCCGCGAGCTGCCCCCGGCCCTGACCCTGGGCTGGGGTGCACCTCCCTCCGCGGCCCCCTCCCCGAATGACAAACAATCGGCTCCAAAGACAACACGCTCGTTCCATGCAACTTACAGGGGCCCGGAGCAGGGGTCCGGGGATGGGGGCTTCGGCCGACAATGGACACGGGCCCTGGGCTGGGGGGGCCCCCAGGGTGGGGGGAGTTAAGCAGCCAGGATTGGGGGGAAAGGGGGAGAAACAGAAAATGTGGGTACTGTTCCTGGGTTGTGTTTCTCAGGGGTTTGGCCCACAGGAGACTAAACCATACAGAAGTAACCAACGCTCACATTTCTGTGGCCATGCAGTTGGGGTGGTGACAGGCAGTGGGGCGGAGAGGGCCTGACGAGTGAAATTCACAGGCAGTGTGTCATCTCAGCCTCCTCCACCTAAACCAAAGCTCCTCCCAGAGGCCTGAAGACTGGATTCCCCCCAGTCCATTCTGTGCGCGCTCTACTGAGCCATGGGCCTACTGCTAAATAAGGAAAGTCACCCAAAGTCCAAGGCAAGAGGGACCTGATGGCCTCACTTTCCAGGAGAACGGAGTCCAGGAGCCAGTGGTTCTAAGGACCCTCCAGTACCCTGAACCAGCCCCCTTGATCCCCAAATCCTGCTCCCCTAATTTCACTCCAACCCAAAGGAAAACTAGAAAGAGAGAGACACACAGACACACGGACACTGACCAGACACACAAGACCAGATACTGGGAGCGGGGGTGGTTCTGGGGAACAGACACAGATATGTATAGACTTAGCTCCTTCTGGGGCCGCGATGTGTGTCAGAGAATGCACGCGCACGCGTGTGTGTGCGTGTGTGTGCGTGTGACTGACTGAAAACCAGCACCAGACCCCTGAGGGTGGTGAGGATGGGGTGTGCGGGGACAAAGGGCAGTGCTGGAGAGGGGACAGGGCAGGAGCAGGACCCACCTGGGGCCTCAGTAGGGCCGGTTGGCGTCCTTAGGCCTCTTCAGCTGAACTTTGAGGCGCTTCATGCCGATCTGGAAGCCATTCATGGCCTGGATGGCAGCCTGGGCACTGGCCGGATTGTCGAAACTCACAAAACCTGCGGGGAGCGAAGCATAAGGCCTGGAGCTGGGACCCGCTCTGGGGTTCCCTAGCACCACCCCACTTCCTCTAGATACCCCAAGTGCCAGGAAAGCTCCCTGGCACATGGGTGTTCAGTAAGTGTTGACTGACTGACTGACTGAAGGAGTCCAGTCCAGCCACTCACGCAAACGAGCACTTTCTTTCCAGCATGCTTGGCAGGGCATCCCCTTTCTCAGCCAAGGACCTGCCTTTTAACAACTTCCACTTCTAGGCCCTAGATGACTTCTGAAGCAGCGAGGACAAGAATGTTGCCTTTCTCCCCCGAAGGAGGAGCCCTTCAAAGACGTGAAGGCAACTAAACCATGCTCCCTAAGCCTTCCTTTTGAAAGGCAACCCCCCTGCCCCCAGTCCCCGAGCCTGTTTCCAGAGTTCATGGAGCAAGAGCATGGGAGGTCTTAAGTTTGACCAGTCCTTGAGGAGAAAAGACGGAGCTGTGGTTTTCTAGACAGGGAGATGGACTTGGGCAGCACTGGATGGGGGATGTTGAATGTGTCAAAATGGCGCTTTCATATTCTTAGACAATCTGGATTTCAAGTACTGGGCCCACTGCAACCCTAAGTCCCTTCAAACATATCAGACCTTGTCCTCATTCAGAGTCTGGCAAAACTGCCAAATTTTGTCTTTTGGATCATTATATTCTTACCAAAACACTTGCTCTGATTGGTGGCACGGTCAACAAAGACTTTGGCTGAGATGACATGGCCAAAGGGGACAAACATCTGGAGGATCTCTGAGTCCGTGAACTCCTGGGGCAGGTGGTAGATGAAGATGTTGCAGCCGTCAGGGCCTGGGCAGCAGTTGAGAGAGAGGTTAAGACATGGGCGATGGGGACACGCAGGCTCAAGGAGTGAGGGTCCCAGGAAAAGCAGATCCTGAGATGACTTCTCATCCCAGCCCCCAACAGTGTGGGCCGTGGTTCCAGCCACCTCATCCCTACTCGCTTTCATCCCCAAATATGTGACAAGAGCGGAGCTTGGAGCAGGGCAGTAGGGAGACCCCTGGACCCCCAAGAGGGGCCTTCCCATCCTTGGAGGCCCTCAGCTGGGAGGCCACTGCCCAGACCTTCTCGTTGTTGTTGTTGTTGTTGCTGCTGCTGCTGTTGTTGAGGAGGTGATGTGGGCTGCTGGGTGACCAGGGCAGGAGGCTGCGGGAACGCAGGCGCAACCAGGCTGTAGGCTGCTGGGTAGGCTGCTGGGGTGGGAGATCAGAGACAGCCAGTGGGGCTTCCAAGCTTCCCCGGACCCCGGGGCCTGTCCAACAAACCCTGGCTGCCCCCTTCCTCTAGCCCAGGCCAGTGGGGTCTACAGGGCTGAGAGGTTGACCTGCTGCCCCTAACCAGCCATCCTCATAGGTGCAATGGGTCAGGAAAGCCTCAAGGTGGAGGTTGGCAGGGAGCCGAGAAGTCTATCCCCAGTTTCTGGGCCTCTTTTCCTCTAGATGTCCCTCCTCTCCTTGCCCGCTTCTCCCACCTGTGGGGGGCTGGGGGCCTCACCTGTATAGTGCTGCATCCCCGCATATGCCTGTTGGAGAGGGTCCACGGGGGCCGCTGGGCTCTGGGCTGGGGAGAGCAACACGGACAGTGGGAGAGGGGCTGGGAGCCAGCCCGGAGCCCCAGTAACCCTCTGGGAGCAGAGGCGGGAGGAGAGCCACACGGGGGCACTGGGCGTGAAGGGAGAGTGGCAATGCACAGAGCAGAGGGAGGGCAGCGTTTGGAGGGTAAGTCCCAGCTGTGCAACCCTGGACAAGTCACTTCACCTTTCTGGAAGCAGGAAGGAGCACCCCCGCCCAGGACAAGGGGGCAGGAGAAAGTGCTTTATAACCCTGGAGCCCTGGAAAGGCGGGGTGTCTTCGCTGCTGCTGAAGGCAATGGGAATGGTGGCTTGTGTGGTTGCTGGGGGAGGGCGGGCCGCAGAGAACCCCACCTGGGTAGGGGTGAACCCCATTGGGATACAGAGCATCAGGGGCAGGCTGTCCAGTGGGCTGGGTGGGCACTGGGCTGTAGCCGTTGATGCCCAGGACAGCAGGAATGGCAGAGACGGGCGTGGCAGCGATGGCAGGAGGGGTGCTGGTTCCTGGGGAGGAGAAAGCGACAGAGCAGAAAGAAGCACACATATACACAGATGCAGGGAGAACGAGTCAGCAAGTCTGGGGCAGAGGGGAGGAAGCAGGCCGCTCTGACCCTCAAGCACCTCCTGTACCACAGGGCTTCCCCAAGCAGTGCCCTGATCCCCTCTTTACCCTCACTAGGCTGTAACTCCCCTGCCCTGCCCCAGTCACGCCCAGCCCAGCCCAGCCCAGCCCAGCCCAGCCCAGCCCACCCCAGCCCCCCCCCCAGCCCAGCCCCCCCCGCCCCCCCCTGCCCTGCCCAGCCCAGCCCAGACCTGCCCTGCCCTGCCCAGGCCTCACCTGAGGATGGGGTGATGGGGGTGGCAATGAGGCCGTTGGCATTGATGGCAGCCATGTGCTGCATCTGCACGGCAGCCATGGTGGCCATGGGGCTGAGGTAGGCACTGTGAGCCGCTACCAGGGCCGCCTGCTGCTGCATCAGCTGCGGGAGGGCAGTGGAAAGAGAGGAGGCTGGGCCCAGGCCCCTATGCTCCCTCCTGGCCCCCTCCCAGCTCTGGGCCTGGGCACTGGGAGGAGTGGGGCAGGACACAAGGGACCAGGAGGGATGGAGACGGCCCAGCCAGGGGGCAGTGCTCACGGCCTGGGTGTAGGCGCCGTAAGCTCCAAACTGGAGGGCGATCGGGCTGAACATGCCCAGCTGGGTGGCCACCTGCTGCATTCGGCGGAGACCCCGCTCCTTCTCTGTGTCAGCAAACTTCACCACCAGGCTGGACGAGGCACCCTGGGCACACAGGACAGAGGGACAGAGTCGGGGTCTCTCCTTGCCAGAGCCCTCAGACCTGGCCTCAGTGCTATCTCTCCTGGAGGACAGCCAAGGTTTTGCCCAAGTCAGATGGAGAGGTTTAATCCCCCCGCTGGGTGCCGGGATGTGTCAGAGGCTGGAGAAGGCTGAGGAAGGTGAAGATGTGGGCTTGGAAAGTGAGCCCAAAAAACCAAATCGGTTGCCTTGCAGTCAGTTCCCACTCATGGGGACCCAGTGTGCATCACAGTAGGACTGTGCTCCGTGGGGTTCTCCATAGCTGACTTTTCAGGAGTGAGTAGATCCACCAGGCCTGGGCGGACTCGAACCTTCAACCTGTGGTCAGCAGCTGAGTGCTTAATTGTTCGCACCAGCCAGGCACCCCTTGCAAAGTGAACCGAAACCAAACCCACTGCAGTCAAGTTGATTCTGACTCATAGCGACCCTATAGGACAGTGTAGAACTGCTCCGTAGAGTTTCCAAGGAGCGCCTGGTGGATTTGAACTGCTGACCTTTTGGTTAGCAGCTGTAGCTCTTAACCACTACACCACCAGGGTTTCCCTGAAAGGTGTAAGGCCTGCAGGAATGGAAAGGGCATCGCTGGAATTCCGCGAGGATTCTGAGCTGGATATCATCCCCAGCAAATGTGTAACCTCAGGCTAGTCCTGCCAGGTAGCCGCCCCACCTCCTTCACCATGACTCCCACCTCCACACCCCAGCCCTCACTGGGTGCTCAGAGAAAGTGGCCTCAAATTTTAAACACCAGCCTGAGCCGAAGAAGAACCACACTGGAACATTTGCAAGGATTATCCTCGAATCAGAGCTAGAAGGGACCTAAGGTCATCTAATGCGGGTCTCTACCTGAGGCTGAATCCTGCTCAGTGCTTGTCCAGCCCCTGCGGGAGAATCTGGGGATGTGGGAGCTCACATCCCTAGTCCCTCGGAGCCAGCTAGCTCTGTTGGAGAGCTTTGCTCTACGGGGGAACCTCCGAGAGTGGGGTCAGCTGTCACCAGCGCTGATGTGGAGGGTGCGCGGGTGCATGGACAAGTGTCCCGATGCCCCAGCCAATGAGGGCCGGGGGATATGGGAAGGCGGGAGAAAGGACTGGCTGAGGCCAGGGCAAAGAGAGATGGAGCAGGCAGGACAGGAGGGTGAGAACTCAGCCTGAAGATCAGGGCTAAGGGATGAGGGTGGGAGGCGGGGAGGTGTTATTTAAAATACGAGGGTGTCCTTGAGCAGTTTGATTCTTCTACCAGAAAATTCCTTTCAAATACATTCAAAGAGCCTAGCCTGAGTGGAGTGTCCCCTCTGGGCCGGGGCCTGGCATGGGGAAGAGGCAGCCCGGGTGGGGGCGGGGACTCACCGGCAGGGTCCGGCTGCTGTGGAGGGTGCTGATGGCCGCCTGGGCCTCGGCGTGGGTCTGGAACTTCACGAAGGCGCAGCCTAGCGCGGTCAGGGTGGAGGAGGAAAGGGGTGAGTGCCCCCTGAGAGCCCCCAGAGTCCCCATTGCCCAGGAAGCCAGGGTGGAGGGGCGGGAGGACACACGGGCCCTGGCGAAGGAAGGGGTAGGGAGTGGGCCACCTTTGCTGGTGCCGTCTGGGCCCCGGAGCACCGTGCACTCGTCTATGGTGCCGAAAGGCTCAAACATCTTCCGCACGTCCTCATCTGTCTGCTGCTTCCCTAGCATCCCCACAAAGAGCTTCCGGTCTTCTGGGAGGTTGGGGGCAGAGAGGAGGGCATGTTTAGGGCCTTGTGGCTGTCTTCCCAGCCCTGCTCCTGCTTGGGATAGGCCTGAACCCAGGCCTTCACCTTCAACTTCTCCCTGGAGTTCAGACACCCCCACCCTGGGGACCAGTGGCTGTAGGGTGTGGAAGGGGTGATGACTCGGGTGGACGACAGTTATGGAGTGCTTGTCCCAGCTCAGAAGGACTTACACTGCATGCTGGGTCTCAGTTTTGCCATCCTGATAATGGGCCAGATGCCACCCCATCCTTTACTGGGAGTCCTTCCAGTTGTCAGACTGTTTTCCTTGAGAAAAGCTGTCCCCCAACTACTCCTAGGCCCAGGATGGTGGCAGGTGAGAGGGGCTGAGTCCAAAGGTACAGAACCTACCTCCTCGGTTCTCGCTGTCGGCTGGCTTGACCTGGATCGGCCTGTTCATCTACAGGAGAGAAGAGAAGGCAGCTGCTGGGGACTCCCCTGAACACCCCAAGAGCCTTCCCCAGGCCAGGACCTGCAGGGAGGCCCACAGGAGCAAACCCCAGGCCCTCTGTGTCTCTGAGAAAGGAAGGAAGGAGTCCTAATGTTGGGTAGGGTTAGGACCCAAAGGGATTAGAGGCAGTGGAAGGAGAGGAAATCAGAAAGGGTGCTCCTAGGGCACAGCTCCAGGCTCAGGCCGGGCCACGGATGACCTGGCCAGGGAGGGACAGGTGCTGCTCCCCTTGGGGGGACAGTGAGGCTCGCCATAGGACTTGGGTCCTGAGATGGAGCCCGACCAAGGGCTATTCAACAAGAGCTGCCTCAATTCTACAAAGTAGCAGCAACTGAGGCCACCCCATGAAGGAGCCCCAAGGAGGAGTGTAGACTGAGGGAGCCCCCACAGATGTCTCACTCCCTTCTGACCCCTAGAGGTATGCCTGCTTCTCTTCCTGCCCCCGACACCCCCTGACCCCAGGGGGAAGGCACTCGGGCAGGACAAAGGGAGCAGATGCCCAGTCTCCGTGGCAACGGGAGAATGCGCGCCATGGCAACCGCCCACTCAGCCTGATTTATCCGTCCCCGTCGTCCTGGCGACCGTGGTGACGTCATCACTTCTGCCTCTCCACACACCCGGAGAAGGGGGTGGGGTGGGAACGGGGTATGTTGGGGGTGGAGGACTTGGTGGGGGCTGGGAGGTGGGGGAGGGGCCCGGAAAAGCTTCCTGATCCTAGAGGGAGACTGCACAGCGGGCCCTGCGGGGGGCACGTGTCCCTGCCCCTACCCTCCCTGGTCCAGACCTGACCCTTGGTGTCTCTCTGGAGCAGAGACGTCTCTGGAGGAGACTCTGTCCAACCCTTAGCGGTTCTTCCTGTACATGTGAGTCCCCCAGAGCTCTAACCTCCACCCCAGCCTGTGGAACCTCCTTTTGTTCAGAGACATCCCCAGACCCACCCCCCATGTTCCCCTCTGGTGAGAGGACTTGACATCCCTCCTGCAGGTTGATTTCCTTAATCTGGGTGGGAGCTTCTCAGGAACTAGAGAGGGAGGAGAAGGACTCAGTCTTTGGTGTCTGAAAATACTTTGCTATTGACAACTCTGACCCTTGGGGCCACACCTAGTCACCCCACTCATGTGATGGTGGGGCAGGCAATCCTATCTCCAGTGACATAAAATAAAATAAACCATTCATCTACATTCTGAGGGTGGAGCTAAAGTTACCCTCAGGAAAGGCACTGGACTGGGAGTCGGGAGACCTGGGTTCGAGGATGGGCCCTGCCACTCACTAGCTGGATGACCTTGGACCAGTCACTTCTCTTCTCTGGCCTCACCTTCCTCATCTGTAAAACCAGGGTGGGTCCCACCGTCTCTAGTCAGGTTCCTTCAGCTCTAGCATTCCAGCATTTGGAATCTCATGTGTCATCCTCCCTTAACATGAAGAAGCCCCACCCCTTCCCACACTGGAGCCTTCCCCATGTGTCAGGTCATACCCGTCACTATCAGGTAGTTAGTCCAGCCCTACTTCAGCTGATACTCCTTCCCTGGGACCTGACTCCAGATCTCTGGATCCGAGAACAGCTGGTGGGGCAGAGATTGTCCCCCAGCCAATCTGCCCCGGCTCTATCTTCCACCAATCTGGGATTATCCCATCTGAGGTTAAATCTCTTTAGGAGCTCCTGTGTGTTTGTACTCTGCTCCAGGAGCCCTAGTGGTGCGGTGGTTAAAGCACTTTGCTGTTAACCAAAAGGTCAGCAATTCAAACCCACCTGCCGCTATGTGGGAGAAAGATGTGGCAGTCTGCTTCCGTCAAGATTTACAGCCTTGGAAACCTTAAGGGGGCAGTCGACTCGGTCCCATAGGGTCACTGTGAGTTGGAATCAACTCCACGGCGATGGGTTTGGTTTTCGCATGTTGGGCAAGGCAAGGGGTAGGGGTCAGACGTTCAGGGGCTCTTGGTCTTTCACGCTTCCTTCTCTCCTGTGCTGTAGCCAAAGCCATCAGGAGGTTCCCTCACAGACACCCTTCAGCAGCCATCCCTGCCCGTGGAGATGGGAGTAGAACCAGGGCCTCAGGGTTGGGGGGTTCTTACGCTTGGCACTAACCCATTCCCACCAAGCCCCTAGGGATTTGCTGTTCCAGTCGGAGATAGGGAACCTGGGACCCAGAGAGACAGGATGCCGGTCCCTCCCTACACAGGCTTCCAAGCACATAATTAATATACCAGTAAACGCCCACAGCTGAAATGAATTCAAAGACACACACACAAGTGTACAAACCCATGCTGATGGCAGATCCCCCCACGCCATCAGAGACAGCCTGGCTCGGTGCCCCCAGTGCCAGGGCAAGTAGCCAATAGGCAAGGTAAGCACAGTACTTACTTTGCTTACCAGACCATCTGTAGTGATGAGACCCATGGGAAATTGTTCACTACAGATTAGTAAGTAAACACAAGTAAGCCCGTGCTTACCTTGCTTACCGGGTCATCCGCCCCGTCAGGGACTGTAAATTTGAAAAGAGGCTTTGATTCTGTAGGAAGGCGATGTGGAGTTGGGAGAGAGACACACGCCAGCCATCTCTAGAAGCAGAGTCTCTGATGTGGTGAAAAATATGTGGAAGTGTTCACTTCAGATGATCTGGTCAGCAAGGTAAGCACAGAGCTTACCTGCCTACTGGATAATCTGCCCCTGCCAGTCGCCATCCCCAGCCTCACTTTCCTTGGCCTGGCACTTCATGTGGGAAGCTCAGTCTTTATTAGCTCAGCTTGGGCACACCTGCCCCCTCCCCTGAGTCCAGCTGTGCCCTGTTTACCTGGCAACTAGCACCGGGCGCCTCTCTTCCCTAGCTACCACCTGCCAGGTGATAAGCCCTCCCTAGGGCCTCCCAAAGAAGAAGGGGCTATTTATACCCCAACCAAGCATCACTGAGATCCCCCCACTTTTAAGGACTGCATCCTTGTCACCAACAGCGAAGACCCCACTTCCGGGAAGAGCTAATCACTCCCACAGAACCTAACTCTCCTGAGGGCACAGGTCTGACACCTTTGCCACTCGCGGCTCCAGACTTGGGCCTAGTGTCCTGGACCACAGACCCATCCTTTCCATGGGGCCAGAATCCACCCACCCAACAACACGGCGACAGCAAAGGCCCAGGTCCCCAGAGGGGGATTTTGGTCCAGGTGGAGGGGCAAGGTGGGCCAGGCTGGGGAGCTGCTCATCACCACAACCTCCAGGGGGCCACACCCAGCTTGCAGGACAAATCCAGAGGCCTATGGCAGAGCCACTCCTGGGAACTCTTGGGGGAGAGAAAAGGAGGTGAGGCTAGGCAGCCCCAGGCCTGGCCCCCATTCTTCCTCTCTGCAGCCCGCGGTATGGCCCTAATATGGTGGCACCTTCCAGATTCAGGGGTGACCAGATGGGAAGAAAGGAGAGAGGGCTAAATGCCAATGCTCCCATTAAGAAAGAACTTGCAGGAGGAGGGCATGGCGATCAGACAGTAGGAAGAACTACCCAGCGCACACTGGTACATGAGCTGGTGCACTGTGTCCACACAGATACAATGACTGTCAGGGGGCAAACAGCGCTGCCGGGAAGGAGGGCAGGTGGCAGGAGAAAAAACCTGGGGGAGACAAAGGGCCAGGCAGGGCTCCGTCACAGACATCTGCTCCCCCAGACTGCCCTTGGTCTGCTTCCCAGGTCCCCAGGATGGGGGTCCCCCTTGAAGGACAGGACCCTTCATTTCCTGCTGGAAGTCCTGTCAGGTCCCTGTGGACTCTGTCCCCTGGGGCAAGAGGCTGAAGTGGAGAACTCAGGTCGCTTGGGAGCTCTGGAGCAGGGCTAGGCAATGGTTAACCCGGGCGCCCTTCTTCCTTACCCCCACCCGGGCCATGTTTACTCAGAAGGGGAGGGGCGCCTGTCCTCACCCAGGATGGAGCCCTGCCTGAGCCAATTCAGGCAGCTGGAAGGGACAGGCCTGGGGGGGATGCCCCAGCTGACACACCCGGCCCCTGGGGCTTATGCCCACCCCCAGGCCATCTCTCACAGCCAAGTCTCCCTTTTTCTCTCTAGCTTTCCCCCGACCTACTCTGGTTTCTTCAGGGACTCTGAGGTGGGGAGACAGACAGAAAAAGTGGGAGAAACAGCAGTGGAGATGACAATGGTTGACTTGTGAGGGGCTCCACAGAGGAAAGGGGGGAAAGGAAAGTGGAGACGTTGATACAAAATCAGGTTCACCCCCTCACGCCTGGCACCCGGGGGATGCCCACCCACGCGCCGCCTGCATGCACAGTTGTGCTCCTGGACCCCCTCCCCCAAGACTGCTTCACGCACATGCCCAGGCTCCTCACTCTGTGGAGTAATGGATGTGCTGGGTGGTCTCCCCACGGACTGGGATAAGACAGTGGTGGAGGGTACTGGCGTTGGGATTTTCTTTCCTAGCAGAATTTGAAGGTTGAGGGACCACCATGGGGTTGGGTCATGGATCTATGAAGGGCTTGAAGTTGGGGGTGTTGAAAACTCAAAACCCATTGCCATCGAGTCGATTCCAACTCATAGTGACCCTATAGGACGGAGTATAACTGCCCCATAGGGTTTCCAAGGCTGTAAATCTTTTACGGAAGCAGACTGCCACACCTTTGTCCCGCTGAGTGGCTGGCAGGTTCAAGCTGCAGACCTTTTGGTTAGCAGCTGAGGACTGAACCACTGCACCACCAGGGCTCCTTGGGGGTGGTAAGGAGTTCTAATTTTTCTGGGTCCCCTCACCCTCTTTCCCTGTCTGTTTTGTCTGTTTCCCTCCCAGAAGAGATGGAGAATCAGCGTCGCCTCCATCTCCCTCACGGGGGACGGAGCAGAGGTTGTGACAGATGTGTCCTCGGCACCCAGACAGCACTTAGCAAATGTTTACTGAAGGGATGGATGTGAGTGAGGTTCCAGGAAGTACTTCCTGAGCCTCACAGCCTGGGAGACAAGAGAAGCAGAGATCCCCAGAGGAGACATGCTTTCTCTCCAGTCTCCTGCCCTCAGCTGCCAGCCCTGGCCTGGGACAGTCTGAAAGGCTGGCTGAGAAGAAGAGGCAGTGAGCATTGCAGGAGGAGAGCATCTCCAGGGAGGCCACCCCTGCCTCCCTGAGCACTTGGTGGCCAGGCCTGGTCTCCACAGTGGTCTCTGCTCTGCCCTTGCCTCTGCTCCACCCTATGCCTGTGGCTCTGTTCCCGTGGCTCTTCCGGGGAGACACTGAGCCTGTTTGAGCTCAACAGCCAGCACAGAGATGCCAAGCCAGCAGGCACCAGCTGCCTGTTTCCAGGGCAGCAGGCACCCCTATCTCCCAGTCGGCTTCCTCTCCAAAGCCACAAATGCAGGCCTTCTCGCCCTGACCCAAACTTGGTGACCCAAGTTTTCTCTCCATGCCTCTCTTTAGGTGCTGCCCCACGGGCAGCTTGGGAAACGGGGAAGGGGCTGCATCTGCTTCTTGCAAAGGTCAAGTTTACTGGCTAACAGTGGTTTCCTTCACTCCAGGTGAGAAGAAACACAAGCAGCTACAGCAAGAAAGATGGTTGCTGGAAAGAGAGAGGGACCTCCGAAGGAGAAAAAAATCCCCAAAACCAGTTTGTTCAGTGTCAGGAGGTAGTAAGCCCCCTGGCACTTCTCAGGCCCTTTTCAGCCCCCGGGCCCTGCAAGGCCGGGACTCACCCCTGGCAGCGTCTTCTGTTCGTGCAGGGCGCTCTGGGCCTTCAGGGCTGAATCGCGGGCACAGTAGGTCAGGAAGGCACATCCTGAGGTGGGGCAGGGGCAGAGAGACAGGGTGGGGGTGTGAGTCGCTGGCCT
The DNA here is from genome assembly GCA_030035585.1 of Dugong dugon. Classification (NCBI taxonomy): domain Eukaryota; kingdom Metazoa; phylum Chordata; class Mammalia; order Sirenia; family Dugongidae; genus Dugong; species Dugong dugon. The sequence continues at coordinate 195,580,254 of CM057462.1, read as the reverse complement.
CCCCGCCCAAAAAGGCTCCCCCCACCCACCACGAGGCTGAGGACTGGGAAGCTCTTCCCTTCTGGCCGCCTTCTGCCTGCAGAGCTGGGGAGCTGTGGGAGAGGGGTAGGCATCCTGCTCCAGGGGGTTTCTGGGGGGTGAGCACGGCGGCAGAGACCTGGGGCCTAAATGGTGGTGGTGACGGTGAAGAGAGACGGCTGGAGCTGTCTGGAGATGGGCTTTGTGTGGGGGGAGGAGAAGGGACATGTGATCGCCAGACAAGAATGTGGACTGTTGTTTTCTGTCTTCCTTAGCTGGTCTTGTTTCCCCTTTCTCCTTCACCTCCACCTCCCTCCATCTTGGTCCTCATCACCCCTCTCCTCTCCCGTTTTCCCTACTTCCTCATCTCCCCCCAGCCCTACGGGGGGCAAGTGGAAGATGGAGGGTGGAACAGAGAAGCAAAGTGGGGAGCAGTTAGCCGGAAGTGCCCTTTACCTGGGCCCCGTGGAGGGAGGAAGGTAGGGTGGCCTCTCATCCCCAGTGTCTGGAGCTCTCCAGGTCCTGACCCTTGGGCCCGGGGCCTTGGTTTCAGCCCTGCTTAGCCCACCGGACTCTTGGATAGGCCCAGGAAGGTTCTTCTTTTGCCTCAGCTCCCTTAACTTTCTAAGTCCCCCACACTTCCCAGATCTTTACCCATCTCTGTCCTTACATCCTCCTTCTCAGGCCCCTCTCTTTAGTCCTGAGCTGCCCTGCCCAGTTCATCTCCACTCTCTCTGGATGGAGCACCTGACCCTGTGTCCCGAGCCCCATCCCAGTGCTGTCTGAAGCCACAAAGATCATCAGTCTTGCTCAGAACAGACACACACCTGCCCAGCCTCTCATCATCCAAAGCAGCTCCCTCATCCCTCCATTCTTTCATGAGTTCATCCCATGACACGAACACCATCATCTCTGGGATCCACCTCTCTGCAGCCTCGGTGACAACTCTTCACCCCAGAGAGGGTAAGTCTTGCATCGGGGAGCCCCCTGGTCACCACAGCTCTTTCAGCGCCTCCGGTGCACACTCCCCAACCCCTGAACTCTTTGTCCTTCCATATCAGCCCTTTGCAGCCGTGCCATCCCTCCAGCCTAGCCTTCCCCTCCTTTCCACCTCCCAGCCCACCCCCGAAGCCCCTCCAGCCTGGCCTGACTCCTCACCCTTGTGCAGCCCGGTGTACTTGTCCTTGATGACGGTCAGCTCGAAGATCCGACCAAACTGTTCGAAGATGGGCTTCAGGTCCTTTTCCTCCAGATGCCTCGGGATCTGCCCCACAAATAGCTTGATGGCATCCGGCTCCTTCATTGGGGCGGCCCAGGAGGAGGGGCCGAGGGGAGCAGGGAGAAGCCCAAAGGCCAGGGGGAGCTGCCCAGCAAGGAGGGAAGTGGTGGGGGCCGGGGGCACAGCCGGGGCTGGCTTTCCCGCTGGCCCCCAACCACACGCTGAGCAGGTGGGGGGCGGCTCTTCACACAAAGGCGGCCGAGGGAGTTGAGGGCTAGGGGTCAGGGGGCTAGGCAGACACTGTCATGCCACCAGGGGGCATAGCCTGAACAAATGATCTCCCTCCCAGAGATCTGGCAAATATCCCAGGATGGGGGTCAGTTTGGCCCAAACCTGGAGGGTCAGGGTGGTAGCAAGGGCTGGGCTTACAGGGCTGGGAAGTGGGGGCTGAGGTGAGAGCTGGAGGTGGGGGAGAGGCCGGAGGAGGGCGACGGGGATGGAGGCTGAGGGGCTAGGGGCCTGATATAGTTGCCAGCCGCGTCAGTGAGGGGGCCCGCTCCTGATGTGGGGCAGGTGGAGCTCTCGTTGGCTTCCCCAGGAGGACACCTCCCCTGTGGCTGATCCTTCTGCTGGGTCCGAAGATCCCTAATGCCAGATGCTTGATCTCTGATGGCGGCAGGGTTCCAGGGGTCCCTTCTGCCCTGCCGCCCCCCCTTAAGGTTCTCCCCTCAGCCCCCCTCCCACCCCCACCCCGGTCCCCGGGCCTGGGCTGCTGCCGGCTGCTCCCGCCGCTGGGGCCGCCTGCTTTCCCGGTCACCTGGGTCCCGGAGCTCTGCTCTCCGGCCGTGCTCTCCTCAACAAAAACCTCCCCCCTCCACACCCCCCTCCCCACTCCTACCTCCTTTCCCCTGACATCAGTGATGTCAGTCTCAGGGGTGGCCGACAAATTCTCTACCCTGGAGAGGGACGCACAATCCAGGCCAGACCACGCCCTCTTTCTGTCTCTATCCTCCCTGACTCTCTTCCCGCCCCCAGAAGAACAGCTGGTCCTGCTGATAATAACCCTCCCCCCATCTGACTCCCCAATCAGGAGCTGGGCAAGGCACTAAGATGGAAAATTTACAGAGGAGCCCTAAGGTGGGGTCCATTGTTCCGGGGGCTGGAGCTGTCCCCGGTGCTGGAAGGGAAGACCCGGGAGAGGGGAGCAGGGGGGAGGAGGAGAGGGGAGCCCGGCACTTGGGGAGCCGAAGAATGGGGAGCTCAGGAAAGAAAGTAGGAGAGAGAGAATGGAATAAGAACAGATGGGCGGGTTGGGGGGTAGGAGGGAGTGGACGAGGAGGGAAGCCGGTTGTTACAGCCTGAGGGGAAAGGGCAGAAGGGACCCAGAGAGGGAAAACGGGAAGGGGCGCGGTGAGGGCAGAGAGGAACTCTGTATTTTCCAGAAAAGGAACCAAGGAACAGGAAAGCTTTCTGGCGGTTACCGACTCCCCCTTCTCTCCTTCTGGGGGTTTGTGTGTAAGCGTGTGGGCAGGAAGGCAGTGGGGGCAGCGAGAGTGTCCCGCCTGTAAGCTCCTTGAAGACCAGGACACCGTTTGATTCCACGTTTCATCTCTCCTAGTGTCTAGCAGTGGCTCATTGGTAGTCCGTGCTTAACATGTGTTTCTGGAATAAACAGTTCGTGCAAAGAACCTCTGACAAGAGCAGAGATTCCCGACTCCTTCCTAGGGAATAATCACAGCTGTCAAGCTCCTCTTTAGGGCAAAGAAAACCCAGTTACTCTCCTTTGCTTCTCGCTTTGGTTGGGTTCCTTGAGTGAGGCTCTCTAATTGAGTCGGATAGCAAAGAGGGATGGGGGAAGTACATTTGGGGGTTACTATTCCCCTAAACAATACTTTGGATGATTGTCTACTCCATAACCTGAGAGAGAATGACCCTCCATGTGCTTGGCCCTTCGTTGCCCCCACCCCTCACGCAGGATTATCATCATACCTCCTCAGCAGCTGCAGCCCTAGTCTTCTATAAAGTGCTCACTGACTGGGGTTCCCTGTCATTCCCTCTGTCACCCCAATGTGGGGCTGATGTTTTCACAGTGGCACTGCATCTCTGAAATATGTCCCAGTTTGCCATTCCTCAGCTATCATGGCAGGCAGTTCCTCTTCTGGAAGAGAAATAATAGTATCAGCCAGCACTTACATGGTACTTCCGGTGTCCTAGGCATTGTGCCAAGTGCTTTCTATTTACTAACTCTTTTAACCACAATCTTATGAAGTAGGTTCAAATAAAGACTAGGAAACCAAGGCACAGAATGATTAAACAACTTGCTTAAGATCATGCAGCTAGTAAGAGGTTCAGCCAAGAATGGTGCCTGGACAGTCTGGCTCCTGAGTCCACACGTTTAACTCCTATGTCCAAGGTCCTCTTGGGGATCGGGGGAGGGGTGGTTATGCCTGGGTTTTCTTCCTCTTATGTCTTCACTGGAGCCCTGGGTAAGAGACAGTCAGTCCTTCTTTCTATTGCTTGATTCCTTGTTGACCACCTTCCATCCTTCCTTAGCCTAGGCTTCTGTGGCCTGGAGCCACATTCTGGCAGGTGTGTATGTCTGAGTGTGTGTGTGCAGACATGATTATCTGTCATTGTATGCAATGCCCAGTCCTCCTAGTAAGTTCCCCTAAGATGGGTGGGGGCAAAATGGGGCGAGGACTCAGTACTGGGTGGCCAGAAGGTGTGATGGCACAGCCAGGGAATCTAGAAGTTGGAACACATCTGGAAAGTAGCTTTCCACTCACCTACCCCACCCCCATGACTCCTTTTCTTGCCTTCTAATCTGATCTTGGTATTTATGGAGATGCTAAACAGATCATGCCCTCTGAGGATGGAGCCTAGGAAGACCCTATGGCCCGCTGATCTCATTATTCTGTGTCTTGTCAGCAGATCTGCCGCCCTGCTGCTCATTCAGGCTTGGGGCTAATCATATTAATTGAAATATTAAACATTCACAAAAATGAATTATAATGAACTCCCCCTCGCTTCTCCTCCCAGTCAGTCATTTGGGAGACAGCTGCAGGCAGCAAAATGCCTCCAATCCCTTGCTTAGTTAGTGGTCCCCAGATGGAAGGTTTCCATCTGAGAGGAGAGGCAAGGTTTAGGGGAGAAGAGGTGGGCGCTCTCGTGAGACACTCCTTGCTGGGTGACAGTGGGTGATGCTCTTTCAGGCCATGGAGGATGGGAGCCCTGTGAGACAGAGATGGGAAAAACAATCTTATGACTCAGAGGCTCATGCTGGGGATTTCTCTCCAGGAGCAAAGGGGGCTTCCAGGCATTAGTTCTTCCAATGCCCTTTCTCTGCCCACTACCTCTAAGCCTTCCCTCTTTCTTACTCCTCTGCACCCAAACCTAAGCAGCCCTACATAAAAGAATACTGACTTTATAAAAGGAGAGCTCTACTCCTGGAAATGAGAAATGTTGAATAACGTATATTTTCCAGAAAAAGCATAAAGTGGTGGTGGTGTGAGTGGGCAGAGTGGACAGTCATCACGTACTTACTAGCCTCACTAATTGGATTCAGAGTGGAAACATCTGCCACAGAATCTCTGAGTGTACAAAGAATTGACAACCCCCCTGCCCTCAAGAGGTCAGCCAACAAAATATGCAATAGTGAATATTAAGATGTAGTTAAGAAAATAAAAGTAGATGCTCTCACTCACACACACGGGTGTTTGGGCCATGGGATGGTGATCAGTCAAGGAAGGCTTGACTGATTCTCAAAGCACCAGAAGAAAATAGAATAGTAGAATGAGGAAGGAGGGGGGAAAGGAGAGCATCATATACGAATATGCACGTCTGTGTGTATGTGTGTGTGTAGGGTTGCTAGTCCAGACCAGCGCTGTCTAACAGAAATATAATGCGAGCCACACATATAATTTAAAATTTTCTAGTCACCACATTAAAAAGTAAAAAGACACAAGTGGAATTAATTTCAATAATATATTTTATTTAACTTGATATAACCAAAATCTATTAACATATACACATTATTAATGAGATATTTTACTTTATTTTTTTCATAGGAAGACTTCAGAATTCCCTGTGTGGTTTATACTTACAGCTCATCTCAGTTCAGACCAGCCACACTACAAGTGTTCAATAGCCACAGGTGGCTTGTGGTGACCGTACTGGACGGTGAGGCTCCACCAGTAGCTTCTCTGGGGGTGGGGGTGGGAAGACATTGGTCTTGTCCAGTAGGAACTATCACCTCTGGTTGACCTCTGCTCCCCTGAAAACAATCACCTCTGTCAGATGGCACCCTATCTCCCTCTCACTCCCATAACTCTCACTCTGAAAAAACAAAATGATTAACAACCTGGATAGGGTTTCTGCAAAGGGGCTTGTATCCTACTGCCTAATTTACTCCTTGTGCTTTTCCCTGGCTTGGCAACTGCCAACATTTTCTTTTTTTTTTTTTCAGTCTTTGCTGGGAAGGACAGAGACAGACCACTGGGAGGCCACTTCAAGGCCCTGACTACTGCTGAGCTTGTTTCTCCGGCTCTTTCCCTGCTCAAATCTGAAAAGCAAGCCTCTCCATCTTGGATTCTCTTCTCCCTCCTCGTGGAAGGCCTCTGCTGGGCCCATCCCTGCGGGCTGAAGCTCGGTTTGTGTGTATTATTGACAGGCTCCTGTCTTCTCGGCTATTTTCAGCTCTGTGGGTGTCTGTTTCACTCTCCCATCCTAATTAGATACCAGAAGAACAAGTCCTGAAGACCAGCTCCCTCTCTCCTCCTCTACTCACTCAGGAGTGGGAGAAATATTATAGAAAGTATGAGATGTCCAGGGTGAAGAGAAAATAAATCTACATAGGAAAGTCAGTCCAGAAGGGGAATCTCCTGGCACAATGTCCACCAGGTCCTTTCCAGCATCTTTTGTCAGAGAATGGCCTGGTCTTCTCAGAACTCAGTTTACTACAGCCCATGGGGCGCTTCTGTGTTGTTGAAGAATCCCAGACTTCAATGTCGTGTCTTCAAGGCAGATGGTGTTTGGCTTTTGTGCTAGTGGGAAGAGAAGAACCCTGGATTCTCTTTCCCCAGTCACCTGGGGAGTCAGTAACCAGATTCTGGGGACCCTGCCTTAGGAACCTCTTTTCCAGCTTTGCTAAGGAAAAAACTATTTGAGGTTGGTGGGGTCAAGAAGAAGCGCCATTCCATACACAATCCGTCTAGCCTGATTAAAAAAATTGTAAGTTCGTGTGTCCCTCATTCAAACGACGGGTAAAATGAAATACCGCGCCGGTCTGTCTGCCCGAACCTTGGAGCCTAAGAGCAAGTCATTTCTTCTCTATGGACCTCGGTGTCCTCTGGACCACGAGAGGAATGGAATCCGGGTCTCTCAAGCAGCCCTTCGAGATTGAACCTCAATAACTAAGGACCCTCCCCCACGTCTCCTGCTCGAAGATGGGGCAGGAGAGCCTTTGGAGACCATCCCGAGAGGACCCCTCGGCTGCCGAGCTGCCCCCATATGGCTCCCCCTTGGCAGGGCCGCGGCGGGGAGGTGCCGGGGCCGGGGGCGGGGCGAGGCCAGGGCTGGGGGCGGGGCAAGGCGGGGGCGGGGGCAGGGCTCGGGGCGGGGCGGTGCCAGGGCGGGGGCGGAGGTGGCGCCGGGCTCGGGGCGGGGCGAGGCCGGAGGTGGGGCCGGGCCGGGGGCGGGGTCTCGCTGGCCGCGCGGCCCGTCGCCTTGACGACCGCGACAAGATGGCGTCGTCGCAGTACGGGTTGCTGGGGCCCGGCCCGGGGGCGCTCAGCCCCGAGCAGTTGGAGAAGCTGCGCGACTTCAAGGTGGGTGCGGTTCCCTCCCCACTCAAAGTGCAGCTCCCCCAGGACAGGGCCCCGGGACCGGGAGGAGGGCCCCCAAGAGACAGGAGCGGGATCTTGTTCCCAGATAAAGGGGCGGCAGGATCGGGGAAGACGCCCGGCGGGCGCCCCTGAACCGAGCCCGACAGGCACTTAAAAATGCGGGAAGAAATGGGCCGAACTTCCCGCCGGGTCCATGAAATTAGATGCAAACAAGAACTTCTCGCCGGTCGCGATCCGTTAAGTCTCCTAGCCTGAACGGGGGGCAGCTTGGAGATGTTTATAAACGGGAGGCTTACAGTGTCAAGGATCCTGCGGAAAGACCTGAGTTAAATGCGCTGTTGTTTCACCCAGTCCTTCCCACCTCCGGGCCCTGAACCCGGAATCTGTCCCTAATGGAGAGTGGCTCTTTGCTCTTGTCCCCAGATTCAGGCTCGGATTGCTAACGAAAAATACCTAAGGACCCACAAAGAGGTGGAGCTGCTCCTGAGTGGTTTCTTCAGGTAGGTGGTTTTCCAGACAGGCCTTGGGCGGTTCGTGGAACTTTCACCAAATCTTGTTGGGGATAGATGAGTGGCCCCTGCTTTCTTTAAACAAACGCTTCCTTTTGCTTCCTTTGGAAACCCTGGTGGCACAGTGGTTAAGAGCTGCGGCTGCTAACCAAAAGGTCGGCAGTTCAAATCCACCGGGAGCTCCTTGGAAACCCTGTGGGGCAGTTCTACTCTGTCCTGTAGGGTCGCTGTGATCGGAATCGACTCGATGGCAATGGGTTTGGTTTTGGTTTTTGCTTCCTTTAAGGTATGAGAGTTAGAAAACCCCTAAGATTTTTTTTTTCTACTCTGGGATTTGTGGCACCCAGGGTTTTCTTTGGTTATCTCTAGAGGTTTCCTTCAGTTATCTCTAAATTCCCCAAAATATTACTGTTCATTCCCTTTAACTCTAAGGATAAATGTATACCTTACGGCGCTTGTAAGAGGAAATTTGGCATGGAGAAACCCCACAAGCAGGCGTCAGGTGTCGAACACTGTTCTCAACTAGAGCTTACAGCATCACTGGGAGAACTTTAAAAGGAAAATTCAGGCGTCTGGTCCTTCCCTTCCCGAGAACCGTTGTCATTGACCTGTGCTACCCTCTGTAAGTCTTGGGGGAAGGAATTCCATTTTCCGCTATGTCCTTGAGTATATTCTTTCCTTCCCCACACTACCTTCTACCCTGGGTTTTGCTTGAACGAAAAATCTCCTGTTGGACTGAAAGGCAAAGAACGGAAGGGGGGCGGAGGTGGTGGCGTCATGGCGCAGCAATGGATGAAAACAGTAGGGCTGTCTCAAATACAGTTTGGCTGTGGACACATACGCAAGACTTGGATAATAATGGCTTCGTTTCCAGGTGCCGTATGGGTCCCTTACATTACCACTTCTCACACCATACTGTCATTACGCTGGCGTCTTCCATTTCTCCTGCTGGACCAAAGGCTCCAGCTAGCGGGCTATGCTTGTGTCCCCGGTGTCCACCCAGCGTGTGGCATCTTGGTCCGCTTTGGCTTACCCTCCCGGCAGCTCTATAAAAGCTAGCTTATTATCGTTTCCACTTCACAGGTGAGAAAAGTGAGAGGCGAAATCACCTCCCCAAGTTGCTGCCCCAGGATTCTAACCTCTGAGTTTTCCACTGCATTGTGCGGTGTGCACACGGGCCACACACCAGAGAGCAGGGGAGCACAGAAGTGAGTCTCCTTGGTCCAGAGAGGGCCGTCTCCTTTGCGCTTGTGTCCCTTTGCTTTTCCTGGCTGCCACTATTCTTCATGGTTCTCGGAGGGCAGATAGGAGGAGCGAAGGAAGGCCAAAAGCTATCCAGTTACTCCATGAAGGTTGGTTGTTTTGGGGCAAGGACTGAGGCTTGGGCAAAAGACAGTTCAGGGATCCTCTGTCACTATGAGACCTGAGGATCAAGCCGTCACTTTTTGCACCTTTTCTTCCAAATGGAAATGAAGGATAACCCTGTGCCTCTCCTGGCTGACGCCTTGCAATCCAGGTTCAGAGCGATTCCTGCAGAGAGCCTGGGGAGAGACTTTAACCAAGCCTGGATTAAATCAGTCAGTATCATTCACACACAAAAGCATTAGCACCCTTGGGTGTGGCGAATGAAGAGGGCATTGTTTTAGTCACATGTCAGGGATGGCCCTGTGTCTGTCTGTCCAGGGACAGACAGTTTCCAGGAGGAGGCTGGCTGTCTGGGCCTGGCTGCCAGCCTGTGGCTAGCCCCATTTTCCTTCCTCATCATCCCCTCCCCTCCCCGCTGTCCACCAGGCCTTTCCTTTAGCTGCCTCTGGAGCTGCCCTGCATAAAATCAACCCTCCTCACCCCTTTGAGGCCTTTCTCCTTCTGGGGTGTGGGTGATAGAGGGGGAAATGTTTGAGCTTTGAAGGTTTGTCTTTGTTGTTGTGTGTATGCGTGTGTGTGTGTTACTGTTATTCCCTGTGGGTGGGATCAGGATGAACCAGAGCCTGCCCCTCATCTGTATTGGCTGCTTCCCATGGTCTTTCCTAGGAGACAAGAGGACAGGAAGAGCACGCCTGACCTGGCCTCTTCCGCAGGTCTCTTGTTTTGGACTTACCACAAACCGTGGGTGCTCTGCCCTGTCCCTGTTCTTGTTGAGGAGACACCTCCCCACCTGGGCTTATTTAGATCCTATTGATTTATGGCCCGGGGGCCGTGGTGGTGCAGTGGTTAACAGCTCGGTTGCTAATCAAAGGTTGGCAGTTCAAATCCACCAGCTGCTCCTTGGAAACCCTATGGGGCAGTTCTACTCTGTCCTGTAGGGTGGCTGTGAGTCAGAATCAACTCGACAGCAACAGGTTGTTTTGAGTTTTTTTCGGACTCCTCACGGCCCCTTCCAGCACCACTCCCCCGCCCCCGCAGTGGTAAACGTGTCCTGACTTCTAATCCCACAGATTCGTTTTGCCTTTTTGTACTTGATATTACACGGAGTCCTGCACTATGCGCTCTTTTATACTTGCTTTTGCTCAGCAGTACCTCGTAGGTCCTTTGTTTTCACTGCTGTCGAGTATTTCATTGTGTGACTATGTCGTCGTCGTTGTTGTTGTTAGGTGCTCTCGAGTCGATCCCGACTCACACAGAGACCCCGTGCGACAGAGTAGAACTGCCCCATAGGGTTTTTTAGGCTGTAATCTTCACAGGAGCAGATCTCCAGATCTTTCTTCTGAGGAGCGGCTGGCTGGGTTTGAACCACCAACCTTTCAGTTAGCAGCCAAGTGCTTAACCGTTGTACCACCAGGGCTCCTTATATACCGTCCTGTATTTATCCATTCCCATTGTCTTTGGAATCGAGTATCAGTGTCTCTCCCGGGCATTCAGGACACCTCCGTAACAGAGCCCCCTTCACTTCACGCTGCTCCCTGCACCTGCCCCCAGTGCCAACCAGACTGAGCCCGGGACAGGTACCCCATAGACCTCACGGAGGCCGGGACAGGCACTCTGTGAGCACTGTTCACCCCACAGACCTCATGGAGCCCGGGACAGGCACTCTGTGAGCACTGTTCACCCCACAGACCTCACGGAGCCCGGGACAGGCACTCTGTGAGCACTGTTCACCCCACAGACCTCATGGAGCCCGGGACAGGCACTCTGTGAGCACTGTTCACCCCACAGACCTCACGGAGCCCGGGACAGGCACTCTGTGAGCACTGTTCACCCCACAGACCTCACGGAGCCCGGGACAGGCACTCTGTGAGCACTGTTCACCCCACAGACCTCCCGGAGCCCGGGACAGGCACTCTGTGAGCACTGTTCACCCCACAGACCTCACGGAGCCCGGGACAGGCACTCTGTGAGCACTGTTCACCCCACAGACCTCACGGAGCCCGGGACAGGCACTCTGTGAGCACTCTGCTGACCCTCAGGATACAAAGGAGGATACCACCCAGTTCCGCCCCTTGAGGAGTTCACAGTCTGTAGCGCAGAGACTGTTCATTTCTGTTTCCGGACCTTTGCTCTTGCTGTTCCCCTGTGTCTGGAATGCTCTTGTCCCTCAACCCTCACCCTCCCTTTTGAAGTTCATGTGTGTCTTAAGGGACCTGTCAAACATCAGTTGCTCTGAAGATTTTTGGGGTCCTGCTCTCAGTAACCTTTTTGTCTCTCTGATCTCCTAGAGCAGTATTTAATACCCCTCTTTTGGCACTTATTTGAGGTTTCTTGGCCTTTTAAACATTTGGAAACTTACCTCTTCCCTTTTACTCGACTGTAAATTCCTTGAGGATGGGGCTATATTTTACTTTATTTTTTCCCCACCATGCCCATCTAGCGCAGTGACTTAGACATATTTTATGGTCAGCAGTTATCAAGTTGAATTGGAGGATGTCTTAGGCTGGGCTCTCCAGAGAAGCAAAACCAGTAAAGCATATAAATATATATATAGAGAGAAGTTTGTATCAAGGAAACAGCTCATGCAACTGTAGAAGCTAGAACATCCCAAGTCCGTGGATCAGGGTAGAGGCCTCTCCCAAGTCACGGAGCCGCAGAAGCTGGCGAGCCCAAGATCAGCAGGTTGGAGAGCAGGGCTCCCACTCACAGGCTATGCAGGTTGACCAATTCTGAGATTGGCAGGCAAGACCGCAAGGTTTCTTCTGATTCGTGTAGCTGCAGGGGCTGGTGAACCCAAGATCTGCAGGTCAGAGAGCAGGGCTCTGCTCAAAGGCTGTGAATATCGACGAATCCCAAGTTTGGCAGATAAGCTGACAGCTCAAGTCCCAAGAACCAGAGATTAGATGACAGGAGGCAGCCGCAGGATCCAGAGAGAGCAAAAAGCCAAAACGTCTCCTTATATTCGGATGTAGGCCACACCCCCAAGGAGATGCCCTTTCATCTGATTGGCTACTCACAGTATATTCAATCATGGGAGTGATTACATTAAAACACTGAGAATCATGGCCCAGCCAAGTTGACACACAATCTTAACCATCACAGAGGAGAAAGGGGAACAACACTCTTGAAGCTTGTGGGGGAGCAGCTTCTAGTCTGGGGCTGTGGAAAGTGGGCAGGGCAGACCAATGGTCAGGAGACAGTACTGTAGAGAGCACTGACCTTGACGGCACAAGAGCTGGGCCCTCTCTCCTTTGTTCACCAGCTCTGTGAACTTGGGCAAATGATTCACCTTCTGGAGGCTTGGTTTCTTCATGTGTAAAATGGGGGCATAATACTTGCTGTTTAACAGGGTTGTTGTAAAGTGAAACAGTATTTGTGAACGTGCTTTATGAAGCGTGAAACCCTATTTGATAGAAGATATTTTCAGCTCCCCACTGGCATTGGGTCTTCAGGTGTTCTCACTGCCTCCGTCCGCTCTCTCACGGGGTCACCAACCACTGCCAACGTCTTTTTAGCTCCCTGTGTTGTTTGTTGTAGTCCCCCCCGACGGGAAGTCCTGGTTAAACCCACTCAAAGACAGTGGAATGGCCCGTACGCGCTAGCGTGTGTGAGCCCCTCGAGGACCAGGCCACATTGCCTCCATTTTTGCCTCCCACCCGTGGTTTGGTATCTGGTGGTCTGAAAGTGTTTGTTGAATGAACAGCAAACCTTACCGGGCAGCAGCCCGGCTGTTTTGTGGAGTGAGCGGTACCTAGATTTATTTTCATGTAGGATGTTTGGCTCCGTGCCGCAGATCCTGAGCTGATGAAGAATCACAAGTGAAAGGTTCTTTGTCAGGAATCCATCGGCTTATTGACTCCCAGGACGGGTGTGTCTCAGGTTAATCCGCTCCATGACGGCAGACGACCTTGCTGGGTAGCACACAGCCTGCTGTAAAGCATGCCTTACCTTATCCTTACCCCTAATGTTTTCCAGAGAAATGTTCTTGAAAAGACCAGACAACATCCTTGAATTTGCCGCAGGTAAGTAAGGCGGCGTGGGTTTAGGGCGTCTGATAAAACCAGAGCAAAAAGTGGTATTGTGGGTTTAGACGGGGACATGCCCAGACTGTCCTGTGGTCTGAGCTCCTTCACCCGGTGTCCCCCAGGGGAGCTTTGTCAGAAGGCCTTTTCCTTTATTGTCATGTCCTCAAAACGAGGACAGATAAGAAATGAAGCAGAACTTCCTAATGGTGAGGACTGCTAAGAATTTTGAGATTCCCAAAGGAACATTCTGGCAGCTCTTTCCCTGGGAATATTAAAGCAGCGTTTTCAATCACAGCTGCCCATTAGAATCACCTGGGGAGCTTGAAAAGCAGAACTACTGATGCCCAGGCCCCGCTCCAGAGGTTTTTTTATTTAATTAGCCTGGGTGGGACCCAGCAGCCATAGTCTTAAAGGCTCCCCAGGTGATTCTAATGGGCTCATCTGCTCAAGATGACTTAAGGTCAGGGGGCTTTAGAGGGAAGGGGCCGGGTTGAATTTCTTGGGTCCTGTTAGCCCTGGGAGCTGGTTATGCCCTCAGACCGTTTTTAACTGGATCTGAGTACATCTTTGCTGCCACGGCAGATGCTGCCTCTGAGTCACATTGTGCTGGGCGTATGAAAGTCCTCTTCTGGCGTCATCCTCTGACAGGATATTCTCAGAGGCTGTGGTATCCCAGAGACAGGAGCTGGCGAGCAGAGCTGAGACAAGAATAATACTTGGCATTTTGGGGGCCCCCGATATGGGCCAGGAGCAGAAAGCCCAGAGAATCACTTAGCCTTCTGATGCTCTGTGTGCGTCAGCCAGCAGACGCACAGCCAGCGTGGACACACAGCCAGCACAGAGGGGACGGAGCTGTCCCGTGTGAGCCCTTGCTGGGAACACGTGAGCTGGCAGGCTCAGAACAGCTCGGGTGGGGACAGTGACCATGGGGATTTGCTGTGACATCTCCTATTACGTTGTAAAGCAGGGCCACCAGTGACAGTTCTGCTAGGGCCAGGCCACCCTAACTCTTAGCAGGGCGTCCCCTTCCCAGCCTTGTCCCCTCAGGTTTAGATGATTTCTTCATTTTGATTCTTATCCCAGACTATTTCACGGATCCAAGACTTCCCAACAAGATTCACATGCAGCTAATTAAGGAAAACAAAGCGACTTAATTAGCAAAATCATGACGCTCCGGTTTGTGGGCGAGACCAGCAGGAATCGGCCTCGGGGTAGGTGCTGACCTCCCTTAGAGACAAGCATTTTTACTCCCGTGAAAACGAGCCCTGGTCTCTTGGTCCAGGGTGTGGGAGAAACCAAGCAGAGAAGCTAGAGAGAAATACAGCACAGGTGTTTAGTTTTCCCAACACGATTTTGGGAGAAGCGGGGACTGTGAAGGGTGGCCAAGGTTAGTCCCGCATGTCAGTAGCAGGAGACACCTGTTTTAACCCAGTGACATGGGTTAAAGGCACAGCAGGGGGAGTAGTTCAGGGAAAAAAGAGCCAGCAGGAATGGACGGGGCCGTTAGTACCGGCTCCCTCTGTCAGAATGCTCCTGCAGGTGGCCTTTTCCTCCTGTCTCCTTGGTGGTAGGGAGGGCTTCCCGTGGCTCCTGGAAGAGGTGGGAGCAGTATCCCCCCTCTGCCTGCATCTGCATCTTGGGTTGGGCACTTTCCTGCTGCCTTGCCCTTTGACCAGGCTATGCCATTAAGGCCAGCACACATTTTTCAGGCAGGAGGATTCTGAAAGATTTTGAAGGCTGTGATTTATTTTTTCTTTTTCCTTTTAATGTGAGATGGGAAAAAGCCACACTCATAATTTAGCAGAAGCATTTCTGTTTTGCAGGGTCATCTGGAAGCAAGAGAGCCGTCTTACCATCAGCGTGGGTTTCCCAGCTGCCTTGGGCTCTGTCTGCTGCCACAAAGGCTTTTAAAGATATTTGTTAAAAACAGCCCCTCCTGTTCTCTCCACTTTGTCTCACCAAGGAAGAGGGGGCCCCCCTTTGACTAGCTGGGAGGTGGCAGTGCCAGCCCCGGAGCCTCTCAGCTCAGTCAGTGGGCATATACACCTCAATACCACGTACTCCCTGCCCCTGCAGCCCACTCCTTCACACAGCCAAGACAGTCTGGCCTGCTGGGAGGACACTCAGAACAGGGACAGGGACCCCTGGAGGACCACAGCTGGGCGTGGCGGTGCAGGGACACGCAGAGTCACACTGCAGCGGCGGCTTTGGTTTTCCTGATCTTCCCTCCTGGGTTTCTGTGTGGAGGGTGATTATTAACTTTTATTTCCACAGAAGCAATACTAAGAGGAACTGGGCTGGAAGGACAGCAAGAGAGAGTGAGATCAGACATAGAGAACCCACCCAGGGTCATGGATATTGTGAAGTCAGCCTCCCAGGTGACTCAGGGAGGTTGTGGACTTTATTCTTGAGGGTTTTGAGGAACAAGCTGTCCATCCATTTGGTTTTCGCTAAGAGGCAGGGGAATGGGTCAGCTGGCCTTATGAAGTCCTTTCCCAGCCTAGGAGTCTGGGAGGTCTCACGTTTATGTCCCACCTCTCTGGATGCCACAGAACCTGTCCCCTTTGTGTCACTTGTCAACATCCCCATGGCAACAGAAGCACAGACCAATGCCTGCCGGCTTCCCCGCTGCCGTCAGCGGCAGCAGCAGAAAGGGCAGCAGCACAGAGTGCTTGAAGAACATTAAGACTGTGCCGGGTGAGCTACGGAACAGGGACCTGAGGAGTTCTTCTCAGTGCTTTCAAAACTGCACCCGGCAGCTCTGGCACGGACAGTGAGGTAGCCCTGTTTTGAAAATCCAAATGAAGCCCTCAGCCAAAAAACACGTGTCTCCTGAGGGCCTCTGCTGGGAGGTGTTATCTCAGACACCCTTAGCATCTTTCCCAGGAGAAGAACCTTTCCTGCCACAGAGTGGGGAAGAGCAGGGTTTAATACTGCAGGACTACAGCGTCTCATTCTTGGCGGCTTCCTGGTACAAACGAGAATTTAAAGTTTGTTTCAAAGCCTTGCCTCTCTGAGTAATGAGTGGGTTTAACACGTAGTCCTAGCACATTTGCATTGTGTGAGACACTGCGCTAGGTCCTAGGGAGACATGCGACAGCCCCTGCCACCCGGCTGTTCATGGTCTGAGGAGACCATATTGGCATCGTTCCGCTGTCCTGGGCCTCAGCATGCAGTGTCTTCTGTGTCTGTTCATCTGAATCGCTCACGTAGTAGACTGAAGGCTCCATGAGGGCAGGGACCAACTCTAGAAAGCTAACTCGTTTACTGATGAGCTCCCAGCTCCTAGCAGGTGCCCACACACAGCAGGTGCTCAGTAGGCATTTGTGGAGAAAACGAGTGAATGCATAGTTGATTGGCCAATCACATTATGATACATTAATTGCTGTTGTGACCATTAGATACCCATGATAGAAGCATAGACATAATGTAGAGGGAGGGAGAAGAGGCGCAGCAGTCTGCCTGGGGAGTGAGTTGGGCACGTGATGGATGGAAGGGTTTGCCAGGCAGACGTGGGGAGGAAGTGGGGAGAGACGGGGTTGTCAGGGCACCTCTGGGGCTTCAGTTCTGCTGAGCAGGATCGGCGGGGGGACCCTGTTTGCCGCCAGCCCGTCTTCATCCCCTTTCTTCCTCGCTAACAGAACCCCGGTTTTGTTCTGGCAGCAGTGGGCTCAGCCCCAAGTCGTGGATCCTGGTTGATCCTGGTTGATCTCAACCCCAACCGTCACAGTCACATTCCCTGATTTCCCAGCCCTCCTTGCAGCTAGGAGTGTGCTGGGGGTTTCTAGGAAAAAAGTGAGGGGGCTAGGGAGGACAGATTCTGCTGGTGTAGCCCTCCCCCTCCTTCCTTGTTGGAACCCAAATATGGTATCTCCGGCTGAGCAGCCATCTTGAGACCGTGGAGTAACAAGGCTGAGGGTGGAAGCCGAAGTGGCAGAGAGGAAAGGTCGGAAGACTCTGGGGCCCTGTTGGTGCCTTTGAGCCCCAGAAGAGTCCAGCAGTCACCTGTCTTCAGGCTTGTTGACAGGTGAGCAAAATAAATCTCTAATTTGTTTTGAAATCAGACCAGAGTAGAAATGCTGACCCACCATCTACTCGGTGGGCAAGTCACTTACCTTCCTCAAGCATTAGGTCCCTCATCTGTAAAAGGAGACTTGTAGTAACCACCTCTCACAGTGGTAGAATGGACTGTGCCTGGCACACAGAGGTGTTCAGTAAAGGGTGCGGGTTATGGGAGGCGTGCCAGGGTAGGAGTAGTGGGAGAAGATGCCAGGCAAGAAGGTGGGGCCCACGGCAGAGGGTGCTGTGTATGAGGCAGAGGAGATAAAAGTCTAAATTTGTATCATGTAGGCAATGGAGAGCTAGTGGAGAATTTTAAGGCAAGAGGAATTCACGAAGAGACTTGCGTCTAGAAGGTGTGATAGTGTGGAAGACAGCGGGAACCACGGCTAGGGATGCAGCGACCTTCGGAGACAGCAGCAGTCACCCAAGTCCCCGGAGTCCCTCACCTACACCCTGCAGTCACTTCCCAGCCAGTCTCTGCTGGCTCTCCTGCCCACTCTGCCAGCTGAGAATGTATTTAGCTGCAAGTAACAGAAAACCCAATTTGCAGAGGCTTAAACAAAACCCACTGCCATCGAGTCGATTCCAACTCAGTGACACTATAGGACAGTGCAGAACTGCCCCATAGGGTTTCCAAGGCTGTTAAATCTTGACAGAAGCAGACTACCACATCTTTCTCCCACAGAGCGGCTGGTAGGTTCGAACTGCCAACCTTTTGGTTAGCAGCCGAACGCTTTAACCACTGCGCCCCCAGGGCTTCTTGCTTAAACAAATAGGAAGCTATTTTTCCTACCTTCAGAGGTGTAACCATGTGGCCGAATATCCAGACCAGGCCCCTGTCCTTCCACTCTGCCCGCCTTAGCCTGTCACCTCATGACTGCAAGGGGGTGCCTGCTCTCATAGGTCCATTTCTGTATTCCACCAGGGAGAAGGGCAGGGCGCCACACCAGCTGAGTCTGCCCCTTTTTGTAAGGAAAGAGAAGCTTTCCTGGAAGTCTGTGCTACCTATGTCTCACAGGCCAGAAGAGGGCCATGTGGCCCACCCCAGGCTCAAGAGAGACTGAGAAAGGGAGCATTGAATCCTTCCAGCTTCTAGAGAAAGGTTGGCTTGGGAATAGCTGCTGGGCCAGTCCCCAAACAGTGTCTGCTCCACCTGCACTCCCGCCTCGTTCTCCACGTAACAGCTAGAATGATCTTTCATAAAAAACCTAAATCCGATTATGTCATTCCCCTGCCAACGCCCTCCCGTGGTCTCTCTCATGCACTCAAAATAAATTCCAGATGGCCTTCCAAGGGCTACAAAGCTCCGCACAATGCCCTCCAGCTCTCAGACTTTATCCCCTTACTACTGTTACGCCTCCGCACTGCACTGCTCAGCCACGCCCATCCTTTCCCTGTTCCCCGAGCTTGCCAACATAGTTCCCACTTTAAGGGCTTCGAACCCTCCCTGGACTTCTCTTCCCCAGGTCTTCACGTGGCTAGCGGTCCAAGTAGGGATGCTGTTTGCTGAAAGGAGGAGAAACCCAGCTAAGAGCGGCTTAAACAAAGGGCTTGCTTTTCTCTTGTAGGTGGCACAGTGGTTAAAGCACTGGGCTGCTAGCCAGAAGGGTGGTGGTTGGAGCCTGCCAGCCACACTGTGGGAGAAAGATGTAGCAGTCTGCTTCCGTAAAGATTACAGTCTTGGAAACCCTATGGGGCAGTTCTCTTCTGTCCTGTAGGGTCGCTATGAGTCAGAGTCAACTCAAGAGCGGCGAGTTTAGGTTTCGTTTCACACATAGTAAGTCTGGAGGTGGCTGCTGCCCGCATTGGTCCAGGGCCTGCATCTCTGCAGTTTCCACCCATTCCCTCATGCTCAGCGGAGGGCAGGAAGGGACTGTGCCAGAGATACTTGTCCTTCTCCTCTGGAGGGCAAACGCTTCCCCAGAGCATCCTATCCATCCCTGCCAACTAACACCCATTGGCCAGGATTGTGTAAATGGCCACCTCTTTAAGGGAGGCTGGGAAATTGAGTATTTAGCCAGCCAACAGTGCGCTAGGTAGCTTCTTGTCACTTTCTCAGAGAGTCCTTTCCTAGTGGGCCAACTGAGGTAGCCTCCCCCAGCCATTTTTTAACATTCAGTTTTTTCTCCTCAGCGATTCTCCCTCACATCACCCTCATTTACACCTAGCATTGATATTATCTCGCTTGTGTATTTTCTCGTTTTCTGTCACCTCCAAGAATTTGAGCTCCAATGAGAGCAGGCTTTGCCAGGTCACTCCATGGCCAGCACCTAGAAGAATGCCCGGCACATGGCAGCTATGCAATACACACTTGTTGAGTGAGTGGATGGGTGGTGGGCAGCAGGATAAGGGCTTGACCTTTGCAGTGGTGTAGAGAACAGGAAGTGAAATCCAGACATCTTTAAGAGGTGGAACTGACAGGACTTGTTGATCTGAATGGGCTGTAGTTATAAGAGAGGGTGTAGGTTCTAGATGACTTCCAGGTTTCTGGCATGGGCACGTAGGCGGATGATGGAACCATTCACTGAGAGAATACAGAGGGGTAGTAGGTAAGGACAAGAGAAACGGGGAGATGGTTTTAGATCAAAACGTATCTACTGAGTCTGCGGTTGAGTCATGGACCATGTTACTATGAGTGGCTTCGGTGGGGTGGGGCGGGCGGAAGTGAGACTGCAGTGGGTTTAGTAACAACTGTGATATGAGGATGTGGAAGTGGATGCCCACGGCCCGTGCAGACTACTTTCTAGGAGCTTGGCTGTGAAAGGAAGATGGGAGGAAGGGCAGTGGTTAGAAGGAGAAGCAGGGTCAAGGGCAGGCTTTTGTAATGGGAGATGCTTCAGCATTCAATGTCTGACATTTTCCATCTCTTTTGATCTATTTTACTTTTAGGCTAAAAAAAAGTTAGGAGCTTCTTGGAATTGCTGCTCAGATTGATATACATCAAGAGAGTAAAGACAGGAGCTGATGGGGGGCTGCTGGCAGGCCTCGTTTTGCCACTGAGTGACCTGGAGCAGCCTTTGAGGTGTTAGGTTTCTCTGTCTCAACATTGGAGCAGTCGCTGTCCTGTAGGCTTGTAGTGAGGATCGCCTTCACTCTTGCTGTTCCCTTCTCAGCCATGTTCATGGGGTGGTAAGGAAGGGTTGTCCAGAAGGCAGGGTACTCTCAGTCTAAACTGGACTGGCCTCTACTGCCCTCTCCTGGGCATGGCTGGGAACTTGGCACACCACTTGGAAAATGCCTGTTTTAGGCCTGAGTGGCCACCATTCCCTCTGTCAGTTTGTCATACTGTCGTGGCTTGAAAGTTGCTATAATGCTGGAAGTTATGCCACCGGTAGTTTACATACCAGCAGGGTCACACATGGTGGACAGGTTTCAGCAGAGCTTCCAGACTACAACAGACTAGGAAGAAGGACCTGGTGACCTACTTCTAAAAAAAAGTGGCCAGTGAAAACCTTATGAATAGCAGCAGAACATTGTCTGATATCGTGCTGGAAGATGAGCCTCTCATGTTGGAAGGCACTCAGAAGATGACTGGGGAAGAGCTGCCTCCTCAATGTAGAGTCAACCCTAATGACATGGATGGAGTCAAGCTTTCGGGACCTTCATTTGCTGATGTGGCACCACTCAAAATGAGAAGAAACAGCTGCAAACATCCATTGATAATCGAAACGTGGGATGTACGAAGTATGAATCTAGGAAAATTGGAAGTTATCAAAAATGAAATGGGATGCTTAAAGATAGATACCCTAGGCATTAGTGAGTTGAAATGGACTGGTATTGGCCATTTTGAATCAGACAATCACATCGTCTACTATGCCGAGAATGACAATTGAAGAGGAATGGCATTGCGTTCGTTGTCAGAAAGAACATTTCAAAATCTATCTGAAGTACAACACTGCCAGTGATAGGATAATATCCATATGCCTACAAGGAAGACCAGTTAATAAACTATATTATTCAAACTTATGCACCAACCACTAATGCCAAAGATGAAGAAACTGAAGATTTTTTACCAATTTCTGCAGTCTGAAATGGATCAAACATGCAGTCAAGATGCGTTGAGAATCACTGGTGACTGGAATTCAAAAGTTGGAAACAAAGAAGAAGGATCAGTAGTTGGAAAACATGGCTTTGGTGATACAGACGATGCCAGAGATCACATGATAGAATTTTGCAAGGCTGATGACTCCTTCATCGCCGGATGGGACACACAGGAAGCAAATTGACTACCTCTGTGGAAAGAGACCGTGGAGAAGCTCACTATTACCAGTCAGAGCAAGGCCCGGGGCCCGACTGCGGAACAGACCATCAATTACTCATATGCAAGTTCAGATTGAAGCTGAAAAAAATTAGAACAAGTCCATGAGAACCGAAGTACGACCTTGAGTATATTCCACCTGAATTTAGGGACCATCTCAAGAAGAGATTTGATGCACTGAACACTAATGACCAAAGACCAGAGGAGTTGTGGGATGATATCAAGACATCATACATGAAGAAAGCAAAAGGTCACTAAAAAGACAAGGAAGAAAGAAAAGACCAAAATGGATGTCCGAAGAGACTCTGAAACTTGCTCTTGAACGTTGAGTAGCTAAAGTGAACAGAAGATTTCAAAGGGCAGCTGGATATGACAAAGTATTATAATGAAATGTGCAAAGACCTGGAGTTAGAAAGCCAAAAGGGAAGAACACACTCAGCTTTTCTCAAGCTGAAAGAACTGAAGAAAAAGAACATTCAAGCCTCAAGTTGCAATATTGAAGGATTCTTTGGGCAAGAGGAGCCCTGCTGGCGAAGTGGTTAAGAGCTCAGGCTGCTAACCAAAAGGTTGGCAGTTTGAATCCTCCAGCTGCTTCTTGGAAACCCTACGGGACAGTTCTACTCTGTCCTATAGGGTCGTGATGAGTCGGAATCGACTCGATGGCACACAACAACAACATGGGCAAGATATTGAATGATGCAAGATCAAAAGACGATGGAAAGAATACCCAGAGTCACTGGACCAAAAAGAATCGGTCAACATCCAGCTGTTTCAGGAGGTAGCATATGATCAAGAACCGATGGTACTGAAGGAAGAAGTCCAAGCTGCACTGAAGGCACTGGCGAAAAACAAGGCTCCAGGAATTGACGGACTATCAGTTGAGATGTTTCAACGAACAGATGCAGCACTGGAGGTGCTGACTCATCCATGCCAAGAAATTTGGAAGACAGCCAACCAACTGGAAGATATCCATATTTGTACCCATTCCAAAGAAAGGTGATCCAACAGAATGTGGAAATTATTGAACAATATCATTAATATCACACACAAGTAAAATTTTGCTGAAGATCATTCAAAAGCAGTTGCAGCAGCAGTACATCGACAGGGAACTGCCAGAAATTCAGGCCAGATTCAGAAGAGGATGTGGAACGAGAGATATCACTGCTGATGTCAGATGGATCTTGATATGCTCAGGATGCTAAATTTTGGGAATAAGACACTCTTTTCTCAAGGAGCTCATAGTCTAGCTAGTGAAGACAGCTACATAGATAGTTATGATACAAATTGAAAAGTGAAATGATAAGAGAAACACAGAAGCCATTATGGGCGCCCAGAGGAGGGATACCTAACTAGCACTGTGGCAGTGGGGTGAGGGCCATGACCAGGAGGTGGTCAGAAAATGTTTCCCAAGGTAGATGATGTGGAAACTGACTGCTAACAGATGAATAGGAATTACAGGCACTAGTTCACCATCTAATACTATAGCTGTTGTTGATAGGTGCCGTCGAGTTGGTTCTGACTCATTAACGATCCCATGTACAACAGAACGAAACACTGCCCAGTCCTGCACCATCCTCACCATCATTGCTATGTTTGATCCTATTGTTGCAGTCACTGTGTCAGTCCACCTCATTGAGGGTCTTCCTCTTTTGTGCTGACCCTCTACTAAGCATGATGTCCTTCTCCAGGGACTGATCCCTCCTGATAACATGTCCAAACTATGTGAGACAAAGTCTCATCATCCTCACTTCTAAGGAGCATTCTGGCTGTACTTTTTCCATGACAGATTTGTTCATTCTCCTGGAAGTCCATGGAGTATTCAGTATCCTTCCCAAACACCATAATTTAAAGGCATCGATTCTTCTTCAATCTTCCTTATTCATTGTCCAGCTTTCGTATGCATATGAGGCGATTGAAAATGCCATGACTTGGGCCAGGTGCATCTTAATCCTTAAAGTGACATCTTCACATTTGAACACTTTAAAGAGGTCTTTTGCAGCAGATTTGCCCAATGCAATACGTCATTTGATTTCTTGACCGCTGCTTCCATGGACATTGATTATAGATCCAAGTAAAATGAAATACTCTGTCCCTCCATTATTAAAGCTGAGGGGTAATTCTTATTTCTTCCAAAGAATGTTCTTACTGAAGTCTTCCCCGACTTAACACAGGCTCTTAGAGCCTTGGTTTCCATATCTGTAAAAAGAGGGACTGGGTACCAGATGTTACCTCTGATCATAGTTGACATGACTGAACTTTATGAATGCTAACATGCTATTTGTAAAAGCATCTCGCTGGAGCAGGCTGGCATGTGCATATGGACGTGCATACCCAGGAATTTTACAGCATTCATAGAAAAATTCTGCTTTAGTTCAAAGAACCAAATGTGCTTTGCATACAATTGTTGGGTGCCGTGGTCCAGCACCCTTTACTCCTCTGGAGCCGCTGGATGGGTTTGAACCTCCGACCTTCCAGTTAGCAGCTGAAGGCTTAACTGTTGTGCCACCAGGGCTCCTTTTGTATACAATAAAACCCGTTGCCATCCAGTTGATTCCGACTCATAGCAACCCTACAGGACAGAGTAGAACTGCCCCATAGGGTTTCCAAGGAGCAACTGGTGGAATCGAACTGCTGACCTTTTGGTTAGCAACTGAGCTGTTAACCACTGTCTTACCAGGGCTTCTATAGCTCCTCACTAAAAGCTTGTTGAAAGAGAATAGACTCAGCACCCTTTAACCATTCCCATTGTTTCCTTAAGTTGTTGAGTGTCTTCATCCATAAACAGGGATAATAAGTAACTTGTGGATTTGTGGTGAGGATTATCATTACACACTCAGGCACCTTACCCAGTGTCTGCCCATAGGAGGCCTTCACTAGATGGCACCTGGTGTTCCAACGAAGTAGCGGGATTCAGTGACCCATCTCCTCAGGGCCAATTTAACCTGGAGCAGAGATGGTCACTGAGGAGAGAGTCACAAGTGCAGGCACCCTGGTGAGAAAGGGGGGTAGGGACTAAAAGGAAATGCAAGTTTGCATGTTGGAGTTTAAAACTGTTTAGTTTAAGGTGAAGAACTGGAACTTTCTTGAGAAAGCTGCTTCAAGGCCCAATATGACATTCAGTAGCCATACTTCTGACTCCGTCTCTCACAGGCCTCAGGTGGCCTGGAATTTGAGGCAATTCCTTCAAGAGCAGGACTTTGCAAAGAACTCTGTTATTTTGATCACCAGGCTGGGGGAGTGACAGAGCGTATCTTCCCCCAAAGAATTACAGTGAGGAATGAATCTCTGGGCACTGATAACAAAGTCTCAACGGTCATCTGGCCCCTGTAGGGTGGGACTGATTTTGTTAAATGAAAACGTACCTGGAAATTAAATGTGATGGAAAGAGATTAAATGGGTCAGCTGTGTTTAGTTTCCATACTTAACGACTCTAGAGAAATGAAAACCAGGTGCCAAAGGAGAGGACCAAATCATAGAATTTCTTAAAGTAGCAATGGCCTTAAGAATTTCGCAAGTCTAGTCTTATTTACAGATGAAGAAATATGCCCACTGATTACCGATTGACAGAGGGCTGGCTCTCTCCTGATTTCCAATCTAATGTGACTCCAGTGTTTGTGTTTCCTTTTTAACTATCAAAAATCAGTGTTAACATTTAACTGGGAAATAATCAACTAAGGGAGAGAAAGCTAAAACTGCTAACCGGTTGCGGCCGAGTCGATTCCGACTCATAGCGACTGTACGGGACAGAGTAGAACTGCTCCATAGGGTTTCCAAGGAGCAGCTGGTGGATTCGAACTGCCGACCTTGTGGTGAGCAGCTGAACTCTTAGCCACAGGGCCACCAGAGCTCCAAAAAGGAACTAGAATTATTTAGCTTGAAGAACAAAAAGTGGCAGGATGACAGTTCAGTAACATGAAGTCTTAAGTTTTATACCTCCGGGTGGTTAACCTATCATTCTAACTGTAGGGGGGGACAAAAATGCATTCATTTATTCGACAAGTACTTGACCACCAACTATGTTTCACTCAGGTCGTATCCAAGCCCATCATTTTCATGAATTTACTATTCTGCACGTGATCTTGAACTAGATGTTATGGGAACATCTATTGAGTGTAAAGAAAGGTAATCCATCCCTTAAAGAGGAAAGCAAGACATACAGTATATTATTCCTGAACACATGTATTGAATAGGGCTATAATGAATACGGAGTCCTGGTGGGGAAGTGGTTAAGCACTGGGCTGTTAACCAAAAGGTCTACAATTCAAATCCACCAACCACTCCTTGGAAACCCTATGGGGCAGTTCTACTCTGTCCTATAGGGTTGCTATGAGCCGGAATCGACTCGAAGGCAACAGGTTTTGTTTGGTTTATAACATACATAATGAAATCTAAACACGATGCCTATTTGGTTTTGGAATATGCCACTGTATGATTTTTTCCTCAGCTGATAACGCTTCCAATAGTAAAATAACAAGATTATGATATACCACACACAAAACCAACTAGGAGGGAAGAGAAGTCATCTAAAGCTGTCCTAGATGAGGCTCAAAAAAAAAAACAACTATATCTCATTTCTCATATTTAAAGGTATGTAAATATGTGCCACCCAGATCCTCGCCTTCAGGATTGAAATACTCATTCCCCCAACACACACACACACTGGGAATTTTGGTGGCTGACGATAGTTCTCAGCTTAGTCCCTCTCTAGGAACTGCCCTTAACTAAGTCATCCAAGGTTATGCCCTCATCCAAGGGACAGCCAACATCCAATGACTGCTGAATGCGGAAGTATTAAGAGCTGGCCCCCTTGCCTCAATGGAGGACAACTCTTCAGAGAAACCACAGCTCTAGAGCACATTCTGCCCAGTCCTGTAGCCTTCACTTTCTCACAGGTGTCAATCCTGAGAGCACACCCTAATAAACTTCTTGTACTCAAATCGCCATCTCAGAGTATGTTTTCTAGGGAAACTGACCTGCTGACAGTTTGTGACGGTTAAGGTTGCGTGTCAACTTGGCTGGGCCATGACTCTCAGTGGTTTGGCAGTTAAGTAATGATGTAGTCATTCTGCATGATGTGATCTGATTTGATCAGCCCATCAGTTGTAAGGGGAATTTCTTTGGGGGTGTGGCCTGCACCCAACATATATATGACATTCTGGCAAATCTCGCTTGCTTGCTCTGGATCCTGCATCCAGCTCATCGTCATCTAACCTCTGGTTGTTGGCACTTGGAGCCAGTGGCCTGCTGTATTGCCTGCTGGTCTTGGGATTTGTCAGCCTCTACAGCCTGTGAGGTAGCAGCCTGCTGTCTTGCCTGCTAATCTTGGGTTCGTCAGCCTCTGCAGCTATGTGAGTCAGGAGAAACCTCCAGCCTGACACCTGACCCACAGACTTGGGACTTGTCAGCCTCTACAACCGTATGAGCTATTTCCTTGGAATAAATCTCTTTATATAATATATATATACATATACACTTCAGTGGTTTTGCTTCTCTAGAGAATCTAGCCTAAGACATTTGGTACCAAATGTGGTTCTGGAGAAACCAAATCATAAGGATGAGTTTTCTAAATTGGTTCTCAAGTCTGACTAGTCTTAAATGCACTGATGACTCTGCCTCCAGTAGAAAAGAGGGCACTGCTAATCCATGGCACGAGGTGGCAACGTTAATAAGCAAAATATCACCACCAGTAGATCAAATATTGGTGAGAAGTGAGGCTCTGGGTGATTGCATGTCTGATATTTTCTACAATGTTGTCAGAATAAGAAGTACAGGAAAGCTGGTTGATTAGTCCTACTTTTGCTAGACAAAGTGGTGAAAGAAAGAGATGAACTCAGGGCTTCAGAGTTACAGCTCAAGTGTTGCATAAAAGACCTCAAAGTTGCCACGTGTGCCCTGAAAGAAAGCCTCATTACTTGTAGTAACAGAGTTGATATTGGCAAATACCAAACCCAGAACCTTATCACTCTTATCATAAGAGTGACTGAATTACAACGCCAATTAATTGCCAACCTCGAATGGTGTCTGAATTTAAAGTGAGGGCATTTATTGGGAAGAAATGGGATCCTGAAACTTGGGATGGGGGCACATTGGCAGATAATCAGGAAGCTGGGGACACTGAGCCCCTCAATTCCATTGAATTAACTCCTGCCAACAGAACCAGCCCTTTTATTCCCATCTGAAGAGAATACTCCATCTTTGTCCGCTAAGGCACCCTCCCCAGTAAAACCATTAGTCGCTCTACCCCCATCTGGTAAGATTAACCCAGCTGTGTGTGAAGAGCCTTTGTCTTCGTCATTGTGTGGGGTATTGCCTAAGGAAGATGCCTTACAAGACAACGCTGAATGTTCTCAGAACACATCCTCACCACCCATTTTTGCTTCTAGACCTATAACTACATTCCCAGTGAGCCCCCAAAAGCAAAGTACACAGCATGACCCAGGAGAAGGTACACTACTCTCCAAAAGAACTGCTTGAGTTTTCTCATATGTACAAACAGAAACCTGGGGAATATGTGTGGGAATGGCTATTAAGGGTGTGGGATAATGGTGCACCAAACATAAAGTTGGATCAGTCTGAGTTTATTGATATGGGTCCACTAAGCACAGATCCTTCATTCAATGTTTCAGCTTGAGATATTAGAAAAGGATCTAATAGTTTATTTGGTTGGGTTGCTGAAGCATGGATTACGTGGTGGCCTACACTAAATCAGGCTGAAGTGCCAGACCTGCCTTGGTATACTGTAGAAGAAGGAATCCAAAGGCTTAGGGAAGTTGGCATGTTAGAGTGGATTTATCAGGTTAGACCCACAGAGCCACACATGGAGTGCCCAGCAGACACACCTTTTACCACAATGGTGAGGAACAAATTTGTGAAGGGAGCTCCAGCATCCTTGAAGACCGCTGTGATTGCCATTTTATGTAAGTCAAATTCGACAGTGGGAACTGCCGTAACTGAATTAAGACACTAACTATAATGGGGCTGATTGGACCCCATGGTGATAGGGGCCAAGTGGTGGCACTCAACTGACAAGGTGGGCATGGCGACCATAATGGGCAGTGGAGTCAAAGCAGTGATCAGAATAGTCAGACTCATATGGACTTATGGCATTGGCTACTTAGTCATGATGTCCCTAATTATTTATTTGATCTGTACAAGTGGAAGACTTCTACATCAAGTGAACAGCAGTCTAACTTGAATCACCAGAATAGAGAGTCACAGCCCCTCAATCGATTCCCAGACTTGAGCCAGTTTACAGATCCACAACCCCCTGAATGAAGGGAAGGCTGGGTCCCCTTGAGGAAGGACTCCACTACACCGCCAAAAATTTATACTGTTGATCTTTCTCCCAGCCTTCCCCAAAGGGATCTACAGCCTTTTACAAGAGTGACTGTTCATTAGGGAAAAGGAAATACTCAGACTTTTGGGGGATTACTGAATACTGGCTCTGAACTGACACTAATTCCAGACGAGCCAAAACGTCACCATGGCCCACCAGTCAGAGTAGGTGCATATGGAAGTCAGATTATTAATGGAGTCTTAGCTCATGTCTCTCACAGTGGGTCCAATGGGTCCCTGAACCCATCCTTTAGTGAGCGATTTCCCCAGTTCCAGAATGCATAATTGGAATAGATATACTCAGTAACTGACAGAACCCTCACATTGGATCCCTGACAAATGAAGTAAGGGTTATTATGGTAGGAAAAGTCAAGTGGAAGCCATTTTAGAACTACCCCTACCTAGGAAAATGGTAAACTAAAACCAATACTGCATTCCTTGAGGGATTGCAGAGATTATTGTCACCATCAAGGGCTTGAAGAATCAGGGGTGGTGATTCCCACCACATCCCCATTCAACTCGCCTTTTTGACCTGTGCGAAAAACAGATGGATCTTGGAGAATGACAGTGGATTATCATAAAGTTAACCAAGTAGTGACTCCAATTGCAGCTGCTTTTCCAGATGTGGAATTTTCTTGAGCAAGTTAATACATCTCCTGGTACCTGGTATGCAGCTATTGATCCGGCCAATGCCTTTTTCTCGATTCTGGTTTCAAAGGGACATTAAAAGTAGTTTGCTTTCAGCTGCCAACACTTTCACTGTCCTACCTCAGGGGTATATCAGCCATCCAGCCCTATGTCGCAATTTAGTCCTCGGGGACCTTGACCACCTTTCCCTTCCACAAGACACCATACTGGTTAATTACTTTGATGATATTATGCTGATCGGACCTAGTAGGGAAGAAGGGTCAATGACTCTGGACTTATAAGTAAAACATTTGTGTCCTAGAAAGTGGGAAGTTAATCCAACAAAAATTCAGGAGCCTTCCATCTCAGTGAAATTTCTAGGAGCCCAGTGGTGTGGGGCATGTCAAGATATTCCTTCTAAAATGAAGGATAAATTGTTACATCTGGCCCCTTCTACAACTGAAGAGGAGGTACAATGCCTGGTAGGCTTATTTGGATTTTGGAGGCAACATATCCCTCACTTGGGTGTGCTACTCCAGCCTATTTATCAAGTGACTCAAAAAGCTGCTAGTTTTGAGTGGGGACCAGAACAAGAGAAGGCTCTGCGACAGGTTCAGGTTGCTGTGCAAGCCGCTCTGCCACTTGGACAATACGATCCAGCTGATCCAGTGGTGCTTGAAGTGTCAGTGTTAGAGATGCTGTTTGGAGTCTTTGGCAGGCCCCTATTGGTGAAACACCATGCAGACCCTTAGGATTTCGGATCAAAGCCCTGTCATCCTCTGCAGATAACTACTCTCCTTTTGAGAAACAGCTTTTGGTTTGTTACTGGGCCTTGGTAGAGTCTGAACACTTGACCATGGACTACCAAGTCACCATGCAGCCTGAGCTGCCCATCATGAACTGGGTGTTGTCTGACCCACAGAGCCATAAAATTGGATGTGCACAGCAGCACTCCATCATTAAATGGAAGTGGTATATATGAGATCGGGCCCAAGCAGTCCCTAAGGCACAAGTAAGTTGCCTGAGGAAGTGGCCCAAATGTCCATGGTTCCCACTCCTGTCACATTTCCTGCCTTCTCCCAGCCTGCACCTATGGCCTCATGGGGAATTCCTTATGATCAGTTGACTGAGGAAGAGAAAACTCGTGGCTTGTTTACAGATGCTTCAGCGCGATATGCAGGTGCCACTCAAAAGTGGACAACAGCCGTACTGCAGCCCCTTTCTGGGACCTCCCTGAAGGACAGTGGTGAAGAGAAATCCTCCCAATGGGCAGAACTTTAGGCAGTGCACCTTGTTCACTTTGCTTGGAAGGAGAAATGGCCAGATGTGCAATTGTATACTGATTCATGGGCTGCAGCCAATAGTTTGGCTGGGAAGTCAGGGACTTGATGGAACATGACTGAAAAATTGATGACCAGGAGGTATGGGGAAAAGGTATGTGGATAGCCTTCTCTGAATGGGCTAAACAAGTGAAGATATTTGTGTCTCGTGTGAATGCTCACCAAAGGGTGATCTCAGCAGAGGAAGATTTTAACTATCAAATGGATAGGATGATGCATTCTGCAAAAACCAGCCATCATCTTTCCCCAGGCACTCCCATCATTGCCCAATGGGCTCGTGAACGAAGTGGCCACGGCGGCAGGGATGGAAGTTATGCATGGGCTCAGCAACATGGACGTCCACTTACAAGCCCGACTTGGCTACAGCCACTGCTGAATGCCCAATCTGCCAGCAGCAGAGACCAACACTGAGTCCCCGATATAGCACCATTCGTTGAGGGGATCAGCCAGCAACCTGGTGGCAGGTTGATTACATTGTATGGCTTCCATCATGGAAAGGACAGCATTTTGTTCTTACTGGGATAGACATTCACTCTGGATACGGGTTTGCCTTCCCTGCACACAATGCCTCTGCCAAAACTACCATCTGTGGACTCACAGAATATCTTATCCACCATCGTGATATCCCACACAGCATCGCCCTGGATCAAGGAACTCACCTCACAGCAAATGAAGTACGGCAATGGGCCCATGTTCGTGGAATTCACTGGTCTTACCATGTTCCCCATCATCCTGAAGCAGCTGGCTTGATAGGACAATGGAATGGCCTTCTAAAGACACAATTACAGCACCAGCTAGGTGGCAACACTTGGCAGAGTTGGGGCAGTGTTCTCCAGGAGGCTGTATATACTCTAACACAACGTTCAATATATGGTGCCGTTTCTTCCATAGCCAGGATTCACAGTTCCAGTAATCAAAGGGTGGAGATGGGAGTGGCACCACTCTCTATTACCCCTAGTGACCCACTTGTAAAATTTTTGCTTCCTGTCCCCATGATCCTATGTGCTGCGGGTCTAAAGATCTTAGTTACAAAGGGAGGAATGCTCCTATCTGGAGACACAACACAGATTCCATTGAACTGGAAGTTAAGAATGCCACCCGGCCACTTTGGGCTCCTCATGCCTCTGGATCAACAGGCAAAGAAGGGACTCACCATATTGGCTGGTGTGATTGACCCTGACTACCACGGGGAGGTCTTTTGCAGCAGATTTGCCCAATGAAATGGGTCTTTTGATTTCTTGACTGCTGCTTCCGTGGGTGTTGATTGCGGATCCGAGTAAAATGACCTCTCTGAGGTGTTGAAAAGCGAAGATGTCACCTTGAGGACTAAGGTGTGCCTGACCCAAGCCATGGTGTTTTCAGTTGCCTCATATGCATGCAAAAGCTGGACAATAAATAAGGAAAACTGAAGAAGAATTGATGCCTTTGAATTGTGATGTTGGCGAACAATGTTGAATATACCATGGCCTGTCAAAAGAACGGACAAAATCTGTCTTGGAAGAAGTACAACCAGAATGCTCCTTGGAAGCAAGGATGGCGAGACTACGTCTCACATACTTTGGACATGTTATCAGAAGAGATCAGTCTCTGGAGAAGGACATCATGCTTGGTAAAGCAGAGGGCCAGCGAAAAAGAGGAAGACCCTCAACAAGATGGATTTACACAGCGGCTGCAACAATGGACATAACAATGATTGTGAGGATGGTGCAGGACTGGGCAGTGCTTCGTTTTGCTTTGCATGGGGTCACTGTAAGTTGGAATCGGCTGGACGGCACCTAACAACAACAACCACCAAGGGAAATCGGATTGATGTTGCACGATGGAGGTAAAAAAGAGTATGTCTGGATTACAAGAGATCCCTTAGGACATCTCTTAGTACTACTATACCCTGTGATTAAAGTCAATGGAAAACGACAGCAAGCCAATTCTGACATGACTGCTAATGGCTCAGACCCTTCAGGAATGAAGGTTTGGGTCACTCCACCAGGTCAAGAACCACAACCAGCTGAAGTACTTGCTGCGGGTAAAGGGAATATGGAATGGGTGGTGGAAGAAGGTAGTTCTAAATCCCAGCTATGACCATGTGACCAGATGCAGAACCGAGGACTGTAATTGTTATAAGTATTTATTCCTTGTATGTGTGCATCAAATACTTTTGTTTTCTTCACTTATAAAATACAAGATGTAAATGGGGCTAGTGCATTTTCAGTTCTATGCATGTTAGTTGTATCATGTTAGGTGCAAGTATGACTTTGTAATTGTCTTTATTTAGAGATTGTGTATGGTTTAAGGAGATTTTACAGGTGGCAAGTTGACAAGGGGTGGATTGTGATGGTTAAGGTTGTGTGTCAACTTGGCTGGGCTGTGATTCTCAGTGGTTTGGCGGTTATGTAATGATGTATTTGGCAGTTATGTAATTATGTAGTCATCCTCCATGATATGATCTGATGTGATCAGCCAATCAGTTGTAAGGGAAGTTTCCTTGGGGGTGTGCCTGTATCCAAAATATATATGGATGTTCTGGCAAAGCTCACTAGCTTGCTCTGGATCCTGCATCTGGCTCGTCATCATCTGACCTACAGTTCCTGGGATTTGAGCCTGCAGCCTGCCATCTAACCTGCTGTTCTTGGATTCGTCAGCCCCTGCAGCTACTTGAGTCAGGAGAAGCCTCCAGCCTGATGCCTGACCCACAGACTTGGGACTTACCAGCCTCTACAACCATGTGAGTAATTTCCTTGAGATAAATCTCTCTCTATATATATGTATAGACATATGCTTTGCTGGTTTTGCTTCTCCCAGAGAACCCAGCCTAAGATACAGTTGTTACCAACAGTGCTGAGGAAGCAGATTCTAAAATGAGATTTTAAAGTGGAATCACCTGCTGGCCAGCTAACACTGTGGATCTCATCACCGATGGTAGGTAGAGCATGGATGGCCCCTTGCACGATATCAGAGCAATTGTTAAACTTTTACTAGTGGTGAACTGGAATGAGATCCTGGTGGAAGGAAATGCAATACAATGAAAACTGTGTGAGCCAGAACTTGACGAGACTTGCCTTGTTTTTGTGCGTCTCTCAAGTTTTCATCTTTGACAGGGTGCAGTCTTTCCCCTTTTCTATCGCTTATCTTAGTGGAAAATATCTGAGTTTTCCTTCTCTGATGGGTTTCAGCCTTATACAGGTTCCGGCTCTTGCAAGTTTTACTGTATGTATCAGGTTAAGAAATTATAAAGACAATGGAATTAGATGACTGTCTGGAGACAACTGCATTGGAGAAACACATGAAAGGCTGAAGGTGATTAAGAACCAATTAAAGGCTTAATATGAAAGCCTGAGGTCCTCCTTGGCAACTTAAGTGGTTTATGATTCCGACTCATAATGACCCTATAGGACACAGGAGAACTGCCCCATAGTTTCCAAAGCTGAAATCTTTTTTTTTTTTTTTTAATTTTATTGTGCTATGGATGAAAGTTTACAGCTCAAGTTAATTTCTCATTCAAAAATATATTGGTTGCAATCCCCACAATGTGACAGCACACTCCCCCTTTCCACCCTGGGTTCCCTGTGCCCATTTGTCCAGTTCCTCTCCCTTCCTGCCTTCTTGTCTTGCTTTTGGGCAGGAATTACCCATTTGGTGCTGTATATTTGATTGAACTAAGAAGCACGTTCCTCACGTGTGTTATTGTTTGTTTATGGGCCTGTCTGATCTTTGTCTGAAAAGTGAGCTGCGGGAGTTGTTTCAGTTTTGAGTTAGCAGAGTTTCCGGGGGCTGTAGTCTTGGGGGTTCCTCCAGTCTCTGTCAGACCAGT
Organism: Dugong dugon; assembly: GCA_030035585.1. Classification (NCBI taxonomy): domain Eukaryota; kingdom Metazoa; phylum Chordata; class Mammalia; order Sirenia; family Dugongidae; genus Dugong; species Dugong dugon. The sequence goes on along the minus strand of CM057462.1, from coordinate 195,545,845 downwards.
AAGTCTAGTCTTTTTTCATAAATTTGAATTCTGTTCTACATTTTTGTCCCATTCTGTCCGGGACTCTCTGTTGCGATCCCTGTCAGAGTGGTCAGCTGTGGTAACCGGGCACCATCTAGTTCTTCTGGGCTCACACTGGTAGAGGCTGTGGTTCATGTGCTCCAGTAGCCCTTTGGGCTAATATTTTCTGTATGTCTTTGGTTTTCTTCATTCTCGTTTGCCCCGGACGGGATGGAACCAATAGATGTATCTTAGATGGCTGCTCAAAAGCTTTTAAGACCCAGACGCTACTTACCAGGGTTGTAATCTTTACGGGAGTAGACTGTCACATCTTTCTCCCGAAGAGTGGCTGGTGGGTTAGAATCGCTGAAGGCCCTTCAGCTAGCAGCTGAGTGCTTACCCACTGTGCCACCAGGGCTCCTTTCTCCTGCATATTGAGGTCAGAAAAACTGAAAATAAGGCCCAGGATTTAATTATAAGAGTAGCAGAGTTCCAGAAGAAGTTGAACTTAACCCTAGCAGGTCTACTGGGAAGGATAGGATTCTTGAATCCCCAGATTCTCAAATCCCCAGATTCTCCTGATCCTTTGGGCCTGCAAAAGTGCCCGCTTCTTCCTGTTAAAGGCTATCACTCCTCCCTTGTTTAAAGATGATGCAGAGGCCTCTGCTTTGCAAGACAACACATGCTCCCCTCAAGATCTACCCTCACCTTCTCTCCTGGCCTCTGGTCTAATAACTAGCGTTAAGTCACACCAGAACACAGCCAGGCTCTCTGAGCCTGCTGAGAGAAGTTCCTTGGAGAAAGTATAGGTCCTAGTAACATATACTGGCTGGAGATGGAAGAGGACATATGGGACTGGATTCTGAGGGTGTTAGATCAAGGAGGGTGGGACATAAATTTCTATAAGGGAGAGTATATGGACATGGGGGCATTCTTTCATGATACAGGATGTAATACTCTGGCAAGGATTCCAAGAGATATTGCTAACCTCCCATCTTAGGCTGGGTTCTCTAGAGAAGTAAAACCAGTAAAGCATATAAATATATAGAGAGATATATATCAAGGAAACAGCTCACGCGATTGTAGAGGCTAGAATGTCCCAAGTCCGTGGATCAGGGTGGAGGCCTCTCCCAATTCACGCAGCTGCAGAAGCTGGCAAGCCCAAGAGCGGCAGGTTGGAGAGCAGGGCTCCCGCTCACAGGCTGTGAAGGTTGACCAATTCCAAGATCGGAAGGCAAGACTGCAAGGCATCTCCTGATTCACGTAGCTGCAGGGGCTGGTGACCCCAAGATCAGCAGGTCAGAAAGCAGGGCTCTGCTCACAGGCCGTGAAGATCGACGAATCCCAAGTTCAGCAGATAAGGTGACAGCTCAAGTCCCAAGAATTGGAAGTGAGATGACAGACAGCCATCCAATTCCATTGTCTTTATAACTTCTCAACCTGATGTATACACTAAAACCTGCAAAAGCCGGAAGCTGTATAAGGCTGAAACCTATCAGAGAAGGAAAACTCAAATATTTTCCACTAAGATGAGCGACAGAAAAGGGGAAAGACTGCAGAGTGAGCAAAAATCCAGAACATCTGCTTATATTGATGCAAGCCACACTCCCAAGGAAACTCCCCTTCATCTGATTGGCTACTCACAGCATATTCAATCATGGGAGTGATCACACGTAAACACTGAGAATCATGGCCCAGCCAAGTTGACACACAATCTTAACCATCACACTTCCTGACAGGATGGCCCCTGGAAGCTTGAGGAAAGCTATGGCCCCCACAGACTAGAAATACAAGCGCTGCTACGGCATATGGTGGCAGAAGGTATCAAATGGGTCAGCGAAGTGGGCATGCTGGAGTGAATACACTGTGTAAAGCCAGAAATGTCACCAGATGATTATGTTCCATCAGAAGGCCCAGAGGATACGCCATTTATCAAAGTGTTAAGTGCTGGTAGGAAAGACACCAGTTTCACTGAGAAGCTCAGGGATGGCCATACTAGTTAAGGCCGGGGCTGACATGGGATATGGCTCATTGTTCATTTTTTTATACTGAATTATAAGTGTTCTTTATGCATTCAGCATAAGTCCTTTATTAGAGATGTTTTGCAAATATTTCCTCCAAGTCTGTGGCTTGCTTTTCATTTTTAAAGTTTCTTTTGAAAAGGAAATATTTTTTTAAATTTCATTTTTTTTGTTGTTGTTGAGAATATATATACACAGCAAAACATACACCCATTCAGCAGTTTCTACAATTTATTGACACTGATTACATTCTTAAACTTGTGCGACCATTCTCACCCTCCTTTTCTGAGTTGTTCTTCCCCTAGTAACATAAACTCACTGCTACCTAAGTTTCCTATCTGATCTTTTGAGTTACTGTTGTCTATTTGATCCCATATACATAGATCTTGAAAGAGCGCAATGCTCAAGGCAGACATTCTTTACTAGTTAAGCTAACCTATCGTTTAAGAAGACTTCAGGGTTATTTTTGATTTAAGGTTTAAAGATTATCTCAGGGCAATAGTTTCAGGGATTCGTCCAGCCTCCGTGGCTCCAGAAAGTCTGGAGTCCATGAGAATGTGAACATTTTTTATTTTGACAAAGTCCAATTGATCATTTTTTTCATTCATAGTTTGTGCTTTTTGGTGTCCTAGCTTAGAAATCTTTGCCTCCCTCTAGGTCACAAATATTTTCTCTTACAAATTTTATAGTTTTAACTGTTACGTTTAGGTCTATGATCTATTTTGAATTAGCTTTGTATATGGGTTGAGGTTCATTTTTTTCCACATCCAGTTGTTCCAGCAACATTTGTTGAAAAGACTACTTTCCAAACCATTGACACCTTTGTCAAAAATCAATTGACCAAAAATTAGATGGGAACCTAATTTGCTGTGTAAATGTTCACCTGACACAATAAAATATTATTTAAATAAATCAGTTGACCATGTATGTATAAATCTGGACCATTTATTTGTTTCATTGATTTATAAGCCTACTCTTATGCCAGTACCACCCTGTTTTTACTACTGTAGCTTTGTAATAAATCTTGAAATCAGGCACTATACTTTTTCCACTTTACTCTTCAAAATTGTTTTGGCTATTCTAGGTTCTCTGCACTCCCATATGAATTTTAGAGTCAGTCTGTCAATTTCTACACAAAAGCCTGCTGGAATTACGTTGAATGTATATATCAGTTTGGGGAGAAGTGACATCTTAATCTTATGAATCCATCTTATGGCTCTTCTGATCCACAAACATGGTATATATGTATCTCCATTCCTTTAGGTCTTATTTCATTTCTATCAATGGTGTTTTGTAGTTTTCAGTAAACAGTTCTTGCATCCATTATGTTAAATTTATCCCTAAGTATTCAATACTTACGATGCTTTTGTAAATGATTTTAAATTTCAATTGCCAAGTCTGTTGGTGGTATGTAGAAATATAATTGATTTTTGTATATTGTCCTTGTATCCTGAGATGTTGCTAAACTCATCTATTAGTTCTGTACTTTTTTTCTCTTGTATATCCCTTAGGATGTTCATATACATGATCATATTTTCTGTGAATCAAGTCAATTTTACTTCTGTTTACATTTTATTTTCTTGCCTTATTGTGCTAGCTAGGATTTCCAGTAAAATACTGAATAGATTTGGTCATCCTTCCTTTGTTCTTGACTTTGGAGGGATAATATTCCCTTTCATCATTAAGTAGAATATTAGCTGTAGGTTTTTCATTGATGCCCCCTGTTAGATTCAGGAAGTTCTCTTTTATTCCTAGATTACTGAGAATTTTTAATGAATGGGCCTTGCATTTTGTCAAAAGCTTTTTCTCCATCTATTGATACGGTCATATTTTTCCTTTTTAGTGTTTAGTATGTTGATTTACATTGATTTTTTTTCATTAACACTTTTATTGAAATATAATTCACATACCATACAATCATCCATTTAAAGTGTAGAATTCAATTTTTAGTATATTCTCAGGTATGTGCAACCTTCATGACAGTCGATTGTAGGACATTTTCATCACCTCAAAGAAACCTTGTACCGTTCAGCTATCACCCCCTTCTCCCTCCACCCTCCCATCCCCCCATCCTTAAGCAACCACTAATCCTTCTCTCTCTCTAGATTTGTCCAGTCTGTACATTTCATGTTAATGGAATCATATAGTATGCATTCTTTTCGGATTGGCTTCTTTCACTTAGCATAACGTTTTCAAGGTTCGTTCATGTATGTATCAGTACTCCGTTCCTTTTCTGACTGAATAATATTCCATTGTATGGATATAGCACATTTTAAAATCCATTTATCAGCTGATGGACATTTGGGTTGTTTCCAACTTTTGGCTATTATGAATAATGCTGCTATAAACATTCATGTGCAAGTTTTTGTATATATATATGTTTTCATTTTTCTTAGGTATCTATCTAGGAGTGGAATTGCTGGGTCATACGACAACATCATGATAAATGGAGAAGCTGAAGTTGTCAATGATTTCATTCTACTTGGATCAACAATCAACGTCCATGGAAGCAGCAGTCAAGAAATTAAATGACACTGCATCGGGCAAATCTGCTGCAAAAGACCTCTTTAAAGTTCTAAAGGGCAAAGAGGTCACTTTGAGGACTAAGGTGTGTCTGACCCATGCCATGGCATGGTCTTTTCAGTCACCTCACATGCATGCAGAAGTTGGATAGTGAAAAAGGCAGACTAAAGAATTGATATGTTCAGACTATGGTGTGGGCAAAGAATTCTGAACACATTGTGGATTGCCAGAAGAATGAACAATTCCATCATCAGGAAAGACCAATTGCTAGAAAAGGACATCATGCTCGGTGGAGGGCCAATGAAAATGAGGGAAACCCTCAGGGAGATGGATTGACACAACGGCTGCAATAATGAACTCACACATACCAACAACCATGAAAATGGTGCAGGACTGGGCAACAGGAATGGAGGCTATGCATGGCCCCATATCTAGCTTCTGCTGTGAATGTCCCAACTGCCAGCCACAAAGACCAATGCTAAGCCCCTGATATGTCACTATCCCCCAAGGAACCATCCAGCCACTTGGTGTTACATTGGCTCCTGCTTTCCTAGAAAGGGCATTGTTTCATGTTGACTGCAACTGACACAAATTATGGCTATGAGTTTGCCTTTCCTGCCTGCAGTGCCTCAGTAAGTACCACTATCCAAGGGCTTAGAATATGTGATCACTGGCATGGAATCTTTCATAATATTGCATTGGACCAAGAGACCAACTTTACAGCAAAGGAGGTGCGGCAGTGGGTAGATGATCACTGGACCCACCGGTCTGATCATACACATACTATCCAAAAGCTGCCCACTTGATAAAGCAATGGAACAGCCTATTGAAGGTACAGCTGAGGCATGAGATGAGGCACTGTCCTCCAGTGTGCAATCTGAACTCGTTGCTGTCAATTCCAACTCACAGTGACCCTATTTATCAATGGCCTCATATCGTGCTGTGTCCCTAAGAAAATACACGGGTCTGGGAAACAAGGGGTGGGAGTAGGAATGACCCCCACTGCCCATCATCACAACCAGTGACCCAGTCGGGCTCTGAGAGTTTAGAAGTTCTAGTTCCCAGAGAGAAAATATTTCTACCAATGGACAAAGGTCATCATTAAACTTTAAGCTCTGTCTGCCACCAGGTCACTTCAGGCTTCTTATACCAAGAGACTAGGAGGCAGGGAAGAGTCACCATCCTGGCAGGAATAATTGACCCTAATCATCAGGCGGGCAGGCTGCTGTTACAAAACGGGGGCAGGGAAAATGTGTTTGGTGGCCAGCTTAACCACTTGTGTATCTCTTGGTATTTCTTTGCCCAGTTTTGATGGTAAATGGACAAGTGCAGCAGTCATGGCCCGAGAAGGGCACGACGACCAGGGGGCTCAGACCTCTCCAGGATGACGGTCTGAGTCACTTCACCAGCTAAGCCACCTGTTCTAACAGAAGTGCGAGGTCAGGGATGGAGCAATCTAGAATGGGAAGCAGAGGAGGGAGATGATGAGTACCAGATGCAGTCTTTACAGGGACTGTGGTCTGTTATAGAAACTTCCTCTTACGTCTTCTCAGGAGAAGAGGCCCATCAGAATCCTGGAGGAACCCTCCCAGAACTCATGAAGCAAATGGATCTCAGCAATGCAAGGGGTGGACTGTAGTAGATACTGAAGCACTCATTCCCCAAGTTATTATGCTGGTGGCGGAGAGTCCTCATCTGCTCTGGGAACTGCCTTTGGCTGAAAGCAGCCACGTCCTCCAAGGTCATACCCTTTCCTGGTCAACGTGAGGGATACAGGTCTGACCACTTGCCTGAATAGGGAGCATCTCTGTAGAGCCATGCCAGCTTGAGCTCTACGGGATCTGCAGAGGCCTTGTTGAGACCATCAGTTCAACTTCTCCCTCTTCGTCCTGCTCCTTTCACTCTCCCGCAGGTGTTGGTCCTGAGGATGCCCCCTAATTAACTTCTTGGGCACGATCTCCATTTCAGAGGCTGTTTCACCAGGAACCCAACCTGTGACAAATACTGAACATACTTTCTGAGATTCACTGAATGGAATGTGCCTGTTGATGAAACAATTTCAGAGAGCTTCATGATGGTGATGGTGGTAGTGGTGGTGATGTGGTGGGGACATGCCATGTTAAATCAGCTATTTCAATGACAGCAGGGACAGGGGTCACTGCAGTGGAAAATTTCATGTGCCAGACTTGAGTTCTGGAGTTCTGGCAAGTGTTAAGTTGGGTGTAGTTATCAGTGCAGCTGATAATGACAGACCTCGGATCTGTGGGGACAGCCTCACCTGGATGTAAGTGAAAGTGCTTAAATGGCTCCAAGGGGCAGATGAGGTCACACAAGGTGACAGAAAGAAATCTCTGTGAACTTTTGCTAAGGACAGCAGAGGAGTAAATGGCCCCACTTTAACCCTCCCTAAATTGCGTGACCTCACACTGAGTGACCTTGGCACAATCCACCTGCCAATGGATGTTTTTTTTTTTTTCCACTAACGGACCCTGAACTTATTCAGAATTATCTTTCTTCATCTCCCATCAAGACACCTCGTCCAGATTTACCTAATGACTAGCCTCATATCTTAAACTTGGTCTAGGAACCACCAAGGTATCTTCTTTTCAGAGTTTCAGGAGCTAGGTAAAGAAACAAATTCCCTTTTTAGGCTTCACTCCCAGCTTCATTTACCCTTAGGCTCCATTCAGATCTCCTTAGAGAAGCACTCACTGTGTTTACTTATATTAATAACTTTATCAGCACACCTAGTGACAATAAATTCTAAGACCACAGCCATATCAGCTTGTTAGGGGTGATCAGCCCCTAGCTACTGTGGGGTGGAGCCTGCTAATGTACACTCTTCCTCCTCCCTTTGTGGCAGCAAAGCTCAGTGGATGTCCTGTCCCCAGTCTACTCTCATACTCAAGTCCAGTAACTGACACCTATAAAGAACAAACAACCCTTTATTTGTGTTCAGAAAACAAAAAAGTTTGGTTTGGGTGATGAGAACGAGCCAAGTACTCGAGACAGTGGCTAGCTCTGTTTGTTCCCATGCGCTCCACTGGAGGGAGGGGCCGGACAGATCTATCTGGACTGCTTCAGTCCATTAATGTCTGGCTTATCAAACTTACAGCTTGGTGCTTCTCGAGCAGGACTGTCCCAATAAAGGAGAATGTGAAAACAATCCAAGATGGGGATGGCAAATACGGAGAATTCAACATGTACATGCAGTTTATCTGACGTCTCCATATGTGCTCTAAAATTACGTATCTGGGCAGAGCTGGGAGTGAGAGCAGGTGTTGGCCTATCTTTGTCCCACGGCTCCTCTGAGAATATGCTGCAGAACGTCAGGGTCCTGAAGACACCTGGCTGCTGTGGAGGGAGGACAGGTCAGAGCGTCTGGGAGCTTCTGGAGGCCATTTCCTTGGCAGCCTGCTGGGCTAACCAGTACTTGTATCTTTTGGTCTTGGGCTTTTCGAAGTTTACCACAGACATAGGCACCCTCACAGTGTCAAGCCCATTTACCTGCAGACGAAAGAACAGGAATCCTCAGACCCCAAGCGGGCAGGTGAAAGGTAATGCCATCCAATCCCAGCTTTCCACCCTGGTTTTTCACCCAGTCAGAAAAAATCCTAAACACTCACCGTCACCTCACACCAGTACTCGCCCCATCGTGTGATGGGCTCTTCTGGTAATTTTACTGCGTGGGGGGTGACCACAACACCAAGCTGCAAAAGATGGCGGCAGAAATGAACCGTTTTCATTGCTGTCACTCTAAGCAACCTCATGCAGTGGGGTCTGTAATTCCCTGTACAGGATAAATTCAACTGAGAAGTTTACTCTGGCTGACCCCACAGGCTGACAGAGACTTTCAAAGATGGTAGCAGAGAAACTCAATCCTAATTTCTCGGCAAGGGACAGGCAGATTCTCAAAGAGGAACAGGATTTGAGACCAAAATAACTTTGTCCGTGAAAGTAAAAATTCTCCAATGAGTCACGTTTCCCGTTCTTCTCTAGAGAAGAAATGAGGAAACGACCATCCTCTCCTATCGGTCTCCGAATTCCACGTGACCACTCACAGTCCTCTGCCACTGCCCTCTACACCGCTACAAAGAAGCCGGGCTCACTCTGTCAAACTCCAGCTGGATGACATGCCCTTTCCTAACACAGGAATGGATCTGAGACAGCCCCCCTGGAGTAGAGTGGTGTCTGGGGGAACACTCACATTCTTGAAGAAGTGGCGGGCAACTATTTCAGGGTTTAGCTCCCATTGGACGTTGTTCTTCATTCCCACTTCCAGGTGACAGCTTCTCAGAAATTTCACCGTCTGGGAGAAATTACAAATGGGGTTGGGTTAGAGGTGGAATCAAAGGAGAGAAAACATGTTAGCAGGAGGCACAAGGACTAACAGTTCAGGGAAAGGGCACCAGTTTCTGCCTCATAGCCAAGACAAGCAAGAAGATGACTGGGAAGGCTAGAATATTCTTATCATCTCAAGGCTGGTATTGGGGGAAAATGTTTTAGCAAAATTTTATAGGGAGATGCCACCTGTAACTTGGCTACTCTTAAGCAAGGAGAAACAGGCCATGTCAAAATTAGGTTCATCAGTGGGGGCCACTGGTTTATCTCAGGATGGAATGACTTAGATGTTTTAACCCAATACTTCCAGCCCTACACCACCACCCCAACCCTATCAGTGACTCCTCCTTGCTTACAGAACGTATGAATACATTAGTTAAGCATTTAAGATGTTCTATAAATCTGGCCCCAGCCCCTATCATGTTTCCAAATATTACACCATGTAAATCCTCTGTGTTAGCTATTCTGGTCTACTTTCTATGCTAAAATATGCCTTAAATTTCTACTTACACTTTTTCTCTCTTAAGAATATCTTTCCCATCCTCTTTGCCTATTCAAAGTCTACTGATCCAAGACCTAACTCTATCCCAATCACCCCAGCCCATTATGTTCCATATCATTTTTGTAATTTACTGCCCTGAGTTTACTGATCACTTTATTACAGATCTGTCATCTCCAACTTGTACGTAAATATCTCTGACGGTAGAGCCCTCATCTCATTTTTTCATGGGTTCCCCAGCGCCCAGGATGGGCCCTTTCTCAGTAGCTAGGGCACGTCACCTGACAGGTCAGGATCTGCTAGAAAGTCTCTGTACCAGTTACAGCAACCACAGCACCTCCTCTCTCCCCGACTCTTCCGTCTACAATCAGGAGACTTCAGGGAAATCAGGGAGACTCTCAGCAAGAGGTCTGGTAACAACCGTAAGCAACCCGGTAAATAAAGGCTTTGCGTGTGTGTTTCTACTCACCGCCTCACCCGCCTTGGTCTGAATCTTCTCTAGTTTTCCTTCTTGTCTCAGCTAGAAAAGAAAGGTAAAGATGAAAAAAAGTAAAAGAAAAACAAGCCCATGGTAAATAATAGCAAACTCTTACTATACTGCGCATTGGCTGGGCTCCTGGAATTCTGGACTTCCAGTCCCTACTTCATTTTCAAATTAAATACAAACCCCGAACTAAACAACCAATTTTTTTTTTTTTTTATTCTTCCAAGTCCCTCTGCCCTTTCTTTGAGCATACCAATTTCTCCTCTTCAAACAGCTTCTTGTTTTCAGGGGATGCATACACAGCCAGTCCTTGAGGAAGGAGTCGGTTGCGGCCCACGGATTTCTTTACTGAGACCAGGTCGCCCCGGACTCCAAGTTCTGCCAATGAGACAAGAGAGACCCTGGGTGAGGAGAACTACCTGGGAGTTCCTAAAGACAAGGGGATGATCAGAGAAAGTATTTTCATTCTCCACAGTGCTTCATCTCCCTAGAGAAACTGTTAATTCATACTCAGTAGGAACAACATTTATGAGGCCTCCAATTAGTTTACTTAGAGCCTGATTTAGAAATTTCGTATTTCCTGTACAGAGTGAGGCACTGTCCCATCAGAGGATTTTCAATGTCTGTGGCACACAGCGCTAGGCCTCTCTCCCCACAGACTGTTAACGCTGTCGCTGCATTCACGTTCCAACTCTCCATGCAAAAGGCCAAAATCACAATCACTGTACTCTTTATGGTTTCCTTTTCTCAAATACAGAGCTGGGTATTCCCACAAAGCGGAAAAGGCAGATGCGGGAAAGGGTAGGGGAAAGCCGATGCCCAACATTAATAGCCTGAGACGGGAAGGAGCCGGCGGGCCTCACCCTCCACAGACTGCGTGAGGATGAGCTCCAGGCTGTCTTTGGGCCGGTGCTTCGTGTCCTCCAGCAGCTTGTAGACGCGGTGTCGCCGGTGCAGACGCGGCTTCCTGCCCTCCCCGGCCAGCGGCACCTTCCACCAGCGCTCCACGATGACGGTGCCCTGGTGGCCGGGAAGGCGAGGGTGAGCGAGTCTCCACGGCAGCCTCCCCCTTCCACAGGCCGCCGGACCTCGAGGGCAGCCCGCCAGCCGCGGGGCCCCGCCAGGCCTCAACCCGCCCCCAGAATTAACACCCGGGCGTAAACAGCCCCGGCAGGGTCAGGAGCCCTTACGTCCCCGACCTGGCCCTCACCCGGCTGTGCGAGAGGCTGAAGTCGCGCTCCGGGACCGGGGTGCCTGCTCCAGGTCGCGGCCGGAACAGCCCCCGGACTCCTCCTCGCAGCAGGGCCCGGCCCGGGGCCGCGAGCGCGGCGGCCGCCATGTTCCCGGGCGCGCAAGGCGAGCTGAGGAAGGACCCCGGCGCCCGGCGGCAGCAAAGGCCCCACGGGGGCTGCCCGCGGCGCGCCTGAGCCGGCCTGGCCGTCCTTCGGGCCGGGCGAGGGAGGGCGTGGGCGCCAGCTCGACCGGGGTCGCGCGGTGTGGCCGGCGCCCAGAGATGTGCCATAGTTGCTCCACGGTGTTCGGTGGACGGACACGTGGAAAGACACTGTCTCCCCTTGGGCTTCGCTTTAAAACGGGGCCTTCGGCTTAGCTCTAGTTGTCTAAAACAAAAAACCCCATCCCGTTGCCGTCGAGTCGATTCTGACTCATAACGACCCTATAGGACAGAGTAGAACTGCACCATAGAGTTTCCAAGGAGCAGCTGGTGGATTCGCACTGCCGACCTTTTGCTGGGCAGCCCAGCTCTTAACCACTCACTTCCCACTCTGACCTTCTGCAATAACTGGACCTTGAGGGAAAGATGCTGCTTCCCCCTCCCCCACCTTTTTTTTAGCCTCAAATCTACCTAAAAGTGGTGGAAGGATGAGATCCCTTGGAAAACTATGGCAATCCCAGGAGAAAGAGTCATTGCACTGCAGTATTTAAGCTAATATTCAAAGAAGAGTTCTAAATCGCAAGAGAGAGAAGCCATAGGAAGGGGAAACTATGGTAGGAGCCAGATAATTCCCTCCGGAGGGGCTCAGTACTGACTAGAAGTATATCTGAACGGATGAACAGAAGGTCTGCTCCTTCAAGTCTTTGTCGACCTTTCCATGATGCCTACTTGGATCACCCTGTTATTCCTGCAACCCTGCCCCACCCCTTCACGCTCCTGATCCTCTTTCATCCTGCTCCATTTTTTCCCCATAGCAGTTATTTTCTGACATACTAAATAATTTGTTTAGGTTTGCTCTCCCACTGTTAGAAGTTCCACAAGGCGGGGAACTTGGTTTTGTAATCTTTACAGAAGCAGATTGCCAGGCCTTTCTTTCATGACACAGCTGCGTGGGTTGGAACCACCAGCCTTTAAGCTAGTAGCTGAGAGCAAACCGTTTGTGCCACCCGGGGACCTCTGGCTCATAGTAACCTTTGCCATCAATTCCGACTCATAGCAACCCCCTAGGACAGAGTAGAACTTACCCGTAGGGTTTCCAAGGAGTGCCTGGTGGATTCTAACTGCTGACCTTTTGGTTAGTGGCGGAGCTCTTTACCACTGTGCCACCAGGGCTCATATAAATAGTTGCTGAGTGGATGAATGAATGGAGGTCTCAAATGGTGGGTCCCAGAACCAAATATTTCTCACAATGCTGATTTTTTTTTTTTTTAAATCAACAGCTTTTATTTCTTGAATTAGTAGCATGCACACACACACACATACACACACACACACACACACACATTAGTGCAGAAATTTACCACCAAAAAACAAAAAACAAAAAAACCGAACACCTGTGCTTCCAGTTTCTGTTGAAAAATCACACCATCTGGTACCACCAACTCTGCATTTCTCCACGGCAAGAACTGGATGGTGCTGAGCTATGTCTGCTTTTAGACAGGGTATGGGCTTTCCACGTTACAGCCCCACCCTGCAGCTGCACTAATTTTCATGAGCTGCCTGGGTCCCTGGAGGCAATTCCTTTGCGATGCCTACCCTAGACGACAATGGATGAAGTTCAGCCACCTGTGACACCCCTGGGCTGTGAAGGGTGTGGACCATGATACAAATATAACAACTGTAGTCAGGTCAGATGCTGGACCAGGGCCTTGGAAGCCCCCTGCAGCATCAGACACCAACCCCTGAGTTGACAGACAGTGGGGAAGTGGGACTGGGGGGGGAGGTTCCCAGAGCAGGGTGCGGTGGACACAATTCTCAAACAGCGCTGTCTGCCAGCGGATGTTGTAACCATTGGTGCTGCTGTAACGTACCTGTATAGTTGCATATGGGCTGTGGGTAAGGGGATAGGGTGGGGAAGGGAGTGGCAGAGTGAAGGGCTGACCCCTTGTCCATGTCACAGTGCCCACCAGGTCACAATGGCACCAGGTTGCCTGAACCTCTGCCGTTCCTCTCTGAACCTCACTTTGCCGCAGGGAGGCACTGCACTGAGAAACTGCCTTGCAACAGGTCCCGCCCCCCTGTTTATTCCCTTTCTTATATCAAGAAGGGAAAAACACGGAACTACCTCTACCCGATCTGGTCCCCATACGCCTATTACCTTTACTGTTACAAATACCGGGTCAGCCGCCGGGAGAAGATGCTGCCTTGCTGTTGTAAAAGGTACTTATTCTCATCTCTACTTGTAGTTGTTTAAATTGTAAGGAAAAATAAAAGAATTTGAAAGAGCTTCCCCTCAAGGGGCAAGAGATAAACAAAATAGGGTGGAAGACTGGCATAGACCTTCTTTAGAATTTTCCATCTGTCTGGCCTGAGACAATGGAAACAGGCTGGTCTACGCAAGATACCAAAGGCACAGAGTTTGGTTGGTGGAAGTATGAACTTTCCCCATCCCAGATCCTGAAATAAACTAACTTGGGCCTCTTTTTTCCAACCAGTGTCACTTATAAGGAGCGGGAGGACCTGACGCTCCGGCCCCGTTACTGCCTTCAGTGCTCCTGAGTCTCCAGTAGGCCTCCAGGTGGGCAGAACCGATCAGGGGGACCGCAACCAGCTTAAACAATTGTATTCGGTAAGTGGGCTGTGGGCTGGTGCTGGACAAGGGCAGCTCCTTGCTGCTACAGTGAAACCTGGGACAGCCGGAACTCCACGGGACTGCCTTGTATTTCCGGGTCTCACAAGTTTTACGCCTTTGACAGGGTGCAGTGTTACCATTTTTCTAAGGCTATTAGTGAAAAATAGTTGACTTTTCCCTTTCTGACAGGTCTCTGTCTTACACAGGTTCCAGTTTGGGCAGGTTTAACTGTAAGATGATACCTGGTGGAGGGAGGGATATTTGCTAGTTGGAAAAAGATCCACAGAAAGCTAAGTGCTAGATGGGACCTTGGCGCTCATGTGTAAAAGCTACTTGTTCTATAGATGAGAACTCTGGTCCAGAGATCTTAAGTCAAGGCCATACCAAACTAAAAACCAAACCTATTGCCTTTGAGTAGATTCCGACTCATAGCAACCCTACAGGACAGAGAACTTCCCCATAGGGTTTCCAAGGCTGTATCTTTACGGAAGCAGACTGCCACATCTTTCTCCCATGGAGCAGCTGGTGGGTTTGAACTGCCAACCTTTTGGTTAGCAGCCGAGTGCTCAGCCACTTCACCCCCAGGACTCCCAAGGCCCTACAGCTAGATAGCAGGACGGGAAGAGGGGAAGTGGGGGCAAAGTGGAGCAGGGTAGTAAGACTTCCGGGATATACAGTTATTTAGGTGCTAAGCTGGGACTAGAACCCAGAGCTCCTTGTATTTTGTTACAATAACATGCCTGGTAATGATCTCTACATTTGAAATGAGAGAAAGGGAGAATTTAGAGAAATCCCATGTGATGAAAAAAAGTGGACAAGTATTATCAGTGAGAATAGATGTTGCCCCTGTTTGACAACAGGAAACACTGCTGATTTCAATGCTTGTAAGCTTCTGAGGCCTTAGTGTACCCCGGGGGTGGGGTTAGCAGGTAGTAGTACTGCGTCTGCTCAGTTCCAGATTGAGCTGGATATCAAGAACTCCATAACAGGGATGGCTGTTAGGTCCCAGGACTAAGGGATATCACTGAGTCTCTAAGACTCTCCCAGGCTCCCCATCAACCCCTCCTCACCGTCACAAACACACACAAATCTTCTGAGACCTGATTCCCAGGACAAGATGAGCACAAACAGAGGGAGGCCCTTCTTTTCATTTTTCCTCCTGACCTCTTCCAGGCTGGGAACCTGACGGTGCTAGCTCCTGAGCCCCTGCTCCCCCAGGACCCCGTGCAGATAGACTTCCACTTCCGCCTCACCCCCCAGACCTCTGCCCACTGGCACGGCCTCCTCTGTGACCATCGACTCTTCCTGGACATCCCGTATCGGGCCCTGGATCAAGGCAACCGGGAAGGGTGACTGAGCCTGGATGGGAGTGGGAGAGAAGGGGGAGGGGATTTCACCCTTCTATCATGTCACAATCAGATGGTGGGTATACTGACCAGTGAGGGGGGTTCAGAGCTGGATTCATGCAAACCAACTGGCATGCACACAAGCCTATGAACTGAGCCGGGGGCTGGGGCTCAAGGGATACGGTCTATGGGCAGTTGCTGAACTCAGATTCACAAACACAGAAGTGGGAATCCACAGGGAGTTGAAAACAGGAAATGCCTTCCAGTAGTTTGCCTTTATAGAGCAGCCCCCCACCCCACCCCTCTATTGGCTGGGCTGTTAGTCCAGCAACATGCAATCCCTTGGCTTCAGAGGAAAATCCACCAAAACCAGTTTGGCAACTTGCTTGGATGGAAAGTAAAAATTGACCAATAGGATTTCTTCTGCCCCAAGTAGGTGTTTTTCTGGATTCCGAGTTGGCTGAACATTCCATTACCCGTTATTTCTCTCCCCGGCCCCTAGTTTGACCGCGACACTGGAGTACGTGGAGGAGAGGACCAGTGTGGACTTCGTGTTTGTGAACTTCCAAAACGATCGCAATGACAGAGGTGGGGATCTACCATCCTTCCTTGCCCGCAGTGTTGAGGCAGCTGGTGGTTCCTTCTCCCTTGTGGGAGAACCTCTTCCCCCTTCTCTTTAAAAACGATTGGGCGTTTGAGGGATTAAGACATCTAGCGTCGTGTTCATTCAAGTTGCAACTGGACCATCAGGAGGTCCCTATAGGTGGTTTGCGACCAGGCTGAAGGAGCACCGGTGAAATGACAGAATCCATTCAAGGTGTGGTTGGTAGGGTAGATAGGATCTCCAGTGTTGTCAAGCACAAAGTCAAGAAGATAGAAATATATTCACCTAGATGCTTGAAGCGTATATTATAGAGACTACAACCTCTTCCCTTAAGGAGTTTATATTTTTGGGTATAAGACAAAGGACAGTCAACAACCATTCATAAATAATAGGTAGCGTCTGAGAGCTTACTATGCCATCATTGTGTTAAGCATTTCATAAGCCTCTTATTTAATCTTCAATTCTGTGAGGGTCTATGATCCCCGTTTTACAAAGGGGAACACTGAAGTTCAGAAGGGTTAACTTGTAGAATGTTACAAAGCCAAGCTGAGTCTAGGTCTGTTTGACTCAAGAGCATGTCATCGAAATGCCTGCACCACACAGCTTCCCCCACAGCTGCTCCCTAGTCGCAGAAACCAATCTCTAGCGGGATAGATATACTGAGCTCCAAAGCGTGTTCCAGTAATTGGTTTTCTCCTTCTTTGACAGGTGCCCTACTGCGGGCCTTCAGCTACATGGGCTTTGAGGTGGTCAGACCAGATCACCCTGCCCTCCCTCCCTGGGACAATGTCATCTTTATGGTGTACCCCCTTGAAAGGGACCTTGGCCACCTGGCCAGCGAGCCTCCCTGAACATGCTTATTCCTACTCTGTGAGGGGCTGGGAGCCTTGACACGGGAACCAGGAAGGAGCCCAGGATGTGATTTAGGACAGCTTCCTCCATCCTAGGAATAAAGGGTAGTGCAATCCTCCAGTGTTCACTGATTCTTGCGGGGGCAGTGGGGTTGGCTGTAATGGAACATAAGCCTTCCAGAGCTGAACTGTAGGAAAAGCACGAAATGACTGATCACCTGAACCAGAGGGGGTAAGGGATCCAAGGGTTTTAGGTTCCCTTTGCCTTCACCTCTGCCCCAAAGCCTTTCCCTATTTTATTCAATAATCACTTACTGAGCACCTGCCAAACAAGGGCAAGGACCAAGTGTTAAGGGATTCAGAAAGGCTTCAGCCTTGTTGGGACGTTTTCGTCCATACACTAGAGTTCAAACTGAAAAACAAGTGTTAATTCCTTCTCTCTGGATGGGGAGGAAACCAGGGAAGGTTTCATGGATCTCTCTCTTGGCTTTGCCACAATGAAGGATTTCAACAGAGAAAACAAGAACGAGGTAGTACAGAAGAGGGTACTCCAGAAGCAGGAGAAGTGCAGGGCTGTATTGGAAGAATGACAAACAATTCATCAGAAAGGGATGTGGACTGACTAGACTGAAGGGCCACACTGAATAGATTTTTTACACAGCAAGGTAACAAGCTGCAGCCAGGAATGAGACACTACTCAATTTCCAAAGCAGAAATCCTATGATTTATATCAGGAGGATCTCTGAGAGTAAAGGCTTCCCAAGAAACAGAGGAGGCTGGGGACTAAGTGGCCTCCCAACCCTGTTGTAGGGCAGCTCCAATCCCAGGGCAGACCATGCTTCAGTAAGTTCAGTTCACGGCAGCCAAGGCCCAAAATGTCAAGTCAATGGAAGCCCCCCGTGGATTCCTACAAGACTACATGAACTACCCACTAGAGCCACTTCCGCACTACAGACTTTGTTACTAGGTACTAAGGGTTTTCTGAGAAAACAAAACCTACTGTGGCTATGAGAAAATATCGTTGCCATGTAGTATGAAGGTTGTTATTGTTGTTGTTAGGTGCCATCCAGTTGGTTCCAACTCATAGTGACCCAGGGTGTGACAGAACAAAACACTGCCCCATCCTGCACCATCCTCACACCACTTGCTACCTTTGAGCCCACTGTTGCAGCCACTGTTGTCAATGCACCTCATTGAGGGTCTTCCTCTTTTTCGCTGACCTTCTACTTTACCAAGCATGGTGTCCTTCTCCAGGGACTGGTCCTTCCTGATAACATGTCCAAAGTACGTGAGATGAGGTCTTGCCATCCTCATTTCTAAGGAGCGTTCTGGCTGTACTTCTTCTAAGACAAGTTTGTTCATTCTTCTGACAGTCCATGGTATATTCCACATTCTTCGCCAACACCATAATTCACAGGCGTCAATTCTTCTTTAGTCTTCCTTATTCATTGTCCAGCTTTCACATGCATATGAGGTAATTGAAAATACCATGGCTTGGGTCAGGCACACCTTAGCCCTTAAAGTTACATCTTTGCTTTTTAACACTTTAAAGAGGTCTTCTGGAACAGATTTGCCCAATGCAATACGTTGTTTGATCTCTTGACTGCTGCTTCCATGGGTGTTGATTGTGGATCCAAGTAAAATGAAATCCTTGACAACTTCAATCTTTTCTCCATTTATCATGATGTTGCTTATTGGACCAGTTGTGAAGATTCTTTCTTTGTGATGAGGTATAATCCATACTGATTGGAAGGCTGCAGTCTTTGATCTTCATCAGTAAGTGCTTCAAGTTCTCTGCGCTTTCAGCAAGCAAGGGTGTCTCATCTGTTGGATCACAGGTTGTTAATGAGACTTCCTCCAATCCTGATGTCCTGTTCTTCTTCATACAGTCCAGCTTCTCAGATTATTTTCTCAGCATATAGATTAAGTAAGTATGGTGAAAGGATACAACCCTGACACACACCTTTCCTGATTTTAAACCATACAGTATCCCCTTGTTCTATTTGAACGACTGCCTCTTGGTCTATGTAGAGGTTCCACATGAACACAACCACTAATCCCTAGATTTTAAAAGAAGTCCTGCATAAGACATTCTTATATGCTAACTTTAAATGTTTTCCACTTTATGGAAGTCCTAGATACAGAGGAGTTAAGACAAGGAAGAGAAATAAAAGGTATTCAAATCGGAAAGGAAGAAATAAAACTCTCTCTCTTTGCAGATAACCTGATCCTATACGTAGATGACCCTAAAGATGCCACAAGAAAACTGCTGGGACTAATAGAATAATTTAGCAATGTTGCAGGGTACAAGACCAACACACAAAAATCGGTTGGGTTCCTTTACACTAACAAAGACTACCAAAAAAATCAAGAAAACAATACCATTTACAATAGCCCCCAAATCAATCAAATACCTAGGAAATAACCTAACCAGGTACATAAAAGCCTTCTACAATGAAAATTATAAAACACTTACTAAAAGAGACTAAAAGAGACCTTCAAAAATGGAAAAGACATCCTGTGCTCATGGATTGGAAGACTTAATATAGTGGAAATGCCAATTCTACCTAAAGCAATCTATAGATACAATGCAATCCCGATACAAATCCCAAAAACGTTCTTTACTGAAATGGAAAAACTAATGACCAACTTCATATGGAAAGGAAAGAAACCCCGAATAGCCAAAACAATATTGAAGAAACAGAACAAAGCAGGAGGCCTCATAATCCCTGATACTAAAACATACTATACAGCCACTGTGATCAAAACAGCCTGGTATTGGTTCAACGATACTCACACAGACCAGTGCAATAGAACTGAGAACTCAGAACTAAACCCAAACATCTATGGACAACTGATTTCTGACAAGGGGTCAAAGTCCATTCAGTGGGGCAGAAACAGAATCTTTAATAAACAGTGCTTGCAAAACTGGATATTCCCCTACAGAAAATGAAACAGGACCTATGCCTCACACCATACACAAAACTAACTCAAAATGGATCAAAGACCTAAATGTTAAACCTAAAACCGTAAAACACTTAGAAGACAACATAGAGAGAAAACTATAGAACCTAATCTTTTGTAAAAATAGGATAACAAACATTATAACAAGTACATGAATAGAAGATAACAAAAACAGATAAACAGGGCCTCATAAAAACTAAAAACCTATGCTCATCAAAAGACTTTATTGAAAGAGTATATAGACAACCCACAGACTGGGGAAAAATGTTCAGAAATGACTTAACTGATAAAGATCTAATCTCTAAAATCTACAGAAAACTGCGACAGCTCAACTACAAAAAAGACCAGCAACCCAATCACAAAAGGGGCGAAAGACATGAACAGACCTTCACCAATGAGAACATCCAAGCAGCCAACAAACACAGGAAAAGATGTTCACCATCATTAGCCATTACCCTGTTGCCATCGAGTTGATTCCGACTCATAGTGACCTTATAGGACAAAGCAGAACTCCTCCATAAGGTTTCCAAGGAGCAGCTGGTGGATGCTGACCTTTTAGTTAGCAGCTGAGCTCTTAACCACTGCACCACCTGGGCTCCATTCGTTAGCAGAGAGATGCAAATCAAGACTACAGTGAGACACTATCTTACCCTGGCTTTAAAATGGCACTGATAAACAGATAACAAATGTTGACAACGATGTGGGGAGACTGGAACTCTTATCTGTTGCTGGTGGGACTGTAAAATGGCCCAACCACTTTGGAAAACGGTATGGTGCTTCCTTTAAAAACTAGAAAATAGAACTACCCTGTGATCCAGCAATTCCACTCCTAGGTATATACCCTAAACTAAACAGAACCAAACCGCTGCTGCCGAGTCAATTCTGACTCATAGCGACCCTACGCAACAGAACTGCTCCACTGGGTTTCCAAGGAGCGGCTGGTGGATTCGAACTGCTGACCTTTTGGTTAGCAGCCGTAGCTCGCTGTAGCTCTTAACCACTGCGCCACCAGGACTCCCACGGTATATACCCTAGAGATCTAAAAATAATGACAGGAACAGACATGCATGCCTATGTTCATTGCTGCTTTATTCACAAGAGCAGAAAAATGGAAACAACCTAAGTGCTCACGGACAGCTGAGCAGATAAGCAAAACATACAATGGGATACGATGCAGCCATAAAAAACAATGGCGAGTACAAGAAACACATACTGTAACACGGATGGATCTGGAGGGCATGATGCTAAGTGACATAAACATATAAGTATCATATGCTCCCTCTTTTACAAGAAGACAAGAACAGATGCATATACAGAGGGCAGTGTTCACTGGTGGCTACCAGAGACAGGGACAGGGGAAAGCACACTTCAGGCTGTAGACACTTGTTATTTTCGGTGATGGGAAAGGGGCAGTGAATGCAGTTACGGGGAGCACAGCACAACTGTAAAAATGGTCTGAGCACGCACGGGTGGGTACAGACACCATTGAAGAGACCGCTGTCAAATTGTGATAAACGTAACTAACGTCAATGAACGATTTGTGTGGAAACTGTCAAATGGGAATCTAACCTGCTGTGTAAACTTTCACTAAAAGCTCAACTAAAAAAAAGTTTTCCAGTTTATCTTGCTTGGTTCTTAAAAAAAAAAAAAAAGTCCATTTGCCATTATTCAACTAGGCACTTAACATATTTAAAGCACCTTCAGCATCCTGTTGGGGTCTCACGGCACTGTCAGAAACGGAGATGCCGCAGGGAAAGGGCCATCTGAAGTCTCGCAGTTAAGCATGCAGTGGGATCTATTCCTCGACCCAGATTTTTGGAATCCTAACTCAAGCTGTTTCCTTCAAACAGTTGACGTGGGGTCTGATTCACACAGCCTAAAGTAGGAGCCCTGGTGGTACAGTGGTTAAGAGCTCAGCTGCTAACCTAGAGGTCGTTGGAATCCACCAGCTGCTCCTTGGAAACCCTATGGGGCAGTTCTACTCTGTCCTGTGGCCTTACTAGGAGTTGGAATCGATTCAATGGCGATGGGTTTTGTTTTGTTTTTTGAAAACCTAAACTGGTTCTGGTTCTCAGGGAAGGGTGAACTTTGAAGGCCTGTGGGGAAGAACGTGAACGTACGCGTGAGACACTTGTCTCCAAGATGAGCCCCCTTCTGAGATGCTGGCAACTCTGCCCAGATTTTAGTTCTCAGAAGACACTACTCAGAAGGCCTGCTTCCACTCTTTGATCCAATCAGCATTTGGTTTTCTGTCATTTTCTTGACAACTTTATTCAGCAAAGAATCCCCCAAATGATTTCAACAGAGCCATACATGTTCTTTCTCTATGGGTGTGTGTGTGTGTATGTACACATACTATACTACAGATACTATACTAGCCATTTAGAACATCCCCTGGGCCTCCTCTCTTCCTTTCTACCTGTATGTTAACCACCATCTGCAGGGAAATAACAGGAGCACTGCCAGTGGCTGAGGCTGGGGGCTCTGCTCCCTCCCCAGCTCCCTCAGGTGTGAACACGTTATGCTGACTCCTGCCTTTGCCTCCTGGCTAACTGCAGTCCTGGAGTCCCCAAACTGGCGGCGTCACCTGACGAGCTGAGTCAGATGTCTGCACAGTCATCATTTCCAGTGACCTAAACTCTGGCTGTTGCCCAGCCTCAAAAAGGACACGGCCGAGCAGGAATGTACATGATGACTGGCAGGGGCTTCGAGGGGGCCGGGGGTGGAGGAGGGGATGGACTTGTCTCCCCTGGCCCCACACTTTCGGGTAGTCCAGGGAAGTAGGAAATGCATCTGGCCCACAGCCAGCAGACTGCGCCTGTAACAGAGCAGGGGCTGCGTGGACGTCTTCATCATGACCGCCCCTCTCCGGGCCCAATCCTGCCAAAGACACAGAGAGGTGAAGGGCTCAGTCGGAGAGCGAGCTCACCTGCAGGAAAGCAGCTGTGGCATGGCAATGCTAAGACCGGGCACGGGGAGAGGGCCCTGCTGTTCTCCGTTGTTACTTCTACTGCTAGGGACAGATGAGGGCACCACTCACGCAGCAAAGCAGGAGGCCGCGCCAGCCGAAGCGCAGACTTCAGACTAAGTAGTCATCTGCAAGGTTATCATCACCAGACAGAGAGGCAGCTTCTAGTGACAGAAGTGAGAAGACATAGTCCCGCTGGCGCAGGCACCGCCAGTGATTCCCAGGGGAAAATGGCCAGCAACGGGGCCGTAACCTCCCTAGTGTGGAGAGACTGAGAGATGGTAACCTCCAAAGACCGTCAAGGGGAGGAAATGCTGCTTGTACCTGATGAGCTGAGGCAGGACAGGGTGTGTCCTGTCTCTCCAGGGCTCCTCTTGGTCTCGGTGAGCCTGCTGCCTAGAGAGACGTCTGTTTCTGTGGCCTGAGGGGGTGGAAATACGAGGGAAGAATGTTGCTGGCTGGTAGGAGAGGCCACCCTGGCATTTTACCCCAGGAACTGGGTAAGGCAGTAGAGTATGGCTACTGAGAGGAACACACGCCCCCTCTGGCCACTTCGTGGAGGATTCTGGAGCCCTCAGGAAAGCGCGCTAGAAAATGTCATGACTAGAGGCCCTCAAGCCTGTCAGTGTGCCAGGTTTCCCCACAGAAGCACCCTAAATGACTAAATGGCTCGCTCACCACTCCCTGCAGTGTGTCGGGGACAGCCGCGTTTCCTTCCATGTCTTCAGGAAGCTCAACTGCATATCCTTTGCGAACTAATTCTAACCCAATGTCAAGTTTCTGAGGAAAAAAAAGAAAAGGATGTTCTTTCGGCAAGGAAGAGCAAATCTGAGGAAATAGGGCAGGGAGCCAGGACTGATAAAGACATCCCATGGGTGGGACAGTGGGTGAGGCAGGAGTGGGATCAGAGTTTCCGGGAAAGAAAAAGTGAACGAGGCTATTAGTGCACAGGACTGAAGAGATGATGAGGAGTGTGTGAACCCCAGTCTTACCTTCCCATCGCTAATATCATATAAGTAGATCTCTGGCCAAGTTGAGATCCCAGTGTGGACATAGCTAGAGATCTTGGCCACCAGTGGTTTCCAGTCAGCACAGTGAGTGAGTCTGTCAAACTCATCCAAAGCCTCCTCTTCCCATTGCTCACCTAGCAAAGATGGGAGTGGGGGGCCCAAGGAAGAGTCAATGCTGAGAGGGCTGGGAATTATACCCTGGGGGGAAAGTGGAAGGCAAGTTTCCGGCTGCTGCTTCCTAGTGCTGATAAAGAAAAGGTACCTGTGTCCCCAGAACTCCAAACTCCCGGGCATGTGAGAACTCCTCCCACGCGCTGCATGAAAGCTACTCTCCTCACGTCATTAGGCCTTGCGGCCAACTCACCTGAGGGGGCGATCCGTGCCAGACTACACTCTATCGCTTGAAATGGAAGGCTTAGGAAGTCACTCCTGAAGGGAAAGAAGAAACCGAAATTAGAAACCCAGAGCCAGCAGAGCCTTCTTACATGCCCTGCTTTGAACAGAACCAACTAAGCCAGCATGACAGGATGATCACCCGGGCTGTCTCTGAGTGGGTTCTCTTCCGAACTGCCCTGGGGACGTGCCAAGGGCTCACCAGCTCGTGGCCAGGTGGGTGTCCAGGCTGACTCTCACCTGAGAGCTCTGAGGTCCTCCAAGGGGGAATCCCCATTGTCTCCAAAGTCCACAAAGTAGAGGTCCAAGTTCCCATTCTCCAAGGTGCCAAGCACTCGGGCTCGGTACCAGGACCCATTCGCAGGTAAAGGTGCTGCCACAATGTCTCCCACCTGCACAGCCAGGTCTTCAGGCTACATGTGGGGGTGAGGAGCCCCGGGGGAAGGTTAGGAGTGGGCAGGGTAATAAATAGAAAAACAACAAGTGCCAGAAGAAAGGATGAGCAGCTATCCCACAGGAAAAGGAAGAGGCCATGTCACACAATAAAAACACTGCTCCCCCTTTTCACCAGGCCCCAGCCCCGTCCCCGTGGCGGCTCACCGGACTGTGCTCGTAGTGCTGGGTCATCTCGCTGACGAGCTTATCCAGCTGCAGGCTGCGGGAGCCGATGATCTGGATCCAGAAGTGGTTAGGGTGCTCAGAGGCCGAGACGTAGACTTCCAGGTACTCATCAGCATGGAAACTGAAGTCGGGGCTGGGGACTGAGCACAAGGAACAGACGAGGGCCGCGTCAGAACCATCTCTGGCTAGGATGAGAAGACCGGACTGGGGGGTGCAGGGGTACAAATACCACGTGGCTGTTACCATTTAACAACAGCTGGAGGGACAGCTGGATGAATCACACAAGACCACCACCTTCAAGAACAGTACTAAGCTCCCTCTGTACCTATCTATATGACTGGGTACACAGTTTACGTTCTTGGTCGGGTGCCATGTATTCAAGCCAGTCGCCATCTCTGATGGTGGGCAGCCCTGTGTGGGTTAGCTGCAGCATGGATCAGTGGGGAGAGACTTCATGGGGGCACAACAGACATGGGCCTATTCCAGGCCCCATCCTACCGCCGACCCCTAACTGACCCCGGACAAGTCTGTGAGCCTCCGGGGCCCTTCTCTTTCCTGCCCATCCCAGCACTGATGAACAGCAGAGCAAGCTCACGGCCTTTTCATTCCTCTGGAATAGTGAAGATTTGTAAAAACAGAAGGTGAAAAATCAGGCTGAGTACTTTAGCTTATTTAATAAAGGCCTGGAGAGAGAACACCGTGTCAATTCGATTATCTGCCGTCTTACTCACAGCCTAGGTCCCCCGTGCCATTCTCCGTTCTTGTTAGCTCGTTCATGCTCAGAGAAGTATCACTTATGTTCAGAGGTACTAAGTCAAGTGAAACATCATCAGAAAGGCAGATGACAGAGTGCAGTCATGAAAATAGAAATTATAAAATTATTTTTTTTTTAAAAGAAGGAAAATAGAAACTATTTTTTTATTACTTCCTATTTAGGGCCATAAGGAGCCCTGGTGATGCAATGGTTAAGCACTTGGCTGCTAACCGATAGGTCAGCAGTGCAAATCCACCAGCCACTCCATGGGAGAAAGCTGTGGCAGCCTGCTTCTGTAAAGATTACAGCCTCGGGAATCCGATGGGGTAGTTCTGCTCTGTCTTGTAGGGTCACCATGAGTCAGAATCAACTTGAGAGCAATGGGTTTGGTTTCTGTTTGTCTGAAGCCAGTATTTCCATCTTTCATACGACTACCAAGTTCCCTCTTGGTTACCTACTTTCAAACATGGACATCTCTGGACTGGCCTGGGCTGCAGACTCCTCCTCAAAGCCATCACTGTTAGCTTTCTCCCCGGAACCGTCTTCCGGCGGTAGCCCTATGGCAGCCATGTCACCACCTCCTCTGTGGGGAGGAATGGCCAGCGGCACAGCCTGCTCTGTGCCACAAGTGGCGTTCTCCCATAAAGCTGGGTCTCCACCTCCATTGGGCTCCGTCACGTCCTCTCTCCTTACGCTGATCTGCTGCTTGCGTGGGACCCTGGTTTCTGCAGAATGAGCGATTCTCTTCCGAAGTTCTTCATCTTCTGACACTTTCTCCAGGATCAAATGCTGTGGAAACAAAAGGGATGCTAGCTACCTGGTCAGGGCAGGGTCAAGGGTCCAACTTCATCAGCTACTTGCCTTGGCTGTTGTCACTTCCTTCTGTGTTCCTGAGATTTTTATAAGTCTTGAGAGTAGTAACGTCCCCTCTGATTCTTTGTCACAGGTAATTTTGGCTCCAGAGGCCTTACAGATAGAACGGATCGTTTCACCACCTCTCCCTGCATTGAACAACACATTAAAAACCTTTCTGTTTCTCCCCACCAGCCTACTAGAGAAAACGCCGTTTCGTATATACTGGGAGAAGGGAGTCAGTTCTCATAACCCAACTGAACAAAATGTTAGATGCTGAACGGAAA
Source organism: Dugong dugon (assembly GCA_030035585.1). Lineage (NCBI taxonomy): Eukaryota > Metazoa > Chordata > Mammalia > Sirenia > Dugongidae > Dugong > Dugong dugon. The sequence continues at coordinate 195,519,302 of CM057462.1, read as the reverse complement.
CCAGGGGCTACTGAAATCCTTCCTGTAGGAAGCAGAATCCTAGATTATTTGCTTTTTCCATCTTATTTCAATTCAACCCTTTGTCTAGTTAACTTCTTTATGCCATTTCCATTTTTTGAACTCAGCAAGGTCAAACTTCACATTGTTGGCTCATAAAAAGACGTGCTACGTGGTGTGTCAGAACACTGGCCCAAGGACAGGACATTTCTCTGCCCCTAATGGCAGTGCTAAGGAATGTTCTAGGGGGAAGCCTAAGAGGCACTCTCTACAGCACTACCTTGAACGATTAGGATGCTAAAACATGGGCATCCTTAGCTTCCCTTTAAAATTCTATCAGGAGGTAAATATATTTACCTGAACCCGTCTGAAACCTATTTTTATGTTTCAGATCTTCTCAAAGAAATGGGTTTTAGTTTACTAGGGGTTCTGTTAAAAAATCAAGGTCTGGTCTCAATATCCCCATCTTCTTTTCTCAGCAAGGTGAAGGGGAAATAGGGCAGGAAAAGCTCCTGAGAAGGCGGGAAAAGACGGGAAAGGAACGAAGGAAAGGGGAGAGGAAGCCAGCCAGCGGTACCTATGATTCTGCCCACAGATCTCTGGGGGACTGAGAGCTGCTCAGACACGGCGGCATTCTCTGTCAGGATCTGATGGATCGCGGCTTTGGCCTTGCACACCTGAACAGGAAAACCACTGATGAGCAGCACCCGCTCATCACCGACATCCTCTGTGTCCACATCAATCCGCGCGCCTGTCTGCTTCCGCAGCTGCAGACAAAAGGAAACATGGCAGCATGTTCTGGAAGGCTTCCTACTCTGGCCCAGCTACAGACACTCTCAGCCAGTCCCTGGGGGTAGATGGAGTTGACCACAGGTACCAGCTAAATCAGGATGCTAAAATCAGTCCTCACTGTCTAGTACTTAGGGAAGGGGCTTAGTGACCAAGCTAACCCCAAATGGCAGTTAATTCAAAACGGTTTCTCTTTATGTTTAGGACTGCTTTTCTCATTTTATTCAGGTTAGAGAACCAAATATTTTGTTTTCTTGACATTCCAGCTGAACATGGAAGATGGTAAGAAGAACCATACAGAAAATTGTTCAGTATTTACTGTCACTTCATGAGAGCTCATTAATTCCACAGAAGAAAGGAATGGCTCAGGTTGTATCAAGCTGAGAATCACCCATTTAAAAGCCCTATTTCAACCTAAGTCATTTATACTCTAGGGAGAGGTAGCATAGTTCGCTAAAAAGTTCCTGTGCTTTTTCTTTATGAAATACTGTGGATGTGTTTTGTGGAGGTAGGGGCAGAGGACAAAAGATGAGAAATCGATACATAAAGTCAACCTCTGGGAACGCCAGCTGCCTCTTCACACACCTACCTGTTTAACGTTGGCTCCTTGCCGGCCGATGATCAACTTCACAGCTTCCTGAGGAACCCGCATCTCCACCTCGATGTCATCCTCTCCAACAAACGTCAGCCGCTCTTCTGCACGGATCATGGCGCATCAGAGCAGACGCAGATAACATCCAAAGGTCCTCCCAGCCCTCCCCCAGATCTGGCTGTCAAAGAGACCCTGAACCAAGAGATAAATGGAGGATCTCCACCATAATGACAAGAAGTAGCATCTCAGTGGGAATTAGAAGGCCCTGAAAGTCCAGGAGATGGGCGTTCCCTCTAGATGCTGTCTAGGATGGTATAATGGGGAAGGCATTCAGGCTCTGCAAGAAAGGGGTACTGGGCTGTGGGTAAACTACTCCTCCCCAGACACAATGCCTGGAAAGGAATGAAGGTCAGAAGTTGCCTGGGGAGTCCAGAAGGCTCAGAGCTTCTTCTGACTGATCTGAACATAAATCATTTAACCCTCTAGGTCCAGCCTATAGGGAAACTGCCTTCCCCTAACAACTGAATAGGGACAAGGAGCATATGAAAAAGAATACATATATACGTAAAAAGAACCCATTGCAATGCTGATATTGCTATAGGGAACAAAACCAACGGAATTATAAAAAGAGTTCTTCATAGGTTCCAGTCAAAGGTTCCTCAGGAAGTCAATTACATCCCAACAAACACTATGACGTCTGGCAAGGGAAGCGTTTTCATTTCAGTTCACCAAGGCAAAACATCTCCAGGGTGCACAGCCCCGGAGTTCACGTACCTCTGCTTTCCCTATACCTGCGGTACAGGATGTAGACAACTGTCACACTGGCTGGGATCCCAAGGCCCAGCGCTATTTTCTGCATAGTGGACAGGTTTGTCCAAGAAGTCCGTTCAGTGGACATTTTCTGCTGTACTGACTCACATCCTAAAACAAACAAACGAGAAAAGCAGCATTCATCAAACACTTGTGTGACGGGCAGAGAGGGAGGGGAACTCATTGTAATGTCAACAAGACTACCGTTGCCCGCTTTCCCATTTCAAGAGCTTCAGCAGTACCAAAACCTATTTTATTGTTTTAAATAAATCTCTTATTGGACTTTAAGTGAAAAGTACACAGAGCAAATCAGTTTCGCTTTAAACAATTAACATACATATTGTTTTCTGACACTGGTTGCCAACCCCACGATGTGTCAACACTCTCCCCTCGGGTTCCCCATTTCCATTCATCCAGCTTTCCTGTCTCTTCCTACCTTCTCGTCTTTGCTTTTGGGCTGGTGTGCCCATTAGTCTCCTACAGACGATTGAACGACGAAGCACACTCCTCCCGAGTGTTATCGTTGGCCCTACAGACCTGTTCAATCTTTGGCCGAAGGGTGAACGTCTGGAGTGACTTCAGCACTGAGTTAAAAGGGTGTCCGGGGCCACAGTGTAAGGATTTCTTCAGTCTCCATCAGACCAGCAAGCCTGGTCTTTTTTTGCGTGTGTGTGTGAATTTGAATTTTGTTCTACGTTTTTCTCCCGCTCTGTCCAGGTCCCTTTTTTGGTCTCAAACAATATTTGTCCTTTTGTGATTAACTTATTTCACTCAGCATAATGCCCTCCAGATTCATCCATGTTGTGAGTTGTTTCGCAGATCTGTCAGTTGTTTTTATTGTTGAGTTAGTATTTTATTGCATGTATGTACCACAGTTTATCCATTCATCTGTTGATGGGCACTTAGTTTGTTTCCATCTTTTTGCTATTGTGAATAATGCTGCAATGAACATGGGTGTGCATATGTCTATTCGTGTGACGGCTCTTATTTCTCTAGGATATACTTCTAGAAGTGGGATTGCTGGATTGTATGGTATTTCTATTTCTAACTTTTTAAGGAAGTACCATATCGTTTCCAAAATGGTTGTACCATTCTGCGTTTCCACCAGCAGTCTATGAGAGTTCCAAGCTCCCCACAGGCTCTCAAGTATTTGTTATTTTCTGTTTTTTTGATTCATGCCAGTATTGTCAGGGATGATATTGTATCTCATTGTAGTTTTGATTTGCATTTCTCTAATGGCTAGTAATCTCAAACATTTCCTCATGTATCTGTTAGCTGCCTGAATGTCTTCTTTCGTGAAGTGTCTGTTCATATCCTTTGCCCATTTTTGAATTGGATTATTTGTCTTTTTGTTGTAGAGATGTTGGATTTTCCTATAGATTTTAGGCATCAGACCTTTGTCAGATATGTCATAGCCAAAAAATTTTTTTTCCAGTCTGTAGGTTCTCTTTTAACTCTTTTGGTGAAGTCTTTTGATGAGCGTAAGTGTTTAATTTTTAGAAGATCCCAGTTATGTAGCTTATCTTCTAATGTTTGTGTACTGTTAACTATGGTTTGTATCCTACTTATGCTATGAATTAGGACACCCAGCATTGACCCTATTTTTTCTTCCATGATCTTTCTAGCTTTTGGTTTTATACTTAGGCCTTTGATCCATTTTGAATTAGTTTTTCTATATGGGTCCTGTTTCTTTTCTTTTCTTTTCTTTTTTTTTACAGATGGACGTCTAGTTTTGCCAGCACCATTTGTTAAAATGACTGTCTTTTCCCCATTTAATGGACTTTGGGCCTTTGTCAAAGATCAGGTGACCATAGGCTGATAGATTTACCTCTGGGTTCTGGATTACAAAACCTATCTCATTTAAAAACCTGTAGGGTATTTTAAAAAAGTTAGCTGAGGGACGCACATATATACGATTAAATAGAAGCATACTTCACTTTTTTTCCCCAAGGAGAACTATAGATTGATCACAGTTTTAAAAGACAAAGGAAAAAAATGTATTAAGTGAATCAAATATTTAAAAAATATATACTTAGATCTCACATCAAACTATTTAAAATTCCTTGTCTATGCCCTTCCACGCCTCCAGGCCTTTCCAAAGGCTGTCGTCTCACACGGAATGCCATTCCAGGCTAGTAAAGACCTTGCTACTTACCATTCTTGGAAATACAGTCTTTAGTTACTATCTCTACTTATGATTTCTAGTTACTCCTCAACCAACAGTGAAAAGGGGTTCTGCCCTGCTCCTTCTCCAACACTACAACTTCACAGACAATCAATTTACAGGCCGAGTGTGAAATCTCTCTCTCTCACCTTACACCTCTTTGCAATGGCAGAAAGACAGCCACTCCCTCCACAAACAAACTATCTCCTGGGTTTCTGTGCCCTGTCTCTTGGTTTCTCCCATTTTCCCGGAGGCTCCTTCTGAGTTTCGGGTGTGCCCTCCAGCCACTGCTATTTTGTCACTCTGCTCTCTTTGGGCAATTTCATCCACATCCATAGCTCCAATTCCTACCTACGTGGTTGCACCTCCAACAACACTGCAACTAGCCAGATTCCAATGCTCATTACATCTCATTTCGGCACCTCAAGAGCCTTCTTACCGGCTGTCCTATAGTGAGTCTCTCTCTGAAACCATTTTATCTTCATTTTACTATCCAGCAAATGTTAACATGTCCCTATTATTTCCTTATTCTATGTACTTTCTCACCCTCCTAGACAATTATTTCATACCTTCACTTCTCTTCTCAAACTTCTAGTGCCCCCTTCCTCATCCTCACTTCAACTGACGTCCTTGCTTCCTATTTCACTGAGAAAGTAAAGCATTCAGAGAGATTATCCACAAGCTCCCACACTTACCCACCTACCCCATCCGTGCCTAATACTCTATCTTCTCTCCTGTGGCCAGCGACGAACTGGCTGTGCCCCTCACACTGAAGTCTCTCACCAAAGTGTAGCTTCACCAGCTCTTCTTTCTTCTGCACCGTGTTTTCCTCTTTATTGTATCTTTCTGTTGGCATAACACATGCTATTATTTCTCCCCTCTTCAAGAAAATCCTTTCTCAACCCTACTTACTCCTCCAACTACTTCCAATTTCTTTCCTTCCCTTTACAGGAAAACTCAAGACAGTGTCCACACTTCCATCTTTATTGTTCTTCTTGAATCCACTCTAACCGCTATTATTGTGAAGGTCACAGATGACCTTGCATTGGTCAATTCTCAGTCCTCCTCTTACTGGACCTTACCACAGCAGCTGACCCAGCTGGTGACTCCCTGGTCTGTAAAACACTTTCTTCACTTGGCTTCCACGACAGAGCACTCCTGTGGTTTTTCTCCTCCCTTTCAGTTGTGCTATCAGTCTAGCAGGAATCTCAAACTTAACAGGTGTAACACTGAGCTCCTGATCTCACCCCTCATCCTGGAGTCTTGCTATTTAGTAAATAGCAATTCCATTCCTTTAGTTGCTTAGACTAAAAAGCTTAGAGCTATCCTCTCTCAAACTACACATCCAGCCCGTCAGCAAATCCTTTTAGCTTTTCCTTCAAATTATCCAGAATTTGACCACTTTTTAGCTCTCTACTGCAATGACCCTGCTCTACACCACCATTATCTCTTGCCTAGATCATTGCAATTGCTTCCTAATTATCTCTCCGCATTCGCCACTGTCCCTTCAGTTTATTCTCGAAACAGCTGGAGGAAGTCAAACAACATTACTCATCTGCTCAAAACCTTCCATCTCATGATTAAAATCCAAAGTCATTAAAATGGTTTGGAAGGTCTTCATCTTGATTATTTCCCCATTAGAATGTAAACTCCACAAGGGCAGGAATTTTTCTGTTTCGTTCCCAGTTATACCCCCAGTGCTTAGCACACAGTAGTCACTCAAATATTTGGTCAATAATCGTTTGTTAAATGAATTTCTTCTTACTTCTTCTGCATCTGTTTCCTAAACGTAAACTCCTTAATCGCATGAAAGGTTCTTATAATCTGATCTCTGCCTACTATCTTCACAGCCTCATTTTCTAATCCCACCTCTACCGGGAGAACAGATGTGCTCTCCTATGTATCCCTGCTGTGGCACGTGTCACTGTCTTGCTAGTCTTACTCCTTATCCCTAGTAAAATTCTACTCTTTCTTCAAGTCTCAGCTCTACCACTACCTCCTTTTCTCAGGTCTCTAGGATTTCCTCTAGTTGACATAGGGTGTTCCTTCTCCTCCTTAGCTCACATTGCTCTGTGCATGTCTCCATTACAGAACTTCTTCACACTACAATGTAATTGTTCATCTGTTAGGTTTGTGTGCACCAGACAGTTCAACCAACGTTTGTTGAGCACTTCCATCTGCGAGATGCTACTGTGGCACAAAGGATATGATGAAAGATGAACGTATCCAGTAGCTACTATACCAGGACCTTCACATACCTTATTTCATTCGATCTTCATACAAGCTAGGAAATATTAACCCCATTTCTACAGAGGAGTACACACGCTCAAAGAAGTTACCTAGCGGGGCTTTCCCCATCACAGGCCAGCAGCATCATGGTCTTGTGTCTCCAGGGCAACTGGGGTCCACCTCAAAATGATGACCGCCCCCCCACCGCCCCATCCAGAAAACACCAGAAATTCACTCTGTGGAGTTCAGTGTAACTGAGGACATAGAGACAGTAGACAAAAGGATGATCACAACTCAGCAGTGAGGACTTGGAAAAGAAATATGGAACAAACATCATTATGGGTCTCCCCGGTGTAAGAGCTGCAGAGCTCCTGGCTCGGGAAGGGCCAACACCCCCAGCCCTTCCCAGGAGACCCTGGAAATTGTCGACTTCCCCAAACAGACGGTGAGGGGCTTCTCCATCCTCCTGCGGATTGGAGTCATCCTGAGCTGGCTCACACATGGGATTGAGTACAGGCATAGCTCCTTTTATTGCACTTCGCAGATATTGTGTTTTTTTTTTTTTTTTTTTTACAAATTGAAGGTTTGTGGCAACCCTATGTCGAGCAAGTCTACTGGCACCATTTTTCCAACAGCATGGGCTCACTTCGTGTCTGTGTCACATTTTGGTAATTCTCGCAATATTTCAAATTTTCATTATTATTTTATCTGCTATGGTGATCTGTGATCGGTGATCTTTGATGTTACAATTGTAACTGTTTTGGGGTGCCACGAACTGCACCCATATAAGACGGCGAACTTAATCTATAAATGTTGTGTGTGTTCTGACTGCTCCACCGAATGCCATCCTCCATCTCTCTCCCTCTCCTCAGGCCTCCTTTTGTTCCCTGAGACACGATAATATTGAAATTAGGCCAGTCAGTAACCCTACAATGGCTTCTCACTTTAAATCAAAAGCTAGAAATGATTAAGCTAGTGAGGAAGGCATGTCGAAAGCTGAGATAGGCTGAAAGTTAGGCCCTCTTGTGCCAAACAGTTAGCCAAGCTGTGAATGCAAAGGAAAAGCTCTTGCAGGAAATTAAAAGTGCTGCTCCAGTGAACACACGAATGAAAAGAAAGCGAAACAGCCTTATTGCTGATTTGGACAAAGTTTCAGTGGTCCGGACAGAAGATCAAACCAGCCACCATGTTCCCTTAAGCCGAAGCCTAACCCAGAGCAAGGCCCTAACTCTCCTCAATTCTGTGAAGGCTGAGAGCAGTGAGGAAGCTGCAGAAGAAAAGTCTGAAGACAGCATAGGTTGGTTCATGAGGTTTAAGGAAAGATGCAGTCTCCATTCCATAAAAGTACAAGGTGAAACGGCATGTGCGGATGTAGAAGCTGCAGCAAGTCATTCATAAGATCTAGCTAAGAAAATTGATGAAGGTGGCTACACTAAACGACAGATTTTCAGGGTAGACAAAACAACCTTCTACTGGAAGAAGATGCCATCCAGGACTTTCATAGCTAGAGAGAAGTCAATGCCCGGCTTTGAAGGACAGGCTGACTCTCTTGTTAGGGGCTAATGCAGCTGGTGACTTTAGGTTGAAGCTAATGCTCATTTACCATTCCAAAAATCCTGGGCCTTTAATTATGCTAAATCTACTCTGCCTGTGCTCTATAAGTGGAACAGCAAAGCTTGAATGACAGCACATCTGCTTACAACATGGTTTACTGAATATTTTAAGCCCACTGTTGAGACCTACTGCTCAGAAAAAAGATCCCTTTCAAAATATTACTGCTCATTGACAATGTACCTGGTTACCCAAGAGCTCTGAGGGAGATGTACAAGATTAACGTTTTCAAGCTTGCTAACAACAACATCCATTCTGCAGTCCATGGATCAAGGAGTAATTTCAACTTTCAAGTCTTTTTAAGAAATACATTTGTAAGGCTATAGCTGCAATAGATTGTGATTCCTCTGATGGATCTAGGCAAAGTAAATTGAAACCTTCTGGAAAGGATTCATTATTCTAGACACCATGATTCTAGACATTCATGATTCATGGGAGGAGGTCAAGATTCAACATTAACAGGAGTTTGGAAGAAGTTGATTCCGACCTTCATGGGTGACTTTGAGGGGTTCAAGACTTCAGTAGAGGAAGTAACTGCAGATATGGTGGGAAAAGCACATCTAGAAGTGGAGCGTGAAGACGTGACTGAATTGCTGCAATCTCATTATGAAACTTTTAACAGATGAGGAGTTGCTTCTTATGGATGAGTAAAGTGGTTTCTTGAGATGGAAAGTACTCCTGGTAAAGATGCTGTGAACACTGCTGAAATGACAACAAAGGATTTAGAATATTACATAAGCTTAGCTGATAAAACAGCAGCAGGGTTTGAGAAGATTGACTCCAATTCTGAAAGAAGTTCTACAATGGTGTCTTAGATATCTAGTGCTGCTATAACACAAATATCACAAGTGGATGGCTTTAACAAAGAGAAATTTATTCTCTCACAGTCTAGTAGGCTACAAGTCCAAATTCAGGGCATCAGCTCCAGGGGAAGGTCCTTGATGTCAATCTTCCCCTGGACTAGGAGCTTCTCCACGCAGGAACCCTGGGTCCAAAAGACGCGCTCTGCTCCCAGCACTGCTTTCTTGGTGGTAGAAGGTTCCCGTGTCTCTCTGCTCACTTCTCTCTTTTATATCTCAAAAGAGATTGGCTTAAGACACAATCTAATCTTGTAGATCTCATCAACATAACTGCCGCTAATCCATCTCATTAACATCGCAGTGATAGAATTTACAACACAGAGGAAAATCACATCAGGTGACAAAATGGTGGACAATCACACAATACTGGATCATGTCCTAGCCAAACTGATACACATATTTTTGGGAGGCATAATTCAATCCATGACAGGTTGGTAACATGCAATCAAACAGCATCTCACACTACAGAGAAATCTTTCAAGAACGAACAGTCAATCAACGTAGCAAGCTTCATTTTGTCTTATTTTAAGAAATTGCCATAGCCACCCCAACTTTCAGCAGCCACCACCCCGATTAACCAGCAGCCATCAACATTCAAGGCAAGACCCTCCCCCAGCAAAAAGATTACGACTCACTGAAGGCTCAGATAACGGTTAGCATTTTTTTTAGCAAGGAAGTATTTTTTAATTAAGGTATGTATGTTGTTTTTAAAAGACATAATGCTATCGCACACTTAACAGACTACAGTATAGTGTAAACATAACTCTTAAACATGCACTGGGAAACCAAAAAATTTATCACGGTGGTCTGGAACTGAACCCACAGGATCTCCAAGGGATGCGTATACTTCAGCAATCCAACCGTATCCCAGATGGTGGTGCTGTGCTTGCCCTGTTGTTATTTAACAGGCATGCTTGCTTACTACCCAGAGGCATAAAGCACCAACATCAAAGCCAGCTTCAGCAAAATGATTCCTTAGCAAGCTCTTGTCATAGGAGATGCAGCTGGTGGTGGGGGACATAGCGGAGATGAAAGGAAAGAGACCAGACTCCTGCAGATATCAGACTGCTGTCCACTCAGGGTGCAAGGTGGATAACTCACCTCTCACTTGGGAATCCGAGCCCCAGTCCTGGTCCTGTGACTTCACTCATGACAATTCCCTGCAAACAAACAACACTGCCTTCTATCCTACAACCTGTCTGGAAGGCACAGCTACCGGCATGGTCATCAAAGCGGGTGACCACACCACCATTGGACAAATTGCCTCATTGGCTTCAGGAGTGGGAAATGAGAAGGCACCCACTGCCATTGAGATGGAGCATTTTGTTTATATTGCGGTAGGAGTGGCCACCTTCATTGGCATTTTCTTCACTGCAGTGTCCATTAAGATCTCCTGGACTCCTTCATACTCCTCAATGACATTACTGAAGCCAAGTGCATGAGGGCTTCCTGGCCACTGTCACTGTGATGTTGACAATGACAGCAAAATGGATGGCCAAGAACTGCCTGGTGAAGAACCTGGAGGCGGTGAGACTCTTGGCTCCACCTCTATCACCTGCTCTGACAAGACTGGGACTCTGACTCAGAGCAGGATGACTATGGCCCATCTGTAATTTGACAGTCAGATCTTCATGGCTGACACAAGTAAAGACCATTCAAACCAAACCTCTGAGCAAAGCTCTGGAACCTGGGCCTCCTTATCCAAGATTATAACACTGTGTAACTACGCCAGCATTGAGTTCAAGCCGGACAGGAAAGTGTTCCCATCGTGAAGAAAACTGTGGTTGGAAAAGCCTCAGAAACTGCACTCTTGAAATTCTCAGAGGTCATCTTGGGTGATGACGGAAATTAGAAAAAGAAACTGCAATGTAGCTAAAATCCCCTTTAACTCTTCCAACAAATTTCAGCTCTCCAGCCATGAGATGGACGACCCCAATGACAAATGCTTCCTCATGGCGATGGAAGGGGCCGCTGAGAGGATCCTAGAGAAGGGCAGCACCATCATCATCAATGGCCAAGAGCGGCAGCTGGAAGAGCTCGGAGGCCAGGGTGAGCACGTGCTGGGTTTCTGTCATCTCTACCTGCCAGCAGATGAGTTTCCAGAAACCTATTCATTTGAGAAGGACACCATAAACTTTCCTACCTCAAACCTGTTTGTGGGGCTCTTGTTGACTGACCCTTCCTCGGTTCACTGTACCTGATGCAGTTACCAAATGCCGGAGTTTCGGAATCAAGGTTATGATGGTGACAGGTGATCATCCCATCACAGCCAAAGGTATTGCCAGCGAGACAGTGGATGACACTGCAAAACGTGTCAACATTACTATGGGGCAAGTTAACAGAAGTGACACTAAAACCACCATGGTGACTGGTATGGAGCTGAAGGGCGTGAGCCCAGAACAGCTAGATGAGCCTCTAGCCGAACACTCGGAAATCGTCTTTGCCTGGATGACCCCCAGAAGAAGCTGATTGTCGTGGAGGGCGGTCAGAGACTGGGTACAGAGGTTGCTGTGACAGAGGATGGAGTTATTGACTCTCCAGCTCTAAAGGCAGCAGATACTGGAACTGCCATGGCCACTGCAGGTTCTGATGCAGCCAAAATTGCAGCCGACATGGTTTTACTAGGTAACTTTGCCTCCAGAGTCACAGGGGTGGAAGAAGGCTTCCTGATCTCTGACAATGTAAAGAAGGGTACTGCTTATACTTTAAGAACATGGCTCTGCTTTGCTCCTATCTGATCTACATTATTGTGGGGCTCCCCGTTGTCACTGGTGCCTCTGCCACCTGTTTCACCAACTTGGGCACAGACATCATTCCCTCCACTGCCTTGGCTTACGGGAAAGCTGAAAGTGACATAATGAACAGGAAGCCTTGCCACAAGGAGGACAGACTGGTGAACATGCCACTCATCCTCTATTCTTTCCTGCACACTGACGTCACACAAACCCTGAGAGCTTTCATTTATTGTTTCAGTGTTTACGTACAGGTGGGGTTTAGACCCAGCACTCCCATTGACCTCCAGGTGGAATGGGAAAAGGACAATGGGAATGACTTGGAAGACAGCTATGGACGAGAATGGACGAGGCACCAGAGGCAGTACCTAGAATGGACAGGCTACACAGCCTTCTTCACTGCCACTGTAGCCCAGCAAACAGCAGGTATGGTCACCAGGAAAACCTGGAGAAACTCCATTTTCCAGCAGGGTCTCTTCAGAAACAGTCATCTGGGTAGGGACTGCCTCACAGATCATCATAGTGTTAATTCTCTCCTACAGCCTTGGGAGGGTCACAGCCCAGATTTTCACTCTGCGCTGGGCTCAGTACGGGTTTGTGGCTGTGCCATATGGTACTGATTTCAGTACACAATGAGGTGCGAAACTTTTCATGAGGTTTTATCCTGGAGGTTGGTGGGATAAGAACGTGTATTATTAAGACCACCTTATTTCCCAAGTCTTCCAACTGCACATTGATGATGTTCTTCATCTTTTGGCCACTAGCTGGAAGATCCTGTGGGTAACTGGGGACACCATCAAAATTCATACAAGAGAAGGAAGAAAACCACTTGGTTTTCGGTACTGTGGCAGGATCCAGAAGCACTACTCAGCCTGTATCGACCCTGTGTCCAAGGACTCAGAATGCCAGGTGCCGGCTAGGGTCTTTTGTGCCCCCTCCACCTCCTCGGTTCCTAGAGGTCGACAGGGAATAAAAGCTTAAATACACCTATCACCATTAAAGAAGGTTGTGGCCCCCAAGTGGACTGTGCAACCCAATGACGAACTCAGATTAAAATTTAAAAAAAGCACCAGGACGAGAAGCAGCTGACAGCTGAGCAGACAGCTTCTGTTCAAAATATTGGGACCAGGCATGCCTACCAGAGTGTCTCCCTCTAAAGCTTGGTGAAGCTAGGGAAAACTCTGCAGAAGACGAGTTACTCTTTTGTGGGTGAGTGACATGAGACCAGCTCACCCAGAAGAGAAGACCTCTACTATGTCAAGCTATACCCTCTGAACCAATAAGGTTCCCTGCCCCCAACTCTGGAAGATCCCACCTCCCACTTCCCTAATTGGAGATGCACCAATCAAGAATAAGCTGTGACTGACGCCTGCTGTATCTGGAGCGCTAGTGGCACAGTGGTTAAAGCAATCAACTGCTAACCAAAAGGTTGGTGGTTCGAAACCACCAGCAGCTCTGTGGGAGAAAGATGTGGCAGTCTGCTTCCACAGAGATTTACAGCCTTGAAGACCCTATGGGGTTGCTATGAGTTGATGGCAATGGGTTTGGCATTTTGTTTTTGTTTTTTTTGATAGCAGTATAATTATCCCCGATTCAGATTTCCTCTTTGGACACCACTGCCCCATCTTAATGAGCTGGGCTGTTCCCAGTTCAAACTGTAATCTCTGCTTGAAATAAACCTATGTGATTTTATCTTTAAAAAACAAAGAAGTGACCTAACTTCTTATCCAGAGTCACAGCTATTATTTATTAAAAACTATTTAACGTGATTACAGAAGTTCCCCCTCGCTCCTTCCTTTTACCCAAACTCTCAGGGAACAGACCTGGGGTCTTTATTCTTTACTTTAATCAACACATTCAATCCAAAATTAATAACTAAATACTAGCAGAAAACATTGTAGGTGGTAAAAAACAAAAGATTGGAATATCTGGAAATAGAGTAGGAAAAACAAACAAACACGATGAAGATTTTAACTAGATTTGCTTAAAAATGAGTGAGGAAAATTTAATTTATGCTATAACTTGCCTCCAGATACAAAAATTGAAACCAGTGACCATGATACCAAAAAAAAAAAAAAAAAAATCTTTCATCTTATAAAAACTAGTTGTGTCCTAGTAAACCTAAGAACAAAACAAACACCTCATTAATACAGGACCTACTCAGGAATAAACCTTGGCTCCAGATGGGCTTTCCGTGAAAGACTGATGGGGGGGAAGACCTAGCTGGACTCTCCCTCCAGGAAGCGAATAAAATCACACGAGACTGGAGGTTAATTTCTTACTCCGATCACACCAAAGCCAAACCCACTGCTGTCGAGTTGATTCCATCTCACAGTGACCCTAGAGGACAGAGCAGAACTGCCCCACAGGGTTTCCAAGGCTGTAATCTTTACTGAAGCTGACTGCCCCATCCTTCTCCCGAGGAGCGGCTGGTGGGTTCAAACCACAGACCTTTTGGTTAGTAGCCGAGTGCTTACCCGCTGCACCACCAGGCCCCTTTCTCTAGTCATACAGAGGACCAAAATTTGTATCTGGTCTCACACAGTTTTACTGACCAGTCCTTCAGGGAACTGCCAGAAGGTTGCCAAATCTGTTTTTAACCGATAGCGTTAAATACATTTACCCTCTTGTCTAGACTCAGGAGCCCTGGTGGCGCAGTGGTTAAGTGTCTGGCTGCTAACCAAAAAGCTGGCAGTTCAAATCCACTGGCTGCTCCTTGGAAACGCTATGGGGCAGTTCTACTCTGTCCTACAGGGTCACTATGAGTAGGAATGGACTTGACTGGCAATGGGGTTTGGTCTACACTCGAGGCCTGAAGAAAAAAACAAAATTACCTTGATAGGGTGCTCTTTTCCAGCATCTTGCCTATTTCAGGCAATTGGTACTCAGCAGATCCAGCATATCACTTTTAGAAGTTGAGTCTCAACCTGAGAAGTCCTGTTTACTTTCTTCCCGTTTTAGGGGCAGGAGGAAAAGTGTAACCTGACCCTACAAATGCCAGTAAATTTCCTTTAGTCCTTAAACTCACCCAAGCCAGATTCGGCCTGCCCCACATGCGCAGAAGGGCCAGCTGTGACCACTAATTGACTTCAACAGAAGACGCAGCAACAAGTAGAATGAATCAGAGGGAAAATCAACACCCTGATCCCATTCCAAAGTGAGAGGTCCAACAAGAACCATGTCACCTCCTGCTTCCTGACCCCATTCTAGAATCCCTCCCACCGCAGAATGCCTGTACAGCCGCCATCTTGTGCCCAAATCACATATAAGCTCTGCTTCCCCATAGCTAAAGAAGCCAGACCTGAGGCACTTCCTCCCGGCTCCCTGTTCTGTGCAGTGCAATAAAGTTACTTTCTCTTTCTCAGAGACTGGTGTCCACATAATTGGCAAGTCTGAGAGTGCCGGACAAGGACCCACCTTTTAGGGTTCGGTAACAAAAGGGTTGAGTTTAAGGTTTTTCTGTTTGTTTTCAAATCTAAGGTTCCTTCCCCAACTCGCTGGATAAAAATCAGTTTGTTTGTTTGTTTTTACCGTAGATTGTAAATAAAATCTTTTACCTGGGAAACGTTAGGGTGGCATTATATAAACCCCTTTGTATATACCAAAGGAAATGAAACTAGCTCCATCTCATAAAGGAGAATATTTTGCTTAAATAATCCTTAAATACATAAGCCTCAAACTGCTACCTTCCTACATTAAAAGATGGTTTACTCTGGGCATCTGGAAAACGCAGGACTTCTCTTTTCTCCCGGTTACTTCACAGATTTTTTTTTATATGGTCTCTAAAGCACAAAGCTTGTCTTCACTATTAACACGCCTCATTTCACAGCGTTAGCCCTTTGTTAGCATGCTGGAGATAAAAGGAGGAAAAAGAATTCCTGCCCTGAGACATTCACACTTCAGTTGCTGTTAGGTGCTGTCGAGTCACTTCCGATTCATAGTGGTGGATGTGAACTACCGACCTTTTGGTTAGCAGCTGAGCTCTTAAACACTACGCCACCAGGGCTTCCAGTCCAGTAGGTAAGGTAAACACCAAAGCAACCAATTATATGGCAATGCAAAGACCTATAAATGCTTCTTGGTCAATGCAACAGGTAGGAGAAGCTAGAACTTTAAAAGTTTATTTCTTAGGTGGTACACAGTTGAAAACCACCTCATTAAAATACAAACAGCTTATCTTCTGCCTTCAAATCAGTAAATACTGAGTATCCACTGTGTGCTTGGTCTTGGGGATGCAACCGTCAAGACAAACTTAGTAGCTGTTCTCATGGAGCTTCCTGTGTGGTAAGAAGGTCTTTTCTTGACAGGAAGGAGTCTTTGTTTGCTCTTCTCTGGTAGCCTTTCCACTAAGGACTCTGTAGGTGTTATAGGTTTTGGGAAACGGAAATAAATCTAGACCTATGAGCAAGAGCAATAATTTGATCTGCTCTCCAACATTGTCCGCCTATAACTCCACCTTTTCTGGCCACAATTCAAGCTTAAGGGACGTAGAAATCACAGAATTTTAGAACTGAAGGGGACCACAGAAATGACCTAAGTCCATTAGTAATGCAGCAGCTGGGGAAACTGAGGCCTAGGGAGATAAAAGATTTCCCTAATGTCACACAGCTAGTTAGCTATTTCTACACAATGTAGCACGCGAGGGAAATAAGTCTGTTTTGAAAGCCAGTCATGACTGCACCTCTTTAGGGTGCCAAAAAGGCTAACAGCATTTTTCAGAAACTTTAGGATCAACATAAATGGACAGTGACATGTTGGCAGCTCTGCAGTCAAACCCCCCTCAACCCCGACCCTCTACCCTAGCTTGGTTCCACTGTTACAGAACACATGCCATGCTTGTAATTCTTGATTCAGGGAGGCTGTGACTGCCTGGGAATGAACTGAGGGTATCACAATGGTTAAAAGAGCTAAGCTGCTAACAGAGGCGCGGGGTCGGGGACGGGGTGCCAGATGAGGCGCGGAATTCCGAGGTGGTACAAACCTGCAAGGCACCTGACTGAGGAAGCAGGACAAGAGGAGAGGGGGCGTTTCTGCTAACGCAACGCTGCTATCAACATCTATTCATCTTGAAACTGGGGGACCCTAGGACACCCCCCGCCAACTTAGAGATTGCCCCTGGGTGCCTGAATTGGGGGTGCGGTGCAATTTACAAATTGCCCCTGGGCCCTCATCACCCTCACTAGGCCTCTGGCTGCTAACTAAAAAGTTGGTGGTTTGAACCCACCAGGTGGACTCCACAGGAGAAAAGACCTGGAGATCTGCTCCCGTGAAGATTATAGCCAGGGCTTTGAACTGGGCTGGGAAGCCCTGCCAACAATCTGCATTTCTAACAAGTTCCCAGGTGATGTTAACACTGCTGGTTAGGGACCAATTCTGAGAACCACTAGTAGAGCAGTGGTTCTCAAAATTTATTATACGTAAGAATCACCTAGGGATGTTGTTAAACTGTAGATTCTGATTCAGTATATCTGGGGTGGAAATTTACAGCCTAGGAAATCCTATGGGGCAGTTCTACTCTGTCATATAGGGTCGCTATGAGTTGGAATCGACTCCCTGGCACACAGCAACAAGAACAGTGGGTGGTGTGGAAGCCAGGTTAGTCCAGGTGATGGAGAGAAGTAGATGGATTTTAGATTGTTAATAAGTAGAATCCACACAACTTAGCAATTACTTTATACCAAGGTAGAGGGTGGAGTCAAGCAGTTGGCTAGCAGGTGTCTAGTCTGAACACCTGGTAGACGGTGTTTGCGATAGAGAATATTAATGATATGGTGGTGGGGTGGCAAGAAGATGAACATCGATGACCAGGATAAATCTGTTGGGGGATTTCTATTTGAACCAAAAGCTAAATTTCACTAACTCCTCTTCAGATATTACAAACCAAGTTTCTGCTAACTGAGTTATCAGCTGTCTCAAAGACTGATTATCTACTTGATTAAGGATGGTTTTATTTATTATTTATAATTTACATATCCTTTCACACTGTTATAAGTTTTTCTTAAAAAAAGAAATAGTGTGAAATAATATGATGGAGACAGAGACCACTGTATAGTACTGAATGCCAGCTCGTGTTTGATTTCATTAGAATCGAATGGGAAGGAAGAAGAGACGACCAGAACTTAAGACCATATTTTTAAGACCACACACATGTGGACCATCTCTGAGAGAGAAATGCAAAAAAGAAAAAAAAAAAAAACGGTTTTCAGAAAACGGTAACTCTGAAATTTCCTGACATTTGTATTAAACAGTTACTAACAACCATCTGGTATCTAACTGAGGCTTATTTTTAAATGATTTCATAAACATATTTAGGAGTCAAATCACATTGTGAGCTCCATGAAGGCAAGGATATCTCAGTCATTATGTAATAACCAGAACCAACAAAGTACTAAAACCAGGCCATATGCTGGCTGATTTGAAGCAGCTCATTCGATCTTCTCATCCTTGCTACATTTCCTTTCAAATCAATATGTTGTCTGTCTTTCACGCCACCTTTTCTGGCCACGATTCATGCTTAAGGGGCACAGGAATCACAGAAATCAAACCCCACGATGATGATCTATGTATTAAGGAATGAAACTGGAAAAACAAGCAAAAACCCAATCTATTATTCTGACGACTGTAAACAGCATAACTAAAGAAAAAGCTGGGGAAAATAAAAAGCAAACTGATAATCTGATGGTGGTGGTTCGCCGTCTTAAAAAGGATCAAAGAGCCCAAACAGACCTGGGGTCCCCGGCACCAGAGCATTCCCTCCGGGTTAGGGTTACCAGCTCCTGGGGGTAAGGCTGCCCCAGGACAGGCTCTGACCCCGGCCCCTCGGCCACACCCCCTCAACTCGCCCGGGGGCTCCTCGGTCGCTTTCCTCCCCCTCGACCCTGCGTTTCGGCCTCCATGTCGCCAGGTGGCCCCAGACCCAGCCTGTCCCACTCCCCAGACCTCCGCTCCCGGGCCCCGCTTTTACCGGTCCTCGAGTCCGCCGTCGCGCGCTCCGCCTCGCACCTCGCCCAGCTGCAGTCACCTCCTCCCACGAACACTGCGACTCCGGGCCCCGCCGGCCTCGCTCCAGCCGCCACTTCCCGCCCTCGCCACCCGCCCGCACCTATCAACGCCCTGCTCACGGTCCAACCAATCGCGTTCCCCGCCGCAACCAACCCATCCAGGCGCTGCCCTGAGCGACGCAGCCGCTGCGTACTGATACCCAATTACCGCACGGAGTTCAAAGCCCGCCCACCATGTCAGCCAATAGGATTCAGGGAAAGCGGACATTGTTATTTAGGATGGCACCTGCTGAGAATTAAACAGCCAATTAGAGGCTGCAAGAAGCCCTGGCAGCTCATCTCTAGGCCAATGACCGAGGAGGTTTCCACCCCCTAAACCATGGGGAAGAAACCGGAGCTCCTAAGTCTGGGAACCAGGTGCAAGGGTGTGAAATGACTCCTGCGTGTCTCAGATCGCAGAAAGTCAGCGCCTTTCTCCCAAGTTAGTGCCAATCCCCAACCCGTGACCATCGCGACAGCAGCGTCCTGTGGCACGATGCTCCGCCACTTGTTTCCTCTTGCCATCTTTTGCCTCGATTGGTCCCCCAGCTTGTGACAGGGACTCAGGAGATATGGGAAACATTGTCTTTTTTTGAAAACATGAAATATGCTTTGTAGCTGGAGAGCGGGCTTCGGGGAAGGAGCTGCGTCGTCGAGACCGAGCATCCGCTCTCGTATTCCTCTGCCAGGGACAGCCAAGCGGTGTGGACCTTCACAGCAGGAGGGATGGAGAGGAGACCCGGTCCCCAAGGCCCCGTGGTGAGGGGTGGCGCGCCGTGCGGGCGCCGGGGCCCACCCTGCCCTAGGGAGCGAGGGAATCCGGTCCCGGCGGCGGGCGCCGAGGTCCGAGCCTGTGGGGGCGACCAAGGGGCTGGGG
Source organism: Dugong dugon (assembly GCA_030035585.1). Classification (NCBI taxonomy): domain Eukaryota; kingdom Metazoa; phylum Chordata; class Mammalia; order Sirenia; family Dugongidae; genus Dugong; species Dugong dugon. The sequence continues at coordinate 195,499,601 of CM057462.1, read as the reverse complement.
TTTGGCCGGCGGCGGTTTGCTGTAAAAGGCGGAATTCCAGCCGCCGTCTGGTCCCTGGACGGTTAAGAACGGTTGGGCCCTGCTGCTGCGGCCTCTGCGCCCGGGAGCCTCGCGAGCCGGCCCTGCGCCCGCCCCCACCGGCACCCCCACCCCGTCCCGGCGCAGAGCTACAGGGTGGGCGCTCCTTGTAATCTGGCAATCTTTGTGCACCTAATGGGCGCATTCAGCGTTGGCTGAATGAAAACAAGATCGCATCTTGGGTCCGTTAGGGACATGTCTTCGGGCCTCAGTTTTTCGTTTTCTATTAATTTTTAAAAATGCGTGTATTTGAATAGGTAATACCTGCGCATTGTACAAGCTTCGAAAAGAAAAAAAGGTGAATAAGTCTCTTCTTTTCCTTTTCCACCAGCCACTGGTTCACCTCCACAGAGGCAACCAGTTTTACCAGCTTCTTGTGAATTTTTCACAAGGTAGTCTATAATTAACAAGTATGTTTGTATATATATGTATAAATGCTTTTTTTCTTAATTGATAACAAATTATACCTACTATTTTGGAGCTCCCTTTTATATGCTCTAGAAATCTTACCGCAGCAGCACGTATGTGTCTGCCTCATAGTGATAGTTTGATAGTGTGCCTGAGGGATATTTTAAGATACCGTTCACCAGCCTTCTCGCATTATATTGATACGCAAGCACACTTCATTTTGTTCCTCTATGAGTACATCTGTGTGATAAATACTTAGGATTGTAAATACTAGATCAAAGAAGTTGTATGCATTTTTTTTTTAATTTAGATAGATACAATTTTGCAAATTACCTTCCTCCTACAGAGATTTTTCTAATTTTCTTTCCCACCAGTGATATTTGAAGAGGATTTTGGTTACCATAGTATTATCAAATTGCCTTTCTCAGAAGTTTTATCAATTTTCTCTTCCGTCAGCAATGCATGAAAAGGACCTGTTTGATAACGCACATTATGTTGTCAATCTTTTTTATTTTTGACAGTTTAATAGTATAAATGGTATCTCCTTGTGATTTTCATTTTCATTTCTTTTAATTAAGATTGAGCATCTTTTAATATGTTAAAGTGGCAATTGTATTTTATTTTCCTGTAAATTGTTCATATCCCTTGTTCATATTTTTATTGGTTATTGAGTCTTATATTTGTTTTTTGTTCATATATAAGTTAAAAATATTTTCCCAATCTGTCATATATCTTTTTACAGATTTTTGAAATTTTTATGTGGTTGAATATATTAGCATTTTCTTCGATAACTTCTGGGTTTCATATATTTAGAAAAATTATTTCTCAGCTTATTAACAAATTCTTGTATGTTTCTTCAAATACTTTTATAGTGTCTTTTTATCAGTGTAAATATTTGAGTCCTCTGGAATGTATTTTGGTGTAAGATGTGAGATAGAGATCCAACTTTATTTTGTTTCGTTTTGTTTTACTCAACTCTATGTATTGAAAACCTGTATCTCCCCCTTTGGTTTTGAATGCTATCTTTGTAGTAGCCAAAATTCCCTGAGTATTTGGGTCTGTTTCTGGATTTTTCATTTTATTCCAGTGATTTGTCTATCCCTATTTTATTGCCATACTGTTTTTTCAAATTGATATATAATAAAATGTGCAAGAAAGGAGCCCTGGTGGTGCAGTGTTTAAGAGCTCAGCTGCTGACCAAGAGGTCAGCAGTTCGAATCCACCAGCGCTCCTTGGAAACCCTGTGGGGCAATTCTACTATAGGGTTGCTATGAGTTGGAATCGACTCAGTGGCAAGGGGTTTGGTTTGATTTATAATATATGTACAGAAAAGTGCACAAATAAGTGGATATATTGATGAATTTTCAAAAACTGAACACATCCGTGTAGCCAGCGCTCAAATCAAGACACGGAACTTTACCACTGCCCACAAGTCACCCTTGGGTCCCCTCCCAGTCACTGCTCCTCAAGGGTAACCACTCTCCTGATTCCTAATAGCACAGATTAATTTTTCCTGTTTATAGCTATGTATATGGAGAATTGACACAGTATGTACCCTTCTGTGTCTGGCTTCCTTTGCTCAATATTATTTTTGCAAGATTCAGCCATAACATTGTGTGCAGTTGGTAGTTCCTTCATTCTCATTACTGTGTAATACTCTCTTGTGGGACTACACGACAATTTACTTTTCATTTCTACTGCTGATGTTATTTTGATTGTAATCACATATTTTTAGATTACTGAAGGGGCAGCTGTTGTATGTATGCTGTTGAATCTTCCAATATGTTGGTTCAACTCACTGATGTCCCTTCAGTAGCATTTTAAAGTTTTTGTTACATAGACTTCAAGGATTTCTTGTTAAGATTGTTCCTAAGTATTTGAGAGCCTTGATTGCTAGAGCTATTTTTACTTTAATAAAGCTAAAAAGAGTAGTCCAGACTCAAAGAAAAATGTCCAGTGTTGCTATAAAAATCCCAGGCCCACTTTAGGGGCCCATTATTTTCCAGCTCCAGTTGGCGGGGGGTGTTGGGCAAAAAAGAAGTGAAGTGGGAGTCCAAAAGGAAGGATTAACAATGAAACCACCAGAGAAATTTCTTAAAGCATCAGAGCAGTGAGAATCCAGGTGGAAATTTCTGGAAAGAGAATTGGCTCCTAACTGGCTGGGTCGGGAGGCTGGACGTAGAAGAGAGAACTTTGGGTGAAATGATTACAGACTTATTCTTAAGCCACTGTGCATTTGGGACTTGTCATCTCATTCCCCCTGTAAGACCCCAAATCAGGATTGCAAGATTGGGTGGTGAGAGGCTGGGGTTGGGTGAATTGTAATCCCCCACCCCCATCCCCGGCGAGAATCTGTTCTCTCTCCTTGAAGGGTGTTCTGAACAGGGTGCAGGAGGCAGTAGGTGAAAGTAATTAACATTAGGTCTGGGTGCCCAGAGAGTTCAAGGCTCAGGGGTTTCTACTCAATAAGTCAAAGTAGGACCGTAGACTTAGCAGAGGGCTGGGCAGTGAGGGGTCCTCAAACCCAGGTTCTGGCTCCAGGGCCTTTGCTGCATCACATAGATCCCTTGCTGGACAACATACAAACAGTCCGTTCAAACGATATTCAGGTGGTTAAGTAAGAGTCACCCCTTTCTTCTCACGACTCTTTACCAGAAACCAGCGACTGGGAGCATGGGCCTTAGTATCATTGATTTTGCTGGTGTTGCTATTTAATCTTCAGATTAGTGTGATGAAATGGTAGCGGTGTCCTAGGAGAGAGAGATTCTCCTCCTCTTCTCCCACCACCACCCCGTAAAAAAACCCCTTGCCATCAAGTCGATCTCGACTCATACTGACCCTACGGGACAGAGTAGAACTGCCCCATAGAGTTTCCAAGGAGCGCCTGGTGGATTTGAACTGCCGGCCTTTTGATGAGCAGCTGTAGCTCTTAACCACTGCACCACCGGGGTTTCCCCACCACCCAACTCTAAGTCTTCCTATTTAGTTCCACTTACAGTTATTTTGGAGGAAGAGGACTCAGGAGTCCCTGGCCCCAGACGCTCTCCAGTCTCAATCGCTACCACACTCACTCCTTGAAGCTAGAGTCTCACTCAAAGTCTCCTGCCCTCCCTAAGAGACAGGTGCTAGTGGGAAGAGGAGCCGGGGAGAAGAGAAGCTGGAGGAAAATAATGTGTTTTCTTACAGGGTCCACACTACCAATCGCTCTTACCTGTGCTAACGTCCACTTCATGCTGTAGCCCTTCCCAGCTTTTTCTTCTTGCCTCTGATGGACTCTGGGGAGCAAACGCAGTTTGAGTTCTCAGCTTTTTAAATTTTTTTATTTTTATTGTGCTTTAGATGAAGGTTTACAGAACAAATTAGTTTCTCATTAAACAATTAATACACATATTCTTTTGTGACATTGGTTGCCAACCCCATGACATGTCAACCTTATCCCCTTCCCGACCTTGGGCTCCCCAAGTCCTCAGCTTTTTCCCAACCACTTGAGGCTTCTCCCAGCAGAGGTTCTTAACTTGCATTCCATGGAGTCTGTAATGGCTTCAGAATGACTGTGGACAATGTATAAACATTTTTGTTCATAGTTTACACCAGACTCTGAAGGAGAGCTCATGGCTTGCCCCAGGTATTCTCAGAGGTGTCTGTGACTCAGAAAAGCAGGGCTTCGAACTGGTTCCTTCTGGTTCAAACCCCTGCTGAGAATGTGCCTTGCCACCCAGATGTACTGAATCAGAATCTACATTTTAACAAGATCCCCAAGTGATTCTTACGTACAATAGATTTTGAGAACCACTGCTCTAGTACTGGTTCTCAAATTGGTCCCGAACCAGCAGCATTAACATCGCCTTTGGAACTTGTTAGAAATGCAAATTTTCAGCAAGGGTTCGAACCGGAATGAACTGGGTTGAGGCTCTGCAGAAAAGTTGAGAATCATTGCCTTGCAGCAGGTGCTCTTGTCCCTTGAGTCAGGGATCCAGTGCAGCAAAGGGAAAGAAATAGAAGTCAGAAATTGGAGAAAGCATATGTCAGGGACCAAAATGGAGAGCGATGTAATACTGCCAGAGCCTCTTTGGATACAGAGTTCTCTCAGCTTAGGTGAAACCATGTCTGAAGCGGAAGAAAAGAGGGGCGGAAGGAGGGATGGGATGACCTTGGGAAGGTTGCGCCAAGCAGGGTTTCCAGGGCAGAAGGTGGGCAGAGTCAAATTCCCCTCAAATCTGTCACAGCTCACAGACTGTCACTCCATACTGGAAATCCTTCAGCTGCCTCTCTAACCTGAGATCGTTGAGGTTAGAACCCAGGAGAAAAACTAGGAAATCTGGAGCCTCCGTTTTTAGTCATGAAAGGTTTGCTGGGAGCCAGGCATTTCAGTTCAGTCCATCTGGAAGGATGATAATGGTCCCTGGCATTTCTCCTCCTTTCTACTGGTCCCGGAGGCAGGGACAGTAAGACATTGGGAGAGGGGAAGAGACTGAGGAAGGGAGAAAATCAAACAGACAAAACCCCCTCAACCTCCTGAGTCAAGTGCATTAGCGTGACTGAAGATGAGGATCAACAGCTGATCCCGGTTCCCACTGAAGAGTTGTTCAGAGGGGTGGGGTGGGAGATGACCCCTGACTTTTCCCCCTTCTCACAAGTTGGATCTTGCAACCAGGGCTTCGAACCCATTCTTTCTGGTTGAAACACTTGCTGAAAATGTGCATTTCTAACCGGATCCCAGGCGATGCTAATGCTGCTGGTTCGGGACCAATTCTGAGACCCACTAGTAGAGCAGTGGTTCTCAGACTTTGTTATACGTAAGAATCACCTGGAGACCTTGTGAAACTGTAGATTCTGATTCAGTATATCTGGGGTGGAAATGCAGATTCTCAGCAGGGGTTCGAACTGGAATGAACTGCTTGAAAGCCCTGCTTGCAACCCTGGGGAAGGGGATTATGAGAGACAGGCAGTGACTAGGGCAGTGTGGCGTGGTGGAGAGCGTGTGAGTTTTGAGTCAGTCCTGAGTTCAAATGCAGCTCCCTCACTATCTCTGTGCACTCGAGCACCTTAACCCATCTGACCTTCAGTTCCACCGGCTGAGATGCCTGCCTACCTTACAGGGTTGGTGTGAGGACTGCCTAAGAAAGCGTTTGTAAAGCTGCTGACAGAGAATGGGCACTCAGTGAGTGGTAGTTTTCTTCTCTCTGCTACTGGCAACCCCTGGGTTACCAATGAGATCCGTTCCTGAGTCTACCTTTAAGTCGAATTTGTAGGTACACGGGAACAAGTGCATATGGTTCTTATTTAGCCTTATTTTAGAGCAAGAAAGGAGCCCTGGTGGTGCAGTGGTTAAGCACTCCACTGCGAACCAAAAGGTTGGGGGTTCGAGCCCATCAGCCACTTCGCAGGAGAAAGACGTGGCCGTCTGCTTGTGTAAAGATTACAGCCTTGGAAACCCTATGGGGCAGTTCTGCTCTGTCCTATAGGATTGCTGTGAGTCGGAATCGACTTGACAGCGGGGGGTTTGCTTTTGGGCTTTTAGTGCAAGCAAAGTCTCGAAGCCTTTTCCGTGACGTAAAAGCTGCACACGTGGCAAGTGAAGGTGGTTGTGATGAAGAGCTTGTTGCGAGTAGGGCTTAGTTCAGTCATCTCAAAAGGGGGGCAAATGGACACAACATTAAAGAGCAAGGTGAAGTTGCCGTCGGTCCCACGCTCGGAACCAGGGGATCGCTGTCCTGTCCTCCTCTGTCACAGTCTCATTGGATTGTCCCATCACGTGGTGCCGTACATCCCCGCACACACACCACAGCACGCCTGTCCCTGACTGCGCGCACACACACAACAGCCTGTACAGCCGCCGCTGAGCTAACGGCAGCCTTCCCAGAAAGTGGAAGGGACTGGCTTGCTGCTGATGGGACAAGCTGTGGACGTGCTCACCACAGTAACCTCGTGACATTAACCTGCTCCGGCCCACGGAGGTACTCTGGAGAGGCTGTGAAAGGAGAATAAGGGGTTAAAAGAAAAAAAAAAAAAACAACTGAAAAACCAAACCCTTTGCCATCGAGTTGATTCTGACTCATGGTGACCCCATATGTTACAGAGTCGAACTGCTGTATAGGATTTTATTGGCTATAAAAATGGTTTGCACGCAAATGTTAACCAAAGGTTGGCAGTTCTAATCCACCCAGAAGCACTGTGGAAGAAAGGCTCAGCGATCTGCTTCTGGAAAGATTCCAGCCAAGAAAACCCTATGGAGCAGTTCTACTCCGTAACGCATGGAGTCACCATGAGTCAGTATCAACTCCATGGCAACGGGTTTTTTAACCTTTACAGAAGCAGATGACCGGGCCTTTCCTCTGTGGTGAGCCGCTGGGTAGGTTTGAACTGCAGCCTGTAGGTTAGTTTTGTTATTAGGGTGCCATTGAGTCGGTTCCAAGTCCGAGTGACCCTCTGTACAACAGAATGAAATGCGGCCCGGCTCCCGCACCATCCTCACAATCATTGTTTGAGCCCGTTGTTGCAGCCACTGTGTCAATCCATCTCATGGAGGGTCTTCTTCTGTTTTGCTCATCCTCTACTTTACCAAGCATGATGTCCTCCAGGGACTGGTCCCTCCTGATAACATGTCCAAAGTATGTGAGACAAAGTCTCATCATCCTTGCTTCTAAAGAGCATTCTGGCTGTACTTCTTCCAAGATAGATTTATTAGTTCTTCTGGCAGTCCAGGGTATATTCAATTTTCTTCGCCAACACCATAATTCAAAGGCATCAATTCTTCTTCGGTCTTTCTTGTCCATTGTCCAGCTTTCATATGCGTATGAGGCAATTGAAAACACCATGGCTTTCATACATTCCATGTTCCAATTATTAGTGGACGTTTACACCTGTTTCTTCTCACGTTGAGTCACGTCACATAAGCAAATGAAGGTCCCTAAAACTTTACTTCATCCACGTCCTTAAGGTCAACTCTGCTTTGAAGAGGCAGCTCTTCCCCAGTTGTATTTTGAACACCTTCCAACCTAAGGGGCTCATCTTCTGAATCAGGCAATGTTCCACTGCCATTCATAAGGTTTTCACTGGCCAGTTTTTTTTTAGAGGTAGATCACCAGGTCTTTGTTCCAAGTCTATCTTAGTCTGGAAGCTGTGCTGAAACCCTTCCACCGTGGATGACCCTGCTGGTATTTGAAATACCAGTGGCAGAGCTTCCAGCATCACAACAACACGCAAGCCACCACAGTAGGACAGACTGACAGACGCATGGGGGTACTCAAGCACAAACCATTTTGGAGTGGGGGCGGAGGGTGACTCTACAGGTCCTTCTCTGAGGTTGGGTGCACTTTTTTCATAGGAGGTGCTTTGCCAACCTCTGCCAGGGACCCCCAGTCTGTGCCCAGGGTTGTAGTGTCTGGAGCTACACTGTCCGATATAGCAGTCCTTGGCTACATGTGACTATTGAGCACTTGAGAGGTAGCTAATGAGGCTGAGGGATGGAGATTGTGATTAACTTCACCTTAATTTAAAATTTAAAACTGATATTTGGTTCTATTGGAAAACTTTTAAGTACGTTTGGAACAACTTGGGGCTGTGACTCTACTTTTTCAACTGTAAATTGTATGAAATTTAAATACAGATCAGGTCTTTCTGGTGGGAATCTAGTGACCAACCTGAGAGGTGCTGTCAAGGCAAATTATACAGTGGGTTTCAAAGACTTAGTATGAAAAAAATAATGTAAAATAGTTCGGTAATAATCTTACCAGATCGGTAACCTGTTGAAATGATAACGGTTTCGAGCCATTGAGTTAAATAAAAGATGTTGTTAAAATTCATTGTCCCTGTTTCTTTTTTACTTTTCTAACGTGGCTATACTAGATAATTGGAAATGACATATGTGACTTGTGCTAGATTTCAACTGGACGGCACTGCGCTGGAGACTTTGGGGGCGAGCAGCAGCATCTCCCTGCTAGAGACTGTCATCTGCTCCCCACTGCCTCAGGGGCCTTCCTGGGGAACAGCAGTGCTACTCCCACCCTTATCTGCATTGCAGAGGGGGCATCTGGAGAATCCCTAGCACCTGACCTTATCAGCTGCTGGTGGAAGATTCTGGAGTGGAGAGGAGAGGGAGGGCTGTGGCCAAGAAACCTTTCTGGCACCTTCTGAAATGGAGAGGGGGATGTTGCTGGGATGCCAGCTGAACTGTGTGTGCTTGTGTGTGAGGTGAGGGGTTGGAGGCTCAGGGGTGCCCATTTCTCAGGGGTACCGTTGTCTCCACCTCTCCCTCCCAACTGCCGGCTTCTCACATTCGCCTCCAGCCCAGCCCAGGCCATCTTCCCATCCCTGTCCCCCTGATGAGATTGTCTGCAGGTGAAGTCCGGCCTCCCCTCCTCCGTGGTGCCGGCTCAGGACAGTCTGAGCTGGGAATCTTCTAACGAGAGCGGAGTCTCCTCCGAGCAAGGACAGTCGCAGCAGGAATCCTCTAGGAAGCTCACAGCGCAGGTGTCTTGTTTGGTGTAGGTGGGTGGGAGCTCTCAAGGGTGGAGGGGAACTAAGGACGCGGGGCAGATGGTACTGCAGAGAGAGACAGGCTCCCCAGGGCCACGTGATTCTCCACTTCTCATCCCAGCCGCCTGCTCCTTCCCTGGCCCCTTTACTCCTCCCCTTCTGACACGGAGCTCTCAGCTTCTCTCCTTTTTCCTGCCTCGGCTCTGCCCTGTTTTTGAAGCACACTCAGTGGCAGTCAGCAGCTCCACCTCCCGTCCCGCCTCCCATCTGGGGGCTCCTGAGACAGCAACCTCTATGCAGAGACAGCTTGCCACCGGGGCCGCACTAAACATGGAGCAAGGGGAAACTGCAGAAGGCTGGTGGAAATGACCTAGGCAGGCAGTTCTTCCCTCCGCTTTCTACTACAGCTTAGTGGGCCCTCCCTCATTCCGCCAAGCCTGGTCGCTGCTGGGGTCCTGGTCTCTTGCCTTTGACAGCAGCAGCTTCTTGCTTTGGGTGGTCATTTTCTAGCGCTCCCTTCTTGCTTTCCCCCAAGGGGACTAGGAGCTGCGCAAGGGAATGGTAAGGCGATCCTGTCCATAAATGTCAATGATGGGGGAGGAGCTGGGGGTCCTAGGCTGGGATTTCTGCCTGGGGATCCCCTGTGAGGCAGAGATCTGTCCTTCCCCAGCTCCAGAGATGGGGGTGTGGTGGGGAAGAGGGTTGATACTGAAGCTGGGGCTCGGGTTGCTGATGTCTCCAGGCACAGTGGAGCTCCTTTTTCACAAACCGCCGTTTATCAGGCAAGAAGGCCATTGGGATCTATGGTCAGTGAGCAGGCAAAAAGGGTAGGAAGGGGAAGATTTGCCAGACACCAGGGGCGGAAATAGACCAAAGTAAAGAAAGCTCCAGAGATCACGTTAGTTTTGGCTGCACTACCATGGCCTTTGGCAGCAGGTTTAATGATCTGAAAGACAGAGGCAGGTGCGGAGGCTCGTGCAGACGGTGCCAGCGTGCAGGCTGTCCTCCCCACCCCGCACTCCCATCCTCTGCTTACTCTTAGGGATCTGGGCTCTGGTTCCTAGTACCTGGGGCAGAAAAGATGGGGAGTCAGTCTGGTTGAGGGAAGAGCAGAGACTCAAAGAAGCCAGTAAGTAGTGGTCCCTCTGAAGTAAACTTGTAACTGTAGCTGGCGACTGTTAGTAGTTATTAAAGGCTGTAAGGGTGTGAAGAAGCCTCGTGGTTAGACGAGCAGACTAGAGCCTGTGTGCCTCGGTTATGTTTTCTCTGTGTGTGTGTGTGTGTGTGTGTGTGTGTGTGTGTGTGTGTGTGTGTGTGTGTGTGTGTGTGGTGTAGAGGTGGGCAATGGATGGGGAGGGCTGGGCTGATGACAGGGTCTATGATACCTTCAGCAACCTGGAGCTCTCAGGGAAGAGATGACAATACTGTCCCAGTACTCTACCAGGAGTCACCGTTACTTGCTGGCACAGTGCAGGCGGGAGGTGATGGAGATCTGTGTTGCTTGGGACTAAGTTCTAGTCCAAGTAGCCTTGGTTCTGTCTCGACCTGGCCCCCAGTGTGGAAAGATAGGTCAGAAGAGCTTGGCAGTGACCCGGTTACCTCCAGAGTTCTTATCCCCAGAGGGCCGGGGTGCCACAAACTCAAAGGTCACGTGGTGTTTGACCCGGCCCTTGCCCTTGCTCCAGAGGGCAATGAGGCCGAAGCAGAGAGTCACTGAGATAAGGAACGGGAGGAAGCCGACGGCCAGCACCATAGCCACACCTCTGCTATCCAGAAAGAAAAGCGCCGGGATCCCTGGCATGGTGACGTTGGGGTTGGAGAGAGTGCCATTTGGTGGTTCAACCTGGATTACCTCCAGCCAGGTCCTCAGAGAGTCGTTACCAGCCACGTTGCTGACCACACACACGTAGGCCCCTCTGTCCCGCAGCTGCACGGAACGAATCTCCAGGGTCCCGTCCTCTAAGACCCTTACCCTCCCAGCCCTTCCCAGCCAAGCCCCCTGAGGCCTCCTCCAGGCGACAGTGGGGGCCGGGTCTCCATCTCCGGAGCAGGAGAAAACGGCCTGCCCCCCCTCCTCTGCAATGACCCATCGGGGCCCAGACTTCCGGATCAGGGCGGGTTTGCAGCTGAAGTGTCCTGGAGGTAGGATGTCTGAGAACTCACGCAGGCTCTTCCCCTGGACGTGCTGAGGGCCGGCACAGGCAGGCGGGGACCTGCCAAAGTCCAGGCGGCGTCGCCGGCGCAGCAGCCAGAGGAGGCGACAGTCACAGGTCAGGGGGTTGCCAGACAGCCGCAGGGTGACCAGGTTGTCTGGAGAAGGGAAGGCTGTTTCTTCTAGTGTCTGAAGGGCATTATCCTCCACGTCCAGGAGGTGGAAGGCGGTCAAGCCGTGGAAGGCGTGAGCGGCGATGGAGGTGAGGCACGCCCCCGACAGTCGGAGCTCCTGGAGCCGCACCAGGGGGCTGAGCCTGCGGGCTGGGATGGCTGAGATGGGGTTCTGAGACAGATCCAGGACCCTGAGGAAGCTCAGATGGTTCAGCGCTTGAAAGGGTACTGAGCTCAGGTTGCAGCGGGTGATGGCCAAGTGGGTGAGGTTCAGCCCCATCAGACTCCCAGGCTCCAGAGCCTCCAGAGATGGCCAGTGGTGGATCTCCAGCTCCTTCAGCTGGCCCAGCCCCCGGAGCACCCCCACTGGCAGCCTCCCTATGTCCAGTTCCCGAAGCCTCAGGGCCACTAGCCGTGGGAGACGGGCGAGGGCTAGGCCAGGCACTGTACTGAGGTTGCAGCGTTCCAGGGTCAGGGTGCCCAGCCTGGCCAGCCCTGCAAAGGCCCCTGGGGCCACAAACACCAGGTGGTTGTCCCCGACCTCCAGCTGCTGGAGGCTGCCTAACTCCCCAAAAGCTCCATCCAGGAAGAGGACGATCTGGTTGAGGCGGAGGTCCAGCAGGGTGAGGGCAGACAGGCCTGAGAAGACCCCCGGCCCCACGATTCGGAGCCGATTGCCCTGCAGCCTCAGCGTGAGTAGGCTTTGTAGGCCCCGGAAGGCCCCGGGCTCAAGGGTGGAGAGCTGGTTGTAGCTGAGGTCCAGTTCCCGCAGTAGGCCCAGGCGGGAGAGCATCCCCTGCTGAAGCCCCCACAGGCGATTCCCACTCAGGTCCAGCAGCTCCGTGTCCAGCGGGAAGCCCCCGGGGACTGCCTCCAGTCGCCTGTGGGCACAGAGCACAGCCTGGGGCTGGGAGGCGCAGTCACACATGGCGGGGCAGCCGCCACAGCCCCCTGCTGGCAGAAGGAGCAGGAACAGGAGGGGGCGCCACGGGGGCCAGGCTTGCTTGGGAGCTGTGGACACATCCATCCTGTCTTCAGTCCTGGAATAGATGACGACACGGCCCTGTTTGGAAAGTGACTTCAGATGCTGGTAACCCTGGACTCAGAGGAGGGAGAGACTGGCCTGTCCATCTCAGCATTGCCAGCTAGTGGGCACAGGAGCAGACAGAATGCTGGTACACCACCCACCTATGGCCTCCTGGGGCTCCTCCTTGGGGAAGCTCAACTCTCCTCCCCATTCCAGCCCTGGGTAGCATCCCAAGTGCTTACTAGCTCTCAGAGCCCTAGCCAAGCCAGCTTACTATGGGGAAAGTTTTATGAGAATGGGGCAGGAAGTGGCAGGGAAGTGACTGAGTCTCCCTGTAATGGGTTTTCCCCTGTGTCTGTGGGATCCAGAAATACCTCAGGCCCTTTCTCCCCGACATCTCTTCTCCCCAAGCTCCGCTCTCTCTCTGCTCATCCTTGTTCCCCATATTACTCAGTGTGCAGTGTGAATATGGCATTGCCGTGTCTACCCACAGCTTTGCTTAAGGTTTGGGGCTTCATGGCCTGCACCCTGAGCTTGTCCTGATTGCAGAGAAGCTTTCACCTTCACTAAGTCATCCAAGGCTGGAAACATGCATGCCTGAGCTCGGTCCCCTTCATGCCCCCCAATCTCCACTTACTGCCTCTCTGCCCTCCTCCAGCTTGGCCCAGGGCCCAAGGCCCTGGACTAGCAAGATCCAATCTCCCCAGAATGCCTGTATGGATGGTGGACAAGCTGCACATTAGCCACAGCAGAGGATGCAGGGGGACTTGACTGGGAAGCTGGGAATCCCTCACCATAGCCCTGAAGCCACAGCCCCAAGGGCAACCCCTTCTCCCCTACAGATGAAGGAGGAGGTGTGTGAGGGACCCAAGAGGTGCCTAAGCTTTGAGTTTTGTTACTGGGTTCTCAGGCTTCTCTTAGATCCCTTGCTAATGGAGTTTTGATTCAAGCCCTGTGTTTGAGTCCCAGGGAGCTCCCTGGTCCCCTCTGGTCTCAGCTATGTTGTGAATCAAGGAGACAGAGAGAAGTAAGGAGAGGCAGTACCTGGCCAGATGCTGGGCGGTGGGGAGGAAGGGGCCCTTGGCTGGCACGGCAGGTGTCTGGGCACAGGCAGTCTGCAGAGCCTGTTGACTTAAAGCTGCTTTCTGGGTACCAGGAGCCAGGGCAGTATCAGGAAGATGGTGACCAGGATGAACACTGGTACTGAGGTGGTGGGGGGAGTCCTCTCCATAGCGAGGGTCCCTCTCTCACCCTGTTCACCGCCAGAGGGGCCTTAAGAGGGAAAATATTGTCACTGGCAGGGAATGGCCACAGAGACAGGCACACAGGCCAACCGATGATCCCTGATGATCCCGGGGAGGGTGTCTCCCCACCTGTGGATCCTGACCGCCTTGGGGCAGAACTCATCATTGTCAAGCTTTCTGGGCCCTACAGGCTCAGCTTTCTACAACCCGCCCTCCCCACTCTGTACTTGGGAGAGGCAGTTTAAAGGACACTGTGACTCCTTCCCCTTTTCTTCCCACTCCACACCCTCCTCTAGAAGGATTGTTCTGGCTGCTATCCTATAGCCACTTCAGAAAACTCTGAAAAAAAAAAAAAAAAACACCAAAAACCCAAACCCATTGCTGTCGGGTCAGTTCCAACTCATAGCGACCCTATAGGACAGAGTAGAAGGTTTCCAAGGAGCGGCTGGTGGATTTGAACTGCCAGCCTTTTGGGTAGCAGCCATAACTCCTAACCACTAGGCCACCAGGAATTCTCAGAGGACTCTAGTAGTTGGGAAATTGAAGAAAGAGGCCAAAAGAGCAGAGAGAGGGATAGAGAGTTGAGCCCATGGAAATCATCCTCAGGTTGGAGATGAGAAAGGATGGCAAGGGACACAGGCTGCGGGCCAGATTCCTCTTGCCCCTCTCCAGCTGAACAGGTGTTTGGAGCATGCTGAGAGTTCCCGGGGTGAGAAGACCCCCAGCTCCCTCACTCTCCCTGTGTCTGCTGAGAGTTCCCGGGGTGAGAAGACCCCCAGCTCCCTCACTCTCCCTGTGTCTGCTGAGAGTTCCCGGGGTGAGAAGACCCCCAGCTCCCTCACTCTCCCTGTGTCTGCTGAGAGTTCCCGGGGTGAGAAGTGCCCCAGCTCCATCATTCTCCCTGCTGAGAGTTCCCGGGGTGAGAAGACCCCCAGCTCCCTCATTCTCCCTGCTGAGAGTTCCCGGGGTGAGAAGACCCCCCCAGCTCCCTCATTCTCCCTGTGTCTGCTGAGAGTTCCCAGGGTGAGAAGTGCCCCAGCTCCTTCATTCTCCCTGCGGAGAGTTCCCGGGGTGAGAAGACCCCCAGCTCCCTCACTCTCCCTGTGTCTGCTGAGAGTTCCCGGGGTGAGAAGACCCCCAGCTCCCTCACTCTCCCTGTGTCTGCTGAGAGTTCCCGGGGTGAGAAGTGCCCCAGCTCCCTCATTTTCCCTGTGTCTGCTGAGAGTTCCCGGGGTGAGAAGACCCCCAGCTCCCTCATTCTCCCTGCTGAGAGTTCCCGGGGTGAGAAGACCCCCAGCTCCCTCACTCTCCCTGTGTCTGCTGAGAGTTCCCGGGGTGAGAAGACCCCCAGCTCCCTCACTCTCCCTGTGTCTGCTGAGAGTTCCCGGGGTGAGAAGACCCCCAGCTCCCTCACTCTCCCTGTGTCTGCTGAGAGTTCCCGGGGTGAGAAGTGCCCCAGCTCCATCATTCTCCCTGCTGAGAGTTCCCGGGGTGAGAAGACCCCCAGCTCCCTCATTCTCCCTGCTGAGAGTTCCCGGGGTGAGAAGACCCCCCAGCTCCCTCATTCTCCCTGTGTCTGCTGAGAGTTCCCAGGGTGAGAAGTGCCCCAGCTCCTTCATTCTCCCTGCGGAGAGTTCCCGGGGTGAGAAGACCCCCAGCTCCCTCACTCTCCCTGTGTCTGCTGAGAGTTCCCGGGGTGAGAAGACCCCCAGCTCCCTCACTCTCCCTGTGTCTGCTGAGAGTTCCCGGGGTGAGAAGTGCCCCAGCTCCCTCATTTTCCCTGTGTCTGCTGAGAGTTCCCGGGGTGAGAAGACCCCCAGCTCCCTCACTCTCCCTGTGTCTGCTGAGAGTTCCCGGGGTGAGAAGACCCCCAGCTCCCTCACTCTCCGTGTGTCTGCTGAGAGTTCCCGGGGTGAGAAGACCCCCATCTCCCTCATCTCCCTGTGTCTCCTCCTGGAAAGTGCTCCTGACAGCTAGCTCTTCATCACCTCCACTGCAGTTCCTGCTGGTCCTTCTCGCACTGCATCTGGCAGAAGGGCAGCGAAGCGTGTAACCAGCTTCCCTCCTTCCTGCTCCTGTGAGTTTTCTCTCAGTCTGTAAAGCCTGTGGGGCCAGAGGCTGGGTGGTCTGGTGCCACCCTCTTCATTTATAAGGTGGCTAATTTAATCACAAATATTCTTGGCAATCTCCACGGCTACAGGACTGATTTCTGGTCACTTTGCAGGAACAGATGGGGGTCAGGACCCCTTCCTTCCTTCCTTAGATGGGGATGGGTCTGGAGCATCACCCCCTCAAGGAATGGGGAGCTTTGCTCTTCTTGTCCCTAAGTGGCAGACCTAGGTCACATTTGAGCCTTTATCTTCTTCAGAAAAAGTTCTAGGGTCCTAGGTGGGGAGGGGGCTCCTGGGAGAAAGACTTCTGGAATATCCCAGTTATTATCTGCTGTTTGCGAATAACTGCTCCCAGAGTTAGAATGAGCTGAAGAGACGAGGCAGAAGTGAGGCAGGGGACATCTCCTTGGAGTCTTCCTGGGACATTTTAATTTCCCAGTCAAAGTCCTATTACGGGATCATGATTTGCGGTTGGCTTGTCGGGGCACTGGTGGTAGACACCAGAGGTCTGGCCTTGTCTCTGAGAATGTTATGAAAAAGAGCAGCTGCAGCATTGGGACAGGGGTTAGGGGCACTTACCGGAAAGGCTGGAGGGCGGCATCCAGCTGGGCACTGCATCTGTCTGGGGGCCGCCCGTCCCGTCCCCTCACCTCCCCCGTGCCTCACTCCCCACCGCCGGCCGCTGCTGCAGCAGCCACCATTGCTGCCAAGAGTGAGGTACAGAAAAGAGCCGGAAAGCATTTCCCCTATTTTTTTTTCTCTCTCTCTCTTTTTAAACCGGAGGAGAATGAGTCTGCAGCAACCCTGTTGGTGCAAAATAAATAAATAAAGCGAGCTGGGAGGGCTGCAGTGAGCGCCACTATCGGCGGCAAGCGTGGGGGGGTGCAGAGGGAACCACTGGTGCCAGGGCGACAGTCAGCAAGAGAGGCCTCGGGAAAGCTCTGAAGGGTCTCTCTGGCATCCTGACCCCCTCTGGGGTCTCGCGGGCCAGGGCCTTCCAGAGGGTTATGCACAGGCGGTTGGTCTCCCAGATGCGGGAGGGTTCCGTGCAACCTCTCGATCAATCTAATGTCCCCCGTGGGGTATCTTTGGTGGGGAAAGTGTCCAGTCCAGAACATTGCTGTGGAGCTTAGTCGGAGGATCCTGAGGTAGGGGTTCCTGGGGCTTTCTCTCAGCTCCGCAGCCTCAGCGGGGGCCTGCTCAGCCTGGGGAGAAGCTGGGTGGGGGGCGGAACCCTCCTGGGTTCTAATGTTGACAGATTGCTGAGACTGGAGAGCAGGCATATAGGTTAGCTTATTTAAGACCCTGTCGCCCCCATGGCCACCTCTCTCCTCGAAAATCATTTGGTAAAGAATGGCACACGCTGGGGCTATTGTTTCCTCAGCTAACACCCTCCCCTGAGAAGAAAAACAAAATAACTCCCCCTCCCCATCACCTGCTGTTTACGCCGCAGATAAGGGTTCACAGTTAGTTATAGTGCCAAGAGAAGTTCTGGGTTGAGAGAATGGGCTGGAGACACAGATCTCTGCCCTGGCTCCTTGGCTCCTTCCCCACTCTGGAGCCAGCGGTGCCCAGTCAGAGGGGTGGAGCTGAGTCTGATTTCCCCATAGTGAGAGCAGGCTGGAGGGCAGGGCCAGGGAAGTCCTCCAAGGGTCTGTCCTTGGCCTTCTGGGCAGCGTCCAGCCATCTCGCCTTCTCTCGGGGCTTCTTGTGGTTGGAGACAGCTGTGGCTGCAATAGAGCTCGAATCACTCCACGTTGAATATTGGTGGATGGAGCAGGACGGAATGCTCTTGGGTCCCTCAGACGTGGGAATCTTCCCCAAGGCCACTAAGCTTCTCTGAGCTGTGACCCCAAGCATGAGAGAGAGGGGTCATAGTAAGTGTGTCCACAGAACTGCATAATTGCAGGTTGAACCTGTACGTGTTTCACCTGTATGTGGATGCGCGTCCCTGATCAGATGTGTCCTAACCCACAAAGTCTATTTTTAAAGTGCACAGAGGAGGTGAGTTCTCTCTCCCTATGTCTGTGATGCTCTCAGTCTTCATTGTACCCTATTCCCACCCCCGTAAGGCAGTTCTTCCCAGCTCCTTACCCCATCCCCTCTTTATCCTCCACACATCTAGTTTTCTTCCCTTTTTTTTTTTTTTTTTTTTACACCCTGGGAAGAGGCAGGGTGCCCAACCACTTCTTGCTGAACTGGGAAGAAGGAGGAAGGCAGAACATCTAAAGATTCAGATTCGTGTTATATACAGGTCCCTCTGGGCTCCAGCCGCCAGTCTCTGAGCTTGATCCATCTCCCCCAGCAAGAAGCCCACAGGGAAAGGCAATGAGGTATTTCAAAGACCTGCTCTTAGCTTCTGAGCCCAGAGTAGAGTTGTGTTCATGCAGAGTGGCCTGGCTTCCCCTGTTGTCCTGAGGATCCCCTGGTCCTCCAGGGGGTCCTTATATCCCAGATCACCGCAGGCCTCCCAGAAACTGAGGGTGAAGTGGGAGATGAGATAGAACAGAGCCGAGTCTGGAGATGGTGTACCAATATCCCCACCCTCTGGCCATTGTCCCACTGCCAGGCAAGTCTGTGGGCAGAAAACCAGTCTCAGCACTGGCTCACTCCCAGAGAACATGTGGGGACCACCCTCCAGACGATACGGGACAGGAAAAGGCTGAGGTGGAAGGGGATCCCGGGAGGTGGGCCAGCAGGCTCCAGGGTGGGTCACTGGGACAGCCCCTCAGGTGGCTCGATTTCAGTGCTGAAGAGTTCCTTGTAGAGTGGGGGGAAAGCAGCTTGGACCACGATGGGGTGGAGGTGCTGGAAGGTTTGCAGCTTTTCCACATGCTGGCTACACAGACTCCGAAGTTTCCCCTTGGGTGGCAGCTGGAGATGGTTAACGGGGAAGGGAGGTCAGTGTTTCTGCCCGAGCCACCACCGCTCTCCCTGGGGCCAAGCGGTCCTCTCCTCCTTCTGGGCCAGGACAACTCTCCTTGCCTTCCCTGTGCACTTGGCACTTCCGGAACAATCAGATCCCACTGAGAGGGGCGTGCAAGGGCTTGGGAAACTGGGGGCAGGTGGGAGCGCGTGTGGGACGGGTGTGTGTCTTCTGGATGACACCCCCAAATCATGTTCTTCTACTCCTCATATGAACCCTGTTAAAGACTCTTTAACTCGTACTTAATGCTCTTATCAGAGTGACTTTCTGTGACTCTGGGTTGTGTGCTGTCACATGTCTCTGCCTTTGTTCAAGCTTCCCTCACCTGGAACACCTTTCCAGCTCTTCTTTGCCTGGCTGGTTCGCACACACTTTCCAGAGTTCCCTCCTCTGAGGATCCTCCCCTAACCACACCAGTCTCCACTCAGGCCCTTCCTCTGGGCTTCTCTCTGTGTCAGACTTACCACACTGTAGTAAACTGATCCAGTTGTGTGCCTGCCAACCCTAATTTACACTCCTTAGGTAAGGGGTGTGTAGTAAACTGATCCAGTTGTGTGCCTGCCAACCCTAATTTACACTCCTTAGGTAAGGGGTGTGTGTGTGTCTGTCTGTCTGTCTCTGTATCCCCTGTACCTATCATAGTGCTTAAACCCAAACCAAACCCGTCACCATCGAGTTGATTCCTACTCATAGCAACCCTACAGGACAGAGGAGAACTTCCCTACGGGGTTTCCAAGGAGTAGCTGGTGGATTCAAACTGCCGACCTTTTCCCTAACAGCTGTAGCTCTTAACCACTGCACCACCAGGACCCCATCATAGTGCTTAGTGCACAGCAAATGCTTGAAAACTGTTTGTTTGAACTAAACAGAATTTCCAAGCAGGTACCCAACATTGCAAGCGGTCAGCTACCACTGCCGGCACTGGCACTCAGCCAGAGGGGAAGGGAAAGAGGAGCAGAGACCCGTATGGAAGCAGACGAAGGAACACCTCACTGGAGAAAAGGCTGAGAAAGGTTTTGCAGTTTCCTACAAAACCAAGTGAAGCTGAAAAATACCTCTCCCCAGCATCTCCCACTGCAGCTTAGCTTCCTAGAAGAGGGATAGCCGGGGAGTGCAGGTGGGATGGGGGTCCTTTGACATCTCTTAAGTTCATCTTCTCTTCACCCCTACTGTTTTACTCTGGGTTTATCTGGGCTATTGTTACAGCTTCACTTATCCACTCAACAAACAGTTGTTGAGAAGCTACTCTGGGCTAGACACTGCAATGGGTTCTAGTGATATATCAGGAAATAAAATAAAATCTCAACTTTTATTTAGCTTATATTCCAGTGAGGAAGATAAAATAAACAAACTCATAGTATGTCAGACAATAAGTCCTATAAATAAAAATAAAGCAAGGTGAGAGGTAGGAGACTTCTTACGCTGGGCAGTCAGGGGAAGCCTGTCTGGATGGAGAAAGCCAGGTGGAAAACTGAGGGAAGAATATTCCAGGCAGCTGGAACAACAGGCAGAAAAGCGCAGAGATGGGACTGCTTGTTGTGTTCAAGCAAGAAGGCCAGTGTGGCTGGAATGGGTGATAGAAGGGGCAGTAGAAGGAGACCAGGTGAGAAAAGAAGTTGGTGGTCATGTCATGAGTCAGCCTTCTGGCCACAACACAGACTCTAGATCTGCTTCTAAGCTTGATAGTCAGCTAGAGGAGGATTGAGAACAAGAGTACCACATAGTGTGATGGTCTTTTCAAAAAGGTCATCGTGGGTGCTGCAGGACAGAGAAGGGTGGAGCAGGGGTCCAATCAGGAGGCCTCCCTAATAGTCCGAGGGGGACTGATAGCCGCTCGACTAGCGTGGTCACAGATTTGGAAAGGTGGAGCCAGCCAGATTTGCTGTCAACTGGTCCCCCAGTTTCCAGTGTCTCCTCCTTCTATTCGAGCCTACCAGACTTGAAATTCTTCAGGACGAGCCTGTTGTTTAAGTGATCTTTGTATCCTTAGCACCTAGCACTGTGCCTGGCACATAACAAGTACCCAACAGAGATTGCCTGAATGATTATATAAATGGTTCTTACGTACTGGTTCCAAATTAAGTTGCCTAAAATAATAGCTCTGATTAGATCATTCCTCTAGCCTTTGGTGCACCCTACTGCCTAGAAATAAAGGCTTAACTCTTCAATGTGGCATTGAAAGTCCTCTGTGATTTGCCACTGACCTAATTTTCAGGCTTATCTTCTGCTATGCCTCTGCCCCCATCAGTCTATCCCAGCTCTGGATCCTAAACTTCCATCACGATGTACCATGAGCTATTCTCTATCTGTGCATGATTTTACCTTTTTCCTTTCACCCATATTGTTCCCTAAACCTGGAATACCTGCCCCACCCCCACGAATGCCTGGTAAAACCTTTCATAAATCACCCCCCCAAAAAAAACCCATTGCCATGGAGTTGATTCCAACTCACAGCGACTCTATAGGACAGGGTAGAACTGTCCCACAGGGTTTCCAAGGCTGTCATCTTTATGGAAGCAGACTACCACATCTTTCTCCCATGGAGCAGCTGGTAGGTGTGAACCACGGACTTCTGGTTTAGCAGCCGAGCACTTAACCACTGTACCACCAGGGCACCACATCTTTCATGACCTAGTTTAAATACTAACTTCTCTAGATTGCATTTATGACCCACTCCTTTTACTCTCAAATTATTTATATCCCTGTTCTATGCTCTCATAGTACTTCCGCAATATCCCTTATTACAGTAATAGATCGGGGGCAGAAGGATACAGTGGAAAGAGCACTGGGATTAAACCTTGCATTTATCACTTAGGAATTGTCAGTCTCCTTACCGGCTACCAGGAGATTCTAGCACCTGTCCTTGGCTGGCTTGGCCATGAGGATGAGAGAGCACTCTGTTAATGGCATCAATGTTACATCACAAGCACATTCTGTCCTATATTCGTTTTCGGTACGAGTCTTCCTACCAGATTATGAACTCTTAGCGGGGACGAGGACCACGTCTCTGTATCTTTCCACAGCGCCCTGTATGAGCAGGTGCTGGGTAAGTGCTGGTATATTAAACGGAATTGCTCCCTGGAGGTCCCTCCCAATTCCAGGCTCTCTACTGTTCCATCTTTACTCTCACAGAAGGGGCTGTTCATTCCCTTTATTCCCGCTGCTGTCACAAGCTCTCTAACCCAGTACGACACTGACGCATTCCCTCCTCTGTACTCTGAGACCCTGGCCCTACGAACCTTAATGTCACGGAGCTGGCACTGGGCCTAGCCTCTTCCACCCCAGAGTCTGCTTTTACCTCTGCCAAGATGCCTTGGCGACGAGTCTTGCAGAGGTGATGATGAAAGGCTAGCTCGAGATTGTACTGCAGCTGTTCCACTTTCCTCTTCTCCTGGAGCCCAGGCCGGTCTGAAGGAGGCCGTGGGACCATCGCGGGGACAAGAAAGAACATGGATGTTAACTTCCACCAAAAGGTGTATCTTTGGGGGCATCTGTGCTGCATAGGGGCCTTCTCAACAGCGGGCGTGTGTGCATTTCTTGCGTTTGATGATGGTTTAAGCTCTGGGACCTTGGGCTGGGCTAGCAGTTTACAAGGAAAACGAGGGAGAGAGGCAAGGGATGGGAAGGACTTCCAACCTCTCAACTCCAAGCTACCTTCTCCCTGGTACCCAGATTGCACACAGCCCTTTCAATGTTAGGCGCTAGGATTCTGCCATAAATAATAATAATAAAGGTTTGGAAGAGAGCACCCTTTCCCCCAAGCATGACCCCAGTCAGAAGGTGGCCTCAGTGACGCACACCGCTTCCATGGCAGGCCAGCACCGGGACTCTGCAGCTGTCTGTGGCTAGCTTCAACACACAAGCCACCTTTTGCCCTGGCTCCATAAAACAGCCGGAAATCATCTTCTTTTCCAGTATCCCAACTTTCTGCTGTTAAAGAGCTGTTAAGCTTTTATTTCCAGTTTACGGGGCACATTTAAGACTCTGCCCCCTGGCAGAGCTGGAAGATTGATAATCTTGGCCTTCAAACTTAGGTTAGCAGCTCCATTCCCCAAGTTCTCTTTGAATACTTAGCATTCAGCTGGCTCAGCCCAGCCCACCCCATTCCAGTGGAGGGGATATCCAGAGGGCTGGCATTATAGGGAAACAGGCATTTTTGTCCCGCTGCTGTCGAGTCTGTTTCGATGCACGGCAACCCCACGTGTGTCAGAGTAGAACTGTGCTCCATAGGGTTTTCAATGGCTGCTTTTTCGGAAGTAGATCACCAGGCCTTTCTTCTGAGGTGCCTCTAGGCGGACTCGAACCTCCAATCTTTCGGTTAGCAGCTGCGTGTTTTAACTCTTTGCTAGGGACAAACAGTCACCCAGGGGCTCCATTACAGGCACAGAATCTTAAAATTTGTTCACCTTGGCGGCCCATTACAATTGCCTGGGGAGCTTTTAAGATCCGGATGCTCAGGCTGTGCCCCAGATCAATTACATCAGAATCTCCGTGAGTGGTCCAGGCATCGTTATTTCTGAAGGCTCCCCAGGTGCTTCCAACGCGCGGCTACCATGGGAATCACTGGCCAGTTTCTCTCAGGGGGCTGGCTCATCTCCTCCCAACCTTACTCTCCCCACTTCCATAACCCTGCCTTGAGCTACTCTTTGCATCTCAGACGCGTCCCCAAATCTTCATTTTTACCCCTCTTACCAGACCTCAATATTGGGTGGTTCCCATGTTGCTATTTCAAGCAGTTCCCCAGATTTAACCACTTCCTAAGGGCCAGGTTTTCCAATACGTATGGTGCCCCACCACCTGGATGGCCTTGACCCAAGCCCAGGGACACTCACTGGCATTGATGAGAACAAGGGCTGTGTAGAGGGCAATCTCGTCCTCAGAAAAGCACAAGGCACTCAGGGAGTGGGAGAAGTCAAAGATGGCGCTGATGAGCTCACTGCAGCCTGCGGGGGCAGAAGTGAGAAGCGTCAAGGAGGTGGGTGAGACCCCAGTGCCCAGGGTCACCCACCCTCTAGATGTGTGGAGCAGAGCGCCTGGGACACGAAGCTTTGGATGGGGTGTGCATCAGACTCCTGTCCCTCATCCCCCCTGCCCCTCACCCAAGGCTCGGAACAGCTCCATGCCACCGTATTTGCCTTCAAAAAAGACCGTGTGGTTGTTGGCGTTGTAGGCGCGGCACATCCGGACCAGCACCACTTCCATGGCACCTGGGAGCAGGGACAAGAGGCAGGCGCCGCATCAGCAAGGCCCCGGGAAACTTCTCTGCCCCTCGACGTCCCGGCTTCCACCTCCCAGGCTCGGCCCAGACCCCCTCCATGCTCTGTCCCTCGCCCCTGGGCCTGCCCGCCCCCGGGCACCTGTTTTCAGCAGCACGATCTGGTCGTTCTGGCAGAGCTCCATGAAGCCCGTGAGCCTCTTAGCGAACTCCACCACGTACTGGATGGCCTCGGTGAGGCGGTGGGCGCAGCGCTCCCACATCTCCCACATGGACTGCAGGGAGGAGGGGGGCCCTCTGTAGCCCTCTGCAGCCCAGTGCCCCCCAAGCCCTTGGGAGCTCCAGCTAATGCATTGCAGGGGGTAGGTTCTGAACTCCTACATTGTTCACGTCCGCATTTTGAGCCTATTCTTGGCACAAATGAACACTTAGAGATCAATTCCTGCCAGTTGGCCACGTTTACTAGGCACCCACCGGCTGGGGCACCCAGTTAGCTGTCGTGGGGGAATAAAAAAGCCCAGGAGATACAGCTTTGCCCTCAAAGAGTTTGCATTCTTGAGGCAAAACGAACAGACCCAAAGGTCCTTACAACCTATGGAGGCAAATGTCAGGCGTCAATTCCTTTTAAAGCAGGTGGTATGGTCAGTGTGACAGGGGACAGCCCATCATCTGGAACCACTTCTTTGTGACCTGGACTAAGTCTGTGACCACACCCCCCACCCAGATTAGTTTCCCAGGCTGTTAAAAATAGCTATAAAGACCAGCCTCATGGGTTGGTTGTTGTGAGGATCCGGGATAATCTATGTAAAGCGTTCAGCACAGTGCCTGGCAGAGAAGGCGTGTTTAACAAATGGTAGCCAGGATCATGATTGTTATTACTGATAGAGAAGGAGGAAAGCTGCGTAAAATTTTAACGGGCAGGGGCTAAGGAAAAATCCATCCGTCTGCCAGGGTTTAGACATGCAACACACACACCCATAAAACCATACTTAAGAATGAGTCGGGGTACACTGCTGGTGGACCTGTCTCTATCCGTGACCCCCGGCCCTCCCAGCCCACTTCTGCTTGCATGTGGCCACTTCTGGGCTCTCCTACTCGGGCTGGGATGTCCTCCCTCACCGGCACGGTCCCGTGGCCTCACCTTCCTCTGGTAGCTGGTCACCTCCTCCCGCGAGAAGATGTTGGGGCGCTGCCGTAGCAGGTCCTCCAGCCGCAGCTGACACGTCTCTCGGTAGGACTTACAGACATTCTGCACCAGGTGCTCTGAGCCCAGAGGAGGACGGTGCCCTCTTGGTCTCAGCCGGCCCCCGCCCTACCCCACAGGGGACCCCTCAGCCCGGGCCACTCCTGCTCCGCCTCCTCCCTCGGCTCTCGTTCATGACCCCTCAACTCCCTCGGGCTGGTCTGTGGGGTGCTGGCCGAAGCCCCTCTCTTGGGGCCTCCCTCACCTTCACCCTGCCCCCCTCCAGCTCTCCAGCTGCTCACCAATCTCAGTCATGGAGGCGTACGGCGTCTCTGGGGTGCTGCGGAAACCGGGGCTACTGTAGTCCGGACCCCGTCCTGGTTCCCCCAGCCCAGAGTGTCTGGGTTCCTCCAAATGCAGTCCACATCTGTCAAGGGTCAGCTGGCTGCCCGTGCTATAGATGCTCTCTCTGCCCTCAGCCTTGCCCCGCTCGGGGCTGTAGTCAAGGTGAAAGGCGGCCCCATTGAGCCCTGCCTTGGCCAAGTGACTGGAATATGAGGGCCCAGAGCCGGGGGCTCGCAGGAGGCCAGGGGGACAGGCAGAGGCCTCGGGCAGGTCAGGGGAGGAACCCAGGGGCAGCTGGCCGTCTGGGAGCCCCAAGGTGTAGGGGAGGGTGTCTGCCCCTTGGGCCCCCGCAGAAGGGGTCTTGGCCACGTGTTCCCGTTGCTGCTGCTGCCGCCTTTGCAGTTGCTTCTGCACTTCCGCGTGCAGGCTGTCCCTCTGCTTCTTGGACATGCGGCCGAACTTGACGGCTGAAACAGGTTCAGGGCTCAGGTTTTCGAGGCCGGAGAGCATGGGACAGGCCAGAGTCAGCAGGCATGTCGATCATTACATCAGGATTACTTGGCTGTGCATGGAATAGCCCCAAGAAGAGCTTCTCCAGCCCAGAAGCTGCCTTCAGGGAGTTCATGTCATGACCCTGCCACCTCTCTGTCCTGTTTGCTTCGAGGGTCTGTTCAGATCCCCCTGGCAATTCCATCTCCTGAGCAAACCCTTCTAGCTCTAAACCAGCTTCTAAGTGGCTGAATTCAAGGAATGATTGGGCTGGGGGTGGCCAAGCCCAGGGCCTCAAGTGGTATTGGGGTCACCTGGCTTGTTTAGGAGGGTCGGAGGAAGAGGAGAGCTGAGCACACAGGTCTCCCTGTGGTCAGGCCTGCAGGCTCCCTGGTGACCTAGATACTCACCACAGCCCAACCCAGGCTCCGCGGCTTGTGTCTGAACATCCTCTTCTGCTCTCTCTTTCCTGCCTTCTGACTACCCCCCAACCCCTCCCAGGTGTGGGGGCACAGCCCCTCTCCCCGCCTGCCCCTTTGCACCCCTGCGTGTTTCCTTTTGCTTTGTTATTTTGGGCACTGAAAAGTGCTGACGGGCTCCTTCTGGCTCCTCATCACCTCAGGCCTCCCCCGGCCTCGCCCTGGGCTCCTTCTGTGGTGGGCTGGAGGGGGAAGGGGGCTGTCGAGGTGGTGGTGGGTGAGGAATGTGGATGAAGGCACCAGGAACACCAGCCCTTCCCCCGCACCCGCATCTTCTGGGTGTTCTCTGGCCGACTCTGGCTCCACTGCTAGCCAGAATCTTGTGTTCTAGAAAGGGAATGAGGGTCTTGGAAGGGAGACGGAGCTAGAGCAATGGGGTAGGAGGGACAGATTTGGAAACTGGATGGGACCTGGGCCAGATGGGAGGCGGAGTGAGGAGAACCCATTCCAAGAAAGAAGAGGCTGAGGATGTCTGGGGCCTTGGTAAAAGGAGAGCGGTTCTGTTGTTAATTGCCGTTGAGTCGATCCCAACTCATGGCGACCCCATGTGTGCAAAGGAGAACGGCTCCATAGGGTTTTCAAGGCTGTGACCTTTTGGAAGCAGATTGCCAGGCTTGTCTTCCAAGGCATTTCTGGGTGGGTTTGAACTGCCAAGCTTTCAGCTAGTAGTGGAGTGTTTAACCATTTGCACCACCCAGGGACCCCTGTGTTGTTCTAACAGAGCGTAATGGTGGGGACTCCAAACAACTCTTGGAATGATCTGCCTGTGCCTGGAGTGGACCGTGGAAGAGGAGAGGCAAGAAGGGCCAGCAGACCTCAGGGGCGCATTTCTGCTGGCTAAGCCCTGTCTAGCACAACAGGCAAGCTTGCTTCTCTGGGGACCCCAGGGAAAACCCTGGCAGCTGCCCACTGGGCCTCACCATCTCGGGACATGCCCAGTGCCAGGCATTTCTGCAGGCGGCAGTGCTGGCATCGGTTCCGGCTAGTGCGGTCGATGGGGCAGTTCTGCTGACGGGTGCAGGAATAGGTCACGTTGCACTGTTGACTTCGGCGGAAGAAACCCTGAGCAAGGCAGATGGAGACGAGGCTTCCCATCCTGGCCAGGCCCGCTCAGTGCCCAGGGCCTCCGTCCCCAGGATCTTGCTACCTGTCAGCTTTCCCTCCTCCATTTCAATCTGTCCTTCTGCAATTCCCCCCTCCCTGCCCCCCGCAGTGTAAGACAAAGCCCTCCTGAGCACTGGGCCCTCCAGGTAAGGCACCACCCAGGCAGCTGCCTGGGTGCCTCAGGAGACCACCCCTGGAGGCAGAATGAAGGCCACTGAGTCCCTTCTCCTGCGTCCCATTTCTGCAGAGACGACTGTGCATATGTCTGTGCTCATGCACACCTACACAAAGGTGCGTGCCCGCCTGCAACTCACCTTACACCCCTCACAGGTGATAACCCCGTAGTGGATCCCAGATGACTTGTCCCCGCAGATTTTGCAAGGGATCACTTCAATTTGTGCTGGAAGAGAGAAAGAGAAGGAGGTCAGCTGGGCCCCTCTCTGCATCCTCCCACCACGGACCTGGGCTGCAAGATGCAGGCACGTGGTTCTTCCGCCACTTCTCCAACCAGCCCAGCTGGCCATTTCCCCCTTGCAAGAAGGAAGGGGAAGTGAAGTACCAAATGCTCCTCAGCAAAGGGTCTGTGGAGGCTAGTTTTTCTTGGGGTGGAGGGGTGTGGTGGAGGGTGTTAAGGGGGGTAGCCAGGAGTATCAGTTCTGTGGGGGCAAAGAAAGCAGCTGCAGAAAGGCCACCTGCTCAGCCCTTCAAGTTGAAAAGCCCCAGTTGCCTCCCTCCACCTTGGGACATAGGAGTCCCCGCTGCCTCCCAACACCTGCTTCCCGCCCAAGGGGCTTCCTTTGTGCCCCCCCTCAGGGCCTGGCTCCCATAGGCAGACGGTGGGGCTTGGCAGGAAGATGTGGTACACCAGGCAGGGGCCACTGGGGCCAGGCAGGGATGTCAGCCGTCCTCCGCCAGGCAGTGAAGTGGGGAAGGGGCTGCACATAGACCAGGGGGCCGGGGGAGGGTTTGCCAAGTGGGGCCCTGTGAGGGTAGGAAGAGACAGAGATGGAGCCAGGAGAGTTGGCTCAGCAACCCAGCTCCTGCTGGATGCCTGAGTGCCCAGGGGGAGAATCAGCAGCGCCCCTAGGCCCTTGGCCGAGGGGTAGAGAGAGGGCAGCTCAGCGGGCACGTGCCTTGTGCGTAAGTGTGTGCCCTGTGCTTAGGTGCATACGAGGGCATCTGTGTTCCACTGTGTGTGCACAGATGATGAATATGAAAACTAGCTGGGACTAGAGGCTACCCCACTCCACTTTTCCTTTGTTACAGATGAAGAGACAGTCTGGATGAGGTGAGGTGGTTGGCCCGCGTTCACATGGCTGGTTTGCTCCCGCGCTGGGACTCCGTTCTGGTTCTCCTGAGCTTTCCATTAGACTGATCCGGTACTTGACTTTTGGGGCACACCACACCTCGCACTGGTGTTGCAAATTCTAGTCCTGGTTGCCCAAATCCACGCTGCATTATCAGAACCAGTGTTTTTCCCAACGTATTTGTGGACATATTTGAAGGTGTGCTTGTTTTTCGTGCGTGCGTGTGTGTGTGTGTGTGTGTGTGTGTGTGTGTGTGTGTGTGTGTGTGCATATGAAAGGGATGGGTGTTTTGTGAGCCAGAGGGGTTGTGCGTTTGAGCCGGTGTGTACACACGCACATTTGAGGGTATGTCAGTGTTTGCCTATTGGGCATGAGGACCCCAGGTTCTCTCTCCCACCGAGCCTGTTGCGTCTTTTGTCTGCTACCTCTCCCTTCACCGTGGATTGCTGCTAGCCCCAGTTCATCTCCCTCACTTTGTCCTGCCCCTGCCTGTGCCCACTACTCTCTGCTGAGTTTTGGGGACCACAGGAAGCCTTCCCCCAGCCTGTCTTTGAAGTGGAGCTGGGCAAAGCTTGGAGTCCCTGGCCATGGCAGCTGCTTGCAGCACCTCCCGGGACACATGCTATCATGACCTGCCACCTCCCCTCTGAGGTGTGGGGACACCTGGGGCAGAAGCAGGCCAGAAAAGTGGCCTAGGGCCCCACCCATTCTCGTCTCTGACGCGTCTCCTACCCCGAGGGTCAGAGGGCAAGTCCTTATTCCTCTGAGTGCACCCCCAGCCACAGGCTTGGACCCCGGTCACATGTAGGCCCGCCGACGTGGGGTGGGGAGGGCATCCATTGCTTGCCCACTACTCTCCCAGATATTGTTTCCATCGTCCTTAAAGCATCCCCTCAGGCCAGCCTGGAGCTGAGTCAGAGTAAGACCTGCCTCCTCATGGGGGACAGGGCTCACTGGTGTCTGAAATTCCACCATTAAAACTCAATTCCTCTCCATCCCCAGCCCTATTTGCCCACCCAGCACTCCACAGTTAGTCACGGTCACCCAAGACCAGGGGACAGGTGAGCTTTCCGTAAATTAAGGGCAGATTTCAGTGCATGCAAGCGAAGGGGGAACAGAGGGAACTGGGCGCCTGAAGAGGGGCGGAAAATGACAGCCCCCACCCTGCAAGTCACTTACATCCTCTAGGCCTCATTCACTCATCAGTAAAACTCGGATAACGTCCGAAACGATTAAATAGTGTCTGCAGAAAGCATTGTGTAAGCGGAAGGTGCTAGTTATCACGGAGGGACAGTGAAGGCAGACGCCAGGTGGGCAGAAAGGACTGAAAAACCACTGCGCCTCGCAGATCCCGCTGTCTCCTGGAACACCACGGTTGTTCTTGCCTCAGCGGCCCTAAGCCCACAGACGGGGGAAACCAGCGTGGTCACCCGAAAAAGTAAGCGGGAGGGAGATTAGGCCAAGCCGCAGCGGGAACCTGGGCTGCAGCCCAGCGGCAACCACAGGCCTCCCTGCCCCTTCCCTTCTCCAGAGGCCACATCCGTGTGCGTGTGTGCGCTGGCCACATGGGTGACCCCAGACACATCTCCCTGCCCTCGCCTGACCCGCTGCTCGTCGTGGCCCTCGGAGCTTCACAGAAGTGTCACCAGGAGCCTGCCCTTCTCATTAGGAAGATGTGACCAGCCAAGAGCCCCCTTCACAAATACCCATGTTTAGGGGATGCCAGAGCCTTGGAGCCCAGCCACACTCCCATCGTCCCCACCCCTGGTCCAGGATGGAGGTACATGGTAGACAGGCACTGAGAGTCAGTCAGAAACTCTGAGCAGGCGTCAGGCCCTGTAGCCTCCCGGAGCCAGAGAGACCGAGAGTTTCGGGACTGGGA
Source organism: Dugong dugon (assembly GCA_030035585.1). Classification (NCBI taxonomy): domain Eukaryota; kingdom Metazoa; phylum Chordata; class Mammalia; order Sirenia; family Dugongidae; genus Dugong; species Dugong dugon. The sequence goes on along the minus strand of CM057462.1, from coordinate 195,469,000 downwards.
GAAAACAAACCCAGGCCCAGAGGTGGAGATGCGGCCGCAGAAACAGACAGACCCCCTCGCATCCTGGTCTGAGGCGCAGCCCTGCCTCCCCCAGCACCATCGGGCCCTTGTTAGCCTCCTCCTCCCCCTTCCCTGCCACCTGTACCCCCTTCGGTGCCATCTACCCACAGCCTCAAAGAGAAAGTACCGGTGCGCGTGCAACTGGTGGGGGAGGGGAGGGAGAGAGCAGGAAGGGGACTGACTGGCAGGGGTGGTGGTGGGGTAGGCAGGAGCCGAAAAACACCTCCAATAACTCACCTTCAGAACCTAGCCCCGCCAGCCACCTCTCTGCAGCGGATGGTGGGAACCCAGCTTGGGGAGGGGGAGCTGAGTAATCCTGTGATTACTCAAACCGTTGCCTGGGAGCCTGGCCTGCCAGGAACTTACGGTCTAAGGCCCTGTGGGTGCCAGGAACCAGAGCCAGCCAAAGGTCGGGAACCCCACAACTGACTCTCACAGTAGCCCCAACTTTCCCCACAAGCTCGCTGCTTCCTTGGGACATTCTTCTGGCTCACCTGAAGGCCTCTCCTGAGGCGCTTAGAGCACCTTCCCCATCGAAGGACAATCCTCCAACCGCACAGCCTCCAGAAGGAGACAGTGCCTGCAGGCACAATGCTAGCTCCTAAAATCATCCAGTGACTAGTTCCCTCTCAAACCAGATTGCCTGGCAGTCCTACTAAAATCCAAATCCCGATTCAGGAGGTCTGAGGTGGGCCTTGAGCTTCCGGGTTTTAACAAGCTCCCCGCGGATGTCAACACTGCTGGTCCTCAGTCTACACTCTGAGCAGCCAGAATTTGGTTCATCTTTCTGCTCTTGTGCCAGGCTGCCCCTCCCTGGACAAGGTCCCTGGGCCGTGCAAACCATTTGCAGTCCACTACCGACCTAAGGGAAACCCAACAGCAATGGGTTTACTAATGTAAGGGTTGGGGGTTCAAACTCACCCAGCAGTGCCATGGAAGAAAGGCCTGATGATGATCTGCTTCCCAAGAGATTACAACCAAGACAACCCAATGGAGCACTTCTACTCTGTGACACACGGGGTCACCATGAGGTAGAATTAACTGGAGAAGGGTCTTTTTTGGCTCCTCCTGGGGATGGGGGTGGGTTTGGTGCTCTCTCCTCTGAACCCGTCCTTGTATCTTCCCCTCCATCCAGCCTGATGTGTAAAGCTTCACTCTGGTACAGACCTAGGAAAAGAGAATGCCTCTCTTCCGAATTGCTTTACTTTCCCCAGAGATCGAAGGACCCCCAGGGAGCCTCCTGTCAGAACCCCCTATGCGGAGAAATACGGTAGGTAGCGACAAAGTCGTCCCTTCTCCTCTACATCCAGTCTCCTCTAATCTCACAGGTCACAGCTGCAAGATTCATTGATAGTGCTTTCTGAATGCATCCAGAAGCCTGGCCCCGGGCCACCTTAGGAAGCCATCCTTTGGGTGCTGTCCAGGTGCCCTATACCACAGAGAGGAAGTGGTAGAGCAGAGAAGAGGCTGCTACCCAGAGGGATGGCTCCCCTCAAACCCCAGAGCCACCCCAGCCCTGGTGAGGAATGGATCAGTCAGAGGAACCCTGAGATCCTCGTCTCCTCCTGATACCTTCTCAGTCCAGAGCTGGACCCTCCCCCTTTCCTCTCTCTTCCTTTCTCCAGGGGACACTGATTCAGGAGGAACGATAATAAGGACAGACACAGGCATTGACGACTTCGTACCCAGTGCCAGGCGCCTTCCATACATTTCATTTAACGATGCCAGCAACCCCATGGAGGAGGTGCTACTGGTATTGCCCCCATTTTACAGATGAGGCACCTGAGGTCCAGACAGACTAAGTGGCTTGACTAAGGTTACACGGCCCGAGTGGCGGATCTGGCATTTGAACCCAGATCTCTGAAACTCCGGAGCCCGAACCCTCAACCACTAAGCTCTGCACCCTATAAGGACAGACGCCCCAATGCATCAAGGAGAATTGGGTGAGGAGAAGGTTACAGTCCACAGGGAGATTGTGAGAAGTGAGGGGGTGGGCTAGTCATGGATTCTGGGAGGAAGCACACGGCATTAAAGCCAGATGCGTGTCCAGTAGAAAGTCCCAGAGAGCTGCTATTCCTGTGGCCCCAGCTCTTCCCTGTGGCCTCAGCCTCCTCCTGCCTTTACCCACTTCTGGGGCGTGCTTCCAAGGCCACGGGAACCGTTTGTCTGTCCCCATAGAGCTTCTGACTCCTCTGGGAGGCCACGGCTCCTTTGGGGGGGACTGGGCTTCATCATCTCAGAAGGCCCCTCTTTGCAGAAACAGTGAACAAGAGCCAGGAGGAGGAATGCATCCTCTTTCTTAGCTGAGGCCCTTCCTCTCCCCACTGAGACCACAGCTCCAGCCAGGGTTCCCTGTGCACACCAGCCCTTCGTCAGCTCCCTCCTTTCTCAGCTCTCCGTTCCCACAGCTTCTGCAAAGCTGGAAACCAAGGTGGTGGGTGCCGCCACAGCGGGGGAGAGGGGGCTGGGTGAGAGCCGGGAGAGAAGCTGTTCTGCCTGGTGAACACTCACCCCAGCCCAGCCCAGGGCCCTTCCCCCGGCCCAGGCCCAGACTTTTCTGCTGATCCACCCAGATCCCGGGGCTGAGAAAGTCGTGAAGCTAGAACTCAGGTGGGCGACGGAGAGTCTGGGGTTTTGAAAAGCCACCAAAGACAGCCAGCCACCCGAAACCCCCTCCTGGTGCCCCCGCCACCCCCGCAGTCTGGGACAGGAGAAAGGAGGGGAAACAGAATCAAGTGAAAACAACCGGTGAATGGGGGAGGGGATGAATCACAGGAGGAAGCTCTGAGAAGTGGGAGCCCAGGGCCACCAGCGCCTTCCCTGCCTTCAGGGCCCATCTCTTCCTTCCCAAGCTCTCTGCTGAGCCAGGAGGCCCGTGGGCCCGGGAAGATCCTGGCTCTGGCCCCCAGGCCCAGCCCTGTTACTGGCCCTCGCCATAAACAGACATCTCCAGCTGCCTGAGCCCCAGAGCTCCAGGGACAGCAGCAGGGCGAGTGGAGGTTAGACCTCAGAAAGGACTAGCCATTGAAGACAGGAACAAGACCCCAGAACTGCCTTCCTTGGAGAGCCCCCAGCATGGGAAAGCCCCCATCCCCTGTTCGTCTGAGTCAGGGGAGCAGAGGCAGGGGAGGGGCAGGGTAAAACCAGCACACATCTTCTCATTGGGAGGGCCAGGCTGGGACTCTCCAACCCTCAGGCCTTGGGCTTGGAGTGGCTGGGATTTCTGTTAGGAATGGGGAGAAAGGAAAAGGGGAAGGCACAGAGGTGTGCAGGGCAGCAGGGAGCCCTTTATGAAGCCCTCAGGTGGCCTGGGCTCTCAGGGCGACATCTGTGGCTCCCTGGGGACTTGGACGTCTCTTTCTGGCCCCCTGCTCCTCATCATAAGGACCAGAGGTGAGAAGGCTCTGGCAGGGCACAGCAGAGACAGGCATGTGACCCCTGGCCCCATCCTGGACTGATGCCCATCCCTGTGGGCTCCACGCTGGCCGTGCCCCTCAGGGTGACATGAATGGGCCACCCTCTCTCTGGCTGGCTGGGTGCTCTGTTACTAAAAGACAAGACACGTCCTCTGTCCTTGCTAGTGGTAGGTGACCATGTCAGGACACAGGCTTCCCCTTACTGCTCCCCTAAAATCAACAACAAACCCAAACCCACTGCCGTCGAGTCGATTCCGACTCATGGGGACCCCATGTGGTACAGAGTAGAATTGCTCCATAGGGTTTTCTCAGCTGTAATCTAAACGGAAGCAGATCTCCAGGCCTTTCTTCTGTGAGGGGTTTGAACCGCTAGCCTTTAGGTTAGGCCGTTTGTGCTATCAGACCTGTCAATAACTCTGTGTCCCCCCTTCCTGCCAGCCTCCTTTTCTCTCTGTCTCTCTCTACATCACTGAGCCTTTCCTCCTCCTGCGTCCCAGCTCTGTCTCTGGGGCTCCTGCCTCAGTGTTCTCGGCCCCCCTGGTATTTCCTCCTTTATGTCTGTGTCTGGACATCACGCTCTCCCCGTGTGCGTCATGGACCTTTCTGTCCTTTGAGTTTGGCCTCTGCATCTCTCTTTAGGTCTTGGTCTGTTTGTGCTCCGTGGGTGTCTGGCCCGTGGTCTGTGGGTGTGTCTCAGTCCCAGGCCCCAAGCCCTCTAACTCTCCAGCTGTGGTCAGAGGGAGTAGTGGTGGCCGGCACTCACTGGTGAGCGAGACAGATAACTTGGGGCCGTGAGACACCAGACGCCCCGTGAGCAGGGCCAGAGGCACGGAGCCCCAGATTGCAGGAGACACCCTCTTCTACCTGCCAAGGGGCTGGAGCTGTGGGGGTAGAAGCCAGAGCTGCCCAGGCGTCTCCCTCAGCCAGCACCAGGGCCTGCCCTCCTGCCAGGCTCTGAAGCACACCCAACCATAGCTTCCCAGGCTCGATGCGCTCATTTAGGGCCACTTCTGGGAAATCCAGTCCGCCAGCCTTTGATGAAGCTCTCGGGGGCTCTTGTTCCTGTCTGGAAGATTGGGCTCATGTGCCCGCCTCTCCTTATCCAGCTCAGACACCTGCACGAGTCTCAGTTCCCATCACGGCAGAGACACTGTTGGTTCTTTCCTTTCCCTGACCCTCTGGGAGAGCTGAATCTCCTCTACTGCCCTTGACAGATGCCTAACTCAGGGGCCAGGACTCTCTCCTTAGCCCTGGGCCCTCAGAACTGGAGTGTCTCCACAGCTGGTTTTGTAGTTTTGTTTTTAAATTCTGCTCCTTTGTTCTGCAGATGAGGAGACCAAATGCCCCTGCGACTTGACTCAAGGCCACAGGGCCAGTCAGTGACAAAACAGCACCAGAACCTGGTCTCTAGACTCTCAGTCCATGGGTCTTTCCAGGATCCAATATGGCTTCCCTTCTGTGGCTTGTGGGAAGACCCCCAGGTCAGGCCTCAGGCCACAGGGGCACGGGGGTTCCCTTTTCCTCCCTAACCCAGTGTTCTGAGAAGATCTCTGGCTTCCCTTACATGGACATGGGGGTGAGGAGAGGCAGGTGGGTCTCTGACTTGCCCACCCTTGCTCTGCTAGAAGGCACAAGAACCTCTGCCCACCAGCTGTTGGCTCATGGCTCCACGCCAGGCTTTCTCCTCCCATCTTCACTGTCTTGATCCCCCATCAACTGGGCAACTGAACCCAGGGACCACATGCACAGACACACACACACACACACACACACACACACACGGCACCCCCACTGGATTTCACAAGGTCCTCACGTCCCTGGACTGGGCAGAAAGCGTGGTGGCCCTGAGGCCTGGAGGCTGGGGTTCCAACCCCTCTGCCTGCTGACCTAGGCTTACTCTCTCTGTCCTGCTACCTGGGTGCACAGGAACTCCACTGGCCTTTATCACCCCGTTCAGAAGCAGGTTGGAGGCACCAAAGGAAACACCGCCAACAGGAACCAGAAGACCGGCTGCCTGTTCGTAACCAGCCTCCATCAACCACCAGCTGTGACATCTTGGGCCAAGCACCGCCTCCCTGCGTCTCCGTCTCTTTTCATAAAACGAAGGGCCGGGAACCTCAGATACTCTCAGAAACCCTTTCCAGAACTCATGATAGAGGAGCCCCTCAACACCCCCTGACTGTCGCTGCCCTAAGGGGTGGGCCTGGCAGGGTGACTCCCCAACTATTCCACCCATCTCCACAGATCTCCACCTTTTTGGGTGCACAGCCTGCCTGGGAGGAGCCCTCAGCCTTCCTCACGCTGTCCCCACACTCCTCCCTTTCTAGTGGTCTCAGGAATGACAATCCAGCCTGCCCCCGGCCCTGGTGCCCCACTCACTTACTTCTCATGACTGAGCCACTTGCTTTGGCAGCCTTGACTACCTGTCCTTCTCAGCCGGGGTGCTCCAGGGATGGGGGCCTAGCCAGCTGGGAGGGTGGAGGGCGTGGGCCCTCTCAGCAGCACCTCAGCTCACAGCTCTGCACCCAGCTCTCCCCCAGAGCTTCTGGGCAGGGGGGTTTAAGCTCCACACTGCACAGGTGGCCGAGGGACAGCCCCCCCAGTCCGCCCCCCAGGGGTGCAGTGGATAGGATGACAGGCTCCCCAGTGGCCAATCTGGGCCTGGGACAGGGTGGGGGGGCAGGGGGAGGGTGTGAGGGGCGGGGCAGCCAATCGCAGGGGGCGTTGGAAAATTCCAAAACCACATGTGACAGCCACACGCGGTAAGAGCTCTTTCCACCCGCCAGGGTGGTTCTGGCTGGGGAGATAGAATGGAGCACGCACGAACCTGGGCCAGGTTCCTACTCCCCCTCCCCCTGAGGAGCCCCTCAGCCTGACCCTCTTTGCCGGATGATCATGGGATGTTTCCAGAGGTAAGTCTCAGGAAGTCTGCCCGGCATGGTGGCACGTGCCACCCAAGACCCCTGTGGACCACCAACAGCCGTGCCCAGTGTGGTGCCGGCTCATGTCCCCTCCCCATACACATGACGTGTGCCCTGGGCTAAGGGAGAAACGGTAATAACAGCAGCAGACATAATCATCAGGCAAAAGCCCACTGTCTGCTGCAGGGGTTAGTCCATCAGAAACCTCCTCAGGAGCAAAATTGCTAAGATTGGAGTGCAGATGAGAATAATAATGATAATAATAACAGTCCTTTCTATGGGCCAGAAATGTTTCTGACTCTTTTACGGGGATTATCTAATCCTCACAAAATACCTCTATGAGGTAGGTGCCCATTTCAAAGATGAGGAAAGTGAGACCCAGAGAGGTTGAGTAACTTGCCCAAGGTCACACAGCCAGTGAGTGGTGGAGTCAGGACTCAAAGCCAGGCAGTTTGGTCCCAGACGCCACTCAGGGGATGGGAGGCTTCTCTGCATCAAGTTTGCTCTCAGGAGCATCTCAGCCTGGGAAGTTCTCCTGACGCGTGGGTCTCTCTATAGAGTTTCTTGGCCTGGGGGTCTTTTTGAGGGGCGCCAAACAATTTCAGAGGCCCTCCCAGCCTCACACCTGCTCTAGGGGCATCTCAGTCTTGAGGGTCCCTCTTCAGGGCCCCTCAGTATCAGGCCTACCCTTGGTCTGGGAGTCTCCTCTGGTGTTCCTCATCTCAGACCCCCTCTTGGGGTTGTCTCAATTTGGTGGCCATTTTCCAGAGCCTCTCGGTCTGGGGAAGGCCTCACTCCCTTCTGGATTCTCTGGGCAAACCTGCTCAGAGGGCACTAAGTTCCAGATCTCTAGCAACTCCTGGGCCTGGCGCAGGCCTTCCTTCCCAGTGGCCGGGCTGCCTGGGGCTTGCTGGGCTGCCTGTGGCTTGCCGGGCTGCCTGGGGCTTGCAGGGCTGGGCAGATTGGGGCAGGAGCTATCAGCCTGGCATCTCATGAGGATGCTCACTGGGTGGGAGGCAGGGTGGATGGAGAGGGCCAGTGGATTGGGAAGGGAATAATGGGTATGGTCCTCGTGGAGGTTTCTATAGTAAGGGGTTAAGGGTAGGAATGGGGCTTAGCCGCTCCCAGTTCCAGCTGCTCCAAAAGTCCCTGTTTCCCCCCACCCACATTTGGTCCCCGGCCCCCCCCTCCCAGAGCTCACCCGCGTCAGTCTTTGACCCGTTTTCCCCCAGGGGCCCTGCTCAGCATTTCCGTGGGGCCCTGTGGCTAGGGGAGGCGAGGCACCGATCAGGATTGTGCTGAGCAAAGCAACCCCCCAGCCAGGAGGATGTAGCCTCCTAATGGTCCCTGGGCCTGTCTACCTGGCCCGGGGAGGAGGGTCGCGCTGTGACTGCCCTCTGAGATGTCTCTGCTCCAGGCAATCTCCACAGCGGGAGGGGTGGCAGAGAGCTGTCAGGAAGAACCGGTAGGCAGTCCAGGAGAGGGCCGAGCGGACGTGCAGGAGGCCTTCCTCCGTAGAGTGGTCCTTGCTAACTCAGGGACCCAGGCTAACGAAGGTCTTCCCCGGGGGGCCCGAGGATGGCCCTGGTGGGACGTGCACCTGGGATTGAGGTGGAGTGGGTGTATTTTCTGCGGGAGCAGCCTGTCCCACAGACCAGGAGGGGCCCTGTGGAAGATGCTTACTGGCTAGTGACAGCCGAGAAGTCCTTCTTGAGACCCTGCCCCCTTCTCTCATGCTGCAGCCTCAGGCTTTCAGTGGACAGTCTCCCACAGAGTATCCCTGCCCGTTCTGTTTCCTACAGAGACGCAGTGTCCCTGGTCTCCAGCTTCCCGTAGCTCCAGGCTTGTTCACACCTCAGGATGTGTTAACCACAGAGACAAGCACCAAACCTGGCTTTGCGGCCACAAAGCCTGGCGTAGGCTCCTGGCCTCCGGCTGCAGAGTCGCCAAGGCCACCCCACCCTCTCAGCTCTCCATCTCCTTCCCTCCCTCACCTAGCTTTGTCCCCCAGCCCCCTCCACCTCCCATCCCCTTTCTCCAGGAGTCCCCTTTCCTTAGTTCTGTCCTGGTGTCTGTACGGTGTATCTCTTCCATTGCTCTTCAGCCTTCTGCTTTACCGACTCATGCCCCTTGTCCTCTCATGTGGCTTCTCCACCCCATCTCCCCCGTTCCTCATCTCCCCATCTCTCCCCTGCTTTCCTGGGCTCTGCCTCTCACCAGGCCCCTGCCGGTCTCTGCCTGCCCTCTGTCTCTGTCCAACCCTGAGCCGTTTTTCTTCGCCAACTTCCTAGAGCCCTTGCTGACTTTGCGGCCATCCCTCCAACCCCAGCACCAGTTTCTGCCTCCCCCCACCCCACCCCGTTCCCCCACTCACAGGTGTGGGTCTTCTTTGCAGCCAGCAGCTCTGTAAAGACAAGAGAGGGAGTCAAGGTCAAAAGTCACAGCTGCCTACCCCCACCCATTCCTTCCCAGCAGAGCCTAGTGTCTGATGAAAAGTTGGGGCCACCCTCCACAGCACCCCTCTTTCCTTCATTCCCTGCCCTTCAGCCGGCTTCCAGGTCCTCAAAAGTACCACCCTCCTCACTGCCTCTGGGATTTCCCACCAGCTGTTCCTTCTGCCCGGAATACCCTTCCCTCCCTACCCCTTATCCAGCCGTCCTCTCTGGAGCTCTCTTTCTTGGGGAAGCCTTATGAGGCCCCTGCCTCATGCTTACACGATCACAGCACCTTGGGTTTGATTTCCTGGCACGAGCCACATTGAGTACCTGCCGTGATGGCGTAATTATCTATTAAACGGGTCTTTCCTGCAGACTGTGAGCTCTATGAGGGCAGGGACTGTCTGTCTTGTTCACCTCCTATTCTTTTTCAATGGCGTCTGGCATATTAAATCTCTGTGGGAGTTAAAGCTCTTGCTTGCGAATCTGGTCCTGGAAGCCTCAGGGGGCTCTGAAGCTCCGCAGGGCGAAGGAAGGGGCAAGGGGGTTGGAGGAAGAGGAAGAGAGAGCTATAAAACACAGACCCCCCTCTGCCTTCCTTGGGCACGGCTTCACGGGCCCACCAGCCTGCAGGGAGGGGCATCCTTGTCCTGCTGTTGCTGCTGTGTGGCTGGGCCCGGGGAAGACCAGGGAGTAGGGGGCACAGGGAGGTCGCCTTGGGGTGGGCAGGGACACGTGGACCTCTGGGAGGGACAGGGAAGACCAGCTGGGCAACAGCTGCTGAGGAGAGAGCCTTAGCTAGCTCGTGGTGGGGGCCGTCCATCCGTACAGTTAGCATTTGTGAAACACCCACCAAGGGAGCCTGGGAAGAGGCGTCCCTGCCAGACCTCGGTCCGTTTCCCATATCCACACAGCAGCTCTGCCCAGAGCGCAGGGCCAGCTGGCTTGTCCCAGAAAGGCCTGCTGCCCTGCCTTACAGCGCCTATCCCTTCCCCAACCTCTGACTCTGCTCTCCTGGTTTCCTTCTCCCTTCTGGGACAACCCCCGCCCCCACTGTCCCTCTGCTCAAGAGGTGTCCCTACACTTTGCTGGCTGGGGATGAGTGGAGCTGAGGGCTCTGTTGGGGCTGGGAAGGACCGCCCAGGGAGGGCGTGGCTCCCTCCGGCCCCTCCTCCCCCTCCCCATCCCGCCTGGCCCTGCCCAGCTTCCTCCCTGACGTGGCACCTCTCAGGCCTCCAGCCCTGCACCACAGAGCAATTCTGGGTGGTGGTGCTCCCCACCGTCACCCGGCCAGCCCCTTCTTCCTCCGCCAGGTGGCCCTGGAGCTTGGCAGCTCTGGCGCTCACTCACACAGCTGAGCAAGCATGTGGCAGTAGGATCCTGCCCCAAGGGGGTCCCTGAGTTAGACCTTCGGGGGGCCCAGGGCTGCCTGACTATCCACCCCTGCCCCAGCCCTGTGCCCCCTACCCCCCCACAGAAATGAAACCCTATAGCCCTGGGCAGGTGGAGAGGACAGTACCAGGCCAGTGGGCACAGGCAGCCCACAGGGCGTGGCTGCCCCTCACACTTAATCCCCTAGTTGCCGGGGTGTCATTCCTTAAAGGCAGGACAGCTTCTCCATTAGTGAATGGAGGTGGGGTGGCCAGCCTCCCAGCCACTGCTGCTCGGGAGACATCCGTGATGTCACCCCCGGGAGGCCTGCCCACCTTCTGTTTCTCCGTCCACGGGCCTAGCTGTCCTGTTCTCTTCTCGGGCCCCACCTATCTCTCTCTCCTTCTCTTATCTCTTGGTGTGGTTCCTCTTCCTAGTTCCCCTCCTCTGTCATGCCCCGTCCATCTGGTCCATCCGTCTGTCAGTCCGTCATGGCCCCAGTCTCCTCTCCTTTGTCTTTCAGACTGTCTCTAGACTCGCTCTGTCTCACCCTCCCGCCTTGCCCTGCCAGTCCATCTCTCTCCTTCTCTGCTTCTCCCCTGCCGCTCTCCACCCCTCCTCACTTCTTGCCCAGCCTCAGCCCATCTCTCCCTTCCACCCGCCTGCAGGGCCCTAAGGCTTCTTACCCTGCGTGGCGGCTTGGGGCTGTCTCTGTGGGGCCCTGTCCATTAGGTAGCTCCTTGGGTGCCGTCCTTGCTGCCCTGGCTGCCCAGGAGGGCAGGGAGCAGGGCTCAGGGGACGGAGGAGGGAGGGAGCACCTGGCCCAGCAGCAGGCAGGGGAGAGGAGTGGCTGGCAGAGTCTCCTGGCACTGGGAAGGGATACGGGGAGAGAGCAGAGAACCGGAGTGTGGAGGCTGGAGGAGAGACAGGACGGACAGAGGCGAGGGAACTGGCATTCACTGAGCACCTACTGTGTGCTGGGCCCTTTCCCAGGCGCTTCTTGTACATCCTGAATTTCATTCCATCCTCACAACACCACCGTGAGGCAAGCACAATTATTTCCTATTTGTTGGTGCCAAGTGATGCTCAGAGATATTAATGATTTGGTCAGAGTCACAAGGACAATAAGTGGTTGAGCTGTGATTTGAACCCGGGTCTTTGTGACTTCAGAATCATGCCCTTTCCGCCTGACGAAGAGAGGCCACAGGAACAGGGGGTGGGGAGGAGAGAGATGGGAAGGGGAGGACATGTTTGGGGGGATTCCGCCTCTTCTCCAAAGTGAGGTCAGACTTATCCCACTGACTCCTCAGCTCCTGGAGGCCTCTGCCTTCTTGGCCTCTGCCCCTTGCCACCCTCTCCTGGAACCTCCTGATGCCCCCGCATCCTCCGGGTCCACTGGGGGCTGGGGCAGGCCTGGAGGAGGGCATGGAGGCCGAGGAACAGCAGGAGGCGGAGGAAGGGAAAACGCCAGCTGGGACTAGCAGGTAGGGGAGAGGCCCTCCGACCCAGTGGGCCCACAGGGTGCCCACCCTGAGGGCTCTGAGGGGCCCGGGACGAGGCTCCCATGGAGCCTAGATGCCACCTCTCTCCTGCCACAGACTCGGCCCAGAGTTTGATTAGCTGAGCCTGGCTCTCCTGGTTACCCAACCGACTGGCTGGCTAGGGGCCAGGCTGCAGTGCGGAGGCTCCCTGGCACCTCCTCCTGCTCTCGATCCCAGCTGGTAAACAGGCTCGCAGGAGCCAGCCACACCATGGCCTCGTGACTCGCCTACCCCCCAACCTGGGGCACGTGCCGCCTGGCGTGGAGAGAGCAGGCAACCATCTCTTCCCTCTCCTGCCCTCCCATCTCTCCAGCCTCCTCTCCCGCCCCACCCGGAGCCACCCCCTCTGCTTCCATCAGCACCTCTGCTCCTGGTAGCACCCAGAGTCTCCCAGCAGCTGCAGCTTGAGGGACAAAGGTTAGAAGTGGAAAAGAACTTTCCAAGTCTGGTGGCGCAGTGGTTAAGAGCTCCACTGCTAACCAGAAGGTTGGCAATTTGAATCCACCCGCTGCTCCTTGGAAACCCAATGGAGTGGTTCTACCCTGTCCTATAGGGTCACTGTGAGTCAGAATTGACTGGAAACGAGGGCACTGGGTTTGGTTTTTTTGGTTGGCTGGTGGTTGACAGGGGCATGGGAAGTGAGGGAGAGTGAATTGGAAGCTTTTGGGACCGTTTGGTACCGAGAGTGTGAGGCATGCGTCTGGTGATCTCTGTGCCCTTTTCCATGCCCACTGTCCATGTACACATCCCTGTGCCCAACGGGGTGCTGGTCTGTGTGGGGCTCGGCTCCTTAGGCAGGTTTGGAGGAAGAGGCCAAGTTCTCTGTGGCACCACCTGGCCAGGCACCTCTGGCTGCAGGCGAGGGACGGTGGACACATAAAAGCCGACAAGCAGAGCCAGCGAGAGGCAGAGGGATGGGGGTGCAGGGTGGTTCTGTCTCTGTCTCCCGGAACCCCGCATCTGGATGCAGCCCCGCGGTCTGCCTCCCCGCTCAGTGACCGTCTTTGCTTCCACTCACCATCCTCGATCTCTTGTCTCCCCCTGCCAGTCCCTGCCAGTCCCTGCCGTCTCTGTGGCTCTTCTGTCCTCCCTGCCTCTCCACCTCCCCCCCATCTCTTTTCCTCTCCAGGCCTCACTTCCTCTGTGACTCTGGGTCTCACAGGACCCCTGCCCCAAGTTGTAAGCACAGAGAAGAGGCCATGCAGGGTGTCTGGGGATGAGCACTCAGCGCGGCACTGTGCCAGGAGCCCTGCCAACCCCATATAACGAGGGCATGGCTGCCTCTCCCAGCCATGTGGGGTGGGGAGGAAGTGACTGGGGTTGGGAGTCACGTTCTTCCCTGCCCTAAGCATGGATGGCTGGGGTTCTTTCTCCCCACAGCAAGAAGCTACCTTGGTTATCCTTTTGGGAAGTCCCCCCTGCTGTCTAAACTTCCTCCCTCTTGCTGCAACCACAGCCCCTTTTTCCAGAGGAATCCGTCCTTTCAAAGCAGGGCAGTGGCTATTTCCTCTCAGATACATCTCACCTTCGAATGCAAGAAAGAGGCTGATAGGGATCAGAGAATGCTTTCACCCCGCTGTGCCCAAGTTGCCTTATCTGGCAAGGAATCTCAATGCAGGGGGCAGGGGGCAGAAGCCCAGGGAAGGGGTGTGGTTCTGGTGCCACTCACCAACTTCTCTTGCCCTTCCTCCCTACCCCCCAAACCACAGAAACCACTTAAAGCTCAGTTCAAACCTACCCTTCCAGGGAGGGACTGGGGGTGTGAGGGTGGAAGGTTTGTGAGAACTGGGGGCCTGCAGGCCACACACAGGGCCCCAGCCCCACCCTTCAAGAGTCATCCCTTCTGGGAAGCCTGATCCCATGGTTAGGGACCACTTTCCGTTGGGTTCTAGGGGGCTCCTTGCCTGGGAAGACCTTGATCCACTGGAGTGACTTTGGGAGGTTGCAACCCCTCAAAGGTTCAAAAAATGGCCAGCCTAATAGTCTCTGTAAAGGGCCTCCAGTTCTCCCGGCCTCCCCATCCCGCTTTCTGTCACAAAGGCCACTGAGGGAACGAGGGAGTTTGACCCGCTCCTGGCCCTGAACTTTCCATGGTGACCCTGCCTGTGCCACTAATCTGTCAATTAACATTTCTAATCCGTAGCTCAGAGGCAGCAAGGAGGGTTGAGAAGGGGAGCTCTGATTTTGGGAGCAGAAAGGCCTGGATGTGGCCTGTCACTGATTAGTCCTGGGCCCTGAGGCACACCTCTGAGTCTCCCAGTCCTCAACTGCCACATCAGTAAATCAAAAAACCAAACTAAACCCATTGCCATCAAGTCAATTCTGACTCACAGTTGGCCTTTTGGACAGAGGAGAACTGCCCCATAGGGTTTCCAAGGAGCGAGCGGCTGGTAGATTTCAACTGCCGGCCTTTTGGTTAGCAGCCAAGCTCTTAACCACTGCACCACCAGGGCTCACCAATCAACACGGGGCAATAATAACTGTCCTGATGTGTGAGGGCCAAACTCAAGTGTTTGTGAAAGTGCTTTGGGCCAGAGAAATCAACCCACAGGGGGGTTCTTAGGGGCTTATTTGAGCATGTTTCTGTGGCTTTAGCTCACTGGGAAATCCCTGTGTGGACCGCATCAGAGCCTCATGGACTGTGGGTGCTGGGTGATCTGCACCTGAGAAGAATGGATTTAAACTCCCACCTCACACCCAACCCTGGGCTGGGAGTGAGTGGTCTGGGGGTCTGGGGTGGAGTCACAGACACCGTCCCTGCAGCCAGGGCTGATCCTGGCATGTCCCTGTGGCTGCGGGTAAGTCTATTTAACCTCTCTGATCAATTTCCTCCTCCGTAAACCTGGAATAATAATACCTACCTTACTGAGTGGTGCCCTGGTGGGGCAGTGGTTAAGCATTCCGCTGCTGACCAAAAGGTCAGCAGTTCGACTCCACCAGCCGCTCCTTGGAAACCCTATGGGGCAGTTCTCCTCCGTCCTACAGGGTCACTATGAGTTGCAATGATTAACTGAGATAACACAGGTAAGGTATAGGACCTAGTACAAAGTACGGTGGCTGAAAAAAATGTTTTCCTTCCTCTCTGTCTCTTTCCTGTACTCTCTTCCCTTCTCTTTATCTGAAGCCCCCTTTCCCACTCCCCTTTCCGGCTTTATTTTTCTCCAAAACATATCACCACATAATATCTTTACATTTTGCTTGTTTATTTTATAACCTGTCTAAACTCCACGTCCAGGTCAATCACTGCTATATCCAATGTCTGGTACCTCATACAAAACACCAAACCAGCTGCCCTCGAGTCCATGTCATGGTGACACCATATTTGTCTGAGCAGAACTATGCTCCATGGGATTTTCAACAGCTGTGATCTTTTGGGGAGCCCTGGTGGTGCAGTGGTTAAGAGCTCAGCTGCTAACGAAAGGATTGGCAGTTCAAAGCCACCAGCCGCCCCTTGGAGACCCTGTAGGGCAGTTCTACTCTGTCCTATAGGGTTGCTGTGAGTCAGAATTGACTCGATGGCCATGGGTTTGGTTTGGTTTGGTGATCTTTTGGAAGATCTTTGCCTTTCTTCTGAGGCACCTCTGCGTGGATTCAACCACCAACCTTTCAGTTAGTAGCCCAGTGCTTAATTGAACACTTAACTATTTTCACCGCCAAGGGGCTCCCCGGTACCTCAGACCCACATTACATATTTATTGAAGGACTGCATGAATGAAAGTCCCATTTCATTCTCCAGGTTTCCTTCCAGCCGCTTTCAAACGGGCATCAAGAGGTTGTCATGGGAAGATCTGGGGGCTGAAGTACAGGACCAGGGACAGACTTAGACCCACGGGTAGACTTTCCAAGATTCACACGCATGGATCCAAACTGGCAGAGAGTGAAAAGGTTGAAGAACTCTCATCTTAGGATGACCCGGTTGGGAGGCTGTAGCTGAACTGCTGAGGACATTAAAAAACCAGGGTTTTTGATGGCTGATTTGTCAAAAGTAGATTGCCAAGTCTTTCTTCTGAGGCACTTCTGGGTGGACTCGAACACCAATCTCTTGAATCACAGCTGAGTGCATTAACCTTTTGCACAACCCAGGGACTCTGAGTACTTTATAGTGAGGTGATTAAGCACGAGGACTCTGAGACCAGGCTCTCTGGATTCAAAACCTAGCTCTACCCCTCAATAATTGGGTGCCCCGGATCACACTGGGTAACAATAGTACTTACAACCTCCTGGGAGTTGCTACCAATAACAAAGCCAACCCGTTGCCCTGGAGTTGATTCCAACTGGTAGTGACCCCGTAGGACAGAGTAGAACTGCCCTGTAGAGTTTCCAAGGAGCAGCTGGTGGATTCCAGCTGCCGACACAGGAGGAATAAATGGCTTGACAAGTTGTTGGAACAGTTCCTTGAGGGGGATGTGGGGATAGTCTAAGTGTGGCTGGTAGTACTTACTTTGTTGGATCAATGCTACCACCTGGTGGACAACTGGAGCAAGCTTTTCCTGGCTAAGGGCTGGGTGGGGACCTAATGAGGCTAGATCTGAACAGAGGAGTATGTGTGTGGTGTGTGGTGTGTGTGTGTGTGGTGTGTGTGTGTGTGGTGTGTGTGTGTGTGGTGTGTGTGTGTGGAGTGTGTAGAGTGTGTGTGGAGTGTGTGTGTGTTGTGTGTGGTGTTTGGTGTGTGTATGTGGAGTGTGTGCATGTGTGCGGTATGTGTGGTGTGTGTATGGTGTATGTGTGGTGTGTATGATGTGTGTGTGGTGTGTGTGTGTGTATGGTGTGTGTATGGTGTGCGTGGTGTGTGTGTGGTGTATGTTGGTGTGTATGGTGTACGTGTGGTGTGTATGGTGTGTATGTAGTGTGTGTGGTGTGTGTATGGTGTGTGTGTGGTGTGTGTATGGTGTGTGTGTGGTGTGTGTGTGGTGTGTGCATGTGTGTGTGGTGTGTGTTATGTGTACGTGGTGTGTGTGTGGAGTGTGTGGTGTCTGTGTGGTGTGGGGGGTATGTGTGTTTGCTGTCTATGTGTGTGTATGATGTGAGTGGTGTGTGTCTGTGATGTGTGTGGTGTGTGTGTGGTGTGTGCGTGTGGTGCGTGTGTGTGGTGTGTGTGGTATGTGTCTGTGGTGTGTGTGGTGCGTGTGTATGGTGTGTGTGTGGTGCACGTGTGTGGTGCATACGTGTGTGTGTGTGGTGTGCGTGTGGTGTGTGTGTGGTGCGCGTGTGTGGTGTGTGTGTGTGGTATGTGTCTGTGGTGTGTGTGGTGCGTGTGTATGGTGTGTGTGTGGTGCATACGTGTGTGTGTGTGTGTGGTGTGCGTGTGGTGTGTGTGTATGGTGTGTGTGTGGTGCGCGTGTGTGGTGCATACGTGTGTGTGTGTGTGGTGTGTGTGTGTGTTGTGCTGGAGCTGGACATGCAGAGGTATCATCACCATCCAGCAGGCTCAGCTCCTGTTCCTGGCCCCAGAGGGCACCACGGGAAACGAGAAAAGGCCCCAGGGGGAGGGAGGAAGAAGCTGGGCCGGCCCAGTACCTGCTTGCCTCCTTCTCTCCTCCAAACCTGGCCTGAGCCAAGAGGAACCAGCTCCAGGGAAGGTGCAGGGAGAGAAAGAAGGTCACTGCTGACGTCAGGGACATTCAGGTAGGAGGCAAACACCGTCTGACCTACATTTATCCATCTTCTGCCCCCTTCTCCTCAGCGCTGGGCAGCCTTTTCTGGCATCGCTGAGAACAGCTCTCATACTCGGCGGGACCCTCCCGCCACCAGATCTCATGCCGGTGACACATCTCAGGCCGTTGCTCAGCCCCAACCTTTCCCCCAGGGTGGCACAAGTGTGGAGTGGAGAGGGAAGAGGAAGGATGCCTATAGGGCACTGGGCATTAGTGTGACATCCCCTGACCCATGCAGGACAGATGTGGGTGTGAGTGTGGGGAGCGGGGCGTCATGAGTGGCTTTTGTGCTGATTTCCCCTGTGCGGCCCCAGGAGCCCGGAGGAAGGTGGCTTGCGTTGGTTTCAGTCAGAGTTTTTCCGGAGTGACTCAGTGATTGGAGGGCTCCCTGAAGGGGTGGGGGCCTTGTTGGGCAGTGACCCTAGGACCCACCCAGCTCAGATCTACTGACCCAGCATTTCTGTGGGATGGAGCCCAGTGTTCTGCATATTTAACCGACTCATCCAGGGCCCAAGATTTGAGGCGCATGTCAGTCTGAGAAGCACTCTCAAGGTGGGCTCCAACCCAGATTATCCGAATGGGCTTCTTTCATCCCTTCTACCGCCAGGCAGAGGGAAGAGGGCAGGTTACAGACCTGGGCGTGCAGGGTGCCAAAGACAGGACAGACCCAAGCTGGAGACAAATAGACATTTTATTAGCAAAAATAAATATATGCCAGGCAAATGGAAAGAATGACGGGCTGCAGGCCCGGTGGAGGCTTCCTGCGAAAAAGGGTGTCTCCATCTAGAGGCTGAGGTGGGCGGGCGCCAGGGAGGTCCCCGGGCCTAGCCCTCCACCCAAGGGGGGCAGCAGGGCGATAAGGGGCGTCTCGCACTCTCCTAGCAGCACGTCCCTGCGGAGCCCTGCGCCCCTGTCCAGCACCTTGGCTCTCAGGCTGCGGGCGGCCAGGTCCGGCGGGCCGAGCCCCTCGAAGAAGAAGTCCTCGTTGAAGATGGCGTTGGCGCTGCACTTAACCACGCGGGTCCGCTGGCCCCGCGGGCGCACGCGCGGCCGCAGCCTGAGCACCACGCAGCAGCCGCCGCCGCCGCTCCCGGGGCCCGGCCGCGGCCGGGGCAGGCCCTCGGCGCTCACCAGGCGCAGGCGCAGCCGCCGGGGCCCGGCCTGGTACTCGGCCGAGAGGCGCAGCTGCCCGCCGCGCGGCCCCAGGCGCAGCACGCTCTCCTTGGTCGGCCGCAGCTGGCAGCACAGGAAGTCGAGGTGGAAGAGCGGCGGCGTGGGCGGCCCCGCGCGGGGCGCCGCGTACGGGCTCGTGTCGGCCGAGCTCGCCTCCTCGGGGGACAGCGAGTGCGGCCGGCGCCGGCCAGGGCCCGGCCGCGGGGAGCCGAAGGGCGACGAGTTGGGCGACGAGGCCGTGTCGCTGTCGGTGGCCCGGCAGAGGCGCAGGTCCGGGGCGGAGACGTGCAGCCGGGAGTGCGCCGCGGGGAGTCCCCCGGCGGGGGCGGGCGGCGCGTGGAACAGGGACTCGCGCCGGCGGGTGTGCGGGGTCTCGGGCAGGAAGGCCCAGCCTTCGCGGCCGGCCAGGTGCGGCAGCGCGCAGACCGCGGGGAGGCCTCGGCCGCCCGCGTCGCGCCCGGCCTGGGGCTCGGCGCCGCCTGGGTCCGGGAGCCGAGGCGGGATGAAGAACTGCGGGATGCGGTCGGGGGTGAGGATGTTGGGGCAGGCGCGCGCGGGCGGGCCTGGGGCGCGGCGCTTCGGGAACAGGTTGGAAGGTGCCCACCGGGCCCCCGGCTCGGCGGTCCCCACCTTGTAGCCAGCTTTCTCCAAGAGCCACATGCGGTGGGGTGGCAGTGATAAAGTCTGAATTCCGCGAAGGCGAGAGGGTTTGAATCCAGGGTCTCAGGTTGGAGAGCTGGGCAGAGGAGAGAAGAGGGGCCGGCGGTGAGTGATGCGGCCAGTAGTACACTCGCTGTGCACCGCCCTGCCTTCTCCTTCCCGGGGAGCCTGGGGGCGCCCCGGCCTCTGTTTGAGCAGGAAAGACAAAGGGCAGCCAAGTGGGGTGGGGGTGGGAGTGCGGAGGAAATGGAGGGAACCCAAACCTGACAGTCACATTTTCCGATGCAGGCCTCAGGGACACCCAGTGCCCACTCTCATTAATACTAAGGATGCTCGCACCCAACTCCGAGGGCACAACACACCATCTAGAAGACTAGGCTACTGTTACAAGTAGAATAATACCTGCATTACCAAAAGGTTTGTGGTAACAAACACCGTCCCAGACCCCAAACCCGACTCATAGACACGTGACTCCTTAAGGGACGCCGAGGCCCTAGGCAGCCTCAAACTGCCCCCGCCCTCCCGCCCCCCATTACGAAGACGTGGGCTCTCCTGCAAGATCTGGCCTGGAGCTGGGGGCGGATTAACCGGTAGGCGCGGTGTGCACCGGTTCACAGTAAGCAACGTAGGCACGGGCTTAATTGTGCGTGAAACCGATGTGAACTTGTTCACTACAAATCGGTAAGTAAGCACAATTAAGCCCCTGCCTACCTTGCTTCCTGGGTAATCCGCCCCTGTCTGGAGGCCCTCGGGACGCCCTCCCCTGCCCGCGCGCGCTCGCCTCGGGACTGAGCCATTCTTGGCCCTAGCCCCACCTGCTTCGGCTGGCTCCTCCCCCGTCTTCGCGAGCCGCTCCAGGACAGAAGCAGCCTAGCTGCACAACGGGCTGCGGATCGGAGGGCTCCAGGAGCTGGTCCAAGGAGACGCACCTCTCGGGGTCACGGAATCCCCCTCCGCTGAGCCCTGACCGGTCCGACTCCAGTTTCCCAGCCCCACTGCATCCCAAGTCCTCAGGGCGGGACGGGCCGTTGGGTCGCCCCTCCCACTCTCCTGTCTTTTTCTCCCCTGGAAACGGCCGCACACAAAGGCAGCATTGATTCTCTGCCATCGCCAGTGGGCTCCGGGAGGCTCCACCGCGGAGCGATCACCGCACGACTGCGGAGCGATCACCGCACGACCGCGGAGCGATCACCGCACCGGCGCACCGCACTCCCGGGAGCCTGACCGACGCTGCGACCCTTGCCCGGGACTCCGAGCCCACGGCGGGCTCTGTCGGGCGCCCAGAGAGCAGGCCTCACCTGTGGGCCGCCGCTGGGTCCTGGCTTCTGGCCCGGAGCGTTCAGAGCCCGGAGGGGAGCAGCTTCCTCTCCAGCTTTGCTCCTCCGGCCCAGTCCTTCTGGGAGGAGCTGGCAGGGGCCTCCGCTGTCTATTTCCGACCTCTTTTCCTGGATAAACACAGTTCTGTCTCCGCAGCCATCAGCCGGACCGGCCTTCTTAACTCCTTCTTCCAGCAGCGCCCAGCCCGGCACCCCAGCCTCCTCTGCTGGGCCTGGGCTGCTTGGGGAGTGGCGGCCATCCGTCTGTGCAGCAATGACCTCACTCACCCAAGCCCTCCCAGGTGAAGCGCACAGCCCTGGCCACACAAACAGCGTCTTCCACAAAGCCCTTCTTGCTAGGATTCTGCCTTGGTCCCCATTGGCCTGTTCGGAGCTCACTGCCAGGCCATCCCAATAGCCTCAGGGCCGAGTAATATGCAGTGAACAATTCTCTGGAAACTGGCTGGGCTCAGGATTTCTGGACATAGAGACACCCAGGACAGCTGGGTTCCGACAGTGAGTCAGGGCAGGCTGGCCTGTGCCCCCAATCCTTGGCAGAAGGCTGTTAAACTATGAACAGCGGCAATGTCTCCCCCACTGCAGGCAGATCCAGAAAGCACAGGTCAGCACTGAGGAGATAAGACCATCAGCTGCAATGCAGGTGCACCCACCATCCTTCAGTCTCTCAAAGGCAGCAAACTCATTCTCTCCCTGGGACCTCTGCATGGGCTATTTCCTCTCCCAGAACTCGTCTTCATGCTTCAGATCTGGAGACCATCAGTGGCACTCTGCCATCTACATTACCAAAAAAAACCAAACCCATTGTCCTGAAGTCGATTCCAACTCCTAACTTAACCTTTGAAAGAGCCCTAGTGGCGTAGTGGTTAAGAGTTGGGTTGCTAACTGAAAGGTTGGTGGTTTGAACCCACCAGCTGCTCTGTGGGAGAAAGATGTGGCAGTCTGCTTCCATAAAGATAGAGTCTCGGGAACCCTATGGGGCAGTTCTGCTCTGTCCTATAGGGTCACTATGAGTCGGAATCGATTTGATGGTGGTGTTTCGTTTTTTCTTTTTTTTTGGGGGGTGACTCAATGGTTAAAGTGCTTGGCTGCTAACCAGAAGGTTGGCAGTTTGAACCTACCCAGCAGCTCCACAAGAGAAAAGACCTGGTGATCTGCTCCCGTAAATAAACCCTAGGAAACACGCTGGGGCAGATATACTGTGTAATAAAGGGTCACTATGAGTTGGAATCAGTGCATACAGCAACAACTTTTCCTTGATTACAGTTTTTTCCTATTTGTGTGATTTTTTGTTTAACGTTTGTCTCTCTACTAGACTGTAAGCATCCTGAGGACAGTGCTTAGCACAAGGCAGGTGCTCAGTCAGGATTAGTTGAATGAATTAATTGTAGGGGCCTAGAGAGGGGAAGCAGAAGAAGGGAAAGAGATCTCGGTGAGGTCCTCAGCACCTCTAAGGGGTCTCTCAGTCTGGAGATTGCTCTGTGGGACTTGTTAGATGTCAAGAGTGGAGTGAATTACCTTGGGTCTGTAGGATAGCACGGAGGTTATTAAACAGAGTTGTACCTGATTTCATTCATCATCCATTCATTGAACTCCTAACATGTACCAAGCACTGTGCTAGGTGTGGGGATACGTAGAATGGGGAGCAGTCTAAGGGGAGAAAAGGACAGTAAAAGTGCAAACAACAAGAAGAAGACAATGTAGGAGACAAGGTGAAACAAACCAGTTAATGCAATGATTATTTAGGCATCTGATACTTGAGGGTTTTGATGGAATAAGTTTTTCTTTTGTGGAGATCCCCTGCTGAGCCACAGCCCCTCCATCCCTGTGGCTCCTGACTCTAGCTCAGCCCTGTATCCTTTCTGGGGAGGGCCAGTCAGTGTGGAGTGCTGCAGCAAGAGCTCATGGCTTTGGCATGAATCAGGCCGGGAAGCTGGGCTCCGCCACTTACTAGCTGTGTGACCTCTGACACGTCACTTAATTTCTCTAGAGTTCACTTTTCCCATCTGGAAAATGGAGAGAATACACCTAACTCTCAGCGTTGGCGTGAGGATTGAATGAGATTACACGTGGGCATGAGTTACGCTGACTTCTGCTGAAAGTATGAGAAAGCAGAAACCCCAACTCCATCTGGCTGACAATAAGGACATTTTTGGCTTTTGTATAAGAAGTTCAGTGGTAGGGTAGGATTCAGGGCAGTTGAATTCTGTGGCTTCCTTCATTCATTAATGCAGCCGTAGTTACTGAGCACCAATTACGTGTCAGGCTCTGTTCCGGGCTCTCACATACAGCATTGAAACAACAGATAAAGCCCCTGCCCTCATGGAGTTTATACTTTAGTGGGAGAAGAAAGACACTAAACAAAAATAAATCAGTAAAATATATGGTTTATTAGATAGTAATAACTAGGGAAGGAGCGAGTATGCAATTTTAAATAGCGTGATCACCAATGGCGAGCTTGAGAAGGTAACATTTGAGTAACAGTATGAAGGAAAAAGAAAGAGTCCATGTAGGATATCTGAGGGAAGAGCATTCTAGGCAGAACCCATTGATATTGAGTTGATTCTGACTCATAGCAACCCTATAGGACAGAGTAGAATGGCCCCACATGGTTTCCAAGAAGCGGCTGGTGGATTCGAACTGCCGACTTTTTGGTTAGCAGCGGAGCTCTTAAGCACTGCGCCACCAGGGCTCCATTCTAGGCAGCGGAAGTAGCAGATGCAAAGGCCCTGAGGCAGGAGCATGCCTGGTGTATTAAAGAAGGCAATGAGGCCAGTATAGCTGGAGCAGAATGAGTGAGGGGCAGATGAAGTCAGAGAGGTGGGGCCGGACTGTAGAGACTTGTAGCCACTGTAATGATTTTGGCTTTTACTCATGAGCAGAGGAGTGACATGACTTGACTCTGGTGGCTGTGTGGGAATAGAATAAAGGGAGCAAGGGCAGAGACAGGGACACCAGATAGCAGACCATTGGAATAATCTGGGAATCTGGGCATGAGATGATTTGGGTGTGCATCAGGTTTGTAGTAGATAGTTGCTGAATATATTTTGAAAATAGAGTAATAGGATTTCCTGATGGATGCATTGTAGGCTTTGAAGGAGAAAGGATGAATCCAAGGTTTTTGGCCTGAGCAATTGGGAGAATGGAGTTGCCATTTACTGAGAAGGGGAAATTTCAGGAACTCAGTTTGGGATCTATTACATTTGTGATGCCTGTTAGACAACTTAGTGGAGCTATTGAGTAGACAGTTGGGTATACAAGTCTAGAGCTCAGAGGAGAGGTCCAGACTGGAGTTAGAAATGTGGGCGCCAGTAGAAGTAGAGATGGGATTTAAAGCCATGACACTGGGTGAGATCACCTAGGGAGATGTATAGATGGGTGTCTTCATTATCTAGTGCTGCTATAACAGAAATACCGTAAGTGGGTGGCTTGAACACACAGAAATTTGTTTTCTCACAATTTAGGAAGGTAGAAGTCCAAATTCAGAGTGCCGGCTCTGGGGGAAGGTCCTTATCTCTCTTCAGCTTCTATTCCTAGGTTTTTTGGCCATCATGTGGCATGTGTCTCCCCATCCATTTGTGTTTGCTTGCTTAATCTACTCTTTCATACTTCAAAAGAATTTGATTTAAGACACATCCTACAGTAATACTGCCTCATTAACATAACAAAGAAAAACCCACTCCGAAATGGGAATATGGGTTAAAATTTACAACGTATTTTGGGGGGACACAATTCAATCCATGATAATGGGAAAGAGAAAGAATCCAAGACTGAGTCCTGGGTGTGCCAACATTTAGAAGTTGAGAAGAGGAGCAGGAACTAGCAAAGGAAGCTGAGAAGTGGAGGGCAGAGAGGGAGGAGGAAAACCAGGAAGAGTGTGGTGTCCCCTAGGTCAAGTAAAGACAGTGTTTCAGAGAAGAGAGAGTCGCCAGCGGTGCCAGATGCTGTGGCGAGGTCCAGTAAGATGGAGACTGAGCAATGTGAAGTCATCAATGACCTTGATAAAAGCGGTCTCATGGTGTGTTGGCTGTGGGTGGGGGTGGGCGGCAGCAAAATCCTGATTGGAGTGGGCTCAAGAAAGAATGGAAAAATAAAGAGTGTAGACAACTGTGATGGTGATGGTTTATTTTATGTGTCAACTTGGCTAGGCTGTGGTTCCCAGTGGTTTGGTCAAACACTAGTTTAGTTGCTGTTCCATAATGTAACAGAACATAATGTAGTATAATGTAATGTATCAATTGAAAGGGGAGTTCCTTAGGGTGTGGTCTGCCTCCAGACTTTAAATCAGTCTTCTGGCAGATCTTACTTTCTGTCTACTCTGCACTCTTCCTATCGCCTTTGGGGTGCAAGCCTCAGAAATCTTCAGCTTGCCGCCTCACTTGGCAGCCCTCACAACTGTGTCAGCCAATCCCTTGCAGTGAATCTCTTTCTCTCTATATACATATATCTCCCTGGTTTTGCTCTCAAGGGAACCCAGACTAAGACAACAATTCTCTTGAAGAGTTTACTGAAAAAGTAGGAGAGAAGTAGGGCAGTGGCTGGAGGGGGAAGTGAAATCAAGAGAGAATTTTTTAAATGAGAGAAATAATAGCCTGTTTATATGCTAATGGGAAAAATCCAATAGAGGGGGAAATTGATAATGCAGAAGAGAGAATGGAGAATTGCTGGGCACCATGTCCTTGTTTGGCAAGAAGATTGGGTTTCATGCACAAGAAATAAGTCTAGGAATTGTTGTTTGCCTGGTATGTAGACAGTTCACTCCTCCCCCCTCAAGTTACTGGAGAGAAGGTAAATGAGCAGAGGCTGGTAGGTGAAGAGATGCAATGGTGGGAGCTTGTTCTCTTCTGAATGCTTCTACTTTCTCCATGAAATAAGAAGCAAGCACAGGTAGTCCCTGACTTACAACGGGGTTCCATTCCAACGACTGCATCATAAGTCGGTTCTGACATAAGTCAAATATCTCTCTCTCTATTTAGTTTTCATTATTATTGTCTTTTACTATCAGTATCTCTGTAAATCTGATCTTTGAACATCTGCAAGTGAACGTCTGAGAATGATAACATCAGTAAGTTAGGGGCTGCAACGTTGTATTACATATTACTGATGATAAGATGTACAAAAAAACCAATAGATGGTCTTAAGTGCGGTTCTTGATAACTGGAATATGTTGTAATCAGCTGAGAGTGACCCTGAGGGAGGAGGTGCTGAAGATATGAGTAGAAGGGAGCAGGTGTGAACATGGCCGAGGAGAGTAGGAGAGTGAATGATCTAGGGAAATGCAGGGTGATTGGTGCGCGGCATTAAGGGCCCACTTTAGGACAGTGAGGAGTCCCTGGGTGGAGCCAACGGTTAAGTGCGCAACTACTAACCAAAAGGTTGGCGATTCAAGCCCGCCTAGAGGCGCTTCAGGAGAAAGGCCTGATGATCTACTGCCAAAAGGTCACAGCCTTGAAAACGTTATGGAGTGCAATTCTACGCTGCAACGCATGGGGTCATCATGAGTTGTGATCCGCTCCATGGCAATTGGTTTGGTTTTTGGTTTGGTGAGGCTAGTGATGAGCTCTTTAAAGTGAGACTGGGCAGCGTGGTTGTGTGTTTTCTCTCCAGCCTGCTCAGCTGTGCACCGTGCAGGGGGAAACTGGGCAGAGATTTGGATTTGGGCACGATTGTGCTCATTGTTTGCCAGTTGGCTTTTCCTTCTCCTTCTCCTCTTCTGTGTCTTTCTCTTGGTGGCTATCTAGTTAAGGTTGCATGCCAGAGTGCATGCCATCAGGGCTCTACAGCAGGGGGAGTGAAAATCTGCTGTGGATAATCCACAGCCTGGTGGTCTTAGGGCCTGGGCGGGGGAAGTGGTGCTTGCTAGGTGCCCTGGTGGTACTGTGGTTAAGAGCTGGGCTGCTAACCAAAAGGTCAGCAGTTCAAATCCACCAGCCACTCCTTGGGAACCCTATGGGGCAGTTCTACTCTGTCCTGTAGGGTCACTAGGCTGAGTTGGAATTGACTCGACGGAAACGGGTTTTTTTGTTTTTGTTTTTAGGCGGTCCAACAGAGGGAATTTAGCACAGGGAGCTTGTTACAAGGGCCTTGGAAGAACCGAAAAGGTAATCAGGATGGTGAGGGGGTTGTCTGGCAGGAACTGTAATCCCATAGGAGACACAGCCACGACTTGAATAGCCTTCTGAAGCAGAGAGAAGGGGAGAATACTCTGGCTTCTCTCCCTTCCACCTTCTAGTCTGCCACCAGAGCCTCCCAAGACCAGATGGCAAGGGAGACTGGGAAGTGTAGTTTGTAGGTGTCAGCCTCTGCAGTGTAGAGTGGGGAGGGGGGTGGATCCGAGAGCAGTCAGGCAAATAACTGGCACACTGGGCAGCCAAGAGTTGTCTTGATTAAAACAGTAAGATAGCAGACCTCAAAGGAACTTGAAGTTCACCTCGTCATTTTACAGATTAGGAAACAGCCCCAGAAAGAAGTGGTGTGCCAATCAGTAGCGGAGCTGAGACTGGAACCCAAACCTCTAATCCTGCAAAGCATCATTTCTTCTTGTACCCTCAGGGTTTTCAGATTCCAGCTGAATGGCTTCCTTGAGTGGGGCTGGGGTGGGCCGGAGACCCAGAGTGCTGCCCCTTCACCTATCCTGACACCATTACTACCACTCCTTACGAAGTTCACTGGTGACCCAAGGACCCTGACCTGTTTTCTCTTGCTGGAGCCCTGGTGGCACAGTGGTAAAGAGCTTGGCTGCTAACCAAAAGATCAGCAATCAAATCCACCAGCCACTCCTTGGAAACCCTATGGAGCAGTTCTACTCTGTTCCATGGGGTCACTATGAGTTGGAATCGACTGGACAGCAGTGGGCAGTACAGAGTGCTTCCCTGGGCTCCACGCAGAGAGAAGAGCCAGAGGGGACACGGGCCTTTCCTCCAGCAGGCAGGCAGCTATGGCAAGCTTTGGACGCTCAGGCCTCGCTAAGCAATGTACCCTGTGGCCTTGAGTGGTGGCCTCAGGCAGCATGACTTGGCCACCAGTGCTTGCTGGAGGCTCTGGGAGGTGATGGTGTTGGAGAAATCTTGTGTCTTGCAGCTCTGGGTCCTTGCCAGGACCTGCAATGAGGGACTTAGCTCTGCTGGAAGGCCTCTAAGGGGCCCTTTTTGGAGCCGGTATGAGCTACTTACAATCCCCGCCATCTTGAATTGGCTGATCTTGCAGTCACCTTGCTCACTCTTTGGTTTCTCTTGGTGTTGGATGCAAGCATCAGAAGAACACACATCTTCTGCTTCAAGGCAGAACTGGCTGCCACATTTGGTTGGATCTCCTACTGGATTCCGCACTGTCTACCTCTGCAGTAGCTGCATTCCAGATAAATGCCCGCTCACAGAGAAGGCTTTGAAAATGTTGGGGCAGCAACCCCTCTTGTTATTCTGCCTTTGTCATTGTTGTTAGGTGCCGTCGAGTCGATTCTGACTCATGGCGACCCCGTGTGTTACAGAGTAGAACTAAAGTCCATAGGATTTTCAGTGGCAGTAATCTTAATGGAAGCAGATCGCCAGGCCTTTCTTCTGAGGTAGGGCTGGGTGGGTTTGACCGCCAACCTTTATGTTAGCCGTTGAGTGCGAACTGTTAGCACCACCCAGGGACCTTTGTTTCTGCCCAGAAAACTGCAATATCTGGCCTCCTGGGAAAGGAGAGGCATCTGTCAAGACATCGAAAACCAAAACCACCTGCTGCCATCGAGTTGATTCTGACTCATAGCGACCCTACAAGTCAGAGTAGAACTGCCCCATAGGGTTTCCAAGGAGTGCTGGTGGATTCGAACTGCTGACCTTCTGGTTAAGTGTTAGATCCCTGCCTATCCATCTGGCCTTACCCAATCAAGGCCGACACTCCCAGCCTGGCTGTGGGGCTTTGCCTAAGAGGCTGCGACCTCTGGGCATTTCTAGCCTCTGACTATTTCTGTTCGACACTGGCCTATTTTGACCATGGTTTCGTTTTTCTTTTTCTTGATTGCACAGGAAGGATGAAATATAAATATTTCCCTGCTTCTCCTGAGAGTGTCTGAATGAAGATTCAGCTCTCCAGCTTGGCTGCTAACCAAAAAGTCACAGTTGGAATCCACCAGGCGCTCCTTGGAAGCCCTATGGGGCAGGTCTACTCTGTCCTGTAGGGTCGCTGTGAGTCAGAATCGACTCGACAGCAACGGGTTTTGGGGTTTTTTGGCCATGAGTAAAGAGTAGCCAGTTTCTCAGAATACAATGATGTAGGCTGTGGGTTTAAGAGGTTATCGAGGGCAACAGTGGAAGCACAAAAGAACAAAGAGGAAGGGAGTAGTTGGTGGGCACAGATTTTTCTCTCCCCTCCCCTCGCTGTACTCCCCTTGCCTCCTCCTCACTTTCATTCTACATAATCCACTCTCAGGCTCTGTCTTAGTCATCTCGTGCTGCTGTAACAGAAATATCACAAGTGGATGGTTTTAACAAAGAGAAGTTTATTTCCTCACAGTAAAGTAGCTAAAAGTCCAAATTCAGGGTGTCAGCTCCAGAGGAAGGCTTTCTCTCTCTGTTGGCCTTCTCATCAATTTTCCCCCGGACTAGGAGCTTCTCTGTGCCGGGACCCCAGTCCAAAGGATGAGCTCTGCTCCCGGCACCGCTTTCTTGATGGTGTGAGGTCCCCAGCTCTCTGCCTGCTTCCCTTTCCTTTAATCTCTTGAGAGATAAAATGTGGTGCAGGCCACACCCCAGGGAAACTCCCTTTACATTGGATATGACCTGGGTAAGTGTGGTGTTACAGTCCCACCCTCATCCTCTTTAACATAAAATTACAATCACAAAATGGAAGCCAGCCACACAATTCCAGGAATCATGGCCCAGCCAAATTGATACACACATTTTTGGGGGGACATAATTCAAACCATGACAGGGTCTTATGTCAGTTTTTGGATCGAAAACTCACAAATTTCCACTTCTTGCCAGGATTTCTCCCGTAAGCTCCAAATCCCAGTATCCAGGTCCTTGCTGGCTCTTGCCATATGAAAGTTCCATAGGCACTTCAAGCTCAGCACATGTGAAACCAAGCTCATTATCTACCCCACCCAAACCTGCTCATTCTGTATTCCCAACGATGCCACCGGGAATACCCAAGCCGGAAACTTGGTCATCCTAGATGTCACCCCTTCATGGGTCTACTAGATACAATTTGTGGCAAATTCCTGCATTTCTTTATTGTTTCCCACAAGTCTCATCTTTATGGCTCTGATCCATATGTTATGGATTAATTGTGTCCCCCAAAAATGTGTGTCAACTTGGCTAGGCCATGATTCGCAGTATTGTGTGTTGTCCTCAATTTTGTGATCTGATGTGATTATCCTGCGTGTTGTAAATCCTCTATGACGTTAATGAGGCAGGATTAGAGGCAGTTATGTTAATGAGGCAGGAGGCAATCTACAGGATTAGGTTGTGTCTTGAGTCAATCTCTTTTGAGATATAAAAGAGAGAAGGGAGCAGAGAGACAGAGGGACCTCTTACCACCAAGGAAGAGGAACTGGGAGTGGAGTGTGTCCCGTGGATCCAGGGTCCCTGCACTGAGAAGCTCCTAGACCAGGGGAAGATTGATGACAAGGACCTTCCCCAGAGGCCACAGAGAGAGAAAGACTTCCCCTGGAGCTGGTGCTCTGAATACGGACTTCTAGCCTTGTAGACTGTGAGAGAATAAACTTCTGTTTGTTAAAGCCACCCACTGGTGGTGTTTCTGTTACAGCAGCACTAGAGAACTAAGACGCCATATCAGGCCCTAGCTGGCTCTAGTTTGAAGTCCTACGTGGACCTTCTAACTAGTACTCCTGCCTTCAGTCTTGCTGACCCTTAACTGATTGGACCAGAGTCATCATTCCAAAAGTCTGAACTTTATGTTGTTCTCCAGCCCACGCCCTAGGAAGGCGTCTTGTTGTTGCCTGTAGGACAAAGTTCAAGGTCCATAGCAGGATTTATGAAGCCTCTGTGGCCTGCCCCTGCCAACCTACCCGCCTTTATTATCGTTGCTAGCTGCCTGACTCACGACGACCCCACGCACAACAGAACAAAATGCTGCCCAGTCCTGCGCCACCCCCAAGATTGTTTGCGGAGAGGACTGTTGGCTGGTTTTCGGAAGTAGATCGCCAGGCCTTTCTTCCTAGTCCGTCTTAGTCTGGAAGCTCTGCTGAAACCTGTTCAGCACCGTGGCAGAATGCAAGCCTCCCATGTCTCTCCCTAAACTCCTGCCCTGCTGTGCACCTGCTGGTCTCCAAGTTACTGAGTTTTTGCCCCTGAGTGCCTTTGCTTCACTGTTCCTTTGCCTGGAACTTGCTCCCCTCCCTGCCTGCTGGGTGCACACGGCTTAACTTTTGAGAGTCAGTTCAAGCACGACTTCCTGATCATTCATGAAGTTGACCCTTCCCCCTCTTATGCCTCCGTTGCACCTATGGTAGGTGAGGGTGGGAGGAGGGTGATGGGAGCACTCTGTGTGTTCTGGTCCTGGCCCCGCAGCTGTGCATCCTCATTGCAGTGCCTGGTGCCTGGCAGATGCTTGCTCACTCCCCTCCGTTGGTGCTGAGGGGGAAGCTGGTGTGTGGGAGGCCCTAGAAGGATTTTGATTTCCAACTGTAGAAGGGTCTTAGGCAGCAAATGGGGCTGTTGAGACTTTATTTATTCAGAGGAATACACCCTCTGTCACCTCACCAGTCGCTTCCTGGGGACCCCTCCCTGATCTGTGGTGGGTCGCAGGCTGGCCGGGCGGTCAGAGGTAGGCTGTCCTGCAGGCAGAGTGACTGTTAGTGGGATGATGTCTCTTTCTACCGCAGCCGAAGGAAAACAGCTACAAGAGGAGGGTGAGCTGAGTGGCAGGGCAGGGGTGGCAGCTGCTGATGGGGCGCTCTGAGCGTTGTGCTCCTGGTTACCCAGTATAAGGACCCTGCCCTTGGTGTACAGGCTGGGTGAGCCATATGTAGAAAAAACGCTAGTTGGGTTCCTCCACGTTTCTCTTGTGTCCACAGCAGGTGCCCAAGCCCACCCCTAAAATGCAGGACCCCAGCTTGGGACTGGATCCTTGGTCTTCTTCCTCCCTTCCATTTGTTCTGGGGCGGGTGACGGCAGGACAGGGCATCGGGGCGGAGGCTGAGGACCTCTCTACCTGAGGACGTGGCATAAACTGTCTGCTGGTCTCTGCTCTGGGCGATACAGGACAGGTAAACCTTCCCGTCCTCAACCTTTTCCACTTGAACGGTCAGCACAGCCAACGAGCCCATGAGCAATGGACTGGGAGGGGAGCCGGCTTAGCCCATCCCCCCTGGGGGCCCCACCCCCAACCCTCCATGCTCCATCCCACCCTGCCTCACCGGCTCATGAGTGGCCCCATCTGCCAGT
The DNA here is from genome assembly GCA_030035585.1 of Dugong dugon. NCBI lineage: Eukaryota > Metazoa > Chordata > Mammalia > Sirenia > Dugongidae > Dugong > Dugong dugon. The sequence goes on along the minus strand of CM057462.1, from coordinate 195,437,045 downwards.
TCCCAGACTCCTCTGGAGAGGTGGCATTCTGGCCAGGGTCTAGAGGGATTGCTTGGAAATGGGCTGCGGAAGGAGCGTGGCAGGCAGGGTCCCTGAGCCTGACCTGCTGAAGGTGGCTGTCTCCTCATGGATGAAAAGGCCGTGCCTTTGGCCAACACCCTGAGGATCTGTACTTACTTTCTGAACCTGATGTTGAGGCTGCCTGTGTACCACCCTTCTTCAGCCAGTAAGGCCATTTTAGAGAAGACCTCATCCATCATGGCAGCCAGGGACCCTCCATGAGCAACCCTGGAGGACGGGCGGGGAGGAAGGCAGGGCTTCAACCCTGGGCAGACCGCTCACTGGGCCCTCCCCGCATCCTGGAACAAGCCCCGGCCTCGTCCTTTCTCCAGATCCCTCCAAAAACAGAGCTTGAACCTCAGGGCAGCCCAACAGGAAAGACACAGATGTAGCTCCCGTCTGATCCAACCTATCAGAACCTAGCGAGCTTTTCTCTCATTTCGCTTTAGCATACGTTTACCACCACTGATACAATCCTTTTATTTCCCTGGAGGAAAAAAAGTTTTTTTTTTCTGATAGAGTTAATGGAAAACACTGCTGGCAACATTTGCCATTATTTGGAAGGGCTACACTCACACCGGGAACAGAAATCCACCAGAACTTTTTGTCACAGACTTTGATGCGTGGCTGTGCACCGCCTCTCACCTTAACCCTCACTAGGGCAGGTGCTGGGCCCACATTTTCAAGACAGGTAAATGTGAAATACAGCTTAAAAAAAATCAAATCCGTTGCTGATGGGTCGATTCCGACTCACAGCGACCCTACAGGACAGAGTAGAACTGCCCCATAGAGTTTCCGTGGAGCGCCTGGATTCGAATTGCGGACCTTTCGGTTAGCCGCCATAGCTCTTAACCACTGTGCCACCAGGGTTTCCGAAATGTAGCTTATAACCGATAAAGTGCCAGCGTGGTGGACACCTGAGCAGGGCTGTGTGCGCAAAGCCCGCTTCTGCGGGATGCTGCAAACATTGGCTTTATTCAAGGTGCGCAAAATTCTCGTCCTTACCGGTGTAAGCTGACCCTCATGCCAAAGCTACTTCACTCTTAGGTACCAGTGGCCATCAAGTCGATTCTGACTCGTGGCGACCCCATGTGTGTCAGAGTAGAACTCTGCTCCGTAGGGTTTCCAATGGCTGTGACCTTTTGGAAATAGATCACCAGGCCTTTCTTCTGAGGCACTGCTGGTGCCTTTCAGTGAGCAGCTGGGTGTGTTCACCATTGGCACCACCCAGGGACGCCATTGTTAGGTAAATTGGGGGAAATAGAAAGTCACACAACGGTAGATGCAAAAAACACAAAACAGCTGTGCGTTTTGTGGCCAGGAGAGGCGCTAATATCTATCTGGTTGTTGTTGGTTGCTGTTGAGTTGCTTCTAACTCTTGGCGACCCCATGTGTGCAGAGTAGAACTGTGCTCCATAGAGTTTTCAAGGCTGTGAACTTCCAGAAGCAGATCACCAGCCTGTCTCCTGAGGCACCTCTGGGTGGATTCGAACCACCAACCTCTTGTCTAGCTTGCGTCACCCAGGGATTTCTGACATCTACGTAGCACTCAGAATTCTGAATTCTGTTTAACGGCAACTGAGCTCCTCTCAGGCCTTGGGGTCCTAATGCTGCTCCTGCCCCCTCCTTCTCCCCCCATCCCCTGCAGGAATCCCAACACTAGCCATAGCGCTTGGTGATTGTCTGGATCAGGAACATGGAAGGAGAGCAAGACAGACAGCCACAGACTTGGTGGCCCAGTGGCCTTAGGCAAGAGGCCCAGGGCCAGCCCTGGTTTCCTTTGTGGTTGTATTGTATCCACTATGGGTTCCTTCCAAGGTCCATTGCAAGTCTGGAGGCAGCAGAGTAAAGCAGAGAGAACAATGGACTCGGAGTCCCAGCTCCTGGATTCGTGTCTGGGCCTGACCTTGACTGCCTGTGCTACCTTGGGCAAAGTTACCTTATCTCTGTGTGCCTCAGTTTCCTCGTAGGTAAAATACGGGGTTTGGAGAGATGGTCTCTGCTATCTATATTGTGCTTTATGGTTCATGAGTACGTACACATAGGCCTGTAATAGTGCATCTCTCACCACCCTGGCAAGCAGATATTATTGCCCCAGGTTTCAGGTAAAGAGACTGAAGGTCACAGATTAAATTGCTTGCTTGGGGTCCCCAAGCCAGCAGTGGCAGAGCAGGATTGGAAGCTGAGCTCTTGAGTCCAGATTTTGTTCACTTCCAAGGGTACCACATCATTTTCAAAGTGGTCTCTGAGGTCCCTTCTTGCTGGAAAATTCTGAGGCCTCAGTAAGGAGGCTTTCCCTTATCTGCACAATGAGCACTGGTCCAGATGACCAGGGATGTGCCTTTGAGGCCTGACATTGTGAGACGGAAGCCTGTGTGTCCCCCACTCCCTACCTGGCTTCTCAGAGATGGGGTGCAGACTCCAGGGCTTGACGAGTATCCGCCCACCCTGCTGAGCCACACCCAGAAGGCCACCAAGGACGCCCACCTGGCCCTGCCTGTGACCTTACTGCGGGGGTCCTTCTAGGTAAGGGCGTGGTGGAAAAAGACAACAGACTCATATCCTTGTCCTTCCTCTTGGATGCACCTGGTGAGGACGCGATTGTCACCTTTGTCTAGGGAGAGAGAGGCAGTGTCTCCACTGGAGAAGGGAGGGTGTCGGGGCGTGGGGCCTTGTCAGGACTCAGGGCTGCCCATTCAGCATCACAGAACTCTCATGGGTACAGGGTCAAGGAGGGTGAACCAGTGGCTACAACCCTTGCCCTTGGAGGGCCCTCAGTCTGAAGGAGAAAGACTCAGGAAGTTCCCTGGTTGAGGGTGGCGATAGGATCAGGGCCACGTCAACCCTAAGCACTGAAAATTTAAAACTGTAATTCATGTAATTCACATGTAATTCAATATAAAAACAACACTAAATGGTAAAGTAAGTGTAGAAAAGTCCACCAAACTTCTGATCTCCCCCCACCCCGCAAGACAACTGTAACAACTACGTCATTCTTTTTTGGAAATACCAAATTGTTAAAAAAAAAAACAACAACTTGGTGCCTGCCCCTGCTGTAAACCCTTAGGTAGTCTGCCTGCTGTTCCATCCATTATTGAGTAGGAAGACCACATATGTGTATGAGAGACACAAGAAAACACCCACCCACACCCACACCCACACCCACACCCACACCCACACCCACACCCACACACCCACACCCACACACACACACACCCCCACACACACCCACACCCACACACCCACACCCACACACCCACACCCCCACCCCCACCCCCCCCACACACACAGTGGAGGTGTCTGACCTCCTCTAACTTCACAAGCGGGAAGGAGAATCAGTATCAACAGCCCCAGGCTGAGTCCTCTGAGGTGCCCTTCAGAAGCCCTACTGAAGGACTACTTGTTAATGACCATTTTGGTCTGGTAAAATGATTGGGAGGAGGAAGTTAATCCTTTAAATATGAAAGGGCCAATGGCTAGACAATCCAGGGAGTGGCCTGTGGTGCAGTGAATTACTTAGTATGGCCCTTCTAGCCACAGTCTTTGTGACTCACACATAAAGATTGAGTGGAAGTGTGCAAATAAGCTACATGGAACTATATGGAACCCTAATGAAGTGATTGGTCAGTTTGCTTTCCTGCTAGGCTTAAAATGAGCCATCCCAGAGGATGGAGGAGAGGATCTCACCACCACCAACAAAGAAGAATCAGGAGTTGAGCGCATCCTTTGGATCCGGGATCCCTGCACTGAGAAGTTCCTAGAGGCAGGAGACTGAGAGAGAGCTGTAACATGGAAGATGGTGAAAGGTGAAGCAGTGGCGGAGAAATCGCTGCAGCAGAGGCAGGAGACCAGCAGGAGATGGCAGGACACAATGGCAGGAGATGGTAGGGTGGGCTTCCCGGCCCACGGAGCAGAGCAAGAAAGCTGAGTGAGTGCCTTTGGGCGGGAGGTTTGCTGGCGGGGTAGGATGCCTCCAGGCACTTGGTGGAATTGGTTTGCTGACTCACGGAGGTAGAGCTGAGCGCCTTTGGGCCAAGGCTTACTGGCAGAGTTGTGTGCCTCTGGGCACTTATCAACAGAGCTAGAAGAGTTTTGTAACACTTGCTGGAACAGGGCAGAGGCCTAGGGCCAGAGAGAGGGAGGCCTGTAAGCACCGCTGGGAACAGGCTGTCCTAATGGAAGAACTGTATCCTGAGTGTTCCTGAACCTGCCTTGGAACCTCTTACTTCCCTAATGAAGCCCTTAATCACGAGTATTCTCTGTTAGTTCTGTGTGGCCATTGCAACGAATTATGGAACCCAGCAGAGAAGTAGAGAGTGCCATGGGAGGGACAGCTGGTGTCAGAACTGGCAGAAAGGCCTGGCGAGAGGAGGTATGTCTGACATCATAGGAATCCGCTTGTGCTATTGATCTTGATTCTCCTTCCCCCTTGTGAAGTTAGAGGAAGTCAGATGGCCTCCATACGCCATTTTGTCCTGCATACACACGGGCAAACAGGCACACGGCAAGGAAGATGAAGGTGGAAACTCTACCAGTCTGGACCAGTGGGTGTTTCCAGAGTGCCGCTCTGGGCCTAGCGGGGCCTGGATGCCATGAGAGGCCTGCAGTGGTCAAGGAGTCCCAAAGACTTTTATGGGCTTGAGGAGGAGGACTCGGGATGAGGTTTGAACGTAAAGAAAGAAAAACTGGTGAGACTTCAGCACGGCAAGGATCCAAGCTGGTGAGCCGGTGGTTTTTCTGCGAGGACATGCATGCCTTGGCATGGTCCTCTAAGATTTGTTCTCTTTAGATGAGAGGAGGGGAACCAGAGACCCAACAAAACACTCTCCCATTTGCCCAGAGTCTGAGCACAGCGTGGCTCCGTTGGGGAGGTGGGGGTACTGAACCAACCGGGTCAGGGGCCAGGCAGTTCCCGCTGACCCGTGGGCTGGGGCATATGTGTGTGTTGATGGGCACTCTCACGCCGGGCCTTACTGGAAGTGACTGCCAACTCCAGCCAAAGCTTCTGGAAGTGTTCTCTGTTGGACTTGAAGGAGGGTATCTTGGTCCAGCTGCTGGTCTTGGTCTTCTCCAGAAATTCTTGGTACATGCTTAGCATATCTGGATACCAGCTAGCATTGGGAAGGGCATAATCCTTGAAGTCTGTCTTCTGAGAGAATCTTGAGACCTGGGCAGGAAAATCAAGTGGACTAGACAGATGCCTGGGAGGTGGAGGAACCCCAAGCAGAGTCTGTTTCTGGGTTCCTGGACTCCCCAACTCCTTCCCCCTGAGTCTTAGCTTGAGGGAAAGGGCCCATCTTCCTTGCAGAGAGTTGCGGACCCTTATTGGTGACTTAGCACAGGGATCCTTAAGGGCAAAAGAAGGGAAAGAGAAGGAACTGAGATTAACAATTACAATTGTCCTGTTTGAAAAACCTGTTAGAGTCCCTGGTTGGTGCAAATTGTTAATGCTTTCAGCACTAACAGGAAGATTGGAGGTTAGAGTCCACCCAGTGACACCTCAGAAGAAAGTCTTGGCAATCTACTTCGGAAAAAGCAGCCATTGAAAACCCTGTGGAGCACAGTTCTACTCTGGTACATATGGGGCTGCTATGAGTCGGAATCAACTCAGTGGCAACTGGTGGTGGTAGCAGCTCATTGAGGCTGAGAACTACTGGTATTAACCCCACTATGCACGTGGGAAGGAGCCCTGGTGGCGCAGGGGTTAAGTACTCGGCTGCCAACTGAAAGGTTGGTGGTTTGAACCCACCAGCTGCTTCATGGGAGAAAGATGTGGCAGTCTGCTTCTGTAAAGATTTACAGCCTTAGAAATCTTATGCGAGTAGTTCTACTCTCTCTGTCCTACAGGGTCGCTAGGAGTCAGAATTGACTTGACGGCAGTGGGTATGGTTTTTGGTTGATGCAGATGGGGAAACTGAGGAAATAATGGCTAAGGTTGCCGAGCTTATGAGTGGGAGACAGACCATCAGGCAGGAGCCTGTTCTGAGACACTGTCTACCTAGGGGTGGACTACATTTGGGGAGGGCCACTGTCAGAACTCCCTCGCCTCGGGCTACTGTGGCTCTGTCCATAGCCGTGGGTCTGCCTGGGCAGGACAGCTCGTTTGAATATGTTCTGTTCCCTCACAGAGGTGTGGCGCCACCTCCGGGTGCAGGGACAGTGTGTCCCCTGTGGGACAAGGGGAGCCTCTGTGCCATCGACTGCTCAAGTGCCAATCACAACTGTGAGTGGCGAGCAAGCCACTTGCTAACACCACAGTTCGGGGGGGAGACTCATCCAAATTCTGTCCCCGGGAGGTCTCTGTTTACGACAACTTAGCCGCAGCAACCAGAGTCCCAGAGGGGGAAAGTGACTCATTGGTGGCTACACAAGACTCAGACTGGGACTAAAGTGTCCTGGTGGTTTTAGTCTTGGATCTGGGCTACTCAGGCTCCTCTTTGCTAAATCAAGTAGCTTCCCAACACACTGCCCACCCACCTAACCATGAGCTGGAAAGAGGAGATTTGGGGTGCTCCTTAAGCCCTAGTCTCCCAGGAGAAGCAGCGTCCATCTGGCTGAGCTGGGAACTCACTCACCAGGGCATCTTTGGAGGATCCTAAAGCTGAGGAAGGGTTGAGTCTGGGCAGGATGTGGGGAGCACGAGGAAGGGCTCTGTGGTGGCCAAGTCTTGCTGCTACCTGGAAGGCTCTTCTCATCATGGCTGAGTCTGAGGAGGCAGCAAGGTGAGCGAGCACTTTTGAGCTGTACTGGGGGACTGTGGGCACACCCACCACCCATACCAGCTTCTCTCCTTTCTGTCAGAAGGGCTTTCTTTCATCATCAAGCTTCTGCTGAGGAGAGATTGCATTTATCACTAAGGCAAGCCTCAGCTGGTTTGATACAACACCTACTGTCTTAATTATATAGTGAAGCTATAACAGAAATACCAGAAGTGGGTGGTTTTAACGAAGAGTAATTTATTTTCTCACAGTTGAAAAGGCTGAAAGTTCGAATTTAGAGTGCCAGCTCTAAGGGAAGACTTTCTCTCTCTGTCAGCTCTGGAGGAAGGTCCTTGTCGCTTCTGAGCTCCTGCTCCTGGATGATCTAATGTGGCTTAGCATGTGTCTTCCTCCATCTTTTCTCTGCTTCCTTGTGCAATCTCCCTTATATCTCAAAGTTGAAAGGAACACAGAGAGTCACTGTACCTAAAACAATTGGTCGACATTCAACCATTTCAGGAGGTAGCATGCGATCAAGAGCAGATGGTACTGAAGGAAAAAGTCCAAGCTGCACTGAAGGCATTGGCAAAAAAAAAAAAAAAAGGCTCCAGGAAATGATGGAATACCAGTTGAGATGTTTCAACAAACAGAAGCAATGCTGAGATGTTTACTCATCTATACCAAGAAATTTGGAAGACAGCTACCTGGCCAACCAACTGGAAGAGATTCATATTTGTCCCCATTCCAAAGAAAGATGACCTAACAGAATGTGGAAATTATCAAACAATATCATCAATATCACATGCAAGCATAATTTTGATGAAGATCATTCAAAAGCAGTTGCAATAGTACATGGACGGGGAACTGCCAGAAAGTCAAGCTGGATTCAGAAGAGGATGTGGAACAAGAGATATCATTGCTGATGTCAGATAGATCCTGGCTGAAAGCAGAGAATACCAAAAAGATGTTTACCTGTGTTTAATTGACTATGCAAAAGCATTCGACTGTGTGGATCATAACAAATTATGGACAACATTGTGAAAAATGGGAATTCCAGAACATTTAATTGTGCTCATGAGGAACCTGCACATGGATCAAGAGGCACTCGTTCGAACACAACAAGGGGATACTGCATGGATTAAAGTCAGGAAAGGTGTGCGTCAGGGTTGTATCCTTTCACAGTACTTATTCAATCCGTATTTTGAGCAAATAATCCAAGAAGCCAGACTATGTGAAGAAGAACGCAGCTTCGGGATTGGAGGAAGACTCATTAACAACCTGCAATATGCAGATGACGCAACCTTGCCTGTGGACAGCAAAGAGGACTTGAAGCACTTACTGATGAAGATCAAAGCCTACAGCCTTCAGTATGAGTTACACCTCAACATAAAGAAAACAAAAATTCTCACAACTGGACCAATAAGCAGCATCATGGAAAATGTTGAAGTTATGAAGGATTTCATTTTATTTGGATCCACAATCAGTGCCCATGGAAGCAGCAGTCAAGAAATCAAAAGATATATTGCATTGGGCACATCTACTGCAAAATACCTCTTTAAAGTGTTAAAAAGCAAAGATGTAACTTTGAGGACTAAAGTGTGCCTGACCTAAGCCATGGTATTTTCAATCACCTCATATGCATGCAAAAGCTGGACAATGAATAAGGAAGACCAAAGACGAATTGTTGCCTTTGAATTATAGTGTTGGCAAAGAATCTTGAATATACCATGGACTGCCAGAAAAACAAACAAATCTATCTTGGGAGAAGTACAGTCAGAGTGCTCCTTGGAAACAAGGATGGCGAGACTTCATCTCAGGTACTTTGGACATGTTATCAGGAGGGACCAGTCCTTGGAGAAGAACATCTTGCTTGGTAAAGTGGAGGGTCAGCAAAAAAGAGGAAGACCCTCAATAAGATGGATTGACACCGTGGCTGCAACTATGGGCTCAAACATAGCAACAATTGTGAGGATGGCGCAGGACTGGGCAGTGTTTCGTTCTGTTGTACACAGGGTCACTATGAGTAGCAACTCACTGGGAGGCACCTAACAACACATCTCAAAAGAGATTGACTCAAGATACACCCTACACTAATCCTACCTAATTAACGTAACAAACAAGACAACTCATTCCCAAACTGGATTATAACCACAAGCATAGAGGTTAGGATTTACAACACACATTTTTTTGGGACATAATTAAATCCATAACATTCCACCGTTTGGCCACCCAAAATCCATGTCCTTGCCACATGCAAAACACATTCACCCCATCATATCATCTCAAAAGTCTTAAATCAGCTCCAAGTCCAAAATCTTCATCTTCTGGATCATCTGAATCAAATATGGGTGAGACTTTAGGCGTATTCCATCCTGGGGCAAAATTCCTCTTCATCTCTGAACCTATGAAATCTAGAATAGAAATTATCTGTTTCCAAAGTACAATAGTGGAACAGGCACAAGGTAGACATCTCCATTACAAATGGGAGACATTGGAGGGACCGAAGGGATAACAGGCACCAAGCAAGTCCAAAATCCAGCAGAACAATTCACATTATCTCTCAAGGTTTGAAAAATAATTCTCTGTTCTCTGAGACCATCTGGGCAATGGTCTTGCCCTCCAGACTCTGGGCGTTGGCCATGTCCTCTGTTTTCACTTCGCACAGTTCATTTTTAAGTCCATCTCTTTCCTGTCTCATTTTACCATAATCGGCAAGGAGAAACCACATGGCCCCTTTAAGATCTTGCTTAGAAATTTCATCAGCCAGATATCCAAGTTCTTCACTTACAAGTTCTACCTTCCACTGAACATTTGAACATAATTCAGACAAGTTCTTTGCCACTGCATAAAAAGCATGGCCCTTCCTCCATTGTTCAATCACACGCTCATTGTTTTCTTTTAAAGCCTCACTAGAAGCATATTAAACATCCACATTTCTAGCAACATCCTGTTGCGGGCACCACATGTATTCTCTAAGAAGATAGAGACTTTCTCTGTAATTCTTCTCACTTCCTTCTGAATCCTTACCAGAATTGCCTTTGACATCCATAATTCTACCAACAGTTTCTTCAAGGCAATTTAGGATTTTACTATCAGGCGCCATGAAACTCTTTTAGCCTCTACCCATTACTCAATTCCAAAATCGTTTCCACATTTTAGGTATATGTTAGAGCAGTGCCCCTCCCTTCCAGTACCAGATTCTGCCTTAGTTATCTAGTGCTGCTATACCAGAAATACCACAAATGGGTGGCTTTAAAGAAACGGATTAATTTTCTCACAGCTGAGGAAGCTAGAAGTCCAACTTTCAGGATGCTGGTTCTAGGGGAAGGCTTTCTCTCTCTCTCGGCTCCGGAGAACGGTCTTTGTCTCTGCAGCTTCTGCTTCCTGGTTCCTTGGAGATCTCCATGTATCTTGGCAGATCTCTTCCCCCACCTCTGCTCTGATCGCTTGTTTAATCTCTTTTATATCTCAAAAGACATTGACTCAAGATACACCCAAAACTAATCCTGCCTCATTAACATAACGAAGATAAGCCATTCCCACATGGGATTATAACTAAAAGCATAAAGATTAGGATTTATAACACATATTTTAGGGGACATAATTCAATCCATATCAGGTGGGTAAGTCAGAGACCCACCTGCCTCTCCCTACCCCCATGTCCATGTAAGGGAAGCCAGAGATCTTCTCAGAACACAGGGTTAAGGAGGAAAAGGGAAGCCCAGTGCCCCTGTGGCCTAAGGCCTGACCTGGGGATCTTCCCACAAGCCACAGAAGGGAAGCCATATTGGATCCTGGAAAGACCCATGGACTGAGAGTCTAGAGACCAGGTTCTGGTGCCGTTTTGTCACTGACTGGCCCTGTGGCCTTGAGTCAAGTCGCAGGGGCATTTGGTCTCCTCATCTGCAGAACAAAGGAGCAGAATTTAAAAACAAAACTACAAAACCAGCTGTGGAGACACTCCAGTTCTGAGGGCCCAGGGCTAAGGAGAGAGTCCTGGCCCCTGAGTTAGGCATCTGTCAAGGGCAGTAGAGACTCAGCTCTCCCAGAGGGTCAGGGAAAAGAAAGAACCAACAGTGTCTCTGCCGTGATGGGAACTGAGACTCGTGCAGGTGTCTGAGCTGGATAAGGAGGGGCGGGCACATGAGCGCAATCTTCCAGACAGGAACAAGAGCCCCTGAGAGCTTCAGCAAAGGCTGGCGGACTGGATTTCCCAGAAGTGGCCCTAAATGAGCACATCGAGCCTGGGAAGCTATGGTTGGGTGTGCTTCAGAGCCTGGCAGGAGGGGAGGCCCTGGTGCTGGCTGAGGGAGACGCCTGGGCAGCTCTGGCTTCTACCCCCACAGCTCCAGCCCCTTGGCAGGTAGAAGAGGGTGTCTCCTGCAATCTGGGGCTCCGTGCCTCTGGCCCTGCTCACGGGGCGTCTGGTGTCTCACGGCCCCAAGTTATCTGTCTCGCTCACCAGTGAGTGCCGGCCACCACTACTCCCTCTGACCACAGCTGGGGAGTTAGAGGGCTTGGGGCCTGGGACTGAGACACACCCACAGACCACGGGCCAGACACCCACGGAGCACAAACAGACCAAGACCTAAAGAGAGATGCAGAGGCCAAACCCTATGGAGCAGTTGTACTCTGTACCACACGGGGTCCCCATGAGTCGGAATCGACGGCAGTGGGTTTGGGTTTGTTGCTGATTTTAGGGGAGCAGTAAGGGGAAGCCTGTGTCCTGACATGGTCACCTACCACTAGCAAGGACAGAGGACGTGTCTTGTCTTTTAGTAACAGAGCACCCAGCCAGCCAGAGAGAGGGTGGCCCATTCATGTCACCCTGAGGGGCACGGCCAGCGTGGAGCCCACAGGGATGGGCATCAGTCCAGGATGGGGCCAGGGGTCACATGCCTGTCTCTGCTGTGCCCTGCCAGAGCCTTCTCACCTCTGGTCCTTATGATGAGGAGCAGGGGGCCAGAAAGAGACGTCCAAGTCCCCAGGGAGCCACAGATGTCGCCCTGAGAGCCCAGGCCACCTGAGGGCTTCATAAAGGGCTCCCTGCTGCCCTGCACACCTCTGTGCCTTCCCCTTTTCCTTTCTCCCTATTCCTAACAGAAATCCCAGCCACTCCAAGCCCAAGGCCTGAGGGTTGGAGAGTCCCAGCCTGGCCCTCTCAATGAGAAGATGTGTGCTGGTTTTACCCTGCCCCTCCCCTGCCTCTGCTCCCCTGACTCAGACTAACAGGGGCTGGGGGGTTTCCCATGCTGGGGGCTCTCCAAGGAAGGCAGTTCTGGGGTCTTGTTCCTGTCTTCAATGGCTAGTCCTTTCTGAAGTCTAACCTCCACTCGCCCTGCTGCTGTCCCTGGAGCTCTGGGGCTCAGGCAGCTGGAGATGTCTGTTTATGGCGAGGGCCAGTAACAGGGCTGGGCCTGGGGGCCAGAGCCAGGATCTTCCCGGGCCCAGGGGCCTCCTGGCTCAGCAGAGAGCTTGGGAAGGAAGAGATGGGCCCTGAAGGCAGGGAAGGCGCTGGTGGCCCTGGGCTCCCTCTTCTCAGAGCTTCCTCCTGTGATTCATCCCCTCCCCCATTCACCGGTTGTTTTCACTTGATTCTGTTTCCCCTCCTTTCTCCTGTCCCAGACTGCGGGGGTGGCGGGGGCACCAGGAGGGGGTTTCGGGTGGCTGGCTGTCTTTGGTGGCTTTTCAAAACCCCAGACTCTCCGTCGCCCACCTGAGTTCTAGCTTCACGACTTTCTCAGCCCCGGGATCTGGGTGGATCAGCAGAAAAGTCTGGGCCTGGGCCGGGGGAAGGGCCCTGGGCTGGGCTGGGGTGAGTGTTCACCAGGCAGAACAGCTTCTCTCCCGGCTCTCACCCAGCCCCCTCTCCCCCGCTGTGGCGGCACCCACCACCTTGGTTTCCAGCTTTGCAGAAGCTGTGGGAACGGAGAGCTGAGAAAGGAGGGAGCTGACGAAGGGCTGGTGTGCACAGGGAACCCTGGCTGGAGCTGTGGTCTCAGTGGGGAGAGGAAGGGCCTCAGCTAAGAAAGAGGATGCATTCCTCCTCCTGGCTCTTGTTCACTGTTTCTGCAAAGAGGGGCCTTCTGAGATGAAGAGTCCCAGTTTATAGTTTACTAGAATAAACCACTTTCTAAAGATCAGAACTGTGCAAAGGTGGAATAATGACAAGGATGATAATAATCATAAAAATAATGTTTTGGCAAGTTCTGAAAGATCACACTTGCTTAATAGGGAAACGTGAAAGCTTTGACTTGTCCTCTGTGTTTGGCTGCCCTAGAAAACTGGAATAAAAGTATTTTCCCTCACCTCCTTCGAATCTTTGAATCAAACTTTCTCAAGGACTGGGGGAATGAGTTTGTTTTTGTTTTTTTTAATTGTACTTTAGATAAAGGTTTATAGAACAAATAGTTTCTCATTAAACTGTTAGTACACGTATTGTTTTATGACTGGTTAACAACCTCACGACACGTCAACACTGTCTCTTCTCCACCTCGGGTTCCCTATTACCAGCTTTCCTGTTCCCTCCTGCCTTCTAGTCCTTGTCCCTGGACAGTTGTGCCCCATTAGTCTCATTTTATTTTATGGGCCTGTCTAATCTTTGGCTGAAGGGTGAACCTTGGGAGTGACTTCATTACTGAGCCAAAAGGGTGTCCGGGGGCCATACTCTTGGGGTTTCTCCAGTCTCTGTCAGACCAGTAAGTCTGGTCTTTTTTTGTGAGTTAGAATTTTGTTCTACATTTTTCTCCAGCTCTGTCCGGGACCCTCTGTTGTGATGCCTGTCAGAGCAGTCAGTGGTGGTAGCTGGGCACCATCTAGCTGTACTGGACTCGGTCTGGTGGAGGCCGTGGTAGTTGTGGTCCATTAGTCCTTTGGACTAATCTTTTCCTTGTATCCTGTTCTCTTCATTCTCCCTTGCTCCCAAAGGGGTGAAACCAGTGGAGTATCTTAGATGGCTGCTCACAGGCTTTTAAGGCCCCAGATACTACTCACCAAGGTAGAATGTAGAACATTTTCTTTATAAACTGTGTTATGCCAGTTGAGCTAGATGTTCCCCAAGACCCTGGTCCCCACAGCCCTCTGCCCAGGAATTCGGTCCCTCAGGGAGTTGGATGTGTCTATGGAGCTTCCATGACCTTGCGTTGTACAAGTGCTGGCTTCCCCCATATTGTGTACTGTCTTACCCTTCACCAAAGTTACCACTTATTTATTGTCTATTTAGTATTCCCCCCCCACCCCTCCCATCCCTCATAACCAACAAAGATTGTTTGTTTTTGGGTGTAAACTTCTTCTTGAGTTTTTACAATAGAGGTCTCATATAATATTTGTCCTTTTGTGATTGACTTATTTCACTCAGCATAATGTCCTCCAGTTTCATCCATGTTATGAGATGGTTCACAGATTCATTGTTGTTCTTTCTCGTTGCGTAGTACTCCATTGTGTGTATGTACCATAGTTTGTTTATCCATTCATCTGTTGATGGGCATCTAGGTTGTTTCCATCTTTTTGCTATTGTGAACAGTGCTGCCATGAACATAGGTGTGCATATGTCTATTCGAATGATGACTCTTATTTCTCTAGGATATATTCCTAGGAGTGGGATTGCTGGATCGAATGGTACGTCTATTTCTAGCTTTCTAAGGAAGCACCATATCATTTTCCAAAATGGAAACCAGTTTTTTGATTGATTCAGGATCTGAGTCTAACCCAAAATAGCTGAATTAGTTGCCAATCTTTAAAAACAGGGCATTTCATGTAAAGCTGAAGTCAAGTGTCTCCAGATAAATGAAAGATATGGCAGCAACGCATCTTCATTTCAGCAGATGACTGGAGGTGATGCCCATGCCCTCGGGTTGCTGCAGGCCTTCCCTGGGACTCAGCATTCCTTCATTCCGTCTGTCAGTCTCTACGGGTGACACTTGATTTGGAAGTAGGTGTTATGGATTGAATTGTGTCCCCCCAAAATATATATTGGAATCCTAACCCTGTGACTGTAATCCCCTTTGGGAACAGGGTTTTCTTTGTTATGTTAATGAGGCCGTATCAGTGTAGAAACCAAATCCGTTGCCTTTGGATCGATTCCGACTCATGGCGACCCTACAGGACAGAGTAGAACTGCCCCACAGGGTTTCCAAGGAGCAGTTGGTGGATCCAAACTGCCGACCTTTTGGTTAGTAGCCAAGCACTTAACTACTATGCCATCAGGGCTCCATATTAGTATAGGGTGTGTCTTAAATCTAACCACTTTTGAGACATAAAAAGAGTAGATTAGGCGCAGAGACAAGCAAGCACAAATGGGGAAAAGATATACGCCACGTGAAGATTGCCAAGGCACTGAAGAACGCTGGGCTAGAGACGCTGGAACAAGGATTTCCCCCGAGTGTAAAGGGAGAGAGTCTTCCCCTAGAGCTGGCACCCTGAATTTGGTCTCATAGCCTTCGAAACTGAGAAAATACTTTTCTATTCGTTAAAGCCCCCACTTGTGCCATTCCTGTTACAGCGACAACAGGGCTTGAGGAGGCTGGAGGACAAAGAGGAATCTTAGAAAGCGTAGGACTGAAGAGAAGTCAGAGGAAAGAGGAGTGGGGAGAAGGAGGGGCTCGGCAGGGGCCCTGAAGGCTGGTAGCTGACCCCAACAAGGTTGCTCCAGGAGGAAAGGGCCATCCTCCCATAAAGAGTCAGTAAGTGAACCTGGAAGAGGACACGATTGTCTCATTTCCTGAGAGCCAAGGGGTGGCTGGGTTAACACCTTGCCCGACCAGGCCGTCCCTGCAGGCTGTACCACCAGGTGAGACTTGCCTCCAGTATTGCTCTTGTTCTGGTGCTCTGGTGGCAACCTCCCAATTTAGTTACACCACAATTTTTGGTTAAATCAACTTGCAGATATTTGCATCACTATGATGACGCCAACTTTGTTCTTAGCCTTGCCGCATAGCATATCATCATTATATTTCCTTTCTAGTAGAACTTTTATTTTTCTCAAGTTGACAAGGTTTAGCTGGACGACTTGGTTCAGGGGAACAGAGGTGGATTGGAGAAGCGGATGAGGGGCTGAAATGATTAACCCTGATTTCCCAGGAGGGAGGGAGCAGAGTCCTGGAAGGAGAAAAAAAATGAGGTTCTGAGGATGTCTGTGATATTGAAGAGCAGATAAAGTGGGATCACGGGCAGAGAGATTGAAGGTAATTAGAAAGAAAGAGATCTGAGGAAAACATCTTTAGATGATGAGGGTGGCCCTGAATTAGGATTACTGGAGTAGAATGGATGAGATTGCTTAAAGCCACCCAGGGAGAGAGAGATTATGATTATGGGAGAGGTGCTTCTTTCTTCCTTTCCGACTCCATTTTCCATTACTCTACTCATTTTGTGGAGCCCTGGTGGCACAGTCGTTAAGAACTTGACTGTTAACCAAAAGGTCAGCAGTTGGAATCCACCAGCTGCTCCTTGGAAATCCTGTGGGGCAGTTCTACTCTGTCCTGTAGGGTTGCTGTGAGTCAGAATTGACTCGATGGCAATGGGTTTGTTTGGTTTTTTTTGGTTCTGTACTCATTTTGTGGGTTATTTCTGCCACATCAAGCCTTCACAATGTGAGCTGAGAAGCCTGCTATCCAGGGAGGTGGAAGGTAGTTGGCTAATGCCTTAAGTGCTTGTTACAGTATGAACTTTGGCCCCAAGGCATCTCCTGTGTGAACTCAGCTCAGAGGAACAAAGGCCTCTATCTCTTCCCAACTGCCTGCCCCTGACTGTAGCTTCTTCCCAGATCTGGACTTCCTCGAGAGGCAACCAAGAAAAAGAAGGAAGTCAATGAAAGTTTAGCATAAATCAGAACTCCTGCTGGATTCTGATTTCGCTTGTTGCCTGCCCGGTTCATTTCCACTTTGGGACCCAAGGGCTTCTCTGACTGATGTGTGACCTATACCAGAAGCACAGCCTGGGACTGACCTGATTGGTGACTGATAGAGCCAGCAGTGGGATGCTGGTAAACATTTAACAACAGGCTCTCTGAGGTCGGAGTGGGAACTGGGAGGATTTAATTGGCATTTGCCAATTTCTATGTTGTTAATATTCCCACCATGGCTGATTTCAAGCCACCAATCTGATGTCACTGACCCTGACTGTGAAGTTGGGATGAGATGTGCCCAACTGGCTCTTGCAAGCCAGCGAGATGGCTCCAGCACTCTGCTGAGCTAGTGACTTCTTGGGCTTGGAGCAAAGCAACAGGGATAACCAAGGCTTTGGTAGGGTTCAGCAGATTTCTTCTTGATCCCAGGCATTTTCTTCCTTCTAGCAGGTCCCCAGAACTAAACTTGCTTCCACTTCTCTATCTTCTGGATTTTTCTTCCCTCATAAGACTGACTATGGAACTTAGTCTCCCCAGGCTGCCCTCCTCCCTTACTGTCCCCTAAACAAGCTCACAGGACCTTTTGTTTTATTTAAAGGTATTACTGTTCATCACTAAGGAGAAACAGGAATATTATTAACATTTCCAGAAATCTTACCAAGTCCTCCTTATCTTGGGTGGCCCTGGAAGTCCTTCTCAGATCATTCTGTACACGGGTGGAGCCCCCCCGATGTGGGCCTGCTGGCTTCCTGCTCTGATGGTGGGATTCCCACCACCATCTGGCCTTTCTGGATTAGGAATTTCCCAAATGGTCTTCCCGGATGCCATTCCCAGTTAGGCCACTGTGAACTCAAGTCCCTCCTGAAGACTTACCCGAAGGGCTCCCGGACTGCTTGTTTCCCTGTCAGCCCTGGCAAGGCTGGACTGCCCTCAGGGAAAGCTTGGTATCTCAATGTTCTTCTGAGCTAGGGGTTAGTGGCCAGGTTGGTCTTGGGCAAGAGGGGTCACGCACAACAGGAAGTGGCAGGCAAGCCTGGAAACACTCAGAAAGGGCCGTCTGGGCTTGCTCCACACAGGAATCACCATGAGGGAGGGCTGGCCCAGTGTGCCAACTCTTCTAATTTTTCAAGAAACCAGTTAAAATCAGTGGCTATTGAGTCGATTATGACTCATGGTGACAGTGTAGGACAAAGTAGAAATGCCCCACCGGGTCTCCAAGGTTGTAGATCTTTACAGAAGTAGACTGCCACATCTTTTCTCCCGTGGAGCGGCCGGTGGGTTTGAACCACTGACCTCGGTTAGCAGCCAAGTGCTTTATCACTGCACCACCAGGGCTCCTCTTTTCAAGAAGAGCCAGCCACAAATCCAGAATTTCAGGTGAAATTTCCTAATTTTTAAATGTTGCAATTAATTAAAAAAATATAGACCACATGAGCCAAACCAAACATCTTTGATTTGATCTTGTCCTCCTGGGCCCTTCTCCACTGAGCACCTTTCCAGCAGCATGCCACCTGCCCTAGATGTATACTGCTCCCAGGTGAGCCTGCCTTTCCCTGGTTCCCGCTGGGAGGGACCTTCCTGAGATTCATTCTACAGCCTGGACGCCCACAGTGGGCCCTTTGGAAAGGAAAATCCTGGCCACATGTTGAAACCAGCCGATCAGCTGGCTGGACTCTTGCCTCAGGCTGTTTGGCCTCACCCAGCTTCTAAGGTTTCCGGGTGTTCCGCTGCAGGTGGGAAGTGCTGGAGGCAGCTTGGGGGAGCGCAGAAGATCCGCTCACAAAGCCTAGGGCTGGCTGAGGACTAGCTGAGATGGGGGAAGGCCTGCCTGAATACATCTGGGGCATGACATGGGAGCTAAAAGAAGAGGGACCCTGGGTAGGCAGCTTGGGTGAAGTGCCCACCTGGTGAACGCAGAGGGCAGGACCTTGTGCCGGGGGGGGGGAAAGGGAGGGACAGGGAAGGCTGATGAGTAGGTGCTGGATCCAGGTGCCTCTACTGGGCATGATCAGAGGGCTGATGGAGGGCAGCAAGCAGAGCTCGGGGACAGGGACCAAGGGTACCCTGAAGCCCCACTAAACTTTGAGAATACCTTCCAGAAATGTCAGAGCCCAACCACTGCTCTGCTGGATCTGAGTTCCTATTTGTGAAATGCTACAAGGCAGAGAAGCAGGGCTTCTCAGCTCAGAGGGGTGTAACAACAAATCCTGAAGGTGTGTGTGTGTGTGTGTGTGTGTACACACGGTGGGGCCTGGGGCCGATAGGCCCTGGCCAGACCCATACCTGAAATTACCCCTCCTCACATCTAGACAGTAACTTGAGAGGCAGTACCTTTGAACCAAGTCCCTGTGTGGTGCAAATGGTTAATGTACTTGGCTGCTAACCAAAACGTTGGCTGTTGAGGCACCTGGGAAGAAAGACCTGAAAAACCAGCCATTGAAAATCCTATGGAGCACACTTCTACTCTGATACACGTGGGGTTGCCATGAGTCAGAATCAACTCCATGGCAACTGGTTAACTGACTGCCTTCAAACCAATTGGGTAGCCAATTAGTGCCACTGGCGTATCCTGCCTCCCCAGCTTCAGTTGCAAAGTCAGGCCACATTCCTTCTCACCAGCATTTCATTTATCTATTTCCCTTTTTTTAAAAAAATTATTGTACTTTAAACGAAAGTTTGCAATTCAAGTTAGTCTGTCATACAAAAATTTATACATACATTGTTATGTGACCCTAATTGCTCTCCCTATACTAGGACAGCACACTCCTCCTTTCCACCCCTGATTTCCCATGTCCATTCAACCAGCTCCTGACATTCTCTGCCTTCTCATCTCACCTCCGGACAAGAGCTGCCCATTTAGTCTCATGTATCTACTTGAGCTAAGAAGCACACTCTTCACGAGTATCATTTTATGTCCCATAGTCCAGTCTAGTTTTGTCTGAAGGGTTGACCTCGGGAATGGTTTTAGTTCTGGGTTGACAGAGAGTCCGGGGGCCATGCCTTCTGGGGATCCTCCAGTCTCAGACCATTAAGTCTTGTCTTTTTACTAGAATTTGAGTTCTGCACCCCACTTTGCTCCTGCTCCATCAGGGACTCTCTGTTGTGTTCCCTGTCAGGGAGGTCACTGGTGATAGCTGGGCACCATCTAGTTCTTCTGGTCTCAGGCTGATGCAGTCTCTGGTTTATGTGGCCCTTTCTGTCTCTTGGGCTAATACTTTCCTTGTGCCTTTGGTGTTCTTCATTCTCCTTTACTCCAAGTGGTTGGGACTAACTGATGCATCTTAGACGGCTGCTCGCTAGCTTTTAAGACCCCAGATGCCACTCACCAAAGTAGGATGCAGCACATTTTCTTAATAAACTTTGTCATGCCAATTAACTTAGACGTCCCCTGAAACCATGGTTCCCAGACTCCCGCCCCTGCTATTCTATCCCTTGAAGTGTTTGGTTGTATTCAGGAAACTTCTTAGCTTTGGTTTAGTCCAGTTGTGCTGACTTCCCCTGTAGTGTGTGCTGTCCTTCCCTTCACCTAAGATAATTCTTGTCTCCTATCTAGTTAGTGAATAACCCTCTCACTCTCTGCCCACCCTCGTAACCATCAAAGAATGTTTTCTTCTGCGTTTAAACCTTTTCTTGAGTTCTTATAATAGTGGTCTTATACAATATCTGTCCTTTTGTGACTGACTAAATTCACTCAGCATAACGCCTTCCAGATTCCTACATGTTATAAGATGTTACACAGATTCATTGTTGTTCTTTACAGTTGTGTAGTATTCCATTGTGTGAATATACCATCATTTGTTTATCCATTCATCTGTTGATGGGCACCTAGGTTGTTTCCATCTTTTTGCTCTCGTGAACAGGGCTGCAGTGAACATGGGAGTGCATATATCTATTCGTGTGATGACTCTTGTTTCTCTAGGATATATTCAAAGGAGTGGGATTGCTGGATTGTATGGTATTTCTATTTCTAGCTTTTTAAGGAAGCGCCAAATTGATTTCCAAAATGGTTGTAACATTTTACATTCCCACCAACAGTGTATAAATGTTCCAGTCTCTCCATAATCTCTCCAACATTTATTATTTCGTGTTTTTAGGATTAATGTTAGCCTTGTTGGGGTGAGATTGTATCTCATTGTAGTTTGCATTTCTCTAATGGCTAATGATTGGGAGCATTTCTTCACGTATCTGTTAGCTGCCTGAATGTCTTCTTTGGTGAAATGCCTGGCCATATCCTTTGCCCAATGCTGTTTTTGTCAGTTTTGACCAATGGTTTATCAATTTTGTTCATCTTTTCAAAGAACCAGATTTTGGTCTTGTTGGTGTAGAGGAATCCAACTGATTTTTGTATGTTTATCTTGTATCCTGATACTTTGCTGAAATCTTTATTAGTTCCAATAGTTTTCTATTGGATTCCTTGGGGTTTTCTGTGTATAAGACCATATCAGTTGCAAACAGAGATACTTTTACTTCTTCCCTACCAATTTGGATGCATTTTATTTCTTTTTCTAGCTTAATTGCTCTAGCTAGGACCTCCAGCACAATGTTGAATAAGAGTGATGATAAAGGGCATCCTTGTCTGGATTCAGTTCTCAAGGGGAATGCTTTCAGAGTCTCTCCATTTAGGGTAATGTTGGCTGTTGGCTTTGTATAAATGTCCTTTATTACGGTGAGGAATTTCCCTTCTATTCCTGTTTTGCTGAGAGTTTTTATCATGAATGGTGTTGGACTTTGTCAAATGCCTTTTCTGCCTCAATTGGTAAGATCATGCGGTTCTTGTCTTTTGTTTTATTTATGTGATGGATTACATTGATTGTTTTCATAATGTTGAAGCATCCCTGCATACCTGGTATAAATCCCACTTGATCATAGTGAATTATTTTTTTGACCTGTTGCTGAATTCTATTGGCTAGAATTTTGTTGAGGATTTTTGCATCAATGTTCATGAGGGATATCGGTCTGTAATTTTCTTTTTTGTGGTGTCTTTAGTTGGTTTTGGTATCAGGGTTATGCTGGCTTCATAGAATGAATTTGGGAGTATTCCATCCTTTTCTATGCTCTGAAATACCTTTAGAAGTAGTGGTGTTAACTCTTCTCTGAAAGTTTGGTAGAATTCTCCAGTGACGCTGTCCAGGCCAGGGCTTTTTTTTGTTGGGAGTTTTTAAATTAACTTCTCAATCTCTTTTTTTGTTAAAGGTTTATTTAGTTGTTCTACCTCTGTTTGTGTTAGTTAGGTAGGTAGTAAGTTTCTAGAAATTTGTCCATTTCCTCTAGGTTTTCAAATTTGTTAGAGTACAATTTTTCATAGTATTCTGTTATGATTCTTCTAATTTCAGTTGGGTCTCTTGTGATATCATCCATCTCATTTCTTATATGGGTTATTTGCCTCCTCTCCTGTTTTTGTCAGTTTGGCCAATGGTTTATCAATTTTGTTCATCGTTTCAAAGAACCAGCTTTTGGTCTTGTTAATTCTTTCAATTGTTTTTCTATTCTCTATTTCATTTAATTCTGCTCTAATTCTTATTATTTGCTTTCTTCTGGTGCCTGAGGGCTTCTTTTGCTGCTGTCTTTCTACTTGTTTGAGTTGTAGGGTTAATGTTTTGATTTTGGCCCTTTCTTCTTTTTGGATGTGTGGATTTATTGCTATAAACTGACCTCTGAGCACTGCTTTTGCTGTGTCCCAAAGGTTCTAGTAGGCTGTGTTTTTATTCTCATTTGAAATTCTATGAATTTCTTTGTTCCATCCTTAATTTTCTTCTATAACTCAGTAGTTTTTGAGCAAGATGTTGTTCAATTTCCATGTGTTTGATCTTTTTTCCATGCTTTTTCTGTTATTGATTTCTACTTTTATGGTTTTATGGTCAGAAAAGATGCTTTGTAATATTTTGATGTTTTTGATTATGTTAAGGCTTGCTTTATGGCCTAATATGTGGTCTATTCTGGAGAATGTTCCATGTGTGTTGGAAAAGAAAGTATACTTGGCTGTTGTTGGGTGGAGTGTTCCATATATGTCTATGAGATCAAGTTGGCTGATTGTAGCATTTAGATCTTCCATGTCTTTATTGAGCTTCTTTCTGGATGTTCTGTCCTTCACCAAAAGCAGTGTGTTGAAGTTTCCTACTATTATTGTGCAGCTGTCTCTCTCTTTTCAGTGCTGTTAGAGTTTGTTTTATGTATTTTGGATCCCTGTCATTGGGCGTGTAAATATTTATTATAGATATGTCCTCCTGGTGAATTGACCCTTTAATCATTATATAGTGTCCTTCCTTATCCTTTGTGGTGGACTTTACTTTAAAGTCTATTTTGTCAGACATTAATATTGCCACTCCTGTTCTTTTTTGAGTGTTGTTTGCTTGATATATTTTTTTCCATCCTTTGAGTTTTAGTTTGGTTTTGTCTTTAAGTCTAAGGTGTGTCTCTTGTAGGCAGCATAGACGGATCGTGTTTTTTAATCCATTCTCCCACTCTCTGTCTCTTTATTGGTGCATTTAGTCCATTTACATTCAGTGTAATTATTGATAGGTATGAGTTGAGTGCTGTCATTTTGATGTCTTTTTTTGTGTTGTTCAGTCTTTGTTCCACTTAATTTTCTGTGCTGAGTCATTTTTCTTTATGTATTTTCTTTTCATCTTTTTCATTGTTGTTGATTTTGTGTTTGCTGAGCCTTTATATTTATCTTGTTTTTTATTTTGATGTATAGGATTGTTAGTTTCCTTTGTGGTTACCTTAATATTTAGCCCGTATTTTTCTAAGTTTAACCCAGTCTTTTATTTCTTTATATCACCTTGACTTCCTCTCCATATGAAAAATCTATGTCTACATTTTTCAGTCCCTCTTTTTAATGTTGTCATCTTTTACATATTGACATCTCTGTTTCCCTATTTTCAGTGTTTTAGCTTTGATTTATTTTTGTGACTTCCCTATCTGGGTTGATATCTGGTTGCTCTGCCCTGTGTTCTAGTCTTAGGTTGTTATCTGATGTTATTGATTTTCTAACCAGAGGGCTCCCTTTAGTATTTTTTGTAATTTTGGTTTGTTTTTTGCAAATTCCCTAAACTTCTGTTTATCTGGAAATGCCCTAATTTCGCCATCATGTTTGAGAGACAGTTTTGCTGGATATATAATTCTTGGCCAGCAATTTTTTTCCTGTAAGGCCTTATGTATGTCATCCCATTGCCTTCTTGTCTGCATGGTTTCTGCCGTGTAGTCCGAGCTTATTCTTATTGAGTCTCCTTTGTAGATGACTTTTTGTTTAACCCTAGCTGCTCTTAAAATTCTCTCTTTATGTTTGGTTTTGGCAGGTTTGATTATGTCTTGGTGACTTTCTTTTGGGATCTACCTTATATAGGGTGGATGAGTACTTGGATAGATATCTTCTCATCTTTCACAATATCAGGGAAGTTTTCTGCCAACAAATCTTCAAGAATTCTCTCTGTATTTTCTGTTATCCTCCCCTGTTCTGGTACTCCAATCACTCGTAGGTTATTCCTCTTGATAGAATCCCACATAATTCTTAGGGTTTCTTCATTTTTTTAAAATCCTTTTATCTGATTTTTCCTCAAATAATTTGCTGTCAAGTGCTTTATCTTCAGTCTCACTAATTCTGACTTCCATTGCCTCAATTCTGCTCCTATGACTCTCTATTGAGTTGTCTAGTTCTGAAATTTTATTGTTTATCTTCTAGATTTCTGATTGCTGTCTCTCTATGGATTCTTGCAGCTTGTTAAATTTGTCATTATGCTCTTCTCTGATCTTCTTAAGTTCCTCTATTACTAGGTCTACATTTTGCCAGATCTCCTTCCTGATCTCTTGAAGAGTTTTGTATATTAATTTTTAGTATTCTGCCTCCAGTAATTCCAAGAAATTCTCTTCCTCTGGAAAGTTTCTTGATTATTTTGGGCGCTTGCTGAAGCCACCATGGGCTGCTTCTTTATGTGATTTGATATTGACTGTTGTCTCTGAGCCATCAATAAATTATTACATTTATTTATTTTATGCTTGCTTACTGTGTTCTAGCTTCTTGTTTTGTTTTGATATGCCCAAATAGGCTGCTCATGTGAGCTAGTCCAATCACTGGCGCCCCTGAAGCTCCAATGTCTTGCCACCAGGTCGCCAGACCTACCACTAAGTATGTGAGCCTAGGATTCCGCTCACTCCTCCTGTATGGATTCAACTCAGGTGTCCAGTTAGTCACCAAATGTGTGGTGCAGACTCTCACCTACAGTCCTAGACAGGCATGAGTGACTGGTGTAGGCACAGGCATCTGGCTACAGCAGGAGGTCAGATGCTGAGCAAGGCAGGGGTCCGACGGCCACCCCCAAGTGTCCGGGAGGAAAGCATGTCCCTGTTCCCTAGGGTGCTTAGGTGGATGGATTTTGCAGCTGGACTATGAGAACCCAGTGCTGTTGGCTGTAAGGACTGGGGAGCACCACTTATTTTTGGGCCCCTGTTGCAGGTGGCTAGGTGGTATGGGTGGAGCCACCAGTCCTCAGGCCCCTGATGTGGGTAGGTGAAGACCCTGCTTAATAGGCAGAGCAGTGTCAAATGTCAGGAACCTGCCACTTCACAGCTGAAACAGTTGAAGTTAGACTTCAGGTATATACCCTGTTGTACTGTGGTAATGAGGGCCTACGCTGTTGAAATGGGCCCACACAAGTCTATGCAGGGGGAAAGACTAAAAGTCCGTGGACCCCTTATGCCTGTGCCTAGGCAAAGGAGCTGTGCCTACTCTGAGTTCCTGGCTTAGGAGAGCCTACAGATTATTTTTTACCATTTGTTAATTTATTCACTTGCCAAGGCTGGGAGAATGGCTCAGGGCACGTGATGGGTCCTACTTCTGGCCCAGGCGACTTGGCACTTGCTGCAGCCGGTCCCGGACCCAGTGCAGTGCAGGGAGGGGGGAGGTAAATGGGAGAGAGGTTTTTCCCAAAGGAGGGTGTTTTAGATCCATGCAGAAGGCCAGACACAAGTACTTATCTGTTGCTGATTGAGGGCTGCTTCTCACTGGTTCTGGATGGCTGAATAGACTCTGCCGCTGGGTCTCTCCCGATGTGGAAATCGCCTCCTGAGTGCCTTGCTTTCCTGCCTTACTGTGCACCACGAGCTGATCTGGCCTCAAGGTCTCAGGCTTTTGCCAGGTCAGGTCTGGCAACTCCTCGCTGCTTCCCAACTGTCTCTCCCTCCCCCTGCCAGTCAGTCTGATATCTCAACTTTTCCTTTGATGTTCAGAGCGCCTAGATTGTCATATATAATCGATTCACTTGTTTTTTCGGATCTTTGTTGTAAGAGGGTATACTGGAAGCATCTGACTACTCCATCATCTTGGCCCCGCCCCCCCCCCAACTAGCATTTTAAAGGACTAACCTCTCACCCTGGCTGTGATATCCTGAGCACCTTTCTTTCCTGAGAACTCTGAACAGTGGTGTCAGTAACTGTTGAACCTTCTAAGGGGTCAAGTTCATGAGCCTCCGAGCACAGGTGATGGTGACTTTATCAGCTGCTGGTGGGTGTCCAGGACTGCAGCCTCATGGTCAGGGCCACAGGTGTCCTGGGGCTGGCATGTGTGCCCACAGCTATGATAGGGCATTGTTCCTGCTGATAGGAGGGACTGGAGTGGGGTGAGGGCCTCTGCGGGCACTGCTCTTCAGCCCACAGGAGGGAAAGCTGCCAGACCTTGGGAGCATGTGGAGCAGGGTGCTCCCTAGTTGGTTCAACTCCCAAGTAGCTCCAGGAGGAGCTCTTGAACAATGTCCCTTACACAGGCATCTCCCAGGTTTCTCCCATCTCCACCCCTACTCCTTGCTTCTCAGGAGTCCTCTCCCTTTTAGGGAAATTTCCCAGCTAAATCCTCTGTCACTACCCTTCTCCACCTTCTCCCTCACCAATCAGCCTCAGATCTCCTTTTAGTAGGTTGGGAGAAACCCCCCGTCTCAGAATTCTCCAGATATTTCACAAGCATTTCCAAAAACCCATAAAGCCTAGGCTGGAATGATTAGCATCTGAAAAACTGGTTCCTCTTTCCCTGGGGAGAGGGGAGTGGGCTCATGTTCACCCTTCTGGAGGATGAGGGAAACACTGACATCCCATCCTTTGAGTGCCTCAAAATTTTCTGATTAAACTGGTCTGTTGGTGGATTTCTCTCCTTGAAGCAGGAGTGTCTGGTTCTGGGGCTCTGTCCTGGTTTGTCTACAGAAAAAAAATCCCGCTGGTAGGTCCCTTCCTTCCTGTGACTATGGCCGCTGACCTTTAGCTTGGCAGTGAAGCTCCAGAGATGTGGCCTCCTTGGAAGGGCAGCTCACCTGCCCATGGCAGTATTGACACTGTGCCTTACTGATCCCATCAGCAAAGCACAATGTTATCTCTGCTCTAGTGTGGAGTCCTTTGGTGCAAAGGCTCCAGAGAAAGCCTTGCTCCCTCCTGTGCCTTCTGTTTTAGGCTGAGCTCACCTGGCTATTTGGACTTTTCTCCTGTAAGAATGGCATTGGGTGGCCACTGACCTCCTCTAACTTCACAAGGGGGAAGAAGGACCAAGATCAGCAGCCCGAGGCTGATTCCTATGAGGCGGAGGTCTGACATGCCTCCTCTCTCCACCATCTTTACCAATTCTGACACCAGCTGTCCTTTCCATGGCACTCTCTACTTCTCTGCTGGGTTTGATAATTTATTGCAATGGCCACACAGAACTCACAGACAATACTCCCAATTACGAGGTTTATTAGGGAAGTAACAGGTTCAGGAATGCTCAGGATACAGTTCTTCCATTAGGACAGCCTCTTCTCAGCAGTGCCCGCAGACACGCCTCTCTGTGACCCCTCAGCCTCTGCCCTGCTCAGGCAAACGTTACAAAGCTCTTTTAGCTCTGCTGATTACTACCCCGTACCCCAAGGCACCTCATTCCTCCGTCTGAAGGGGCTCAGCTCTAGCTCTGTGGGTCAGCAAACCTAACTCCACCAAGTGCCTGGATGCACCCTACTTCACCAGCAAGCCTCTTGCCCAAAGGCACTCAGTTTTCTCGCTCTGTGGGCCGGGAAGTCCACCGTGCTGTCTCTTGCTTCTGCTGCCGCCATTTCTCTGCCACCGCTTCTTGCTGTCTTTGATGTTACAGCTCTCTCAGTGTCTTGCCTCTAGGAACTTCTCAGTGCAGGGACCCGGATCCAAAGAATGCACTCCACTCCTGGCTCTTCTTTCTTGGTGGTAGTGACATACTCTCCTCCTGCCTCTGGTATGGCTCATTTTAAGGCTAATAGGATGACAAAACTGACCAGTCCCCCTGGTGGGTGTCTTAGGCTGGGTTCTCTAGAGAAGCAAAACCAGTAAAGTGTATAAATATATATATATAGAGAGAGATTATATCAAGGAAACAGCTCACATGATTGTAGAGGCTAGAACGTCCCAAGTCCGTGGATCAGGGTACAGGCCTCTCCCAAGTCACACAGCTGCAGAAGCTGGCAAGCCCAAGATCGGAAGGTCGGAGAGCAGGGCTCCCACTCACTGGCTGTGCAGATCGACGAATCCCGGGTTCGGCAGATAAGCTGACAGCTCAAGTCCCAAGAACGGGAGATGAGACGATAGGAAGCAGCCGCAAGATCCAGAGAGAGCAAAAAGCCAGAACATCTGCTTATATACAAATGTGGGCCACACCCCCAAGGAGACTCCCTTTCAACTGATTGGCTACTTACAGTATATTCAATCATGGGAATGATTACATTAAAACACGGAGAATCATGGCCCAGCCAAGTTGACACACAATCTTAACCATCACAGTCCACCCCTTGTCAACTTGGCACATGTACACATCTCCTTAAACCATACATAATCTCTGAATAAAGACAATGAGAAAGTCATACTCGTGCCTAACATGATGCAACACGCATACAATCGAAAACGCACTAGCCCCGTTTACAGCTTATATTTTATAAGTGAAGGAAACAAAAACATTCGATGCACACATACAAAGTACAAATACTCATAACAATTACAGTCCCCGTTTCTGCAACTGGTCACATGGCCATAACTGGTATTTAGAACTACCTTCTTCCACCACCCATTCTGTATTTCCTTTGCCCTCAGCTAGCACCTCAGCTGGTCGTGGTTCTTTGTCTGGTGGGGTGACCCAAACCTTCATTCCTGAAGGGTCTGTGTCATTAGTAGTCATGTCAGAATTAGGTTGCTGTAGTTTTCCATTGACTTTAATCACAGGGCATGGTAGTACTAAGAGACGCCCCAAGGAATCTCCTGCATTCCAGACATACTCTTCTTTACCTCCATTATGTAATATCAATCTGATTTCCTCTTGGTAATCAGGATCAATCACACCAGTCAGTATGGTAACTCCCTTCTTTGCCTGTTGATCCAGAGGCATAAGGAGCCCAAAGTGGCCAGGTGGCATTCTTAACTTCCAGTTCAATGGAATCAGTGATGTGTCTCCAGGTGGAAGCATTCCTCCCTTTGGAACTAAGAGCTCTAGGCCTGCAGAGCATAAGGTCGAGGGGACAGGAAGCAAAAATCTTGCAAGTGGGTCACTAGGGGTAATAGTGAGTGGTGCCACTCCCATTTCCACCCCTTGATTCCTGGACCCGTGAATCCTGGCTATGGGAGAAACAGCACCATATATTGGACGCTGGTTTAAAGCATATACAGCCTCCTGGAGAACACTGCCCCAACCCTGCAAGGTATTGCCACCTAGCTGGCACCGTAATTGTGTCTTTAGAAGGCCATTCCATCGTTCTATCAAGACAGCTGCTTCAGGATGATGGGGAACATGGTAAGACCAGTGAATTCCACGAACATGGGCCCACTGCCGCACTTCATTTGCTGTGAAGTGAGTCCCTTGATCTGAGGCAATGCTGTGTGGGATACCATGATGGTGGATAAGACATTCTGTAAGTCCACGGACGGTAGTTTTGGCGGAAGCATTGCGTGCAGGGAAGGCAAATCCATATGCAGAGTAAGTGTCTATTCCAGTAAGGACAAAATGCTGCCGTTTCCATGATGGAAGTGATCCAATGTAATCAACTTGCCACCAGGTTGCTGGCTGATCACCTTGAGGGATGGTGCCATACTGGGGACTCAGTGTTGGTCTTTGCTGCTGGCAGATTAGGCACTCAGCAGAGGCTGTGGCCATGTCAGCCTTGGTGAGTGGAAGTCCATGCTGCTGGGCCCATGCATAACCTCCATCCCTGCCACCATGGCCACTTTGTTCATAAGCCCATTGAGCAACAGCAGGAGTAGTTGGGGAAAGAGGATGAGTGGTTTCCACAGAATGCATCATCCTATCCACTTGATTGTTAAAATCATCCTCTGCTGAGGTCACCCTTTGGTGAGCATTCACATGAGACACAAATATCTTCATGTCTTTAGCCCATTCAGAGAGGTCTATCCACATACCTCTTCCCCATAAATCCTTGTCTCCAATTTTCCAATCATGTTCCTTCCAAGTCCCTGACCATCCAGCCAAACTATTGGCCACAGTCCATGAATCAGTATATAATCGCACATCTGGCCATTTCTCCTTCCAAGCAAAGTGAACAACCAGGTAAACTGCTTGAAGTTCTGCCCATTGAGAGGATTTCCCTTCACCACTGTCCTTTAGGGAGGTCCCAGAAATGGGCTGTAGTGCTGCTGCAGTCTACTGTCGAGTGGCGCCTGCGTATTGCACAGAACCACCTGTAAACCAGGCACGAGTTTTCTCTTCCTCAGTCAGCTGATCATAAGGAACTCCCCATGAGGCCATAGGTGAAGACTGGGAGATGGAAGGTAATGTGACAGGAGTGGAGACCATGGGCATTTGGGCCACTTCCTCATGCAACTTACTTGTGTCTTCAGGTCCTGCTCAGGCCCAATCTCGAATATACCACTTCCATTTAATGATGGAGTGCTGCTGTGCACGTCCAACTTTATGGTTCTGTGGGTCAGACAACACCCAGTTCATGATGGGCAGCTCAGGCCTCATTGTGACTTGGTGTCCCATGGTTAAGTGTTCAGTCTCTACTAAGGCCCAGTAGCAAGCCAAAAGTTGTTTCTCACAAGGAGAGTAGTTATCTGCAGAGGATGGCAGAGCTTTGCTCCAAAATCCTAAGGGTCTGCGCTGTGATTCACCAATACGGGCCTGCCAAAGACTCCCAACAGCATCTCTATCTGCCACTGACACTTCAAGCACCATTGGATCAGCTGGATCATATGGTCCAAGTGGCAGAGCGGCTTGCACAGCAGCCTGAACCTGTTGCAGAGCCTTCTCTTGTTCTGGTCCCCACTCAAAACTAGCAGCTTTTTGAGTCACTTGATGAATAGGCCGGAGTAGCACACCCAAATGAGGAATATGTTGCCTCCAAAATCCAAAGAGGCCCACTAGGTGTTGTGCCTCCTTTTTAGTTGTGGGAGCAGCAAGATGAAATAACTTATCCTTCACTTTAGAAGGAATGTCTCGACATGCCCCACACCACTGGACCCCTAGAAATTTCACTGAAGTGGAAGGTGCCTGAATTTTTGTGGGATTAATCTCCCACCCTCTAGCACGCAAGTGTTTTACCAGTAAGTCCAGAGTCATTGACACTTCTTCCTTACTAGGTCCAGTCAGCATAATGTCATCAATGTAATGAGCCAGTGTGATGTCTTGTGGAAGGGAAAGGCGATCAAGATCCTTGCGGACTAAATTATGACATAGGGCTAGAGAGTTAATGTAGCTCTGAGGTAGGCAAGTGAAGGTGTATTGTTGGCCTTGCCAGCTGAAGGCAAACTGCTTCTGGTGGTCCTTTGAAACAGGTATGGAGAAAAAGGCATTAGCCAGATCAATAGCTGCATACCAGGTACCAGGAGATGTATTAATTTGCTCAAGCAGTGAAATTACATCTGGAACAGCAGCTGCAATTGGAGTCACCACCTGGTTAAGTTTTCGATAATCTACTGTCATTCTCCAAGTTCCATCTGTTTTATGCACAGGCCAAATAGGCAAGTTGAATGGGGATGTGGTGGGAATCACCACCCCTGCATCCTTCAAGTCCTTGATGGTGGCAGTAATCTCTGCAATCCCTCCAGGAATGTGGTATTGACTTTGGTTTACTATTTTCCTAGGTAGAGGCAGTTCTAATGGCTTCCACTTGGCTTTTCCTACCATAATAGCCCTTACTCTATTTGTCAGGGATCCAATGTGGGGGTTCTGCCAGTTGCTGAGTATATCTATTCCAATTACGCATTCTGGAACTGGGGAAATCACTACAGGATGGGTTCGGGGACCCACTGGACCTACTGTGAGATGGACATGAGCCAAGACTCCACTAATAACCTGAC
Organism: Dugong dugon; assembly: GCA_030035585.1. Lineage (NCBI taxonomy): Eukaryota > Metazoa > Chordata > Mammalia > Sirenia > Dugongidae > Dugong > Dugong dugon. The sequence goes on along the minus strand of CM057462.1, from coordinate 195,405,164 downwards.
CTCCATATGCCCCCACTCTGACTGGTGGGCCACAGTGACGTTTTTGGTCTCCTGGAATTAGTGTCAGCTCAGAGCTGACACCAGTAATCCCCGAAAAGTCTGATTATTTCCTTTTCCCCAGTGAACAGTCACTCTTGTAAAAGGCCGTAGATCCCTTTGGGGAAAGCTGGGAGAAAGATTAACAGTAAAAATTTTTTGGCAGTGTATTGGAGTCCTTCCTCAAGGCGATCCGGCCTCCCCTTCATTCAAGGGGTTGTGGATCTTTAAACTCGCTCAAATCTGGGAACTGATTGAAGGACCGTGACTCTCTATTCTGGCGATTTGAGTTAGACTGCTGTTCACCTGACCTAGAATTCATCTGTTTGTATAGATCAAGTAACTATTTAGTAGATTTCCTATCTGTTTCACTCCTAGGGACACCACGACTAAGTAGCCAACACCATAAGTCCATACGAGTCAGACTATTCTGCTTACTGCTTTGACTCCTCTGTCCATTACTGTAACCATGCCCACCTTGTCTTTGTCAATTGAGTGCAGCCACTTGGCCCCTACTACCACGGGGTCCAGTCAGCCCCGTTGTAGTTAGGTGTCTTAATTATTAGGGCAGTTCCCACTGTCAAATCTGATTTACATAAAACAGCAATCACAGCAGTCTTCAAGGATGTTGGAGCTCCCTTCACAAATTTGTTCCTCATAGTTGTGGTAAAAGGTGTGTCCTCTGGACAGTCCATGTGTGGCTCTGTGGGTCTAACTTGATAAATCCACTCTAGCATGCCAATTTCCCTAAGCCTTTGGATACCTTCTTCTACAGTATACCAAAGCAGGTCTGGTACTTCAACTTGATTTAGTGTCGGCCACCTCATAATCCATGCTTCCGCGACCCAACCAAATAAACTATTAGATCCTTTCCTAACTTCTCTAGCAGAAACATTGAAGGGACAGTCTGTGCTCAGTGGACCCATATCAATAAACTCAGACTGATCCATCTTTATGTTCCTTGCGCCATTATCCCACACCCTTAATAGCCATTCCCACACATATTCCCCAGGTTTCTGTTTGTACATATTAGAAAACTCAAGTAGTTCTTTTGGAGTGTAGCGTACCTCCTCCTGGGTCACACTTTGTACTTCACCTTTTGGGGTTCGCTGGGACTTAAGCCTAGTTATAGGTTTAGAAGCCAGAATCGGTAGTGTAGAATTGTTCTGAGAACATTCAGCATTATCTTGTCAAGCATCTGCCTCAGGCGATGCTCCAGGCAGTGACTCAGGCAAGTGCTCTTTAGAGGCAGCTGGGCTTGGGCTAATCTCCCCAGTTGGGAGAGGAGGGACTAACGGTTTCTCTGGGCAGGGTGGTTTAGCAGACAAAGATGAAGTAATCTCTTCAGATGGGACTGGTTCTGCTGGCAGGAGTGATTCAATGGAATTTACAGGCTCAGTGTCCCCAGCTTCTTGATTATCTGCCCATATGTCCCCATCCCAAGTCTCAGGATCCCATCTCTTCCCAATCAATGCCCTTACTTTAACCTCAGACACCTCTCGAGGTTTGCAATTGAGCTGGCGTTGTAATTCAGCCACTCTTACAATAAGACTCTGGGTTTGGTTTTCAGCAATTTTGGCTCTGTTACTACAAGAAATAAGGCTTTCTTTCAAAGCACAAGTGGAAGCCTTGAGGTTGTGTATGCGGCACTTGAGACTTGACTCTGAAGCCCTGAGCGCATCTCCTTCCTTCATCAGTTTGTCTAGCGAAATAGGACAAACCAACCAGCTTCCTTATACTTCTCATTCTGACAAAGCTGTAGAAAGATATCACACGTGTTCACCCTGAGCCTCACCTTTCACCAATACCTGGTCTACCCGTGGTGACATTTTGCGTACTTGTATCGCCACCTCGCTCCATGGACTAGCAGTGACCTCTTTACTGCTGGAGGCAGAGTCATCAACGTCTTTATGACTAACAAGAGTTGAGAACCAATTTAGAAACCTCATCCTTACAATTCTGTTTCTCTAGAACCACTCCTGGTACCAAATGTCTTAGATTGGGTTCTCCAGAGAAGCAAAACCAGTAAAGTGTATAAATATATATATAGAGAGAGATTATATCAAGGAAACAGCTCACGTGATTGTAGAGGCTAGAACGTCCCAAGTCCGTGGATCAGGGTAGAAGCCTCTCCCAAGTCACACAGCTGCAGAAGCTGGCAAGCCCAAGATCGGAAGGTCGGAGAGCAGGGCTCCCACTCACTGGCTGTGCAGATCGACGAATCCCGGGTTCGGCAGATAAGCTGACAGCTCAAGTCCCAAGAACGGGAGATGAGACGATAGGAAGCAGCCGCAAGATCCAGAGAGAGCAAAAAGCCAGAACATCTGCTTATATACAAATGTGGGCCACACCCCCAAGGAGACTCCCTTTCAACTGATTGGCTACTCACAGTATATTCAATCATGGGAGTGATTATATTAAAACACGGAGAATCATGGTCCAGCCAAGTTGACACACAATCTTAACCATCACAGTGGGTGACAAATAATTTGCACAGCCCCACCCAATTACTTGGGTGGGAGTTACAAGACCATGGAGAGAAAGGCCACACAACAGCAATCCATTGCACCGCATCTCCCCTCCCCCACCTTGGGCAACTGCTGCACCTGTTACTGGCTTTCAGTACACACACACATACACACTCACAAACACACATATGCATATTCACATGCACACATTCACTCATACATATATCCACACACACATTAACACACACATGTATAAATGGGTGTGAGCATAAACACACGTATATAGATGTGGACATACACACTCAGAAACATACACAACTACATACACATGCACACAGCACACACGAGTTTATGTGGACACATACACTGCTACACACAGATGCCCAGACTCATACACGCACGCCACAGAGGCACACAAATGCACACAGACACATGGCACAAGCACGTATACTCACACATACACACTGACTCACACAGACACAAACACCACACACAAGCACACGAGCGGTGCATATACACACATGCACACACCCACATTTACACACAAGCACACACTCATGTTATTTCAGTTTTTTTTTTAATCTTAAAATGGACATGGATGGTATACTGCCATCAAATTTTGCCTTATTATTAAAACTATCAATTTCTTGATCAGGGTATGATTCCTTATAAAATATATATTTTTCAAGATTCAAGTTTGAAAATTCTGGTCTTAAGTCCAGTGATGAAGATGTTCCTCTGCAGGAGCCTGCTACACGGCATCACACTTCACAGCTTTGTGCCCCGTTTGCAGTCACAGGGAGACAGAAACTCCCAGTGTAGAAAACAAACAACCTTTCCCCCTTCCTGCAAAACAAAACGCCCCTAGTTATTCCTATTCCTCATCTTCCTTCAGGGCTTAAGTTTTATTAAAATAGAGCTTGAGCTCAGACACCAACAGGGGAACTTTTCAGTTTCTTATTAGCTTGTTAGACAGGTAAGATTCAGATCACAGTACCGAAGGTGTTTGAGAGTTAATGTTTGTGGATAAGAATCAACACAAATACAATCCTCAAATGTAAAGATTAATCCCCACTTTCCCAATTGTCTTTGACACCAACCACCCAAGCGACACCCTCTGTCCCTAGCCACGTGGACTAGGTCAGAGCCCATATGTTGAAAGGACAGTGTCCTTCAGACTCCCAAATAGGCAGACGCCAGCTGCAAACTTGGTAGCCCACATGACACCCTTACTTCTGATCTGCTGGCCACAAATTCAGGTTTTTCCCACTACCCCGTTAGGATGCCAGCTGCAAGGCTGGGGATCTCTCCTGGGCTCCCCCACTTTCACCTGTTGGCTCCCACTACTCCTTTTGGTTCGATAATTTGCCGGAATGACTCACAGGAAATACTGTACTTACGATTATAGATTTATTATAGCAAAAGGATACAAATCAGGATCATCATAAGGAAAAGATGCATGGGTAAGTCCAGGAGGGTTCCCAACGTGAAGCTGCTATATCCCAAAGAGGGTGTTTCATCTTGTTTGCAAACCAGGAAGCTCTCGGAGCCTCAGTGTTCAGCGTCTTTATTGGCTTCATTACATAGTCATGATTGAGGTCTCATTGCATATGCATGATAGGTTAAATCACGCCTCCTGAGGTTAGCTGATATGGGGTCTTTCTGGTCTGGCCAGCCCCTACTCATTATCACAAATCCTCAGGTCTGGAGATTTTAGATAATAAAGACACCTCGATTACTCAGGAAACTCCCAGGGTTATCTCTAGGGAACCAAGGACAAATACCGCCCCCCGCAACCAAAAAAATTTTTTTTTTTTTTTTTTTTGGGTAAGGTGAATCATTACTGCACGAAAAGAGTTTGAGAAGTTCTGCTAGAGATGGGTACAGAGGCAGGGACTGGATGTAGTCTAAAAGAACCTGTCAGAGAAGGCAAGAATGGAAGAAAATGAAACCTTTTCAAGGTATCTTGTTTGGACAATTTTAACTTCATCTAAGCAATAATATATATAAGACCTAAAAAAAAAATACTTATCACAAACGTAAGACTGATACATTTACTATCACACTTAATCTTAAATCCACAATTAAGATGAGGAATAAGCCAATTCTGTAATTCTGAACTAGTCATAGTAATGCCAGACCAGGCAAACTATCCAAACAAATTTTACTTTTCTGAACCATAAAATCCCTAACTTATTTTTAGTGATTTAAACATATTTTTACAATGCCAAACTTGTTGTTTCCACCATAGAAAGTGTTGTATGCTTGGCACTGAAGAATATGTTTGTCTAGGGTTCCACGATGGCCAGTTACTAAGTAGAAAAATAATTGGGCCTCACAGCTCCCCAGGATGGAGGGAAGAGCCAGGGTCCTGAGAAGGTCATGGGGTGGGAGACACAGGAACATGGGAGAGATGCACTTCTTTGACACAGAACTAAAGGTTTTTTCTTGACTTCCTTTTGTTTCATCTCGCCTTCCCATTAGAGAAACACCTTCATCTTATTTTACATTATTTTTTTATTCCTCCAACAATGTATTTCTGTGCCATGACTATCTTTTTATTGGGCCTCTCAAACATTGAGAAACCCGGTGGTAGGAGCAAAAATTCACTGCCTGGTTATGTCTGGACTGATAGTTCGGAGATGTTTTAACACTAACAGCATCAATTCCTAATCTTCACTCAAAATATCATTTGTCATCATGGTACAGAGGGGGGAATGGGCGATGAGGAATCGGTCCACTGGGCTATGCAGCAGGCCCGTGATGGAGGGGAGCTGGTAACAATTGTGACCCCTCTTTTTTCCTCCTGACTGTTCAGCCACCTTTTCCCAAATCTACGCATTTATCAAAATACAACCCGATGGAGGCAAGAACGCCAGGGCTTGGTCAAGCCTAGGAATACATCTGCTGCAAAGCAGGAAGACCAGTTTTTCCTCACTGGCTCTGAGGAAACCTGTGCTAACAGCTACTGAGCTTCTTCCTTAGTTGGCCTTATTCAGAGTCTCACTCATACACTGCAATGTACCCTGGGTGCGACCAAGCCAGTGTGAGAAGTGAACCTGGAAAAGTGGACAGAAAGATAGCTAGGAGCAAACTTAGAAGAAAGAAGAAAAACTGGCTGTTCGGCACATTCTTTTCATTAGATTCTTCTGCCTGGAAGGTCTGGCATGCTTTAGCAGCTTTGCAAGCCTGTTCCAGTAAAGCAAAGGATAAGAGTAAATACCTTCACCGTCTGAACTTCCTCTCTGCCAGGTAAATGAAACTAGACAGCAATGATGGCTCACTCTGTGGGCCTCACGTTTTTAACACGCTTGGTTTCCATGGAAAGCAAGCTGTGGGATAAAGCTGTTAAAAGTGCCTGCTCTCTCTGCAGTTTTGGGATTGGACGGAAGGAAGACTGGGAAGAAAGGGCAGCTGCTGCCAGACGTGTAAGCTGCAGAGCTGTGAGCCCAGCCACCTCCAGGGCACTTTTCCAAGCTCTACCAGAGTTTCCAGAGGGGAGGTACCGCCAGCCTCACCTCTGCAGGGCCCTTTCTGCTGCATCCTTTCTTGCAGCTCAGGGACTGCTGGTGGGCAACAGCTTCCAGGATTTGAGTCTTCCTTGGGCTTGGTCATCCTGGGGTCAGTCTGCTCTGGCAGTGGAGGTCTCCCAGCTGATCTTTTGGTTGTGGAAGGAGGACTGGCGAGGGTACAACAAAGCTGTCCCTAACTTATTAGGTTGAGCGATAGGAAATTGTCAACATCCAACCCTTCTGACCTTTAAAAATGGTGATTTCATATGATTGAACCTAAACTTTCAATAAGGGTAAAGAAAGTGGAACCCAAAGAATCTACTGTCTGTATTTGAAAGCAGAATCTACTTTCTGTGTTTTCTAGAACATTAGTCTTCCAGTTCACTGTTAGTCTTGTCTAAGACCCCTTCAGTGATGATAAGCTATGCTGTTGGTAAGATGCAACAGCGTAGGTTACGTTAACAGTGGTCAACGGATTAATCCCTAGAATCCTAGACATCAGATTTGAGGTATCCATACCTAGAGGACCTAGCTTTCTAATCTAGCCCAAAAGATTCATCTGTTCAGATACAACAAAACTCTGTAATTACAATGCACAGGTACAGAGACATACATACACCCAGATATTTATGCCTTCTTTCTACCATGTCTAAGTTTGCACTAACAGTTTTTTTTAAGAACTTTTTCTCTAGTCTGCAATGGAGCAGACCTCAGGCTGATGCAACCTTAAGGAGCTCATTCAAATCTCAGGAGAATTGGACACTTATCCTAAGGAGACACGAAGAGCTGCTGATACTTTCACAGGGAGGGCTTCTGTGTCAAAACATTGGGAGTGGAGACTGAGTTCCTGGAGCTGTGTTCAGAGGACGGTTGGGGAAGGTTGATGTTAGCAGGCTTCTCCCTGCAGGGAACGTGGCTGTGGGCGAGAAGAGCGGAGTGCAGACGATGCTTCTGGAGGAGGGAGAACCTTGGGCAGAATGGTGTGGAATTCACCAGATGCTCCTCTATACCAAAGTTTTACCAGGCTCCAGCTTTATAAATAAGCCTAAACCCACAAAATAACAGAAAACGATCATCAGTCATCTGATTTCCACCTGAAGGGACACTCTAAGAGGAGAGACACACAGAACTACAGGCAGACAGACTGACGTTTGACTTCAGTCTGTCCACCTGTTCTCATTTTCTTCAGTCACATTAAGCATCAACTTCTGACTATCTCAGTACTGTACTGCCTCATCCTGGGTAACCAGTCCTCTCTCATTTGGCCATTTCACGCTGCACTGCCACTTCCATTAGAGATATGGAAGTAGTTGGAGGTAAAATGAAAATTAAGCCATCCGGCACCTTTACGATATTGAAAAATTTAGGGAGACAGGAGGTATAAACCACAGCCTGGAATGGAGTTTTTATACTGACTGCGGATTCAAATTATTCACGATTTCCCTCTTGCTCCTTTAAGCCATCATTCCTATAAATAGTTGATACTTAGGGGAAAAACAGACTTCTTAGACAAGACACATAAAGGACTAATCATAAAGGAAAAAATTTAATAAATGCAACTACATTAATATTAAAACCTTTTGTTCCTTAAAAAGATACCTTAAAAGAAATAGACAACTTACCTACTAGGAGGAGGTATGTGCAACTTTCATAACCAACCAAAGGACTGATTTAATATAAACTACATAAAGAACTTCTATAAATCAGTAAGAAAATAAGAAAAAACAAACAGAAAGAGAGGCTGAACACATAGATAGTAATTTCACAGAATGGGATAATATATATGGTCAGTAAACGTACGAAGAAGATGCTCAACCTCATTCGTGATAAGGAAATACAAATCAAGATCACAATGAGATACCATTTTATAACTATTTGATTTGATTGACAAAAATCAAGAAGTCTGACTTTAGCAGTTGCTGGAGAACAGGGATCAAAAGAATCTCATACGTTGCTGGTGGGAGTGTAATTTGGTACAACTTCAGAAATCAGCCTGATATTCTCCTGTTAAGCTGAACATTCACATACCCAGAAATTCTCCTCCTAAGTATGTGCCAAGCTCTTGCCCGTGTGCACTACCAGGAGACATGAACAATGATGTTCATAGCACTCCATTCACATAGTCAGGGCCCATCGTCAGGAGAGAAGACAGACCCATTGTGGTATAGCTACACAATGAAATATCATATGGCAGTAATATGAGTCCACTACCCAGCTGACAACATGGATGAGCCCCAGTTAATGTAAAGCTGAGTGAAAAAAAATCAAGTTCCAGAGGAACACATACAGCATTTCTTCTATACCAAACACAACAATATATTCTTTAGGCATATATATAATTTTTGATGAAACTAAAAAAAAAAATAAAAAAATAAAAAAGGCATAAAGGAATGAAAAATAAAATTCCAGACTGTAGTTACTTCTGGGGTAAAAGCAGGAGGAGATGGGGGTGGTATGTGGAAGATATTAGTAAGATTTTTGTTCTTGTTTGTTCATAGACTCTAGTGTATCTATCATTAATTTAAAATATAAATATGTTAGTGAATGAATAAAGGCAAATAAAAGGTGACATTCATGTACTAATAATAACTGTGTGTCCTAAAGCAAGGATTATGATTACTCCAAACCTGTGTATCTGAGGGCCATTAAAATAAAAAAGAAAATAAAGAAAAACACTGGCTATCTAACTCAATTTGTCTAAGTCTGAAGCTAATGAAGGCGGGGCTATGGTGGCCCCTGTCTGCACAGCCCTGTGAGAGCGGGGAGCCGGGAGCCGTGCAGCGGGAGCCAGGAGCCGTGCAGCGCTCACAGTAGGGCAGGGAAGCAGGTGCACTCCGCGAGCATTTCTGTGTATGCATTTCTGGTAAACTGCCTATAGAGATCTCTGAAAGAAGGGACCTGAAAACAGGTCTCCAAGACAACAGTAATATGGTGAGATTTCTTTTCTCATTTTAAATAGTAAATATTCACTTTTGTTCCCAATTTTGTATTCTTTTTCTTAAAGTGAGCTTCTTAAATTGTGCAAGCCTTAGGCCCCCCAAAACTTTCTACCCCTGGTAATGCAGTCACCCAACCACATTCAAAAGGTACAAAAGGGCATACAGTAGAACCTCCCTTGTAACCCACCCAGTCCCCTTCTGAGGCAACCAATATTAATGTGTGAAACTTGCCTGGGACAGTCTATGCATATATATATTACTTTTTTTTGAAATAATTTCAAGCTTACAGGAAAATTGCAATAGTACGAACAACTATTTCCCCCGAACCACTGAAGAGTAACTTGCCAAGTGTGTGCCAAATGACAATACATGTCAGTTATTCATTACAACATTATTTGTAAGGTAAGATTGAGAAAACATAAATGTCCAATATTTCTCATTCCAACCCAACACCAGAGTTCATGCTAGTTTTCTCTCATTCATACCTGGAACTCCCTTTTCTGACAGTTGATTTACTTATTTATCAGCCCTCCAGTATGTGCGATCCATCCTCCCCTGCAGGGACTCTGTCTTAGTCATCCGTTGCTGCTGTGTTATTATTAGAAACACCACAAGTGGAGGGCTTCAACAAAGAGAAATTTATTCTCTCATAGTCTAGCAGGCTAGAAGTCCAAATTCAGGGCATCAGCTCCAGGGGAAGGCTCTCCTCAACTCTGGAGGAAGGTCCTTGTCATCAATCTTCCCCTGGTTGAGGAGCTTCTCAGTGCAGGGACCCTGGGTCCAAAGGACGCGTGCTCCTGCTCTTCATTCCTGATGTTATGAGGTCCCCAACTACCTGCTCCCTTCCCTTTCCTTTCATCTCTTGTAAGATAAAAGGTGATGTAGGCCACACCCCAGGGAAATTCCCTTTGCATTAGATCAGGGATGTGACCTGGATACATCCCATCCTAATCCTCTTCTCTTGTGTCATTAACCACAGGCAGAGATTAGGATTTATAACACACAGGAAAATTACAATCACAAAATGGAGGACAACCACACAATACTGGGAATCATGGCCCAGCCAAATTGATACACCTATTTTTGGGGACACAATTCACTCCATGACAGGCTGTGACACCCCACGCCACTCTCCTTCCTTCCCTGCTTGGGCTCTGACACCCCACAACAGGCCACACCCCTGTGCAGATGTCCCTCGCATGCCCCTCTAGCTCTGCACTCTGCTGGGCCTTCGATGCCCTCCCTCCAGGTAGCCTCCCCCTCCATCTCTGAGCCGACTGTGCCTCACCCCACCTAATGGCTTTGGAACACATTATTCAGGAATGAAGGAAGGCATGAAAGGGAAAGAGGAAGAAAAAGGGGGAAAAGAAGGAAAGGAGATCACAGGGAGGATCCCTCCCTCTCCTCACCCTGATGATGACATGCTATATTCACCACCCTGCACCTTGCATTTTCCATTCAATCTGTATTGGAGACTGCTCCAAATCATACAGAAAGAGCTTCCTTACCCTATTCTCCAGATGACCTGTAGTCTACCTAACCAGCCTCCTACTGATGGACAGCTGCGTCTTCCCGCCTTCGGGTAACGCAAACAACATCGCAATGAGTGACACGTGTACACGGTCATTTTGCACACATTTGTATAAACGCCAGGCGCCGTCGAGTCGACTCTGACGCATGCTGCCGCCATGTGCGTCAGAGCAGAACTGTGCCCACAGGGTTTGCAATGGCTGATTTTTTGGAAGTAGATCGCCAGGCCTTTCTTCCACAGTGCCCCTGGGTGGACTCTAACCTCCAACCTTTCAGTTAGCAGCTGAGTGCCTGTTAGTACACCTGTTGGATAAAGTCCTGAAACTGAGTCAAAAGATATATGACTTTGAAATTTTGATAGCTAATGGCAAACAACCCTCTACCAGCAGTGTATAAGAATACCTTTAACTTGTTCTTTGCATGACAGGGAGTTAAAAATTTCCAGGCATGTGTGGGTCATAAACTAAAGCAAAAGAAAAGAAAAAAAAAAAAATGATGGGGAGAGAGACAGAGAGCTAGCTAGACAGGAAGATAACAGCAGCTTCTTACCTGTTCCCTCTGTGTATATGGTCTTCTCATCAACACTTTGAATATTACAGGAAACAAAAAGTTTCCTTCCTTCAATTTTATCCAGCTGGGTATTTATCACACCAACAGAACACAGTGGCATAGGCCTGCAGGAGGAAAAACATGCGTTTTTCATCACATACTTGTAACACTGAGAGAGAATCCAGTCCATGATGAGGGGTGGAAACGTATGGGCGTGGACTGCCTTAGAGAAAACGTGCCTCCCGCGCCACCGGGTGGCCCCTGGGCACACTGAAGCACACTGCCATTCTAGGTGAGGTTGGGAGAGACTGCCAGCCATCTCAGCTCTGTGACGGCAGGCTCTCTGCAGGTCCAGAGCACAGTCTGAACGGAGCTGAAACCTTGAAAGATCTGAAGGCAGGGCCACACGATGGTCCCAGTCGGCTACGCTCAGTCCTTCTGTCACAATAAAAATTTCTCACTTGTCCTCTTTAGAGTAACTGACACCCCGCACTGGTGTCATCAGAAAGACACCTGGTAACAGCAAATTGGTGGTGACAGCTTCATGTGTTAAGGCAGTGCTTGCCAACAGAATTTTCTATGGTGATAGCACTTGAAATGTGGCTAGTGTGAATGAGAAATGGAATACTTAATTTAAATTAATTTTATTTAAATAGCTACATGTGAATAACGGCTACAGTCACCAGTGGGAACCCTGGAGATTTGGGTACCATAATGAAAAGAACTTCTCTTTAAAGATGAAACTTCAGGTGGCAGAGAAATAACGTAGAGGAGGAAGATGTTTCTCGTGCTCCTACAGTACCACCACACGGATAAGAAAACTCCTCCAGGTGGGAAGAAAGCTATCACGGTGATCGCCTCCCTGCCTAGTTTTTGCTCCTGTGATCTTTTATTATTCCCATCAGCCTTTCCCGAGCCTCAAGATGGAATAGTGAAGCTTTCGAAGAGCCAGCTTTTGGCTTTGATAAGTCTGTTTTTTTCTTTTATTTTAAAGTTTTGCTCATACTTTATTATCACCTGTCTGCCTCTAATACAAATCTAAGTAAGTCGTTTAGCAAAACTGGATTAAGGAAAATTATCTACAGCCTGTTTTTATGCTAATAAAACGAATCTGTGCCTAAATGTGAGTTCCACTGAGAAAATCATACTCTGCGTAGTTGGTATATTATGTTGAGCCAATTTAAGATTTACTAAGACCCAGGGCACATCAAGTGTTCTTACCTGCCCAACACCTCACTATCCTACCAACATTACCCCTTTATTATCTACCCCTAGCCCTCAACTCTCTCTCTTTCACACGGTCACACACCCCCTTCTTTGGAGAATCACCTCTCCCCCATTCTTAGCCCATGTGGGTTGACTACAGTTGACCCCACCCTCTGACTCAGTCAATCCTGGGGCTTTCGAGGTAGTCCTCAGGACTCAGTTCTTTTTCTGCTGTGGTTGCTGGGCTCGCAAGATACACGCCTGGCTGGTGGCCACTGTGCCGCCACGTGGGGAAAGGCCCCGAGGATGAAGCAGATGCAGAGGAAAGCGTGGCTGAGACACAGAAACGCTGGTAATATTGTCGCTGGGCTTCTACATCCATCACGCTGGACTTCTCAAACACAAAAGCCAACATGTCCCCTTTCTCTCTCAGGCTAGTGTGAGTTAGGAGTTCTATCCCTTGCGATGGGAAGAGTCCTTGATTACTAGAGGCTAAGAGAAAGGGTCTCAGAAAATACAAGATAATATACCAACTATGTAGAGTATAATTTTCTAAATGGAACTCATATTTAGGCTCAGATTAGTTTTATTAGCATAAAAACAGGCTTTAGTTTTAATTTTCCTTAATCCAGTTTTGCTAGACAACTTAGACTTATATTAGAGGCAGAAAAGTGCTAATAAAAATATCAGCAGAACTTTAAAATAGAAGAAAAAAACAGAGAGAAACTTATCAAAGCCAAAAGCTGGCTCTTTGAAAAGACTACTTTCTGGCAAGATACCAAAAAAGAAAAAACAACTCACTGCTGTCGAGTCAATTCGGACTCATAGTGACGCTATAAGGCAGAAATAAAACTGCCCCATAGGGTTTCCAAGGCTATAAATCTTTACGGAAGCGGACTCCCACATTTTTCTCCCGCATAGCAGCTGGGGAGTTCGAATTGCTGACCTTTCGGTTAGCAGCTGAGCACTTAAGCACCAGGGCTCGCTCCTCTTTTGGCAAGATAGATCAAGAAAAATGAGAAAGCATAAATAAATACTATTGGAGCCAAAACAAACATAACTATAGATTTGGAAGAGACAGAAAAATCAAGAATAAGATGAGTAACTTTGTGTCAGTAAATCTAAAAGCAGATAAAATGGAAACATTTGCAGAAAAATCTATAACCATAGTTGACAAAAAAGGATGATGAAGTCTGAACAGTTGGAAAGAAGACATTGTGAACTGTACATATGAAGACTGTAGAAATGGCAAATGTTCCGTTACCTATTTACCACAGGCACAAAAAGACATGGACCCTGGAGGGCAGTGGAGCCACTCAGGAAGCAGCCTGGGTCTCTGAATCACTTCATGGGGGCAAGTCCCTCACTGACCTGGGACTATTACGTAAACGAATGTCAACTGGTTTAAGCCTGTACAATGTAGGGATTGTTACAGCAGCTACTGTTACACTGATCTACTACAGATTTAAAAAAAATTCCCTTATTTTCGACATCTAATTTAATGTGGCCAGAGAACATGCCCTGTAAGATTGTGATTCTTTAAAATTTATTCAGATTTGCTTTATGGACCAGCGTAGGATCAATTTTTGTAAATGTTCTGTGTGCTTGGGGAGAAAGTATATTTTTTTCAAATTACTACATGTGAGGTTCTACACCACCTCTCGTCAGTTTGTCCTACTGTGGTGGCTTCTGTGTTGCTCTGATGCTGGAGCTTTGCCACCACTATTTCAAATACCAGCAGGGTCACCCGTGGTGGACAGGTTTCAGTGGAGCCTCCAGACTAAGAGAGACTAAGAAGAAGGACCTGGCAGTCTACTTCGGAAAAAACTGGCCAGTGAAAACCTTATGAATAGCAGTGGAATGCTGTCGATACAGTGCTGGAAGATGAGCCACTCATGTTGGAAGGCTCTCAAAATATGACTGGGGAAGAGCTGCCTCCCCAAAGTAGAGTCGACTTTAATGACGTGGATGGAGTAAACCTTTTGAGACCTTCATTTGCTGATGTGGCAAAACTCAAATGAGAAGAAACAGCCGCAAACATCCACTAATAATTAGAATGTGAAATGTACCAAGTATGAATCTAGGAAAACTGGAAGTTGTCAAAAATGAAACGGAACACATACAAATCGAGATCGTAGGCCTTAGTAAGCTGAAATGGACTGGTATTGACCATTCTGAATCAGACATTCACATGGTCTCCTACACTGGGAATAACAAAATGAAGAGGAACGGCGTTGCGTTCATCTTCAAAAAGAAAATTTCAAGATTAATCCTGAAGTACAGCACTGTCAGTGATAGGATGACATCCATAAGCCTACAAGGAAGGCCAGTTAACGCGACTATTATTCCAGTTTATGCCCCAACCACTAATGCCAAAGATGAAGAAACTGAAGATTTTTACCAACTTCTGCAGTCTGAAATTGATCAAACATGCAACTAAAATGTATTGGTAACCACTGGTGACTGGAATGCAAAAGCTGGAAACAAAGAAGAAGGATCTGTAGTCAGAAAATACGGCCTTGGTGACAGAAATGAGGCTGGAGATTGCAGGGTAGAATTTTGCAAGACCAATGACTTTATTCATTGCAAATACCTTTTTCAACAACATAAACCGCTGTCCAGATGGAAAACACAGGAATCAAATTGCCTACATCTGTGGAAAGAGACAGTGTAGAAGCTCAACATCATCAGTCAGAACAAGGCCAGGGGCTGACTGAGGAACAGACCATCAATTGCTCATATGCAAGTTCAAGCTGAAGCTGAAGAAAATAAAAAGTCCATGAGAGCCAAAGTACGACCTTGAGTATATCCCACCTGAATTTAGAGACCATCTCAAGAATTGATTTGACACGTTGAACATTAATGACCGAAGACCAGATGAGCCGTGGGATGGCATCAAGGACATCGTACATGAAGAAAGCAAAAGGTCACTAAAAAGACAGGAAAGAAAGAAAAGAGCCAAATGGATGTCAGAAGAGATACTGAAAACTGCTCTTGAACACAGAGCAGCTAAAGTGAAACAAAGAAATGATGAAGTAAAAGAGCTGAACAGACGATTTCAAAGGGTAGCTTGAGAAGACAAAGTATTATAAGGACATGTGCAAAAACCTGGAGTTAGAAAACCAAAAGAGAAGAACACACTCAGTATTTCTCAAGCTGAAAGAACTGAAGAAAAAATTCCAGCCTTGATCTGCAATGCCGAAGTTTCCAATGGGCAAAATACTGAATGACACAGGAAACATCACAAGAAGATGTAAGGAACACACAGAGTCACTGTACCAAACAGCACTGGTCAACGTTCAACCATTTTAGGAGGCAGCATATGATCAAGAACCAATGGTACTGAAGGAAGAAGTCCAAGCTGCACTGAAAGCATTGGCAAAAAACAAGGCTGCAGGAACTGATGGAATACCAGCTGAGATTTTTCAACAAACGGATGCAGCGCTGGAGGTGCACACTCGTCTATGCCAAGAAATATGAAGACAGCAACCTGGTCAACTGACGGCAAAAGATCCATATTTATGCCTATTCCAAAGAAAGGGGATCTAAAAGAATGTGCAAATTATTCAACAATATCATTAACATTACAAGCAAGTAAAATTTTGCTGAAGATCATTCAAAAGTGGATGCAGCAGTACATCAACAGGGAACCGCCAGATACTCAAGCTGGATTCAGAAGACGATGGGGAATGAGGGATGTAATTGCTGATGTCAGATGGATCTTGACTGAAAACTGAGAATACCAGAAAGATGTTTACCTGTGTTTTACTGACTATGCCAACTGTGTGGATGATAGCAAATTATGGATAACACTGCGCAAGAATGGGAATTTTAGAACACTTAATTGTGCTTCATGAGCAACAACCTATACGTAGATCAAGAGGCAGCCGTTTGGACAGAAACAGGGGATACTGTGTGGTTTAAAGTCAGGAGAGGTGTGCATCAGAGTTGTATCCTTTCACCATACCTATTCAATCTGTATGCTGAGCAAATAATCTGAGAAGATGGACTATATGAAGAAGAACGGAGCATCAGGACTGGAGGAAGACTCATTAACAACCTGCAATACGCAGATGACACAACCTTGCTTGTGGAAAGTGAACAGGACTTGAAACACATACTGATGAAGATCAAAGACTACAGCCTTCTGTGTGGATTACACCTCAACAGAAAGAAAACAAAAACTGGACCAATAAGCAACATCATGGTAAATGGAGAAAAGATTGAAGTTGTCAGGGATTTCATTTCATTTGGATCCACAATCAATGCCCATGGAAGCAGCAGTCAGGAAATCAAACAATGTATCACACTGGGCAAATCTGCTGCAAAAGACCTCTTTAAAGTGTTGAAAAGCAAAGATGTCACTTTGAGGACTAAGGTGCACCTGACCCCAGCCCATGATATTTTCAACTGCCTCATATGCATATGAAAGCTGGACAATGAATAAGGCAGACCAAAAAAGAACTGATGCCTTTGAATTATGGTGTTGGAGAAGAATACTGAATATACCAGGGACTGCCAGAAGAATGAACAAATGTGTCTTAGAAGTACAGCCAAAATGCTCCTCAGAAGCGAGGATGGTGAGACTTTGTCTCACATAGTTTGGACAAGTTATCAGGAGGGACCAGTCCCTGGAGAAAGACATCATGCTCGGTAGCATAGAGAGTCAGTGAAAGAGAGAAGCCCTGGTGGTGCAGTGGTTAAGAGCTTGGCTGCTAACCGAAAGGTCAACAGTTCGAATCCACCAGCTGCTCCCTGGAAACTCTATGGGGCATTCTACTCTGTCCTATTGGGTTGCTATGAGTTGGAATCGACTCAATGGCCAACGGTAATGAGTAAAAGAGCAGAGGACCCTCAATGAGATGGATTGACACAGTGCCTGCAATGATGTGCTCAAGCATAGCAAGGATTGTGAGGATAGTGCAAGACGGGGCAGTGCTCCGTTCTGTTGTACATAGGGTCGCCATGAATCAGAACAGACTTAATGGTGCCTAACAACACCAACAAGGCTCTAAATATGTTCAATAAACGATGTTTCTTATCTTGTGATGTTTAAATCTTCTCTTTTCTAATGTTTTTGTCTGCTTGATCTATCGATAACTGAGAACAGTGTGTTGGAATCTCCCACTATAAAGGTGGATCAGTCAATTTCTCCCTATAGTTTTATCAATTTATTAAAAAAATTTTTTTTATTTTACTTTACATGAAGGTTTACAGATTGAGCCTAACCCAGCTTCTCATTAAACAATTAAAAAAAAATATATTGTTTTGTGATATTGGTTGCCAATCCCATGACATGTCAACACTCTCTCCTTCTTGACCTTGGGTTCCCTGTTACCAGCTTTCTTGTCCCCTCCTGCCTTCTTGACCTTGCCCCTGAGCTGGTGTGCCCATTTAATCTCGTTTTGTTTTATGGGCCTGTCTAATCTTTGGCTGAAGGGTGAGCCTCAGGAATGACTTTATTACTGGGCTAAAAGGGTGTCCGGGAGCCATATTCTTGGGGTTTCTCCAGTCTCTGTCAGACCAATAAGTCTGGTGTTGTTCTTCTTCTTCTTTTTTTTTTTTGTGAATTACAATTTTGTTCTACATTTTTCTCCAGCTCTGTCTAGGACCCTCTATTGTGATCCATGTCAGAGCAGTCGGTGGTGGTACCATCATCTACTTGTACTGCACTCAGTCTGGTGGAGGCTGTAGTACTTGTGATCCATTTGGTTCTATCAATTTTGCTTACATACTATGAAGTATTATTTTATTAGGTACATATAGATTTAGAATTGTTATGGTTTGTTATTGAATTGAATCTTTTATTATGAAATATGTATGGACCACAGAGCATAAAATATTTATAGGAAAAGTTTGCTGACCCCTGAAATAAACTAATAATATTTGCTAAGGGAAAAGAATCCTTTTCTACAGAATGCCCTTAGTAGGATGTATCTGGCTAAAGATTACTTGCAGTAAATAAACAGAATCTATGAAGCAGGCTCCCTGAAGACTGTCACATAAAGTCACTCAACTCTCTGGGACATAAAATGGAGATGTTTTGTAACTTAAATGCTCCCTACTGTGTGAGGTAATAACCCGTAAAACCTCACTTGGGAGACCTCATCTATTGGACTCTGTTCTTAGGCTCTATTCTGCCCCATTGTTCTCTTTCTCTATTCCTGTGCCAGAATCCATGCTATTCCACTGATTGTAGAGGTATAGCTGGTATGGCTGAGGAATAGATCATGCTGAGCTTTGTTTTTGAAGGATACTGTACTGTAATGGATTTCTCTTATGTGACCTTTCTGGCCCTGGCTCTGCAATTCTCTCAAAATGATTGGCTGGGCTGCAATCTGCCAAGTGATTGGTAAGTTTACTATCCACATAGCCAATCCACCAATAGGACTGGCTGGTTTACGATCCTGTTAGGAAAGCCACATCTTGAAATTGGCAAGGAGTTTTCCTATGTAAGTGGCTGATCTCACAGAAAATTTTTTGAACTTCTCGATCAACAAGAGCCTGGAAAGGAGTGCGTCCTTTGACCTGGGGTCCCTGTGCTGAGAACCTCCCAGACCCAAATAAAAAAAGTCTGTAACACTGAGCGGATAACACAGAAGAAGCCCAGAAAGGACTCTGCAGCAGAGCCAGCAGCAAGAGGCCTAGAAGGGAGCCAGTGGCAGAGAGAGCAGTGAGGGTAGTGCCCGTGGGCAGAGTTGGCACACAAAGTGGAGCTGGGCACCTCTGGGCAGGAGGTTGCCAGTAGAGCTTGGTGCCCTGTAAAGGGGAAACAGCTACAGTTTGGGCCCATGCAGGCAGACGCCTGAGCCGAGTAAGCGGCAGTGTAGGGGCCAAGTTGGCTTGCCTTTGGCAGTCGCAGGCGCCTTGGCTGTGCTGACCGCTGTAATATTGAGGCCAAGAAGAGGCTGAGAGGAGGCCCGTCCTGAGGGGGCCAGGAGGGGGCCTGTCCAAAGGGCCAAGAGAGTGCCTGCAGAGGGTTGGGCAGACACTGTACAGAGGTTGTCCGTAAAACAGTTTTGCCTTGAGAGCTGTTGTAATGCTGGCCTAACCCAGGCACTGGCCAGGGCTATCCCAGAGCTACTGGTTGAGAGTAGACCTGTAAGCACAGGGGGCCAGACCCAGCCAGAAAAAGTTGTGGGGAGAGAGAGAGAACGCAGCCGTGCCACCCCTGACCTGAGCTGATGACATGCCTGCTGACACCTGATCCATGGTGTACCCACCCAGTGACACGGAAATGGACATGACTAATTTGGGAAGGGTGAGCGGGTCTCCTTTCAGACACAACTGGATTCCTCTCCTATGATGCTGAGTTGGGTACTCGTTGGGGTGGAGGGCACCAGTTCACCTCACATCTGTTCCTGTTGTTTCTTGTCTGCCTTCTCTAAACAATCATAATGCCTTTCAATCGTCAACATTTTGTAAAGTATCTGTGTGTGTGACCTAATCAGATTAGACAGTAGAGTCCATGGGGACTAAGGGGACACACCAGCCCAGGGGCGAGGACAAGAAGGCAGGAGGGGACAGGAAAGCTGGTAATAGGGAACCCCCGGTGGAAAAGGAGAGAGTGTTGACATATTGTGGGGCTGGTAACCAATGTCACAAAACAATGTGTACTAATTGTTTAATGAGAAGCTGGTTTGTTCTGTAAACATTCATCTAAAATACAATAAGAAATAATTAAAAAAAAAAAAAAAAAGTAAGAAAACAGATAGTAGAGCCCTCAGCCTGACAGTCTCATTACTGCCTGGGATTTTGAGTATAACCTGAGTGTTTACGCACACAGTTTAAATACAAAGTTCAGCTTGCTGCCCTTTTATTTTTCTGTGTGAAGTTATGTTAAACCCCTAAACTGGATATTGGTGCTCCACCCTGATCACAGAGTTAGAAGTGTCTGGGAACTTACGGCCCCTCACAGTGGCCCGTACCCTATGACTGATGTGTGAGAGAGTCTCAAGACCTCAGCTCCCTTCCTTGGGGTAGGGACAACTCTGAGGTGCAAATCTCACTCCCGAGTTCCCATGCGTGATCAGCCTGGAGCTACCCTCTGTAGGACTCTGAGAGCTCAACCTCGGTGGCCTTTGTCCCCTTCCCTGTCCTGCTTCTCCCACCGCCTTGCTAGTGTCCCCGGGGAGCACTTCCTGAAGAATCAATTGTGCACAAATCTTCACCAAGGTTGGCTGCTGGGGAAACCGACCTATGACACCTAAGGAGAAGTGAGAATTTCCGTGAATTTACCTTTTAAAATTGATGCTGAGGTTAGCAGTCATGACAGCTCCCCCAGCTAGTATCGCGTGCATACCAAGAGTGGTATCGATCAGGGTCACAAGGGCACCTCCGTGGAGGAAGCTAGTTACAGGAGGAGGGGAAAAAATATTTTCAGAAGTTCTGGTAACACAGAGTCTCTCTCTCTCTCGAGAGAGAAAACTCACCCAAGTATCTCCACACATTTACTTATGAAAGGTCCACGTGGCTGTGTTCAGGGTACTGAAATGTCGGATAACACCGATGTATCCGAACTGAGTTTGTTCACAGCATAATAGTGTAGTCTTCAGCATTTGTAATAAATCTGGAACTTAGAGCACAAGCAAGCACAAAGGTAAAAGATAATTCTGAAAACCTATATTTTTTTTTTATTAAATAAATGTGTATTATACACATTCATTGTTTAAAAATTTGGGAAACGCAGATAGCAGGAGACAAAAGGAAAAAAAAAAAAATCATAAGGCCCACAATCCTACACCTAGTGACAACCACTGTTAACATTTTAATGGTATTCTCTCAAATGACACTCTATTGCCCTATGCTTTTTTCATTGAATAATACAAGCATCTTTCCATGTCAATAGATACACAGCTACATCACCACTTTATTGCTTTCACTGTAGTCCAAGGATATGCAGAGAGGGTATTTCAGATTCCACACTTCTAGGCTATCATTCTTACCCAGGTATTCCTTGTAGGTAGAGACCTCCTTGAAACAGGCAAACTATTCTTTTCTCATCCTTACTCCAGAACATGGCATATTCAAAGCCCAGGCCATCGTCAAAGCTTCTGGGGAAGAACTTGGCCTGTGATATTTGTTCTTCTTTCACAGGTATTGAGCCTGTAGGGAGACAAAAGATGGGCAATGGCACATGAGAAACAGGTTTTAGAGAAATCCCGTGACAGAACTGAGTGCCTGCACCTGCTAGAATCACAGGCCAGTGGTTGTTGATTAAAATGTCAACTGGAAAATGGAAGGGAATAGTGGGGTCCCAAAGAAACAGAATATACTAGGACCTTTGCCCTTGGGAGTTCATAATCTAGCTGGGCAAATGGTAAACATAAATGCAATTAAAGCAAAGACGTAGTCACACATGGCCATCAGAGAACCTAGTAGATAAATGCTAAACAAAACGGCAAGGTGCAGACAAAAACTCTTCTTGGAATAAAACCAAACCAAGCCTGATGCTGTGGAATCTACTCTGACTCACAGCAATCCTGTAGGACAGCGCAGAACTGCCCCATAGGGTTTCCAAGCAGTAGCTGGTGGATTCGAACTGTTGACCTTTTGGTTAGCAGCTGACTGCTTAACCACTGTACCACCAGGGCTCCCATCTTGGAATAAGTGTGATTTAAGGAAAATGAATAAGGTAACAGTAAGAAGTTTTTTCCTGATGGGCATGAGGTTAGCCTGAGCAAAAGACAGTTATCATACTGAATAGAAACTGTACAAGTTCAGCTTGCTATTCCATGCGATTGTGATTCTAAGCCTACAAAATGGGGGTTAGAACCATTGTTGTTATTGTTGGGTGCCTTCGAGTCTATTCCGACTCAAAGCATCTCTGTATGACAGCACAGAACTACCCCATAGGGTTTGCTAGCCTGTAACATTATGGAAGAAGCTTTGGTGGCACAGTGGTTAAGTGCTCAGCTGCTAACAAAAAGGTTGGTCGTTTAAACCCACCAGCTGCTCCGAGGGAGAAAGACTTGGCAATCTGCTTCTATAAAGATTACAGCCTTGGAAACCCCACGGGGCAGTTCTACTCTGTCCTATAGGGTCACTATGAGTTGGAATTCACTCAAAGGCAATGGGTAATCTTTATGGGAGCAGATCGCCAGGTCTTTTTTCCCACAGAGCAGCTAGTGGGTTTGAACCACCAACCTTTTGGTTAGCAGCCAAGTGCTTAACCACTGTGCCACCAGGGCTCCCTTAGAACCATCAGAGGTCAAGAAATCAAATTAGTGGGCTGTAACCAGCCTTTAAAAGAAACAGAATGCATCACATAAATCCAGAGCCAGCGCTAGTGTGCTTGCTCAGATGCTTTCACTATACATTGCACACAACATGTGTGTACTGGGTTGTGATTCAAATATAGGTTGCTTCACAATAAAGACTGAAACCTACTGCTCCAAAGGAAGGGTATATTTGTCCTTTCATATTTATTTTAAGATTTAATTTCCAAAACGCTTAGCTTTTTTTTTTTTTTAAAAGCTCATCATGATTTGCCATGCATAATATTGTCTGAGTTCCTTTTATTGCTACAGAATTTATATTTACAAACTTGGAAAAAGATATGAGATGAGTGGATTTGGGAAAAGTGGGGAGAGGAACAGGAGGATATCTTTTAAGGCCATGAGCATCCCGGGGGCAGGCACCTTGCCTTTTAAACTTTGCATTCAAACAATTGTTAAATACATTAGTGACTTAAAAGACCAAAAAGAGAAACTTAAAATTGGGATCAGTATTATAGCACCGTGGAAAGAGTCTTCGCCTGGAAGTTGGGAAAATTAAGTTCTTGGTCTAGCCTGGCCTAGAACTTGCTGCCTGCTCCATGCTTCATCCACACGATAAGGAGATAGATCCAAATAACCTCTTAAGATCTCATTCAACTCTGACATTCTCGGACTTGAGGATAAGATAAGCACCAAACCATTCAAATTTTTTACTTTGGATAGGAGTTCACAATTTTATCACATACAACTCTTAAATGCTTCTGGTAGATAATAAAAGTCCAAAAGGAGCTTGAGGTAGGTACAGGTTAACTACTATCCCACAGAGGTTGCTCCTTAAAGCAAGTCTCAGATCAAATTCCACCACACATACAGTCATTTATTAAAAGAGAGAAAGAAGTAAAAGAAAGAATCATTAGCAAGTAAGCACAAAGCAGTACGCAGACCTGCTCTGTAAGCCTGATGGACTGTCCATTCTTCTTCCTTCTAGACTCTAACCTTTTGGGCATAAAGAGTTGAGACAAAAGTCAAGATTCCAGGGGCAGAATTTCATTGCCCTTACAGTAGACATCAGGCAACCAGAAATCCTCATAAACCAATGGCTGAGCACAGGCTCTTTTAGGGATCAAGCCTCACACCAGCTTAGGGGGGCAGGCCACAAGCCTTCTTAGATTCTTATACCCTTCAGGCAAGGGTAGGAGGTATCTCTAAAAATCTTAGCTAATCTAAATAGCTTAAATAACTTTACCTTCATTAATGGCAGCCCATTTCTTACATTCATCATCCTAATTAACAAGCCACTAATTTGATACATACGCACAAACCCTTTTCTGACATTCACTATGCAAAGCAGCAAAACCTCAGTTGTTGACTGAGATAGAGTGTTGACGGGCAAGTAGGAGATACCTCAGGAACGGTGCCTTTCTGGGAGAATGCTGGCTGACCACTCCTGGAATATGGACTCTTCCTTAGGTCAACCGACTGCCCTGAGAGCGGAAGCTTAAAGTTTAACTGGCTTACCCCT
The DNA here is from genome assembly GCA_030035585.1 of Dugong dugon. Lineage (NCBI taxonomy): Eukaryota > Metazoa > Chordata > Mammalia > Sirenia > Dugongidae > Dugong > Dugong dugon. The sequence continues at coordinate 195,381,185 of CM057462.1, read as the reverse complement.
GCCATCCCACTGTCTCTGCTAAAGGAGTTAAGAGAATTACAGACATAATACATCTGCTATGATTCCCTTCTACACATTCTTTGGCATTCAAAGAACTTTTTCACAGTTTAAGCAACTTGGTTTCTCTCCTCTTCTTCTCTTCCAAAAGCCTATCAATTTGAGTTCCCCTTTTTATCTTCCATCTCTCACTTCCCTTTTTGGCAAGTCTGAATGCTCCCCCTTCATCTGACACTTTTACATCTCTCTAGTGAAGCAATGTAAACCGTACATGATGACACACTATTTAGGTTGTCTTCTCAGGTCCAGAAGGATGCAGAGACGCTGTGATTTTACCTGATGCCGTTCCAAGACCCAGTGTCTAGCCAAAAACAGAACTGATTTTGCCTCTTCTTCCATTACCTTCATTATAATTTTCTTCTTTTTTTAAGAAATTGTTAAACCTCTTTGTGCCTCAGCTTCCTCATCCGTAAGAGGGAATAATAATAGAAACTCTTCCATGGAGTTGCTGTGAACATTGCATCTGACACATGGTTAAGTACTACAGATTCTTTATGTCAGTAAACCTACAATGCATTTGTCTTATCTGGAGGTATTCATTAATTCAACAAATGTTTACTGAATTCCTAAGATATTAGGCATTGTGTTAGGCACTGGGGAACTCAAAAGTGAGTAAGAAAAGATCTCAGTTCTTAAGGAGCTTACAGTCTGGTGGGGGCCCAGAGACTTAAACAGATAAGCCTAATACAAGGCAGTAGGTGAAACACTAGAGGACATAGGACAGGACACTGTGGGAGCACAAAGGGACAGCCTGGGGCCTCAGGAACATTGTCACCTTAACCGAACCCCTTTAAGAATTGACAGGTTATTTGAATATTTGAGTAAAAGTCAACCAGGTCTTGGAGGTAAATGGGAAAAGGACCTCCCCCACCCCCCAAAAAACCCCAAACCCGTTACTGCCAAGTCAATTTCAACTCATTGTGACCATATAAGACAGAGTACAAGTGCCCCCTCCCACACAATAGGGTTTCCAAGGCTGTAAATCTTTACAGAAGCAGACTGCCAGATCTTTTGCCCATGGAGCAGCTGGTGGGTTTAAACCGCCAACCTTTTGGTTAGTGGCTGAGCACTTAACCACTCACTGCACCACCAGGGATCCTTGGGAAAAGGACATTTCTGGCAAAGGGGACAATAGAAGCAGAGTCAGAGAGGAGGAAGTAACACCGTGGATGCAAGCTAGGGAACCCACGGAAATGCAAAGCTGAAGGTGAACAACGAGGCTAAGGATGCAGGACCCAGATCCGGGACCACCTGCTGCGTTAAAGAACTTGAAGTTTTAGTGCAGTACAGTGACTAGCTACTCAGAGCGCAGTCCATGGGCCAATGGCACCAGGGCCATCCCGCAGCTTGTCAGAAATGCAGGATCTCAGGCTCCACCCCCGACTGACTAAGCAGAACTTGCATTTTAACAAGATTCCCAGGAGCTTCATGGTAAAGCATCGTAAAGTCTGAGAGGCACTGGTCTTTTAGACCTGGTCTGACAGATTTGCACCGTGAATCACTCTGCCAGCTGGGTGCAAGGAGGGATCTGAGGGGGGATAAGAATGAGACAGGAGATGAACTAGAAGACCACGGGAACACGACACAATCTATCAGATCCATCACCAAACTTATCTGCTGGGTGGGATGATTCTCTCCAGCAATGTTCATCTACATGAGGGCCTCTGCAAAGAAGGGATGGCAGATGGTTGGATTCATCCAGGGTTGGGGGTTTTCTGAAAGTGGGCTACAGAAATCCCGATACAAGGGGAAGACGGGACAAAGAGAAAGTAGAGGACTCAGTTGACTGAAGTCTTAAAATGAGGTCAAAGAGCTGTTTCTGAGGGGCCCTTGAGCAGGTGAGCTGGAAGGACAAAAGACTGTGGTCAGAAAACAGCATGTCTAAATGTGTGCATTTGGAGGTTGTACAGTTTCTAAGGATAACAAGGTTCAACACGTCCATGGGCGTGTGTGGCTGGGGTGGGGCAAAGAAAAGCTCATAGGTCACGAGGAGGCAAATGAACTGACGAACCAGGGCATGGGATGTTGGAGCTGCTGAAAATGGTGAACGGAGTTGGGCAGAGGAGAAGACAGTTAACCAGGTGCTAAAACACTGAACCCACAAGGGAGACACTGGTAGACACAGCAACAAGGAGGGAACAAGAGGAGGGTGATAAAGTCAGATGGCACAAACCTTAAAAGAACAGGGGATGACCTAAGAAGAGGGGGAAGTAACAGTTTGGAAGCAACTATGTATAGCCAGGAGGCCCTAAAATACCTTTCGATTCTGAGAGGATCAGATTTCAGTAAAGTGGCAGTAGGTAGGCTGGATGGGGCAATTAGCAAAGACCGAGTGGGGACGGAAGCCTGGAAAACACTGGCATTGAAGGAGCATTGAAGGTGGAAGAAGGAAAAAGGGAAGACGGGTCAGCGAGGTTCAGGAAAGCCAAGGAAGGAGGTTCCAGAGAATTGAGATCAACAGTGAGGTCAGCAAACGCCCAAGGAAGGTGGCGTTTAGGTCACTGGTGCCTTAAGTGAAGAAATTTCAGAGAGCTGTTAGGGCAGAAGCCAGACTGTACAGGGTTAAGAACATTCAGTTAACTGTGTGATATGGTAATTAGTGAGAATGGAATTAGTAATGGCATTTCCTTCACTTGAAAAACAGCTAAGTCTTATCTCTCTGTATTCTTTGTGTTCTATAAAGAAAACTCATAAACTCCATTGTGTTTCTTGGATACGGTAATTTTATTTTTGTTTCAGTCACTCCTTCAACAACATTCGAGTATGGGTGGTGCAAACGAATACACATGCTAGGCTGCTAATCAAAAGGTTGGAGGTTCCAGACTACTCAGAGGTGCCTCAGAAGAAAGGCCTAGCAATCTACCTCCCAAAAAATTAGCCACTGAAAACCCTATGGAGCACAGTTCTACTCTGACATACATGGGTTCACCATGAATCACAGCCACCTTGATGGCAACTGGTTCTTATTATGAGGAAACCGAGGCACAGGAAGGTTAAGTAACTTGTCCAAGGTCCCACAGCTTGTCGGTTGTAGAGCCAAAACTGGAGTCCAAATTCAAATTCTCAACCATTACATTCAGCAGTCGTCAGCGTTTGGGTCCCCTCTAAAGCCACAAGACGGGACGAGATGACCGACAAGCACAGAGAAGCAAGGACGGAGAGCTGGGGGCGCCCGAACACTGAGAGTTTGAGAGGGTGAGGAAGAACCGACCAAAGAAACTGAAAATGACAGACCAGTGAAGAAGGAGAACGTTGTGTCCTGGAGACCAAGTCAAGGAGAATGGAATCGCCATCTGCGTCACAGGCTGAGGGAGGCCACCGGTACCCAACGTCTGACGGGAGTGGGTTCAAGGGAGACTGGGAAGTGCAGTGGTGGCGCGTCTGCGTGCTGAGGCGAAACGTTTAGCAAAGGGAGATTTCAAAATGGATGGCATACAGTGCGCAAGCAGAAGGCGTGGGCGCTGCATTCAGGGCGGTGGAAGCAAAACATCAGGCAAAGATGCAGGGAGGAGGCTCAATGAGGCGGTGGCAGCCTGGAAGTTCTCTTCTGGTTGCTTTTATTTTCTGTTAGTGAAGTAGGAAGTTAGATCAGCTGAGAGTGAATGGGTCAGGGCGGTGCAACGGACTCCTTTTTTGTGGCCTTTCTAGCCATGGTTGTTTCCTACTTGGAGGATAACTTCCTCCTCCCAATCGTTTTACCAGTACAAAACAGTCATTAACAGTTAGTCCTTCTACAGGGCAAAGGGAGCCCTGATGGCGTAGTGGTTAAGAGCTACAGCTGCTAACCAAAAGGTCGGCAGTTCAGATCCACCACGCGCTCCTTGGAAAGTCTACGGGGCAGTTCTACTCTATCCTACAGGGTCGCTATGAGTTGGAATTGACTCGACGGCAATAGGTTTGGGTTCTTTTTATAGGACAAAGGGTCCTCAGGATTAGGTGACTCAGGTACCTGCCATTCAGACCTGCTGCAGGTGCCCATCTGACCTGGTCAGGTTCTCCAAAAGTCATCTCGGCTCCCCCTTTTCTGGTGTCTGATAAAATTTAACTGAGAGAAGATTATTCCCTTGCTCTGAGCCTCAGGAGGTATCAGCATAGCAAAACCTTTAGGGAACTTTAGGTTCAGCCACTGTACCCCAGTCCAGCAGTGCCTCCCCCTTAACCTACTCTTTCACACCTACAGCTTCTACAATTGGTTTTTACAATCACAATTAATCGTGCTAACAATCAACACACACAGCTGAATCATCTAATCCTATCAGCACCTGCCCCCACCTTCTCTTCCCCAGACCCATCAGGAAAAGAGGAATCTATTCAGTGGGGATCCTCCTTGGTCTCCCTCATTTAATGTAAGCACACTAGAGAAAGCATGTAAGCCAGCCACTTCATGCCTTTATCTCCCCCCGTTTTAGACAGCCAATTTCTAAACGGCTCGTCCCTATCAAACCAGTACTCTGAGGAGACACGCATGCTCCTTCATCTGAAGAATCTTCTGTTCCAGTTGGAACTCTGAGCATCTGCATCCACAAGCAAAGTCCAGTCCATAGCAAGCCATCAAACCGCAGCATCTAGACCAGTTCACGGTGTCAGACATCCTTCTTCATTCGGGTGGGTTCTGGTCAGCTCATCCCTAGCCATCCAAGTTGCATCGCAACGGGTGGTAACCTCAGAGAGTTCACACACACCTCCCGGCTCTTCAGACAGCCCCTTCACACTCTCTCATCACTACCCGCCTTGGGCTAGGTCGACGGGTTCCTCCCGTAAACTTAGGAGTCCACACAACTCCCTTTACTTCTGACCAGCCAGCCCTTCCTCTCTCATCTCTAGCCCCTGTGGGCTGGGTCAACGGTTACCAACAGAACATGCCCAAACTCAGCCATCTCTTCATTACTGCACCTCCCACACGCCCGCTCACTGAGTGGACCCAGGTGGTCACCACAGCAAGGAGACCAAGCTGTCTACTCCCTTTAACTTCCAGTCCTGGAAGGGGTATCCATCTGATGGGCACTGACTTTTCCTGCCTTGATGCATCCAACAGCCAACAGCTTCGCAGGAAATTCAAAAAGCAGAACACTTTTTCTTTTTTCTTCTATAGGTCCTACCTTCAAATGCAAATATCCAGTTCCCTCACGTCTTCTCAAATGCAAAATGCAGATGGGGCTCAGCTTTTTCACCTAAACCCCCACTCTAAACACAGGGCTACTGCAATTCAAACCACCAGCCTGTGTTTCCCTCGGGCAAATCCTAGTTCCCCTTTTAGCACATCCAATCAAGTACTGGCTGAAGGCTGTAATCTATAATACCCAATATTCATTTCTATCATACATTTAGGTCTGCTTTACAACGCCGGAGCCCTGGTGGTGCAGTGGTTAACAGCTACGGCTGCCAACTAAAAGTCAGCAGTTTGAATCCATCAGTTGCTCCTTGGAAACCCTATGGGGGCAGTTCTACTCTGTCCTATAGGGTCGTTAGGAGTCGGAATCAACTTGATGACAATGGTTTTTTTTTTTTTTTTACAACACTATGTAGGAGAAACATTCAGTGTTCATAGTACATTCAATTAAACACATAATCCTCAACACATAACCCTTTTTAAACTGTTTGTCTTCTCTTCTCCACCCCTTAACTATCTTCCCATTCATAGGTACATGGCCTTGGGCCTCTGGCTGGGTGGGGCTTGAATCATATCCTCCTCCAAGGCTGCAACCCAAAACACTTTAAACCAACAGGCAGAGGTCAGAGTCCCCAGCACATAAATGGAGGGTAACTACACAATACTGGGAATCATGGCCCAGCCACCGCAGCTTCCATGTACCTTATGCGCATAGTCCCCCTCAATCACTGTGTGTGAGTCACAAAGACCATGGCTAGAAGGGTCATATTAAAAGTAATTCATTGCACCACAGACAGGAAGTACTAGAGGCTTGAGGAGAAAAAGAAGGTAGAAAATAGTCATCTATGAAGTGGGAGAGTGAACAGACTAGAGAAGTATAATATGGTTGTCAGGCAACAGTAATTATTTGAAGTCACCTTTTCAAAACCACCACCCTCCCCAAACAACTACCTGAAGAATGTGTTCAGATGATTCAAAGATAATGAGTAAATCAGGAAACACCTGTATAAGCTCCCTGAGGGCAAGGACCACACCTGTGTGCCCAGACCTATTACAGGAGTGCAATGCTTGGCACAGCACAGACGCTCAACAGGTATTTGTTGACTGAATACATACTGGATGCTGCAATTAAGAAGCCAAAAACGTCTTTCCAGGCTGATCCTGACGATGAAGAATGTACCAGGTGGATATATGAACATAGAAAGTTCTTCAGTTGGTTCAGTAAGTTGGCCACATAGGTGCAGAACGGGGTGACAACTGGATCACACGAAAGACAAGGTTTTAGATGACTGTAAGTCAACAGTGTGATGTGGCTGCCCACTCAAAGAGATAATGTCTTATCCTACTTGGATAGATCCTAATTTGAGTTTCAGGCTTAGTTCTGGGAAGTAGACATTAAGGATTCTGACAAACACGTCCTGAGAAAAGCAACCAGGTATGTCAGGAGACTGAAATACCCTTTCCTGGGAGAAATCCCTGAAAACAGCAGAGAAGACTGGCCTGGCAAAGAGAACTGGCAGGTGTACAGGTGTGAGATACAAACATCTAATTTCTATACGAAAAAGTTGTACTTATTCCGTGTCTTCTTAGATTGCAGAACTCAATGACTAAATGCAATCATGAGAGAGATCACAGTGCAGTACAGTACATGGAAGAAATCACTAATAGTTAGAGCTGTCCAAAATGGAAAAAGCCCCTTTGTACCAAGTACCCCATGACTGGAGGGGTTTAAGCCACGTCAGGATGACTGCTTGTAAGGGTTGCTGTAGAAAGCAAGAGAAAACAGAGAAAGAGTGAGACTGTGGTAGTAGTTCCCAACCTTTCTTCCATCCCCACACAAGTAAGGTAGCCATGTCCTCTCTTCAGGAGCAGTTGTTAATAAGAAGAGCGCCAGACTGTGAAGTCCGCCAGGGTAGGGCACCACCATTGCTCTACCCAAGTGCCTACCAGGCTGCATGCCACACAGCAGATGCTCAATGAATATCTGTATAAGGAAGAAAGCTAGTTATTCTCAAGGGGGAAAAGGAGGAAGAAGCAGTGGAGACCGAAAAGCCCCCTTAAGTGACTCTGCTGGCCCTCTTGCATCCCCACAATAGATGATCTTCTGGGTCCCAACTCTCAGATTCTATTTATTTAGTTATCTTGACTTACCTAATTAAACTACTTGTTTTAATAACTATCCACACTTGTAAACTCTTTATAAACTAGTGGTCCCTAACATTTTTAGGCGATGAACTCTCCTGAGAACCTTAGGAAAACCACTGACCTCTCCCTAGAAAAATGGACATTCCTTCGGGAAGGGGAGATTATACTTTGAGTGCTTCTCTGAAAGAATCTGAGAAATTCTGCATTCTCATATGGGCAGGGTGTTGCAAACTGATTTTGTTTTGTCTTTGAAATGCATACAGCCTAAATGAAGACAGTATAAACCACCAAACCAAACCCCGTGCTGTCAAGTCAATTTTGACTCATAGTGATGCTACTGCATCTTCTAAAACGGTGGATAAAGTGGGCACTATTATCTCCATTTAAAGGGAGATAAAACCAAAGACAGATTTAATAAGACTGGCTGTTGCTGTGTGAAGACCAAAACCAGTTTATAGAATTTTCAGCTTCTAGTCAGTCATTAACATCGTCACAGAAAACCGTGGTTCCCAAATTCTAGGACCAACTGTATTTGAACCATCTGGAAACTTGTTAAAAATACAGATTCTCAGGCTCTAGGCCGCAGGGTCCAAGACTCAGATTCTGAAAACACTGCAAGCAGCAGCCGAACTCTTTGGTCAACGCAAAACTGAGAAGCCAATGGCAGACTTGGAAACAGGCCTCACATGTTTCAGATGTACCCATTTTAACTCACAACAGCTGGCATGATTATAGTTTTTACTCCTACCAAACCTAAGGAAGGAGATGAAGTAAGCAGTGGGCAGGAAAGAAAGTGGTTCACTATTTTTCCCAATTCCTATACCAGGGAACTGGCACCACATTTTAGGGACTAAAATGGGAAAAGCTTAAAAAACAAAATAAAACATCCTGAGCAGGTCCCTGGTGTGTTTCTACTTTCCTTCCTTCCTTCTTCACACAAGTGTTTAGAAGGTGCTGTGTATCAGGTACTGTTCTAGGCACTGAAAATACACTAAGGAACAAAATATACAAAAATGCTAACCCTCATGGAGCACACACTCCAGTGGGAAAAGAGAGACCAACCACTAAATCAGGAAAACACAAAGTCTGTCAGAGTGGTAAGTGCTGTGGAAAAAAAATCAACCACATTAGAAGGCCAGAAAGTAGTGTGTGTGTGTTGGGGGTGAGGTGGGTTGTCTCAGGGGTTTAGTCTCGGAGATGAGGGGGTGACCTGAGCATCCTGAGCTTCTTAGGGTGACAAATAGGGCATATACAAGGGTATATATCCCATATGCAGGGATAAAGGGTAAATGAAATTAGTGTTGACAGCAAGACAGAGGTAATGAGGTTGTGGGAGAGTAGAACCCTTTTCCCTCCTGCCAACGGTGATGAGGAGGCCAGGGAAGGCAGTCTTATTCTTAACAGTAGGCTTTATGCTTTCCCACAATCTGAAAGTTGTATTGAGATTTCTGGCCTATAAAACTGGGGGAGGGAGGCGGAGCCAACGTGGTGCTACAGAGAGATGCACCATGATGTCCCTCTACAGCAAAGACCCAAAAAACTAAGTAAAACAGATACAAACGTCAATCCTGAAACCCAAAGTGTCAAATGAAGAGATAAAGAACTTGATCATGCACCGAAGGGAATAACAAACTGACAGAGAATAGAATACGAGGAGAGCTACGGAGTGGAGGTCCCCTACTAGCTAATGTGGCATCAATTCGCCATCTTGGATCTCACCCACCAAGAACAGTGGACAGAGAGTACAGGAAGGCAACTCCACAGAGCTCCCAACAGGAGACAGAGTACCCAGTAACCAGATACATGCTTTCCACCCTCCACCCTTCTTCCCCCTACACGGCCTCTGCCCCTTTCCAACAGGCCACGGTCGCTTGGCCAGAGAGACACCAGCTCACTGATGCCTGGGCCCGCCATGCTCCCAGCAGCTAGCTCCTTCAGTGCCATTTTTTTGTTGTTGTTATTGTTTTTTTGTTTCTTCTTTCTATCTCCCTTCCTTCCTTTCCTTTCTCCCGCCCAGCTAGCCCTGTGTTCCATCCCTGCCCCATCCTGACGGTCTGTGCCACACTGCTCAGAGAGCCACCAGCACACGGCCTCTCTGGGTCTGCACCACCCCACCGGCAGGCTCCTTCAGTGACATTTTTTGGTTGTTGTTATTGTTTTTTTGTTTCTTCTATCTATCTCCCTTCCTTCCTGTCCCTTCTCCTGCCCACCTAGCCCTGCGTGCTGTCCCCACCCCTTCTTGACAGGCCATGTTACACCCCTTGGCTACAGAGCCACTGGTACATGGTCTCCCCACATCCGTGCTGCCCCCACTGGACTCTCTTAGCACCATTTTTGTTTTTTCTTTTTTGCTGTTATTGTTGTTTCTTCTTTCTCATTCCCTTCCTTCCTTCCTCCCACCCACCTAGCCCTGTTCGCCACCCCTCTCTTCTCGACGGGCTGTGCTGTACCGCTGGGCAAGACTACCTCTGGCACGTGGCCTTCCTGGGCCTGCGCCGCCTCCACAGGCCGACTCCCTCAGTGCTATAGTTTTATTTTTCTTTATCTTTCTCCTTCAGCCTTTTCCTTCTTCCTCCCACGTAGGCCCTGCGCCGCCTCCACCCCTTCCTGACAGACCGTGCCGTGCCACCTAGGGAGAGAGACATCAGTTCACCGCCACCCCAATTCCGCCCTGTCCCCAACAGCCAGCTCCCCCAGCACCATATTTACTTATTTATTTTTTGTTATTGTTTTTCTTTTTTTGTTGCTTTTTCTCTCTCTTTCCCTTCTTTCCTTTCTCCTGCCCACCTAGCCCTGTGTGCCACCCACACTCCTTCTCGACAGGCTGAGCTGCACTGCTTAGCTAGAAAGGCACCAGCACACGGCCTCCCAGGTCTGCACCGCCCCACCCACTGAATCCTACTGCGCTGCCATTTTATTTATTTATTTTTCCTTCTTTTTTTTTTTTTTCGCTTCTGCATCTCTTTCCTTCCTCTCACCCACTTTGCTCCACAGATCACATCCTCTCCCTTCACTCCTGCCTATCTGCACTGCGTGTCTAGTGTTGCGCCTCTGAACAGCACTGGCACAGACCACCAGACCTTGCCCTGAAATGACTCCAGCCCCACCCTGTTGGCCCCAGAATGTGTCACAAACTACCCATTCCTGCCCGTCCCCCTACTGGACCTGCCCTGCTGCACCAGAGCTCAGTGACCGGCCCTGCCCACCTTGACAAGGTAGTGAGAAGTACTGTGCCCACCGACGAGCAAGCAACAAAGCCCAGCCTGCCTGCTTAGACATAACCAAATAAAACAAAAAAGCAGGATGAAAAAATCAAATCCACAATCAATAAAAGAAGATAATAATCCCTGAATGTCCCAAAGACAGCAGACAATATGAAAACATATTAAAAAAACAGGACAGGATGGCTCCAGAAAGTGAACAAAATAAAACACCAGATGACCTTCCAGTAGAAGATAAGGCACTGGAACTACCTGATAGGAAATTCAAAACTCTAATATTCAGGGCTCTACAAGAAATGAAGGGAAATGCGGACAAAAATAAGGAAAAACAAGACAAAATTGTGGAAAATACAGACAAAATTAAAGAACACACAGACAAACCAATGCAAAATTCAGGAAAATAATACAGGAACAAAATGTGAAAATAAACAAAAAACTGGAAATCATATAAAAACAGCAATTAGAAATACAAAAGGTAACAGTAAGATTTCAGAAATGGACAGAAGTTTTTAGGAGCAGAGTTGAAACAATGGAGGACAGAATCAGTGAGACTGAAGACAACTCCTTGGATACCACTTTGAGGAAAAATGAAGAAAAAAAGAATTAAGAAAAATGAAGAAGCCCTGAGAACAACGAGGGATACAACCAAAATATTTGTGTGTGACTGGAGTTCCAGAACGGGGGGAAAAACGGAAAACAGAGAGAGGATCATTGAAGACTTGCTGACCAAAAACTTTCCTAATATCATGAAAAATGAAAAGTTGACTATTTAAGAAGCTCAACAAACTCCATATAGGATAGACAAAAACTCACATACAAAGGGGAAACAACAGGACTAAGCTCTGATTACTTGACAGAAACCATGAAGGCAAGAAGGAAACAGGATGACAGATATAAAACTCTGAAAGAAAAAAACTGCCAACCAAGAAGAATATATTCTGCAAAACTCTCACTCAAATACGATGGCAAAATTAGGACATTTCCAGACGAACAGAAATTAACAGACTATGTAAAAACCAAACTAAACTTACAAGAATTATTAAAGGTAGTCCTTTGGTAGACAACCAATGACATCAGACAACAACCTGAGTCTAGGACACAGGACAGCATCAGCCAGATACATACCTAGGTAATGAACTCTCAAGAATAAAACAAAACTAAAAGATTTACAACAGGGAACCACAGAGGTCAATCTGGAAATGACATTCATGTCAGGGCAATAAAAGAGGGAATAAATAATATAGGTATAGAAATTTCAAATGGAGAGGAAGTCAAGGTGATGTCAAATAATAAAACACGGGTTTAAACTTAGGAAAACGGGTAGATTTCAAGGTAACCACGAAGAAAGTTAATAAACCTACTCATCAAAATAAAGAAAAAAAACATAAAGTCTCAGTAAACACAAAATCTACAAAAATAAAAAAAAACAAAAAAATACACAAACAAAAGGAATTCAACACAAGGGAATAAGAAGAACAAAGAAAATGCCAGCACCACAAAAAAAGCACTACAAAATGATAGCAATAAACTCACACTCATCAATAATCACACTGAATGTAAATGACTTAAATGCACCCATAAAGAGACAAAGAGTGACAGAATGGATAAAAAACAGGACCCATCAATATGCTGTCCAAAAGGGACACACCTTAGAAACAAAAACATAAATATATTAAAAATCAAACAATGGAAAAAAGATATATCAAGCAAACTGGAACGAAAGAAAAGAGCAGGAGTGGCGATACTAATCTGAAATAAAACACACTTCAAAAGAAAATCCACCATAAAAGACTAGGAAAGACATTATATAATGATTAAAGGGACAATCCACCATGAGGACATAGCCGTAATAAATATCTATGCACCTAATGACAGGGCTCCAAAATACACAAAACAAACTCTAACAGCACTGAAAAGAGAAGCTGACAGTTCCATAATAATAGTAGGAGACTTCAATACACCACTCTCAGTAAAGGACAGAACATCTAGAAAGAAATTCAGCAAAGATACAGAAGATGGAAAGGCCACAATCAACCAACTTGCCCTCACAGACATATATAGAATACTCCACCCAACAGGAGAAAAGTACACATTCTCTTCCAACACACATGGAATGTTCTTCAGAATAGACCACATCTTAGGCCACAAAGCAACCCTCAGCAAAATCCAAAACACTGAGATAAAACAAAGCATCTTATCTGATCACAACACCATAAAAGTAGAACTTAATAACAGGAAGAACAAGGAAAAAAAACCAAATACATGGAAACTGAATAACACCTTGCTTAAAAGCCACTGGGTAATAGAAGAAATCAAAGATGGAATCAAACGAGAATGAAAACACATCACACCAAAACCTTTGGGACACATCAAGGCAGTGCTCAGAGGTCAATTTATAGCAATAGATGCATGCATCAAAAAAGAAGAAGGGGATAAAATCAAAACGTGAGCTATAAACTAGAACATATAGAACAGCAAAAGAAGCCCACGATCACCAGAAGAAAGGAAATAATAAACATCAGAGCAGAAATAAATGAAATAGAGAAAGAATCAACAAAACCAGAAGTCAGTTCTTTGAAAGGATCAACAAAACCGACAAACCATTGGCCAAACTGACACAAGAAAAACAGGAGAGGACACAAATAACTCAAATAAGAAATGAAATGCGGAACATTACAACAGATCCAAATGAAATAAAAAGGATAACAGAGTACTATGGAAAACTATACTCCAACAAATTTGAAAACCTAGAAGAAATGGACAAATTTCTAGAAACATGCCACCTACCTAACTAAACTAAAACAAACTGAGGTAGAAAATCTGAACAGACCCATAACAAGAGAAGAGACTTAAAAGGTAATTTAAAAAACTCCCCCCTAAAAAAGCCCTGGCCCAGAGGGTCTTACAGGAGAATTCTACCACACATTCAGAGAAGAGCTCACACCAATACTACTCAAACTATTTCAGAGAATAGAAAAAGAAGGCATACTCCCTAATTCATTCTATGAAGCCAGCATGACCTTGATACCAAAACCAGGCAAAGACACCACACACCCACAAAAAATCACACACCAATATCTCCCATAAATATAGATGCAAAAATTCTCAACAAAATTCTAGCCAATAGAATACAGCACCATATAAAAAATAATAATACATCATGACCAAGTGAGATTCACACCAGGTATACAAGGATGGTTCAACATTAGAAAATCAATCAAAGTAATCCACTACATAAATAAAACAGAAGAATCACATGATCATCTCAATTTACACAGAAAAGGCATTCAATAAAGTCCAACACCCATTCCTGATAAAAACTCTCAATAAAATAGGTACAGAGAGGAAATTCAACATAATAAAGAGCATCTATACAAAACCAACAGCCAACATCATTCTTAATGGAGAGAGGCTGAAAACATTCCCCTTGAGAACAGGAAGAAGACAAGGATACCCTTTATCACCACTCATATTTAACATTGTGCTGGAAGTTCTAGTTAGAGCAATATGGCAAGAAGAAGAAATAAAGGGTATCCAAATTGGTAAGGAAGAAGTTAAACTGTCCCTATTTGCTGATCATATGATACTATACATACAGAACTCAAAAGACTCCACAAGAAAACTACTGGAACTAATAGAAAGTTTCAGCAGAGTAGCAGAACACAAGATAAACATACAAAAATCAGTTGGATTCCTATACACCAATAAAGAGAACTATAAAACGGAAATCAGTAAAGCAATACCATTTATAATAGCACCTAAAAAAATAAAATACTCAGGAATAATCTAACCAGGGATGTAAAAAGAAAACTACAAAATACTATTGCAAGAAGCCAAAAGAGACCTACACAAATGGAGAAACATACATGCTCATGGATAGGTAGACTTGACAGAGAAAACGTCAATTCTACCCAAGGCAATCTACAAATAAAATGCAATCCCAATCAAAATACCAACAGCATTCTTTAACTTGATGGAAAAACCAATAATTAATTTTATATGGAAAGGAAAGAGGTCCCAGATAAGTAAAACACTATTGAAGAAGAATAAAAAAGTAGGAGGACTCACACTATCTGACCTCAGAACCTTCTATACAGCTATAGTAGTCAAAATAGCCTGGTACTGGTACAATGACAGATACACTGACCAATGGAACAGAATCGAGAACCCAGATGTAAATCCATTCACATACGGTTGCCTGATCTTCAATAAAGGCCCAAAGTCCATTACATGGGGAAAAGACAGTCTTTTTAACAAATGGTGCTAGCAAAATGGGATGTCCTTTTGTAAAAAAACGAAACAGGACCCATACCTCACACCATACACAAAAACTAATTCAAAATGGATCAAAGACCGAAATATAAAACCAAAAACTATAAAGTTCATATAAGAAAAAATAGGGTCAATTCTAGAGGACCTAGTACTTGGCATAAATAGGATACAAACCATACTTAACAATACACAAACACCAGAAGATAAGCTAGATAATTGGACTCTTGTAAAATTAAACACTTATCAAAAGACTTCACCAAAAGAGTAAAAAGAGACACTACAGACTAGGAAAAATTTTGGGCTATGACAAATCCGACAAAGGTCTAATTTCCAAAATCTATAGGAAAATCCAATACCTCTACAACAAAATGACAAATAATCCAATTAAAAAATGGGCAAAGGATAAGAACAGACACTTTACCAAAGAAGACATTCAGGCAGCTAACAGACACATGAGGAAATCCTGGGGATCACTAGCTATTAGAGAAATGCAAATCAAAACCACAATGAGATACCATCTCACTCCAACATTACTGGCATGGATAAAAAAAAAAAAAAAAAAAAAAAAATAACAAATGTAGGAGAGGCTGTGGGGAGATTGGAACTCTTAAGCACTGCGGGTGGGAATGCAAAATGATACAACCATTTTGGAAAATGATATGGTACTTCCTTAAAAAGCTAGAGATAGAAATACCATATGATCCAGCTACCCCACTCCTAGGAATATACCCTAGAGAAATAAGAGCCATCACACGAATAGACATATGCACACCTGTATTCACTGCAGCATTATTTACCATAGCAAAAAGATGGAAACAACCTAAGTGCCCCTCAATAGATGAATGGATAAACTATGGTACATACACATAACAGAATATGACGCAATGATAAAGAACAATGATGACTCTGTGAAGCATTTCACAACATGGATGAATCTGGAGAGCATTATGCTGAGTGAAATAAATCAATCACAAAAGGACAAACATTGTATGAGATCTCTATTATAAAAACTCATGAAAATGTTTCCACACAGAAAGAAACGATCTTCGATGGTTATGAGGGAAGGGAGACCTGGGGATGGAAAAACGCTAACTAGACAATCGCTAAGTGGTAACACTGATCAAGGGTAAGACAGTACACAATACCGGGAAGTCAGCAAAACTTGACCAAGGCAAGGTCATAGAAGCTTCACAGACACATCCAAACTCCCTGAGGGACGGAATTACTGGGCTGAGGGCTGGGGACCATGGTCTCAGGGGATATCTAGCTCAACTGACATAACATTGTTTATAAAGAAAATGTTCTACATCCTACTTGGGGGAGTAGCATCCGGGGTCTTAAAGTGGCCATCTAAGATATTCCACTGGTACCACCCTGTCTGGAGCAAGGGAGAATGAAGAAAACCAAAGACATAAAGGAAAGATTAGTCCAAAGGACTAATGGACTACAACTACCACAGCCTCCACCAGACTGAGTCTAGCACAACTAGATGGTGCCTGGCTACCACCACCGACTGCTCTGACACACAGAGTCACAACAGAGGGTCCTGGACAGAGTTGGAGAAAAATGTAGAACAAAATTCTAACTTGCAAAAAAAAGACCAGACTTACTGGTCTGACAGAGACTGGATAAACCCCAAGAATACGGCCCCCAGAAACCCTTTTAACTCAGTACTGAAGTCACTCCTGAGGTTCACCCTTCAGCCAAAGATTAGACAGGCCCATAAAATAAAACGAGACTAAATGGGTACCCCAGCCCAGTGGCAAGGACGAGAAGGCAGGAGGGACAGGAAAGGTGTAATGGGGAACCCAAGGTCGAGAAGGAGAGAGTGTTGATACGTCATGGGGTTGGCGACCAGTGTCACAAAACAACATGTGTATTGTTTAATAAGAAACTAATTTGCTCTGTAATCCTTCATCTAAAACAGAATTTTATATATATGTATATATATATACACACGCATATACATATATATATATACACATATACACACACACACATATATATATATATACACATATATATGTATACACACATACATATATATGACTACAAAATCAAAACGGGGGGATACAGAAATCCCTGCAACATACCCCTTATGTTTTCAAGTTGTAATTAATGTGTCAATCTGTCCGTAGTTTTAGGATTTGATGTTTACATATTCTTGATGGGAGAATGATTGTTCCTACCAGAAAAAAAAGCTTTTGTGAAGTTTTGAAATCTCTGCACGGAATGACGGCTATATGAAGGCAAACGTTCCCAGGAGCCATCTTCACATTTCTTCATGAACTGGTCAAAGAGGAGCCTAAGGTCCTTGCTCCAGCTGGGATTGGGGAGAGCATGGTCCTTCTGAGTGACTTCTTCAGAACAAAATGTGCTCTGCAAACAAAGAGGAGAAAAAGAAGAGTAATGGGAGGTACACCCTATTTCACAACATACTCTCCTAGTTTCCCAGACTAACTTGCTGTGTTTCCTCTTCCCAGAAGCTTCTCATTTTGGAGGGAAGGGAATTTCAGGGATCATCTGGTCCAACCTCCTTCGGAGAAATGGGAGATTGAGGGAGGGCAAATGACTTGCCTAATGTCACCCAGCTAGCTACTGGCATAGTCTGGTTCCATTCTTTTTCAAACTTCAGTCAAGCACACGTAAGCCAGGTGCTGGAGACAAAGAGAGATGGACAGACGCTATCCTCCCCGTAAAAAGTGCTACCAGTGGGGTATGCACAGGCAGCACAGTAACGTCTATCTCAGATTAGGGGTTTCGGAAGGGGTTCTTTGACTCAAATCTTGATAGACAAGTAGAAATTAGCCAGTTGGAAAGAGTATTGTAAGCAAAGGGACACTGTGTGCAAAGGCAAGGAGCCATGAACAGTCTGGAGAGGCCTTTCTACAACTGCATGGAGTAGGTACTAATTACTGTCTTCATTTTACAGGTGATGAAACCAAGGCCTCAAAGAGGCTGAACGTTGTGATGGTTCAAGGGGAGGAGCAGATGGCTGCAGAGAGGTAGGCGAGGGCCTGAGTATGAGGAGGAGCCTCCATACTAAGCTAACTGGTTTGAATTTGATCTCCAGTGCTCTCGGAGGGATTCCAAGCAGGGGAGTGACATGATCACATCTGGCCATAGTATGGAAAAGAGTGGGAATGTTTCAGATTGGAGTCAGAGGCTATTGGGGAGGCCAGGTGAGAAATTATGAGAGCATGAAGCAGAACTTGGTAATTATTTGGACAAGAAGAGTGAGAGAAGAGGAAAAATACAAGGGCCGATCTCAGGTTTCTGAATTGTGCACCTGGGTGGAAGACAGGGCCGATTACTGAGAGAGAGAATATAAGAGAAAGACAACAACGAGGTTCAGAGGACAAGTGGTTTGGTGTCAGGGGAACTACAGCTCCCATCCTATTTCTCTGCAGCACCCAGCACCACTACCCCCAGGGCTCAGGGACTAACGGGAACATTGCAGGGGCCCTGGAGGAGCCGGGAGATGACCTGCTAAGGAGTGACAGAGTGGATGCTAACAGGCACCAGAAAGCAAAAAGTCAATCTTCTGACCTCTGCAGACATCTGGGAACATTTAAGATCACAGAAGATTCTGACTCCGTGGCATTCTACTTCCAGCAACCCTTATTAATTCATTCAGATTTAATGTACCTGCAACACTCGGACGGCACACCTGAAACTAACACAGGGAGGTTGCACTTATGGTGATGGAAGAAGCAGCCTTCTACTGATACCTGGGCTGACTCTGATCTTGGCACCATAGGGAGAACAGAGAGGACCTGCCTCAAGAATGCTATGGAATTAAAAATTTGAATTTAAAAATTTAAAACCTGGCTAGATCAAAAGAAGTCCTGACTGTGTGTTACCAGAACCAAAAAAAAAAAAAAAAAAAAAAAAACCATTCCATCAAGTCGATTTCAACTCATGGGGACTCCATGTGGTACAGAGAAGAACTACCCCATAGGGTTTTCTTGGCTGTAATCTTTACAGAAGCAGATTGCCAGGCCTTTCTTCCACGGAGCCGCTGGGTACTTTCAAACCGCCAACCTTCCTTTCGATTAGTAGCTGTCATGGATTGAATTGTGTCCCCCAAATATATGTGTATCAATTTGGTTAGGCCACGATTCCCAGTATTGCGTGACTGTCTACCATTTTGTCATCTGATGTGATTTTCCTATGTGTTATAAATCCCATCTCTATGATGTTGATGAGATGGGATCAGTGACAGTTATGTGAATGAGACAGGACTCCATCTACAAGACTGGACTGCGTCTTGAGCCAATCTCTTTTGAGATATAAAAGAGGGATGTGAGCAGAGAGACGAAGTGACCACATACCCCAAAGAAAGCCAGGAGCAGAGCATGTCCTTTGGACCTGGGGTTCCTGCGCGGGGAAGCTCTTAGACCAAGGGAAGACTGATGACAAGGACCTTCTCTAGAACCGACAGAAACAGAAAGCCTTCCCCTGGAGCTGACACCCTGAATTTGGACTTCTAGCCTACTGACTGTGAGGGAATAAACTTCTGTTTGTTGAAGCCATCCACTTGTGGTATTTGTTAGAGCAGCACTATAATGAAATGTGTGCATCAATTTGGCTAGGCCATGATTCCTGGTATTGTGTGACTTTCCTGTATGTTGTAAATCCTGCCTCTATGATGTTAATGAGGGAGGATGGGCGGCAGTTGTTTTGGTGAGGCAGGACTCAATCTACAAGATTGGCTTGGGTCTTGAGGCAATCTCTTGAGATATGAAACAGGAAGCGAGCAGAGAGACAAGGGGACCTCATACCACCAAGAAAGCAGTGATGGGAGCAGAGCACATCCTTTGGACATGGGGTCCGTGTGCAGAGAAGCTCCTAGTCTAGGGGAACATTGATGAGAAGGCCAACAGAGAGAGAAAGCCTTCCCCTGGAGGTGACACCCTGAATTTGGACTTTTAGCCTATTTTACTGTGAAGAAATAAATTGCTCTGTGTTAAAGCCATCCACTTGTGCTATTTGTTACAGCAGCACCAGATGACTAAGACAGAATTTGGTACCAAGAGAGTGGGGCGCTGCTGTAACAGACACCTAACACGTGGAAGTGGTTTTGAAACTGCATGGATAGAGGAGCAGCTGCGGCAGAGAAGTGGCAGAACCAGATCAGTACAAGACGGCACTGGAGCAGACCCATGGAGTTAGAGAGCTGCCTGTGCACAGGAGGCTTCCTGGTGGAGTGGGGCGCCTCCAGGCACTTACTGGTGGAGCTAGACTTGCCGATCCACTGAGCAAGAGAGCTGAGTGCCTGTGAGCAGGTGGCTTCCTGGCGGAGTACGGTGCCTCTGGGCACTTACTGGTGGAGCTACAGAGCTTCGGAACACTTGCCCCAGCAGGGCAGATGCAGGCATGAGGGCAAAGAATCAGGAAGCAGAAGCTGAAGAGATAAGAAACACAAGAAGCCGAGCTGCCTCAGTATCAGAAGGAATGGCCATGGCCTCTGGTGTTTCTAAGGGTGGAGCTGCCACTCAGATGGACTAGGAGAATGGTGTGCCTAAAAACCAAGGGAGCAGAGTTGCTATCTCAGTGGGCATGGAAGGTGGAGCTGAAGCCCAAGGCCAAGGGGCTTCCACTCAGAATCTAGAGAGTGTGGCCAGTACCTAGAGTCTGGAGGGCAGGACCATTGAGTAAACTGTCTCAGAGAACAAAGGACTGTTTTCAAAGCCTTGAGGGCCAACATAATGCGTTCTGCTGAGTTGCTTGGAGCCTGTTATCCCTCCTTTTCCTCCAGTTTCTCCCATTTATAATGGTAACGTCTAGCTTGAGCCTGTTTTGCCATTGTACCTTTGGAAGCAGATAACTTGTATTCTAGATTTCACATATGACTGGTGCTAGGATATGATGGAGTGAATATGTTTTGCAGGTTGCAAGGATGTGATTTTTGGGGGGCAAGAGGGTGGAATGTCATGAATTGAATTACGTCCCCCCAGCAATGTGTGTATCAATTTGGCTGGGCCATGATTCCTTGTATTGTGTGTATGTTGCAAATCCTGCCTCTATGATGTTAATGGAGGATGGGTGGCAGTTGTGTTAGTGAGGCAGAACTCAATCCACAAGACTGGATTGTGTCTTGAGGTAATCGCTTGAGATATAAAAGAGAGAAGGGAGCAGAGAGACAGGGGGACCTCATACCACCAAGAAAGCAGTGCCTGGAGCAGAGCGTATCCTTTGGAGCCAGGGTCCCTATGCGGAGAAGCTCCTAGTCCAGGGGAACATTGATGAGAAGGCCGACAGAGAGAGAAAGGCTTCCCCTGGAGCAGACGCTCTGAATTTGGACTTTTAGCCTACTAGACTGTGAAGAAAGAAATTTCTCCTGGGGTTGAAGCCATCCACTTGTGGTATGTGTTAGAGCAGCACGAAATGACTAAGACAATAACTGAGAGAACAGCCAAACACAGAACCGTTTGTACCACCCAGGGACATGAGAAAAGGGAAATGTGAGCAGGTTCAAGACCACTCTATCCCTAGACCAGGATCTGTACCTTTTTCCCCTGTAGTCTTTGGATCAGATCATCCCTTCCGAACCCAGATCAGAAAATACGGAGAAGTTAGAAGAGAAAAATAAACAAAAATCTCACCCATTATCTTTCAATACAACTAAAGGCAAATTTTTGTTGTATTTCCTCCAAGTCTTTTTAAATGTAATTTTTCTTCATACACCTGTAATCTCAGTAACAATGAGAAAGGAAGACCAAAGAAGAATTGACGCCTTTGAATTATGGTGTTGGTGAAGAATATTGAATATACCACGGACTACCAGAAGAACGAACAAACCTGTCTTGGAAGTAGTACAGACAGAATGTTCATTAGAAGCAAGGATGGCGAAACTGCATCTTATATACTTTGGACAGGTTATCAGTAGGGACCACTCCCCGGAGAAGGATATCATGCTCGGTAAAGTAGAGGGTCAGCAAAAAAGAGGAAGACCCTCAACAAGATGGATTGACACAGTGGCCGCAACAACGGGCTCAAGCAGAACAACTGTGATGACGGAACAGGACTGGGCAGTGTTTTGTTCTGTTGTGCACGGGGTTGCTGTGAGTTGGAACTGACTGGATGGAACGTAACAACAACAACACAATCTCAGCAGGAAATATAATTGTACTTTCCCCTTTTGCCACTTTATTTAGCGTTCACTTTCTCATGTCCTTCATCTCACTTATTGTCATTTTCAACAGCAGAAAAATAGTGCTTTAAATTGACGTACTGTAATTTACTTAACCATTTAAGTTAAATGTTTAAATTATTTCCCATCTTTTGTTGTTCTACATGAAAATGTTTGTCTAAGAATATCATGAATATGACTTTTTCTTTATCTTGGATGATTTTAGAATTCCCCTAGAATTCAGTCCCAGTCCTGTAGCTTTTAAAATACACAAATTCTAAGGTGACCTAACAGACACAATTAGTCACAAATTAATATGTATTGACCAATACATGTCGATTGAGGCAGAACAGCGTCAGTGGGCTCTGGAGTTGTGAATTTGGCCCGTTACTCTCCAACGGGTCTTATCTTAAACTGACAACTCTAGGATCTCTGAGTTCCAGAGTCTGTTTTTCAGACCAGCAAACGAGACTTAATTGAAGACTTTCAGGAATTAGAATGACTCCCCCAACTACGTACTCTCCTACCTGATTTTAAAATTTAAAGTCTGGGATTCAACTAAATCCAACAAACCTTTTTGAGCATCTACTATATGTTCTGGCTCTGTGTCAGGGACAAATGAGACAGAGAGACTTAGACCTGTCCTCCGTCCTTGCAGTCAGTAATGTGAAAAATGTCACAACACAAGCAGACACAGACATAGGAGGGATTTTCCAGGAAAACTCTGCAAAGGTGAGGACTGATGGAGCTGATTTCTTAAGGATGAAACATTCACTAAGGAGAGAAAAGGACATCGTGTTTGGTAAAGTACAGGGCCAGTGAAAATGAGGGAAACCCTCAATGAGATGGTGTGATGGTTAAGGTTGTGTCAACTTGGCTGGGCCGTGATTCTCAGGGGTTTGGCAGTTATGATGTTGTCTGGAAGCTATACGATCATGTGATCACTTCCACGATGAGATTTGATATAATGTGGTTACCTCCATGATGGGATCTGCTGTGAGTAGCCAATCAGTTGAAAGGGAGTTTCCTTGGGGGTGTGGCCTGCATTGAATATAAGTGCGCTTTCTGGCAAGGCTTGCCATCTTTTGCTTGCTATGGATCCTGCAGCTGGCTCCTGTTTATCTGACCTCTGGTTCTTGGGACTTGAGCTAGCAGCTTACCTGCCGTCTTGCCTGCCAATCTTGGGATTCATTGATCTTTGCAGCCTGTGAGCCAGAGCCCTGCTGTTTGACTTGCTGATATTGGGTTTGCTAGTCCCTGTGGCTTGGTGGATCAGGAGAGGCTCCAGCCTGACCCACGGAGTTGGGATGTTCCAGCCTCTACAACTGAGAGAGCCCATTCCTTGATATAAATCTCTCTATATATACATATTTACATGCTTTATTGGTTTTGCTTCTCTAGAGAACTCAGCCTAAGACAGATGGATTGACAGAATAACCGCAACAATGGACTCAAATCTACCAATGATCATCAAAATGGTACAGGACCAGACAATGCTTTGTTCTGTTATGCTAAGGTTGCCAAGAGTTGGAGCTGACTGGACAGCAACTAAGAAGAAGAAAAAGGAGAGACTGAGGAGGGCTGCTTCGAGCAAAGGCATAGGGGGATGAAACAACCCTGTGACACGCTGGGGAACTGCTAAGATCTCTGTCTTCATGGACATAAGGTGCAAAGAGAATAGCAGCAAGATGTGGCTGGTGAAGCATAAGGGCAATCAGACCACAGAGGCTCTTTGGCCTTGATGCAGGCTTAAGAGTTTATCTTCTAGGTCAACGTTTTCAAAGGCTAGTATAAAAGATGATTTTAGGTGGTACAAGGACAAATATATATATATATTTTTAAATGCATATTATAAAAGGACATAATTAGCACATCACCCTCATGATTTCACAAACGTTATTACTTAGGATGAAGTTAAATAAAGAAAGGGAGTCTTTAAAGAAAAATAATACAGGCAAAATGCAGATACGGCAGAAATCATGAAGGTGGTAGTGATTCCAGAGTAGTGACTTTGAAGATTGGGGGTAGACAGAAGAAAAACAGGAGGGGGGTGTGTGTGTATGTGTGTATGCCCACACTCACGTGCTGGGGGAGAGTAAGGACGGGAGTATTAATTTTAGTCTGGGACATGTTGAGTTTGAGACCCCAAATGGACATTATAATGCTGTGGGAAATAAAAATAATGAAAGGTGAGAACTAAGAGCTACCTGAAACCCATTTTAAAGACACCTGTAGAGTCACAGCATAGACTATATACATAAGGGATGTTAGGAAATAATTATTACCTTTTGTTGCCCTGACTAGAAGAAAGGTCTTGCTGATCTTTATTTATACATTTATAAAGTGGGACTTGCTACATTTATGACTTTTTTAAAATGAGTCTCCTTTTATGATTAAGTTACTGAAAGAAGCATGACTCGTAAAGCCTATAAACATTAATACTTAAGTATGCTCAACACAGATTACAGAGCATCAACATATAATTAAAGTAACATAATTCACCTTTGTGGCTGTGAGATTGGCATAGTACGTTTTCTTTATCAACGCGCAAGATGGAACTGGGTTAGTGACCAATGCACGCTCCTTCTTCTTTAAAAGAAAGCCACGATAGCTTAATAGAGAAGCTATGCTCGTTGAAATTACTGAAGTCCTTGCCATGGATTGAATTATGTCCCCCCAAAAATGTGTGCATCAATTTGGCTGGGCCATGATTCCCGATATTGTGTGATTTTCCTATATGTTGTAAATCCTGCCTCTATGTTAATGAGGGAGGATGGGCAGCAGTTGTGTGAGGCAGGACTCAATCAAAAGACTGGATTGTGTCCTAAGGCAATCTCTTGAAATATAAGAGAGACGTGAGCAGAGACAGGGGAACCTCATACCACCAAGAAAGCAGTGTGTGTCCTTTGGACCCGGGGTTCCTGCGCAGAGAAGCTCCTAGTCCGGGGGAACACTGATGAGAAGGCTGACAGAGAGAGAAGGCCTTGCCCTGGAGCTGATGCCCTGAATCTGGACTTTTAGCCTACTTTACTGCAAGGAAATAAACTTCTTTGTTAAAGCCATCCACTTGTGGTGTTTGTTAGAGCAGCACTAGGTGACTAAGACAGCCTTCCTTCAGTTCCTGCTCATACAGCTGTTCCCTCCTCCCTATGCCTTAGTGTACTCCTTTGTACTCCTTGGAAGCCCTATGGGGCAGTTCTACTCTGTCCTATAGGGTCGCTATGAGTCGGGATCAACTTGATGGTAATGGATGTGTTTGGTTTTTTTTTGGTTTGGTGACATTATCTCATTTAAATCTTGTAACAACTTTTAATCGTGAAGAAACTGGCTTAGGGAGGGTATGATTAACTGACAAGCATCTTCTACCTTCTACTCACTTCCAGAGCTGGCTGTCATTCTCAGAAACAAGACAAGTCAGAGACAATCAGGATTAAGCCACAGAAGAGGCAGTCTCTTCTTGTGAGGGGATAATGTAATAGCTATAAGCCAGGACTCTGGAGCCCGACTGCTTAGGTTCAGATCGCAGCTCTACCTCCGAATTTCCGTTGACCTTTTTTAAATCACTTAACTTTTGTATATTAATAATCAGCGGTAGGGGCGGTCCTTTCCTACTGGCCAGTGAGCACATTGCTTCGGGCTAAAAGCTACCTGTTAATACTCTGAAAGAGACTGTTAATATCGATGCCTTCTGGAAGTGACCTTAGCTTTTACTCTAAGACCAGCTGTTAGAGTTGAACACATTTTTCATCGTAGGCTTGTTACTGATTGTGAAAGGCTCACTCCTCTCACCAAATAACGCTGCCCGGCACCCCGGGCAGGGACCCACCCCGCTTCTCCGGGTCACCCACAGGCGGGTGCTCCACAACCCTGGCATGCACCCCCGCTTCCCAGGGTCACACACAGGCGGGCCCTCCGCACCCCGGGGCCCACTCCGCTTCGCCCGGTCACCCGCTGGCGGGCAGTCGGCACGCCGGACGCACCTCACCTCCCCGGTCTCTCACCGTCAGGCGCGCGCCTCCCGGCCGGCCGTGCGCGACGAGGAGCGGACGCAGGCGCGCGGCGCAACTTCGCAGCATGGCTCCGAGGGCGTTGCGGGACTGCGGACTCCCAGCCGGTGGCGGACTAGCGGCCGCCTCTCTCCTTCGCCGCCGAAAAGGCAAATTCGTTCACCCACCCGCCTGCCCACCCGCGTCAACCCTGGAGACTCCGTCAACCTGGAGGCAGGCGGGGGCGGAGCCGCTACGCCGGACCGCGTGTCCCCGAAAGCGGCGGGTCGCGAGGTGAGAAGGCTGCCGGGGTCTCGGGAGGGAGGTACGCAGGGCGCCGCCTTTGGACTAACTTCTGGCCTCGGCTTTTTCGTTCGGGTAGACCTTCTCCAAGGCGGCCCAGGGGTTAAAAAGCTCGGCTGCGAACCCACCAGCTGCTCTGAGGGAGAAAGATGTAGCAGTCTCCTTGCGTAAAGGTTACAGCCGTGGAAACCCTACAGGGCGGTAATACTCGATTTTATAGGTCGCAAGCTATGAGTCGGAATGACGCTAAGGCAGTGGGCTTGGTTTTAGCGTCTTTGCTTTAGGCCCTTCCGGTACCTTCCGCCGTGGTGGGTTGCCCGGGACCACTTCCGGGATAGGAAACGCCGCAAGAGGGCGGCTGGAGCTGGGCGAGCGGGGTCTGCGCGTGGCGGCCTCCCTGGACGCACGGGGAGACCGGGAGGCCCGGGCCGCGCCCCGCCTCCCGCCTAGCTCTAAGTCACGGGCCCCGCTCCAGCCGCGCCCGCATGGCCGTGAGGCTGCGCGCTGCGAACGGAGGGGGTCACCCTTCTCGTCTCCAGCAGGCGGCATTCACTGCTGTCTTGTTCTCAGGCCTTCTGCCTCCCGCAGAAGACCAACGTCCCTCGTGCGGGTAGGAGCGCAGAAAATGGAAATTGCGTGAATAAAGTGTTCTTGTAGGCCATGGACAAGCCCCTGGGATTGGACTGTATATTGAGCGCCTTCTTGGTGCAAAGAACTTTTATGCAATTAATATGGCACTTTCTTGTCGTTCTCCTCACCCCGCGCCTCGCGCCGTACGCGTATTGAACCAAAACAACAGCAAAACAAAACTATGGCCATCTAGTCCATTCGGAGTGATCCCATGTGTGTCAGTATAGAAGTGATCTCCAGGCCTTTCTTCTGAGGCGCCTCTAGGGTGAATGAGCCACTAGCCTTTTGGTTAGTAACCGTTGGTGCCACCCACGGACTCAGAGTATTAGACAGGACCTTACGGCTCCAGGCAGAGTCAAAGCCCCTAAACCAGACTTTTTCAAACAGGAATGGTGGGAACGTTGGTAGGGTGTGTGGGTTGACTTCTAAGTGTCCACCCCTGGCTTCGGAGTCAGAGCTCAGCTCAAACTCCCCCTCCACCACTGACTATCGTCTTTTACAGACTCTAATCTCTGCTGGCTTCTGTTTCTTCATCTGTGAAATGCTAGGGTTGTTGTGAGTACCAAAGAGAATGTATTTCAAGTTTTACTATTCTCTTTCAGTTATGGAGTCATGAAGTTAGAAGTGAGAGATGTTATCCACTTCCAAGGAAAGTGCCCCTAAGCCAGGGATGTGCTCATACCCTCTCATAGAATCCAATTGTTAAAATGTTAAGAATTTTGTTATCCAGTTCTTATACACTGGCACTAGGAAAAAACTAAATTACATAAATTTACCGTTAAATTACATTGAAGACAAAGGTAATAGATACTAAAAGATGACCACTTCTTCTTTTCTACTACATCATGTTATTACGTGTGCACGTGAGGCTATTGATGTCTGTTGTATGTGGTGGGAATACTCTGATGTATATGCTGCTGCGCATGGCTTTCTGCCTCCGTGTTCAGTGACATCACCTTAGTAGATTCAGTTGGACACTATGGGAGTATATTCACACCTCAGGGCTATCCCACCTCTCTCCCTTCAGTAAACATTTACCATCACACTGCTGCCCTAGTTCATCTCGAGGTGAAGCCTTAAGAGTCTAATGGGTTGCTAGAATCACTTATCCCCAGCACACTTTAAACTTTTTCCAACCTAGCGCTGTAACCACCCACATAGTAGTGGTGGGGCTGGCCATGGACTGAAGGACCCATTATCAATAGAGATTTATCTCTTTGCCACATGACTGTCTGTCCTGAGAGGCTTTTGTACCTTTGTGTAAGCTCTTGATATCTATGGAATTCCAAGAACCAGGATGTATTAGAGATTTTGGCCTTGAATCCTTCCCCATTAACTTTGCCTTGTCAGCTGGAAAAGAGGACCAGATATGTTTTAAGTCTACATTATTCACTGGGGAAAGGAATAGCATTTTGAGACAGAGTTTGAGAGAGAAGGCAGGGCTGCCAGGAGGGGTGCTTGAATCCCAGAGCAGCCGGGACTGAAGATCATCAGGCATAAAGGGCAGCTGTTCTCTCATGCCCTTACTTAATCCTCTACCCTACACTTCTGGTTGTCTTCTCCTAAGTGGGAGCCCTGGTGGCGCAGTGATTGAGAGCTACCACTGCTAATCAAAAGGTCAGCGGTTCGAATCCACCAGCTGCTCCTTGGAAACCTGGTGGGGCAGTTCTACTGTGTCCTGTATGGTTGCTATGAGTCAGAATTGACTTGGCGGCAAGGGGTTTTTTGTTTATATTCTTTTCAATACGAGGAGCCCTGGTGGCGCAGTGGGTTAAACGCTCTGCTGCGAACTGAAAGGTAGTTGGCTGGAACCCACCAGCTGCCCTGCGGTAGAAAGCGACCCCCTTCCGTAACGACTTACAGCCTTGGAAACCCTACGGGGCCGTTCTACTCTGTCTTGTAGGGTCGCTGTGCGTCAGAATCGACTTGGCAGCAACTAGTTTGTTTTTTGTTTTCTTTTCTCTTCAATATAGTTTTCAATTCCATTTTCCTGGGGGTGGGGCAAAGTCATATTGTCTTATTAATTGTAGTATTTCTTACAGTAGCTCACATAGTGCAGAACTACTTGTTTACTGTCAAGAGCTTGGTGTCTCTTGTCTTCCTTACCTTGGGGTGTAGATAGAGACACAGATATGAAATAAACCCATAAAATCAAGCTGACTGCTGGTCGTGAATAGAAAACAGTTCGTACAGATCCCTTACATTGATGTATTTACAATTTAGAATATACTCAGTGTTGATCAAAACCCATGAATAGACTTCATCCTTTGCTAAGAGAGTCTGCTATAAATGCTACCAACAGCTCGTGTTTAGTCTCAGAAGACCCTGGACTTTCGACGGTGTCTTAGTCACGCAGTGCTGCTGTAACAGAAGTGCCGCGAGTGAGACCGAATAAACCTGTGACGGCAATAGAGGCAGCAACAGTGACACTACCTGAAGAAGCAGAGACAAGGAGCAGACTCAGACAATGGCAGCAAAGTGTAAGAGCAAACTATGGCCAAGAGCTGAAAGGAGCGACTAATGGCAGATTCTGCCAAGTCATGTCATTGAGTTTCCTGTGTAAAAGTGTCATGATAGAGGAGAGTGAATATTGGTTTTCAGTAAGGGAAAGCAGGTCCCCTTTGAGGGATAAGCAGGTCTCCTTTTAGACACCAAAGACCCTGTGCTGGGACCCCACCCAAACGTTGCCCTTTGCATACATTCCTCTCTGTTTATATCCTTCACTTTGCTTAAAGCTGTTATTTCACTTATGTTGTTTCCCTGAGTTCTCTAGGACCACTGCAGTGAATTCCCAAACCCAGCAGAGAAAGAGTTTTGTATAGAGAAGAGCTAGTGTTAAAGTGGTGATAGAATGGGGAATGGGAGTATATTTGACCTCCTCTGCTTCATGGGAAACAGCTTGGTGCTCAGTCTTATGGTCAGAGATTTCCTTTCAGTTGGTATCCAAGAAAGTTCTCCATTTACACTCCAGTAGCCGCAAGTTTGACCTGAGCAGAGTAGCCTGCCAAGTGCTTACAGCCCCCTTGTCCCACCTGGAAGCCACTAAAAAAGAGACGTTATTGACTGAGGGCAAACTGTGTGTCAAGGATATGCTAATATCCTTGTAAGGATCATCTCATTTTATCTTCACAGAAACTCTGTGAGGAAGGTCTTTTTATAGAGGACGACCCAGAATCATCAAGATGTTACCTTGCTCCAGTACAGCTAGATGGTGCCCGGCTACCACCACTGACTGCTCTGACCAGGATCACAACAGAGGGTTCTGGACAGAGCTGGAGAAGGATGTAGAGCAAAATTCTAACACACAAGAAGAAGACCAGATTTACTGGCCTAAAACAGACTGGAGAAACCCTGAGAGTATGGCCCCCAGACACCCTTTTAGCTCAATGGTGAAGTCACTTCCGAGGTTCACCGTTCAGCCGGGGATTGGACAGCCCCATAAAACAAAATGGGACTAATGAGGCACAGCAGTCCAGGGACAAGGGCTAGAAGGCAGAAGGGGACAGGAAAGCTGGTGACAGGGAACCCAAGGTTGATTAAGGACAGTGTTGACGTGTAGTGGGGTTGTTAACCATTGTCATAGGGCAACATGTATATTGTTTAACGAGAAACTATTTTGTTCTGTAAACCTTCATTTAAAGTGAGAATAGCAGCACAACTGGAAGAACGTAATTGATGTCACTGAACTGTGCGTGTAGAAATTTTTGAAATGGTGTATCTTTGGCTATGTGTATTTTCACCCAAAAAAATAAATAAAAAGGTCAAGAAGGGAGAGGGTTGACATGTTGTGGGGTTGTTAACCAATGTCATAAAACAATATGTGTACTACTCTTTAATGAGAAACTATTTGTTCTGTA
This sequence comes from Dugong dugon, assembly GCA_030035585.1. Taxonomy (NCBI): domain Eukaryota; kingdom Metazoa; phylum Chordata; class Mammalia; order Sirenia; family Dugongidae; genus Dugong; species Dugong dugon. The sequence continues at coordinate 195,350,469 of CM057462.1, read as the reverse complement.
AACCTTCACCTGAAGTACAGTAAAAAAATTAAAAAGAAAGAAATACCACAAGTGGATGGCTTTAACAAAGAAAAGTTTACTTCCTCAGAGTAAAATAGACTAGAAGTCCAAATTCAGGGCATCAACTCCAGGCGAGGGCTTTCTGTCTCTTGTTGGTCTTCTCATCAATCTCCCCCTGGACTAGGAGCTTCTCCATGCAGGTTTCACTGCAATAATGCGGATTGGAGCCGCCTGCTGCAATAGCCAATTCCAAGATGGGTGAGGTAAGCAGCAAGAGGTTTATTATATATCGATATATAGGAGACAGGGGGGAATAGATTCCTCAAAAAAACCCGTCTCCCCCACTGGAGATCTGCTGAAGGCTTTTATAGGGACAGGATTATGGGTGTTAGAAGTTTGTGTTAGTTTCCCCTTGAGGTGGTCATGTATCAGATGAGTTAGTCTTTTACTGGTATTCTTGGGGGTTATCTGGTGACATCCTGGTTTTTCTTGTCATAAGATGGGTGCTTTTTTGGTTTTCATCCTTAGATTATTATCATTTGTATTCTATCTTTCAAGGAGGAACATGGGTTAATCTTAAACCTTTTGTAGAAACTAGAGAAACAAGATCATGAGATAATGTGGCGGTTAGCAATGGGGAGTAAATAATAGTGAGCCGGGCCTATGCAGCCTCTTCCACAGGGACCCCGGGTCCAAAGGATGCACTTTGCTCCAGGCACTGCTTTCTTGATGGTATGACATCCCTCTGCCTCTCTGCTCCATTCTCTCTTTTACATCTCAAGAGATGGCCTGAGTCCTGCGTCACTAACACAGCTGCCACTCATCCTCCCTCATTAACATCATAGAGGCAGGATTTACAACATATAGGAAAACCACGAAATACCAGGAATCATGGTCCAGCCAAATTGATACACACATTTTTTGGGGGACATAATTCAATCCATGACAGTATATATTAACATTACAAATGTTGAAAACCATTGAAAGCTTCACCTTTTCACAGATTGGCTAGAAACTGTGATCCTACATTTTGAATTGTCTTTCTTAACAATCATTGGTACAGGTTCCAGTAACTGACAGTCAGGAGAGTCTTCATTGGTCCAACAAATTTCTATTCACTAAATGCTGATAGAAAAATATAAGAGTGGAAAGTCTTTTGTGTTCTGTTTGATTGGCTTTGTGTGAAAGATTCCCTAAAAGGTATTCCAAGATTATCTTAGCTATTGTCTTTATACCTCAGGGCCCAATTGATGTGTCCTTGTGAGTCCAGCTCCAGCTGGGTCACATTCTCTATGCTCAAGGACAGAGAATAATAATTCCAATATTATTTCCTAAATCAGTACACAGAGTAGACAATTTTGGGTTCAGCTCTAACAGGTTTATTTTAGTTGTGACAAGTGAAAGCAGTCAGTGGGGGCTCATGCCTCTCCAAAAGACTGACTTGAAGTGGGAGGCAAGGCTACGGCTTATATGGGTTTGGTGGAGACAATAGAGCAATGAATATTCACTGAGTTTCTTTGAAGGGGCAGGCACTTCTTGGAATGGTGGTGCATACTAATTAGGTTGCGCGTGCATCTGGAATCCAAGATGGAACCCGCAGATCCAAACTGGAGTCCCCTCAGCAGCCCTTGGCATCACTTATAATGGCATATGGTGCAGGCACACTGATGTTCTGCACTACTTCGCCCCCTTTGGTGGGCCAAAACAGTGGTCGCACTTGTTCTTCTGTGCATGCGGAGCCTGTGAGGACTGGGAAGGGACTAGAAAAACACCAAGGAAGAAGTAGTAATTCATGGGTTGTTCTAACCTTATTTTATGTTGACAGGATGTGGTTCCTGTTTACCTGACTTCTAGGTGGTAATCTTTTAACAGCTCTTTCAGTCTGCCAGCAGAGTTAACCCTATCTGTCTCAAAATCACATTGTATGTACTCTTTTTGTCTTGCCTTAAGAAGCCATGGTGGCACAAGGGTTAAAACAATTGACTGCTAACCGAAAGTTCAGTGGTTTGAAACCACTAGCAACTCTGCGGGAGAAAAATGTGGCAATCCGCTTCCGTAGAGATTTACAGCCTCAGAAACCCTACGGGGTCGACTCGACGGCAGTGGGTTTGGTTTTGGTTCTTTCATTTAGGCCTCTAAGTGGCTCATACGGTTTGAGCTAACTGAAAGGTTGGTGGTTCAGACCCACTCAGTGGTACCGCAGAAGAAAGACCTGGTGATCTGCTTCTGTGAAGATTACTGCCGAGAAAACTGTACGGAACGGTTCTCCTGTGTAACACATAGGGTTGCCATGACCTGGAATCAACTCTCCAGCAGTGGGTTTGGTTTTAATATTCCGTTGTATGAATATACCATAATTTATCCGTTCATCGGCTTATAGCCATTTGGGTTGTTTCCAGTGTTTGTCCATTACAAATAAAGCTGCTATGAACTTTGTGTGCTAGTCTTTGTATGAATGTGTATTTTTTTTTTCTCTTGAGTAAATATCTGAAAGTAGAGTGGATGGATCACGTGGTGAGGTGTATGTTTCACTTTTTAAAAAAAATTTTTGTTTTGTTGTTGAGAATAAACATGGCACAACATGTACCAATTCACCGGTTTCTACATGTACCATTTAATGACAGCGATCACATTCTTCAAGTTGTGCAACCATTCTCACCCTCCTTTTCTGAGTTATTCCTCCCCCATTAACATAAACTCACTGCCCCCTAAGGTTCCTGTCTAATCTTTCAAGTTTCTGTTACCACTTTGATCCCATATAGATAGTTCTTAAAAGAGCATAAGGAGCTTTGGTGGCACAGTGGTTAAGTGCTCCCCAGCTAACCAAAAGGTCTGCAGTTTGAACTCACCAGCTGCTCTGTGGGAGAAAGATGCAGCAGTCTGCTTCCATAAAGATTTTCAGACTTGGAAACCCTATGAGGCAGTTCTACTATACCCTATAGGGTTGCCATGAGCTGGAATTTGACTCAATGGCAGTGGGTTAAAAGAGCATAATGCTCAAGGCAGACAATTTTTACTAGTTAAGCTAAACTTTTTTTTTTAATTTTACTTTGGATGAAGGTTTACCGAACAAACCAGTTTCTCATTAAACAATACACATATTCTTTTGTGACATTGGTTGCCAACCCCTCAATAATGTCAACACTCTCCCCTTCTCAACCTCGGGTTCCCCATTACTAGCTTTCCTGTCCCCTCCTGCCTTCTTGTCCTTGCCCCTGGGCTGGTGTGCCCATTTAGTCTCGTTTTGTTTTGTGGGCCTGTCTAATTTTTGGCTAAAGGGTGAACTTCAGGAGCGACTTCATTACAGAGCTATAAGGGTGTCTGGGAGCCATACTCTCAGGGCTTTTCCAGTCCCTGTCAGACCAGTAAATCTGTGTGTGTGTGCGTTTGAGTTAGAATTTTGCTCTACATTTTTCTCCAGCTCTGTCCAGGACCCTCTATTGTGATCCCTGTCGGAGCGGTCGGTGGTGGTAGCTGGGCACCATCTAGTGGTGCTGGACTTAGTCTGGTGGAGGCTGTGGTATCTGTGGCCCATTAGTCCTTTGGATTAATCTTCCTGTTGTGTCTTTGGGTTTCTTCATTTTTCCTTGCTCCTGACAGGGTGGAACCACTGGAGTATCTTAGATGGCCGCTCACAAGCATTTAAGACCCCAGATGCTACTCACCAAAGTAAAATGTAGAACATTTTCTTTATAAACTATGTTATGCCAGTTGAGCTAGTTATTCCCCAAGACCATGGTCCCCACAGCCCTCAGCCTAGTCATTTGGTCCCTCACAGAGTTTGGATGTGCCTAGGGAGCTTCCATGACCTTGCCTTGGACAAGCTGGATTGGTTTCCCCAGTATTGTGTACTGTCTTACCCTTTACCAAAGTTACCACTTATCTATTGTCTATTTAGTGTTCCCCCCCATCCCTCCCCTCCCTCATAACCATCAAAGATTGTTTCTTTCTGTGTGTAAACCTTTGCATGAGTTTTCCTAGTAGTGATCTCATACAATATTTGTCCTTTTGTGATTGACTTATTTCACTCAGCATTATGCCCTCCAGATTTATCCATGTTGTGAGATGTTTTGCAGATTCATCATTGTTCTTTATCGTTGCGTAGTATTCCATTGTGTGTATGTACTATTGTTAGTTTGTCCATTCATCTGTTGATGGGCATCTAGGCTGTTTCCATCTTTTTGCTATTGTGAACAATGCTGCAATGAACATGGGTGTGCATATGTCTATTCGTATGACGGCTCTTATTTCTCTAGGATATGTTCCTAGGAGTGGGATTGCTGGATATCATGGTATTTCTATTTCTAGCTTTCTAAGGAAGCGCCATACCACTTTCCAAAATGGTTGTACCATTTTGCGTTCCCGCCAGCAGTGCATAAGAGTTTTCAATCTCCCAGCAGCTTCTCCAACATTTTTTATTTTCTGTTTTTTTGATTTGTGCCAGTAGTGTTGGGGTGAGATGGTATCTCATTGTTGTTTGGATTTGCATTTCTCTAATAGCTAGTGATTTCGAGCATTTCCTCATGTGTTTGTTAGCTGCTTGAATTTCTTCTTTAATGAAGTGTCTGTTCATATCCTTTGCCCATTTTTTAATTGGAGTATTTGTCTTTTTGTAGTAGAGGTGTTGGATTTTCCTATAGATTTTAGAGACTAGACCTTTGTTGGATTTTTCATAGCCAAAAATTTTTTCCCAGTTAGTATGTTCTCTTTTTACTCTTTTGGTGAAGTCTTTTGATGAGCATAACTGTTTAATTTTTAAAAGATCCCAGTTATCTTGCTTATCTTCTGATGTTTGTGTATTGTTAGTTACGGTTTGTATCCTGTTAATGCTGTGTATTAGGGCCTCTAGAGTTGACCCTATTTTTTCTTTTATGATCTTTATAGTTTTTGGTTTTATATTTAGGTCTCTGATCCATTTGGAATTAGTTTTTGTATATGGCATGAGGTATGGGTCCTGTTTCATTTTTTTGCAGATGGACATCCAGTTTTGCCAGCACCATTTGTTAAAAAGACTGTCTTTTCCCCATTCAGTGGACTTTGGGCCCTTGTTGAAGATCAGGTGACCGTAGGTGTGTTGCCCGATTAGGGCCCATACTTGGAGCAGTCAAGCCAATGAAACTTACTCCAAGTCAGAAAGAGAGAGAAAGTTTATTAGGAGGTGACACCAACAGGGAGTCTGACAGCAACATTGGCTGTCTTCATGGAGTTCCGAAAGACAATTTCCACTTCAGAACTCATATATCATTTTTGCAAGGGTTACATAGTGTCTTCAGGCACATAGTCCACAGATGATCAGACGAGTATACATCACAAGACAATTAAAAGAAACTATTTTATTTTATTTTTTATTGTCATGCTTTAAGTGAAAGTTTACAATTCAAGTTAGTCTCTCATATGAAAATTTATACATGCATTGTTATGTTACCCTAGTTGCTCTCCCTATACTGTGACAGCACACTCCTCCTTTCCACCCCAGATATCCTGTGTCCATTCAACCAGCTCCTGACCCTCTCTGCCTTCTCATCTCGCCTCTGGACAGGAACTGCCCATTTAGTCTCATGTATCTGCTTGAGCTAAGAAGCACACTCTTCACGAGTATCATTTTATGACATATAGTCCAGTCTAATCTTTGTCTGAAGAGTTGGCCTTGGGAATGGTTTTAGTTTTGGGCTGACAGAGAATCCAGGGGCCATATCTTCTGGGGAGTAGTCAATTATCTTTTAAAGATAATCTTAAATAATAAGAAAAAAAATCTTATGTATTCACTTTTATAGCTATCATTTCTAGTGCTCTCATTTTTTTGTGGAGATCCAGATTTCCATTTATATTATTTTCTTCTGCCTGAAGGACTTCCTTTATCATTTCTGGTTAAATGTGTATCTGCTGGTAATGAATCGTACAGCTTTTGTATGTTTGAAAATGTCTTTATATTGCTGTCATTTAGAAGAAATTTTAGCTGATATAGAGTTTTATGTTGGAAGTTTTTCCTTTCAATATTTTAAATACACTGTTCCATTATATTCCCACTTGCATTGTTTCTGATGAGAGATTTGATGTCATCTTTGTCTTTATCTGTACATAAGACTCCCCCCTCCCCCTGGCTGTTTTAAAGATTTTATCACTGGTTGCTAGCAATTCGATTACAGTGTGTCTTGATGTAATTTTTTTTTCTTCTGTATTTCTTGTACTTGGGATTCTTGGATCTGTGGATTTATAGTCTTCATCAAGTTTGGAAATTTTTCGGCCATTATTTCTTCAAATATTTTTTTCTGTTGTCCTCTCTCTCTCCTTTCCTTTGGGAATTCTAAACATCTGTATACTAGGCCATTTGACATTGTCTCATAGCTAAGTGATGCTCTTTTCTTTCTCACTCTTTATCTTTCTGCATTTATTTCATTAAAAAGTTATTTTCAACACTAAAGTCACAAGGAAAGTATTAGCCCAAGAGACAGAAAGGGCCACATAAGCCAGACGCCATCAGCATAAGACCGGAAGAACTAGATGGTGCCTGGCTACCACCAATGACTGCCCTGATAGGGAACACAACAGAGAGTCCCTGATGGAGCAGGAAAAAAGTGAGGTGCAGAACTCAAATTCTGGTAAAAATACCAGACTTAATGGTCTGACTGAGACTGGAGGAACCCCAGAAAGCATGGCCCCTGGACTGTCAACCCAGAACTAAAACCATTCCCGAGGCCAACTCTTCAGACAAAGATTAGACTGGACTATATGACATAAAATGATACTCGTGAAGAGTGTGCTTCTTAGCTCAAGTAGACACATGAGACTAAATGGGCAGTTCCCATCCGGAGGTGAGATGAGAAGGCAGAGAGGGTCAGGAGCTGGTTTAATGGACACAGGAAATCAGGGGTGGAAAGGAGGAGTGTGCTGTCACAGTATAGGGAGAGTAATTAGGGCCACATGACAATGTATGTATAAATTTTCTTATGAATGACTAACTTGAATTGTAAACTTTCACTTAAAGTACAACAATAAAAAAATAAAAACAAAACAAAAAATTTCTTTTATTCTCCATGTTTCATTTTGGATAGTTTATATTATCATGCTTTCAAGTTTGCTAGTCTTTTCTTCTGAAATATTTAATCTGCTGTTAATCCCATCCAGTGTATTTTTCATTTTAGATGTAATTTTTATCTGTAAAAGTTCAATTTGGGTCATTTTTTTTTTTTTTTTTGATATTTTATATGTTTCTACTAGGGAGCCCTGATGGCACAGTGGTTAAAGTGTTCAGATGCTAACTGAAAGGTCAGTGGTTCAAACCCACCAACCACTGTGTGGGAGAAAGATGTGCCAATCTGTTTCCATAAAGATTACAGCCTTGGAAATCCTATGGGGGCAGTGCTACTCTGTCCTATAGGACTGCTATGAGTTGGAATCAGCTTGATGGAAGTGGGTTTGGTTTTTTGATTTTTATGTCTCTACATAACCTTTTGAATGTGTAGAATACAGTTATAATAACTGCTTTAATGTTCTTTTGTGCTAATTCTAATATCAGTGTCAATTCTGGGTTGATTTTGATTGGTTCATTTTCTCCTCATTTTGGGTTTATTTTCCTGCCTCTTTGTATGCCTGGTAGTCTTTGATTGGATGTCAGACATTATGAATTTTATTCTGCTGGGTGCTGGATGGTTTTGGATTCCTATAAATTTTCTTGAGCTTTGTTATGGGATGCAAGTAAGTTACTTGAAAACAGTTTGATCCTGTGGGTCTTGCTTTTAAGATTTGTTAGACAGGACTAGAGCAGCATTTAGTCTAGGTCAGGGTTTCTCAGCCTCAGCACTATTGACATTTTGAACTGGATAATTATTTGTTGTGGGAGGCTCACCTGTGTGTTGTAGGATGTTTAGTGGCATCTGTGTTTTCTACTCACTGGATGCCAGTAGCACCCTCCCTCCCTTAATCATGACAATCAGAAATGTCTCCGGACATTGCTAGATGTCACCATAAAAAAAACCCATTGCTGTCGAGTCAATCCGACTCATAGTGACTCTATAGAATGGAGTAGAACTGCTGTATAGGGTTTCCAAGGAGCAGCTGGTGAATTTGAACTGCTGACCTTTTGATTAGCAGTCAGGTTCTTAACCTCTGTGCCACAAGGGCTCCAGATGTCACCTGGGAAGCAAAATGACTTCTAGTTGAGTACCATTGGCCTAGGGCTAATTATTTCCCACTATCAAGGAAAGACCTTTTTGAGTACCCTACCCAGTGCTATGTGAATTGTGAGGTTTGGCTGTTGGGAACAGATACTGTTCTGGAATTATGTGAGTGCTGGGCAGTGTTCTTACCAGTCCTCTCAAATAGCTCTTTCCCCAGCCTTGGGTAGTTTGCTCACATGAGCGGCTGATCCATACTCTGCTCAGTATCCTCTGCAGATCTCCAGAGTTTTCTCTGTATAGGTTTCTCCTCTCTAGTATTCTGTCAGGCAAACTCTAGCCACCTTAGTCTCCCCGGACTTTCAGCTACGTTTCCTAAACTCAGGGAGTCCACCACGTTCACTTGGGTTTCCATTCTCTGCCCCAGCCTAGAAACCCTTGAGTTAATCAATGGGCTCTCCACATTTGTTCTCTCAGGGATCACTGTCCTTTGTTGCCTGATGTCCGCAGTGTCTTGGAAATTGTTGTTTCATATGTTTTGTCTGTTTGGTTATTTATTTATTTTTGTTTGTTTCAGGAGGGAGGATAAATCCAGTCCCTGTTAACTGCATCTTGGCCACAAGCAGGTCCTTTCATTTTTAGCCTTGGACTGGGTGTCAAATTTCCTGTTCTATTTTACATTAATTTTTTTTTTTAAATTGTGAACTTAGGACTATCACTTTTTTTTTTTTTTTTAAAAGTCAAAAGGAAGATGAATATCAGAGACAATGGACCTTATATATTCTTGAGAGTTAAGTTTCTCAAGACCTTCACAAATCCCCAAATTTTCCAGTATTACCATAGTATATCATCCCTCCCCAAATGCAATAAAGTATAACTGAAAAAATTTAAGTAGTGCTCTACAAAAAATGAACTATGAACATGCACGAATTTTGAGCAGATCCCAAATTTATATTTTTTTGTTAGAAATGTGGGCCACATTATCCTTGACTTTTCCTTGATCCCCCACCCTTGATCACTAGGTACTCTTGAGTCTACCTTGCAAGCTAGTGGTCTTCACATTTTTGTTTTTTATTAGTGTAACCTTAAAATAATTTTGAAAAAACTAGATACTCTCATTTTAAAGATGATATCTAAACTTTTTCCTCATAAATTTGAATAGTTGCAAGGTTCATAATTTTTTTATATATAATTTTTTTTATTGTACTTTAGATGAAAGTTTACAGAACAAATAGTTCTCATTAAACAGTCAGTACACATATTGTTTTATGACATTGGTTAACAACCCCAAGACATGTCAACACTCTCCCCTCTTGACCTTGGAAGACATTTTTTTTTTTTTTTTGGTGAAAATACACATAGTCAAAATTACACCATTTCAAAAGTTTCTACATGTACAATTCAGTGACATCGATTACATTCTTCCAGTTGTGCTGCTATTCTCACTGTCCTTTTCCAAATTATTCCATCACCATTATCTTCAACTCACTGCCCCCTAGGCTTCCTATCAAACCTTCTGAGTTGCTGTTGTCAATTTGATCTCACACAGATAAATTTTTTTTTTTTTTTTTGTATCTTAGATGAATGTTTACAGAACAAATAGTTTCTCTTTAAACAATTAATACACACATTGCCCTATGACAATGGTTAATAACCCCATGACATGTCAACACTGTCCCTTCTCAACCTTGGGTTCCCTATCACTAGCTTTCCTGTCCCCTCCTGCCTTCTAGTCCTTGTCCCTGTGCCTCATTAGTCCTGTTTTGTTTTATGGGGCTGTCCGATCCCCGGCTGAATGGTCAATCTTGGGAGTGACTTCACCACTGAGCTAAAAGGGTGTCCGGGGGCCATATTCTCAGGGTTTCTCCAGTCTGTCAGGTTAATAAATCTGGTCTTTTTTTGTGAGTTAGAATTTTGTTCTACATCCTTCTCCAGCTCTGTCCAGGACCCTCTGTTGTGATCCCGGTCAGAGCAGTCAGTGGTAATAGCTGGGCTCCATCTAGCTGTACTGGACTCAGTCCGGTGGAGGCCTTGGTAGCTGTGGTCCATTAGTCCTTTGGACTAATCTTTTCCTTGTCTGCTGTTCTCTTCATTCTCCCTTACTCCCAAAGGGGTGAGACCAGTGGGGTATCTTAGATGGCTACTCACAGACTTTTAAGACCCGAGATGCTACTCACCGAGGCAGAATGTAGAACATTGCCTTTATAAACTGTGTTATGGCAGTTGAGCCAGATGTTCCCCGAGACCATGGTCCCCACAGCCGTCCGCCCACCAATTTAGTCCCTCGGAGTTTGGATGTGTCTGTGGAGCTTCCATGAAGGTTCATAACTTTTTAATGTATAACAAAGATGTACTTTAAATATATTTTTTATCAAAACCTTGGGGCTGCAGATTTAACTCATTCACATTTTGGAAGATGTTTGCCGTATGAGCTAATTAGCAAAGAAGCCAGTCTTCACTGGAAAATCAGTCAGCCAAATCGGACTGACTTTCTGTCAGAAAAACTCCTTGTCATTTTTCACTTCAAACAATGGTGTTAATACGTCTCCCCGTGATAACCATTACACTTCTGAACTTTCAGCTAAATTCCAGGCCTTGTATTTCTATGTAACCTAGATGACAATAGGATGCTGCCCCCTTTCATATTTCTTACTGAATCTCTCTTGGATTTGTTGTCATAGGACTGTCTGTCAGGGCGGATGTGTTCTGGAATTGTTATCCCCAGGACTGTGTACCAAAGCGAGATTCTGGATGGACGAGGGGCAGGCCTTGCCTTTGGTAGTGGAAGAGGGTGCCTGAGAAAGGGGAGGTTCGAAAGAGGAGCTGCAGGCTACGGGCCCATTTTCAGGCATGCGCAGTTAATTGGCATCTTCATCTAGTAACTAGAGCTTGTGTGGTTCTTAAGGTCATTTTAATCACCTGAGGAACAGGGAGATTTCTGCCTTGGGTGGCCAGAGAGGTGGTGTTGTCATTTACTGACTGGTATATGCTCTAAATTCGCGTTCCTTTTCAGCTTCTGGAATAGTCCAGGCTCTTTCCTGCCTCGGGGCTCCTCTTACATTGTTCCTCTGCTTGAAATGCTCTTGTTCCACACTTTACCTGGCCCATTCCTACTAATCCTTTGGTGTCAGCCTAATGGTCACTTTCATAGGGAGGCCTTTCCTGACAAAGCACTTACTATGTGCCAGACACTTTGTTAAATGCTTTATATAGATTATCTGATCGAATCTGAACTGAGTGCTCATTAAGTTCCTCCATACCACCTGATAATTTTTGTTTCAAAGCATTTATCATAGTTTGTAATAAAAAGTATATTTGTATTCTAACTGTTTCCCTCAGGAGACCATAAGCTTTCTCCATGTGGATGGCAGCCATGTCTTTCTGACTTATCCCTCCATCCTCAGCGACTAGCACAGTAACTGGCAGATGGTAGGCGCCCAAGGAACAGTTGTTGAATGAACCAGTGAGTGGGAAACACTTAGAAGGGGGGCTGGGGCCTTCTTTTCTGTCTCTGCCCCCTCTCCCTCTGGATTATCTCATCAATTTCCATAGGTTTAAGTACCATCTATATGCCGCTGAGCTACCGACTCCTAAGTTTTTATCTGTAGTTCAAAATTCTCTTCACTTAATCCTCAGGGTAGTCATGTGAGACAACTATCATTATCCCAGTTTTATAGATGAAACACCTGGGGAAAATGATATGGTCCAGTGGCATCATTAAATGTAGGTTTTTTGGGTATTAAGATGCATTTCTAAGAAGATTCCACCTCCTGGTTTTCATTACAGAGTGGCGGCTCGGTCTTTGTCAACATGATTTTTGTTGAGTTCTGAGTCCTGTAAAGACACTTGGATTGGTGGACCCAACCAAGCTGTTAGATGAAGATTCTGGAAATGAGTGGGGTGGGCTGAACTGGATAAGCAGCATTTTTTACAGAATTCTGATTTAAGCAGGCTTATTTTTATCCTGGTATGCCATGTGTAATAAAATGCACCATTTATAAATACTTATAAATGCTCAGTACACATTTTAAGGCACCAACATGTGATTAAGAAAACAAATCCACTTCTGTAGTTGTGGGATTACCATAAGCCACACTTCCTTTACTGTTGTGGAAAACCATTTAGGATTAGCTACTAATCCAAATGCCTTCAGAGTCTCGAAAAGAAACACTACAATAGATTAATAGTGAAACTGTCCCTATGTGAGTTACTAAATCCCCTGAGCAGGTGAAGTCTGAGCTAAGTCTTCAGAGGCAAATAGTAGTTTGGCTCAGCAAACAAGGCAAGAGAAGATGTCTTAGTTTCTTACTGCTGCTATAACAGAAATACTGCAATGGGGTGGCTTTAACAAACAGAAAGTTGTTTTCTCACAGTTCTGTTGTTGTTAGGTGCCGTCAAGTCAGTTCTGACTCACAGCAACCCCGTGTACAACAGAACGAAACACTGCCCAATCCTGTGCCATCCTCACAATCCTTGTTATGTTATGCTTGAGCCCATTGTTGCAGCCCCTGTGTCAATCCATCTCACTGACCCTTTACTTTACCAAGCATGATGTCCTTCTCCAGGGACTGGTCCCTCCTGACAACATGTCCAAAGTATGTGAGATGAAGTCTTGCCATCCTTGCTTCTAAGGAGCATTCTGGCTGTACTTCTTCCAAGACAGATTTGTTTGTTCTTCTGGCAGTCGATGGGATATTCAATATTTTTCCCCAACACCGTAATTCAAAGGCATCAATTTTTCTTTGGTCTTCCTTTTTCATTGTCCAGCTTTCACATGCACATGAGGTGATTGAAAACACCCTAGCCTGGGTCAGGTGCACCTTAGTCCTCAAAGTGACATCTTTGCTTTTTAACATTTTAAAGAGATCTCACAGTTGAGGAGCCTAGAAGTCCAAATTCAGGACACCGGCTCTAGGTGATAGCTTTCTCACTCCATCGGCTCTGGGGAAAGGTCCTTGACCCTTTTCAGCTTTAGTTCCTCGGTTGCTTGCTGATCTTCATGTAGCATGGCATCTGTCTTTCCCCTGTGTGCTTGCTTGCTTCTGTGCCTAAGCTCCTCCATTCATATCTCTAAAGTAATTGGCTCAAGACACACCTTACACTTATGTTACACTTTGTTAACATAACAAAAAAGGCCTAAGGATTAGGATTTATAACACCTTTTTTTTTTAAAAAAAAGAATTGTGCTTTAGGTGAAAGTTTACAGCTCAAGTTACTATCTCATACAAAAAATTATACACATATTGTTATGTGACCCTATCTGCAATCCTTAGACTGTGACAGCACACTCCCCCTTTCCACCCACCCTGGGTTTCCCTTGCACATTCAACCAGCTTCTATCCCTTTCTGCCTTCTCGTCCTGCCTCCAGACAGAAGCTGCACATTTGGTCTCAAGTATCTGCTTGAACTAAGAAGCACACTCTTCAAGAGTATTATTTTATGTTTTATAGTCCAGTCTAATCTTTGTCTGAAGAGAAGGCAAAGAAGAAGAGAAAAGCTTATAGGTTCATCATGGCGTTAGTTATGCCAAGCTCTCAGTCGCCCATTTTGAAAAGAAGACATGCTGGGGAGTATCAAAGTCACAGGTTGTTTGTATCTTTTGGCTATTGTGAAATAGTGCTGCAATGAACATTGGTGTGCATATATCCATTCTTTCCATTATATACCTAGGAGGAGCTGGAATAGCTGAGTCACAGGGCAGTTCTATGTGTAACTTTCTGAGGAACTGCCAGACTGTTTTCCACAGCAGCTATACGATGTTAGAATCCCACTGGTAATGGATGAGGGCTGAAAGGATGACATTTGAGCAAAGACTTGAAGAAGATGAGGGAGCTAGCTAGCCATTTGAGTCTCTGAGAAAATGGGTCGTGCAAAGGCCCTGAGGTGGGAGCATGCCTGATTTTTCAAGGAACAGCAAAGAGGCCACTGTAGCTGGTTCAGAGTGAGTGAAAGAGAGAATAATATGAGAAGAGCTAATGAAGGCCACGTTATATGGGGCCTTGTAAAGACTTTGGCTGTTACTCTTAGTGAGATGGGGAGCCATGGGAGGGTTTTGAGCAGAGGAGGGACATGATTTAACTTACGTGGACTAACCTAACAGTATTACCCTGGCTACTAGGTAAAGAAGAGACTGAAAGAGGTTTTTCTTCTCTGTTTCCTACACAGGAAGCAGCTTCCAACATCCAGACCCAGAAACCTGGATGACATCCTGACTCCTCCTTCTCTCCCATGCTTCACATACAATCTATTAGCACTTCACTCAGGGAGACCAGTTAGGAGGCTATTGTAGTTATCTAGATGAGAGAGGATGGTGGCTTTGTTACTGAAACAGGTCCTGCTCGGTGCAGCTTCTCATCAATAAAGACACAAGGAGGTGAGGAGGGAGGAAGAGCGTTTATTGAAAGCGCGCAGGCAAGGAGCAAGGAGGTATGTACCTCAAACCAAGCTCCCCCAGCAAAGGGAGGCAGAACCTTTTCTATCGTTTCTCACGAGGAAGTCCATACAAACGTTATGGACTACATAGATTATGAGGGCAGTCAGGCGCAATAAGACAAATTGCATTTTTTTCCTTGGTTTGTAGGCTGGTAAATCGGGTTTGACTGGCTTGAGCCACACCCAGGGTTTTGAGGACAACAGACAGGAGGGGCAGGTTCCAATTGGTCTGAAAGCTCCCAATTGAGCCACACCCAGTGCTATCACTTCAGGCTTTGTTTCATAATGGCTAAGCAGCTCCTGGCTGCCTGGGCTATGAACTTGACCAGGGTGGGAGCGATGGAGGTAGTGATTCTAGATATATTTTGCAGGTAAAAGCAACAGGATTTGCCGATGAGTTGTAAGTGGAATGTGAGAGAAAGAGGGGAATTGAGGATGATACCAAGGATTTTGGCCTGAGCAGCTGGGAGGATGGAGCCGCTAACAACTGAGATGGGAGAGACAATAAGAGGTGTGCGTTTTAGGGGTGAAGATCAGGAGTTCAGTTTTGGACTTGTGAGGTTTGAGATAGGCAGCTAGACCAATGGAACAGGGTAGAATACAAAGACAGTGTAATGGTTAATTTTTTTTTTTTTTATTGTACTTAAGGTGAAGGCTTACAGAACAAATAGTTTCTCATGAACCAGTAGTACACATATTGTTTTATGACATTGGTTAACAACCCCACAACATGTCAACCCTCTAACTTCTCAACCCTTTTGTTTGGTGAAAATACACATAGCCAAAGATACACCATTTCAAAAATTTGTACATCCACTGTTCAGTGACATTGACTACGCTCTTCCAATTGTGCTGCTATTCTCACTTAAGGTGAAGGCTTACAGAACAAAATAGTTTCTCATTTAACAGTTACTACACATGTTGCCCTATGACAATGGTTAACAATCTCACAACACATCAACAATATCATTACTCAACCTTGGGTTCCCTATCACCAGCTTCCTTGTCCCCTTCTGCCTTCTGGCCCTTCTCACTGGACTACTGTACCTCATTCATTAGTCCCATTTGGTTTTATGGGGCTGTCCACTCCCAGGCTGAACGGTGAACCTCAGAGATGACTTCACCACTGAGCTAAAAGGGTGCCCAGGGGCCATACTCTCGGGGTTTCTCCAGTCTCCTTTAGGCCAGTAAATCTGGTCTTTTTTTGTGTGAGTTAGAATTATGTTCTACATCCTTCTCCAGCTTTGTCCAGAGTCCTCTGTTGTGATCCTGGTGAGAGCAGTCAGTGGTGGTAGCTGGGCACTATCTAGCTGTACTGGACTCAGTCCGGTGGAGGCCTTGGTAGCTGTGGACCATTAGTCCTCCGGACTAATCTTTTCCTTGTATCCTGTTCTCTTCATTCTCCCTTGCTCCTGAAGGGATGAGAGCAGTGGAGTATCTTAGATGGCCGCTCACAGGCTTTTAAGACCCCAGACACTACTCACCAAAGTAGAATGTAGAACATTGTCTTTATAAACTGCGTTATGCCGATTGAGCTAGATGTTCCCTGAGACCATGGTCCCCACAGCCCCCCGCCCAGCAATTCAGTCCCTCAGGGAGTTTGGATGTGTCTATGGGGTTCCATGACCTTTCCTTGTACAAGTTGTGCTAGTTTCCCCTATATTGTGTACTGTCTCACCCTTCACCCAAGATACCACTTATCTCTTGTCTATTTAGTATTTCCCCCCACCCCTCCCATCCCTGGTAAGCAACAAAGATTGTTACATTTTGTGTGTGAACTTTTTCATGGGTTTTTACAATAGCGGTCTCATACAATATTTGTCCTTTTGTGATTGACTAATCCCACTCAGCATAACGTCCTCCAGTTTCATCCATGTTATGAGATGTTTCACAGATGCATTGTTGTTCTTTCTGGTTGCATAGTACTCCATTGTGTGTATGTACCATAGTTTGTTTATCCATTCATCTGTGGATGGGCATCTAGGTTGTTTCCGTCGTTTTGCTACTGTGAACAATGCTGCCATGAACATAGGTGTGCGTACATATAATGGTTAATTTTATGTATCAGCTTGGCTAGGCTATGGTGCCAGTTGTTTGGTCAAAGACTAGTCTAGATCTTGCTATGAGGTATTTACATGTATTTAGCATTTAAATCAGATGGCTTTAAGTAAAGCAGATTACCCAGAGAGG
Organism: Dugong dugon; assembly: GCA_030035585.1. Taxonomy (NCBI): domain Eukaryota; kingdom Metazoa; phylum Chordata; class Mammalia; order Sirenia; family Dugongidae; genus Dugong; species Dugong dugon. The sequence continues at coordinate 195,333,733 of CM057462.1, read as the reverse complement.
TTTCCTGAGGGAGGATCCTGCCTCCAGACTATAAGTAGACATCCTGCCAGAGTACCTCTCTCTCTCCCACTGCCAGTGTGGAACATAAGACTGCCAGAATTTTCAGTCTGTCCGCTGACCTACAGATTTTGGACTTGCCAGCCTCCACAACCACGTGAGCCAATTGCTCAGAATAAATCTGTTTGTATCTCACTGGATTTTTCTAGTTCTGTTTCTTTAGCCAACACTAAGACAGACACAGACCCACACATATGTGGGCACCCGATTTACATCAAAGGTGTCTTTGCAGTGCAGCGGGGAAAATACGGTCTTCTCTATAAACGGTGCTGGATCATTGGCCATCTGAAAGAAAAGAATGCACTTGACCATATCTGATGCCATACACAAAAATCACTTCCAAGTAGATTGTAGGCATAAACATGAAAAGTAAAACAAGAAAACTTCTAGAAGATAACATGGAAGGTCGTTACGACCTTGGAGGCAGAAACAAAATTTCTTAACAGTAGGCAAAAATCACTAGCCATAAAGGACAAAAATTGATAAATTGAGTTTCATCATAATTAAGAACTTTTATTTATCAAAAGAGATGCCCTGGTGGTGCAGTGGTTAAGCTTGGCTGCTAAGCAAAGGGTCGGCAGTTCCAACCCACCAGCCACTCCTCAGGAGAAAGATGTGGCAGTCTGCTTCCATAAAGATCTACAGCCTCGGAAACCCTACAGGGAAGTTCTGTTCTGTCCTATGGGGTCACTATCGCTTGGAATTGACTCGACAGCAACAGGTTTGATTTGTTCATCAAAAGATACCAATAAGAGAGTGAAAAGGCAAGTCTCAGTGGGAGAAGATATTTGCAAAACACGTATCACAGGTGAAGGACTTGTAACCAAAGTATATAAAAAACAACTACACATCAATAAGTAAAAGACCACACACACACAAAAAACTTGAACAGGCACATCTTGAACAGGCACATCAAAAAAGAGGCTATCCAAATGATCAATGCAGATTGATAAAGCCACTTGTGTGAAGTGTGTGGCAGTATCAACAAAGGCCAGATATACGCATTCTCTATGAACTGACAATTCTGGAATTAAAAGTTAATCAGAACTTAGGAAACAAATAATTCAGGAAGAGCAGGTAAGATACTGAAGAGACTGAAGGGATTTTTTTCTTCCCTCTGCCCCCAAACCAATTTCTTCCCTATTTCCTAACAAAAGTGAGTGAAAAAGATAGGGAAAATGATGTCAATAGTAGCTTCTTTCATAATAGCTCAAAAGTGGAAGTAACCCAAACATCCACCAGCAGTAGAATGGATAAATTGTGGTAAAGTCACATAATTTCGCGACCGCAATGGTAGAGTGGACTATGCTTCACCCCACGCAGTGGTTTAAAATCAGGAAGGGTGTGCATCCAGGCTGCATCTTGTGCTGGTTAAGATCGTATGTCAGCTTGGCTAAGCCATGATTCTCAGGGTTTAGGCAGCTGTATAATGTTGTGATCACTTCCCTGTTGAAATGTGCTATGTGATCACCCTCATGATGGAATCTGGGGAGTGGAACCAGTGGAGGCAGGGCCTGTGGTGGCTCACCGCCCCCACAGCCTTCATCTCTCCACCGTCTGCTGGCTACTTCCTTCCTGCTCACCTTGCCAAGGTTTTGGACTTGTTCTGGATCCAGCAGCTGCCTCTTGTCATCTCACCTCCAGTTCTTGGGACTTGAGCTAGCAGGTTACCTGTCAATCTTGGAATTCATTGATCTTCACAGCCTGCGAGCAAGAGTCCTATTCCCTGACTGCTGATCTTGGGTTCGCCAGCTTCTGTGGCTTAATGAATTGGGAGAGGCCTCTACCCTGATCCAGAGACTTGGGACATTCTAGCCTCTACAGTCGCGTGAGCTGTTTCCTTGATATAAATCTCTCTATATATATATTTATATGCTTTATTGGTTTTGCTTCTCTAGAGAACCCAGCCTAAGACACATACTTTCACCATACTTATTCAATCTGTGTGCTGAGCAAATAATCTGAGAAGCTGGACTATATGATGACAAATGTGGCATCAGGATTGGAGGAAGATTTATTAACAACCTGTAGTATGCAGATGACATAATCTTGCTTGCTGAAAATGAAGAGGACTTGAAGCACTTACTGATGAAGACCAAAGACCACAGCCTTCAATGTGGGTTCCACTTCAAGATAAAGAAAACAAAAATCCTCACAACTGGACCAATAAGCAACATCATGATAAACGGAGAAAAGACTGAAGTTGTCAAAGATTTCATTTTACTTGGATCCACAATCAACACCCATGGAAACAGCAGTCTAGAAATCAAACAATGTATTGCATTGGGCAAATCGGGTGCAAGAGACTTCTTTAAAGTGTTAAAAAGCAAAGACGTCAACTTGAAGATTAGTTGAGCCCTCACCCTCACCGTGGTATTTTCAATTGCCTCACATGCATGTGAAAACTGGACGATGAATAAGGAAGACTGAAGAGGGTTTGATGCTTTTGAATTATGGTGTTAGAGAAGAATATTGAATACACCATGGACTGCCAGAAAAACTAACAAACCTGTCTTGGAAGAAGTACAGCCAGAATGCTCCTTAGAAGCAGGGATGGTGAGACTTCATCTCATACTTTGGACATGTTATCAGGAGGGACCAATCCCTGTGGAAGGTATCATGCTTGGTCATGGAAAAAGAGGAAGACCGTTAAAGAGATAGATTGACACAGCGGCTGCAACAGTGAGCTCAAACAGCAACGATTGTGAGGTCAGTGCAGAGCTGGGCAGTGTTTCCTTCTGTTGTATATAGGGTCACTATGAGTCAGAACCGACTTGACGGCACCTACCAACATGCTTCACACGATAGCCTGAGCGAATCTCACAAACATAATGCTGAGTGAAAAAAAGCCAGGCATACAAGAGTACAGTTAAATTTTATTTATATGGCCTTCAAAAATAGACAGAACTAATTTAAAATGTTACAAGTCCAAATAGTGTTCACCTTTGGGAGGGTTATTAATTAGGAGGGAGCACAAGGGAGCCTTCAAGGGTGCTGGCAGCCCTCCAGTTCTAAAAATGGGTGGTGGGAACATGGATATATCAATTTCTATAAACACTTTGAGTTGTACACTTAAGATTTGTATTTATTCTTTTTTTAAAATTGTACTTTAGATGAAGGTTAAGATTTGTACTCTATCCTTAATGTCTTTTAGCTCATTTTGAAAAAATAGGTTACAGTTTTTGTTTTGTGGGCACATCCTTCTGGTATGTTTCCATTGTTTGTAGGGCTGTTATTCTGCTCCTTCCTCTTTTCTTTGATAATAATAACTTTGTGAGGATTTGTCTTACTCTGAGTTCTCTAGAGTAGCAAGAGCAGTGAAGGGTACACACACACACACATGCACACACACACAAATTTACTTCAAGGAAATGACTCATGCAGTTGTTGGGGCTGGTAAGTCCTGAAGCCATGGGTCAGGTGATAGGCTGAAGACCTCTGCTGATTCATGTGGTTGCAGGGGCTGTTGAATCCAAAATCTCTAGGTCAGGTGGCAGGTTAGAGGCTTCTGCAGGCTTATGTCCCAAGAACCGGAGGTCAGGTGACAGTGTGATCCGGAAAAGAGAACAAGCTTTGCCAGAACATCCGTTTTTATGCTGGAGGCAGGCCACACCCCCAAGGGAACTCCCCTCCCTACTAATTGGTTGCTCACATCAGATCACAAAATGGAAGGTGATTACATAGTGTCTGGGAGCCCCAGTGGCGCAGTGGTTAAGAGCTCGGCCACCAACCCAAAGGTCAGCAGTTCTAATCCACCAGCCACTCCTTGGAAACCCAATGGGGGAGTTCTCCTGTGTCCTACTGGGTCACTATGAGTCAGAATCAACTCGATGGCAATGAGTTTTACATAGTGTCTGCCAAGCCACTGGGAATCATAGCCTAAGCAGGCTGACATATAACATTAACCATCGCAGGCGTCAGCCTCCACCTTTTCCTGTTGCTCGTTTTAATATGAGATGAGTCCTGAACTTTTAGAATGAGGAAAGCTTTTCTCTCACAGAGCTTCCTCTGCTGTTGTCTTGCTGTAATGTTAAAAAATATGGAAACTTGCTTTCTGGGATTTCTGGACTCTGTTCTCTCCCAGTTTGATCTGGACACACTTTTCCCCTCCTGTCTCTTGTCCCTGCCCTGCTCCATTTTGATTCCACCCTCCAACGTGGGACCCTGTCCTTGAAGGAAGCCGTGTCGGATGGGTTTTGAGGGTTCGTAGGGGCCAGACTGCACCAGACCCCTCAGTCCTTACTGGGGATCCTTTGCACTCTCCTAGTACTGGAGAGAGCAAAGCCTCACGGATTTTCAGCTGTGCCTTGTGTACCTGTTGGCGATTTGGGGGTTCTCCTGTTCTTGGGTCAACTAGACTCTGGCCCCATTTCTTTGTTCTTTCTCTTGTACTCTGCTGATCCAAACATCCTTTGTGGCTTTTGTTGGCTGTTTGTCTCCACTTGCTTAGTTTGGAGTTCCTGGGGACACATTATCATCTAGTTTCGTTGTAAATGTCCATACGTTTTTGGTTTTGCTATCCAGTTACTTGTTTTTCTTTGGCGATTGGGAGAGATTGCAAAACTATGCTGTCGCTACAGCTCCCGCCATCTTCCCAGAATATCCCCTCCCTAGAGACTTGTGTGCTTTGCTGTACATATGCTGTATTTCTGAGAGTTAAAAAGAAGCAGCAGCAGCATCCTGTGCTTAGAAGCAGCTTACCTGTTTCTGGTACTGAGACCTCAAAACATGAACACCCCCCCCCAGAGGGGACTGTACGTAACACGATGATTAACATCCTCAGTGACATCCTTACTGTCAAGGCAACAAAAAATCTCAGAGGCTCTGCCATGCAACATCCTTTGATATACGCTCATGGCACCAAAGTTCCGTGAACGAAATTCAAGGGGAGTGGAGGAGACGTGCCAGTGGAGGCAAAATTGTACAGTGTATAGCTCTCTGATAGTCTGGCCTAATGGAGAGAAAAATGCAATGAATGATTTACATTTACTTCAGAGAATCCTGCATAAAGATTTTGATAGATATCGAGAAAAACTAAAAAAACCAAAACCTGTAGCTGTCCAGTCAATTCCAACTCATAGCAACCCTATAGGACAGGGTAGAACCACCCCATAGGGTTTCCAAGGCTGTAAATCTGTGGTAACTACACTGAGCCCACCTGGATAATCCAGGATAATCTCCCCATGTCAAGATCTTTAATTTAATAATACCTGCAAAGTCCTTTTTGCCATGAGAGTTTACACATTCATGGGTTCTGGGGATTAGGACGCGGACATCTTTGCGGGGGCGGGCATTATTCTGCCTACCACAAGTGTGTTTAGGTGATTATCTATTACTTCCATTTACTTTTATCTTCTGAATTTATAGTCAGCAGGTAAAAAAATATTTTTTTGTGTTTTAGGTGAAAGTTTACAGCTCAAGTTAATTTCTCATACAAAAACTTATATACATATTGTTATGTGACCCTGGTTGCAATCTGTATAAGGTGACAGCATGCTTCCCCTTTCTACCCCGGGTTTCCCATGTCCATCCAACGAGCTCCTGTCCCTTCCTGCCTTTTCATCCTGTCTCCCAACAGGAGCTGCCCTTTTGGTCTCGTGTATCTTCAGCAGGTAAAATGTTTGGCTATTATAAGCATTCTTGCAACAATCAGGAAAATTTTATACATCTTTAAATTATTTCCTAATGTACATTAGGCTAATTTTCCTCAGTAAGTTAATAGGTTCTGTCTATCTTAATGCCTTTACCTGATGACTACTGTCCTTATTAGGGGCTTAAAACGACTTTAGAACTTAGTCTGCTGAGCCTTACAAAGTGATATTGTCTATCTTTTTGGTTTCCAAGTCCAGTATAAAAAAGCCAACCCATATATAAAATGAGACCTTAGAGCTCTTTTTTGTGGAAGAAGGGGTTGGATGCTCCTCACCTCTCTTATATTCCATGCAGGAATGATGTGCCTACAGGACAATGAAATATGTTTAGTGATTCCGACTAGTTCAGAAATACCACCGGGAAGTCCCATCCTAGCTCGCCTGGAGACCTGGACTGCAGTGCTTGTCACCGTCAATCTCATGGAATAGCAGAGGAGATAGATTCTTGTGTTGTTGCTTTTGGGGTACTTTGCTAGTTGATATTGAATTGGTTGTGATTCGCGGTGACTCGTGCAGAGTTGAACTTCATTCTATAGGATTTTCAAGGCTGTGACCTTTTGGAAGTAGATTGCTAGGCCTTTCTTTTGAGGCGCTTCTGGGTTGGTTTGAACCACCAACCTTATGGCTAGTAGTTGAGCACTTAACCCTTTGCGCCACTCTTTGTTAGGTATTACTATACAAAGCAAACAAACAAACAAAATCACACACATTACCATCAAGTCGATTCTGACCCTATAGCGACCCTATAGGACAGCGTAGAACTGCCCCATAGGGTTTCCAAGGAGGGGCTGGTAGATTCGAACTGCCAACCTTTTGGTGAGCAGCCAATCTCTTCACCTCTGCGCCACCAGGGCTGCAACAGACACATTAAAAGTGGCTAAAAGCAATCTCTGTCCTCCCTTGAGAGGGATTAAGGTCAGAGAAGTGAGGTTTCAAGGCATAGAAATCTGTCATGTAAAAAATCTTGGGTGAATTCTCTGCAAAGTTTTTAGGGCTGCAAGAAAAAAGTACTAGGAGTTCTAAGGTCCTCCTGGAAAATGGGGCGTCTTAGTTCTCTAGTGCTGCTGTAACAGAAATACCACAAGTGGATGGCTTTAACAAACAGAAGTTTATTCTCTCACAATCCAGGAGGCTAGAAGTTTGAATTCAGGGTGCCAGCTCCAGGGGAAGGCTTTCTCTCTCTGCTGGCTCTAGGGAAAGGTCTTTGTCATCAATCTTCCCCTGGCCTAGGAGCTTCTTACAGCAGGAACCCTGGGTCCATGGGATGCACTCCGCTCCCAGTTCCTCTTTCTTGGTGGTGAGAGGTCCCTCTGTCTCTCTGCTCACTTCTCTCTTTTATATCTCAGAAGAGACTGACTCAAGATACAACCTAATCCTGTAGATTGAGAGCTGCCTCATTAACATAACTGCCTCTGATCCTGCCTCATTAACATCACAGAGGTTAGGATTTACAACACATAGCATAATCACATCAGATCACAAAATGGTGGACAACCACACAATACTGGGAATCATGGCCTAGCCAAGTTGACACGCATTTTTGGGGGGCACAATTCAGTCTATCACATGGGGTGTGAGTCACTCTGAGGACAGCCCTTCTCACAGGGGAGCTGGAGGGACAAGTGGCAGGTCTGAGCTGGCAGCTGCAGGAAACGTGGGCTCCTCCTGTGGGATTTCTCGCCCCAGGGCAGAAACTGCAGACACTGCAACCATCTTTGGCATGGAGGAATAGGCCGAAAATAAAAAAGAGAGAGAGTAAATACTGTAAGACTATAATTACATTCCATTTTTGGTATAACCAGGGATATGTTGTTGTTGCTGTGTGCTGTTGAGTAGATTCCAACTCATAGTGACCCTATAGGACTTAGTAGGACTGCTCCATACGGTTTCCAAGGCTGTAATCTTTACATGGAGCTCTGGTGGTGTAGTGGTTAAGAGCTTGGCTGCTAACCAAAAGGTAAGCAGTTCAAATCCACCAGCTGCTCCCTGGAAGCCCTATGGGGCGGTTCTACTCTGTCTTGTAGAGTCACTATGAGTCAGAATCGATTCTATGGTAGTGGGTTTTTAATCTTTATAGGAGCAGACTGCCACATCTTTCTCCTGTGGAGGGGCTGGTGGGTTCAAACCACCCATCTTTTGGTTAGCAGTGGAGTGCTTAACCACTGCACCACCAGGGCCCCTAACCAGGGATTTGGAGCTCTTAATATAGTTTCCTCTTTGGAATGAGGTAATAAAAGCAACCACTTATTGAGGGACTACCAGCACTAAATATTGATTAAGGTATTTTATAACCTCATATAATCTCATTTAATTCTTACAGCAGCCCTGTGAGGTATGTCTTGAGCAAACAGATCTGAGTCACTAACTTTCCCAGGGTCACATAGCTAGCAAGTTATGGAGCAGGAATTCTGACAAGGTCCATGCATTTTTCTTTTTCTTTTTTTAAATTTTATTGTGCTTTAGGTGGAAGTTTACAGCTCAGTTAATTTCTCATGCCAAAATTTATACACATATTGTTATGTGACACTAGTTGCAATTCCAGTAATGTGACAACACACTCTCCCTTTCCACCCCGGGTTTCCCTTGTCCGTTCAACCAGCTCTTGTCCCTTCCTGCCTTCTCATCCTGCCTCTGGACAGGAGTCGCCCATTTGGTGTCGTGTATCTGCTTGAATTAAGAAGCACACTCTTCACGGCTATTATTTTTTGTTTTGTAGTTCAGTCTAATCTTTGTCTGAAGAGTGGGCTTCGGGAATAGTCCAGTTATGGGTTAATGGAGCATCCGGGGGCCATGGCTTCAGGGGTTCCTCCAGTTTCAGTCAAACCATTAAGTCTGGTCTTTTTACATGAATTTGAGTTCTGCTCCACACTTTTCTCCTGCTCCATCAGGGACTCTCTGTTGTGTTCCCTGTCAGGGCGGTCATTGGTGGTAGCTGGGCACCATCTAATTCTTCTGGTCTCAGGCTGATGGAGTCTCTGGTTTATGTGGCCCTTTTGTCTCTTGGGCTAATACCTTCTTTGTGACTTTGGTGTTCTTCATTCTCTGTTACTCCAGATGAGTTGGGACCAATTGATACATCTTTGATGGCCACTCAAAAGCTTTTAAGACCCCAGACGTCACTCACCAAAGTGGGATGAAGAACATTTTCTTAATAAACTTTGTTATGCCAATTAACTTAGATGTCTGATGAAACCATGGTCCCCAGATCCCCGCCCCTGCTACTCTGTCCCTCAAAGTGTTTGGTTGTGTTTAGGAAACTTCTTATCTTTTGGTGTAGTCCAGTTGTGCTGACTTCCTCTGTATTGTGTGTTGTCCTGCCCTTCACCTAATATTCTTGTCTACTATCTAGTTAGTGAATTCCCCTCTCCCTCCCTCCCCACTCTCATAACCATCAAAGAATGTTTTCTTCTGTGTTTGAACTTTTTCTTGAGTTCTTATAATAGTGGTCTCATGCAATATTTGTCCTTTTGTGACTAATTTCACTCAATATAATGCCTTCCATTTTCACCCAGGTTATGAGATGTTTCACAGATTCATCATTGTTCTTTATCTTTGCGTAGTATTCCATTGTGTGTATGTATCATAATTTGTTTATCCAGTCTGTTGATGGGCACCTAAGTTGTTTCCATCTTTTTGCTATTGTAAACAGTGCTGCAATGAACATGGGTGTGCATATATCTATTCCTGTGACAGGTCTTACTTCTGTAGGATATATTCCAAGGAGTGGGGTTGCTGGATCATGTGGTACTTCTATTTCTAGCTTTTTAAGGAAGCACCAAATGGATTTCCAAAGTGGTTGTACATTTTCCATTTCCACCAACAGTACATAACTGTTCCAGTCTCTTCACAACCTCTCCAACATTTATTATTTTGTGTTTTTTGGATTAGTGCTAGCCTTGTTGGGGTGGGATAGTATCTCATTGTAGTTTTAATTTGCATTTCTCTAATGGCTAATGATCGTGAGCATTTCCTCATGTACCTGTTAGCCTCCTGAATATCTTCTTCTGTGAAGTGGCTTTTCAAATCCTTTGCCCATTTTTAAACTGGGCTATTTATCTTTTTGTTGTTGAGGTGTTGCAGTATCTTGTAGATTTTAGAGATTAGACCTTTGTCGGATATGTCGTAGCCAAAAAATTTTTCCCAGTCTGTAGGCTGTCTTTTTACTCTATAGGTGAAGTCTTTTGATGAGCACAAGTGTTTGATTTTTAGGAGATCCCAGTTATCCAGTTTCTGTTCTGGTGTTTGTGCCTTGTTACTTATGGTTTGTATTCTGTTTATGCCATGTATTAGGGCTCCTAGTGTTGTCCCTGTTTTTTCTTCCATGATCTTTATCGTTTTAGATTTTATATTTAGGTCTTTGATCAATTTTGAGTTAGTTTTTGTACATGGTGTGATGTATGGGTCTTGTTTCATTTTTTCACAGATGGATATCCAGTTATGCCAGCACCATTTTTTAAAGAGACTGTCTTTTCCCATTTAATGGACTCTGGACCTTTGTCAAATATCAGCTGCTCATAGGTGGATGAATTTATGTCTGGATTCTCAATTCTGTTCCATTGGTATATGTATCTGTTGTCATTCCAGTACCAGGCTGTTTTACCGTGGCGGTATAATAGGTTCTAAAATCAGGTAGTGTGAAGCCTCCCACTTTGTTCTTCTTCTTCAGTAATGCTGTATTTATCCAGTGCTTCCTCCTTTTCCATATGAAGTTGGTGATTTGTTTTTCCATCCCTTTAAAAAATTCCATTGGAATTTGGATCAGGATTGCATCGTATCTGTAGATTGCTTTGGGTAGAATTGACATTTTCACAATGTTGAGTCTTCCTATCCATGAGCAAGGTATGTTTTTCCACTTATGCAGGTCTCTTTTGGTTTCTTGCAGTAGTGTCTTGTAGTTTTCATTGTTTAGGTCTTTTACGTCTCTGGTTAGATTTATTCCTAAGTATTTTATCTTCTTGGGAGCTATTGTAAATGGTATTGATTTGGTGATTTCCTCTTCCAAGTTCCTTTGTTGTTGTAGAGGAATCCAACAGATTTTTGTATGTTTATCTTGTATCCTGATACTTTCCTGAAATCTATTAGTTCTAGTTGTTTTCTTGTGGATTCGTTGAGGTTTTCTGTGTATGAGATCATACCATCTGCAAATAGGGATACTTTTACTTCTTCCTTACCAGTTTGGATGCCCTTTATTTCTTTTTCTAGCTTAACTGCTCTAGCTAGGACTTCCAGCACAATGTTGAATAAAAGTGATGATAAAGGGCATCCTTGTCTAGTTCCCGTTCTCAAGGGGAATGCTTTCAGACTCTCTCAATTCAAGATGATGTTGGCTGTTGGCTTTGTATAAATGTCCTTTATTACGGTGAGGAATTTTCCTTCTATTCCTATTTTGCTGAGAGTTTTTGATCATGAATGGGTGTTGGACTTTGTCAAATGCTTTTTCTGCATCAGTTGATAAGATCATGTGGTTTTTATCTTTTGTTTTATTTATGTGATGGATTACATTGATTGTTTTTCTAATATTGAACCATCCCTGCATACCTGATATGAATCCCACTTTGTCATGGTGAATTATTTTTTTGATATGTTACTGAATTCTGTTGCCTAGAATTTTGTTGAGGATTTTTGGGTCTATGTTCATGAGGGATATTGGTCTGTAATTTTCTTTTTTTGTGGTGTCTTTACCTGGTTTTGGTATCAGGGTTATGCTGGCTTCATAGAATGAGTTTGGGAGTATTCCATCCTTTTCTATGCTCTGAAATACCTTTATTAGTAGTGGTGTTAACTCTTCTTTGGAAGTTTGGTAGAATTCTCCAGTGAAGCCGTCAGGACCAGGTCTTTTTTTGTTGGGAGTTTTTTAATTACCTCTTCAATCTCTTCTTTTGTTATAGGTTTATTTAGTTTTTCTACCTCTGTTTATGTTAGTTTTGGTAGGTAGTGTGTTTCTAGAAATTTGTCCATTTCCTCTAGGTTTTCAAATTTGTTGGAGTACAATTTCTCATAGTATTCTGCTATGATTCTTTTAATTGCAGTTGGGTCTGTTGTGATATCGCCCATCTCATTTCTTATATGGGTTATTTGCTTCCTCTCCTGTTTTTCTTTTCTCAGTTTGGCCAATGGTTTATCAATTTTCTTGATATTTTCAAAGAACCCGCTTTTGGTCTTGTTGACTCTTAATTATTTTTCTATTGTCTATTTCATTTACTTCTGCTTATTCATTTATTTTCTTTCTTCTGGTGCCCGAAGGCTTCTTTTGCTGCTCTCTTTCTGTTTGTTCCAGTTATAGGGTTAGTTAGGTAATTTGGGAGAAAAGAGGAAAATGGTTGCTTACATCCAGAAAGTAGGACCTTAAAAGATCAGCAATATTCCCACAAAAAAACTCATAGTATCTTTTACTCAGTCTTATGTAGTTAATTTCTGTTCCACGTGATTCTGGATCAGCCACAGTCTGTGAACCCATCAGCTTCTGCGTAAGAGTTCTGGAAATTTTATTCAGTCTAGTCACAGCCCTTTTTCACAAATCCAATATAGTCCTTTTTTTGTTGAGATATTTTGGTTAAACGTTTTCAGCAAATCAGCAAAGTAAAAACTTACCTGCAGATGACAAAACTTAATATGGCCATGATTAATTTATAAAAATAATACTCTTAATAGTGAAAGACCTCATAGAAATTAATTACAAGCACATTATAAAGGCCAAATAAAATCAGTTAAAAAAAACTTTAGATAAAAAAATATTTCTAAATGTAATCATTAACCTTATTTTCAAAGAACTTCAGATATAATACATAATAATCTTGAGACATAATACCATATAGTCAGGATATACCAAGAATATATATACCAAGATTATTAAGTCTCTAAATACCTGAATGGTAATAAAAATAACTTCATATGTAACTGATGTGTATTCCCCAGTCAAACCATCGGCTTTGATGATGCCTGCCAGTGTCAGAGGGACATGAAGTGCGAACGTTCGGGTCCAGGACCTCTTTTTTGCTGGCTTCTGCTCTGCAGTCTGGGTTTCCTCGAGTTCGACTGGATTTGTATCTTCAGAAATCCTTGACAACTATGCCATTAACTGTTATAGGGTAAAAACATCACAAAGATTAGTAAAGCAAAAAGAAAGTTTTATTCGGCATATATTCAAAGAGGCAGGAGTGGGAGACGGACAAGCATCCTGCCACAGCCATGTCTGCCCGAGTCCCTGTTTATTTGTTCCCTCCTCAAAACCAGGAGACTGAAATGGTGGGAAGGGTCCCACTTCCAGCCTAGCAGGCGGGGCAGTCGCTGAACACTGCTGAACTGGGACCGGAGCAGAGTGGAGAGGGGCCGGGTGAAGGGCAGAGAGGCACTTCCCAAGGGGGAAGGGTGGTTTTGATCCCTTGCTGTAGGTTAGATGCTTGCACCTAACTTTGGCAGATCCAACACCGCTTCTCCCTGGCTCTGGATGCTTGTGCGCGGACTCTCTGTGGCTTAGTTTCTCCTGGCATGGAAAACACATCCCGAGCACTTCTGCTTGCCTCAGGCTGCATGTGCCAGCCAGTCCAACCTGAAGGGTGCCGACCAGGTCAGGTCTGGTACTTCTTCACTGCTTCTGATCCAACTCTCCCTCCCCTGGCTGCTCAGTCCAACTCCTCAACTTTGTATGTGATGTTCAGGGCCCCTAGATTGTCATATAGAATCGATTCACCTGTTTTTTCGGGTCTTTGTTGTAAGAGGGGACCGCAAGGAAGCGTCTGACTATTCCGCCATATCGGCCCCGCCTCCAGGTTCATGTGTTTTAATTAGACCACAGTTAACTACACTGCCACAGTTTTTTTTTTTTTTTTTTTTTAAATAAATGATGGTAAAATCTCTCATTTCAAAAATTTGGGGAGTGCCAAAACATAATCAGTCCCAGAAATACAGAACCGTTGAAACCTATAGTTGTCCTATCTCATTGCTGGACACATGTTTCTACATACAGGTCAAATAGGAGTCCCTGGGTGATGAAAAGGGTTAATGCCCTTGGCTGTTAACCAAGAGGCTGGAGGTTCAAGTCCACCCAGAGGTGCCTCGGAAGAAAGTCGTGGGGATCTACTTCCAAAAAACAAGCCAGTGAAAACCCTATGGAGCACAGTTCTACTCTGACACACATGGCGTCATCATGAGTTGGAATGGACTCTGTGGCAACTGGCTATATGGTTGATGGTTGCTTTATAAGTCCTGCTCACAAAAAGAGGGAAGTTGCCTTGAGAACCTGCAGAGGGCAGCAGACGTCCATTGAACTTTGTGACTCGTTTATTGTGAGCACAGTTCAAGAAAGAGGCCAAAGGGAACTGTGAATAGGGGTATGGCTTCTGTTTGCGGAACGTGGAGCAGGAATAACACAAAGTGAAGCTTATAGGTGGAAAGAGAAGGCGTCCCACTTTCCTCCCCTGCTTTCTTAACACATTTCTCTTTTTAAATTTTTTTGGTTTGCTTTTCTGTTGTCTTTCAGCCAGGGCTTTGAACCTGTTCATTCTGGTTCCACCCCAGATATACTGAATCAGAATCTACATGTTAACAAGATTCCCAGGTGATTCTTATGTATACTCTTTGCCGAGTTCCTGCGCCTGTTCACGACTGCCTTTGTGGCTGCAGCCATACCCTCATAGCGCCCAGCCTGCTTGGCGAGTTTGGCTTTCTGTAGCAGCTCCCTTTTAGCCATGGGCATTCCCGTGGGAGGACTTCGGGGAGCAAAGAGCTTCCGGGCGAGCCCCTGGCGAGCGAAATGACCACTTCCTTCCCAGCCCTGCTCCTCTGGCAGCGGCAGCAGCTACCCCGGCTCCCGAATCGGCTCAGAGGCCTTGACTTAGTTTCTTTATTCCTTGTAATTCACTCTTTTCACTACTCTTCCTCCCTCCCTTACAATTATTTTCCTTATTTCTAAGAACTGAAATTTTACTTGAAACACACTCATTTAAAATTGCCTGTATATATATGTGTATGTATTTGTATACGTATATATAAATGTCACATAACGGCAGTAAGTGATTACTCCCGAGAGGAGAGAATGCTAGAAGGTGCTCACTGATTTTTTTGTTGTTGTCGTTACTGAGTTAAAATTAAATGTAATGGAAAGTAACAGCAATAGTTAGACCTTAGCTTGGAAAAGAAAAAGGAAGTTTAACACACATGCTTTAAATCTGGTAAATTGAGATGATGGTTTCTTTCGCTGCTTTAGAGAAACTTTTTCAGCCATCTAACTTCACATTGGAGACCCGGCGCAGTGGTTAAGAGCTTGGCTGCCAAGGAAAAGGTCGGCAGTTGGAATCCACCAGCCGCTCCTTGCAAACCCCAGGAGGCAGTTCTACTCTGCCCTATAGGGTCGTTACGAGTCGGAATCCATTCGACGGGAACGGGGGAACTTCACATGACTGCTTTCTGTACCGTCTTTCTCTCACACACATAAAACACAGTAAGCATTACATTTTATTTAGACTCAGGGAATCATGGCATCATAAAGCTTGAATGAGACCTCACAGAGCACCAGTAGCAAATGTTCTGTAAATATTTGTCACCTGAGTGAGGAAACCTGAGGCGCAGAGAGATGACTGACTCTTAGAACGTCACACAGCAAGTGGGCGGTGGAGCCAGGCCGAGGACCGGGTCTCCTGAGGTCGCTCGTGGGGCTGCCGTGTTCTCACTTCACTGCAGCAGCAGCTCCACGCCTTCACCTGCACGTCTCCATTTAAACCCAGATGCAGGCGGTGTGCAGTGTCTTCTGAATTCTGCTGATTTCGTTTAATGATATTTCATGTACACGCCTTCAGGTATATTAGTCCTCCATACTGCTTGCTGTAGCAAATGGCCACAAACCTAGTGCTTCTAACCAACACAAATTTGTTACCTTACAGTTCTGTAGGTTGGAAGTCTGAGCCGAGTCTCGCTGGGCTAAAATCAAGATGTGTTGGCAGGCCTGCGTTCCTTTTGGGAGGCTCCAGGGGAGAATTTGTTTCGTTGCCCTTCCCAGCTTTTAGAAGTCTCCCACTTTCCTCGGCTCGTGGCCCCTTCCTCCACCTTCAGAGCCAGCAATGTTCTTCTCTGTGCACCTTTCTGCCGTGACCCCATCTTTCTCCGACTCCCGCTCTTCTGGCTCCCTCTTCCACTTTAAGGACCTTTAGGATCACATTGGGCTCACCTGGATAACCCAGAATAATCTATTTAAGGTCAGCTGATTAGGAACCTTAATTCCTTCTGCAGCTTTTATTCCCCATTTACTATGTGACCTGACGTATTTGAAGGTTCAGGGTCTTAGGACATGAACGTCTTCAAGGGGCCGTTACTGTACCTGCCACATCAGGTATCAACATCCCACCAAAACTAACCAAACCCACTGCTTTTGAGTGGATCCCAACTCATAGCAACCCTGTAGGACAGAGTAGAACTGCCCCATAGGGCTTCCCCATAGGCCTGGCGATCTGCTTCCAAAAAGTCACAGCCATGAAAACCCTATGGAGCAGTTCTACCCTGCACACATGGGGTCGCCTTGAGTCGGAATCAACTTGATGGCAACTGTTTTTTTTAATTTAATTTTATTTTTTTACCTGCTTGGAGACTGTGGGGAGGACATGGGACAATTCACCATTGTATTGACTTCATACATTGCTGAACGACTAGCATCCTTGGCCCCTACCCACTAAATGCTGGTGGGAACTGCCAATCATTGTGACCATCGAAAACACCTGCAGATTTCTCAGCCCATCCTTGTTGAGAATGGCTGGTTGAAGGGCTCAGCATCTTTGAGTTACCTGTGATTTTCACTGGGAGACTTGATAATAGTGAAACTGATCTTTGCGAGTCCTGATTAAGCCAGAACGCCCCTTAGAAGCGAGGATGGTGAGACTTCATCTCATGTACTTTGGATGTGTTATCAGGAGGGATCAGCCCCTAGAGAAGGACATCAAGTAGAGGGTCAGCAAAAAAGAGGAAGACCCTCAAGGAGATGGATTGACACAGTGGCTGCAACAGTGGGCTCAAGCATAGCAACGGTTGTGAGGATGGCGCAGGACGGGGCAGTGTTTCTTTCTGTTGAACATGGGGTCGCTATGAGTCGGAACCGACTCGAGGGCCCCTAATGCCAATAGCAATTATGTGCATGCGCTGTTGTAAACATTTTGTTTAATCCTCACAACAACCCTGGGATGTAGGGTCTATTATTATCCCCGGTTTTCAGATGGAGGAATTGAAGCTTAGCGAGGTTAAGTAACTAATCCAAGGAAACACAGCTAGTAAGTAAAGAAATTGGGATTCGAACCTAGGCAGCCTGCTGCCAGACCCTGTGTGGGTAACCACTGCACCCACTTATGGTGGAAGGTGCCAGTTCTGAATAAAACTAAAAAACCAGTTGCTGTGGAATCGGTTCTGACTCATGGTGACCTCATATGTGTCAGGGTAGAACTGTGCCCCGTAGGGTTTTCCAGGGTTGATTTTTCAGAAGTAAACCACCAGGTCTTTCTTCTGAGGTTCCTCTGGGTGGACTTGAACTGTCAACCTCCCAGTTAGTAGCTGAGTGCTTAAGTGTTTTTAACCACCCAGGGACTCCCAGTTCTGAACCAATCCCTCCCAAATAGTGATTTTGTTAAAATTTATCAAATGTCATGGATTGAATTATGCCCCCCCCCCCAGATGTGTGTATCAATTTGGCTGGGCCATAATTCCCAGTATTGTGTGGTTGTCCTTCATTTTGTGTTTGTAATTTTATGTTAAAGAGGATCAGGGTGGGATTGTAACCCCCTAAGGTCACATCCCTGATCCAGTATAAAGGAAGTTTCCCTGGGGTGTGGCCTGCATGACCTTTTATTTTATGAGAGATAAAAGGAAAGTAAAGCAAGCAGAGAGTTGGGGACCTCATACCAGTAAGAAAGCAGCACCGGGAGCAGAGCATGTCCTTTGGACCTGAGGTTCCTGTGTAGAGAAGCTCCTAGTCCGGGGAAAGATTGAGGACAAGGACCTTCCTCCAGAGCAGACAGAGAGAGAAAGACTTCCCCTGGAGCTGACACCCTGAGTTTGGACTTGTAGCCTACTAGACCGTGAGAAAATAATTTTCTCCTTGTTAAAGTCATCCACTTGTGGTATTTCTGTTACAGCAGCACTAAATGACCAAGACATCAGAGTATCTGTTATGAATTGAATTGTGTCCCCCCAAAATATCCGTTGTAAATCCTAACCTCTATGCCTGTGGTTATAACCCCATTTGGGAATGGGTTGTCTTTGTTATGTTAATGAGGCAGGATTAGTGTAGGGTGTGTCTTGAGTCAGTCTCTTTTGAGATAGAAAAGAGATTCAACAAGCAAGCAGAGCAGAGATGGGGGAAGAGAGATGCCAAGCCGCATGAAGATCACCCAGGAGCAAAAGCTCAAAAGAGACAAGGACCTTCCCCTAGAGCCACACCCTGAATCCGTACTTCTAGCCTCCTCAGCTGTGAGAAAATAAATTTCTGTTTGTTAACGCCATCCACTTGTGGTATTTCTGTTATAGCAGCACTAAATGACTAAGACAGTATCCTAAACTAATCCAGCTAAGTCTGCTGCGGGGGAAATTGATCACGATCATTTAACTCCTTTGCAAACTTCTGGTTGCCTTACACCACTGTCCCCTTACACGCACACACACACACACACACACTCTCACAAACATACAACACACACACTCAACACACACATGCACACACATTCACCGCTCACATTATTTCTTCTTCTTCGGCTCGCTGGAAGAATGATGGTATCATTGCGGCTGCAGCTCTGTGAGCGATGGTATTAAGGACTGGTAAGAATAAATCAGGCACCATTCACTGGAAAGACCGCATGTCTGTGCGTGTTCTATGTTCACCACTGATGGGGTGACTGGGTTACGGCTGCGTAGTAACTATACACTGTCCTAAGTGGTTTTTCAAAATTGAAACTGGCTCTGGAAATGCCTGTATGGATGCTTTCCCTCTTTTTCCAGACTCTGGTTCTCAGTGCTATGACGGGAAAACTAAAATCCAGTCGTCCTCCCTGTTTTACCTTTCCCCTTGCTCCTCCCGTGCTTGGCGTCCACTCTGTTTTTGCTACATATTTGCAAGTCAGAACCTTGAATCCGTGGCATAGAATTGCTTCACAGTGGCTTCTAAAATTACTATTTTTAGATATTTATTGGCAAAACACCAACACTGCTTGTTCTTTACTTTGCGCTAAAGGAGAAGAATTAAATGCATTTTGTATTTCGAGTGGTAGACATCCGGCCACATTCAACTAGAGTGTATTGATGCCCCTACTCTGAGAGGTGAGTAGGGGTGCCATTCAGAATCCAGGATGTTAGGGCTGGAGGACCCAGCAGAGGCCACCTCTCATTTACAGTGTCTGGCTGTCCCAGGAGATATCCCTGTTGGATGCCTGCTGTGTGACCTTTGGTATGTTATTTAAACTCTTTAAGACTCAGTTTTCTCATCTGTAAAATGGAAATAATACTAGACTGTAATGCGTTGTGTTTTTGTAGGGGATGACATTCGATGATGTGTGTACCCAAACCAAGTACTAACGCGGAGCAAATGTGGTATCATGAGTGCCCCAAAGTCCCCAAAACTTTAAAGGTCAGAAGCGAATGTGCAGGGTGCCATCAGTGCCAGAAAAACCAGTTGCTGTTGAGTTGATCCTGACTCATGGCGACCCCCTGTGTGTCAGGGAAGGACTGTGCTCCATAAGGTTTTCAGTGGCTGATTTTTTGGAAGTAGACCTCCAGGCCTTTCTTCTGAGGTGCTTCTGGGTGGACTTGAACCTCCAACTTTCCGGTTAGCAGCTGAGTGCGTTAACCATTTGTACCACCCAGGGGGAAATACAGTAAGCTCAGCTATGGTAAGTAATGAAATCCAAGGTTAAAGGGTATAGCGGGATGACAATGGTTAGGAGCTTGGCTGCTAACCAAGAAGGCCGGCAGTTTGAATCCACCAGTCTCTCCTTGGAAACTGTACAGGGGCAGTTCTATTTTGTCCTATAGGATGGCTATGAGTCAGAATCGGCTCAAAGGCATTTTTTTTTTAATACAATAAGATATATATGTATATATAATAGGATATATAAAGAGAGAGAAAGAGGGAGGGAAGGAGGGTGGGAGGGAAAGGGAGAGGAGGAGACAAGATTTATTTGAGAAATTGGCTCACGAGATTGTGGGGGCTGGCGATTCTGAAATCTGTAGGACAGCTGGCAGGCTTGGAAACTCAGGCAGGATGTCTATGTTACAGTCTTGAGGCAGAATTTATTCTTCTCCAGGACACCTCAGTTTTTGCTCTTAAGGCCTTTAGCTGATTGGATGGGACCCACCCACATTCCAAAACCAAACCAAACCCATGGCCTTCAGTCGATTCCGACTCAGCGACCCTACAGGACAGAGTAGAACTGCCCCACAGGGTTTCCAAGGAGCGGCTGGTGGCTTCGAACTGCCAACCTTTTGCTGAGCAGCCGAGCTCTTAACCACAGTGCCACCAGGGCTCCCCACCCACCTTATCGAGGATAATACTCTTTACTTAAAGTCAACGATTGTAAATGTTAATTGCATCTACAAAATACCTTCCCAGCAACGTCTAGGCTACTGTTTGGCCAAACAACAGGCACCATAGCCAAGCCAAGCTGACACAGAAATTTGACCGTCACAGTAATTGTCTCCTTTTTCATCCTGAGTCTGAAATAACTAACTGCTCTGGACTCAGAGCTCTGGACTCAGAGCTGGACACTGAATAGCCCTCCTGTGTTCACGCAGTTCATACAGCCAGTGGGACATCCTGTCAAACAAGGACGTTTCTTCAGAGGATAACACCGCCCTTGGGGTCCCTGCTGACTCTGTCAGTGGGGTGGGCTTTGTGAATTGTGCTTTAGTAATGGTGGTGGACTTGCACTGATCCCCGCCTTGTGATGAGGGGTGGGTGGATCTGAGATCCCTGGTCAGAGTGGGCAGAACCTGTGGCCAGGAGGGAAGGTCAAGGTGCTGGGTGTGAAGGAGGGCTGGCGGCAGGATTTAGCGGATTGGCACCAAACACAGAACCTGCTTCATGCGTCTGTGAGGGGTTCATTGATCCTCCTCCCCAGGTCTCTGCTACGCCACTTCTTCAGTTTTTGCTTACTTAGCAGTTCACTATCAATTTTGAAATCCATCCTGCCTGTTTTAGACCTTAAAGTCTTGACGTAATTCAACCGTAGTCAGCAACAGAACAAACACAACTTTTGTCAGGCGCTTTTTCTCCTATATCCCGAGCTAATCGTAGCGGTAGACAGTGTAGCTCCCCGGAATCAGACGGTCTGGGTTTGAATCCTGGCTCCATTACCAGCTGTGTGACCTTAAGCTCTGTGGGTGTCAGTTTGCCTGTCTGTAAAATAGGAATAAGTGCTGCTGTGGGGATTAAGTGTGCCTCAGAGGAAGACCTCCATAATTATCCTTATGGCTTCGCCTTCTCAGGTAGTTCGGTGCTGTCTGGGACTGAAGTCATGGTGAGGCACGTACCGAACAGCAGCTGTTAACAAGAAGTCATGGTGTTATTTTCCACCGCTCCCATTTTTTCTCTGTTTCTTGCGCTGCAGTGCGACAGCTCTCTGGTATCTACAGGAACTTCATGCTATAAACCCAGAGGTCTCTTCGGTGATTAACGTTTCAAGTTTCTAACTAGTCAAACAAGCATACTATTTAAAAAAGCAAAAAAAACGTAGTACTTAGTCTAACCACACCCCAGTGAGGGTGGAGCCTGGGCTGTTGCCATGGCGACGCAGAGTTATTTTGTCAAACACTTGGCCCGGGGGACTGCCGGTGAATCACACTCCTGGCTGGGTGGGGAAAGTGTGACTGTTTTCAATTAAAACCACCAGACCAACAGTTGAGTTGGGAGATTTCCCCCCACGCCACCCCCCAGTTCCTGCAATAATCAGAGACATCTCAGCTCTCGGGGTTTGGTCGGACACTGTACA
The DNA here is from genome assembly GCA_030035585.1 of Dugong dugon. NCBI lineage: Eukaryota > Metazoa > Chordata > Mammalia > Sirenia > Dugongidae > Dugong > Dugong dugon. Next base: position 195,312,072 of record CM057462.1, on the reverse strand, counting down.
CGTTTTGTCGTGTGGATGTTTTCTCCTTCCTTCCTTTGGGGAGAGGGCGCTATAGATACCCTTTTGCTCACAGGCATCTGTAAGGAAACTGAGAAATTAATTCTGATAAAGTAAACTGTGAGCTAAACAGCTTTCTGGGGAAGTCAAGCACCTCTAAACCTAGCAAGGGGATTTTTGTGAGTGACTTCTCCCATCCAGATCCTCTCTCTTCACATGGAATGGAGTCCCTGGGTGGCACACAAGGTTAGGTGCTGACTGCTAGCGAAAAGGTTGGCGATTGTTGTAGAGGAAAAACGTCATAAAGTTTAGTAAAGCAAAAATAAAGTTTTATTTGGCATATATTCAAAAGGACAAAAGTGGGAAGCAGACAAGCATGCTGCCAGAGCTAGAATGTCTGCCTGAATCCGAGGAAGGTTACAGAATCATCAGTATAAATCAACATCACAAAAGGGGTAGAGTCATTGAAAGCATCACCTTTTCACTGATTGGCTAGAAATTGTGATCTTACATTTTGAATCATCTTTCTTAACAATCATTGGTAAAGGTTTCAGTTATGAAAGTCAGAAGGATCTTCATTGGTCCAAGAAATTTCTATTCGCTAAATGCTAATAGAAAAAGACAAAATGTGAGAAGTCTTTTGGGTTCGGTTTGATTGCCCTTTTGTGAAAACTTCCTTAAAATAATTTCTGAGGTTGTCCCATCTACTGTCTATCTTTTCAAGTCTGTGAGGGCGCAGCCCCAGCTGGGTCACCTTTCTCCATGCTCAAGGTCAGGGAATAATGATTCCAAATATTATTTTCTAAATCACAGTTCAAACCCTCCCAGAGGCTCCTCGGAAGAAAGGCCTGGCGATCTGCTTCTGAAAGATCACAGCCTTGAAATCCCTATGGAGCAGTTCTGCTCTGCACACATGGGATCTCTGTGTGTCAAAATCAACTTAACAGCAACCAACAGCCAGAACAAACATCCAGAGTGACATTTTTTAGATAGAAATGGACAGTCTAAGTCTTCTGGAATTTACTGGCTGGTTGAAGTCAGGAAATCTGCATCAAGTGAGCTGAGAAGAAGAGTTACATGCTACCTCCTAATAGGAGGTGTCAAAACCTCAAGCAGTTAGGTTGGATTACTATTGCTCAGTTGACTACCCACAGCATATAGGGCAGGAGCAGAATTTAGACACGCCCTGTAGGGAATGACATGCCAACAGAAGTCAACTACTCAGTCACTTGCCTTGGTCTTGTTGAGCTGTTGCCACACACCATGCTAGATCATAAGGAGAGATATAAGCACTGTAAGACACAGCCCCTGCCTTCTGGGAGTTTATGATCTAGGGGATGGAGAAGACAAAAAGCAGGAAGAATAACTAGCAATGATACAATCCACCAGCCTCTCCTTGGAAACTCTGGGGGCAGTTCTGCTCTGTCCTATAGGGTTGCTATGAGTTGGGGTCGACTTGACAGCAACGGGCTTGGTTTTGGGTTTAACACACTGCACATGATAGTACCAACAGTAGGTGATGCGTGTGTGGGCTGTGGCGGTCAAAGAAGGGGGGGTTTTAGGATGAGCCATGCAGGATGGGCAGACAAGGAAGGGGGAGGGCATTCTGGGACAGGGACAGGAGAAGCAGTGCAGAGGTTGGGTCTCAGCATCAGGACTTAGTCCACATAGGGGTGATAGGACAAGCTGGGGAGGGTCAGAAGCTTAGGACAAGACAAGTCATTGACGTGGGATCCTATTAGCATATATTGGGGATTATTAGCATACACACAAGCCACCATCCATCCGTCAGTTTGTCATATTGTGGTGGCTTATGTGTTGCTATGATGCTAGAAGCTATGTCATGGGTATTTCAAATACTAGCAGGTCACTCATGGCAGACAGGTTTCATTGGAGCTTCCAGGCTATGACAGACTAAGAGGAAAGGGCTGACGATCTACTTCCAAAAGTTAGCCAGCGAAAACCCAATGACTGACAACAGAATATTGCCCGATATACTGCCAGAAGATGAGCTTCCTAGTGGCTGTGACTGTGGACTTGAGCACACCAATGTTAGTGAAGATGGCACAGGACCGGGCAACCTTGGGCGGGTTACCCAGTGAGCAAGGTAAGCGTGGGCTTCTTGTGCTTACTTACTAATCTGTAGTGACCAGTTGTAAAATTGCTGACTGGGTCATCCATCCCTGTCAGGGACTGTAGATTTGAAGAGACTTTGACTCTGTAGGAAGGCACTGTGGGGTTGGGAGAGAGAGAGATGCCAGCCATCCCTAGAGCAGCAGAATCTTTGATGTGGTGAAAATATGTGAAAGTGTTCACTACAGATGATCTGGTCAGCAAGGCAAGCACCCTGTGGTCTAAAGTTTCATTCTGGGGTACGTGGAACCCCCCGGAATTGGAGCTGACTCGACAGCAACTAATAACAACATAAGCATACGGTGTGGTGATTGTGGAGGCAAACAAAGCCAGCAGAGCCGTGTAGGGCCCAAAGGAGTCGTTCAAAAATCCGTGAGTTAGGGCCCTGCCAGGCAAGGAATTAATGAAAAGAATACAGAATTTGGTCAACGCACATCATTACAAAATTATTCCATAAGGTGAGAAGTAGCTGACAAATTGGTATTACAGCATTAAAGTAACTTTAGAGCCAAACGGGAAGAGCTTGTTAAACAGGAAGAAAACTCTTTTAAAGAAAATAAAATAGACTACATCTAGAAATTCAGTTTTAAAATGTGGAAGGGCATTTAATTAACTCGTGGTACAGTGGCTAAGAGCTGAGCTGCTAACCGAAAGGTTGGCAGTTCGAATCCACTAGCCGCTCCTTGGAAACCCTATGGGGCAGTTCTACTCTGTCCTATAGGGTCACTATGAGTCAGAATCACCTCGACAACAAGGGGTTTTCAGGTTCAGAAATTAACTTGTAGGAATCCCTAGGTGGCGCAAACAGTTAAACGCTCAACTACGAGCTGAAAGATTGACATTTCGAACCCTCCCAGAGGCACGTTGGAAGACAGTCCTGGTGGTCTGCTTCTGAACGTCACAGCCTTGAAAACCCTGCGGAGCACAGTTCTGCTCTGCACGTATGGGGTTGCTAGGAGTTGGAATTGACTCGACGGCAGCTAACAACAAATGAACTTGTAAGGGCCCTTCTCAGAAGTGACCGCTGAAATTTTCCTTGATTAATCACCAGAATATTGTGATTTATACTTAAAATGCAAGAAGATAAAAAATCTGGGCTCTTAAATTTAACTTTTATAAACCAAATATTAATCTTAAACATCAAGGCATCTGCCCTGACAGAGAACACACCAGAGAGTCCCTGATGGAGCAGGAGAGAAGTGGGGTGCAGAGCTCAAATTCACATAAACATAACCAGACTTCATGGTCTGAGACTAGAGGAACCCCTAAAGACATGGCCCCTGGACTCTCTGCTAGCCTAGAACTAAAACCTTTCCCTAAGGCAACTCTTCAGACAGATTAGACTGGACTGTACAGCATAAAATAATACTCGTGAAGGGGTGTGCTTCTTAGTTCAAGTAGATATACGAGACTAAATGGGCAGCTCCTGTCCGGAGGTGAGATGAGAAGGCAGAGAGGGACAGGAACTGGTTGAATGGACACGGGAAACCCGGGGTGGAAAGGGGGAGTGTGCTGTCACATTATAGGGATTGCAGCTAGGGTCACACAACATGTGTGTAAATTTTTGTATGAGAAATTAACTTGAGCTGTAAACTTTCACCTAAAGCACCATAATAATAATAATAAAAAAAAAAAAAATTAAGGCATCCGGAAATAGTTTTTCATTTTTTTTCTCTATGCACAACCAACCCCTTCGAGGACACCAAAAACCGCATTGATGTGGGGCAGGTTTTGGTAGCAGGCCTTTGGAGGAGGAAGGCAGGAAGGCAGGTGGTGGCTGCAGGAAGGGACGGCAAAAAGTTCTCTCTCATAAGGTGAACAGGCATGGGGAAGGTGAGAACTTCTTTTAGGAAAGAATGCTTGGAAATCGGATCAAATATTTGCTCTCCTTGTTCATACTGGACATTTATTGTCGTTAATGCGGACCTTTAAGTAGCACTCAGCATGTGGTGAAAAAGCCAAACCCACTGCCTGAGAGTCCATCTGACTCCTAGTGACCCTACAGGACAGACTAGAACTGCCCCATAAGGTCTCCAGGGAACTGCTGGTGGATTCAAACTGCTGACCTTTTGGTTAGCACCTGTAGCTTTTAACCACTGCGCCACCAGGAGGTGAGGGTGGGCAGAATTCAGGGATACCGTGTAAAGGACATTCAGATCTCTTGGAGAGCTTTTAAAAAGTAATACTGATTTGGCCCCTCCCAGACCAATTGGTTCAGAATCTCGGGGGCAGAGTTCTGGCATCAGTGGCATTTAAATCTCCCCAGGTGATTCTATGCATATCCAGGGCTGGGAACCACTGGTGGGATGGACCCTAAGCCCCGAACCAGGAGCCAAAAGCCCAGATGTAGAGTTCTGGCTCTGAAATAGCTGTGTGTTCTTGGGGAAGTGGTTTGAACTCTGGGCACCTGTTTTCTCAAGTATAAACTAAAGAGATTGGACTAGATAAGCTCCAGGCCCCTACCCAGATCCCAGTCCTATGAGTGATTCATGGAGGAGACACTGCCTTCTTTATCAGCTCAGATACTGACCAGCCCACAACCACACCCCACTGCCCTCTCATTCTGGAGGAATTTCATACGGGAAAGAAGTCGCTAGCAGTCACTCCAGAGGAACTTAGGCGAGGCTTTGACAAAAACAAAAGAAGACCTGTTGCCGTCAAGTCGATTCCAACTCACGGTGATCCCATATGTTACAGAGTAGACTGCTCTGTCAGGTTTTCTTGGCTGTAAACGTTACAGAAGTAGATCACCAGGCCTTTCTTCCTTGGCACCACTGGGAGGGTTTGAAAAGCCAACCTTTAGGATAATCGTTGAGTGCAAACTGTGCCACCCAGGGACCTAGGACTTTATTTATTTATTTATTTTTATTGTACTTTAAATGAAGGTTTACAGAACAAACTAGCTTCTCATTAAACAGTACACATACTGTTTTATGACATTGGTTAACAACCCCACCTCATGTCAACACTCTCCCTTCTCGACCTTGGGTTCCCTATTACCAACTTTCCTGTCCCCTCCTGCCTTCTAGTCCTTGTCCCTGGGCTGGTGTGCCCCTTTAGTCTCATTTTGTTTTATGGCCTGTCTTATCTTTGGCTGAAGGGTGAACCTTGGGAGTGACTTCATTACTGAGCTAAAAGGCTGTCCAGGGGCCGTACTTTTGGGGTTTCTCCAGTCTCTGTCAGGCCAGTCAGTCTGGTCTTTTTTTTGTGACTTAGAATTTTGTTCTACGTTTTTCTGCAGCTCTGTCCGGAACCCTCTGTTGTGATCCCTGTCAGAGCAGTCAGTGGTGGTAGCCGGGCACCATCTAGCTGTACTGGACTCGGTCTGGTGGAGGCTGTGGTAGTTGTGGTCCATTAGTCCTTTGGACTAATCTTTCCCTTGTATCTTGTTCTCTTCATTCTCCCTTGCTCCCAAAGGGGTGAGACCAGTGGAGTATCTTAGATGGCCACTCACAGGCTTTTAGACCCAAGACACTACTCACCAAGGTAGAATGCAGAACATTTTCTTTATAAACTATATTATGCCAATTGAGCTAGATGTTCCCTGAGACCATGGTCGCCAGCCCTCAGCCCAGTCATTTGGTCTCTCAGGGAGGACCTAGGGCTTTTATCGGCGATGAGGAAATCAAGTGAGGAAACCAACAGCAGCAATACCCGGCTCACTTTCCTTGGCTGGCCTGTGTTCCTGTTTCCAGAGTGAACTTGAACAGATAGAGAAAAATCAAGTGTCAGGGGAGTCTTATGCCTTGTGTTTGTTTTCTGTTGTTGCCACAGCAAATTACCACAAATTTAGTGGCTTACACAACACATTCATTACCTTACAGTTCTGTAGGTTAGAAGCCCGACATAGGTTCACCGGGCTAAGATGTGGGTGTCTGCAGGGCTGCCTTCCTTTCTGGAGGCTCTAGGGGAGGATCTGTTTCCTTACTCGTTCAGTTGTTGGCAGAATTTACTTCTCTATGATTGGAGGACTGAGATCCCTGGTTCCATGCTGTCAGTTGAGGGTCGTTCTAGAGGCTGCCCACATTCCTTGGCCACATTCCTCCATCTTCAAAACCAGTAACTGTGGGTCAGGTCACACTCATTCTTCAAATCTCTTCTCCTTCTCTCTAATCCCACCTCTCCACTTTTAGGGACTCATGTGATTACACTGGGCCCACCCAGCTAATCCAGGATAATTTCTCCATTTCAATGTCCCTAATCTTAATCAAAGGAGCCCTGGCGGTGCAGTGGTTCAGTGCTTGGCTGCTAATTGAAAGGTCAGTGGTTTGAACCCATCAGCCGCTCCGTGGGACAAAGATGTGGCAGTCAGCTTCCGTAAAGATTACAGCCTTGGAAATCCTATGGGGTAGTTCTACTCTGCTCTACAGAGTCACTATGAGTCAGAATCAACTCGACAATAGTGGGTTTTTTAATGTTACTCAAGGAGTTTTGGTGGTGCAGTGGTTAAAGTGCTTGGCTGCTAACTGAAAGGTCAGTGGTTCAAACCCACCAGCTGCTTCTTGGGAGAAAGATTGGCAGTCTGCTTCTGTAAAGATTACAGCCTTGGAAATGCTATAGGGCAGTTCTACTCTGTCCTATAGGGTTGCTGTAATCCGGAATTGACTCCACAGAAGTGGTTTTTTTTTTTGGGGGGGGGTTAATCTTAATCACATATGTGAAGTTCCTTTTGCCACGTAAGGTAACATATTCACAGGTTCCAAGAAGTAGGACATGTGTGTCTTTGTGGGGCCATTATTCTGCGTACCACACGCCTATAGATAAAGACTCTTTAAAAGTTAAGTAAGAGGAGTGGGTGCTTGTGGTGCTGGGAAGGTCAGAGTTTTATCTTCTGGGTCAATGAATATTAATTCTGGAGGGGGTGATAATGTTTATCTAACATAAATGGTTTTTCCAGGTAGGTAGAGGGAATCCTGGACACTGAGCATGCCAGGTCTTTCTTTTTAGTTCAGAAATAAGGAAAGAGTGTACCTAATTTTACGAGCCCCATCTGCCTGTCAGTTCGTTGTACTGTGGTGGCTTGTGTGTTGTTATGATGCTGGAAGCTCTGCCACCAGTATTTCAAATAACAGCAGGGTCACCTATGGTAGATAGGTTTCTGTGGAGCTTCCAGACAAAGACAGACTAGGAAGAAAGGCCCGGCGATCTACTTCTGAAAATCGACCAATGAAAACCCATGAGTCACAACAGCATATTGTCTGATACACTGCTGGAAGATGAGCCCCCTAGGTTGGAAGGCACTCCAAAAACACAATGAGTGCAACAATGGGCTCTATCACAGCAAGGATTGTGAAGATGGTGCAGGGCCACGCACCATTTTGTTCTGTTGTACATGGGTTGGGAGCCCTGGTGGCACAGTGGTTAAGAGCTCGTCTGCTAACCAGAAGGTCAGCAGTTTGAATCTACCAGCTGTTCCTTGGAAACCCTATGAGGCTGTTCTACTCTGTCCTGTAGTGTTGCTGTGAGTTGGAATCGACTTGACAGCAAACAGTTTGTTGGTACATGGGTTGCCATGTGTCAAAGCCAGCTCAATGGCAACTAACAACAAAAATTCTATTAGTATACTGTATACTCCGAGAACAGGCATCAAGAACTTAAAATAACCCCCCTTCTGGGCCAGGGCGTTTCATCCCCACCCCATGGAATTCTCTTCTTTTCTAGGGATCCTTTTGAAAGAAAGTCTGGCCCCTTTGATCATGCTTAATTGGCTTGCAGCTCTTCTTCTTCAGCACTAACATCAAGGAATGGAGTTTGAGTCATTGACAAAAATGAACAGAAGGAGACACTACACCCTCAAAGTTTGAAAGAACTTCTGTTTTTCAGATCCTCCACGTACTTAGGATCTGAACCCCAGGTTAGATGGCTTTGAGCTCTTCACGTAGGAGAGTTGAAAATTTATTTATTCATTAAGTATTTGTTGGGTGCTGGCTGTGTACAAGACACAGGTGGTTCAACGATTAGTACGAGGAAGAGGCAGGGTGGTGTTCTAATCAACACAGTCATTTAGCCAACCCGGTGTTATTGTGAAAAGGCTGGCCCTTTGTGTTTTGGAATCTGTGCACCTCCCACAATTGTTCAGTGATAAGACAGGAACCTGGGTTTCCCTAGAGTTACATCCCTTTAGTCAATTAATTATTTAAAAGATTGTTTTCACTTTATAACAGGAGAAAAAAATACTGTCCTTTGACTTTCTCTTAGCATTTCTTGAGATCAGCATTTTTTTCTGGCATGTTCTGGCAGAAAAAGGAAACAGATTTTGTTTTGAAGAGGATAGAAGGATTGCATTCCAATGCTTTGCACTCTGGTGGTTTATTCTGATAAGCAGAATTTGGGAAGTGCTGTTGGGAAAAAAATGATGTTTTCCAATCCTCCGTTACAATATTGTGCAGGAATTTTCTCTGCGTTAATTTAAAAACGTCTTTTGTGTGAGCCATTTTCCTTCATGGACGTTGTGGTATGCTAGAGAGAGAAGAGCTCCGAGAAGAGAGTCAAACAAGCCTGGGTCCAAACCCAGTTCTGCCACCCCTTCTTATTCTGAAGTGTCACTTAATTCCCTGACGTTCAACTTCCACATCCAGGAAATGAGAAAATATCTACCAGTGTAAGTCAGGGATCTTAGTTTATAACAACAGAAAGCAGCTGCACATTTGGGATGGTGCCTGGCTACCACCAATGACGGCCCTGACAGGGAACACAACGGAGGGAGAGTCCTGGATGGAGCAGGGGAGGGGTGAGATGCAGAACTCAGATTCTAGTAAAAAGACCAGACTTAATGGTCTGACTGAGACTGGAGGAACCCCAGAAAGCATGGCTCCCGGACTTCTCTGTCAGCCCAGAACTAAAACAATTCCCGAGGCCAACTCTTCAGACAAAGATTGGACTGGATTGCGGCACATAAAATGATACTCGTGAAGAGTGTGCGTCTTAGCTCAAGTAGATACATGAGACTAAATGGGCAGCTCCCGTCCGGAGGTGAGATGAGAAGGCAGAGAGGGTCAGGAGCTGGTTGAATGGAGATGAAAAATCACAGGTGGCAAGGAGGAGTGTGCTGTCATAGGGAGGGCAGTTAGGGTCACATAATAATGTATGTTTAAATGTTTGTATGAGAGACTAACTTGAATTCTAAACTTTCACTTCAACTACAACAATAAAAATAAGAATAATAAAAAAGAAAGCAACTGCAGATCTGATTGCACATTTAAGCAGAAAAGGAATTTGCTGAAAGGATACTGCATGACTCCTGGAATCTCTATGTGTAGGAAGATGTGTCGGGCAGCTGCCAGGACCACAGCAGAAAGTAAGTCACAAAGCCGGTCTGGTGGAAATAGTGATATCCTGAAGCTGGACATCAGTGCTGCCAGCACTGGACACTGGATGCTGGTTGGCTCCCTGGCCCTTCTGCTCGTGGAAGCTCGGGGTTGCTGCCCTCCTGCCCTGCCTGCCGGTGCAGTGGAGTCTCAGCTTCTAGCATCGCTCACATCTACTCCCACCGAAGGATCCTGGGAAAGCAAGTACCTAGTATTTCAGTTTCTATAGTGACAGATGAGCTCTTCCTGTCCATCCAAACCCATAAGATTATACATTTTCCAGATGCCAGGTAGCCAAAAAAGAAAAAAAAAAAATCCACTACAGTTCTTCCCTTTGGTGGTCTAACATTGACATAGCTCCCTTTTTTCTCGATTTACTCTTCTAAAAGAAAAAATTGCCTCTATCCATCACCTATACTTTGTATAAAATGAAAATGTCTCACACTTTCCCCAAGGAACACACACCTGTCTCATCAGTTACTGTGTTCATTTCCAAGTTTAGGATCTGTGTCTCCTCCACCTTCCGTTCTGACATGATCCCTTCTCGATATTCTGTAATATATAGATTGTTGTAAAGTTAACCATCACCAGCACCTCCTGTGTAAAATAGAAGGATAAAGAGGAAGAAAATTAGTTAAAATATGTAAATATATATGGACATAGCAAGCAAGGAAAAAAAAAATGGATAGATGCTGTCATGGATTGAATTGTGTCCCCCCAAAATATGTGTCATCTTGGTTAGGCAGTGATTCCCAGTATTGTGTGGTTGTCCTCCATTTTGTGATTTTCCTATGATTTATAATCTGGGCCTGTGGTTAAAGAAGATTAGGATGTGATGTAACACCCTTGCTCAGGTCACATCCCTGATCCAGTGTAAAGGGAGTTTCCCTGGGGTGTGGCCTGCACCGCCTTTTATCTTACAAGAGATACAAGGAAAGGGAAGCAAGCGGAGAGTTGGGGACCTCATACCACCAAGAAAGCAGCTCCAGGAACAGAGTGTGTCCTTTGGACCTGGGGTTCCTGTGTGGACAAGCTCCTAGTCCAGGGAAAGATTGTTCATGAATTTTCTAGCCACAAGCTGCATTGAAATTAGAGGCCCCAGAGGCATATTTATTGCCTTGTAAATATTATCTTCGCCTGCTGGCTTTCAAAAGCAACAAAAGAATGTCACTCATCAAGATTCACTCTTGTGATTCCTTTACGTGTGTGTACATGCATTCATTCATTCATCAAACCCTTTTTGAACTCCTAGTATGTCTCGAGGATTATGCCATGCTCTGAAAATACGGTGGTAAAAAGACTTGGTCTCTGTTCTTAAGGAGTTCACAGTCTAATAGATAGGACAGATGCATAAGCAGGTGATTGCCGCGTCGTGTGACAAGCATGACAATGTACGTGCAAAGCTGAAAATCGTCCACTGTAGTTGAAATTTCACAGAGGAAGAGAGACTCGAGCTGAGTCTTAAGGATAACACAGGAGTTCTTCAGGCAGAAGGGAGGAAAGGCATCTCAAGTGGAACCATGGCATGTGCACAGGCGTGAAGGCGTGAAATAGCCTGACGCTTTGGGGAACTGCAGGTAGTCTGGAGCATAGTGTGGGAGAAGGGATGGCAGATGAGGTTGGAGGGGAGTATTAGCTTCCTAAGACTGCCGTAACCAAGTACCACAAACTGAGTGGCTTACAACAACAGAAATTTCTTCTCTCACGGTTCCGGAAATTTGGAAGTTCAAATTTAGGGCTTTGGCAGGGCTGTAGTCTCTCTGAAGGCTCTAGGGGAAGATCCTCCTGGTCTCCTCCAGCTTCCGGTAGCACCAGATGATTCTTGGCGTGTGGCAGCATAACCCTAAGAGCTGCTTCTGTTGTCACGTGGCCTTCTCGCTGTGCGTTTGCGTCTCTTCTCCTTTATAAGGACACCGCTTATATTGGATTAGGGCCCATCCCACTGCTGCAGGACCTTGTGTTAGCTAATTACTTCTGCAAAGACCCTTCCACGGTGCAGAGCAGCTGTTGGGAAGCAGTTGCTTAGCCATAGAGCCAACTGCACTACCAAGCCCTGCACCTTGCATCCTGGTGGGGCCATGTGACTAGTTCTCAGCAGAGACGTGTTTACCGGGCCAAAGTGCTTCAATACCAGATGCAGCTCCTTCACTGTACGGCCCCCTCCCTCCCCAAGGTCAATGCTGGTTTTGGGCTCCAACTGGATTGCTCATTTATTGGCAGTATTTTAAAAACTTAAGATTCCCTATAGGAAGTTCCCTGAAAATGACTGAAATTCAGTTGGGTCCTTGTTTTATGACTTGACAAACCAGAATGCAACGAGCTTTCACTGGCATAAACGCCAAGTGCCGTTTGGGAGAGATCTAGTAAAAGAGACTGCCCTTAATTAATGTTTGACCAACTCGGTCCTCAGTCCCAAAGGTCTGACTTTTCTTCCTGGGCAAGACTTTGATAGAATTAACGACCACGCTCCTGCCTGTGTGTGTTTTCTTCTCCCAACACTCCCGCCATATGGATACTACTGTGTCTGCTCTACAGATGAGAAAACTAAGCTCAAAGATGTCAAGTAACTTGCCCAAGGCCACAGAGCAGGAACATGAACCCAAGTCTTTCTGACTCCAAAGCTCTTGCTCTTTCAACAAAGCATTGCTTCACACAACTGATTAGAAACAGGACCCAGCTGGGGGACCTGGTGGTTGGAGGATAAAGTACGAAGCTTTGCAATACCTCCTGGCATATAACCTGTGTCCCAGGATTTTGTCTTTCTCCTTTCAGCTTCCAGTATTTACGTTTAGAAGGAGTTTCGGGACTAACCATCAATATTCATGTAGTGCTAACTACAGAGCAGACTCTGTTCTAGGTGCTGTAGGTTAGTAACTTAATCTTAGATCCACTCTATGAGGCAGGTTTTGTATGATCTCCATTTTACAGAGGAGGAAACTGAGGCAACAGAGGCTGAGTAACTTGCTCAAGGTCACACAGCCTGTAAGTAGCAAAGCCAATATTTGAATCCAGAAAATTTGGCTCCTGAGCCTGGGCTCTTAAATGATTATGCTCTATTGTCTCTCAGGTAGGGACCATTGGACTCTGATGAGGAGAAGGACTAGACCTGATTCTCAAATCTGATTTTCTAACTTCTTCCCTGTCTTTGTTGTTGATGTTAGTTGCCATTGAGTTGGCTTTGACTCACAGAGGCCACATGTATAACAGAACAAAATGTTCCTGCTTCCGTATCTGCTCAATAGTTGTTCGGCTAAGAGCATAGACTTTGCAGTCAGCCCTGGGTGTGAATCACAGCTCTACCACTTAAATACTGTGTGAGAGTGAATAAATTAGTTAATCTCTCAACAGCTCAGCTGCATCATCTGTAATGCAAGGACAAGAAGAATACTGAGCTCAGTGACTAAAGGGGCACACCAGCCTAGGGGCAAGGATGAGAAGGCAGGAGGGGACAGGAAAGCTGGTAAAGGGGAACCCAAAGTCGGGAAGGGAGAATGCTGACATGTCGTGGGGTTGGCAACCAATGTCACAAAACAATATGTATACTAATGGTTTAATGAGAAGCTATAGTTTGTTCTGTAAACCTTCATCTAAAGCACAATTAAAAAAAAATACTGAGCTCAAAGAATTGCTGTGAAGATTAAATTAAATAAAGGATGTTAAGAGCTCAGTGGAATGCCTGGCCCATTGAAAGTGGGCAATAAATGTTACCTATTTTTATCAGCTATCAGCTTGGTGTACTGTGGTGGCTTTTGTGTTGCTATGAAGCTGGAAGCTATGCACCAGTATTTCAGATACTAGCAAGGTCAGCCAGAGTGGACAGGTTTCAGTGGAGCTTCCAGAGTAAGATAGACCAGGAAGAAAGGGCTGGTGATCTACTTCTGAAAATTAGCCAATGCAAACCCCATGTCACACTGAACATTGTTCAATGCAGTGCTGGCAGATGAGCCCCCTAGGTTTGAAGGCACTCAAAATGCACAGTGGCCCCAGTAATGAACTTGAGCATACTAAGGAATGTGAAAATGGCACAGGACTGGGCAACGTTTATTCTGTTCTGCATGGGGTTGCCATGAGCCGGAGTAGACTCAACAGCAACTAACAACATTCTTACCAGTATGTTCTGATGTTGACAGTAACAGGCAGGATTTGAGCACAGGTCTGTTTGTCTCCAAAACCCCTATACTCAACCACTGTGCAGACTACTTCCCATACATCCGTCTCACTCTGCGCAACAAGACTCCCTCCAACCCCCGCCCCCGCCCCGGACTTCCTTGATGTTGTCCATGGACCTGCCTGTCTGTCTGCTGTCAAGCTGGAAGCCTCTGGTCTTCTGTGACTCCTCCCTCTCCCTGTCCCTCTCAGTGCTGAGAAGTCAGTGCCCAGAAGGCAGAACCAGGGCCAGACCGAAGGTTGGAGCCCAGAGGCGCAGGGACAGGAAGCCAAAACAATTTCACATGTTTTTCGTCACATCAAACCCATGTGAAACGGTTCACTGCAGGTTAGTAAGTAAGCACAAGTCAGCTCATGCTTACCTTGCTTATTGGGTAATCCGCCCCGGGCAGAGGGGGTGCGAGGGTGCTGGAAGCTTGCCACGCAGAGCTGTTTGCTGCGCGTGGAGTGAGCCTAACTGCCTGATACAGGGTTCTCAACTGGTTCCTCCAAAGTGCGCCTTATAGCAGACGGAACATGAACCCTTGTCTGCATGCTCTCCAGCCTCGTGTAGGTGGGGGAGGATGTGCAGCCCAAAGAAACACCCTGTAGGAGGAAATGTTCTTTGTAGTCCTGTGCTTTACACTGAACACCTGTTTGTTTTCATATAAAGACGTTTTAAATGACTCCATCAAGTAAAGTAGACACTTGAGAGAAGAGCTCCTTACTTATGCTGTAATGTGAGTGAACTTATCACTGCCCATCCCCCCAGACCCCAAGCCACGGTGTGAGAGCACAGGCTTAGGGGACCCTTGGAGATTAGATACTATACATCCACCTCATTACTAAATTCCTGCCCTTGGTATCCTAGTATTAACATCACCTTAACATTTATTGAGTTAACCAGGGGTAACTCAATAGGAACCAGGGGTAACTCAGTAGGAACGAGGGGTAACTCAATAGGAACCAGGGGTAACTCACTAGGAACCAGGGGTAACTCAATAGGAGCCAAGAGTAACTCACTAGGAACCAGGGGTAACTCAATAGGAACCGGGGTAACTCAGTAGGAACCAGGGGTAACTCAATAGGAACCAAGGGTAACTCACTAGGAACCAGGGGTAACTCAATAGGAACCAGGGGTAACTCAGTAGGAACCAGGGGTAACTCAATGGGAACGAGCGGTAACTAAATAGGAACCAGGGATGACTCAGGGAAGAGAAAATATCAACTCAAAAGAAGTATCAAGCTCTTACTTGGATCATTAAAATATGTATTAAAAACCTTAAAAATTATAATTATTAAAATAAAATATGTTTACTATAGACAGAAAAATTCTCAAAAGGAAATAATTTTTTAAATGATAACTTTATTTTTGTGTATATTCACATAAATTCAAGTTCTAAAGTACAAAAAAACATAAATAAAAGTCGCCTTCCCACTTCCGGTTGCCCAGCTGTTCCTTCCAGGAAGCTTCCAACGTTTTAAGTTTCTTCTGTATTCTTAGGAGAGACTTTTTTTTTTTTTTTTTTTAAACATATTTAAGTAATTACGCACATATATTCTGCACTGTAATTTTCTCCCAAATGGTAGTATAATATATCCTATGGTGGTATAATATACTACCAGACAGATAGACAGACTGTTCTGTACCGTATTTTGTGCCCTAACATTGTACCTTGGAGCTCATTCCAAATCAGCTCATTGAGATCTTCTGCAGTCTTTTTCATGACTGCACAGTGACTCTTTTTTTTTTCTTTCATTGTGCTTTAGGTGAAATTTACAGAGAAAATTAGTTTCTCATTAAACAATTAATACACATATTGTTTTGTGACATTGGTTGCCAACCCTGTGACTTATCAACATTCCCCCCTTCTTGACCTTGGGTTCCCCATTTCTGTTTGTCCAGATTTCCTGTTCCTTCTTGCCTTCTCGTCCTTTCCCCTGGTCTGGTGTGCCCATTTATCCTCATATACATGGTTGAACTACATGTCTTGTTTGTTTTATAGGCCTGTCTATTCTTTGGCTGAAGAGTGAACCTCGGGAGTTACTTCAGTACTGAGTTGAAAGGGTGTCCAGGTGCCATACTCTTGAGGTTTCTCCAGTCTCTGTCAGACCAGTAAGTCTGTTAGTTTTTTGTTTTTGTGAGTTAGAATTTTGTTCTACATTTTTCTCCAGCTCTGTTTAGGACCCTCTATTGTGATCCCTGTCAGAGCAGTCAGTGGTGGTACTTGGGCACCATCTAGTTGTGCTGGACTCAGTCTGGTGGAGGCTGTGGTAGTTGTGGTTCATTCATCTTTTGGACTAATATTTCCCTTGTGTCTTTGGTTTTCTTCATTCTCCCTTGCTCCAGATGGAGTGGGGCCAGTAGACTTATCTTAGAGAGCTGTTTATAAGCTTTTAAGGCCCCAGATGCTACTCACCAAAATAGGATGTAGAACATTTTTTTTATAAACTATGTTATGCCAATTGAGCTAGATGTCCCCTGAGACCATAGTCTCCAGCCCTCAGCCCAGGAACTCAGTCCCTCAGAGAGTTGATAAGTCTGTGAATCTTCCATGACTTTGCCTTGGTCAAGTTATCATGACTGCACAGTGACTCGTAGTTGATACTCCCCTCTCTGGTCTCCCCCACATCTGTCATTTGGTGTCAGATTAATTATGCTGAAATGTCACTCCCCAGCCTATCACCCCACCACCCTCGTTAGCTACAGATCAATTCCCCACTCACCCCCGTCCATCCCAGCCAGGCCAGACCCCTTCCTGCTCCTCCACATGCTCTGCCTTGCTTAGTCATGCCTTTTCCATGTTTATTTGTGGGTTCCTCCCAGCCCTCTCCTCCCTATCCTGCCCAGAGTGAATCTTCCTCTGCTCTGTCTTACCAAAGTCCTTCCTCCATGAAGCCCCCAACCCTCAGAGCTGACACCAGCATTTACCGCTCACCCATAATGTTCTTTAGCTCACATACTGTCTTAGTCATCTAGTGCTGCTATAACAGAAATACCACAAGTGGATGGTTTTAACAAAGAGAAGTTTATTTCCTTACAGTAAAGTAGCTAAAAGTCCGAATTCAGGGTGTCATCTCCAGGGGAAGGCTTTCTCTCTCTCGGCCTTCTCATCGGTGTTCCCCTGGACTAGGAGCTTCTCGGTGCAGGGACCCCAGTCCAAAGGACGCACTCAGCTCCTGGCACTGCTTTCTTGATGATATGAGGTCCCCCTGTCTCTGTGCTCACTTCTCTCTTTTATATCTCAAGAGATTGCCTCAGGACACAATCGGTCTTGTAGATTGAGTCCCGCCTTACTAATACAACTGCCACCCATCCTCCCTCATTAACATCATAGAGGCAGGATTTACAACATATAGGAAAGTCACACAATACCAGGAATCATGGCCTAGCGAAACTGATACACACATTTTTTGGGGGACATAATTCAAACCGTGACACATACTATCATTGAATATCCCTTGTATAGGGACAGCACTGGCCCATAACGTCATTTTCTGTGTCACCTGCTACTTCCTAGGGTGCTTTAAATTGCGTCATTGAGTGGAAATATCAGTATTTGTAAGAAGGCCAAGATCCCTGGCTCTGTGTGCTGACTCACCCTGGCATCCTGGAATGGGGTAGAGAGAACAGGTCGTCCTGCAGAGCCCAAGGCTGAATCATCTCCCCACTCCTTCCAGAAAAACAGGCTTGAGGCTAAATGCCATTGGTGCTTGTTAGGCTCTTAATGGATGGGCCTTGAACAGGTTGGTGGCGCCGGCAATGCGGGAGCTGCTTTGGGAAACATGACAAATAGAATTTTTAAATTGAGCTGTATAAGTTCTGCATCCAGAGAGTTAGTCGAAATTTCATTTTTCTCCCTTTGGTGAAGGATGATGTCATATACTAAAGAAAACTTTAATAATGTGACCATTTTCACTTTTACATAATCCCTTCCAGACTTTGCCCACTTTCATGCAGTTGAAAAATATACTGTAGTTGCAGTCAGAGTGAACATGCCATTTTGCCGCTACGTTGAAACCTGGTAAACCAGATGCCTTCGTGTTCTGTGGAGGGGTCTTTCTCACCCACACCCTGGGGTCCTATCATTTTGATTTTGTCCCTCTCTTGCCTTTGGCCTGACTTGCCAGGGATCAGTATGCTTCTTCCTCCTCTGTTCTCTCACGTCTCAGAAAGATAGCCATGAATCCACACCCTGCTTTATCTTTTGTAGCTGGAATGTGATTGGAATGTGATTGGGGTGGGCGGGAGTGGGTTGAATATTCACAAGAACCTATCTACTGTTTAATTGTTTCCCTTTAGACAGGAGAGTCCTCTCTGTTTCCCAGAGGAGGAGTAATAACCCAAACCTTGGAGTTGTTGACTTTTTAATCGAGTGACCTCAAATACGATCTCGTTTATCGCCTCCTACCTTTCCTATCCCACTTACAGGTACTTTCTTATGTGAACATGCTCCCTTTAGCCATGCCGGTCTACTCTGTGTCCTAGGCATTCCTGCCTCTGTCCCTTTGCTCCATCATTACCATAACCAGGGAGCCCTGGTGGCGCAGTGGTTAAGAGCACGGCTGCTAACCAAAAGGTCGGCAGTTCAAATCCACCAACTGCTCCTTGGAAATCCTGTGGGGCAGTTTTACTCTGTCCTGTAGGGTTGCTATGAGTCGGAATTGACTCGACGACAATAGGTTTGGGTTTTGTTGGTTTTACCATGTCCAGGGATGCAGCAGAGAAGAGTCGTCAAAATCTCAGATAGTCTGGGTTCAAATCCTGGCTCCACCCCCTATTAGTTCTGTACTTTGGTCAAAGCACCCCTAAAGTGGGAATAGTAGTACCATCTACAGTTGATCCTCATCATTCATGGATTCTGTATTTGTGAATTCACCTACTGGCTAAAATTTATGTGTAACCCTAACATGAATACTTAAAACATTTTTGCGGTCACTTGCAGACACGTTCAGAGGGACGACCAATTTGAGTTGCCTGATGCACAGGTTCCCAACAGCTCTTATACTGTGAAAATGCTTTCTTTTCAAGATCTATTTAGTGCCACGTTTTTCACACTGTATGCTTTTTGTTGGTGATTTTGTAACTTAAAATGGCCCCCAAGGGTAGTGCCAAGGTGCTGTCTAGTGTTGCTAAGTGCGAGAAGGTTGTGACGTGCCTTTCGGGCAAAACGCTTGTGTCAGATCAGCTTTGTTCAGGCGTGAGTTATAGTGCTGCTATATATGGTGAGTTCCATGTCAGTGAATCGACAATATCTGTTACATAAGTGTCTTTAAACAGAAACACACATAAGACGAGATTATGTATTGATCAGTTGATGAAAATGTTGTGACCAGAGGCTCACAAGAACCTAACCCGTATTTCTCCTGGGAGCAGTGGTTTAGCATTAGCTAATTCAGTGTTCACTGTGACTTTATAGAACATGGCAATGGTGACTAATGAGGATAAACTGTGGGCACTAGAACAGAACCTGGAGCATCATAAGAACTCAATAGATAGTAACCTTTATCCAAACTTCTCCTAGTCTTCAAACACCAAATAATGTCCTACCTCTTACGTAAAATCTTCTCTGACTAGTCTTACCCAGCCCACAATGATCTCTTCCTCTTTTGAAAGTATAACACATGTGGTTATTTGATACTTGATTTACTCCAATAGCACCCAGTGACCAGCTGCAGGATATTGGAAAGAAAGAGAATATCTGCGTTCAAATCTTGACACTGTCATTTACCGTGTGACTTTGAGTGAGTTACCTGAGTCTCAGTTTTGTTATCTGTAAAATGGATATTATAATACCCTAGCAGGGTTATTGGAGCCCAGATGGCACAGTGATTGAGAGCTTGGCCACTAACCAAAAAGTCGTCAGTCTGAATCCACCAGTCACTCCTTGGAAACCCCATGGGGCAATTCTATTCTGTCCTCTAGGGTTGCAGTGAGTCGGAATCCACTCGATGGCAGTGGGATTAGCAGGGTTATCATGAGGACTAAATAAGATAATGCTTAAGGAGTGTCTCATGTTGTTCTCAGCTGCAGTCAAGTTGGCCCCTGACTCATGGCGATCCCATGCCCAACGGAACAAAATGCTGCCCAGTCCTTTGCCATCCGCGTGATCAGCTGAAGATCGGACCGTTATGATTCATGGGGTTTTCACTAGCTGATTTTCAGAAGTAGATTACTAGGTCTTTCTTCCTGACTCATGGTAGGCCCTCAGTAAATACACATGCACTGTTAAAAGATATTTAGAGTTTTGTTTTCTGGATTGTAAAAATAGAAATTGTTGTAGAAACTTTAGATAACATAGCACTGTTCAGAAGAGAAAGTTAAAATAATCCCATAAGCTCATACCTTGAGACCTCAATTTCTCTAGCTAGTAACTCCTACCCTGAAAACTGAAACAGAACTGAGTGTATTTCCTTTAGTCTTTTTGCTTTGTGTGTGTGCGAGCAGACACACATACTTAAAAAAGGAATCCCATTGTCCACCAATTTTGCTTTATTTTATATAGACATTTCCCCACTTCATGTAATATTTTTCAAAGTCATGGTTTCCATGAGCCCCCTAGTATCCCATGTATATTTATACATAACTTATGTCACCATACTCTATTGTTGGACATTGAGGGCCCCCACCCGCAGGTTTTAGTATTCTAAATAATATTGCATCACATATCTTTGTATATGAACCTTTTATCTTTGATTGCTTTTTAAAGATAATTCCTAGGAATAGAAAGACTGAGCCAAAGAAGACATATTAAAGGATCTTGATGAATATTGCCTGCCCCAAAGGGTTTATAAGTTACATCCCTGTCAACAGCAACTGAGGGTGCCAACATTTCTCCCTTGCCAATGCTCTGCTGGTGTTCTTTAACGTTTTATCAGCTTTATCTGTTATCTTCCAACCTAGATTGTAACCGCCTTGAGCAGGCGTTGTGGACAAATGCTGCTTCTTACTTGCCACAGAACTTTGCTTGGTGCCATTCACATAATCCAAATAAAAAATCCAAATGCGTTGTTGTTGGGTTGATTCCGACTCATAGCAACCCTATAGGACAGAATGGAATCGCCCCATAGTGTTTCCAAGGAGCACCTGGTGGATTCCAACTGCCGACCTTTTGGTTAGCGCCAAGCTCTTAACTACTGTGCCACCACGGTTTCTATTCACATAATAGCCTTCACTAAAATTTGCCAAATGAATGAATTTCTCTTCACAGCTATTCCTCTGGGGTTGAGGGTTGGGGAAGGTATTTAAGTAGTCACTTTTAAGTTGGTTAAATTGAGAGAGAGGTTTAAGGACTCGCCTTTGGTTTCCCAGGGAGATGGGGTGGGTAGAAAAGAATTACAGGTAGTTGACTGATGTTCAGGGAGACTTGGACAGGGAATGGCCCAAGAGAGAAAATGAGGTGTTTCTTCAGGGTCACCTCTGTGGTATGTTTCAAAATGACTTTCTACACAGCTCTCCATTCTTCCTTCATCACTGGGTGTGGAGGGGGCGGGATCTGGTTTTACAACTCAGACACGGAGCACAATCAGTGGAATTTTCCAGATGGTTCCTCCTAATGGTTGGCCGCTGGCAACACTGCAGCTTTGCCCTCTGGGAGCCATTAGGCTGCAGCCCCTGAAGCCTAGCCGGCTGTTTCAGCAGGTCAGATTGTGAGATCTGTGTTTTTTGTTGGCAGGGAGAGTCATGGAGGATTTCATACCCTAAGCGCCATTTTTATTTTCCTTGTGCGAGCTCTCTACTAACTGCTTTGAGAAGTGGCTTTAAAGTGAGGAAAGTGTCCCCCGCACCAACACACACACACACACACCCCAGATACAGCGACCCGGACGACTCCCTTTCTGAATGTCTGAGGGTCAGAGTAATCTGCAGGGAATAACGAACGCGTTGCTTCAGAATCTTTACAAATCTATGTGTGCACTGTGAAGATGACTTGATATTTTCTCTTCCCTACCCCGGTGAACTTAATAAATGTTGATGTGCTATTATTACTGAGGTGTCCCACTAGAGGCTTTCTCCTCTTTTTGATTAGCTCTCTTAATGCCTTTATTTTCACCCTAGCTTTGCTAAAAGCTATGAAAAACAGACTCGGACATTGCAGGTATGGAAAGTTGAAAAGGCAGTGATTTAACTAGGCAAGACAGTGCTCAGCAATTATGAAATTAGAATATATTCCTGAACCTTAAAGTGGTGGGCTACTAACCGAAAGGTTGGAGGTTCCAGTCCACACAAAGGCACCTCAGAAGAAAGGCCTGGTGATCTACTTCCCAAAAAGCTGTCACTGAAAACCCTATGGAGCACAATTCTACCCTGACACACATGGGGTTACCATCAGTTGGAGTCAACTTTCTGGCAGTTTTTTTTTTTTTTTTTTTACAGAAACAGCTACAAAGTTGGATCAATTAGAGAAGTTTGACCTCAAGTCTGAATTGAGAGTGTCTCCATTTTGCTGGTTCTTGAGACAGTCCTGCGGTGGGCTGTGGCCAAGGGACTGCTGGCTCTGGGTGAAATGGAGAAGGGAACAAACATTCCTGCAGAAGGAACAGGCGTTCTCTCTTAGATTAGGTATTAAAAAAAGGCATTTGTTTATTGAGGGCAAGAGGATGCAAACAACATAGAAATCAAAAGCTTATCCGGCATGTAGCTGACTTTCCTTTCTCTACTGGTGGCATGGGAGCTGGATTTTCTTTGTACGTATTTTAAAGGGCCCCAATCTGCTCGTGAAATCCTTATACAGGAAGACACTGTGGGGCAGATTCTGTAAGCAACTCTTTGGGGTAACTTGTCAGGGTGGGAGTGGCTCCTTCACTCTGCCCACTTCTACTTCTTCCCTTTCTGCTTCATGTGTACCACAAAGTAGTCGTTGCATGCGATGGTAAGCCCGGCAATTAGCGAGAAGAAGCTCTGGAAGCCCACTTTGCCATCTCGGCACTGGTCCAGGTCCTTCATTATTTTGTCCACGGCCAGAGGGTCCTTTTGGTTCTGGGGGGAAAAAAAAAAACAAAGGTAAGAACTATCAGTCAGTGGTTGCAATGACCAGCTTATCTGATCTGCACTGCTAACAACCATGTGTACAATCTCCCAGTTAGGTGAACTCCTGTTTCAGGCCATCTAAATTATTTTTATGTTTTGTGGGAGCATGTCAGTAAATTCCTATTTGTTTGAAGCTAGGAAAGAGGTTCCTATGACAGTCTTTCATATAACTGTAGGAACCTTAGAAATTTTAGTACGTTAGGAAGAGGCGATTCAGTGCCACAGAACCTAGATGCAGGTCTTCTCACTTTTAATCCACGGCTCTTGACACTTAGAACCCAGTGTGGCCTTGTGACTGGCTGGTTCAACTGTTTACAGTTTAACTGTTTCCACCATTTTTAAAATCACAAGTTCTGCCTAAGAACCATCCTAAATCCCCCATTTTGTAGTTTACTTAACATTCTCTTAGTAAACTTTATTCCTGATAGCATGGTCAAATCCTTGAAATGGGAAACTCCTTTAAGAAAATTTTCATAAGATTATTTAGGAAGTAAGTTTCAGATCATTGTCCCATGGACTTGACAGAGATGCTGAAGATGTCACGGGGTGTTTTTAGGTTTGAAGAGGATGGAGAGACAGCTCTCATTTGTCCTTAGCACAGTGGAGGCCAAGCTAGTGTGAACTGTGTGACCTTGTGTATGTCACACAGGTTAGTGGGCCCTAGTGTATCAAATATGAATTGAGAAGGTTGGACTAGGGTATTGCTCAGATCGTTTTTTTAATGAGTTGATACATCTATGCCCTCTTATACTCTTGGCTGCACACTGTACACTGGACGGCTTTCAAAATGAGTATGTGTGACACAGTCACAGTCTCAAGACTCCCGACGCCTTGTATAAGTGTGGGGGTCTGAGATGGGCAGGCAAGATCCCCTTTGTTTTCATCGTGTTTCCATGGGGATTGGCTTGATCACTGCTTTCCACGGTGCTGTTGGTCAAATGTGGAGAAGTGCGGGTTCTCCTGTGGGCCCATGTTATCACCTGGAGAGGGCGGTATGGCCAGCCAGGGTTGTTGCGTGGCTCAGATAAAGAATTTATGAACTCCAGTGACAGTGTCTCAGATGTACTGGATGTTTATAAATTGCACTCAGAAGTCCTGAAAGAAAAAGCAGCAGCATTTCCTACAAAAGGACTGCAAACTGCTACCCTAAGGAATCAATTAAACCTGCTGTCTGCAGCTAGCTCTGCTTTTGGTAGGTTTCCGTTAATTCTGGCCTCACCTTCAGCTTCCTGGCTGTGGTCAGAACGAGTAAAATTTGGATGACATAAGGCGTCAGTTTTAGAAACAAAATGTTCCATCAGTGCGGTGAGTGTAGGTGTGCCTGGAATTACGACCCCACGCCTACAGTAAACTACCCTGCTACCTAGGGTACTTCCTGCTATGCACGTCCTTATGTTTCCCATGCTACAAAGTCTTCGGGGAGGAAAGGTCTGTGTCTTACATGATAGTCATCCTGGTTTCTAACTTATACGGCAACTTGATTCCAAGTGTTTTGTGTATCGAGAAGGCCTTTGTTCGTGTAACAGGCAGGCTTACAATGAACACATTCTGTCCTTGCATTTTACACTTGGCCTTGAAGAAACATAGAAAGTGAATGTAACCATGGAGATAACCATGCCCTGCCTTCTCATTTCACAGGGGAAGGAACTAAGGCCCAGAGACCTGAAGCAATCTGCCTAATGTCAGTTAGGGCAGAGTTGGATCTTCTAACCCCTGGTCTGGGGCTACATCATAAAAAACCAGTTGCTGTCGAGTTGATTCTGACTCACGGCGACCCCATGCGTGTTAGAGTAGAACTGTGCTCCACAGGGTTTTTAATGGCTGATTTTTTGAAAGTAGACTGCCAGGCCAGTCTTCCAAGTCACCTCTGGGTAGATTTGAACTGCCAGCCTTTCCATTAGCAGCTGATCACCTTACTCATTTACACCACCTAGGGATTCTGGGGCTAAATCATAGGACTCTAGAAACACAGAGTAACTATAATCTAACTCATTTTGAGATAGCATTGTGCTGGCTGCAGCTCTGAGTTAGGCTAGTTTTATCTGTTTATTTAACTGGTATTAATGAGACATAAATCATAGTGCACTACAAAGCCCCATGAAGCCCTGGTGATGCAGTGGTTAAGAGCTGGGCTTCTAACCAAAAGGTGGGCAGTTCGAATCCACCAGCGTCTCCTTGAAAATCCTATGGGGCAGTTCTACTTTGTCCTATAGTGTTGCTATGAGCTGGAATTGACTTGGCAGCAATTGGTTTTGTTTCGTTTTTTTTTGGTATGAAGCCCCATATTTATTGACACGAGATAGGGGCTTAACTAATGCGCTCTTTACTGCGTGGATGACAAGAAGCAGGACCCAGCCTTCTACCTTCATTTCCCTTCACCCCTTAGGCTAATGCATATTCACCGCCAAGCAGCCATAACAGCAGTGGCAGGAAAAGGTCTTAAATTCCAATTTAAGATTTTGTCAAGCAACGTTTTACCTTCAGTCAACTTCTACGACAGTCTCTTGAGGGGTCTACGATGTAAAAGGAGAACTGTGCCCTGTGGCCTAATGCCCTGAGCGATGTATCTAAGCTGATGGCAGAGTCTTCTACTAGCCTTCACGGATCCTTCTGTCTATGAAGCTGAGGCCACAGTTCAGACTCTGCTCCTGTGTTCCCACAGCATTTTCAGTGTGACAAGCAGTTATTTATGGAGCGAAGCCTGGTTCTCCTTCAGTGGATCCTTGACACTGTTCCTTTATAGATTAGAGTTAGGAAAAGGGGAAAAAAAAAAATCCTTGATCTGAAGGGATTTAAGAATGGAGATTCAAGCTGTTCGAAGTGAAATGTGACCAGGATGCAGCATCTCTAACTCCAGGTGTATGGACCTCGGTGGGCCACTCCCCGGGTGGATGCTGTCTTGAGAAAGGCCTTCCTTCCAGCAACAGCTGTCTCAATGGATGCAGATGACTCTGGATGGAGTTTCTCTAACAAACACCTCCTATTATGGTTCTTTGTATGCGGTCGTATTTCAACTCCAGACTGTAAACTCCTTGAGGGCAGGGACTGTGTCTTCTTCAGTTTTTTTATCCCCTTTAGAGGATCTTACAAACAATAGCAGGCACTCAATTATGTTTAATAAATAAATGAATGAAAATACCTTTTTAGTAGTGACCTACACAGGGAAGGGAAGGAAAGCGGGAGAGAAAGGAACCAGGGCCTAAAAGCACTGAGTTTTCTGCCTGGGTCTTTCTGAGCCTTTCGGGACTTACTTCTAAAAATCCAGGGAACTCCTTTTCCATCAACACTCTGAGGTCCTCCTTGGTCAAGTAGCCTTTATCCCCAGCGAATCTGTGGAACGTGAACATCATTGTTTCCATGGCATGTTCCATTTGAGACGGCATTTTGGTGCGGTCTGTGGGAGCCTGTTAAAGAATGTAAAGAAACAGGGTTTACGCTGACTTTTAGGCTGCATGTACCACCAGTCTTGCGATGCAACTTGAAAGAAGGATGATTAGATGATCCATTTGGTCCTTCCTGGCTGTAAATCTAAGAATCAATTCACCCCAGTTTTGGGGATCTCTTGCTAATGAAAATAGACACCTCGCTGCCAGCCAATTCTTCATAAATCACCTAATGAAGAACAGACACTGTAATCGTTTGGAGAAGCAAGATCAGTGTCTCCCTTTTTAAGTGACAAAGCACATTCTGACATAACAGATATTTCATCATTTCTCTTGTTGCTGATAAATGGGTTCTCATCTGTGGCGAAATACCAACAACCTACACTGTCAAGCGTGGTTAATATGAAAACTTCACCCCCAAAGCTTAACTTGGTAACCTGGTCAGTCTGATCCCAGGGTTTAGAAATCTGGTTACAAATGACTTTGTCTGCTAGGTATGTATTCTTTATTAAAGCTCTGTACTTGCCATTTATTGCGATAAAGACATTTGCATCCCCCGCAGTAAAATGCATTAGTCCCATCCCAATAAAAGTTACCCAAAGTCCATTATCTCATTCCCTTGAGAAGGTACAACTAAATCCTAAATCCTCGGGGCCAATATATTTTCTGCAGCCCTGGACAGAAGAGCTGCTCTCACAGTCCGGGGTGAGGTGGGAGAGCAAGAGCTTTTCATCATGAAGGGTTTATAAGAAAGGAAACCTGTCTGGTCATCATATTCAGGTATAATGATCTGGAGGAGTATGTCTCATTCACACCCAGTGACTGATACTTAATAGGAGCTCAATGCATTTTTGTTTAATTGGAAGGAATGCTTTGGTGAGAATAGAAGATCCTTGGCTAACATCACTGTTATGGATTGAGTTATGTTCCACCAAAATACGTGTTGTAAATCCTAACCTCTATGCCTGCGGTTATAATCCCATTTGGGAATGGGATGTCTTTGTTATGTTAATGAGGCAGGATTAATGTAAGGTGTATCTTGAGTCAATCTCTTTCGAGATATAAAGGAGATTAAACAAGCAAGCGGAGGAGAGATGGGGGAAGAGAGGTGCCAAGCCACATGAAGATCACCTAGGAGCAGAAGCTCAGAAGAGACAAGGACCTTCCTTCAGAGCTGACAGAGAAAGCCTTCCCCTAGAGCCAGCACCCTGAATTCAGACTTCTAGCCTCCTAAACCATGAGAGAATAAATTTCTGTTTGTTAAAGCCATCCACTTGTGGTATTTCTGTTATAGCAGCACTAGATAACTAAGACAGAATTTGGTACCAGAATAGTAGGGTGCTGCTCTAACAGATACCTAAAATGTGGAAGTGGTTTTGGAATTGAGTAATGGGTAGAGGCTGGAAGAGTTTTAAGGTACCTAATAGTAAAAACCTAGATTGCCTTGAAGAGACTGTTGGTAGAATCATGGACATCAAAGGCGATTCTGGTGAGGGCTCAGAAGTAAGGAAAGCTATAGAGAAAGTCTCTATCATCTTAGAGAATACATATGACAGCAGCAACAGAATGTTGCTAGAAATGTGGACGTTCAATGTGCTTCTGGTGAGGCTTTAAAAGAAAATGAAGAACATGTGGTTGGACAGTGAAGGAAGGGCAATACTTTTTATGCAGTGGCAAAGAACTTGTCTGAACCATGTTTAAATGTTTGGTGGCAGGTAGAATGTATAAGTGATGAACTTGGATATCTGGCTAATGAGACTTCTAAGCAAGATCTTAATAAACAGTCCACGTGGTTTCTCCTTGCCACTTACAGTAAAATGTGAGAGGAAAGAGATAGGCTTAAAAATGAACTGTGCAAAATGAAAACAGAACTTAAAGATCTGGAAAATTCTGTTGTACAAACTAAGGACATATGTCCTCGAATGTTCACCAAGGACGTGGCTACACAATCTTTTGTTGAAGAGTTTAAGCCTGTGACTGATGGATCTAACCAACCACCACAGTAGAAAACCCATCAGCTTAGACTGAACGGGACAGAGAAAGAACAAAAGGAAACAACCTAAAATCACTACTGGATAGGAAACAGATGAATTTAAACAAAGACTGTAATATACCACTCCCACTTTCCCTCCCCCTGCAAAAGTCCCAAGAATGGACTTTGAGCACAGGTTGAAGGAGAGGCTGGCACCTTTCCCCATGGAAGGGTGCTAACAGGAGCGTGAGGCATGCTTTCTACCTGGGTCCTGCTGCTGACAGATGCAGGTTCAACAGAGAAGGCTGAATGCTGCCCTTTGCAGAGAAGGTGGAGTTGGTGAACACGAGGATTGAGCCATTACACTTAAGAATTGTAAACTCTACCCCTGAATCCCCAGAAAAGTATGGGCACCAGCATGCCAAAGAATGTGCTACTCTAAAGAATGCTATAAACCAGAATCCGGCATGATTCATCTGGAAGGCAATTCTCTTGGGGAGAGGAGCAAAGTCCACTGTGGGATGAATACCAGCAGAAACCACACCCTTTCCTTTGTCTTCCTACCCCCAGATCTGGCTGATAGGCCATTCCCCAGATGGGTTTCAGATGGTGGTGGACTTGGAGTCTGCCTTGCCTGGCTTGCTTCTCCAAGTCTAGCCATGTGTGTGGTTTGAGAGAAATGCACTGAGTCACGTAGGGAAGATGGACATGGAATCCCACCCCAGCTGTTAAATACCTCAGGGAAGGAGGCTGGATGTCACACATGTTTAAAAATACCTGTGCCTAAGCTCAGAGTGGCAGAGCACTTCACTACCAATTCCCAAAGATCCTAGAAGTTGGAACGTGCTGTGGGGCATTACCTTCTTCTCGGGGCACAGCAGAAGGAAACCCAGAGTGCACTACCAGAGAAGTAAGAAAGGGAACGGGGCAGGGTAGACCAGTTGCTGATTCCGACTCATGGCGACCCCACGTGTTGCAGAGTAGAACTGTGCTCCATAGGGTTTTCAGTGGCTCAAGAATAGGCCGTGAGCTGTGATCTTTGGAAATAGACTACTAGGCCTTTCTTCGGAGGTGCCTCTGGGTGGATTTCAACTACCAGCCTTTCAGTTAGCAGCCAAGCACTTAACCATTTGTGCCACCCAGGGACTCTGCTGTTGGGCAAAAGGAACCAATCCTACTGCGGTGGAGTCCATCCATTCCGACTCATAGCCACCGTACAGGACAGAGGAGAAGTGCCCCACAGGGGTATCCAAGGCTGTAAATCTTTATGGAAGCAGACTGCCACATCTCTCTCTCCAGCGGCTGGTGGGTTCCAACCACCGACCTTTTGGTTACCAGCCAAGAGCTTTAACCACTGCGCCACCAGGGCTCCTTGCAGTGGGGCAAAAACAAAAAAACCAAACCTACTTCCCTCCAGTGGATTCCGACTCATAGCGACCCTATAGGACAGGAGAACTGCCCCATAGGGTTTCCAAGGAGCGTTGGGGGGATTGGAACTGCCCACCTTTTGGTTAGCATCCAAACGCGTAACCAGGGCACCCCCAGGGTTCCGCAGTAGGGCATGACCCCTTAAGATAGGAAGAGAGGCTAATTCAAGAACTTCTAAGAAATACAAGTTGGAGTATGAGGAAATCCTAGGCACCTTGAATATCTTCTTCCCGACCAGTCTTACAAGCCCTGTGAGAGGGCTCAGGTCTCAGGTCACTCCAGTCCCATCACTTCCTTAGCCACGCTCATCAAGTGAAGCCATACGGCTGCGGCAAGGGTCCTTCCCGCCACCCCCGGCAGCCTTATTCAGCAAATGGGTTGTGAATACAGCAGCCAGCTGACGTCCTATTTGTCAGGAGACCTTTTGCAGTAAGAATGCAGAGCGGAGGCTGTCCGGGAGATGTTAGATCTTGAAGGTGAAATTAGGCTTTTAAAGTGGTCTGACCTCACTGTACTGACCAGGGCTACCAAGGAAATCTGCTTTGAAGGAGCAGCGGGCACACTGGCTAAAGACTAAGGAAAAGGTGGGGAAACACTGTGACCACGACTTCGTTCTCTAGTGGCAAGTGGCTGAATCACCTCGGAGGACACGTACCCTTCTCCGTGGACCTTTTTCTCGCTCACAGCTGCTCCCCACTGAGTCAGCGCTGCACGGCCCTCCCTTCTGGGCTGGGCGGGGCCTGGCTGGGGGCGGGGCCTGGCTGGGCGGGACTGGGCGTGGCAGGGCCAGGCGTGGCGCGACTGGGCGGGGCCTGGCCTAGCGTGGCGTGGTTGGACGAGGTGCGACTGGGCGTGGCCTGGAGAGGCAGGGCCTGACTGGGCGGGACTGGGCGTGGCAGGGCCAGGCGGGGCGCGGCTGGGCGTGGCCTGGAGAGGCAGGGCCTGGCTGGGCGGGGCCTGGCTGCAGCACTGCCCTTTGGTTGCTAAAGCAGCAGTTCTTTTGGGACTTGCCTGGCGTTTCCATCCCCCCAGCCACCCCACACGCACCACTCCTGGGCAAGGGTGGGCCTTCTGCTTCCTGGATGGATCCACTGATGGGAGACCCTTGAGGCTGGGGCTTAAGAGGCCGCAGCGTCTTCTTTGGCCCCCTCACTTTGCCCTGCACCTAATCACTTGATCACGTCATTGTCTACCTGTCAGCCTCTCTGTCTTAGACTTACATCCCTCATGGTCAAGAACTGCCAAGTACTCTGCTTTTATCTGTTAACCACGAAAGAACTGTTGGCTAAACAAGCGGATGAATGAAGCAAATGACCTGTCAGCAGGAGCTAAGTCCAGGTTTGATCACCCAGGACTGGGCTGAAAACCTGCGGGCTCAGAGCTGAGCGAGACCATGCGGGAGCTGGAAGGGCCAGAGAGGGTTCGCAAAAGGGCTCCCCTAGCAATGGAACAGTCGAGCACAGAGAGAAGCACATTCCACACGCAAAGGAAGAAAACGAGTCCTGCCAAACAGGTCTGGTCAGACCCTGACATGACTTCTCCCGACTCAGTGTTTTCTCATGTTTCCTTCGTCCACCTTCTACTTTCTGCGCCTCCAGCTCTGCTACCTCACCGGTGAGCTCCACGGGATATAACCATCTCTGTTCACGCACCTCTTGTTAAAGCGTTTTGCTTTGATGCTTGGATATGGCCTGTGTATGTTCGTGAGGGCAACAAGACTTAAGAGTCGAGGTCTGGAAAGCTGCAGTCCTCTCTAGGTAGTGTCTCTATAGAAGAGAATTCTAGACACCATAAATTTAGTCACTGTAGTGGGAATTCAGTTTCCCTTTTTGGTTCTCCACACTGAGCACCCACTTTACATGTCCTGGTATGGTGTCAGGTAGTAAGGGACAGATGGACACACACACACACACACACACACACACACACACACACACACACACACACACACACACACACACACACACACACACACACACACACACACACACACACACACACACACACACACACACACACACACACACACACACACACACACACACCCTGGTTCTTGCCTCTGAGTTCACCAGCTCATGGCATACTATTTAACCATCTGTCCTGAATTCTAGTTATTTGTATTTCTGTTTCCTCATTAGCCTCTGGGCTACTTGAGCGGGATCCCAGTAGCCACTGCCCTGCCCGCACAATGCCTCCTCAACATGAAAAAGCATGAAACGGACAATGTAAGATCTGACCATCCTGGAAGCAGCCAGGAGCAAGAGGCCTCAGTAGAGAAGTATCTGCTCTGAGTAATCCCAAATGCTTGCTCTGGACCTATGCCCAGATCCAGTCAGAATTTCAAAGAGGACACTTCTCGAGCAACAGGCCTGATTCACTCTGCTCCTCTATGTCTCATCCAGACCCTCGTTTTCTTACAGACCACCCAGAAACTAACTGGCAGTGATAACAAAAATCTGGTATTTAAACTGTATTTGAGGTTTCCTTCCTTTTGCTTAGGGAATTCTGAACACACACAAAATTTTTTTTTCTTTTTTGGAAACTGAACCAGAAACCATTTCTTGAATTTGATCCCTTAAAGAGAATTCAGAAAAATAATGGGCTGAGGCAATAGGTGTGGCTCTAGGCTGTCTCGCTCACCTCTCACCAAATACAACTTGCCCACCAATGAAGTGGGCAGCAAAGGATAAATTCCAGATGTGATCCAAGAGGAAGAAAGAACTTGAAGCCTCCTTGGCCCCAACCGAGTACATCCATTTTTCCCTGAAGAGTTATCGGGCATCTGCCTGAATCAGCCTACAATAGCCATTGTGACAAGTGGGGGTAGCTGGCAGCTATTTAGTGAAGGGACAGGAAGCCTGAAAATTGCTATAAATAAGTCAATTCATTGTTCTGGCTTTGGATGGGAGATTCCTAAATTATGTCCCTGGAAAAATGAGAAGCTTAAAGATCTGAAAATTTCAATCCAGTGTTCCCAGTGCTCTGAATGCTAATTTAGACATTATAACTCTGAAAGAGTTCCATTGTTTCCCTCATCTTTTATGTGTGAAAAGACTGGACTGTGTCCCAGGGCATACCAAGTGGGCAGTGCTCTAAAAAAGCCACAGTTTTGGATCTGTCAGTGGAAAGCAGAGGCACCCAGTCTCAGCTCCACCCAGCCAAGGCCTGACCTCACCGTGGCTGCTGCCCGAGAGGCTGGCCAGAGGCCAGACATGGGAGGAAAAGGGCTGCTGGATCCAGGAAAACCAGGGGTAAGCATGACCTAGACATCAATTATACCCAGGAGACTCTCAAGAAAATGCCAAACACTGAAATAAGATGCTTCAAATGGTGGATCAAGGGCCATAATGAAGAACTAGCCTCTGGCTGTCAAGGAGAAGGGGATGATTAGACAGAAACCAGATAGGAAGCTGTGGGGGTAGGGCTGATGAAGACATTTCTAATGAGTTGTATGAACTCATTCCTGCCCCAACCTCTGGCATTCTCTCTCTCTCTCTCTTTTTTTTTTTTTTGGCATTATCTTTTGCAATTTGCTGAAACCACGTTAGAGGCAAAGATCACTGACAGGGTATTTCCATGGGGCTGGCCTCGCCTCTAAGCGCAAGATATAAAAATCCACTCTTGGAGGTTTAAACTCAAGCTGCAGGGCGGAAAAAATCTGCAGCCACTGCAAACCCCTTCACAAAAAAGCTACCTCCCAGGTGAAGCTGAGGCAGGCTGCCAGGTGGCCTGCAGGCCCAGAGCCTAGCCAGCAGTCTTGCCATGCCCTGCCAATCTAATTACTGCCCTCATGTACAGTTCAGTCAAGACACCCTCCTTCAGCTCCCTGGTCAGTCCTGGTGTGACTCACTTCCTCTGGGAAGTGTCCTCTAAGATGGCACAGTTCCTCTTTCCTTTAGGGAGTGTTCTGTCCAAACCATCTGCAGAGAATCTGGAACCAACAGGGCCACACCCACATGGTCTCACAGCTGAGTCACAGGCCCCTCCACCACCAGGAGAGTCCTGGAGTTCTGGGTGGTAACCCCGTCCTGCAGAATGCTTCCAGCTCCCCGTGGGAGGGAAGGGTGGGGGGTTTAATGTAGTCCAGAGTTGGCTGGGGCTTCGCTTTCCTCACCACCCCCACTCAACATGGCAGCAAGCTCCAGGTTTCAGTTAGGTGGATGGAGACGGAGGCTGGGCAATGCAGTCTCCAGGGCGGTAAGCAACTCCATTTCTTTGGCCAAGGTCAAGCTGTGAAGGAGGTACCAAGGGCCTGAGGCCTCTGCCTCCGTCCCACTTCGCTGGGGGTGGGAGACCTTTCGTCAAAACTGCTCTTCCCCCATCTCTTTCCAGTGTCACTTATTAAAATGACAAGAAAACTGAATTCAGTCGAGAATCACTTCACATAGTCTCCCCCCCCCCCCAACAACAAATAGCCACAGAAAACCTGCTTTATAAAGAAAACAAGTAGACCCCCCTCCCGCAGCAGTGAGAATCTCCCCGTCTGGCAGACAAACAACAGGAAGCGCAACCTGAAGCATCTGCCTGGGCCAGGGGCTGGTGTATCCTTTAGGAAGGGACCCCGCAAGCTGCCAGCCGGCCCCAGCCCTTCCCAAGCCTGCTCGGGTCGCCTAGCCGGAGCGGGCTACGAACCCTGGGACGGAGGTCAGCCTGCGGCCGGAGCCCACAACGAAACGCACAGGCCGGCTGGGACAGGGGGCCAGAGCGGGGTTCGGGTAACTCGGGAGACGAGACGAAAAGTAGGAAAGGTGGGCGTAAAGAAAGAAAAAAACCAGGAGAGAGCAAAGGCCCAGGGGCACCCACACCAAGGTCCCGTAGTAAAGCAGAGCGCACCCCATAGCAGCTGCGAAGGTCTGGGGGCGGCCGCAGCGCCTCGCCTGGGTGTGGCCCGGAGCGCCGAGCAGCGGTTCTCCAGCAGCGGCTCGCCGCCAAGAAGCGCGGTGCCCCGGGCTCCGCAAAGCCGGCTCCGGTGGGGCAGCGCGGCAGGAACAGGGGGCTGTCCCCAGGCAGGCGCCGGGGCTGGGGGCAGCAGGAGGGCCAGCCGCCTGGCCGCGGGGCCGGGCGCGGGTGCGGTGGCACTCACCTTGGCCGGGAGGCGTGGCGCGGACGCTCAGCGAGCGGGGAAGCAGAGCAGTGAAGCGAGCGCCTCAGGCACCGCGCCTTAGTACGTGGGGCGGGTGGGGAGAGGGCGGAGGCGCGAGTCCGCGCGCGGGGAGCAGGAGGAGCCTGGGGCTGGTGCTGCAGCAGTCGCTCACACCACCCCTTGTCCCTCCTCTTCCTGCACCCCCCGTTCACACCCCGGCCCCCGGGCGCCTCCCACACACCCTGCTCTCCGTTTTCAGAAGGGGTTCCCTGTTGTCATTTCTGTCCCAAGTGAGCATATATTACTGCAAAGGTCTCTTCAAGTAGGAATGTTCAGACCATCCCCACCCTCGGCCGTGCCCTTCCTCTCGGGTTTGGTTTTAGAAAGTGGGTGAGGGTGGAAATCAAAGAATCCAGCCGTTCTGCGGGTGGAGCGCGCGGGCCCAGACCCAGCGTTCTCCGGTAACCTACAGATCTAGAAACTATTTTTTCTGGGTGACACTGCAGGGAGGGGCACGTGGGATCCTAACCACCTAGAAGGCGTTCAGTGCAGACTTAGTTCTAAGATTAGGTCCTGGGATGCCGGCCCTGGGTCTCCGCGGCCCGGGGCCCCGGTCCGCGGGCCTTTCCTGGAGAAGCAGCCCTCTCTGCCCGCGCGTGACCCGCGCTGGTGCTGGAGGGAGGTTGGTGTTTGGCTTGTCAGCTGTAGGGGTCGTTTAAACCCTCTGTTGAACAAGGGATTTACCCCTCACGGTTTATGTGGCTTCACTTGGTCAATAGCTCAGCTTCGGTTGGGCTGATATTGTTAAAACCTGAGTTTCAAAACCTCTTTTTTGTTCTGTAGTTGGCCTGCCTGCTCGACCCTCAAAGTCTTCAGAAATTTCTTGTAGAAATTTAGAGAAAACCTAAGCGTTTGTTATCGGATTTTACCACCCGCCGTGGCTCCTTAGACATTAATTTTAATTATGGTTTAGGGTTTAATGCAAACTATCAGGTATTGGAGGAAAAAGACTGAGTCCCAAACCCTGGGGTTTTCCTTCACACTTCGTTCCCAGGGAGATCCTGAAGGAGTGAGTGATCCCAAAGGAATGAGCAGAATCAGGGAATCCTCCAAGTAGCACCACGTGACTAAGTTTTACTATTGCCAGGAAAATCCAACTTGGAATTCAGCTTTTGCTTCCTCTGGTGCTGACTATTCCAGGGGACAGTTCTTCAGAATCTTCCCGTGTACTTCCCAAGTTCATCCCAGGCCTCAGGTTACAGTCACCAGTGGAGAGGATCCTGGGTCCCTTTTGTCCCAGGAAAGACAACTGGATTCAGAATGAGAGAACTTGAGCTGGTATACCCCTGCTTACTCATTTAGGGGCCCTGGTGATGGAGTGGTTAAGCTCTCCAATGCTAACCGAAAGGTTGGCATTTCGAACCCACCAGCAACTCCGCGGAGAAAAGACCTGGCGATCTGCTCCTGTAAAGATCGCAGCCTAGGAAACCCTATGGGGCAGTCCTGTTCTACTCTGTCACGTTAGGTCGCTAGGAGTTGGAATCTACCGAACAGCACACAGCCACAGTTTACTCATTTAATTTCTTCATTTGGTCTGTAAACCTTTCGGAATGCATGCTGCATGTGCTAGGCCCTGGGGATTCAGAGATTAAAGAACCAGTTCCTTTCCTCAAAGAGCTCCAAGTCTCTCTATCTCTCTCTCTCTCTTTTTGTTTTAATTGTACTTTAGATGAAGGTTTACAGAACCAGTAGTTTCTCATTAATCAGTTAGTACACATGGTGTTTTATGACAAAGGTTACCAACCCCACGACACATCAACACTCTTCCTTCTCAATCTTGGGTTCCCTATTACCAGCTTTCCTGTCCCCTCCTGCCTTCTAGTCCTTGTCCCTGGACTGTTGTGCCCCATTAGTCTCCTTTTGTTTTATGGGGTTGTCTGATCTTTGGCTGAAGGGTGAACATTAGGAGTGACTTCAGTACTGAGCTGAAAGGCTGTCTGGGGGAGCTCCAAGTCTTATTGGGAGAGAGATAAGCAAACAATTGAAGTCTAGTGTGATTAGTGAATGGCAGAGGAATGTATTCTGGACACTGTGGGAACATTAAGGAGGGCCTCCAAGTCACCCTGACGTAGTCACAGGATGATTTTTGGAGAAGGCAACATTTGACAGATGCGTTAAAAGTCACAATAACACAGGAGTGCCTAGGTGGTGCAAATGGTTAAGAGCTCAGCTACTATCCAAAAGGTTGGCAGTCCAAACCCACCCAAAGGGGCCTTGGAGGAAAGGCCTGGTGATCTGCTCCCGAACGGTCACAGCCTTGAAAAGCCCATGGAGCACAGTTCTCCTGTGCGCACACGGGGTCACCATGAGTCAGAATTTACCCAACAGCAACTAACAACAATATAGTTGTTTGAGCTACGTGGAAGCAATAACACTGTGATTTCTAAATCTGATTATAAAAAGATTACATTCTTATTATAGAAGATTTGGAAAATATAGCAATGTATAAAAAATAAAATAATTTGTAAACCCATGAACCAAAGATCAATATCTTTATGTATTGCCTTCAATTCTTATGCATATATACATATATTTCCATATTTATGATTACACCGTTTATAAAATTATTCTACTTTTATCATGTCATACTTTATCTTTACTGTTTTCTATGTCATTAAATATTTATTAAGAGTGTGATTGTACATTCGCTCATTCCTGTATGTTTTTTCATTCAGCAAGTTACTTTTTACCTACGCTGTGCCTTCTGTCCTCTCTCTTTCCGGCCTGCCAGTGGGACTCTGAGGACGTGGAGGCCCTTGTGGGTCCAGCTTCCCAAGAGGGGAGGAAATTGGGTGTCTGAAACACTGTGCTAAGTGCTGAAGGTACAGTGGGGAAAATGGTCAGCGTGCTGGATGCTATCCCTGCCCTGCTGTGGCTTGTTAATTTCATGTTCCCATTGGTCCATACAGCTCTAAGCCTGCCGTGACTGTAATCCTTTTCTAGGAGAGGAGGTCCCAGGCACGTCTTTCTCAGAAAGTACTTGTGCCTCGTAAAACCACATGCATGCAGTGAAGTCAGAGACCAGCGCCTAGCCAGAGCTGCCAGGAAGGATGGTGCTGTTGCAGGGGGTGAAGGGATGAGCTGTGGAGAGCTGCAGAGTGAATGGCCATCAGAGGAAATGGGAACAGAGGCTCAAGCCAGCGTGCTGTCTGGAAGGAAGAGGGCCAGGCCGATGGGGTTCCAGTGCATGAAATGCTGGGAGCAAGAGGGACAGGCCGATGGGGTTCCAGTGCATGAAATGCTGGGAGGAAGAGAGATCGTTTTACTGGGTACTTTCCTACTTCTTCATATGGCATAACCACAAAACCCCACTATCTGGTGGTTCTCAACTTTTTCGGGGGCTGTACCCTGCAGAAGAGAGGGCAGGCCATCTAACAGAAATGTGTGTTCCTCCTTTTATAAAACCAAAAAACTGACTCATAGCGACCGTATAAGGACAGAGTAGAACTGCCCCATAGAGTTTCCAAGGAGCACCTGGTGGATTTGAACTGCCCATCTTTTGGTTAGCAGCCGTATCTCTTAACCTCTGCACCGCCAGGGTTTCCCCTCCTTTTATAGTGTAACATTGTCTCTGGGAAGTGGCTGCTCAGCCAGGGATTATGTTCCCAGCACCTCTTGTGCTAGGTGGGACCCTATGACCAGAATGGCTCGGTGTGGTGTGTCACTTGCAGGCCAAGTACAGAACAGGAAATGATGTGTGTCACGTGCGGATGAAGGCAGCAGTGGGACGTTTCTGCATGCTTTCTCTCCAGTTGCCAGGGGGCTCTAGGGGCAGAAGAGCCACAGTTGGAAGGAGCCTGGGTCCCTGGATCACCGTGGGGAGGAAAACCACCTGTTGATCAGGAACACCACCATTGGAATAGTTATATGGGTGAAAAAGAAACCTGAAATGTGGAGATTTGTTTCAGCATAACCCTATCAAGTACAGTGGGATTCTGTTGAGTACTAGTATTTTTGGCTGCACACTGGAAGGAATTAAGTGGCATGTATGGTAGGTACACTGTTGTACTGATTACTGTTTGAGTGGAACAGTTACTGCTCTGATCACTCTCGGATACTCAGGAGGCAAAGTTCTTGCAAGTCCTAGCGAATGCGTACAGTTTCTTTGTTTCTTTGTATGTATCAGGTCATACCCTGTACCACACAGAAATGATGTGCAGCCTGGCTCAACATTAACAGTGTGAATCATAGTTGTAGCAAAAGTAAACTTTATCCATCAATGAAAACGTCCTATTAAGGATTCAGGTCCCTACCTGGTGCAAACGGTTTGCACTTAACTGCTAATCTCAAGTATGGTACCGTGGAAGAAAGGTGGGGTGATCTGCTTCCTTGAAGATTTCAGCAAAGAAAATCTTGTGGAGGAGTTCTGCTATGTAATACATGCGGTTTTGCCATGAGTCAGAATCTGCTCAATGGCAACAGGTTTGGTTTTTGATTTGGATTAAGGAATCATAGCAGTCAGCCATGGTGTGTCAGTTTAGAACCACTGATTTATAGTTATTTGGTCGAGACTTTTTGCTGGAAATCCAAAAAACAAAACAAACAAAAAATCCCCCAAATGTGGCTGTACTGGTATACCTAAATAGGGAGATAGTATAATTATTTAAATGTTTTCCATATTTCTGAACATTTAGGTTGTTTCTAATTTTTTATTTTCATGAATAATTGTACATAAAATAACTATTTTTGAGCAGATATCTTTTCGCATGTGTTTATTGTCTTAGGATAGATTTTTGTTAGGGGTTATCAAGTCTTTTGGTTTATGTGGATCTTAAAGGACAAGGAGGAATTAGCTACAGTTTGTGGGGGCAGACAGGGAGAAGCATACACCATGGAATTGTGGGGAAGCGTGTCTATCCCAGGACTTTCCCCAGTTCTGCATGGGGATAGTGCAGAGTCCCTTTGGGCCTTAGATGGAAATGAGTCCTGAGGGGGTACCTGTGCTGGGGCACCTGAGATGCTCTGCTGAGTATTGGAGCTTTTTTCTGAAGGTAGGAAGGAGCCACTGGGGAATGTTAGGCAAGAAGTGAGAGACTCTCCTGCTTACCAGCTACATGGCTCTGGGACACTCATTTAAGCACCATGAACCCCAGTCTCCTGTGGGTAGGGTGGGGATAGACAGCTATCTCCTGGGGCAGCGGAAAAGACTGGACAAGCCAATGATCATGAAGACATCTAGTGCGGTGCCAGCAGGGAACTGGTTTGGGATAAACAGACCCACCTTCTCTGTGTGTCCTTCACTCAGCTTAATTCATTAGGGAATTGAAGGCAGGCTGTTCAGCGGTCCAAGTCCATGGTGTGTGATTTTTGGGTGAACGTTTTGGAGCAGAGTCCCCTCTAGGGGACAGGGAGGAAGACTCAACAGAGGTCCTTCTTGCTGTGCTAACTTATCTCTTGGAGCAGCAGAAGCTGAAGGACTGTAGCCTTTTTTTTTTTTTTTTGAAAGCACAGGAGAGCACTTAGCTTGGGGTTGGAAACCATCTGCTTTATTCTGTAGGTGAGCTTCAAATTCTACGATTGTAATTTATCAAGTATTTACTGAGGACTTACTAATTCCTGCACTTTCTGGGTATGAGTCATAGAGCAATGACCGAAACAGTCAAATTTCTGTCCTTACGGGCCTCACATTCTCGTGGAAAACATGAACTACAGATAAGGGGGAAAATAAAGCAAAGAAACAAAAAAAATCAGTAAGTTGAAATGAGTGCCTCAGCTGAGAGAAGAATTGAAGGGGACACGCTCTGGGTAGAAAGTCAGGGAAGGCTGCACGGAGGAGGGGGCATTTAAATGGAAATGCAGAGGAAGAAGAGGAACTAGGGTTTGCAAATAAAGGAGAGGTGGGAGGAAGCTTTCCAGGTGGAAGGGAGAGCTTAGGCTGATAAGGGAATTAAAAACAACCAGTGTGTCTGGAGCAGGACAAGCAAGGGGGAGGATGACATGAGACGAGGTTGAGGAGACAGAAGGCTACAGGACACAGCGGGTAAGACGTGGGCTTTGCAGTTTCAGACAGACTTGGAAGTGAATTATATTATCTCCGCCACAATTAGCTATGGGGTGTTGGACAAGTCACCTAACCTCTCCAAACCTCAGTTTTCTCATCTGTGAACTGGCTCTGATAGTAATACCTACCTCACAGCGATGTTGTGGTGTGATGGGTTGCTTTTGTGTGGTCTTTCTCACGTGGCCTTGTAACTCCCACTCAAGTGATTGGGTGGGACAGTGCAAATAGGGTAATTGTGGCCCACCAAGGGGATGGGTCAGTTTTGTCATCCCGAGGGGCTTCAAACGAGCCATCCCAGAGGTCAGAAAGGGAGGATCCCACCACCACCAGGGAAGAACAGCCAAGAGCAGAGCGTGTCTTTTGGACCTGGGATCCCTGCCCTGAGAAGCTCCTGGAACCAGGAGACAGAGAGAGAGAGAGAGAGAGAGACAGAGAGACAGAGAGACAGACAGACAGAGACAGACAGACAGACAGACAGCTCAAGCTGTAACACTGAAGACTGCAAGAAGTGATGACAGAGGAACAGTGACAGCAGAGACCAGCAGGAGACTGCGTGGAATGAGAAAGTTGAGTGCCTTTGGGCGGAGGCTTCCTGGAGGAGTGGGGTGCCTTTGGGCACTTACTGGCAGAGCTAAAAGAGCTTTGTTACACTTGCCCAAGCAGGGCAGAGGTTGAGAGCCAGGGAAGGCCTGCCTGTGAGCACGGCTGAGAAGAGCTGTCCAGATCGAAGGACTGCATCCTGAGTCGTTCCTGAACCTGAATTGTAACCTGTTACTTCCCTAATAAACCCATAATCATGAGTATTGTCTGTGAGTTCTGTGTGGCCATTGCAATGAATTACAAACCCAGCAGAGAAGTAGAGAGTGCCATGGGAGGGACGCTGATGTCAATTTGTAAAGATGGTGGAGAGAGAAGGCACATCTGACTTCCGCCTCATAGGAATCAGCCTTGGGCTATTGATCTTGATTCTCCTTCCCCCTTGTGACGTTAGAGGAGGTCAGACTCTGCCCCCATGCGGTTTTTTTTTTTTTTTTTTTTTAACAGATGTTGTGAAGATAAATGAGAAAATACGTGTAAACATTTAGCAAAGTGCCTGGCCCATAGTGCCTCACTTGGGGTAACTATTATTATTAAGTGGTGGATTGGGGCCAGACAGACCTGTGTTGAATTCTGGCTCTGCTGTTTGATCGCTCTGTGCCGTGGGCAAGTCTCTGCTCCCCCTGTTTCCTTATCCAAAAAATGGGTTTCAAATCCCTACCCTGGGAGATAGTTTACTGTGGGGATTATATTGTATTTCTCTTGAAGGTAGGAACCAGTCCCTTGAAGTCCTTTAGTTATTTTTAAATATTTTGCTGAATATGTCCAGCCTCTTAAAAAACACCCAGAAAAGAGACAGTTAAAACCAGAATGAAAACCAGTTACACATTTGTGGGTTTGCTTATGTTATGGGTTGGGTGGCTGCCAGGAAAATCTGGGAATTCTAGGGACCGTAGTTACCTAATGTTGCTGTAATACAGACAGTACAAGTCGGTGGCTTTAAAGGACAGAAATTTATTTTTTCACAGTTCTGGAGGCTAAAGGTCCAAATGACGGTGTTGGCCATGTTGATTCCGTCCTTGCTGGTAAAAACAAAAACAAACAAACAAAAAAAATAAAGGTGCTGTTGAGTCGATTCCAACTCATAGGGACCCTTACTGGTAGCCCTGGGTATTTCTTGGTTCCTTGGTGTTCCTTGGCGGGTAGACGATCCTCACGTATTGTTCATCTTCCCCCGTATGCATCTCTGTGTCTTTTCTGATCTTTTTATAATTCAGAAGTAATAAGGTTTAGGACCCACTTTACACTGGTATGACCTCATTGTCATAAGCAAAGAGAAAACCACTGTTTCCAAACAGGATCATATCTGCAGGTATGAGGGCCAGGAATTCAACATATATAAATATGTATATATATGTATATATATATTTTTTTTTGGCAGGGGAGACACAATTCAATCCATAACACTAGGCCTCCACTACTAATTTTTAATCATGACGCTAGAAAACTTGATTTCTCAGTTCCTGCTGTGGGTCTCTTTTAAAGACGAGAAAAAACAAATAAAAACAAAACACCCCATACCTTGAGTTAAGTAGTTAGTCCAGAACAGAACTCCAGCTTGTCTGAGTCCCAAGAACCTTGGCATTGGGGGATGTCATGGATTGAATTGTGTCCTCCCAAAATATCTGTTACCTTGGCTGGGTCATGATTCCCAGTATTGTAGGATTATGTAACCTGATGTGATTTCCTTATGCGTTGTAAACTCTGTCACTATGATGACATTATATGTGATCTCCTTATGTGTTATAAACTCTATCACTATGAGGAGGTTGTACTGATGAGGTCTACAAGATTAAATAGTGTCTTAAGCCAGTCGCTCTCTCTTTTTTTTTTTTACTTCTGAAGCATATTTCTTTATTAAGGAATTGTTTCATGCTTTATATATGACACACAGTACAATAAAACCAGCAAACTCTATACAAAACAAAACACACACAAAAAGGAAATGGCTAAACAAATTATTAAATCATTGGGCTTATATTTTGTTCATGCAGGGAAAAAACAAAACAAAAACAAGCACCTTCTGAGCGATTCTGCGTATAGTTATCATGGTTGTGGACCTTTAAATATTTCCATCATTTGTTTTTTAACAGCAGAATTTTGTAAAATTTACTAGATCCAAGAGGTTTTCCTCTCTGCGAAGAGAGAGGACCTTGGAGGTGCACTTCCACATTTTTCCATGTCAACTGATGTAATCTCCTGGAAGGTATCACTCATAGATCACTGATGAATTGTATTCCTGGAATAGTGGTTATCACTCTGGACAAATGAAGTGATACAAAGAGGTAGTATAAGTTTCCCACCTATACTCACTGCCATAGAAAGAGACTTTTTGCCCAAATAAGGAGTGG
Source organism: Dugong dugon (assembly GCA_030035585.1). Classification (NCBI taxonomy): domain Eukaryota; kingdom Metazoa; phylum Chordata; class Mammalia; order Sirenia; family Dugongidae; genus Dugong; species Dugong dugon. The sequence goes on along the minus strand of CM057462.1, from coordinate 195,268,583 downwards.
GTAATGTGGGAACCACCTTGGATTGAGGTCCTGAGTGAATTATTTCTAGTATGTCCCATTGAAACGTCAAATAAATGGGTCACTTAGAAAACTTTGGAGCAATGTGAATGGACCCTCTGTTATTTATAGACTGCTTATTCACAAACACTTAAGCTATATTAATGGTCTCATGATGCACTAAAGAGCCTTCTCAAGTAGAACTTATTTGCTTACTGGTTATCTAAGAACTTCCACTTTGATGCAGTGAGGAAACATTTTATATAGTATGCAAACCCTGTAGCTTAACTCTCCTTAAGCCAATCTCTTTTGAGATATAAAACAGAGAAGCAAGCAGAGACACATGGGAACCTCATACCATCAAGAAGCAGTGCCGGGAGCAGAGCGCATCCTTTGGACCTGAGGTTCCTGTGCTGAGAATCTCCCAGACCAAGGGAAGACTGACGCATCACAAGGACCTTTCTCCAGAGCCGACAGAGAGAGAAAGCCTTCCCCTGGAGCTGATGCCTTGAATTTGGACTTGTAGCCTACTGGACTGTGATAGAGTAAACTTCTCTTTGTTAAAGCCATCCACTTGTGGTATTTCTGTTGTAGCTGCACTAGATGACCAAGACGGGGAGAACTCTGCAAGACATGACCTGCCCATCGTGGGCTGTTGTCTGCTTGTCTGATAACATGCTTTTTCCTTTGCTTCATTAGAACTTGAGAACAAGTGGTGTTTCAGGCAGAAGCTCTGGGGGCTCTATCAGAGGGAAAACAGTTATTTCAGCCACAGATCCTCTGCTTTCATTGGTGGTGCTGGAATGTAGCTGGGGAGGGCTCAGAGCCACAGCAGTGTGAATCCATGGTGCCCCAGTGACTCAAACCCCTTGTGAAATGCTGACGGCTTGGTGTGAGCTGATCCCTCAGCAGTGCCAGCCAGCAGCTAGCTCTGGGCTTTCCTGGCAGTCCTGTTGGCTGGCTGGAAGCTAGGGGAGGCCGCGGAGGGGTGCTTTGTTCTGTATTTACAATGTAGACTGGGAGAGGGAGTGTCCTTGCTTTCTAGCTAGTGCAATGGGACCCCCTGCTGGCCACAGAGTGAGTAGCTGTGCGTGGAATTTGTTTCCTTGCAGAAGGAAACCCTGGTGGCTTAGTGGTTAAGTGCTGTGGCTGCTAACCAAAAGGTCAGCAGTTCAAATCCACCAGGTGCTCCTTGGAAACTCTATGGGGGTAGTTCTATGAGTCGGAATTGACTCGATGGTGGCGCATTTGATTTTGGAGTGGCAGAAAAAGGAGCAGGAAGCCTTGTCTGGAAACCAGAGGATTGACAACAGAGCTGGGAAAATCACCCTGCTGGCTGGAGATGGAGGCTGTGATTTAGCCTGGCACCCTGCCCCATGCGCTCATGCCTTTGATAGCATTTCTTAGGGCTTGAACAGTGGGGAAATTGATGTTCTGTGATCAAGACACACACACACACACACACACACACAAAAAAAAAAAAAAAAAACGTGAAAGTAGAGATGTTAGGTTGAACTAGGGACTAGTGGTTGGTGCCAGAAGGACCAAAACCTTCATCAGGACATAGAATTCAGCCAGCTTTACTGGATGGCTTTTGACTGAATTCATTCAACAGTCCTGAGCACAGAGGATCCACAAGCCAAGGTGTCTGGCTGTTGGAGGATGTGCTTGCTGGTACTCAGTGAGGGCATCTTTGAGGTCTGTATTGGTCGTATCATACAAGAAGAAAACACGTACTCCAAGTCTGGCTCATTAAGAATTCACATGATAATTTTATAGTCTACAAAGTACTTCTCCTAAGTTATCTAATTTGTTTCTTATAATCATCTCATTGAGTATTTTAGATGAGTATTAGGATTATAGTAATAATTACTGTGCTTCACAAATATTATCTCTTAATTCTTCCTAAAGCCTTACAAGATAGATACTATGTCTGTTTTCAGATGAGGAAAGGAAACTCAGAGAGGTTAAATAACTTCCCTAAAGGCAGACAGTCCTGTTAGAACCCAGGTAAGTCTAGCCTCAAAGCCTCCCCTCTGGCCACCACCCCACTCTGCCTTTTTTTGGATAGACCAACAACAATAGGTGCTTAGGAACAGAATCATACTGTAGGCAGGCACATGAAGAATGTACGTTCACAAACAGCTCTAATATGTAGTGTGCAGCCAGTGTTGGAGAACGTAACTGGTAACACTAATAGGTGTTGAGAACAGGTAGGCTGTCTCCTGAGGCACTGGTGGTTTGGTGGTAGGATTCTTGCCTTCCATGCGGGAGACCTAGGTTCGGTTCCCTGCCAGTGCAGTTCATGTGCGGCCACCATCTGTCTTTCAGTGGAGGCTTGTGGTTGCTATGATGCTGAGTAGGTTTCAGTACAGCTTCCAGACTAAGACAGACCAGGACGAAAGACCTGGAGATCTACTTTTGAAAATGAGCCAAGGAAAACCCTATGAATCACAATGGTCTGATCAGCAAGTCACTGTAGGGATGGTGTAGGACAGGGCAACGTTTTTTGTTGTGCATGGGGTTTCCATGAGTCCGGGTTGACTCAGTGGCCGCTAACAAGAGGCTCCTTTCTGGCTAGGATCAGCCATCTAGTGATGAGAGCATCGGACTGGGGATTGGAAGGCTGGGTGCAGCTGCTGGGCTGTGTGCTGTGGGGAACACACAAAGGAAGGTGACACATTCCTTGAGCATGAGGAATTCATGCTCGAGGTACGGAGACAGGCTGTGATGGAGGTAGTGAAGGAAGGCTGGGAGGTAGACATGCTGGCTGTGGGCAGATTATAGAATCAGCCAGCCCAAAGCTCTGGTCAGATGTTACTTCCACCAGGAAGCCTCCCTGGCCGCCCCTAGACTGAGGTTGGGTGCTGCTTCCTGGGGCTCCCTTAGCACCTCATGGCCCTTATCACAGTGTAGACAAAGATTTGTCTTGGTGTGTTGTATATTCTGAGCAGAGTAGGGTCTCAGTGGATGTTGTCAGAAATCCTAAATTGGTAGATCAACATGGATTTCTGGAAAGAATAGTCCCGGCTTATAATGACATGCCCTAAGTTTAGGGATCCTACTGGGGCATCTGAGCTGGGGTGGGGTGGGGGAGTAGATTGATGGAAGTGCCCCATCTGAACCTCTGTGTGCTCAGTTTCTCTTGTTGGAAAATGTGACTTAAAATCTATCACCTATTCCACCCATAAAATGAGTTAAAGACCCCTCCCCCACCACCACCCCACCAGAATGCTTTAAAAGACATTCCAACTTCTCAGCTTAATCTAATCTTAAAAGATGAGGCACATTAGCCTTGTGTGTTATAAAGGTTCAAGGACGGAAAAGCTTCCTATTGTAAGATAGTGGTCCATCAGCTTGACCCAACGCGTGACGATAGTTTCCTAATAGTGGTAACTGTGGTGGAGTAGAAAGATGACATGGACGTGGAAGTTTGAGTCCAGTTCTCCCATTCATTGGCTTCGTGACCCAGGGTAAGTCATCTAACCTCTGGGAACCTGCTTCTTCATTTCCAAAGTCCGGATAATAATCATCAGTATGTGGACAACCCATTACATTTTTTCTCTAAATTTTTTTTACTGTGCTTTAGGTGAAAGTTTACAGCTCAAGTTAGTTTCTCATACAAAAGTTTATACACACATTGTTGTGTGACCCCAGTTGCTATCCCTACAATGTGACCACACATCCCCTGCTTTCTACCCCAGATTTCCCGTGTCCATTCAACCAGCTCCTGTCCCTTTTTGCCTTCCCATCTCACCTCCGGACAGGAGCTCCCCATTTAGTCTCATGTATCTACTTGAGCTTAGAAGCACACTCTTCATGAATATCATTTGATGTCCTATAGTCCAGTGTAATCTTTGTCTGAAGAGTTGGCTTCAGGAATGGTTTCAGTTCTAGGTTAACAGAGAGTCCAGGGGCCATGTCTTCTGGAGTCCCTCCAGTCTTAGTCAGACCATTAAGTCTGGTCTTTTTACTAGAATTTGAGTTCTGCACCCCACTTTTCTTCTGCACCTTCAGGGACGACAACCCATTACATTTTGCAAGTAACTTTTGTATATTCATTCAGAATAGATACTATAGAGTCCCAACTATATGCCTGATGCTATTTAGACACTGAGGATGTAGAGAGAGACACGGGGCTGCCTTCAGGGAACCCCAGTCTAGTGGACAGGCAGATGGACGACATTTACATGTGTAAGGTAGAAAGTATGGAGGCTGAGGCAACCAGTGTCACAAAACAATATGTATATTATTTAACGAGTTGCTAGTTTGCTCTGTACGTTCATAAAAAGTACAATTAAAAAACAATCCTAAATTGTACACGTAGAAACTGTTGAATTGGTGTATGTTTTGCTGAGTAAAACAAAATTAATTATTAAAAAAAAATAAATATCACTCGTAAGTACCAGTCATCATTATGAGTCAGAATCGACTCAACAGCAAAGGGTTTGGTTTCGTTTGGTTTGGTATAAGTAGTGTGCTCTTTTTAAAAAATCACCTAGATGAGACCAAACAGTCAACAATTATTTTAAAACAGATGAGAATGTAAGGGGGCAGGGAAACTAGATTAATGGAAATGGAACAAACAGAATGGAAATAACGAGAATGTTCATGCATCGTGAAGAATGTAACCATTGTCACCGAACAACTTGTGTAGAAATTTTTGAATGGGAACCTAAACTGCTGTGTAAGCTTTCACTGAAAACACAATAAAATATTATTATTTTTTAAAAGTATGGAGGCTAAAGTAAATCTGGTCATTGCTGGCATGCAGAGCAGAGATGCCTAAACCAGACTGCGAGCTAGGGGAGGCTTCTTAGAGAAAGAGCCATCTGAGGATAATGAAAAGTAAGCAAGAGTTAGCCGGGTGAGGAAGGCTGGGGAATGAGAGAGGCAGAGAGAGGCACCTGGGAAACTGCAGGTGATCTGGAAGTCTTGGTGGGTATGTGGCGTGTGTGTCTGGAGATTGCAGATCAGGCCACAGAAACCACCAAGGACTGGATCACAAAGAGCCTCCAGTGCCGAGTGAAGAAAATTGAACTTTATTTTGAATATTGAACAGACATGGAAAGTTGAACACTTACGTGTGTTTTTCTGATTATAAAGGTAAGTCATATTCATTGAGAGAAAATTGGAAAATACAGAAACATATAAAGGAAAAAAAAAAAAAAAGGAACATCCGGAGATAATCATTGTTAATGTTCTGGTACATATCCTTGGTGTAGGTATATGTCTGTATCTACTAGAACCTGGCTACTTAAAGCGTGGTGTATGGGCCAGCAACATTGACATCATCTGGAAACTTGTTAGAACTTTATAATCTCAGGCTCCACCCAGACCCACTGAGTCAGAATCTTCATTTTTTAACAAAATTCCTAGGTGATTTGTACGCACATCAAAATTTGAGAAGCACAGGGTTAGCTATCTGCTGGGATCGTCCTGGCCTTTGGAACTCAAATAGAATTGGCTCAAGCTCTCACCACACATGCCATTATAAACCCGTACCCCTCCTGTTCTCCCTGGGGACCCTCGGATGCTTACAAGTCTCTTGAAGTACCACTTCCTGTGCAGATGACAGCTTGATAGACCTCTTGTGTTAAATCAATCATTTTTTAATTTTTTTTTGTGGTGAAAATCTATACAGCGAAAACACTCGCCAGCACAACTTCCACATTTACAATTCAAAGATTGATTACATTTTTTGTGTTATGCCACCATCACCACTATCTTTTCCCAGAATATTCAAAAAAAATTTTGAAACTTTTATACTTAGCACTGTGTGTGGTAGGTCCTCAAAGATTCAGAAACACAAACCGCATCTTCTGGTTTAAGATGGTGAATTGAGCTCACACAAAAGCCTCCTCTTGCACTTAAAACACATAGAAATGATAGAAACAGAAGAATGCTAAGAAACAAGAAGAGGAAATTTCTGTAGATCAGAAATGGAGAAGTCTCCCTAAAGGAAAGAAACAGATGGGACCCATCGCAGTAAGTGGAACTCAAAGCTGTGTCTTCTACAAGGGGATGGGCCTGGATCCAGGCTGAACAGGTGGGACTATGGGCCAAGGTCTTGAGGCCCTCCCAGGTCAGGGGCCAAAGCCTGAAAGCCTTTGCGTGGCTGGGGGCGCAATCCATGATACCTGCCTGCGTGAGGTCAAGGCCAGCACGTAGCCGCCTGACCATGGCTGGGAGCAGAGCAGCACAACTGCATGGACTGGGCTCAGAGCACTGGCTCATGAGTGCCGTGATGGTTAAGATTGTATATCACCTTGGCCAGGCCATGATTCTCAGTGTTTAGGCAGTTGTATAATGTTGTGATCACTTCCCTGTTGAAATGTGCTATGTGATCACCCCCATGATGGAATCTGCTGAGTGCTACTGGTGGGGATGGGGCCTGTGGTGGCTGACTACCCCCTCAGACTTCATCTCTCTGCCCTCTGTGGGCTACTTCCCTCCTGCTAGCTTTGCCAAGGTTTTTGGCTTGTTTTGGACCCAGCAGCTGCCTCCTGTCGTCTTACTTCCAGTTCCTGGGACTTGAGCTAGCAGCTTACCTGTTGATCTTGGAATTCGTCAACCTTCGCAGCCTGTGAGTGAGAGCCCTGCTCTCTGACCTGCCGACCTTGGGTTTGCCAGCTTCTGTGGCTGTGTGAATTGGGAGACACGTCTACCCTGATCCATGGACTGGGATGTTCTAGCCTTTACAATTGCATGAACTGTTTCCTTGATATAAATCTTTTTCTCTCTATATTTATACGCTTTACTGATTTTGCTTCTCTAGAGAACCCAGCCTAAGACAAGGGCCAAGGCCTGATCTGGAACCACACTCAATGCAAGACTAGCACTTCGACCACTGGGAGGCACCCCATCGGGAGGCCATTACACCCCAGGAAACGTGTGGGAAGAATCACAATTGGGACCAGCAACTGAGAGAGAAGCTCTGTAAGTGAAGAACTCTCATCTGAGAAAAATACAGATGTAAGAGAGTGTATTAGTTTTCTAGGGCTGCTGTAATGAAGTACCACAAACTAGGTGGCGTTTCAGAATAGAAATTTATTATCTCACGGTTCTGGAGGCTAGCAGTCTGAAATCAGGGTGGCCGCCATGTTGGTTTTGAGGGAGAATGGGTTCCCTGCCTTCTCTGATGATCCTTGGCGTTTCGTGGCTTGTAGATGTGTCATGCATGATCTCTGCCTCCATCTTCACATGTCCATCTTCCCTCAGACTATCTGTCTCTTCTCCTCTTTTATAAGGACATGACTCAGACTGGATTAGGACCCACCGTGTCCAGTATGACTTCATGTTAGCTTAACTGATAACATCTTCAAAGACCCGATTTCCAAACAAGGTCATGCTCACAGGTACTGGGGGTTAGGACGTCAACATATCTTTTTGGAAAGAGACACAATTCAATCCACAACCGAGAGCAAGCCCAGAAGATTTCTAAAATAATCGTTTAATATTCTCAAAGAGAAAAAGGGGGAAATAGAGAGCATGATACAATAACAGGAGATTATGAAGAAGAGATGACTATGAAAGATGAATCAGTTAGAAATCTCGGCATTGAAAAATATAAAAACCAAAAAACCAAGCCCATTGCCATCGGGTTGATTCCAGCTCATAGTGACCCTAGAGACTCACTGAAATTAAAAAAAGAAGTAGACTAATAGACCAGATACAGCTGAAGCGAAACAAAAGATAACTTGGCAGTGTGTTCTGAAGCGCTTCATTGATAGTGAAGGAATTCAGAGGGGAGGGAGAGCCATACCCATCACAGTGAGTAGGGGAGCGTCTTGGAAGGCGTGAGACCTGATGGAAATTTTGTAGAATCTGTGGGATTAGGCCAAGTAGAGGGGAGAATGATGACAAGCGGGTTAGTGGTTAAGACAGGGTTTTGGAGTTGGCCTTGCCTCTTACGTATTTGCTGTGAGACTTGGGGAAAGTTCTCAGTCTCTTTGTGCCTCAGTTTCCTCATCTGTAAAATGAGTGTTAATAATTGAGCTTATATTGCAGGATTGTTACAGGAATAAAAGAAATAATGTATGTAAAGTGCCTAGACACTGTTTGACACACAGTAAGTACTCCATAAATTATTAGTTGGTACTTAATACTTATTGTTGGTATTGATAGTAATAAAGGTAATAGCTAATAATTCATTGCTAGTAATAAGGGTGTACATCACTTCAGACATGGAAGACACTCAGTCAATTTATGTTGAATTTTGTCGAATTGAATTCCAGGTGAAGCCTTGTGGTTGAAGGACTTCTAATTTTTAATAATGTAGAAATATAGGTCAGCATGGAGGTGCTAGTTGAAGCCATGAATGGATAGACTTTGACTGATGGGAGAGACTACAGGGACACAGGACGGGAAGGTCAGAGATGGAGTCTGGGAATGATCATATAGTTAAGGCACAGGGAGAAGAGGAGCTGGTGAAGGAAACACCAAAGGAGGAGAGACTGTTACAAAAAAATTAAAAAAAAAAAAAAAGCAAGGATCCTTGAAGAAATAGCCAGTTCCAGGTTTGGCACAGGAAATGTGTAAGATGAGCTGAGAACATCTTATAACAGCAAAAAATAAGGAAGTTGCTAAAGATTACTGGGGTCATGTCAAAGGGACTCAGGACCCAACTCGAAGGAGTCTCCACTGGCCAAACATGGGACACTTTGAGCATCAGTATGGAAAGTAACTGCAGTGGACGGAAACACATAAAATATGCTTAAATCCATGAGCTGGTACGGTGCCACAGAAACAACAACGAAAGTCAGACTTACTGGTCACCTTCAGAGGATGTGAGGGAACCAACTGTTATGTTCACAACTGATAAATAAAGGGAAGGAATGAAGTATTTCCCCTGCTCTTCCTATATAAACTGTCCTTCAGAGCAGCCAAATAGTTGAAGAGAAGTTTCTCTTTATGAAAGCATCATACCTGAAAAGAAAGAAGAGATAGTAGAATTAAAGGATGTCCACTTTGCAACCTCTAATGAAACAATGCATGTGGGTAATGCGTACCAGTAGCTGCAAACACCACAAAAGGAGAAGCGGCCAGACACTGTGTGTCTCCTGATAAAAGCACGCAACAGCAGCTCTGAAGTATTCTTACTAAACAATGGAACCTGATTCTGATCAAACTTCAGATCCAATTCTAGTTTCCAGAAAACACAGGGAAAGAGGAACATGTTAAACATAACTATAGGGCTATATCATCAGCAAAAGCCATACAGTGGGAAATCCTACATGACAAATGAACTACTTTCCTCTTGAATACATAAATAGCAAGAAAGAAGGAAAGAGAGGGAAGGGAAAGAGAGACTACAGACTAAAAGAGATGTAAGATGTATATCAATCGATTGTAATGTTGTTATTGACAGCTGCTGTCGAGTTGGACCATTGTGATCCATAGGGTTTTCATTGGCTGATTTTTTTGGAAGTAGATCATCAGGCCTTTCTTTCTAGTTCATCTTAGTCTGGAGGCTCTGCTGAAACCTGTTCAGCATCATAGCAACATGCAAACCTCCACTGACAGATGAGTGGTGTTATGGATTGAACTGTGTCCCCCCAAAATGTGTGTCAGCTTGGCGAGGCCATGATTCCTAGTATTGTGTGGTTGTCCACCGTTTTGTGATCTGATGTGATTGTCTTATGTGTTATAAATCCTAACCTCTATGACATTAATGAAGCAGGATTAGAGCCAGTTATGTTAATGAGGCAGGACACAATCTAAATGATTAGGTTATACCTTCAGTCAATCTCTTTTGAAATATAAAAGAGAGAAGTGAGCAGAGAGAAGGAGGACTTCATTACCACCAAGCGAGAAGAGCCAGGAGCGGAGCATGTCCTTTGGATCTGGGGTCCCTACACTGAGAAGCTCCTACACCAGTGGAAGATTGATGTCAAGGACATTCCCCCAGAGCCACCAGAGAGAGAAAGCCTTCCCCTGGAGTTGTGGACCTGAGTTCAGATTTCTAGCCTCCTAAACTGTGAAAGAATAAATTTCTGTTTGTTAAAGCCATCCACTTGTGGTATTTCTGTTACAGCATCACTAGAGAACTAAGACAGGTGGTGACTGCTTGTGAGGTTCATCGGCTGGAAATCGAACTTGGGTCTTCTCCATGCAAGGTGAGAATTCTTCCACTGAACCATCAGCGCCCCCTATCAATTGCAATATATGGACCTTATTTTGTTCTGATTTGAGCAAACAAACTTTAAAATAATAACACCTTTATGAGACAATTAGGGAAACAACTTGAACATTGGATATTTAGTGATATTAAGGAATTCTTGTTAACTTTTTTTAGGTGTGAGTAATGTCACGGTTATGTTTTAAAGATAAGAGTCCTTATCTTTTAGAGATAGATATCAAAATATTTATGGATGAAATGTCTGAGATTTACTTCAGAACCATCCAGTGTTGCGGGTGGCAGTGGATAGGGGTATAAATTAAACAAGATAGTACCCATCAGCCAGATTATACTATGCACTCTATTTTTGTCACAATTTTCCATAATAAAAAAGAAAAAAGAGATAGGAGGTAAAAACAATCATTTGTGTCTAGCGTTCCCTTTTAAGATCCTTTCACACTCATTCCTTCCCTTGAGTCTTCTGACAACCTTGTGGGAAGATAGAGTTGTTAGTTGCCATTGAGTGGATTTTGACTCTTCACAACCCCATGTGACAGAGTAGAACCGCCCCAGAGGGTTTTCTTGGCTGTCATCTTTACAGAAGGAGATCACCAGGTTGTCCCCGGGGAGCCGCTGTGTGGGTTCCAACTGCCAACGTTTTGGTTAGCAGCTGAGCGCTTAATCATTGCTCCACCGGGGCTCCTTAAAGAATAGGGTAGGCAGTACAGTGAAACCTCTGAGAGCTGGAATGCGATGGGGCTGTCATGTTTTTCCAGGTCTCACAAGTTTTCCGCCTTTGACAGGGTGCAGTCTGACCACTTTTCTATTGCTCATGTTAGTGGAAAATATTCCAGTTCCCCTTTTCTGACATGTTTCCACCTTACACAGGTTTCAGCTTTCAGAGGTTGTACTGTATTATCTCCATTTTCCGGCTAAGGAAGAGGAGACGCAGAGAGTTTTTCCAAGGTCACACTACTGGTGTGTGGCAGAGCCAGCACCGGAATCTAGATTTCCTAAGACCGTACTTCCTCTCTCGAGGGGAAGAAGACAGTATGGTGTAGTGGGAATCAAGGAAGGAGATTTCAGGGTACTATAGGGTCGCTATGAGTCAGAAATGACTGGATGGCAATGAGGTTTTTGGTGGATCAGCCAACGGTGTCCAACAGCGCTGGGAGTCCAGGCTGAATAAGGCTGAAGACAGATTATTGGGGTTGGTAATATAGTAAGGACTTGCTTGACCCTGGAGAGTAGAGTTTCAGCACCAGGAAGAGAAAGCATTCTGACTGCTAGGAACCCAGGAGGCTTAACAATGAGGAAATGAGAAGGGTGAGGTAGCATTTGGGAAGCAGCCTCACAGCTCCCTCATTGTTAATAATTTACACCTTCTCCGGTTTTCACATTTGGGTTTCTTTCTAGTTTCCTGCATCGCCGTGGTTTGCATTTCTACCAGAGCCCTGGTGACTCTGCAGATTGTATTTAATGATAATGTGGACACTAAGTGGTTGTAAGAATAGAATATCCGTCTGGAGACAGAACACTTCTCTTCCCCCAGCTCCCACTATTGGGTGCGTTCCGAGTGAGAGAGGTGGGGCGAGGAAGCTGGATTACTGTCGTCTCTGCTCCGCCCTCCCCGCCTAATCTCACGGGGTGACCAAGTTACTTGGAACCCAGCTTCCGGGCCAGTGCAGACTTGCCTCTCTCTCCCCAGAGCCTTCTCTTTTGACTGTGGTCATCGGGAATGCGTTCAGTGGTGATTGGGCATGATTAAGAGATTAGGGAGAGCCGAGAAACAAAGCAGGAATTATTGCAGTTTCTGCACAGGCTGATCCTCTCCATTCTGCCTGAATTCCCAGCACATCTTTCACCAGGCTCTTGGACGGCACAATATGTCCACTGTGAGGTGGGCAGTGCCGTTAGTCACTGAGGTCTTCCTGAAGTGCAGAGGGCAGGGGGAGATCCTTTCCCCATCACCAGAGCTGAGGCATGAATTGTTGGTGGAACATCCACTTCACGATCCTTTGTATATTTGAATGATCATAAAACCAAAAACCAACTCATTGCCTTAGAGTCAATTTTGACTCACGGCGACCCCATGTGTTACAGAATAGAACTTAAGGTTTTCTTGGCTGTAATCTTTATGGAAGCAGATCTCCAGTCCTTTCTCCTGCAATGCTTCTGGGTGGGTTCAAACCACCAACCTTAAGGTTTAATTGTCAAACACAACCCACGCCACTCAGGGACATTTTGAATGACTATACGTTTATAGAATCTTTATTTGGTTCTTTTTCAGTATGTCTGTTTTTCTTTTCTCATTTTATGCTATTTCTTGCTTTATTTGTGTGTTTTAAATGCACTCATGTTAAAGTCTGTTCCATTTTGCTTTCTCTCTTGTTACTTGTGTGTGAAGTCTCTCATCTGTTGCATATACTGACTGACCGTCCCTCATGTGCCTGTAATGTTTGTCTGTGAGCCTCTTTTAGCAGGACCTGTGTTCTGAGGGGAAACTCTGGTGGTGTAGTGGTTAAGAGCTACGTCTGCTCACCAAAAGGTCGGCAGTGTGAATCTACCAGGCGCTCCTTGGAAGCTCTACTGGGCAGTTCTACTCTGTCCTATAGGGTCGCTATGAGTCGGAATCGACTTGACGGCAATGGGTTTGGTTTGGTTTTGGTATTTTCTGTGGAAATTCTCCAAACTGCTGCAGGTGTCCCTGTGAGGTGGGTTTGAATTTCTTTCCTGGGATTGTGGGTGCTTAGTAGCTGTTAGTCATTTTCTAAGCCTAGGGATTCGGCACCAAGGAGCAGAGTGTATTTGAGCCCCATACCTTCAAGAAACACAGGTGCAGTGCTCCAATTTCTCTCAGATGAGCCCCCCACCGCCCACCCTCCAGCCCCTCCAGCCCCTCCAGTCCCCGCATCCCCACCTTACCCCCCGGGCTCATTCTTCACCGGGCCAAGGTTTCCAGTCTCCATCACTGACAGGGCCCCTCTTCTTTATGGAAAAGAAAGTTCTCCACTGCGGCCTTTGGCCATATAGCTGGGCCACCTGGCCGCATCTCTGCCTCACTGTTAGGGCTGTGAGTTCCCTTTTCACCCCTGGCACCTGGGTATTGCCCTTTCTGCCTTTCGAGCTGACAAAGTGTTTAACTTTTTAGCGGGGGTGGGAAGATGCGGGAGTGGGGGAGAACTTCCTGTATCTGCTCATTTCAGAGTCTTGACTGAAGTCATAACTTCATGGCCCAAATCTTCATAAAAAGGGACAGGTCTTTGCTTGATCTTTTTTCTTTTTGTTGTTCATTTAAAACAATTCTACCTGAGTTAGTGTGGGCACTTTATTCTCTGCTTGCCGTGTTGGCAGTAACGTTGTGGTAGGGAAGTGCCTGTCTTACCTTTCCACAATGTGTTGGATATTCTGTTGGCCCGTCCAGATCTACTCTTCCCTGCTCTGTGTTGCCTTCTAGTTGGCTTGGCCAATGGGAGGCACTTGCGGGAGATAAGAAGGTGGGAAGAGAGAAATGTAGGTTTATTCCCAGGCCTCCTCCTTCCGGGCTGTGGTTTGACAGTGGCCGCATTTCCATACCTAAGGCTATAGCTTCTGGGACTGATCCCGCTCCCTCGCTGGCTCTTCCTGGGATTCCAGTAGCTGCTCCTTTACCTTGTCTAGTCAGGCCTAGGGGAGGAAATAACTTGCTAATTTTGCTAGTGTCTGGGTGCTTCACCATCCATGTTTTTTCCTTATCCTTGCCTACATCTTAGTAAACTCCTTTGAGTGTATATGTGTTTCCTGTGGGGATCAGATATACACAATAAGCCCCAATTCTGATTTTACAGTGCTATCTATCATTTATCTATTCAACGAATATTTTTTCAGACCTACCATATGCCAAGCAAGGAGCCGTGGTGGCACAATGGTTAAGCGTTCGGCTGCTAACCAAAAAGATGGAGGTTCCAACCCACTAGCAGCTCCATGGGAGAAAAGACCTAGCAGTCTGATCCTGCAAAGATTACAGGTAGCCCCCGACTTACTGTGGGGCTGTGTTCTGATAACTCTGTCATAAGTCGTTTCTGACCTAAGTTGAATACCTCTTTTTTTTTTAGTTTTTATTATTATTGCCTTTTATTATCAGTGTCTTTATAAATCCAATCTTTATGTGTCTTTGGGGGTTGGAAACACTGCATACAAACTTACAGATATATTTTAATACATACATACATTAAAAATATGCAAATCATAAAAATTTACTCTGACAATGAAGAAGAATTGGACAACGTTGGCATTTTGTCAATTGTGGTAATAAGTCTATTTGTGGAAGGTTCCGGATCATCTGGATTATCCCTGGGAATGGGGATGGCGTTTCTAGTCACAAAATTAGTGACAATTGTCTGAATGGTGGTTTTCTTTTTTTCTTCATTTATTTTGTGATAACATCTCACTACTTCCTGAATCTGCCTATCAACTTTAGCAAAGCGATCAGTGTTTGGGTCTGTGTTTTCAAGCAACTGAAGCCCCTGATTTAGTTTAGAAAAAACTTCAGCTAACCCTTTCACTGTAAAATTTTTTGGCAACTTCTCTCCTTCATCTTGCTCATTATTTCTTTCTTCTTCAGCATTTCTTTTCTCTTTAAAATCCGTTAGGCCTTGATCTGTCAATTCCTCTTCTTTGTGATCTATGAGCTGTACCACATCGGCGGTATCAAGTTCTAAATTCAGCGTTTTCGCCATATGGATGATTTTTCCGTTCATCTCTTTCATCATATTATCCTGATCAAATGCTTGGAGTGTGTTCACATAACTCAGCAGTTCTTTCCAAATCCACTGCATACATTTTCCCATAACTTCCTCCCAGGAAGATGTACAACCCCCCCGCCCCCCCCCAAAAAAAAAAAAACACAAACCAACCAACCACAGACGGTCGTAAGTGTGGTTCATCGTAATTCAAGTACCTCGTAAGTTGGGGACTACCTGTACAGCCTGGGAAACCCTGTGGGGCAGTTCCACTGTGTCATATAGGGTTGCTATGAGTCAGAATCGACTCAATGGCACACAACAGCAACGACAAATATGCTAGGCATCCCACTGAGTACTAGTGATGCAAAGATGCATTTAATTAGGTGTGTGATCTTGAGCTCAAAGTCAAGTCGGGAAAGACAGACAACTAAAAAAGACCACTACAGACAGAGTTGTAAGTGCTGTGATAGAATTGAGAACAGAGCACCAGGTGAGTACAGAACAAGAGCATTAAAATCAGTCTCAGTTATGGGTAGGGGTTAGGGAAGGTTTAGGGGGGATGACACTGTGCTGCTCTATGGGACAAGTAGGGTTTAAACAGGTGGATCGGGGCAGAGGGCATTCAGGAGGAGGAAGAGCAGGTGTGAAGGCAGAGAGGCCTGGCACTGTGTCTCTCATCAGTTCACAGGTTGGCAAGGCTGAGAGAAGCAGGCAACTGGTGAGGGCAGAGAATGAGGCTGGCGAGGTAGGCAGAGACCAGACCACAAAGGCCTGAGGGCCCCAAGGAGTTTGGATTTCAGCCTGCATAGTATTAAGAGGAACCAATAACCAGTTTTAACTATGGGAGTGACGACATCAGATTTGCTTTTAAAAACTCTCTTTGGTAACAGGGTGGAGAAGGGAGTGGAAGAGATCAAATTGAGGCCAGGGGGAGAGTTAGAGAGTTTATTGCAAAATGGTGGTGGCTCTCTTTTCTGAAAGGTAGGGGCCAGTGGTGGTTTAGTTAATTAACCAATTAATTAAGATGAGTATTTATAACAACGATAATACAGATTTTAAATATTTTACTTTACTTTAAAACATGCATATTTGCCAATATTTTGCTATATTATCTTTCTGGCATAAATCATGCCTATAATTTCCAGTTTCATTTTTTTAAGTGGAGAATTTGAAGATGCCTGAGAGACTATTTGAGTGAAAGATATGTCTAGATTTTTGTGACTTTTACCCCCAGTAGTTTATAGTTGTCTCAGCTACACCTACATCAACTGCAGTTGTCTGCGGTGAATTTTTTTCTCATGAAATCTTTGCAGATGATTCAATGTGGCTTTCATAAAGACAACGACTATCTTTCTGCACTTGTGTTTTATCTGTTTATGGAATACTTAATTAAATTACAGGTTATAAAAATAAGTACAACTGCTATCAATTGGTACAGCTCACTGGGTGGTACAAGCACCTTTTGATAGGTTGCTAACCTAGGGGTCGGCAGTTCGAACTCACCCAGCAGCTCCACGGAAGAAAGGCCTGGCTAACTGCTTTCATAAAGATTACAGTCAAGAAAAACCCTATGGAAAAATGTAGAACAAAATTCACATTCGCACAAGAAAAGACCAGACTAACTGGTCTGACAGAGACTGGAGAAACCCCAAGAGTATGGCCCCTTGATACCTTTTTAACTCAGTACTGAAGTCACCCCTGAGGTTCACCCTTCAGCCAAAGATTGGACAGGTCTATAGGGCAAACAATAACACACGTGAGAAATGTAAATGACAGGGTTAAACTGTTCCCCCTTCTGGAATGTAACCTATGGGGTTAAACTATTCCTCCCTCCTCATTCCATCCCAGTCAGGCTGTCTGAGTTCCCGATAAGACATTTTTCTGTCGTCTGTATAACAACACAGTTGTCTTACTGCTTCTGTACTCAAGGCTGCTTCACTACTCATCAACTGCCCCACCTCCATTTGAACATGAGCAATAAGCTGCAAAGCTGGCCTTAGATAAACCTCATGTGTCATACCCCACGGCCGTCATATTGCACCCCCACTGCACCCCCATACATGTTAATTAGTTCCTGAAACTGCCCACCTACTCCCAGAAACTAAGTGGGCACACCAGTCCAAAAGCAAAGACGAGATGGCAGGAAGGGACAGGAAAACTGGATGAATGGAAATGGGGAACCCAGGGTGGAGAACAGTAGAGTGTGGCTACGTCACAGGGTTGACAACCAACGTCACAAAACAATTTGTGTATTAATTTGTTTAATGAGAAACTGGTTTGCTCTGTAAACTTTCACCTAAAGCACAATTAAAAAAAAAAAAAAAAAGAAAGAAAAAACCCTGTGGAGCAGTTCTTCTCTGTGACACATGGGATCCCCATGAGTTGGAATCAACTTGACAGCAACGGGTTGGCTTTGGTTTTCTTTTTGGGAACAACCACAAATACGCCCTTTTAGTGAACACATAATTCCACCAGGGGACGCACAAGTGCATAAACTACTAGAGAGTTAACCATTAACCTTGGATGTTTGTCATTCCACAGCCATCAGTTGGCATTTTTTTTTTTTTTTTTTGAGGGAATGAAGAGGTGGTTAAGTAATGGTCAGTTAAGAGAGAGTCTGAAATAAGGCAATGAGAGTGAAGAGAGGGGACGCCTATGCAAGAGGCAAAACCCAATAAATGGTGACTGGATGTACGGGTGAGAAAGAAGTCTAGGATTATCCCCAGGTTCCTGGCTTGGGCAGTTGGGTGGGAGATGGTGTGATTCACTGAAATGGGGAATGCAACAAGAGGATCAGGTTTTGGGAGAAAAAGATGTTGAGTCCAATTTTAGACATGTTTTATTTGAGGTGCATGTTGGATATTCATTCCTTGTTTTCACAGCATCCATTTCCCCTTTTTCCTGAAACAATCCTCGATCCACTCTTTCTCAACTCTTGGCTCTTGTAGCTTGAGTAGGGGTCCACCCCAGTTCTAAGGGTCAAGTAAACAACCTATACCTGAGTTAATCAGTGCACTACATTCTTTTGGACATAGTGATTGGCAGGGTGATGGTCCCATGGTCTTAGTTGGTCCAAATGGAGGGAGTCTCAGGACTTTTGCTGAGAATTATGGGATAAAATTCTGCTTCTTCCTTCTTCCCCCATGGATTCTAATCTGGTAGGTCTTCGCCTTAGAAATACTGATAACCATCTAGAAACCACGGAGAAGGGACCTGAGAATGGAGCCAATGTGAATGTGAAGAAAAGAGCCAAGGAATTTGGAGAAAGATACCTGCTTTTGGACTTGGGGTAAAACTAAAGGTACCCCTTGACTATTCAGTTACATAAGTAAATACATTCCTGGTTTTGTTTAAATGAATTAAATTGAATTTTCTATCACCTGCAACAAGAAGAATTCTAGCTGTGGGACAGCTAGGTAGAGATGCTAGGTTAAATAGATGGATTTGGTATTCTAGAGAAAGATTTAGGCTGGGAATATAGAACTGGAAGTCATTAGCATATAGATTGAAGCCATGAGTTTGGAGAGAGTTCCCGGGGGAATATGCATAGAGCAAAATTTCTAAAAATGTGACCTGTAACAAAATCATTTGGGGAGGGAGGATTTTTACAAAGATAGATAAGGAAGTGAAGGCAGTTAAGTGTAGTCTCCTTTGAGAAGTTCGTCAAATGATAGGAAGGAGGAAGCTCGGATGTGGGGTTAAGGAAGGCATCCTTGTATCTTTCTTCCAGCTCCCATGACGTCAGTGTTCCCCAGATGCAGACATCTATTCTCGGTGCTGTCCTCACTCTCAGAGAGTACATTTCTGCTTTGCAGCTTGTGGTGGGCAAACTCTAAGATGGCTCCTGTCATGGTTTTAATCATGTCCCCCAAAAATATGTGTTGTAAATCCTAACCCCTATACCTGTGGATGGAGCCCTGATGGCTTAGTGGTTAAGAGGTTGGCTGCTAACCAGAAGGTCAGCAGCTGGAATCTACCAGCTGCTCCTTGGAAACCCTATGGGGTAGTTCTACTCTGTCCTATAGGGTCACTATGAGTCGGAATTGACTCGACCTGTGGTTAAGGAGCCCTGGTGGCATGGTGGTTAAAGTGCTGCACTGCTAACCTAAAGGTCAATGGTTCGAAACCACTAGTGGCTCCTTGGGAGAAAGATGTCGCAGTCTGCTTCTGTAAAGATTTACAGTCTTGGAAACCCCGTTGCTATTAGTCAGAATCGACTCTACTGCAGTGGGCTTGGTTGCTTTTTTTTGTCCCTGTGGTTATAATCCCATTTGAGAATGGGTTTTCTTTGTTATGTTAATGAGGCAGTATTAGTGTGGGGTGTGTCTTAAATCCATCTCTTTTGAGATATAAAAAGAGCAGATCGAGAAGCAAGCAAAGATGAGATCTCCAAGGAACAGGAACAGGAGCTGAAAAGAGACAAGGACTTTACCCCAGGGCCCACAGAGAGAGAAAGCCTTGAACTTGGACTTCTAGCTTCCTACACTGTGAGAAAATAAATTTCTGTTTGTCAAAGCCACCCACTTGTGGTATTTCTGTTATAGCAGCACTAGGTAACTAAGACAGCCCCCAACAATGACGCCTCCTTGTGTTCACACTCTTGTGTTATGCCCTCCTGTTGAGTGTAAGCAGGACTGTGATTTGTTTTTAACTGGTAGAATACAGCAAAGGTGATGGTATGCCACTTCCGTGATGATGTTACAGAGACTGTGTCTTCTGCCTTGCCAGTGGATTATACCTTCTCGGCTTGCATGCTTTAATGGAGCGAGTCTGAGAGGCATGGCCCCTGACCAACAGTCAGCCAGTAGCCCTGGAGGAATTGAATTGTGCCAAAAACCACGTGAGCTTGGAAGTGGATTCTTTCCCAGACAAGCCTCAGATGAGACCCCAGCCCTGGCTCAGTGGCGTCACTAGGGTTGGTACCACCCAGTGAGGTAACTCATGCTGTCACCTCCCCCCATGGACCTCCTCCTGTACCAGACCATACAGAATCTTTAGCAGTGTTTATTATCAATTTTAATCATAGAATAGTATGTGGTAAATATAGTTGTGAATTGATTAAATGTAATATTTCTTAGATTATATAAATACTGAGAATGAAATTATTGTGTAAAATCTTTCTACCCTGAATTACGGCACAGTTAGTTACGTCGTTAGTGACTGAGGGGAAGCCTTTATTTTTCTCCTTTCCCTTTCATCACTACTTCTTTCTCAAAAAGCTATTGATATAGGTTCATGAACACTACTTACCACAGTGCTGTAGCTAAGACACCAGAAAATCTGACCATATCAGCAAGTATAAACACACGCTGGCAGTGACGAAAACAGCAGCGTGTTCTCCTAGCACCTGCACCTGCAGATGAAACCATGTGATTTGAAGCATCATTGCCACTGGGTAATAATGACATCTCCGACTGGAGCATATCAAAACCAAAACCAAATCTGTTGCTTTCCAGTCGTTTCAGACTCATAGCGACCCTATAGAACAGAGTAGAACTGCCCCATAGGGTTTCCAAGGAGCACCTAGTGGTTTGAACTGCTGACCTTTTGGTTAGCAGCTGAGCTCTTAACCACCGGGACACCAGGTCTCCAAGGAACTCATTAGAAGTTTCAAAAAATAAATTAGCATAGAGTTTTAGCCTTGTAGATATATTGATACATGTAAGCTGGGCTTACGAAAAATGTTTTTGTTGGTATAATTAACTAGGGGGATATTTTTATAAAAAGTGATGAATTTCTGCTGAAACACTGCACAAAAAATTCATAGACAGTCATTTTAATGTCACCCCCTCTGTGTCACCTGGTGCAGTCCGCCCTCCACCCCCGTGCCCCCGAGTGACACCATTGCCCTGGCTGACACCTTGATTGCAGCCTTGCTAGAGACTCTGAGCAGAGGGCCCTTTAAGCTGGGCCGACTCCCGACCCACAGAAATGGTGAGATTATAAACGTGTGTGTGGTTTTAAGCTGCTAAATTTGTGGTAATTTGTTACACAGCAATAGACAACCAATAAAACAAAACTCATTGCCATCAAGTCGATTTTGACTCATGGTGACCCCATGTGTTACAGAGCAGAACTGAGCTCCATGGGGTTTTCTTGGTGGTAATTTTTACAAAAACAGGTTACTGGGCCTTTATTCTGTGGTGCTGTGGAGTGGGTTTGAACTGTCAACCTTTTGGTTTCTGTTAGTAGTCGAGGGCAAACGGCACCACCCAGGGACCTTAGCTAACTAACACACAGCTGCAACGCTTAAAGTAAGTTCTGGCTAATTCCCTAACAATCCATGTAATGGCTATTTCAAATGTGTGTAATTTCAATTTTATCATCTTTCTATAGAGCATCCTCTGTTTTCTCCAGCCCCAAAAGTAAAACAAAAGACCCTTCTTTCAATACCTCCACACCTTCAAACTGCTGGTCAGAATTACTGTGGTTTTTTATGTGTGTGCACCCAAAGCATGTATTTACCTTATCACCAGTCCTAACCCCTTACACCCTCCTAGTCGCTGGCCCAATGGCCTTTCTCAGTATTCATCCTTCCTGGCCGCTCAACCATCCCACATACAACTGAGCGCCTACGATGTCCCAGACACTGAGCCAGGAGGTCAGGATACAGCAGTCAACAAGACAGACATACTCTTTACCTGCCAGAGATGGATTACTGTACTCACTGCACCAGGGGAGGCATGGGACTGCATAGCATAGAGGTGGGACGCCCATCTCAACTATGGAGCTAAGCACGGTTTCCCGGAGGAAACACCATCTGCACTGAGATGTGAGGGATATGTGGGAAAGATACACATGAATCCTTGCGGTGAGGGTGGGACTGTGCTCCAGTCAGAGGGCTAAGCCCAGGACGTGAGAGGTGCACAGTGGATTGAGGGAACTAAACGTGTTCAATGTGGCTGGAATTTAGAGGGGGCATGTGTTGGGGAGGGGAAAGGGAGGGGAAGGGAAGATGAGGTGGGTGAGCTAAGAGGACATTGTCCTGGCTTCACTGAGGATTGTGCCTGGCCTGCTCCAGAGCGTTGGAGAGCCCCTGAAGGGCTCTAAGTCGGGGAGAACCAAATCAGAGGCTTCAGGAAGGAGAAAGGACTGGAGAGCGGCAATGCTAGACGAGCGGGGCTGGTTTGGAGGTTTCCAGATGAGAAGTGGTGGTGGCCTGGGTAGGGGTTGGCTGGGGATGGACTTAAGGGATGTTTGGGTGGAGAAGCAAATGGACTTGGAGATGTGACTGGATGAGGGAGAGGGAGGAATCAAGGCTGAACGTTCACATTACTGGGTGGGGCAATGATGGGGATGTCCTGAGATGGGAACAGTGGAGGAGAAGCAGGCTGGGAGGTTGGGAAGATGGTGAAAACAGTTTGGGATAAGAAGAATCTGAGAACGCATGCTTCTTGAGGACAAGGATCTTCTCTGCCTTGTTTATCCCCCTATGCCTGATACATGGGACAGTGTCGTACATGCTGTTAAGTAGATACGTGTTCAATACATGAATGAATGAAACATTCTATTATTTGAATGTGGAGAAGCCTAGGAGGCAGCTTTGAAGCTCAGGAGCTAGAACTGGGTTGAGGAGATTAACGTGAGTGGTCACTGGCTTCTAGTAGTAAAACAAAAAGCAGAAAACAAACCCAGTGCCATTGAGTCGATTCCAACTCATAGCAACCCTACAGCACAGAGTAGAACTGCCCCATAGGGCTTCCAAGGAGTGCCTGGTGGATTTAAGCTGCTGACCTTTTGGTTAGCAGCCATAGCTCTAAACCACTATGCCACCAGGGTTTCCTTCAAATAGTAAATGAAGTAGAAGAAATAATGTGGATGAGATCCCAGGGAGTGTATGAGGAATGCAAGGGGCTTGGCACAAGGACCTGAGGAGCATGGGCATTGAAAGGATAGTAATTATTTGATGCATTTCACCAGCCTTGCCTTGATCATGGTCTCTCCTTTGGCCCCTCAACCCTGCTGCTGCTTCTTCTAGTCTTTAAGCTCTCTTTTGTTCTCCTTTACTGAGACTTCTTCCTCTTTCTTCCCACCCTTCCAACTGCGGACATGCCCCTAGGCCCTCTTCTCTTTCTTTCTCCTGTGTTCACTTCTCCAGCTGGATTTTGTCTCCAGACTCAACGCACATGCCCACTGGGCATTGCCATCTGGACGTCCTGGTGGCACCTCAAACACAACACACCCTCACCGAGCTCATCACCTCCTCCCCAAACCAGCCTCTCCTCCTGATGTCTCTCTCCATCACTCCTCTTGCATATGGGGGAACTCCATCGAGATTTGTTGATTTGAGTCTTGAATTAGAAGTTTGGAATTTGGTACTTCTTATCAAAACTTGAGTCAGCCAACCAAGTAAATTTCTCCAGTTGGTTCCCTTGAGCCTGGTGTGTTAAAGTCAGGGCCGGAGATTTCTTGGTGGAATGGCAAATAGTCATTTGGGGTATCTGATGTTTTTCTGTCTCTTTCCTGGCTCAGTGTTTTTTGTGATAATGACTTTTTTTTTTTAAATACAGGGTGCATCTGCCAAGGGAGTAATATGGAGACTTTCACTGACTCCAGATCCCCCTTCACCCTCGCTGCTAATAAACTCAGGAATTCATCTAAGATGTAGCTACAATTCTCCTTGAAAAATGTGGGACTTCCTAGCCTGAGACAGTGGCCTTCATTCTGGAATGTCAGAGCTAGAAAGGACCTCAGAGATAATTTAATCCATTCCACTTAGTTTATAAATGAAGAAATGGTGGTCCAGAGAGGTGTTTACTAAGATGTTAAAACTCACATAAATGGATAAGGAATGAGAGGTTCTCTGGAAACATCACCTTTTCTCTGTGCTCCTTTTTTTTTTTTTAATTGTGGTTTAGATGAAGGTTTACAGAGCAAATTAGTTTCTCATTAAACAATTAATACACATACTGTTTTGTGACATTGGTTGCCAACCCCACAACATGTCAACACTTTCCCCTTCTCAACCTTGGGTTCCTTATTACCAGCTTTCCTGTCCCTTCTTGCCTCTTTTCCTTTCCCCTGGGCTGGTGTGCCCGTTTAGTCTCGTTTTGTTTTATGGGCCTGTCTAATCTATGGCTGAAGGGTGAGCGTCAGGAGTGACTGCATTACTGAGTTAAAAGGGTCTCTGTGCTTCTTAACTAGAAAACCAGTTGCCGTTGAGTTGACCCCAACTCAGGGCGACCCCACGTGTGTCAGAGTAGAATTGTTCGCCATAGGGTTTTCCAATGGCTGATTTTTCAGAATTACATCACCAGGGCTTTCTTCTGAGGCCCTTTGCATGGACTCAAACTTTCAACCTTTTGGTTAGCAGCTGAGCACGTTAACAGTTTGCCACTCAGGGACTCCTAGGGATGACTATACACTGCTAAAATATATACTTGTCACTCTTTCTCTTCCTGCTCTCTCTAATCTGTTGTCTTTAGTGCTCGGTCAGTCTGAAAGGGGCTGCGTGGGAATTTCACATTTATTGTCCACTGTGTAGGCCTAGCGTCCTGGGTTTTGTGGTCTTGTTAACGCAAAGCTTGCATAGTTCACTTCTGCGTGCGCCTATGATTCTGATTTATTTTCCTTCTCTCTTACCTTCTGTTTTCCCATGATTTTATAAAAGTTTAAAAATTAACCTAAGTGCCTCTTTGGGAGGTAGAACAACAAGTGATGAAATCTGAAGGCAAGACAACTGAACAAAGATCTTCAAGAACACCTGCAGAAGGTCAGCGTGTCTGGAACGAGGTCATTGTGCCCAACTCAGAGATGAACTAGCACTCCACAGATTCTTCAGACCCTGACCCTGTCCCTGTAAAACCCTCTGATCGGCCTCCAGAGTGGGAGGCAGATTTTGGAGGAGCCCATTCCCCTCTGTCTCCTGTATATAGATTTACAATAAAACCCTCTTGCTGCTCACCTCACCCCTGTCTCAGTACTGGCTTCTGTGGCAGGCGGCTCACACCTGCGTTTTGTGGTAACAAGTCTTTTTACCCTTTCTAGATTCTCTCTCTGCTGCTTTATCAGAGGGCTTAAAAAAAAAGAAAATTAATGTTAACACTGGCCCAGGCCAAACATTAAAGAAGGAAACCCATAGCCAAACATAAGAACTAGACAACGCAAACCTGTCAGTTCCTCAAACATGCCAGCTCCTCTCACCTCAGACCCTTGCCCTTGCAATGCCTTATCCTGGAATGTCTTCCTGCATCTTGGCACATTTTTGGCTCATTTTCTTCCTTCAGATCCCAGTACAACTGTCACCACCTCAGGACAGTGTGCTTCCCAGCTTCCGTCAATCTGTAACCGACCACCTGGTACTCTTCCCTTCACAGGAGTTACCACACTCTGAAATTCCTTTGTGAGTTTATTTGTGTTCATTCATTGTTTCTTACCCCCCACTAGAAAGTAAGCTCAGTGAAGGCAGGGCCTTGTCTGGCTTGCTGACTGTATCCTCAGAGCCTATGACAGTGGACAAATAGATATTTAATGAGTGAATAATGGCAGTGAGTTATACCTCTCCATCAGTTTGAGTAATTTAGAGGTGGTCCTATGTATCATTAGTTATGGCTATGTGTATACCCAAGATGCGTGTTTACTATTTACTGTGCAGCTTCTGGTAACTGCTTCCACCAATGTACAGTTGTCATGGATTGAATTGTGTCCCCCCAAAATATCTGTCAGTGTGGCTAGGTCATGATTCCCAGTATTGTGTGACTGTCTACCATTATATCATCTGATGTGATTTCCCTATGTGTTGTAAACTCTCTCACTATGATATAATAAGATGAATTAGCGGCAGTTATATTGATGAGATCTACAAGATTAGATAGTATCTTAAGCCAATCTCTTTTGAGATATAAAAGAGAGAAGTGAGCAGAGAGATAGGGGACCCTCATACCACAAAGAAAGTAGTGCCGGGAGCAGAGCGCGTCCTTTGGACCTGAGGTTCCTGCGCAGAGAAGCTCCCAGACCAAGGGAAGACTGATGCATCACAAGGACCTTCCTCTACAGCCAATAGAGAAAGCCTTCCCCTGGAGCTGACGCCCTGAACTTGGACACGTAACCTACTAGACTGTGAGAGGATAAATTTCTCTTTGTTGAAGCCATCCACTTGTGGGATTTCTGTTATAGCAGCGCTAGATGACTAAGACAACAGTCGTACGCTGTATAATGTCCATGGTCTCATGAGGTTATAACAGAGTTCAGAAATCCCGATTGGAGAACGGGACAGTCTCTTGGCTATTTAGTCAACACGGGTGCGCTACAGCATCCATATGGCTTTGAGGTGCGGTCACAAAGTAGCACCCGTTTGTTATTACGAACCATTGTATGTACCTTGAATTTTTAATACAATAGGCTTGCTGGGTTGGTTTGTAACTCGGGGACTACCTGTATATAATACGGTGTTTGCACAATGTCCAAATCACAGAAGGTCCTATTTCACAGAACGTATCATGGATGTTAAACGACATAGGACTGTAGTTTATATTCCTCCTCACTCCCCTCTGTCGCACAGATTTACTGATGCTCCAGTGTGTGTTTTCAAAAACAATATTACTTTATTACTACCAGCAGGAGTGGCCTGCATGGGGTGGTGGGTGTGCTGGGCTCAGGGCGTGCGTGGGCTGTGAGGAGTAGATGATGATCAGGGCTGGGAGGAAGGGGCCGGGCTTGGAGGCCAGGCTCAAGGGCTTCTCAGGTTTTTAGCGGACACGGTTCATGAAGCATTCATGGCAAGCCTGGGCAAGGCCACCAATAAGATTAAGAAATTCTGGGAAATCTAGCTGCCCGTCAGAGTTGAGGTCCAGTTTCTTCATTATGCGGTCAAGGACACAGGGGTCCTTCTGGTTCTGCAAAGACAATAATTATTGTAAATAATAATAATACCTTTATATCGTACTTTCTAAGCTGTTTTCAAATGTGTTGCCACATTTAATTCACACTCAAGCATGAGGTACAGGGTGGGGGTTATTGGTAGCTCCATTTTTCAGATGCTGAAACAGAAAGAGGTGAAGTGACTTCCCCAGGGGGCAGACCTGGGACTTGAACCCAGATTTTCTGGCTCCTCGTCCAGGGTTCTTTCTGCGATATCAGTGGTCATTAAGTTTGTAAGACAGTGGGACACTTCTTTCAAGATTTGCATGGAACTCCAATACATAAATTGTATAAAAATGGAGTGGTTTGTGGTGGGAAGAGAACACAGGCCGCACCTAATCAGCTGCATTCTTCCCTCCCTGCTCCCTAACCCCTGACGTATTTACGACCACTGGTTACATGTGGCTGTTTATATTTAAATTAATTAAAATAGAAAACTCAGTTCCTCAGTCACGCTAGGCACATTTTCAAGTGCGCAAGAGCCACGTGTGGCTGGTGGCCACCACATTTGAGGGTGCAGACATAGAACACTTCCATCTTTGCAGAAAGTTCTATTGGCATGGAGGGATACAATTATAAAACTATTCTATTACACTATTTGCCATTTTGTATGCCTCTCTCCCTAAATGGGAAAAACAAATCACCACTGTCTATGTCACGCAGTTTGTACGTTTTGATCTTTAAATCACATCCTGCTTCAGGGAAGAAACCCATTACTAGTCATCTAGAGCTCACCCTGAGGCAAATGACTCAGCCTGGGCTGCTCTATGGACCACCCAGCTTGGAGTGGGCACAAAGGAGTCAGGTGTGCACCAGGGCAGACAGGTACCATTCTTCCTGGAGTGTGGGGAGCCGCTGCTGGTCCCTCATTGCTGGCCCTTCTGCCAGGGCCTGGTTTTGTGCTTGGGTCATTTGGGGGGGCCAGGGCTGTGACCAGTACCTTTGTGAAGGCACCTAGTTCTGTATTCATGAAGTTCAGGAACTCCGTCTTGGAAAGGGTAAGGCCATGACCATCCTGTCCAGCATACTTCTGGAACACTGCAATCAGGGACTCGATGCACCGCTCGGTCTCCGTGGGGCTAGAGATCTTTGCCTTTGGAGAGAAAATTCAGGGCTTAGACAAGGGCAAGATGTCAAGGGCTGGGTGCCAGAAGACACTCTGGAGAATCTCAACTCTTCATTTTAGGCCAAAGCAGTTTCCTAAAAGGCAGGGTCATTTTTAGGGGGTTGGGAGGCCCAGGACAGACACAGAAAGTCACCTTCTGTGTGTGAGCTTCCTCTCCACCCCTCCTCACAGCTTATTCCGGGTGACATTTCAGGTGAAATACAGTTCCAGGTAAATATGGAACATGAGGGGTATATTTGAAAGCAGTAAAGTAGACTTCCTAAATGAGGGTCAGGATAGCAAGGTTTATGGATATTTTTAAGATGTTTGGACACATATATGTATAACTATATATCCCAGAATCCATATGCACACCATGCACTGTCTATAGATTAAACACTTGCCTATTTTCCCAGAGGGTGATGAATGAAATGCCAGTTCTTTTAGAAGTGATACTGAAATGCCAAGACTCATGCATTTTCTCAAAGAAAACTAAACGTATAGCTATTATCATGTGTGGGGCAGGGGTTATATCTGAGAAATTCCTGGATGTTCAAAAGGGGCTTTCAAAAAATGGTCAACTTTTAAAAAAGAGAGAAGAATGTAAGGGGGCAGGGAAACTAGATTAATGGAAACGGAACAGCAAGAGAGAATAAGCATGTCCATGCATTGTGAAGAGCGTAACCAATGTCACGAAACCATCTGTGTAGAGATTGTTGAATGGGAACCTAAACTGCTGTGTCAACCTTCACCAAAAACACAATTGAATTTTATAAAACCAAAATCCCAAAGTGGCTTTCATACTCAAAAGCCAACAACCATTAATTTTACATGTGAGGAAACTGAGGCGCAAGAAGAAAATCGATCTGGCAGAGCTACCTTTAGAATCTGGGCCTCAAGTTCCCTTTCCTACGGTCCTCAGCCTTTGCTCGTTCCAATTCTAGGCACCACTAATTGTCATAGGAATGGACATGTCCCGGGGAGGAGCCTGTCTGGAGGTGACGCCTTTCTCTTCAAACCAAAAACCAACCAAACCCATTGCTGTCAAGTCAATTCTGACTCATAGCGACCCTATAGGACAGAGGAGAACTGCCTTACAGAGTTTCAAAGGAGCACCTGGTGGATTCAAACTGCCGACCTTTTGGTTAGCAGCCATAGCTCTTAACCACTGCGCCACCAGGGTTTCCCTCTTCAAACTAGGAAGGTTGATATGTTCACACAGAGACTACTAGGACGCCCCCACAGGATCTACAGAGCCAGATCGCATGTTGAGGCCACAACAGGATGAGGAGAAGTGTCAAATCTGCTAGACTCTCCTTTTTTAATGTAAATATGTATTTTTTTAATTGTGCTTTAGGTGAAAATTTACAAAGCAAATTAGTTTCTCATTAAACAATCAATACACAAATTGTTTTGTGACATTGGCTGCCAACCCCGTGATGTGTCAACACTTGCCCCTTCTCAACCTTGGGTTCCCCATTTCCATTTGTCCAGCTTTCCTGTCCCCTCCTGCCTTCTTGTCCTTGCCCCTGGGCTGGGGTGCCCGTTTGGTCTCGTAGACGTCGTTGAACTACCTATATTATTATTGTTTGTTTTATGGGCCTGTCTAATCTTTGGCTGAAGGGTGAACTTCAGGACTGACTTCAGTACTGAGTTAAAAGTGTGTCCGGGGGCCATACTCTTGGGGTTTCTCCAGCCTCTGTCAGACCAGTAAGTCTGGTCTTTATTTTTTGTGAGTTTGAATTTTGTTCTCCAGTTTTCTCTGGCTCTGTCCAGGACCCTCTACTGTGATCCTGTTGGAGATGATGGTTGTAGACTCTAATTTTCCTCACAGAATTCTTTAAGGAAATGCTCTCACGCGGAGCCTGCCCATCGTTTTTTAACCAGAGACCTGGGGCCCGAGGAGTGATGAGCTCTTGGGCTCCCCCTGGTGGGTAAGAGCAGTAACTGCAGACGTTGTGAGACACTTCCCTGCCACACCCTTCCTCCCAGACTTTACTCCTGGCATTAAACAATGATTTACGTTTGGATGATAACGTTTGCAATTTAGCGTTTAGCTTCTGATTTCTTCTTGGGTGGGGTGGGCTTTCTGGAGCCCAGAGCTAGAGGCTTTCAGGACACATAATTCACACGTGCTAAGGATTTCGTTATTGATCTGAACCCTGGCAGAGCAGCTCACCTCCCTCTGATAGCTTTCCCACCTGTCTCCCCTGGGGTCTCCAAGCCTACCTAAGGTGCCCGCGCTTCTAGGGGGGCATTCAGAAGAACGGAAGTCTTCTGGAGGTGGATCTTTCCCACAACAGTCCCATTGTTGGGATCCTCCCCACCCCCTCACCCCCAAACGTGAAAAAGAAATTTCACTTAAATAAGAGTCAAGGATTGCAGTTCTCACTCCCAGCCATCACGCTCACTTTCCTCCTTGGACTTTCCTCCTGTGGATCTATGATCGTACCCACCTTCCTCCAGGGCAGTCCGCCTAGTTCCTCACCACTGGGTTAGTGCTGGGCCTGCCTTTTCAAGGTACCCTGAAAGCAATTCACCCTTTCTGCGTGGAAAGGAAAAGTGGGAAAAGCAGGCGGGGATACAGGTTGACACACTAAAGCAGGGGTTGGCAAACTTTTTTTTGGTAAAGGGCCAGATAGTAAATATTTTAGACTTTGTGGTCCATGTGGTCTTTGTTACAGCTTCTTAACTCTGCTGTGCAGGAGGAATGCAACCATCCATTAAAACCCTGCTGTTGTAGGGTCAGTTCCCACTCATGACGACCCCATGTGTGACACAGCAGAACTGCTTCATAGGGTTTTCTTGGCTGTAAGCTTAATGGAAGCAGATTGCCAGGCCTTTCTTCCGTGGTGCCACTAGATGGGTTCGAACTGCCAACATTTAGGTTAGTAGCGGAGAGCAAACTGTTTCTATCAGCTAGCAGCTCTAAAGCAGCCACAAACAATTCCTAAATGAATGGGCATGGCTGTGCTTCAAGAAAACCGTATGGACACGTAAGTTTGAGTTGCATATAATTGTCATATGTCCTAAAGTATTCTTCTTTAGTTTTTTCCCCAACCGTTTAAAAATGTAAAAACATTTCTCAGCTCCTGGCCCTGAAGCCGTAGTTTGCTGACCCCTTCACTGAAGAGAAGCAAAGGAGGAGGTAGATTTTGAAGGTAGGTTCATGGAAGAGGTAGAAGGAAGGTTCAAAGGGGAGATGGAAGGAGAAAAGCAGTGAGAGCCTAAAAAGATGGTGGGGTGAAAGGGAGAGAAAGCAGGAAGCTTGGCGGGAACTGCGCCCCTCCCACATTCCTGGCTTTGATTCCCCGAAGCCACGGGGTGTAGTTTCAGTCCCTTTGTTACTGGCCGTTTGGTTGCTTATTGAAACTCTGATTTTCCCTCAGGACTTAGACGACTGACTTCTGAAGCGCTGTCTTTCGGGTTCACAGAAATTACTTGTGACTCCTCAGAGGATCCCAACCCCCGTTTTAACTTTTCTCACAGATCTCCCTGGCGGCGGCCAGGAGCCTACTACTGAAGGGGGCGCTTCCCACACAAACAGGAAGTCGCTGTGATTCCCTCCATTCCAGGCTGAGTGAGGGTCGCTCTCTCAGCACCCAGGAACTGTGGCAGGGCCTTTTCCCCTTACAGGGAGGCTTCAGACCAGAGCACAGCACAACTGTCACCAGGGCAGCCTCTGTACTTCCTCTTCCCCAGCCCTGGCCCTTATCTTTACTGGAAAACGAAAGAACTACCAGTTTCCACACTTAGGCTGTTACTCCAGGTATAATTTTAGGGCTGCTGCTTTTCATTCCCTCTTCCCTAATTCTGTCCCACAAGATTCATTTCTTCCTGCTGTTTCCTGCCACATCCCCAGATAAAGCAAAGATAACGCCTGGTGGAAAGT
The DNA here is from genome assembly GCA_030035585.1 of Dugong dugon. Classification (NCBI taxonomy): domain Eukaryota; kingdom Metazoa; phylum Chordata; class Mammalia; order Sirenia; family Dugongidae; genus Dugong; species Dugong dugon. The sequence continues at coordinate 195,236,886 of CM057462.1, read as the reverse complement.
ATATATTGCTGTTATCTTTTTCTTTTCGTTTAGGAGGATAAACAGTAAAAAGTTAGGCTTACCATGTTGGAGCAGAGCAGAGAACTGTTGGCTGTGACCGGAACGCAGAGAGCTGTGGGTCTGCTGCCTGCAGAGATCTTGCCTGTGGGCGGCCCAGCCCTTCCCTTTTTCAACATTACTCATGCCTTACTCAGACAGCCCCTGGCCTCCGGTTGGCCAGCCCCACGCTCACAGATCAGGACTTGTCAGCCTTCAGCCTCTTTTGCTAAACACACAGCCTCTCCTTAAAACTTACACAAAACCCGTTGTCCTCTCGAGTCTTAACCACTTTCTCTCTCCTCTTCCCGTGAACCTTTACGACTTTTTCTTTTCTGAATGAAAAGGTTTGCATGATAGTCTTTGGGAAGTCTATCTGTCCGTGTCTGGGGGTCCTTTCCTTGTCTGTGCTCATTCTGGAGGTTAGCTGGGCAGAAAGGTTCCTTTTGAAAATGTGTAAATCAGAGTGTTGTACAGACTCCAGGTCATGTCTGTGGGGTAGAAGTTCGCTAGGAACGGGGCTAATTATTCCCCCACACTGAAGGTATTTAATAGAGTAAACAGTGCTAATTATCACCAAGCGGCGTACCCTTCTCTCCAGCTCCTCCTCTCCAAACTGACAGTAAAATAGCACTGCAATTAAAAACTGACCCATGCGAGCAGGGTATTTATCTGTCTTTGCAGTGGAGTTTGGAAGAAAGGACGCTTTGTTTCTTGGGAATTAAGAAATCTATGTATTAGGATTCAGAAGCTCTGGGTCCTACTCCTGGATCTATTCTTCATTGCAATATTTCCATTTCCTGATCTGTAAAAGCAGGTTACACTGCCCTTCCTACTTCATAGGATTGTTTTGACTGTCAAATGAAATAATTGCTCTGAGAGGCCGTCAAATCTATGAAGTAGATGCAAATGAAGGATAATGGACCCGGGGCTTCGCCTGGCACAGCTTTAGCCATTATCTCTGCACACACTATGCCAAATCTTCATCTCTACTTTCAGCTACTCCAAATCCACGTTTTCAGTTTTGTGCTCATAAACCCGCTTGAAAATCCCACCGTTATAAACAGACTCACTGTTTCGAGAAATAGCTTGTTTTCCCTAAAGCTGTTTCCTTCCCAGCTTTCTCCCTCTCTGCTAATGGTACCGTTGTTCTTCCATGCTCCTGAGTTGAGAACACTAGACTCATACTTTGACTCTAAATCCCTCTTACCCGTGTCTTAGTTAGTTGGTGTTGCTATAACAGAAAACCACAAGTGGATGGCTTTAACAAACAGAAATTTATTCTCTCACAGTTTAAGGGGCTAAAAGTCTGAATTCAGGGCACCAGCTCCAGGGGAAACCTTTCTCTCTCTGTGGGCTTTGGGGGAAGGTCCTTGTCATCAATCTTCCCCTGGTCTAGGATCTTCTCAGCACAGGGATCCTGGGTCCAAAGGACGTGCTCTGCTCCTGGCTCTTCTTGCTTGGTGATAATGGGGTCCCTCTCCTCTCTGCTCTCTTTTCCCTTTTATATTTCAGAAGAGATTGACTCAGCCTAATCCTATAGAGTGTATCCTCCCGCATTAACATAACTGCCACTAATCTTGCCTTATTAACATCATAAAACCAAAACCAAATCCGTTGCTGTGGAGTCGATTCTGACTCATAGAGACCCTATAGGACAGAGTAGAACTGCCTATAGAGTTTCCAAGGTGCAGCTGGTGGATTCGAACTGCCAACCTTTTGGTTAACAGCTGACCTCTTACCCACCAGTTAGGATTTACAACATGTAGGATAATTACATCAGATCACAAAATGGAGGACAGCCACACAATACCGGAAATCATGGCCTAGCCAAGTTGACACACATTTTTGGGGGACACAATTCAATCCAAAACATCCTTCAAATCTTAGCAAGTGCCAAGTTTTAATCAGTTTTATTATTACACTGTCTCTCAGATCTGCCCTTTTTTGTTCTGTTCCCGTTTCCTCTGTTCTAGTTTAGGTCTTCACTGCCTGTCTCCTCTGATATTCTAAGTGGTCTCTTACTCTCTAATTTGTTTCACTGACTGTGAAAAACACATTCTCCTAAAGTACAGCTTTGATCAATTGCCTGCTTAAAAATGAAACAAAAAAAACAAACAAAATGGCTCCCCAGTGCGTTTGATAGCAAATCTGGACTTCTTAGCCTTTAGCTGACTCTGAACAACCTATTTAACTTTAATTAAATATTTAATTCCTTGATTTATTCATTCAACACATATTTCTGAGCACCTACTATGCGCCAACCTCAGTGCTAGGCAGTAGAGATACGAAGATGAATGTAATATAGTTTGCCTTTGAAGAAGTCTATGGATAAGCTTTAGACTTACAGTGGTGGGGTGAGGGTGGGGTGTTCCATGATGGCTCCTGGGGTCCATGAACACGCTAAAATTATATGTGAAATTTTCTACATTAGTCAGTTTTTTTCCTGGGGAAAGAGTCATAGCTTTTATCTGATTCTCCAAAAAATCTCTGATAAAAAGTATTTGAAAATCATTAGTCTAAATCACTCCATACCTCAGTCATGGGGCCTTCCATACCACAGACCTTTTAAGAGAAAACGCCCCATTTATAGCCCCTGCTGAAGGGGCAGCCCAGGTGTCCATGCTTTGCATGATTAGCACTGTGCCCGCTGTCCCAGCTGATTGGACTGACGTTAGCTCTGGACTCAAGAACTGGCACTGTAGATTGTGTTCTGCCTCATTAACATAACTGTTACTAATCCTGCCTCATTAACATCATAAAACCAAAACCAAGCCCGTTGCTGTGGAGTCGATTCTGACTCCTAGCGACCTTATAGGACAGAGTAGAACTGCCCCATAGGGTTTCCGAGGAGTGGCTGGTGGATTCCAGCCACCAACCTTTTGGTTAGCAGCCATAGGATGATGTTGGATTAGGGCCACAGGATGGCCCACAGTAGACGTCTCAGTTTGGCCTGAAAAGATTATCTGGGGCCAGTCAGCGTCTTGTTCTTGGGAAACAGAAATTGGAAACCCTCAGAGAATTAGACAGAAAAGCTGAAGCCGGACATTTGCGAAGAGAGAAACCATGAGGTCGTGGCAAATCAAAATTAGGAAGAAGCAGATAGGCAGAATAGAGAGGAAATAAGAGGACTGTTAACTGGAAAAACGAAGAGAAGTAGCTAGTTGGCTATTAGCTGCATTGTGTAAATGGCGGAGCAATGAGAGTGAAGAGCCCGCCGTCCATCTCCATTAGTGTTCTTACTCTTCCCGAGCCTGGCTGTGTGGCATTCCTTTGTTTCTGTAAGACATTTATTCTTACAACAACTCCGCTGCCCCATGGGCAGCTTGAGCGAAACCGAAGAGTTAAACCAAATAATTATAAATCGTCCAGAACCAGGTTGGGGGATCAACCACATCTAGTTAGGGTTGCTGGTGGTGGCAACTCCTCAGGGCCATGCTGAAAGGGTTTCATGACTATGTTATCAGTCAGAGAGGGAGAGTCCAGGAAAGGTAGAGTTGGCAAAGTAGGTAAACAATGAGTCAGCCTGAAGGGCTAAAGCAGGCAAAGAGCTGAGGATGAATGAAGGCTGGGAAATTGACGGCAAGAGACAAAACCGAGGTGTGGATGAGCAGAAGGGCTGTTCCAGAAATAATGGGGGAGCTCCCACAGTCCAGTGTGATTGCAATCTGAGCCCTGTACAGGTCGGGTTGGTCCCTAAATGGACACAATAGTGTAACGGACATAATAACGGGTGTGTACAGGATACAGTCACATCCCCAGGAAGGAAGTGAGCGGTTAACTCTGGAAAGTGTCATGGAGCAAGGGATGATTGAGTTGGGTATTGAAGGATGGATAAGAATCCACCAGGTGGACGGGCATGGTGGTGAAGCGAGGTGAAGCATAGCTATGTGTAGTATGGTTTTTGTGAGCACAGACACCGGAACTAGATTCAGGGATTCAAATCCCAGTGCTGCAACATATTAGCTGTTTGAGCTCGGGCAAGTTACTTATCTGCTTTGTTCCTCAGTTTCTTCATCTGTAAAATGGAGATGACAGGAGTACTTTATTGGTTGTTGTGAGGATTATATTCATTCATGTAAAGTGCTTAGAATTTAGAACAGTGTCTTCAAAGGAAGACTTGCATAATAGCTTGCACAGAAGGAAGGAAGGATGAAGCATGATGTATGTTCTTAGTGCTTGGAGGTGGCTCAGTGGTGCTGGATTTTAGGGTAAGGGTTGATAGTATATGTGAGGAGAAGCTGTGGGAGATGAGACCACACTCTCTGCTGTCATTTTCTGTTTACTTATTTGTCATCCTTACTAGACTGTAAGCTGCTTGAGGGCAGAGACGGTGCCCTTTTCAGTATATATTCCAACATTCATTCAGAGTATATAATGAGGGCCTTCCATGTGAGTGGTGCTGTCCTAAGCACTGGGGCTGTAGTAGTTAACAAGACAGGCCAGGTTTCTGCTCTGATGGTGTGCAACCTAGCTTTTGTGGGTAAACCAAAATTTAAGGAGTGGGCGGAGGAAGATGATCCCACAAAGAAGAAAGCAGAGAAATGACCAAAGAGGCAGAGAGAGAGACCCAGAATCTTCTCTGGTGTCACTGAAGCCCGTGCAAGAGAGATTTCCAAGACGGAAGGAATAGCGGACAAGGTGGAAGACTTCAGAGAGGCAGAGTATGATGAAGGCTGAGACGTGTCCATGAATTTGGCGGTTGCATGCTTGGAGACCTTTGCCAGAGCAGTTTTATTGTGGTGGTAGGCAGAAGGGCAGGTGGCAGTGAGTTGAGGAATGAATGAGAGATGAAGAGTGGGGGCAAGGAGTGTGGTTTACTTATTTGAGAATTGAAGACTAGGAAGGTAGGAGAGATGGAATGGCAGCTAGAAGGAATTCAGGACCAACGGAGGCTTTAAAGACATAGAGGAGAGGATCGATGGGTTTGTAGGCTGTGAAGGAGTTATCGGAATGAGACATCAAGCATGCAGGCTGGAGGTTATAAATGATGGAGAAGGTCCCAGACCTTCTGGGGTGGGTGGAGGTGGAATTCCTCCACAGAGGTGGAGAAGGGGAAGAGCAGGAGTGAGGCTGTAGATAGTCCTCAGGATTGAGAGGGCTCCTGGGGCCCGTCCTCTCTGATACCCCCGTTGATGCCATAAAGTAGGAGGCAAGGGCATCAGTGACCGTGAGGATAGGAACTGAGTAGGGGACTTGAGGAGGGTGGAGGAGGTTCCGACTCATGGAGACCCTGTGTACAACAGAATGAAACACTGCCTGATCCGGCACCATCCTCACAATCGTTGTCATGCTTGGGCCCAGTGTTCCAGCTACTGTGTCAATCCATCTCGTTGAGGGTCTTCCTCTTTTTCACTGACCTGCTATTTTACCAAGTGTGATGTCCTTCTCTAGGGACTGGTCTCTCCTGATAACATGTCCAGATTATGTGAGATGAAGTCTCGTCATCCTCTCTTCTAACGAGCATTCTGGCTGTACTTCTTCCAGGACAGATTTGTTCATTCTTCTGGCAGTCTATGGTATAGTCAATATTCTTCACCAACACTATTATTCAAAAGCATCAATTCTTTGATTTTTCTTATTCATAGTCCAGCTTTCACATGCATATGAGGCAGTTGAAAACATCATGGCTTGGGTCAGGCACACCTTGGTCATCAAAGTGACATCTTTGCTTTTTAACACTTTAAAGTGGTCTTTTGCCACAGATTTGCCCAAATGCAATATGTCGTTTGATTTCTTGACTGCTGCTTCCATGGTGTTGATTGTGGATCCAAGTGAAATGAAATCCTTGACAACTTCAATCTTTTCTCCTTTTATCGTGATGTTGCTTATTGGTTCAGTTGTGAGGATTTTTGTTTTCTTTATGTTGAGGTGTAATCCATACTGAAGGCTGTAGTCTTTGATCTTCATCAGGGAATGCTTCAAGTCCTCTTTGCTTTCCACAGGAAGGTTGTGTCATCTGCATAACACAGGTTGTTAACAAGTCTTCCTCCAATCTTGATGCCCCATTCTTCTTCATATAGTCCAGCTTCTCGGATTATTTGCTCAGCATACAGATTGAATAAGTATGGTGAAAGGATACAACCCTGACACACACCTTTTCTGATTTTAAACCACGCAGTATCCCCTTGTTCTATATGAATGACTACTTCTTGGTCTATATACTGGTTTCCCATGAGCACAATTAAGTGTTCTGGAATTCCCATTCTTCACAATGTTATTCATAATTTGTCATGATCCACACAGTTGAATGCCTTTGCATAGTCAATAAAACACAGGTAAACATCTTTCTAGTATTCTCTGCTTTCAGCCAAGATCCATCTGACATCAGCAATGATATCCTTTATTACCAAAAAATATTACCAGTGCCATGGAAGAAAGTCCTGGCAATTTGCTTCCATAAAGATTGCTGTTGTTAGGTGCTATTGAGTCTTCTCCGACTCATAGCGATCCTGCGTACAATAGAATGAAACACTGCCCAGTCTTGTGCCATCCTGACAGTCGTTGCTATGTGTGAGCCCATTGCTATAGCCACTGTGTCAGTCCACCTCATTGAGGGTTTCTCTCTTTTCTGCTGACCCTCTACTTTACCAAGCATGATGCCCTTCTCCAGGGACTGATCCCTCCTGATAACATGTCCAAAGTAAGTGAGATGAAGTCCTACTATCCTCGCTTCTAAGGCCAAGAAAACCCTGTGGAGCAGTTCTATTGGGGTTACCATGAGTAGGAATTGTCTGGTTGGCAGTGGGTTTGGTTTTTTTTTAAGTTTATATATTAAGTTTTTCAACAAATATTTAGTGAATGTCTACAAAGATGAAAAAGACAAAGTTTTTGCCTTTGAGGATCCCCAAATCTGATTAACAAAACAGAAATGAGATCCTTCCAGAATCTGTTTGAGGAGGCCCATCAGGATGTGCTCAGCCAGTCTCTAGGGTGAGGCTCTCTGCATTTCCTTCCTGGTCTGGAATGTTCTCCTTAAGATAAGGGCTGTAAGGATATCCTTAGGTTTCTCTGACAATCTACAGCTGCTTTCCAGAACCGAAAAACCAAAACCAAACCCACCGCCATTGAGTCGATTCTGACTCATAGCGACCCCATAGGGTTTCCAGGGCTGTAAATCTTTACGGAAGGATCCTGCCACATCTTTCTCCCACGGAGTCACTGGTGGTTTTGAACCACTGACCTTTCTCCTTTCAGTTAGCAGTCAAGCACTTTAACCACTGGACCACCGCTCTCCAGAACACGGGGGCCATAGTTGCACCGTTAAGGATTGGCCCCACAATCTCTGCAGATGGACGTGGCTAGACAAGGAATCTAAAAGCTTGAGTTTGCGTTTCAGCCCTGTCCTTTACTGGGTAAGCTGTTTTCTAATTTTACGCTTTGGTTGTCTCACGTGTAACACGGGGATGATAATTAAGGAGATCATATGAACATAAAAGGTGGCGTGCTATACAAATGTTAATTACTGCTCACAGTGTTGCTGTGTGGATTAAATGAAAGTTGGCTTTGTAAACTGTACTTCGCAGATATTAGGCAACCCTTTCCTTCTCTCCCTTCCGGCTGCCTCTCGGCTCTAATTGCTGGCCCTCATTAACCCCTTCCCTGGGGCTCTTGCCATGCGTCTCCATGGATGCTGGTGGGAGTTAACTGTTGGCTTTCCTCCGTTGTGTGCATCCATTTGCATTTCCCTTCATGTTCTTCTGGACATCTGACTTGCTGATGGTGGGAAGCTTTGATTAAAGCTCCCCTTGGTCATTGTTTTTAAGTCTTCAACTGTTGTTAGACAGAGCTGAGAAATTTTCTTTCACAATGCCCCACAGCAAACGGTCAATTGTCCGTTAAATCTCTACTCCAAGGAGTACGCTGTGATCTGAATGTGTCATTAAGATGTTATGGGTGGAGCTGTATTGCTTAATTTTTTGTCCAAATTTGGAATTCAAGATCCTTTAGTCAGAATTAACTCGACTTGGCAATGGGTTGGTTGGTTTATGACCCAATCCTAGCTTTTTTGTTTTTATAAATCATTATTTCTTTTCATTCATGGCCAAGACTAGTCAAATGGAACTATTCTCTGTTCCCCAGAGGCAGGATTGATTGGTGGCAAGATGGTTAAGCTCCTGGCTGCTAGATGAAAGGTCAGCAGTTTGAACCCACCAGCCGATCTGTGGGAGAAAAGACCTGGCGATCTGTTCCCGTAAAGCTTGTGGCCTAGGAAGCCCTCAGAAGCAGTTTTACTCCGTCATGTAGGGTTGATATGAGTTGGAATAGATTTGTCGACACACAATAATGGCAGCGACTCACTGGCAAGGAGTCCCTGGATGCTGCAAGCAGTTAACACACCCTGCTGCTAACTGAAAGGTTAGAGGTTTGAGTCCACCCAGGGGGTGCCTTAGGAGAAAGGCCTGGTGATCTACTTCAGAGAAGTCAGCCACTGAAAACCTTACGGAGCGAAGTTCTACTCTGACACACACGGGGTTGCCATAAATTGGAATTGACATGATGGCAACTGGCTTTTGTATATAGTTTTTAAAGTGTTAGCTCCAGCATAAACATGTAAGTAATACATTCATAATAGATGGTATGATTTTGGTGGTAACTGAAATTCTCTTCCTTAGGAATCTGACTAAACTTCTTAGCCAAGTGTGGCTAAGGGGACTATTGCTGTCATTTGGGGTTGCTTATGTCTCTGAACCCCCCCTCTGCACCCCGTCTTTGCTGCCTCCCTGTCGTAGGATCCAGACTGGTCACTTCTTACATGTAAAGCTTTTACCATTTTTGCAAAGAAATCTCAGAGTCTGTCTGTAGTTTCTCAAAGTTCAGACTTCCAGCAGTGTTTTTGCTGACTAACTTGTCGTATGCACTTTTCAGAGTGCTGAGATGACCCTTTTCTGGGGGGGTTTCCCTTTCTTTGCATATTCTTTACCTAGCAATCTGGCAACAGGTGGGCTTGTGTAGACCAACGGGGACGTCGGACGGGAAGAGAACAACTTCCGGATTCAGTATCACCTAAGCATCTCTCTCCCCTCCTGATCAGATACGGAAGTGACTATGGTTACATCCCTTGTGGTTTTGCCGCCTCTGGGTTTTTATTATGTCAAGGTTTCTGTTAGATGGGTCACAGGGACCCTCAGTAAGTGTTGGGTGAATGAATGGTTTTATGTTGGTTGGAGGCTTGGCGCTGACTTGGTTAGAGATACAGAAGCCGAAGCTCAGGGGCTTGTAGGACTGGGTGAGGTGTGCAGGCAGGCTTAGAACTAGGTCTCTTGGCTTTACGGCAAACGCTTGTTCAACTTAAGACTCAGCAGAGCAGCCCTTCTTTCTGAAGGCTTCCTGACCCGGCCTGTCCCTCCCTCTCTGACCTCTCCCTCCCTGTGTCTCTGCAGCCCCCTATGCAGGCGTCCTCCAAGCTTCAGGCCCCTGTTTATCTACATGTACGTCACTTCCTGTCGAGATTGCAAGGTCTTTGAGGACAGAGGCCATAGCTCAGTTTAGTTTGCGTTCATCCATAACTTGTAGCATAGTTTTGACCTTTAATATGTAAATAAGTGAATATCGGAATGAAGGGATCTAGTGTGCATGTCATAGATTTTCCTTCCATAGCGGTGACTTTCAACCTTTCTGTTCTGCATCTCTATGCTCATATTGGTCAGATTAAGTGCTCCAGTACTTTATAATAAAGTATTTTCCTCAGACATTGTATATTTATATATATGTGTATATGTATTTTTAGCCCGAGTGGCCCAGCGGTTAAGAGCTACAACTACTAACCAAAAGGTCAGCAGTTCAAATCCACCAGCTGCTCCTTGGAAACCCAACAGGGCAGTTCTGCTCTGTCCTGTAGGGTCACTACGAGACAGAATTGACTTGATGGCAACAGATTTGGTTTGGTTTTATATGCATTTTATTTTTTCTCTTTAAAATTAATTATTATTATTTAAAAAAGAAACAAACGCTTATTACAAAAAACGCAGACTATGCAGGATTTCAAGTGAAAAGCAAAGACTTCTTATTTCTCCTGGTACAACTGCTCTGTAATCAGTTTCTTGGGATCCTTTCAGGCATTTTTTTGGTTTGATTTGCCTAAATGGAGCCACAGTGTATATACTCATGTGCCACTTGCTTTTTTAATTTTTTTCGCTTAACAACACGTCCTGGACATCCTTCCACATCAATGTATAGATCTCCACCTTGTTCTTACTGACTGCATTCTTCTTCTTTCTCCTAGCTGCTGTCAAGTTGATTCTGACCCACGGAGACCCCATGTACAGAGCAGAACTGTGCTCAGTAGGGTTTTCAAGACTCTGACTTTTTGGAACCAGATTGTCAGGCTTATCCTCTGAAGAGCCTCTGGGTGGGTTTGAATCAACCCCCAGGAACTCAATGACTACACAGTATTCTATAATACAGATATTATTATAGAATATAATATAAAAATGTCTAATGCTGGGCTTTTATTGAAAGACAACTAAATAGTTCCATTTTTTTCCCCAAACAATGCTCCAGAATCCTGTACATGTACAGCTACAGCAGAGGAAAAACTCTTGCAAGTAGAATCAGTAGTTCCTAGGATGAGTATTTAAAATTTTGACAGAAGTTGCAAAATTGCTCCCCAAGGGTTAGTTGCTTCTGAGAGGCAAATCAGTCACATATGAGGTCTGTGAGTCAGCAAATCTGCTGAGGCACAGAGCATGATTGCCTTTTTATTTTTGGAATTAAAAGAAAAACGGACACAAGGGAGTTAAATGCTGTGGAACAGTGTTAAGTGTTTGCACTTGGGTGTGAGGCATTTTGGGAGCCAGTGCGTCTCAAATGTTGCCCTGGTTCCTGCTGGCTCCTTAGCTGCGCCTCAGAGCTCATGGTGCTCTCTTTGTTTTGGTTGGCGCCAAAGCAAATAGCCCTACAGACAAGCAGGAATGACCTGTTTCTCAGTCAACCCCGGTGCCAGAATGGTCTGTGATTCCCCAGTGAATTTTTTTGGGCCTCTCACCCAGAACGCACCTCTCCTTGATCTTTGGTGGGTGCTGTTTAGAGCAAGTAGAAAAGCAAACACTGATTGAGCAAGGTAGTTTCATTTTCAGCGGCAAACCTAAAACACAAAGGAAACCGGGTTAAAAGGGCCTTGATGTGGGTATGGGAAGAGTGTTTATTCTGTGACTATTTATTGATTCCTTCTCCTCAGCCAATTCAGTGTGCCGAGGCACAAAAGGGGTGTGTGTGAGACTGAGGAAGTCCCTGGTGGTGCGAACAGTTACGCGCTCATCTGCTAATCAAAAAGTTGGAGGTTCAAGTCCACCCAGAGGCACCTTGGAAGAAAGGCTGTTGAAAACCCTGTAGAGTACAGTTCTGCTCTGACACACACGGGGTCACCATGAGTTGGGATAGATTTGATGGCAACTAGTTTTTAACTGGTGGGACTGAGGCAGGTGTTGGCTGTGTGTGGGGCCGCCTGTTCCAGTCAGAATGTGTCAGGAGTAGACAGGAGCCCCTGTCTGTACTATGGACAGGTGGTGGCTACGCATCTCTCTCTCATTCTCTTATTCCCTTGGAGAAAGGGAAACTCATCCCCTGTTCCCGTGGAGAAGGACTGCTGCTCTGCCCTCCCCATGTGGGGGTCTGAAAATAGATCTAGCTAAGGACAGGAAACTGTAGTGGTTTTGATGGTCTGAGTGGAAAAATTCCATTGGCTCTGTTATAGGGCCTGGAGCAGGGTAGAGTTACGGAGTCACTACCCAGGAAATGACTCACAAGCATGTGATGTCTGAGCTGCCACTTCTCTATCACACAGGAGAGCTTGTGGGTGGGTCCCTGGGCCATGGAGCCGCTAGAGGTGGGCTCACAGGTGCCATCCCCCAGGTCCAGCCTCTGTTAAGCTCTTCTCCATCTGCTGCCTGACTCTGCATGCCTCAGTAGCCAGAATTCTGATTTAGAGATACGAGCACGTTCTGTTGTCACAGAGATTTGAGGGTGGTAAAAATGCCAGCCAGCTCTGCCCCAGAGGCTTCAAGAGAGAAATGCTGTCCCAATGCCTTGCTCCCTCCACCCACTTCCCTTGCCCACGATCCCAGAAGACAGCATTTCTGTGACTTTGATTGTGGAGGGCAGCAGCGGGTGCTGGAGGCCCTGTGGGTACACCGCAGAGTTGGGGTGGGGAGGTGTGGGGCAGTGTCTGCACGGAGACACACCCAAGTCATGTCAGGTTTGGACAGCTATTTCCAGGAATCACGAGGCTTTGACTCTCGGTCTACCAGGAGAAATCATTATTCCCATTTATAGTTTGGGTCCAAAGGCTCCTGTTTATTTGTTCATCTGTGTATGTACACATGTATGTCATATTTTTGAATCATCTTATAGATAATTTATAGAAGTAAGAATAAAAGGATAGTAGAAGTAACTTTATTAGAAATTCTAAGAATTTAGATATAAACGAAAAACCTGCTTCCGTCATCAATTCTGACTCATAGCGACCCTGTAGGACAGGGTAGAACTGCCCCATAGGGTTTCCAAGGAGCAGCTGGTGGATTCAAACTGCCGACCTTTTGGTTAGGAGCTGAACTCTTAACCACTACACCACCAGGGTTTCCAATTTAGATATAGCAAACCCAAATTTTTATTCCATATTTTCCTGGATATAGGGAGAGAGAGAGAGAGAGAGAGTGAGCGAGTTTGCATTTTGCTTCAATGCTGAACAGGTTTCAGCAAAGCTTCCAGATTAAGATGAACTAGGAGAAAAGACCTGGCAATGTACTTCCAAAAATCAGCCAGTGGAAACCCTATGGATCACAATGGTCCAGTCTTAACTGATCCTGGGGATGGTGCAGGACCAGGCAGTGTTCATTTCCACTGTGCTTGGGGTGCCATGAGTTGGGAGTCGACTCGACGTCAGCTAACAATAACAGCATATATATGGGGCAGTGGTTAAGAGCTCAGCTACTAACCAAAAGGTCGGCAGGTGGAATCCACCAGCTGCTCCTTGGAAACCCAATGGGCAGTTCTACTCTGTTCTATAAGGTCTCTGTGAGTCAACTTGAAGGCAACAAGTGTTTTAAATTTGTGTATATATATATATATATGCGCACACACACTCATATATACAGATGTATAGTTGCTTATTTTATATATATATATATAAAAACTCACCGCTGTCGGGTTGATTCCGACTCATAGCGACCCCATAGAGTTTTCAAGGCTGTAAATCTCTACGGAAGCTGATTGCCACATCTTTCTCCCACGGAGCCTCTGGTGGTTTTGAATCGCCGATCTTTCAGTTAACAGTCGATTGCTTTAACTGCACCATCAGGGCTCCTCAGCCTATATATGTATATATATATGTGTGTGTATATATATGTGTAATATGTGTCATATTTGTTATATATATATGTATATATGTAAAATATATATTATTTGAATGCAACCAGTTGCTCACCAACTGTCACGCATGAACCAGGGACATATCCATCTTGTAAATACCGATTTCAGATTTTAAACACATCTCTAAGACATTCTAGCTCATTATTACTTCTGGTTCTTCCTGCATTTGCACTGTTATAATGCAATGCTTTTGAAAACTTCAACAGCCTATAATTTTGTTGAAAAGAAGATGACTATCTTCTTTGCTCTATAATTACAAAACGCTTTCATTTTTAGATTTATAAATACCAACTCGAATGACTGATCTAATGAACATTTTTATTTCTACATTATCTGTTTCTTCCTGATCACCGTGTTACACCCACTTGTCATCAGTATTTGTCCATTTACAAACTATATCAAATAAATCTTGGTGCGTAAACATAAGAGATGAAAAAATAGTGACGATCCAGGTTCTTGTTGCAAAATACTGTGTGATGAAGTTCTTCCTGTTGAACGACTAACTGTATGAGAATACCATGTTTCTTGTTTGTCCTCAGAAACATATTGTTCTCTCATTGAGAGTTTGTTTGGAGGTTTGAGAAGGGCAGCACAACTACGAGAACCAACCCCACTACTGTTGAGTTGATTCTGACTCATGGCGACCCTACGCGTTTCAGAGTAGAACCGTGCTCCATAGGGTTTTCATGGCTGGGAACTTTTGGAAGCACATCTTCAGAGGTCTATCTGGGTGGGTTCGAACCATCAATCTTAAGTTAGCGACCCAGTGCTTAACTGTTTATATGGCCCAGGGACTTCTAGATCAAATAATAGTTTCCTCTATTGGAAGAAAGCCTTCCTTCTCCACTGAGCGTGAAGCTTCGGGAGGGACACATACTGACGGAAGGCAAATCCCACTTAACCGGCCAGATCAGCTGTATCAACCCTGCAAATCAACAGTGTGACAGAGGTCTCAGTCTGCTTTCCCTTCCATCCCACTCATGGATTCTTGAGTTTGAGCAAATTCATCTAGGAAATTGTCATCTGAAGACTCAGACTCATGTTTATTTCTCTTATCTGATCAATGTCACATCGTCTTCAGAGGACTTGCTACGGGCTTCTCTGCATTTATCTTCCCTAATAATTGGAAAATGTCTCCCACTGTCACTTTTCTTCTGTTTGCTATTATGTGAAGAAAATGAAAAATTCTGAATTCTCAACTGTGTTCAACGAAAGCTAAAGGAAATAAGCCATGACAACAACAAAAAAACCCACACCGTGCGTAAAGATGTGTCTCCAGAATTTAAAAAATAGCTTTCTGAAAACCGATGCAATGCTTTGGACCACACAGAAAGAAATCTGCGGGGTGACGTGGATGACGTCATGGTGAGGATTCATTTCACTCTTGTGGCGACCCTTTAAGCAGTTCCATCACGCCTCGGTTTTCTTATTATTCTAGTCATTTTCTTAAAGCATGGTTTGGGATAATAATGATGAAATAATTCCTAGGATGATGAACTATCAAAATGTTTCAAGACACAGAAACAAATATGATCACCAAGATCCTAAAACGGATCTTAGATTTCTAAAAGGGGTCCATGGACCCATATGGTAATTACAAGACAGAAGGAGTTTCATTCTATTTTCATAAAAGTAAGTAACTATCCCCTTTATTCTTTAGAAGACCTCTAAGAAAGAGTAAAAGTAAAATATAAACGTAAAATATAAATATAAAAATTAAATATATGTCTTTACAAATAGAACTACTCAAAAAGGAAATTCAAGAAGTAAAATTTGTGTTTCTTTTAAAGCTTACAATGAAAACCATAATTTCCTTTTTTGTCTCTCCACACCCAGTGGCATTTGGCTTTGCTGGGAAAAGGATCAACTGTGTACAACAGTTAAAGATGTTTCTGTTCCTGGTGTGGCAGGCTCGCTGGTTCAGAGCTGGACATGAGGCTCCTTCCTTCCTATCATGCCTCTGTAAGAGTTGACATGGACCTTGATCCTCTTTTTCTGCTTTTTGACTTCATGAAGTCCCTTGATCCCTGCATTTCTCTTAGTCAAATCCCTTCGGGCCTCTTTTCTTGACCTACCCAGGCTGGACTCCATGATCACGTGAACAACTCAGCCAGTGACATTGTCATTACCCTTCGGTCCTTATCCTCTCTTCGTCCAGCAACCTCCGAGCCCTGCCCTCACCACACCTGCTCACCTGTGGCTGGGCCCAGTGGAGATGGCAGAGGTGTGGGACTTGTGTGTTTTCCACCTTCAGCCTTCAGTACCACTCACCAGTCTCTACTTGACTGTGGTTAGCGAATTCTCTCCTCCCCCAGGGAATAATTGAGATATTGATGTGGGCTTCTCACCCTCCCAGCCTCAGCTGAGGACCTCTATTCCTAATTTATGGAGAAACGCAAGCCCCCTCAGGCAAGATTTCCCTCACTTTCCCCCATCCACAAACATTTCTTTCTCCACATCATCCTTACCTTTTTCCCTCCCTCCTCCGGGGTGGGGGTGCCCCCTCTGTTCTGGGCCAGCACCCCTCCTGCCCTTGATCTTGTGCCTTTTCATGTTCTCTAAGCTTTTGGCCAGTTTTCTCCTTTCTCTCTTGTTTCTTCAATCTCTCTCCCCGTTGCTGTTGAGTCAATTCAAACTCATGGTGACCCCATGTGTTACAGAGTAGAACTGAGCCCCTTAGGGTTTTCTTGGCTGTAATCTTTAAGGAAGCAGATTGCCAGGCCTTTCTTCTGCAGCACTGCTGGGTGGGGTCGAACCCCCAACCTTTTGGTTTGTAGTTGAGTGCAGAGTGTTTGCGCCACCCAGGGACCCCTCTCGCTCTACAACAACAACCAGTTGCTGTCGAGTCAGTTCTGACTCATGGAGACCCCATGTGTTTGTTACAGAGTAGAACGGAGCTACGTACAGTCTTCTTGGCTGTAATCTTTATGGAAGCAGATCACCAGGCCTTTCTTCTGCAGTGCTACTGGGTGGGCTCAAACTGCCAACCTTTTGGGTCGCAAACCATTTGCATCACCCAGGGAACCCTCTCTCTCTAGGGGCTCCTTTACTGCAGCCTATAAACACAATCAAGTCTCTGCATTGTAGATCGAGCCTTTCTTTCCTAACTCTAGATGTATCAAGCAGAAGACAAAAAACATACCAGCAATTAGTTAACCACAAACTTAGCTTGGCTGCTAACTAAAAGGTCGGCAGTTCAAATCCACCAGCCACTCCTTGGAAACCCTCTGGGCAGTTCTACTCTGTCCTATAGTGCTGCTATAAGTTGGACAGCAACATTTTGTTTTTTGTTTTTTTTTAATATCAACCAGAGAGATTTGTTAACTAGGTAAAAAGAATTGTTAACTAGGTAACTGAAAGGGTAAAAGAAGAACACTAGGGTACATGGAGGTAGCAATTTCAGGAAGCAGCAGCCACCCCCAGGGGCAGAGGGCAAAGGGAAGAGGTTGGAATTATTAAAACTTAGAAGGTTGGAGGAGGGTCTCTGAGAACTAAGCCGGGGCAGGGGTCTCTGAGGGCTCTGTGAAGGTTGGAAAAACCGTAAAATCCAAGTAGTTTGGACTCCTCCTGAAGGGCATCTCAGCTGTGAATAGACAGTGTTCCTTTGTGGGGAACTACCCCACTGGGGTGAAGAAGTGAGGCTGGTGGGGGCAGGCGGTAGTGGGAAGAACAGGAAACCCACAGGATGAGCCAGTTCTTTCTCCTTTCTTTGGGATGCACAGGGTTTACATAATGGAGGCCTGTTGAGTTAACCCATCATTGCACAGGTACGTACTTCCATCATGTATTCTAACCACAAGCCTTGTTTCACCAAGACTTGGAAATTCAGCACACATTTATTGAGCCCCTGCTCTGGGCTTTTGACTATGCTGAGTGCTAGGCATAAGATATGACACTTCCCCCTTTGAGTTATGATACCAGGTCCACTTTGCCCATTGCTGTATCAGCATCTGAAGTCATACGTATTCCACCTGGCCTGCTGTGGGTTCTTTTCCCTTGTGAATGACTGGGACTTCTCACTTGGTGATATGATCTTTGATGTCCTTCAGCGTATCTGCTCTCAGTTTCCCATAGTACGGAGTTTCACGGATGCTGGATGAAATGATAAATGTTAAATACCTTTTCATGTTATCGCATATATTGAATGTGTGTTAATTTCAGAACTCAAATACAAACGTGTAAGCAATGTTACCGGTGAAGGCTAGCTTTATGAACTTACCCAGCAGGCAGCAAACACTCTCAGCCAATGCTGTTTATTTACACAAAAATAACCATTACTAGGAATAATATCTGTGTCCAAGGTAGGTTAAGTTAGGTCACATTTGGAGTATATTTTTAAAAGTTAATTCTACCTTATTACTTATTTATTCAGCATATAGTTATGGACAGCCTCTCTTTGCAGACCCTCTTTTAGGGAGTGGGGATTCAGCAAGGAGCAAAAGAAAGTCCCCACCCTTGTGGAGGTCACAGTCTACACAAGTACTCGCGTATGTGTCCAAAAATGTTGAAAATACAGATAGGCAAATAAATAAATTAATTAAAATAAAGAAAGAGATAACATTAAAAAATAAAAATAGAGGGAAAGACACTAGCTAGATAGTAAAGTGGTAACTTTGGTGAAGGGTAAGACAGTACACAGTACTGGGGAAGTCAGCACAACTTGACCAAGGCAAAGTCATAGAAGCTTCACAGACACATCCCAACTTCTTGAGGGACCGAGTTACTGGGCTGAGGGCTGGAGACCATGGTCTTGGGGGACGTCTAGCTCAATTGGCATAACATGGTTTATAAAAAAAAGTTCAACATCCAGCTGTGGTGAGTAGCGTCTGGGGTCTTAAAAGCCTGTGAGCGGCCATCTAAGATACATTTACTGCTCCCACCCCATCTGGAGCAAAGGAGAATGAAGAAAACCAAAGACACAAGGGAAAGATTAGTCCAAAGGACTAATGGACCACAACTACCACAGCCTCTACCAGATTGAGTCCAGCATAGCTAGATGGTGCCCAGCTACTACCACTGACTCATCTGACAGGGATCACAATACAGGGTCCTGGGCAGAGCTGGAGAAAAATGTAGAACAAAACTCAAATTCACACACACACACAACCAGACTTTCTGGTCTGACAGAGACTGGAGAAACCCTAAGAGTATGGCCCTGAATACCCTTGTAACTCAGTACGGAAGTCACTCTCGAGGTTCACCCTTCAGCCAAAGGTTAGACAGCAAACAGTAACACATATGAGGAATGTGCTTTGTAGTTCAATCATGTATACGAGGCTAAATGGACACACCAGCTCAAAAGCAACAAGAAGGCAGGAAGGGACCAAAAAACTGCAAGAATGGAAACAAGACACCCAGGGTGGAGAAGGGAAGAGTGTTGACACATCACGGGGTTGGCAACCAATGTCACAAAACAATGTGTGTATTAATTGTTGAATGAAAAACTAATTTGCTCTGTAAACTTTCATTACCTCGAGCACAATAAATAAATAACATAACATAAAAGGAATGTACCCATGATTCTGTTATCCAGGTTGATATTTCAGTGTATATTCTTCCTGACTTGTGTTCTATGCATATATAAGCATTCATATTTTATTCAAAAGTGGGATAAGACCTGATTATTTTGACTTAACTGTACGTTGTAAATACTTGTACATGCATTATTCTTCTACCTTATTGTTTTTAATGGCTGCATGGTATAATCGGAATCTATTTGATTAGAGTTTCTAATTATAATTGGCCCACAGCATCCAGTGCATAACTGTGAAAGCGTAAATCCTAAAGTATATCACATTTATTCAGGGTAGTGTTTCTTAAACTTTCCTGTGCATAGGACTTACCTCGGGAGCTTGTTAACCGTTCAGGTTCTTGGGCCCCCTACTCAGAAAATCAAATTCAGGAGGTCTGGGCTGGGGCCCACAAATCTGCATTTTACTAAGCTCCTTCACCACCCAGGGTATCATGAGTTAGGGGTTCCCCAGAACACGCTGTGGGAATCACTGGTGTGACTTATAGGAATAGCTCTTTGTAGGCTTACAGCTCCCTTCTCTGCTTCCTGGGGGTCTTGGGAATTAGGTTTCTCTTGAGGTAAGGTGGTTTAAGTTACACTAGACGTTTAAGTGAATGAATCAGAGGGTTGAATTAGAGTTGGTGTAGGGACTGCTGGGCGTCAGAGCTGAGGAGATCACCACACCATGTTTAAGGGGGCAGGGGCAGGTTGAAACTAGGAGATAGAGCTGAAGTTCAGCAGACAGGAGGAAGAGGCACAAGATGGAAGCAGGGAGGAGTGTCCTAGCCAATATCTTCCAGTTAATGTCAGTGGTGCTATCCCGTACTGTCTTGGTGCTGCTGGGTGCTCGGCTTATGGACAGGTGTTGGCTTAAAGGCGCAGGGGCAAGGAGGACAGAAGTCTGCAAAACCCTGTGTCATATACACCCCATGTGTCAGCCAGGGCCTCCCTGACCCTCAGGACTAAATAAAATTAACTTGAACCAACCCGACCCTAAATTCTTGCCCAGTAGAAGCCCCAAGCCCTTCCTGGTGATCTCAGTGGGTCCCAGGGCCCACATTCTCAAGGCTGCCTTCTTGCTGCATTCGTTTTCTGCCTCCTTGACACAGACAACTCAACTGCTTAGATTTCCACCCACACAAGCATCTGCGTTTTTTTTTTTAAGATTTGGGGGTTCTGGGCAGGGTTACATTGTGCCTCCCTCAGCCCGTCACCCCCCTGTGGACTTCTTTCTCTTCCCTGTTCTTCTCTCTCTCCCCCTTTTTCTCTTTCTTCTCTGAACAACCCAGGTTCCTCTCTGCTCAGGACTCGCCATTTCTCAGGCGTCTTCACTGCTCCCACATGACTCATGGGTCTCACACTCCACCCTAAACTCATGTCAGGACATTTTTCACGGCAGTGCCACTCCCAAAAGGAATTCTGTTCTTGTAATAAAAAATTCTCCCTTCTTATGCTCATTCCCCAGCCCGTACCTGTGGTGGGGGTGCTGTGGGGAGGGGTATTCCTTTCTAGCTCCAAGGGTACCGCTTAGCAAGCTGCACGGGTGGTAGCCAGTCCTTAGTCTGTAACCAAGGTTATTAGGGATGAACATCCACCCGTTAGCTCTGCCCAAGGCTAATGGAAGGTTAAGTTATTTCTACAGTTTCTGAAATCTTGATCTTTCTTTGCATGCAGGAACTCCTATGGTAGTGATGTTTAAAACGCTTGGTCCTCCGGAGCTGGCTTACGATCATGCATAGAATGCCCAGCAAGCTGATATGAACAGTAGGCAGACTGTTAGCAGACACCACCATTTCCTGTCCAGGAGACTTGGCAGATGAAAGTCACGTTGTAAGACCTGTGTGTTCACATCTGAACATTTCTGAAATCCAGATGTGTCTTAAAATTAGAGTGTACATTTAGTGTGGTGTTCCTTGCCCCGCCCCATGTAGATTTTTAATTGATGGTGCGTGTGGCGCAGTGGTTAAGAGCTGTGGTGGCTAACCCAAAGATCGGCAGTTCGAATCCACCAGCCGCTCCTTGGAAACCTCATTGGGCAGTTCTCCTCTGTCCTATAGGGTCGTTATGGGTCGGAATCCACTCAAAGGCAATGGATTTGGTTTGGTTTTTCGGTTCTTATAACCCAGAGTTTCTTAGAATAAAGGAAATGCAGTATAAACAACACCTAGTGGTTAAGAGTTCGTCTGCTAGTCAGAGGGTCCACAGTTCGAATCCACCAGCTGCTCCTTGGAAACCCTATCGGGGCAGTTCTACTCTGTCCTATGGGGTAGCTATGAGTCGGGATGGACTCGACGGCAGTTTTTTTTTTTTTTTTTTTTTAAATCCCCACCAAAGGATCTAGGTTTAGGAACCATGCTACACTTTCCTCCCTAAAATCTCAGTTATAGATGAACATAAGAAGGGCTGAATCCCCTGTATTTGAAATTCCAAGAAGGAACACAGGATGTAACGCCTCACTGTGGGCCCTGGGCCATTGCCTGTTGCTTGGAGTCCGCTGTGGGACATTGCAGCCAGTCACCACAAGGTGGCGCGCAAGCACCAGGCATGATGTTCCGAGGCCCGCGTGCCTCCCTGGCCGGTTCCTCTGCGGTAGTCCTTAAGGAGCAGATGACCGACTCAGCTGGAGGAGGGTTTGAGCAGCCGAAATAAGGAAAGAAGTGAAGATTCATTTCTTAGAATAACAATATCTATTGAAGAAATCAAAAGATGCATTGCATTGGACAGATCTGCTGCAAAAGATCTCTTTAAAGTGTTGAAAAGCAAAGACGTCACCTTGAGGACTAAGGTGCGCCTGACCCAAGCCATGGTGTTTTCAGTCACCTCATATGCATGAGAAAGCTGGACGATGAATAAGGAAGACCAAAGAAGAATTGACACCTTTGAATTGTGGTGTTGGAGAAGAATATTGAATATCCACGGGCTGCCAAAAGAATGAACAGGTCTGTCTTGAAAGAAGTACAACCAGAGTGCTCCTTAAAAGCAAGGATGGCGAGGCTTCGTCTTACATACTTTGGACATGTTGTCAGGAGGGATCAGTCCCTGGAGAAGGACATCATGCTTGGAAAAGTAGAGGGTCAGCGAAAAAGAAGAAGACCCTCAATGAGATGGATTGACACAGTGGCTGCAACAG
Source organism: Dugong dugon (assembly GCA_030035585.1). Taxonomy (NCBI): domain Eukaryota; kingdom Metazoa; phylum Chordata; class Mammalia; order Sirenia; family Dugongidae; genus Dugong; species Dugong dugon. The sequence goes on along the minus strand of CM057462.1, from coordinate 195,214,840 downwards.
TGGGCTCAAGCATAACAATGATTGTGAGGATGGCGCAGGACGGGGCAGTGTTTCGTTCCGTTGTTCATAGGGTCGCTATGAGTCAGAACCGACTCGACGGCACCTAACATCAACAACAATGTTGAACTCCTACCATTGATTAGATGTAGGGGAGACAGTAGAAAATAAGGTAGACACAATCCTCCATCCACAGAGTGTATGGTCTAGTGGGTTTAGTATAACTCACATGGTCCAGTAGAAAGAGGAGGATTATTTGGAGTCAACAGACCTGGCTTCAAGTCCTGGATCAATTACTTATTATATGTCTGACCCTGGGTACGTTTCTTAAAGTTTTCTTTTTTCTCATCTGTAAGAGGAAGCTGGTGTTTCCTTCACAGAGTTGTTGAGCTGATAAAGGAGAGAACTTATCTAAAGATGGCACCTGGCACATTCCCAGTCCTCAGTAATTCATAGCAATGAAATTGTTTCTGACATTCTGATTGCTCTTAGAGTTGATTGTCTATGGAATACTGGCCTTCCGCCTTTCATTAGAGAGTGTTGCCTTGAATTGTCTGCTATTCAACACGTTAAAAAGTCCAGCTGGAGAAAGCGATGTTTAGGAACAAGTATTTTAAAGACAAGCTCTCTCTCTCCTCTCTTGGTTTCTCAGTTCTGCTCTTTTTGAATTACCTTCACTGTGTTGAGACTGAATGGGAACCCTTAGCTTCTGTAGAATGTTATTGCAATGGCAAGCATAGGCGAGATTCTTATTGTTGGGTTTGGTTCAATGCGGTTTAATCTCTTTTTTGTCATAGTCACACATGTAGTTTGGAGGGGCCTCAGAAAGTCTACCCCCCCTCCTGAGGTGGTCACATGAAAGACCCAAGTGAAAAGGAGACAAAATGCCACCCAGGCAGGTTTCAGGTCTCGAGAGGACTCTCGGCCCTTTGCCTTCTCATGTCTCAGGGCCACCCGCTGCTCTGTCTCTCAGCCAATGGCCTTGTTTCCTTCCCCGCAGAGAAAACAGAGCTGTTAGGCATAGGCTGCTTCAACTCTTCCCCCCAGCACATCATTTTTCCCACCTTACCTGCACGTCCGCCACCTGCACTTCTCCACCTCAGAACTCGAGGTGTTCCCCCCGCTCTGCCCTGGACCCCATACCGCCCATCTGTTGCCTCAGCCTTAGAGTCTTCGTTTCTTCAGTGATCCCCTCTCTCTCCTGCATTTTAGACTTTCCACTCTCTGTTGGCCTCTTCTCCTTCCCAATCTTAAACTGGCCAGCCAGCCGGTCCTCTCCCAACCCCCATCTCTGTTTAGCTATTATCCCACCTCTTCTTTCTTTCCCAGACAAACTTCCGGACAGTGTGATATTGGTAACCTCTGGGAATGTCAAATGCCCAAAGCTGGCTCTTCCTTTCACCATGGGCTTTCATGGTTTCTTTTGGAACTCCCGCTCCATCCTGGGCCTCTCGCACCTACAGACCCTTGAATGCTGCCAGGGTGTCTTCTGGCAGGCCGCCTACTGCTCCCCACCGGGCCCCTGGCTCCTGGAAGCCCATCCTGTTTGGGATCACTCCACCCTCCACGTGGTCCCCTTGGGTGATCAATGCCGACTCCCTTCCGCAGAGTCCACACCTGGTCCACAGGACATGTGCAGACATCCCTGCTCACACTTAGCGTGTGCCCTCACTGCTTCCACTTCTTCCCATCATCTCTTCAGTCTGCTGTCATATGTCTTCCATGCCCACTGAACCACTCTTGCTGAGGAGGGACTGTGGCGTCTGGAGAAAGGAGGTCTTACTCAACACTCTGTGACTTGAGACCCTTCCTGCTATTACCACTTTCTAGAAACTCTTCTTGGTTTCCATAACACCACTGTCACTGGATGTGCCTCCCACCTCTCTGGAGGGCGTGTAGGCATCTCTTCCTCTCTCCACCCCCTAAATGTGCCTTCAATCAATAACTACTTGAGTACCTGCTTCATCCCCACAGACGTAGTTGTTGGGGCTACAACAGTGTGCAACCTAGACTCAGCTCCCGTCCTCGTGGAACTCAGAATTTGATGGGAGAGTCAGACAATAGTAATAATGACAACAGCAACACCGGGAAATGCAGAATAACAAAACTTGGGCAAGTTTATAACTTGAACCATCATTCTCAGATATTAACAAACAGTTTATTTTTCCAGGTGATAAAAAGTCAAAACTAATGTGAAAACTCTGAAATTATAATCCAATTTAGAATTTATTTTTTCCACCAATTTTAGTTTGACATAGACCCAAAACTGCAGAGGGAAAAGGGGTTCTGGTTTGCTTCTTCAATGTTTTGGCCTCTTGTGCTTTCCTCTTCTTCTCCCTCACACTCCGAGGTTCTAGCTTGTCCAGGGTAGCTGAGGGTGAGGAAGTACTCAGAAGTCTTGACAAGTGTGCTCTTGAATCATATCTAAAAGACTACAGACCACAGGAAGGCTGGTGAGGGCTCTTGGCTGCAGGGCAGGGAGAGAGCACCAGGGACCCCTGTACTTCGGGAGTTCAGCAGGGCAGGGATGTCTGCACATGTCCTGTGGACCAGGTGTGGACTCCGTGGAAGGGAGTCGGCATTGATCACCCAAGGGGACCACGTGGAGGGTGGAGTGATCCCAAACAGGATGGACATCCAGGAGCTAGGGGCCAGGTGGAGAGCGGTAGGTAGCCTGCCAGAGGAGACCTTGCCAGCATTCAGGGATCTGTAGGTGAGAGAGGCCCAGGATGGAGTGGGAGTTCCAAAAGAAACCATGAAAGCCCATGGTGAAAGGAAGAGCCAGCTTTGGGCATTTGACATTCCCAGAGGTTACCAATATCACACTGTCTCTGTGCCATTCACGTAAGACCTCTTCTGCCCCTTGACTCTGTTCCTCTCTGAAAGGGTGTTGTATGACAACAAGTGGATCCCAACTCATAGCGACCCTATAGGACAGAGTAAAACTACCACATACGGTTTCTTAGGCTGTAATCTTTACCGGAGCAGATTGCCCAGTCTTTCTCCTGCAGAGTGGCTGATGGGTTTGAACTGCTGACCCTTTGGTTAGCAGCAGAGCGCTTAATCATTGCGCTGTCAGGGCTCCTTCCTGAAAGAGTAAGCAGGTCTTTAGGCTTTTGGAACGTACGACAGTTAGGATTAGGTTCTGCTATGATTGAAAGACAATCTGAGCCAATAGCTTCAACAAGATAGATTTTGTTTTTATTGAACTTTAGATGAAGGTTTACAGAACAAATAGTTTCTCACTAAACAGTTATTACACATATTGTTTTATGACATTGGTTAACAACCCCACAACATGTCAACACTCTCCCTTCTCGACCTTGGGTTCCCTGTTACCACCTTTCCTGTCCCTCCTGCCTTCTAGCCCTTGTCCTGGGCTGGTGTGCCCCTTCTAGTCTTGTTTTGTTTTATGGGCCTGTCTAATCTTTGGCTGAATGGTGAACCTCAGGAGTGACTTCATTACTGAGCTAAAAGGGTGTCTGGGAGCCATACTCTTGGGGTTTCTCTAGTCTCTGTCAGGCTAGTAAGTCTGGTCTTTTTTTGTGAGTTAGAATTTTGTTCTACATTTTTCTCCAGCTCTGTCCGGGACCGTCTATTGTGGTCCCTGTCAGAGCAGTCAGTGGTGGTAGCCGGACACCATCTAGTTGTACTGAATGCAGTCTGGTGGAGGCTATGGTAGTTGTGATCTACTAGTCCTTTGGACTAATATTTCTGTTGTATCTTTAAACAAGTTAGATTTTTATTTCTCTCCTACAGAAAGTCTGGAGGTGTGTGGACCTGTGTGCCTATAGCAGCTCCTTGATCATTAGGGACCCAGGTTCTGGATGCTTCTGGCTCTGCCATTCTCAATATGTGGCTTCCACCTCATATTCTAAGATGGTTGCTGAAGTTCCAGCTCTCTGTTCCACCTTCTAGCTGGCAAGAAGGAGGAAGGGATGAAGAAGGATGTGTCCTTCTGTTTATACATCCCAGAAGACCCATGTGACATTCTGCTTACGTCCCATTGGCCAAAACGTAGTCACATGACTGACCTAGCAACAAAGGCTGAGGAATGTAGTCTCTCTGTTGATGGTAGCCGTGTGCCCAGCTAAAAATTGGGGTTTTGTCCATCCACAGATAAATGGGTAAACAAGACATGGTATATATGCATGATGCAGTATTATGTAGCCATAAAAAGGAATCAGGTTCTGATACATGCTACAACATGGATGAACAGGGAAGATGTGACGTTAAGTGAAGTAAGCAGACACAAAAGGATGAATACTGTTTGATTCCACCTACGTGAACTATCTAGAATAGGCAAATTAATACAGACGGAAAGTAGTTGAGAGGTTACGAGGGGCTGTGGGGAGGGGAGATGGGGGAGTTATTGTTGAGTGGGTACAGAGTTCCTGTCTGGGGTGATGAAAGCGTTTTGGGAGTAGATGGTGGTGATATTGCACAGCCTTGTGAACGTAATTCGTACCACTGAATTGTACACTTAAAAATGGTTGAAGTGGTGAATTTTATGTTATATGTATTTTACCACAGTAAAATAAACGTTGGGGGTTCTAGGAAGAAGGGGGGATGGGTAGTGAGGAAGAATGCAGATTGGAGAACTAGAGGTCTCTGCTACAGTATGTATTGGCACATTGTACCCCGAAATGTTGACTCAATGGAGACTCTCACTTCACAGTGAACGTGAATGCTGGTTTCCTCACTGTGGCCAAATGACGCGTGATAGACGCAAGCTCACGAGCAGTTTAACATGCGTGCTTTGACCTGGTAATAACATAGTGGTCAAGAGTGTGGGCTCTTGGAGAAGACTGCCTGGGCTCGAATTTTAGCTCTACCATGTACTAGCTGGGTGACCTTGGGCAAATGATTTTCTTTCTCTGCCTCAGTTTCGTCATCTGTAAAGTGGGGATAATAATAACGCCAGTTGCCATCAAGTTGACTCTGACTCATGGTGACCCATGTGTGTCAGAGTAGAACTGTGCTCCACAGGGTTTTCAAAGGTTGATTTTTTGGAAGTAGACGGCCAGGCCTTTCTTCCGAGGTGCCTCTGGGTATATGCGAACCACCAACCTTTCAGTTAGCAGCTGAGGGCATTAACCATTTGCATGACTCAGGGATTCTGGGGATAACAATAGTACCTATCTTATAGAATTTAGCAAAGATTAAGTGCCATAACCGTTCATTCATTTAAGAAATATGTATAGAGCATCTATTGTGTGCCAAACACTATTTTCAGTACTGAGAATATAGCAGCAAATAAAAAAGACCAAGTGCCCTGGCCTCACGGAGCTTCCTCTCTAGGGTGGAAAAACAGACGCTAAAAATATCAAGCAGATATCTAATACATCAGGTGGGAGGTGAGTGCTGTGGGGAAAAAGAAAAGCAGGTAAGGCAGATAGGCTGTGCTGAAGTGGGGGCTGGGCTTGCAAATTTATAAAGGGTAGTAAGAAAAGAGGAGCCTTGGTGGCACAGTGGTTAAAGCGCTTGGCTGCTAACCCACCAGCTGCTCCTTGGGAGAAAGATGTGGCAGTCTGCTTCTGTAAAGACTCACAGCCTTGGAAACCCCATGGGGGCAGTTCTACTCTGTCTTATAGGATTGCTGTGAGTTGGAATCCACTCGATGGTATTATTATGGTTGAGGTCCCAGGATGGTGCACGTGGTTTGTGATTAGCTACTAACCTAAAGTTAGTGGTTTGAACTCACCTAATTGACTCGATGGCAACGGGTTTGGTTTTTTTTTTTTGGGTAGTGGCACCACGAAAGAAAGGCCTGGAGATCTGCTTCCTGGATGATTACAGCCAAGAAAACCCTATGGAGGATTTTCTTGGAGCAGTTGTAACTCTATCTCACACATAGGGTTGTCATGAGTTGGAATTGACTCAACAGCAATTTTTTTTTTTAATGGATATATAATAAAGTTACTGGGTTTTTTTTTTTTGTATGTTTATTCTGTAACTACATGTTACTAAACTCTCTATATCTAATAGCTTTTTAAGTCAATTCCCTTAGATTTCCTAGGAGAAATACTGTCATCTTAGATCAAGATCATTTTGCCTCTGCCTTTCTAATTTGTGTACCTAATTTCTTTCTTTTCTATTTTATTTTATTTTTTTGTCTACCTACGTTGATGCAAAACCCCATGGGCACGGGACACATCCTTGTTCTTATACCACTTCCTCAGACAGACTTTGTCTTATCCCCGTTCTAATTGGGATTTTGTTCTCCTTGTTTTTTAGCACCTGCCCTTTTCCTGCCTAGCTCTTATTATACTTTATCATTTTCATGGTGATTCTCTTTCAGCTGCTCTTCCTTTCCCCGTTGTGCGGCCTTGCCCTGCCATTACCTGCCACCCACTAGGCCCTTTGTAAATCTCTAAAATGACAAGCGTTTCCTAAGTGAATACGGTGTTGTGTTTCACTGTGAAGCATGATGCCCCTGTTGGTTTCAGATAGATTTTTCCTTTCACTATTTTAGATTAAAAATAATCACATGGATTTAAAAAAAAAAAAAAAAAAATCCACATGTCCATAGAGATGATCCCTCAGATGATCCTTTGCCAAGTTCTAGGATGAGCTGTAAGAGTGGGCTTCCTGTATGAACTGTGGCCTTCCTGCAATGAACCACACGTGGATGGCTAGTATTTTATTTAGGAGTTTTCATCTGTATTTATAAATGGGATTGGTCTGTAGTTTGGGGGGGGGGGATTTAGGATTTTGATATTAGGGTTATGCTACCTTTTAAAAAATGGTAAAGTTTTCTTTGTATTTGTATTCTCTGATACGGGTTAAATAGTGTAGGAATTATTTGTTCCACGAATGTTTGAAAACATTCACCTGGGAAACAGTCTTGCCTCCAGGTTTTGAGAAGGTAGTTCTTTGACAACCTTGTCTGTTTTTTTCTATAGCTACGTTTATACCTTTTTTTGGAATCAGTTTTCCTAAAAACATCATCCATTTTTTCCAAGACTTTCTTCCCTTTTTTGCCTTTGTTACTATTATTATCTTTGACCTTTTGGCTGCTCATCAAATGGTTGGCAGTTCGAATCCACCAGCAGCTCCTCGGAAACCCTATGGGGCAGTTCTGTTCTGTCCTGTGGGGTTGCTATGAGTCGGAATCCACTCGACAGCAGTGGTTTTTCTTTTAAGAATAGAAATAGTACTTGTAACTAAGTATTTTTAGTTTATACACACACACATTTATTGTCTTTTTCTCGCTCAGTTATTTTAATTATTTCCCAAATATCCTGAGTTCTTTGGCTTATTAATCAATCCCCTGACTGTTCTGTGTTCTAGTTCATGAATTTCTACTTAGTATCTTTATATTTTCCTTCCTCCCGCTTTTCTTAGGTTGGCTTTGTATCTTCTTTTTCTAACTTATTGATTTGAATACTTAGCTTATTCTGTTTTTACTCTTTGTTGTTTAATAAATAAAGTGTTTAATGCTGCAGCTATAGATTTTAATAGTTAGTGATTTTTTTAATTGTTATTTAAAAAATGGTATCTTAACCGAAGTTTTGGTGTCTTTAACTTGAGCTATTGAGAGGGGTGGTTTTAAAATTTCAAGTATTTTTTTGCATTTTGTTTATTCTTACTTTCTCATTTATTTGCATTATCATCAAAGATGTGATCTGCATATTTCTGCTTTTTGGTATTTATTGAAGTTTTAATTATGTTCTAGTACATGGTTAATTTTTATAAATATTTCATGGGTCCTTAAAAATTATGTGTATCTTCTGAAGTGTGCAGAGGTCGTAGATACCTACTGGATCAAAAATAGTTGGAAAAAAGTATTAACTAACATCTATTAAGCATTTTCTATACGTCAGGCACTGTATGAAGCATTTTAATACATTATCTCAATAGGCAAAGTGATTTTTATCATTTTACAGATGAAGAAACCAAGACTTAAAGAGGTTTAATTGCCTCGCATCAGACAGCTGGTATGATGGAGTCAGAAATCCAAACCAGGTTGGCTTGCCTACAAAGCCCATGCACTTCACCACTATTTTAAGCAAATTTTCTAAGAACTTATTTGTTTTTTATTTTCCTGCTAGAGATGGTGTCTTAGTCATCTAGTGCTGCTATAACAGAAATACAAGTGGATGGCTTTAACAAGGAGAAATTTATTCTCTCACAGTCTAGTAGGCTACAAGTCCAAATTCAGGGCATCAGCTCCTGGGGAAGGCTTTGTCTTCTCTGTTGGTTCTGGAGAAAGGTTCTTGTCATCAGTCCTCCCTTGGTCTAGGAGCATCTCAGCACAGGAACCTCAGGTCCAAAGGACGCACTGTGCTCCCAGCACTGCTTTCTTGGTGGTATGAGGTCCTCGTGTCTCTCTGCTTGCTTCTCTATTTTATATCTCAACAGAGATTGGCTTAAGACACTATCTAATCTTGTAGAACTCATCAGTATAACTGCTGCTAATCCATCTTATTACATTACAGTGATAGCATTTACAACTCACAGGGAAATCACATCAGCTTACAAAATGGTAGACAATCATACAATACTGGGAATCATGACCGAGCCAAGCTGACAGATATTTTGGGGGGACACAATTCAATCCATGAAAGATGGAGAGAGGTATGTCTATACACCTATGGTCTTTCTGCCAGTTCCGACTTATGTTTTCAACTTGTTTTTCTTTTTGTTTGGATGCCATGTTGTTTGGCAGATTTGGCCCATGACTTTTTCCACTAGAATGTAAGCTCCGTGGTTGGAGGCTTTGTCTTGTTTGCATCTGTATCCCTGACACCCAGGACCCTGCCCAGCCCATGGTAGTTGCTCAAAAAATACTTGTTGAATGATTCAATGATAGTTATATCTTTGTGTTGGATTGTATCCTTCATAAATAAAAACAGATTTCTTTATTGCTTTATATATTGGGTTGCACTTGATCTGATCATAATATTACCACTTCTGCTTTGTTTGTTTGCAAAATCTGTTTTGTCTCTCCTTTAATTTTTAAATTGAGTGTTTTTTTTTTTAATTTATTGTGCTTTAGATGAAGGTTTACAGAGCAAATTAATTTCTCATTAAACAATTAATACACATGTTGTTTTGTGACATTGGTTGCCAGCCCCACAACATGTCAACACTCTCCCCTTCTCGACCTTGGATTCCCCATTATCAGCTTTCCTGTCCCAGTCCTGCCTTCTCGTCCTTTCCCCTGGGCTGGTGTGTCCGTTTAGTCTCGTTTTGTTTTACGGGCATGTCTAATCTTTGGCTGAAGGGTGAACCTCAGGACTGACTTGAGTACTGAGTTAAAAGGGTGTCTGGGCACCTGGTTTTGTTTTAGAGGTATCTTTCATAGCAGTATCGAGCAGGACGTGTTTTTGTGTTTTTTGGACCCCAACAGGTAAATATGCATTATTAAACAAACAGATGAAAGAGTATATAGTATGTATTTTCAGAGTGAAAAGTAAACCCTGGTGTGACTATGTTGCTTCATCTCAGTTTTCAATCTGAGAGTGGTGAATTTCAAAAGAGTCAGAAAAAAACAAGAAGAAATTAATGTTTGCTAAACATTTATGGTTAATGTTTACAAAGTCTGTAATTTGACAGGCCCTTCACATGAGCCTTGAGAGAGTTAGGATTCATTGTTAAAATCATAGGATTATTGGAGGATATTACAGAACATTCAATTCTTCTTTTCACCCTAAGCCATTCCTTAAAAAAAAAAAAAAAAAAGTTAGAGTCCCAGAAACCAAAACTTGAGCAATCTACCTATTATAGATTAGAGCTACATGTCTGAGGTTCACAAAGGAAGGAGAAGCCAAGAATGCCTAAAGAACCAGCTCAGCCAAGTGGGGAGATGGAATTTCTTGGAGCATCTGTAAGGAACTTCAGAACTCATCCTCAGAGGAGCTGAGCTCTTCTGGGACCCCAGGGTTCTTTTCATACTAGTGGTTGCCAGATTTCCAAACATGATAGGGATCATCCTCCTGGTCATCAGCCTAATCTTCCCAATTTTCTTCCTCATCCTGGTATAAATATTCTTCTTCTGGATCCCAAACTGGGTAGCCATAGCTTCCTCCACTCCTGTGATTCTTAAATATCCCTAGATCTGTATGATTGAGCCTACTTCTTGTATTTGTTTCAGATGGGTCATGTAGACAATAGCATAACCAGTTACCTTTCTGTTTGGAAAAAAAGTATACCTCACAGGTTATTGGCCCAATTTTTCTGCTGGCTGCTGATCCCCAAGGATCTAGATCTCTAAGCTCAGCTTTCTTCTGCCTGGAAAAATGCTTTTGATCTTGTTCTTTCCCCAGATGATGTTTTGTTTCATGGTTAGGTTCTCTCAGAGATATGACTCTTCTAGAGTTTCTTTCACTGTTGTTCATAAGATGGCCCTCATCCTTTCTTGAAGCCAGCCTTTGCTCTCTAACTTCTTGTCCCCCATCATTCCTGGGTTCTGGTCTTGTGTCTCTTACTTGTTGTCTTCCATCATTCCTGGGTTGTGGACTCGATTCTTTCCCCTGGTGTCTTTCGTCATCTCTTGGTGCTGGGATCTGGTCTCTACTATCATTCCTGGGTTCTGCGCTCAGGTCTCTCACTTGACGTCTCTCAACATCCTTTGGTGCTGGGCTTTGGTCTCTCACTTGGTGTGTGTCATCTTCTGTTGGAGCTGGTCTCTACTCCCTAACTTGGTGTCCTCCATTATTACTAGGTTCTGGGCTTAGGTCTCTCACTTGATGTCTCTCATCATTCCTGAGTTGTGATCTCTGCTCCCTAACTTGCTGTCCCCCATCATACCTGGGTTCAAGACTCAGGTCTCTCACTTGGAATCTCCCATCATCCCTTTGTGCTGGGTTTCGGTCTCTCACTTGGTATCTCGCATGTTCTGTTGGAGCTGGTCTCTGTGCTCTAACTTGGTGATCCTCATCATTCCTGGGTTCAGGACTCAGGTCTGTCATTTGGTGTCTTCATCATTTCTCAGCGTTGGGATCTGGTCTCTACCTTGGAATCTATTGTATTGTCTTGGAGCTGATCTCTGCTCCCTAATTTGATTTCTCCTGTTGTTCCTTGGTTCTGGGCTCAAATCTCTCACGTGGAATCTCTCATCATCCCTGTGTGCTTGGCTTTGGTCTCTCACTTGGTGTCTTCCATCATTCCTGGGGTTTGTGCTCAGGTGTCTCATTTGATGTCTCCCAACATCCTTTGGTGCTAGGGTTTGATCTCTCGCTGGGTGTGTATTATCTTCTGTTGCAGCTGGTCTCTGCTCCCTAACTTGGTGTCCCCCATCATACCTGGGTTCAGGACTCAGGTCTCTCACTTGGAGTCTCCAGTCTTCCCTTGGCACTGGAGTTTGGACTCTCACTCGGTATCTCTCATCTTCCTTTGGAGTTGGTCTCTGTTCCCTAACTTGCTGTCTCTCATCATTCCTGGTTTCTAGTCTCTGCTCTCTAACTGCTCGATCCCCATCATGCCTGAGTTCAGGGCTCAGGTCTCTCATTTGGCGTCTTCCATTATCCCTTGGTGCTGCGATCTGGTCTCTATGTTGGAATCTTTCATATTGTCTTGGAGCTGATCTCTGCTCACTAATTCGGCTTCTCCCATTATTTCTGGTTTCTAGGCTCAGGTCTCTCACTTGGAATCTCCCATCATTCCTTTGTGCTGGAGTTTGGTTTCTCACCTGGTTTCTCTCATCTTCTATTAGGGCTGATCTCTGCTCCGTAAGTTGGTGTCTTCCATCATTCCTGGGTTCAGGGTTCAGGTCTTTCACTTGATGTCTCCTACCTTCCCTTGATGCTAGGGTGTAATCTCTATGTTGGAGTCTTTCATACTGATGTAGAGCTGATTTCTGATCCATACTTTGGTATCTCCCATCATTCCTTGATTCTGGGCTCAGGTCTCTCACTTGGAATCTCCCATCATACCTTTGTGTTGGGTTTCGGTCTCTCACTCGGTATCTCTCGTCTTCCATTGGAGCTATTCTCTGTTCTCTAATTTGGTGTCTCTCATAATTCCTGGTTTCTAGTCTCTGCTCTCTAACTTGGTGATCCTCATCATTCCTGGGTTCAGAACTCAGGTCTCTCATTTGATGTCTTCCATCTTCCATTGGTTTTGTCATCTGGTCTCTATGTTGGAATCTTTCATATTGTCTTGGAGCTGATGCCTGCTCCCTAATTTGACTTCTCCCAACATTCCTTGGTTCTGAGCTCAGGTCTCTCACTTGGAATCTCCCATCAGCCCTTTGTGCTGGGCTTTGGTCTCTCACTTGATGTCTCCCATCATCCTTTGGTGCTAGGGTTTGGTCTCCTACTTGGTGTTGGTCATCTTCTGTTGGAGCTGGTCTGTGCTCCCTAACTTGGTGCCCCCCATTGTTACTGGATTCTGGGCTCAGGTCTCTCGTTTGATGTCTCCCATCATCCTTTGTTGTTGGGATGTGGTCTGTATGTTGGAGTCTTTCATTTTGTCTCAGAGCTGATCTCTGATCTGTAACTTGGCTTCTCCTATCACCTATGGTTTCTGGGCTTACTTCTCTCACTTGTTGTTCCACATCTTTTCTGAGTTCTGGCCTCTGCTCCCTACCTTGGTGTCTTCCATCATTTCTGGGCTCTGAGCTCAGGTGTCTCACTTGGTATCTTCCGTCTTCTGTTGGAGCTGGTCTCTCCTCCCTAACTTGGCTTCTCCCATCATTCTTAGACTCTGGGCTCAGTTCTCCCACTTGGAGCCTCTCATCATTCTTTATCGGTGTGGTCTGAATCTTCACCTTGTATTTTCCATTGTCCTGTAGTATTGGAGTCTGATCACTGACTCCCAGTATCTCCACCTCTCTTGGAAATGGTATTTGCTCTCTAATTTGCTGTCTTCCACGTTTTTGCTTTTCCAAGCTTAGCTCCCTCTGTGGATGTCTCTCATCATCCACTGGTGCTGTGTTCTGAGCACTAACTTCCTGTATCTCATTCTGTCTTGGTGAAGGTTTCTGCTCCCCAATCTTCATCTTACTGTTAATTGGTTCTGGGCTCTGGTCTCTTTCTTGGTGACAGTCACCAACTTTTGATGTTGAGATTTGCTCCCTACTTTGTTGCCTTGCATTATACGGGAATTCTGGTTTCTGGTCTCTCACTTGACTCCTTCTACTATCTTGTGGTGTTGGAATCTGGTCTCTCACTTGATGGCTCCCCTCATTTATTGGTGTTGGGCCCTGGCTGCCAATTTGGCTACTTTCATCCACTCTTGGTTCTAGAGTTTGCACACCCCCTTCAGAACAGAGAAGAGGTTTTATGCATGCATAATAGGCTCTTGTCACTCTGAACACTAGTAAAATGAATTCAGTGAAATCAACTGTTTTGCCTCCACCTTGATCCAGCTGTTGAAGGAGTTTTTCTGTTGTCTCAGAATTATTTGTTTTCTATGAGGAAAAACATCAAGAAAGGAAGCAGTTTATGAATCATTTGTTACTTTTTTTTGTTACCTAGAAAATTTCTTAGGGGATATTTAACAGCTCTGTTTTCTATTTCTTTTTGTTCCTTTTGATAGTTACCTCATTGGATAATATATTCTATGGCAGTATTATGTGTAATTTTTATATTTTGAGATAATAATGAATGAAATGTTTATTTCTTATAATTATTACTAAAATTACTAAAGTATATTATTGAATATTTATTAACCACTAATATCCCTGTTCCTCCCCCAACTCTCATGGATGACCTTATTTAAAATTAAACAAAAACAAAAACAAAAACAAGTTATCAAACTAGAACTCTCTCATCTATCCAAGCAAAGGAATAAATCTTCCTTTATGTGTGTTTTTCTTCTTGAAACAATAGAGGAAGTTCTTCTGTGTCTACCAAAGGCAAATCCATCTATTTGTGCTCTGTAGCTCATCTCTTTACTTTCTAAAAGAGTGAGTTGCTTCTGATTATCTCTCTTTCACCTGACTTTTCAATATTTTAGTCTCTATTGGGTCATTCCTGATAGTATAGCAGAATGCTTTATTGGCTATTGTATTTCAAAAACCTTCTGGTGCCCCACATTTCTACATCTATATTTCTTTCTGCCACCCAATATCTCTTCTCACCATTTATTGCCAAGCTTCTTGAAAGAATCATCTGCAAATGTCTACACTTCTTTACCCTTTATTCACTTTTTAATCCTTGTCATTATGGCTTCCATATTCACCACCACACCAAATGGCATCCTTGATGCCAAATACAACAGACACTTTTCAATCCTCAGCATGTATTGACAGAGCTGTCTGATCCTTCCTTTGGAAACATTGTCTTCTCTTGGATTCCATGACATCCCACTTTCCTGGTTTTTGTCCTAGTTTTCTGGCCATATTTTTTTCATTTACTATCCTCACTTCTCCTCCTTTACTTAACCTCTAAATATTGGAGTTTCTCAGGATTTAGTCTTGGACCCTCTTGTAACCCTATGTTTTTACCTTCTTATCCATTCCCATTGCTTCACAACATTAATTAGCAGATGATAATTAGATTTTTGTCTTTGGGCCAGATCTCTCTTCTGAGCTCCAGACCTGTATATCTGAATGCTTTGGTGCCATCTTTTCTGTGATACCTTACAGGCAGAAGAAATTCAGCATGTCCAACTCTGAGCTCTTGACTTTTCTCCCCATACCTACTCCTCATCAAATCTGCCCTATCTCAGTAAATGGCACTAACATCCTTCTAGTTTCTCAAGCCAGAAGCTTGGTAGCCATCTTTGGTTCTTCATTCTCATTTACCCTTCCAATCCAGTACATCATAAAGCCTTTTGTTTCTACCTGTAACATATCATTAATCCATCCATTTATTCTCCATCGCTTGGACCCCAATCCCAGCTACCATCATGTTTTGACTGTGCTGTTGTAGTAGCCTCATAACTGGTCTTTTTGTTCCTTCTTTTGCTCCCTTATAATCTCTTCTCCATCCAGAAGTCAAGTGAATTAAACAAAAATGTAAAGTAGATCTTGTACTCTTCTGCTCAGAACTCTTTAATGGCTTCCTGTTACATTTAGGAGAACAATCTAAATTCCTTGACATGATCTATAAAGTTCTGCATGAGTCATCTTCTGTCTCGCTTTTCACCTTCACCTCTGGCCATTCTTCCTGTCCACCCACCCTGGACTTCCTCCAGTTTCCCGAACACATGAAACTGTTTTCTAACTCAGGGATTTTATTCATACTCTTCTTTTTTCATGGAACACTCTTCTTCCTACTCATCACCCAGACAACTTCTACATATTCTTTAAATCTTGACTTAGTGCTACTTCCTTGAAGAACCTTCTCTACTCTCCAGTAGAACATACACTTATCCTTATTTTTAACTATATGTTTTTTATGATTATTTGTTTATTGTATGTAAGTTTTTTGGCAGCAGAAACCATATCTATTTTGCTTGTAGAGCCTAGCGTATACCTGGCATATAATTGATGCTAAGTAAATATTGGTTGAGTGAATGAATAAACAAATATGTGCTAGGAACTGTTCCAGGTACTAGAGATACAAAGGAAAATGAAGAGACATGGTCATTGCCCTCACAGAGAAGTAAAGAGGCAATTATAACACACTGTGAAAAATGCTACAGATGTGAAATGGGAGCCTATAGGACAAACACCTAAACTAGATCATTTTGGCTATAGTTAGGTAATAGATTGTGGGTAGTGGTGATAGGGAGGGGCAAGATTAGAGGCAGGGAGATCAATGAGGAGGCAATTGCAATAATTTGGGTCAGAGATACTGGTGGCAAGGGGAAAGGAAAGAAGTGCATAGGTCTGAGAGATATTTATTTAGAAGTCAGAATAAGCAGGATTTGGGATTGAATTGGATGTGAGAGGTAAAAGAGCCGAAAGGTGTCAAGGCTTGTGCCCAGCTTCTTGGCTTAGACAGATGAGTGGGTGGTGCTGCTGTATTTGCTGAGCTATAGGATATAAAAGGTGGACAAGGTTTGAGGGGGGAGATTTGCACAGGTTGAATTTGAGATGTTTGTGTGATATCTAAGATGCTTAATGGGCAGTTACCTGTATGGGTCTGAAGCTCAGGAGAGAGATCTGGCCTGATGAGGTGATTCTGAAAGTCATCAGCATACAGAGTGATTGAAGCAGAGTCAGTGAAATTAGTAGGGGGAATGCGTTAGAATGAGAAGAGAATCCCGGAGAATATCAACCGTAGAGTGTTGGATTGAAGAAGAGGAACTTGAAATAACCTTGAGGAAAAACAGCTAGAGGGGCAGGAGGAAAGCCAGGAGAGGGCATTGTCACTGGAGCCAAGGAGACAATCCCAAGTAACAGAGTAAACGGACGAGGAGAGTGATTGAGTCCTGTCCTTTGTTACCTCTAGGGCGACTCCAAACTCCTGTTGGAGAAGTTTCTTAACTTCCATCTTGCTCAGCCTCTGACAGTCTCCATCGCTCTTTGTGTGATTGTGGAAAACATTGATGAGATTGATGATGCTCCTCAGAAGACACTGGGGCATCTTGTTTTGCCGACTGGAGTGCACTGGGAATGTAACAGAGAACACCCAACTTCTTTCGTTTTCCTGAATTGCTATAATCCCTTCTTTCTCCATTTCTTGGAGGCAGAACACAGTGTAAAGATCTGACCTATTTGTAACGTCAAATGTCTAGTGGGCTTTTGTGAAAGCAAGAAAAGAAGAACATTTTTAGTTCATCTTTCATTTCTAATGTTAGTGCTCTTACTATGACCCCAGCAAAGACAAGGGCAGAAACTGAACAGGCCCTGTCTTAGTTATCTAGTACTATCTAGATAACTAGGAAGACCACAGATGGGTGGCTTTAACACACAGAAATTTATTCTTTCATAGTTTAGGGGGCTAGAAGTCTGAATTTAGGGTGCCAGCTCTAGGGGAAGGCTTTGTCTCTCTGTTGTCTCAGGGGAAGGTCCATATTCCTTGGCTCCTTGGTGGTCTTCATGTGGCATGGTGTCTATCCTCTCCCATCTCTGCTCGCTCACTTGCTTGTTCAATCTCTTTTATATCTCAGGAAAGACGGACTTAAGACACGTCCTACACTAATACTGCATCATTGACATAACAAAGAAAACCCATTCGCAAATGGGATTATAAACACAAACCAAACCCATCGCCCTCGAGTCGATTCTGACTCATAGCGACCCTATAGGACAGAGTAGAACTTCTCCATGGGGTTTCCAAGACTGCACATCTTTATGAAAGCAAACTGCCACATCTTTCTTCCGCGAAGCAGCTAGTGGGTTCGAACCGCTGACCTTTTGGTTAGCAGCTGAGCGCTTAACCACTGCACTGCCAGGGCTCCTCACCACAGGTATAGGGGGTTAGGGTTTACAATACATATTTTTGGGGACACAATTCCAACCATAACAGGCCTCCTGGTTCTGTAGGTGGGCATGCACCCCACAGGACTCATGTGCAATGAGTACAGCCCAGCCTCTTCCTTCACATCGAAGTGTGGCTGTTCCTGTGGACAGTGCCGATGGAGTGTTCCGGAGGACTGGCCACACCAGATTGTCTGACCCAGAAAGTAAAGAGCGGGACTAGAGAATCATTTGCATCAAATTATCTTTTACTTTGTACTTAACCCTGTTTTGGTACATGTCACATTGTAGGTTAATCGCTTGTTTCCTGTCTGTCTACTTCAGAGATTGTTCTGTGAGGGCCAGGACAATGTCTTACCTATTTTATATTTATCTTAGTGCCTTGGGTATGATAGAGGTTTGATAAATGCTTGCTGAGTAGATGCGTGATCAAAGGAATGGTTCCTAGTTTGAGTGGGAGGTCAGATTAGGTGGGATTAGGCCTGTGGTTACCTAACTTTGCTGTACATTAGAATTTCCAGAGGACCTTTAGAAAAACAAAGACTCCAGGCCCCACCTCAGAGATACTGATTCAGTAGGTCTGTGGTAGGACCCTGGAATCTCATTTAAAAATTTCCCAGCTGATTCTGTTGCAGCCTCAGAAACCACTGGCCACCTGACCCCTGAGGTCCTTTGAATCTAGAAGCTTCTGCTGATGGCAATAATAATGAATTAGCTAATTCAGCAAGCATTTGTTAATGATTTCCTTTGTACCAGGGCTGTGCTGTGTTCTGGGAATGTGAGGTGAATAAGAAACAGTTCCTTTCCTCAAAGCCTGGAGGAGGCCATGCAGAGTTACCTCAGCACAGTCCAATAAAGGACACATAGCAGTGGAGCCCTGGTGGTGCAGTGGTTAAGAGCTTGGCTGCTAACCCAAAAAAGACTGGCAGTTGGAATCCACCAGCTGCTCCTTAGAAACCCTATGGGGCACTTCTCTGTCCTGTAGGGTCGCTGTGATTCAGAATTGACTTGACAGCAGTGGGTTTTGTTTTGGTTTGGAGCAGGGGTTGCGGAGTTCCAGGGTGGTGCAGATGGTTAATGTGCTCAGCTGCGAACCAAAATGTTGGAGGTTCAATTCCACCCAGAGATGCCTTAAAGAAAGGCCTGGTGATTTATTTCTGAAAAATCAACCATTGAATACCCTATGGAGAACGGTTCTACTCTGACACACGTGGGGTCGCCAAGAATCAGAGTGGACTTCACAGCAACTGGAAAGCAGTGGTTGGAGGCCAAGACAGAAGAACTATTCTTTAGATGCTGTCCTTCTTGAAAGTGATAGAAGAGCATTTAGAAAATATTAGCCTTTGGGCAAAGTCCATTCTAATAAAAGCATCATAAAATTCTCCAGAAATCAAAAAATGTATCTGCACAGTCTTACTGTCTATATAAAAGTACCAAGAAAGTGAAACATTTGTAAAAACAGAATTTTTTCTTGGAGGACTTACCTAGGCCGCCAAGAAAAATGGAGGATTCAGACCCAAGAGCTTGTGAAATAGTGGGCTTGGGGATCCCAGTGCTTATATAGGGGTTTTAATTGCACCCTTCAGCCGGACATCTTTTGCAGACAACACCCTTGGTGTATAATGAACTGATTCATTGCCAGCCAAGCCCCATTTCATCTGTTTCTTCATCAGCGGGCATTTCAGCTCAGCATTTCCTTGAGTGCCGTTCCTAGTTTGCATTAGCTTTGTATGTACGGCCTGCCTCCTGGAAGGAGGGCCACATGTTACATCCGCTGTGAGGTCACAGCACCCCCAGAATGTGTTGAGAGGGGGCTGCAGTGCTCTCACAGAAAAGCCTGTGAAGTCCCAAGAGTGGCCTCACCTCCTGAAAGTAATAGAAGCTGAACTGCCTTGTTGATTTCAACTATGACATTAGATGCTTGCTGTAATGTGATAAGGAACACAAGCATGGGTCCGTCTTAACGCCCATCTGGTCTGCAACTCATGAGGTCTATTCTTGTGTCTCTTCTGTCTAAAGCTTGCATTGCTTTGGAGATAAAGGCTGTCCTTTCTTTTTTATAAATTATTTTTAATGTACTTTAGATGAAGGTTTACAGAACAAATAGTTTCTCATTAAACACTACACATATTGTTTTATGACATTGGTTAACCCCATGACATGTCAACACTCTCCCTTTTCGACCTTGGGTTCCCTATTACCAGCTTTCCTGTCCCCTCCTGCCTTCTAGTCCTTGTTCCTGGGCTGGTGTGCCCTATTAGTCTTGTTTTGTTTCATGGGCCTGTCTAATCTTTGGCTGAATGGTGAACCTCGGGAGGGACTTCATTACAGAGCTAAGGGTGTTGGGGGGCCATACTTTCGGAGTTTCTCCAGTCTCTATCAGGCCAGTAAGTCTGGTCTTTTTTTGGGAGTTAGAATTTTGTTCCACATTTTTCTGCAGCTCTGTCCGAGACCCTCTATTGTGATCCCTGTCAGAGCAGTCAATGGTGGTAGCCAGGCACCATCTAGTTGTACTGGACTTAGTCTGGTGGAGGCTGTGGTAGTTGTGGTCCATTAGTCCTTTGGACTAATCTTCCCCTTGTATCTTGTTTTCTTCATTCTCCCTTGCTCCTGAAGGAGTGAGACTGGTGAAGTATCTTAGATGGCTGCTCAGAAGCTTTTAAGACCCCAGACGCTACTCACCAAGGTAGAATGTAGGACATTTTCTTTATAAACTATGTTATGCTAACTGAGCTAGATGTTCCCCGAGACCATAGTCCCCACGAGGCTCTCCTTTCATAACGATCACAGCAACAAAAAGCTGGGCTTGGGAGGGGATCTACAGGCTACAGGGTTGGTGGTCTGTTGGAATTCTGTGGTTTCTTTCCCATGCTAACTCTTGGACCTTTCCTATCTGGTTCTATTCACCTTTACTCTCATGAGCCTAGAAGGAACTTCATTATTATGAAAAACCATTTTTAACTTCACCAGCTGACAAATTATTCCTTAGTTTCTGAAGAGATTATGACTCGAGGGCAACGGTATTTGTTTGTTTTAAATTCTCTTTTCTATCTTCCTTTTGTCCTCCCCTCCCTTCAGTGTTTCGGTCTTTCGGTTTCTCATTGTTCCTTTCTTTCTGTGACTTTCCTTACCTCTTGCCTCTTCCACCTCCCCACACCCACCCCATTCCTTTCTGAATATCCAAAATCTCCATCCATTTTGCTCTCCTCTTCCATTCTTTTGATTAAAAATTTATAATCAAAATTTTACAATATAAAAATCTATATTGTAACAATTTATAATGGTTGTTCCTTGAGCATCAATCAATAACAGTAATTGATTTTTATCAGGGAAAATAAAAGCAAAGCCCATTGAAAATGGATACACCCTGTCCTTACTGTGGGAAGGGAAAGTGACATTTATTGCGTGTCCCCTCTGCTCGCCCCTGAGCGAGAGAAAGCCTGCCACAGTCACGCAGCAGGGAAGCTGGGCTTCAGCCGGGGCCTGGGCTGTGCCAGCACCTCTGTTTTACCCACTCCGCCACCCACGTTGCCTCTGTGAAGAGAACATTTTCTGACCTACAGTCCATGGCCAAATGGTGCTGGAAGAGTTCTGTGGCAATTGTCCAGTGGTGGGACCATTGCCCCCTCAGCATTGGAAACATACGGAAAGATCAAGGGGTCTGTCTGTGGTGAGAGACTAGAGAGAGTCCACAGTAGTAGTTACAGGGGAGAGGAGACCACCAGGGTCATTTCAAGTCGTCAGACTCTCTGTGGGAGAAGCCTGATGATAGGCGGAGACACTGGCTGGGTGGGGCCAGCCTGAGTACCCATTGGCACGCTGCCTGCTGTGGTAGGGAATCTCTCTGAGCCTCAGCAGCGAGATGAGGTGGTCATCACCCACATCTGATGTGTGTCATGAGGACACTGTGAGGCTCAAGGAAGCACTGCAGTACGAAGTGTTTTGAGCTCGTCTGGGGAAAAGCACTGTACAAATCCCAGTTATTATGTTTATTATGAGGTTTGGCATGATCAAACCTGGAGCATTTGTTCCATCTGAGTGAGGCTCCTTTAAACACACCCAAGCCAGTAATTATAGATTTTTAAGACTCCCCCAAACATGTCCACAATTAGGGAGGCGTGTAACTGAATCAACTGGGGCACAAGACGGACTCCGAGATCCCGACATGTTCTTGCTTAGCTCAGTCAAGCTGTTCTTGATCACAAAATGGGGGGAAAAAAACCCAAAAATCTTATCCCTTGTGCCTTTCTTAGAAGATAATAAACTCAATGGCCAAAGAATAGTGTCATTTAACTGACTTTCTTTATATATCAGGACTGATTTCTAAAACCACGATTGTTAAGGATTTAAATTAGATCCAAATCAGTGTAACTTGTTGCCATGGAGTTGATTCTGACTCATAGCAACCCTATATGTCAGAGAAGAACTGCCCCATAGGGTGTCCAAGGAGCAGCTGGTGGGTTTGAATTGCTGACCTTTCAGTTAGCAGCTGAGCGCTTCACCACTGCACCACCAGGGCTCCTTTCAAATCAGTATAGGAAATTTATTTTTTCTTATGATTCAATCACACTGATGTAATTGTAGACAAAGTAATTTTTAATTACACACAAATAAATAATACATAAATTTCTGGCCCTTGAAAAAATTACAGATAAAATCTTCTTTGACTACTACCAACACTCCTGGCCCCTTTTCTCTCTTTTCAGAGGTAACGACCATTATCAGTTCAGTGTTTTTTTGTCCAGGTCTTTTCTTTCCTTCTTCATTTTTGCAGGTAGAAAAAACCAAGATGAATATAGTATACAGGTCATCACATGTTTCCCTCATGGTTTAGCTTTGTCTCCTTAGATGGTGTGCTTCTTGAGATCAGAAACCATGACTTCTCCTTGCTATGATTCTGCCCTTCCCCACTCCACTCCCAAGCCTGTCACAGAGTTGGTTATCAGGGTGGGTAAGGGGAGTAGTTAATTAAAATGTATTTTTGAACTAACTAGACAATAGCTAAGTGGTAACTTTGGTGAAGGGTAAGACAGTACACGACACTGGGGAAATCAGTACAACTTGACCAAGGCAAGATCATGAAAACTTCATTGACACATCCAGACTCCCTGAGGGACTGAATTACTGGGCTGAGGGCTGGGGACCATGGTCTTGGGGGACATCTAGCTCAACTGGCATAACATAGTTTGTAAAGAAAATGTTTAATTCTGCATCATACTTTGGTGAATAGCGTCTGGGATCTTAAAAGCTTGTGAGTGGCCATCTAAGATACTCCACTTGTCCCAACCCATCTGGGGCAAGGGAGAATGAAGAAAACCAAAGACACAAGGGAAAGATTAGTCCAAAGGACTAATGGACCACAACTGCCACAGCCTCCACCAGACGGAGTCCAGCACAACTCGATGGTGCCCGGCTCCCACCATTGACTGCTCTGACAAGGATCACAATAGAAGGTCCCAGACAGAGTGGGAGAAAAATGTAGAACAAAATTCTAACTCACAAAAAAAGACCAGACTTACTGGTCTAATAGAGACTGGAGAAACTCCAAGAGTATGGCCCCTGGACACCCTTTTTAACTCAGTTCAGCCAAAGGTTACATAGGCCCATAAAACAAAATGAGAATAAATGGGCACACCAGCCCAGGGGCAAGGATGAGAAGGCAGGAGGAGACAGGAAAGCTGGTAATGGGGAACCCAAGGTCAAAAAGGGGAACGTGTTCATACATCTTGGGATTTGCAACGCATGTCACAAAACAATCTGTGTATTAATTGTTTGATGAGAAACTAACTTGCTCTGTAAATCTTCATCTGAAGTACAAAAAAAGAATAAAGTTAAAAAAAACAAAAAACAAAAAAACAAAACCAAAAACACTTGTTTGAGAGTAACAATTTAGATTTTAGTCAAGGAGAGTTAGTAAGAAGGCTGGGAAGAGTCCCAGGTTCTGTGGTTCAAAACCACTCCAGTGCACCCAATGGAAACCAGAACATTCTCTTAGGGGTTTTAAAGCTAAGCTTGATTCAAAGGACTTAATATTTATTTCGACACTCTTTTCAAAGAATTAAAACTGCTGTTGAAAGAGCCTGTTTGTCTCTGCATCTGCCTCATGTCTCACTGTCTTTGTGTCTCAGCTCTTCTCCTTGTGCTCTGCCTTCTCAGATCAAAACCAAACCAGACCCGTTGCAATCAAGTCGATTCCAACTTATAGAGACCCTATAGGACACAGTAGAAATGCCCCACAGGGTTTCCAAGTAGCAGCTGGTAGCTTTGAACTGCTGACCTTTTGGTTAGCAGCCCATCTCTTAACCACTGCACCACCAGGGCTCCTCTTTCTCAGACAAGACATGAAAAAATTCAAGCCTTCATTTATTTGGGGACCCTTCAGGATAGTTGTACCCAGTCAGCCAACCTTAGCTTTGGCTCTGGAAACCTTCCCCGGCTGCTCTTTCAATGACAACTAAAACCAAACCAGTTGCCGTCAAATCGATTCCGACTCATGGAGACCCCATGTGCGTCAGAGTAGAACTGCTCCTTAGGGTTTTCTGCTCTGATCATTCAGAAGTAGATTGCCAACACTTTCTTCAGAGGTGCCTCTAGGTGGATTTGAACTACCAACCTTTCAGTTAGGAGATGAGCAGTTAACCATCAGTACCACACAGGGACTCCTTGGTGGTTCATACAAAAACCAAACCAAATTCATTGCCATCAAGTTTATTCCAACTCATAGCGACCCTATAGGACGGAGTAGAACTGCTCCATAGGATTTCCAAGAAGCACCTGGTGGATTTGAACTGCCCACCTTTTGGTTAGCAGGTGTACCTTTTAACCACTACTCCACCAGGATTTCAGTGGTTCATAGAGGGCAGGAAAAACATTTGTAATGCTTCCTGGAGGCCCTGGAATAACCTTCAAGTTCTTGTGAGCCGCACTTGCCCCTTCAGGCTACATGTGCATCCAGACACACATCTGTAGAGATGGGAGAATTCTCTCTTTTCATCAATTGGTTCTCTTTTCTTTTTATGTTTTTTCTCTTTCTTCAAAATGGTGCCTGCGGTGGGGTCCATATGGAGTCCCTTTGGAAAGGACAGTACTGGGGTTGTTAGTCCTGCCCAAGTGCTTTCTGAAAAGCCCCCAAGAAATAAAGGATATGGCTGTTTTTAAGACTCCATCACTGGCCTCTCCTCACCATCCAGGCTTCTCTCCTATTTGCCCACACCTGGAATCTGAATGCTTTCTTCTCAAGGCCCCCCAACCAAAACCAAACCCACTGCTGTCAAGTCAATTCCGACTCATAGCGACCCTATAGGACAGAGTAGAACTGCCCTATACGGTTTCCAAGGCTATAAATCTTCACGGGCGCAGACTGCCACATCTTTTTCCTGTGCAAAGCTCCTCAGGCACTGTGCTATTCCAAGCTCTTCCCTGCCTCGGGGCCTTTGTTCACAGGGTTCCCTTTGGCCTGAGCCATATCCCTCCTAGACAAGCCCCATCTTCTTTGGGAAGCCTTCTCTGGGACTTGATTGGGTCTATGCTGCCTCTGACCTCATCTCTTCCCCCTCTTCCCATCACTGTTTCCTCTGTTTCTGTTATACCGCCCTCCTTGTTCCTTGAACATACTGTGTATGTGCCATCCTGGGCCCTTAGCATATGCTGTTCCTTCTGCTGGAATGCTCTTCCCCTAGGTAACCATGCGCTAGTTCACTTCCTTAATTCCTGCAGGTCTCTGCTCCAATGTCACCTGACCTCCCTCTCTTAAACAGCAACACTGTCCCTTCTCCTGCCTCCCTCCCTGTTGCCCTTATTCTTCATTATTACTCTTCTAACATTTATCCCATCTGATATGTTTCCTTCTTTATTTGTCTGTATTCCCCACTAGAATGTAGTCACCATGAGGGGAGGGACTTGTCAGTTTTGTTCAATGCTCTATTACCAACACCTAGGAAATGCCTACCAGGTAGTGGGCACACAGCAAATATTTCTTGAATGAACAAATATATGTTTTTAATGACACAGTCTTGTCCTTTTTAACAGGCTCTACTTCTATCATCCGTGCCATAGCCAGCCAGGCCTGAACTGAGGCACTCGACAAGACTTGAATGATGACCCTTTTCAGGCCTTCGTCACTTAACTGCATGTTCTCCAACTGTTTCACGAGTGTGTCTCATCTGCTCAGTTATACTGTAAGCTACTTGCGTGTAGAGATCCAATTTTATTATTCTTTTTAACTATTGAACCCTTGAAATGGTACTGGGTTCCATTAGTAACTATTTATCCATATCCTACTGTGTTCCCCCTGAAAAAGGTTAAAATAGCTAATGGTGGAGTCCAGTGTGTGGTGGTAACTGCTCATTGACTAACTGACCCGGGATGGAAGCTCGCCAAGGACAGAGTGGATTTGGCTGTTGGGAGCTGCATTTGGAGCTGGTCTGATGGGTCCTTTACATAAAATTCGTGGCCCTGCTTGCACAAATGTGGTGTCTCTGACGTGTGTCTGAAAGTCCTTGGGTCTCTCTGCTCCATCCTAATCTAGATTCTGATGAACATATTCTTTTCATTAAGAGTGGTTGTAAAATTGGAAACTTGTCTAGCTGCATGAAAACCAAAGCAATCTTATCTACTATTTATAATCTTTGAGAGAAGACTTGATTATTCCCTTTTAAATGTATTTACTTATTTATAGTCCACTTTTCTTCAGAGTGATTTGAGGCTGCTTACACAAAAAACAAAACCCGTTGCCCCATAGGGTTTCCAAGGCTGTAATCTTTACAGAAGCAGACTGCCACTTCTTTCTCCCATGGAGCAGCTGGTGGGTTCAAACCGCCGACCTTTCAGTTAGCAGCTGAGCGTTTAACCACTGCACCACCAGGGCTCCTTACTGAAATACTTAGACAGTAAAGTACAGTTGCAGAATAAAAACAGAACTACAAAGGTAGAACCAGGAAAAAGGAGAATCAAATACACCAGCCACAAGGGTCAACATGGTTGCTGTTACTGCATTTCTAACTTGACTCAGAGCTTTCTGGTAGCAGTGTCCCAAGGAGAACACCCCAAGCTGCCTGGCCCTTATGCTGGGGGAGGAAGAGAACCATCACTTCTGTTTATGGGGAAATATAACTTTTCTTAGAATTGGATTCTAAAAGAAATATCTCACGTGGAACTTTATAAGGGGGGCACCTTGTGAAGAAAGGGACAAAGTACTTAACAGCGTTTTGACACAAAGCAATGGTGAATTTGTAATGTCTATTTCTCATAATTTTGATAAAAATTGAAGATGTGACTTTAAAACATAATTCAGTGAAGGCAATTCAGAAGCATAGATGAGTGTGGTCCCTCTGCATGGGTTTCTGGTGATCAGCTTTGTCCAGGGATAGAATTTAGGCTATTTGAGGAGTGAGGGGATTTATATTTCGTCCACCATTTGCCATAAGCACCACGCCCCCAGCGGGAGTATCGAGGTTCTCCTCCTTCATGAGGGCACGGTGCTAGTACTCCCTCGATACGGCGGTGGTGGGTGGGTCTTTCTACTCCAAAAACCAGAAGAGCAGGCGTCAGGCAGTGTGACATTATGAAAACTGAGACTGAAGCACCTTCTCACCTGGATAAAAGCTCCCTGCATCTCTGATCTTTCCCTTAATTAGTAGAATCCTCGACTTACCACACTGAGTATAATCAGTACCAGTGATGGCTGAAAGCAGTCTGCACTTTTGTGTGAATCAGCAGGGCACAGAGAATTGGGATTAGATTTAATTACAAGGTGATTCCGATGGGCCTTGAGAAACTGACCTCCACCTGCCGTATTTGAAGGCTTTGATCAGGGGACACCATTCAGAGCCTGGGCTTCTTCAACTGATTCATCCAAATCCCTGGCAGCTCTTGGCTGCAATCACTGACTCAGTGTGGTATTTCCTGGGGGAAGGGGTGAGGGAAGATGAACTGGACAGAAGAGGTTACATCTGTGCAGCCATTCTCTTCAAACGTTGGCCCAGTGGTTAAGAGCTTGGCTGCTAGCCAAAAGGTCAGCAGTTCGAATCCACCAGCTGCTCCTTGGAAAACCTATGAAGCAGTTCTACTCTGTCCTACAGGGTCGCTATGAGTCGGAATTGACTTGACGACAATGAATATGGTATCTCTTTAAACTGTTGTTGTTGGTATGCGCTTTCAAGTTGATCCCAACTCGTGGTGGCCCCATGTGACAGAGTAGACCCGCCCCATAAGGTTTTCTAGGCTGTGATATTTATGGGAGCAGATCATCAGGTCTTCCTCCTGCAGAGCCACTGGATGGGTTTGAACCGCCAACCTTTCAGTTAGCAGCTGAGCACCTTGTCTTTTGGTTTATGTCCCATTTAGATTTACGGACCCAGAAAGAACTTGAATGTACTCCCAGGGATCCAAACATGAAGTAAGCTGAGGCATCCTGTGCACAGCAGGGCAAAATGGAGCTCTGGAAGGAGCTAGGGGTTGGGAACTCTGAAGCCCGTGGACTCGTCCTGCTCTGCCCTCAGTGGCTGTGTGACCTTCTCTGGGCTTCACTCAGTCTTTCTGCAGAATATGAGCTGACCTCCCATTCTGCACTTCAGGAATCTCTAGAAAGGGGTCCTTAACCTGTATCCAGGACGAGTTGGTGAACTCCTTGAGATTTCATGCAACATTTTGAGGGTAGCTGCACTTTCCTGGGGAGCAAATTCATCATCTTCCTCAGATTGTCTAGTCCCAAGCCAGTGTCCCACAAAGTGAAGAAGCTCTGGTCTAGAGATGGTTATTCTATCCCTGTCTCCACGCAGACTTTACCTACTGAGGCTCACCCCCAGTTCTGGAAGATCCCCAGGGAAGCAGTGTTCCCCAGGCAAATGGTAAAAAGCCCAGTATTCGCCACCACCATCGGCAGGAAGGGAATGGACATCTGCACATTTAAGCTCATCTCTTGTCAAATCGCTCTTCAGCCTTTTTAAAGTAATAGCAGCTTCTTCAATCTCTCTCTAGAGGTTCTATACTCCAAGATTTTCCCCCATAATTTTATTATTTTGGAGGGCCTGCAGAGTTTTTCCACTTTTTTAAAAGATGAGTCCTCAAATAGAACCCAGAAGACTGTTAAGACTGGTTACTATAGAAAGGTCAAGAAAGGTAAATTTAAAATGACAAGATGTTAGTTATTTAAGGTTCTGTCCCATGCCTTTTCCTCTTCTTGCTCTAAATTCCTCCCCAGGTAATCTCATCCACACCCACAGCTTCAGTGACCACCTGTAGACAGGTAACACACATACTCGTACCTCCAGCATAGGCCTACCCTCTGAACTTCAGACCCGAATATCCACCTCCGACTTGGTGTCTGGAGTCCCTGGGTGGTGCAAATGGTTAAGGAGCTCTGCTGCTAACTGAAAGGTTAGAGGTTTGAGTCTACCTAGTAGGTGCCTTGGAAGAAAGTCCTGGCTATCTGCTTCTGAAAAATCAGCTACTGAAAACTCTATGGAGCATAGTTGTACTCTGTCACATATGGGGTCAGAGTTGACTTGATGGCAACTGAGTTGGTACATAGTGTCTGCTCATGGTTGTCTCACAGACGTTTCAAACTTAACGTGTCCCCAACTGCCCCCAAGAACTCCTCACTCCTCACACGCCTGTATGTGATCAGTCCTGCCATCCAACCAGTTGGACAAGCCTTGACTCTCACCTCCTATATCTAAGCCTTACCAAATTTTATTAGGTTTGTGTGTGTGTGTGTGTGTGTGTGTGTGTGTGTGTGTGTGTGTGTGTGCTTTAGGTGAAGGTTTACAGCACAAATTAGTTTCTCATTAAACAATTAATACACGTATTCTTTTGTGACACACCCTGCAATGTGTCAGCACTCTCCCCTTCTTGACCTCGGGTTCCCCATTTCCATTGGTCCAACTTTCGTGTCCCCTCCTGCCGCCTTGTCCTTGCCCCTGGGCTGGCGTGCCCATTTAGTCTCGTATACATGGTTGAACTATGTGTATTAGTATTGTTTGTTTGATGGACCTGTCTAATCTTTGGCTGAAGGGTGAACTTTAGGAGTGACTTCAGTACTGAGTTAAAAGGGTATCCGGGGGCCATACTCTTGGGGCTTCTCCAATCTCTGTCAGACCACAAATTCTATTAGTTTTACCTCCTAGATAATTCTTAAATTCATCCGCTTCTCTCCATCCTGTGTCCACTTCCATTTCCCTAGGTGAGTTACTATCATCTCATCACCGGCTACTGCAGAAGTGACCAGTATCTACTCTGACTGCCTCCAATCCACTTCTCTGTATTAAAATCAGAGGCATCTTTTAGAAATGCAAATGTGATCATGTTACTTCCCTGCTTAAACCTGCGATGATTTTTAATTACTCTCTAGAGAAAAAGACAACTCCTTAAAGTGGCCTACAAGGCCGTGCATGGGTTGACCACTACTAATTTCTCCCCAAGCTCCCTCTTGCTCTCTATGTTCCAGCCATACTGGCCTCCTTTCAGGCCCTCAGATTTGCCATGTTCCTTCCCACCGCAGGACCACAGGGACATTCTGTCCCTCCTCTGGAATGCTTCTTTATCACACTTTTGTGTGGTCAACTCCTTCTCATGCTCAGGCCTCAACTCTAAGGGCACTTTCTCAGTGTCTTAGTCATCCAGTGCTGCTATAACAGAAATACCACAAATGGATGGCTTCAACAAAGAGAAATTTATTCTCTCACAATCTAGTAGGCTACAAGTCCAAATTCAGGGCGTCAGCTCCAGGGGAACACTTTCTCTGTTGACTCTGGAGGACTGTCCTTGTTATCAGTTTTCCCTTGGTCTGGGAGCTTCTCTATGCAGGAACTTCAGGTCCAAAGGACGCACTCTGCTCCTGGCACTGCTTTCTTGGTGGTATGAGGTTCCCATGTGTCTCTGCTCGCTTCTCTCTTTTATATCTCAAAAAAGATTGGCTTAAGACACTATCTAATCTTGTAGCCCTCATCAGTATAACTGCCGCTAATCCATCATATTACATCATAGTGATAGAGTTTACAACACATAAGGAAATCACATCAGATTACAAAATGGTACACAATCATACAATACTGGGAATCATGACCCAGCCAAGTTGACATGTTTTTGGGGGACACAATACAATCCATGACACTCAGGGAAATGTCTTCCCTCCAGCGCTTGTCAGAAACTCTTGTGGAGCCATGTGCTTCTCCTTTGCAGCATTTATCAAAGTTAAGCTTTTACATTAATATGTGTGGTTATTTGGCCAATATCTGTTTCTCCCATTAGAGTGTAGGCTCAATGAGGGCAGGTACCTTTCCGGCTATTGCTCACTATTATATACTTAAGAACTAGCACAATGCCTGACACTCAAAAGGTGCTGGACAAATCATTACTGAGTGAACAGATGACTTAAAATTTCTTTCCTGAGTCTGACAAACGATCCTTCAGCTCAACATAATTTCTTAAATAGAACACTAGAAGAGACATTTCATGGGAGAGACTGTACAGCAGACATCTCACGAATTTCCTTATTTTTCTGAATTCTTTTTGAATATGTTCATTTAGTCAACAAATATTTCGTGAGCCTACAGTAGTGTAAGGCACATAATAAGAACCAGTCTATGTTGAGCTCCTACTGTGTGTCAGACACAGTTTTAAGCACTGCATAAGATTTATTAGGGATTGACAAATTACATGGGCCACATTCATCCATTGTCTTTTTTGTGAATAAAGTTTTATTGAAACACAGCCACACTCATTCACATATGTATTGTCTATGACTGCTTTGCTACAGTGGCAGAGCTGGGTTGCCACAGAGACAGTATGGCCCACAAGGCCTAAGATACTTAGTCTCTGGCCCTTTATGGAAAAAGTTTGCCAAGCTCTGGTATATAGTATTGAAGTGAATCCTCACAAAAACCTGGGGAAGTAGGTTTCGTTATCATCTCCATTTTTAAGAGGTGAGGAAACAGAAGGACAGAGAGGTGAAGGAACTTGTCCAAGGACAGCCTGTAAGAGAGCAGCAGACTTGGGATTGATTCTAACCTGGCCACAGCCCGGCTCCAGAGCCTGTGCTCTTCACCACTACTCCATTCCGCCTTCATTGCTCATTTCCTCACTTCTTAGATACTTCTCTGCTGACATTTTATGAAAGAAATATGAAATTTTATTCACCATTTTTGTAAACACCAGTAGGAGTAATGAACCTTGAATAGACAGACAAACTAGTGGACATGCCTCAAGATAGATACTAAATGCTTTATGGGGCATTGATCCTGTTGCCGTAGGATTCGGTAATTGATCATGAAAACAAGCCACTCTCTCAGAGAGGACTTCTATGACCCCTCCAGTTAAATTAGGTCTTCCTGTTGGTTCATTTTCATAGCACTTATTGCGATTTGTAATTACATACTGTTTTTGTATTAATTTTTTAGATGATTCTCTGCCCTCATCAGATTGTATGCTTTTGTGAGGTCGGAATTGAGTGTTTTGATCACCATGAGTCTGAGCCAACTTGACAGCAGCTAACAACAACATATACCTTGTATGCATAGTTTAGCAAGTTGTCAATTGTTGGATTAATAGATGAATAAAATGCCTCCCATGTATTTAATACTATTCTAGGTCCAGTTGTAAATAGTAAACACTTATATATGAGGACTTAGTCATGCGAGGCAATTTGCTGAGCACTTTCATATATATTATTCCATTTTTTCTTTTTAAATAAACTTTCTTGCTGGGTATAACACACACAAATCATAAATGTATAGCTTGACGAACTATCACAGAGTAGACACTCCCACAAAACCACCACATGAATCAGGAAATAGAACATCATCTCCTTCTGGGATTGGTGCCCCAGAAGCTCCCCTCTTGCCCATTCTCTACCCATTCCCTCCTCCCTGGTTATAATCACTAACTTGACTTCTAATATCATAGATTAATTTTGTCTCTTTTTGAACTTTATGTAAATGGAATAATTCAGCCTGGATTCTTTTGTGTCTGACTTGTTCAACATCATGCTTCTGATGTTCTTTCGGTCTCATTGCTGCATAATAATAGCACATGAACTCAGCACAATTTATTGGTCCATTATCAGTTGATGGACATTTGGGTTGTTTTCTTTTTGGGGGTGCTACAAACAACGCCACTATGAACATTTTTGAACATGCCTTTTGGTGTATGTATGCATGCACTTCTTTTGATGATATACCTGGGGTGGAATTACTTGCTTGTAGGGTTTGCATATTTTCAGGTCTAGTTGTTGTTCTTGTTGTTGGATGCTGTCCAGTTAGTTCTGACTCACAGCGACCCCATGCGCAATGGAATGAAACACTGCCCAGTCCTACCCAATTCCCACAATTGTTGCTATGTTTGAGCCTATTGTTGCAGCCACTGTGTCAATCCAACTCATTGAGGGTCTTCCTCTTTTTTGCTGGCCCTGTACTTTACCAAACATGACATCCTTCTCCAGGGACTGATCCCTCCCGAGAGCATGTCCAAAGTACGTGAGACAGTCTTTCCATCCTCACTTCCAAGGGGCACTCTGGCTGTACTTCTTCCAAGAAAGACTTTGTTCATACTTCTGACAGCCCATGGTACATTTAATATTCTTCGCCAACACCATAATTCAAAGGCATCAATTCTTCTTCAGTCTTCCTTATCCATTGTCCAGCTTTTGCATGCATATGAGGCGACTGAAAATATCATGGCTTAGGTCAGGAGCACCTTAGTCAGCTCTAGTAGATACTACCATGTGGTTCTCCAAAATGGTTTTATATCAATTTATGTTCCTCCCACTAGTGTGAGAGTTCCAGTTGCTCTATATCTTTGCACATACTTGATATTATCAGTCTTTTTAATTTTAGGCTTTTGGTAGGTATAAGTACTTCTCAGTGTCTTTTTAATTTGCGTTTACGTGATATCTAGTGAGATTGAGTACCTTTTCATGTATTTACTGACTTTTTCACATCTTGTTTTCTGAAGTGTCAGTTCATGTTTTTTTTTTTTTAGAAATTAGGCTGTCTTTTATTCATTGTTTTATAGGAATTCTTTGTATATTATGGATACTAGCTCTTTTTTTCTTGTTCACAATAGCTATTATAATGACATTTTACATAGGCAGAAACTGAGGTCCAGAGAGGTCAAGTAACTTGCTCAAGGACATATGGGGTATTAGAGTATAAGAATTATTTCTCTTTCCAGTGGCTTATAATCTATTGTTTGGTGAAATAACTCTCAGAGAGTAATTAGTGAGTAACACTAGCCAGCAAGTCTTAAAGTACTAATCTGGGTGGTGCAGGCTATGAATGATATAGTAGCTGAAGGATCAGCGTGAGCTTTCTGGAGGAGGAGGAATTTGGTCTAGGCTTTCAGGACAGGTATAATTGAGAAAGTTGAGAGGAAACATAAAAGTGTTTTAGGAAGGGTGAACCACAAGAACAGAAGCATGGAGATGGAAGTCATAATACTACACCTAACAACTTGCCTTTGAATAGCTCTACAGTTTACAGAGCTCCTTCACTTTGTCTTATGCAGGACTGTACTGGATACTTCATGAGAGCAGGGACCAGGACTGTTCCATTCACCAGGACGTGACCAGGTCTCACCATAATGCCTGCCACAAGAAGATCCACTTGTATACATTAAGAGATGGGCTTAATAGTTATTTTTAGACGAACTAATGAGTTCGATCCCAACAATGTCCCTGCAAATTGAGGATAGGGTTTTAATGAGCAGAGTGAGGGTTAAAAAACAATTAGTTGACCAACCTGATTCCCTCAGCAAGATTTCTCCAGAAACTGGTGGTAAATTATAACTAGAGGGATAGATTATAGAGAGTTTGAACAGTTTAGACTTGACATGGTAGGGATCTTGAGCAAAGGGAGGTGAAGAGATGAAAATAGTATTTTGAAAAATTTATGAATGATTGAATGAGGAATAGCCTGGAAGCAGGGGGACCAGCTCAGAGGCTGCTGTAATGATGTAGGTATTCATTTATTTATTCAGTAAACATTTACTGAAATCATAGTACACATCTGGGCTCTTTTGTAATGGATAGCAAGATGTGTAAATTGTAAACTTTGCCATCAAGGAGCTTATATATAGTTTGAAAGAAGAATTAAGACAAGTACATCTATTTGTAGCACATTGTTATAACTCAAAGGAGAAAGTTTTAAAAAGGCGTGAATAAAGACTATGTAGATGAGGGGATGGAAAGATCCATTCTGTTTGGGGCATTAGGAAGGATTAAAGTAGTCTATGGAGTCGCTGGGTGGTGCAGATAGTTAATGTGCTCAGCTGCTAACCAAAAGGCTGAAGGTTCAAGTCCACCCAGAGGCACCTCAGAAGAATGGCCTGGTTATCTAATCAGCTATTGAAAACCCTGTGGAGCACAGTTCTACTCTGGCATACATGAGGTCACCATGCGTTGGAATCAACTCAATAGCAACTGGGTTAAAGTACACCTACTTCTCACTTATCGACTATCTCATTATCTGACATTTCACATTTATGACAATAGTAAAAAATCTACTATCCCACTATTTTGCACTTTAATGGAATACGTCTGTCAGTAACAAAAGCTGAGGTGCGAGGTGAGAATAACACTTGCTGTGATGGTTAAGGTTATGTGTCAACTTGGCTGAGCCATGATTCTGAGTGGTTTGGCAGTTATATAATGATGTAGTTTGGCAGTTATGTAATGATATAGTCATCCTCCTTTCTATGATCTGATGTGATCATCCTCCATTTTCACATAATGCCAACTTTCGCATAATGACCTGGTCTTTGGAACTTAACCATGTCAATGAGTGAGGAGTGGGTGTAGTCTACAGCAGCATTTCTGCCTGCTTCTGCCTTCATGCTTTTCTGCCTTATTACCTGGAATTATTATCCAGGTTTTATGTTACCCTGTCTTAACTTTGAATTATCCAGGTTTTACTTTGCTTTTTGTTTCTCTTCTCCCATTAAAATATAAGCTCTGAGAAAGAAGAGAGCTTGTCTATTTTGATCATTACTGTATCTCTAATACCTTACCTAGTATCTGGCACTTTCATGGATTTTCAATAAAAAATTTAGAATGAATGAATGAAGTGGTATTGGAGTTGAATCCCATAGGATGGTGAGGATTTAGACATTTGGTGAAAGGGGAGGGTGAAACATTATTTAGGCAGAGGAACATATTCTCATTCTAGAAATGGAAAACAAAAGATGGATGTGGAGAACAGGTTTAAGAAAGACTTTATGAGATACTATAGAGGATTAGATATGGAGAATAAAAGAGAGACAAGGCAAATGATGATTCCAGTTTGTGCCTTGGAAGCCTGATAGAATGGATACTGGGAGAGTGGCAGAAGAAAGGAGGTTTGGAATACAAGCCAGTTTACTGGGGAGTGGTTTACAATGTCAGGGGCCATATCTTGTGAGTATTTGCAGAGACTGGGTTGAAGTGCACAATCAGGTCTGAACAAGATAAATTTTAGACTCATCAGTGTATAGATGAGAAGAGATGGTTGTAACAGGGACCTAGGATGGGTTCTAAGAGGGAGAAAGTACAGAAAAGGAAGAGCCCTTGGAAAGCGCCCACAACCTTGGGAACTGGACAAGAAGGATCCACAAGAGGGGTGGGGAGGGCCAGGATAATGCAGTGATGTGGAAGCCCAGCGAAGGAGCATTTCAGGAGGGGCAGTCTCCTGTGTCAGCTGCCACAGAGGTCCAAGCACATGGAGCTTAGAGGTCTTTAGGCTTGCCAGATGGAGGGCAGTGTCACCCTCAAAGGAAGAATTTCTGTAGGATGGTGGCAAAAAAGCATTGCCCGGTGTTGGGGATGGAATGGTGGGCAGAAAGAGGGAAAGAAAAATTGGTTGGTTGCTAGATGGAAAGAGAAAGTTTAAAAACTGTTATTACTTTTTTCTGATTTTTTTCAGTTAAGAAAATGAAATGCTCAATACAGAAAGTTTCCAAAATATGGAAATCTAAAAAGAAGGGAAAAGGTCACTTGATATATCTTCAAGAGAGAAACGTTGCTGAATTTTGGTGTACTTCTTCTCATAATCTTTTCTGCATATATACCCACATATATATTTAAATAATTTTTTTTGTTATTGTTGAAAATATACACAGCAAAACATACACCAATACAGCAGTTTCTACATGTACAATTCAGTGACATTGATTATATTCTTCGAGTTGTGCAACCATTCTCACCCTCCATTTCTGAGTTGTTCCTCCTCCATTGACATAAATTCACTCCTCCCTAAGGTTCCTATCTAATCTTTCGGTCGCTGTTGTCAATTTGATCCCATGTAAACCCAAACCCGTTGTCCATCGAGTCATTTTCCGACTCATAGTGACCCTATGGGACAGAGAACAACTGCCCCATAGAGTTTCCAAGGAGCAGCTGGTGGATTCACACTGCCCACCTTTTGGTTAGTAGCCGAGCTCTTAACCACTACACCACCAGGGCATACAGATAGATCTTAAAAGAGCATGCTGCTCAAGGCAGACATTGTTTACTATTTAAGTTGAATTATGGTTTTAAGAAGACTTCAGGGGATGTTTTTGGTTTAATGTTTAATCTACTTATGTATATTTTGAGTATAGTTGGTATCATGCTGTAAGCACAGTATGGCACCATGCTTTTCCACAGAAGGAGTTTTCCATATGATTGCAGATGCTTCCTAAACACACATTTTAGAGACCATATAGTAGCCACCAAAGAGCGTTTTCATAACA
Source organism: Dugong dugon (assembly GCA_030035585.1). Taxonomy (NCBI): domain Eukaryota; kingdom Metazoa; phylum Chordata; class Mammalia; order Sirenia; family Dugongidae; genus Dugong; species Dugong dugon. The sequence goes on along the minus strand of CM057462.1, from coordinate 195,177,885 downwards.
TACTCCCCTATTATTAGAAATTTGCCTTTCTCTACTTTTTATTATTATAAATAATGGTGTTGTGAACATCTTTGTGAAGAAAGTTTATTTTTTCTATTTTAGATTCTTTCCTGAGATTGGAGTTAAAACTTACTATTTTATTTATCGTACTTTAGATGAAGGTTTACAGAACAAACTAGCTTCTCATTAAACAGTTAGTATAGTACTGTTTTATGACATTGGTTAACAACTCCATGACATGTCAACACTCTCCCTTCTCAACCTTGGGTTCCCTATTACCAGCTTTCCTGTCCCCTCCTGCTGTCTGGTCCTTGTCCCTGGGCTGGTGTGCCCCTTGAATCTCATTTTGTTTATGGGCCTGTCTAATCTTTGGCTGAAGGGTGAACCTCAGGAGTGACTTCATTACTGAGCTAAAAGGGTGTCCGGGGGCAAAGCTTATTATTACTTATTAAAAATAGCATTTGTTGTTTTTCTAATTGCAAAAGTATCACATTTTCATTGTAGAAAATTTGAAAAAATGAAGAGACAGTGGTGGTTCAGTGGCAGAATTCTTGCTTTCCATGTGGTAGACCTGGATTCGCTTCCCAGCCAAAGCACTTCATGCCCGGCCACTACTCATACCTCAGTGGAGGCTCTTGTGTTGCTATGATGCTGAGCAGGTTTCAGCGGCGCTTCCAGACTAACACAGACTAAGAAGAAAGACCTGGCAATGTAGTTCTGAAACCAGCCAATGAAAACTATGGATCACAACGATTCAATCCACAACTGATCATCACGTGGCACAGGACTGGGCAGCGTTTTGTTCTGTTGTGCCTGGGGCCCCGTGAGTCAGGGCTGCCTCAACAGCAGTAACCATGACAAGAGTCGCCTTACCTGGAGGGAGCTGCTGTTATCCTTTGGTCTCACGCTCTCTGTCTGTTTATCCATCTATTAATCATTAAGTCATACATTACCCACCATTTTACAATCGTTTAAAACTCAGTATCTAATAAATCCTTCATTATTCAATTCAATAATATTCTACCTCATAATTTCTAATGGTTTTTGGCACCCCGTGGTGTTTAGTAACCATAATTTAGTTAACCATTTCTGTAATGATGGACGTTTAGATTATTTGTTGTTTTTGCTATTTTTGCTATGCTATGACTGATATCTTTACAGATGAATCTTTGTACGTATACCTGATTATTTCCTTATACAAGCAGTCTCCGACTTAGGATGGGGTTCTGTTCTGATGACTCTGACGTAAGTTGGTTCTGATGTAAGTCGATTAACTTTTTTTTTTTTAAATTATTGCCTTTTATTATCAGTATCTTTATAAATCCGATCTTAGCTGTCTTGAGGGGTTGGCACGAGAACGATAACATCAGCAAATTTTGCACTGCAACACTTTGTAGTACATATTACTAACAATAACGTTAAAAAAAAACAGTCGTAAGTGGGTTTGTCGTAACTTGGGTACCTGGTAAGTTGGGAACTATCTTTAGTACCATCTGAGACGTATTTTGAATATCTTTGATGTATATTATGGAATTGCCTTCTAGGAAGGTTGTATTAATTTATACTCCTATGAGCTGTATTTGAGAGTCCCTGTATTCCACACTGTCAATCTCACTATGTGATTATTAAAAACAAACCACTAATTTTATTATTAAAATACTATTTTAATTTGCATTTCCTTGAATTCCAGTGAGAATCTCACATGTTTATTGCACTGGAAAGATTCTTTCGTGAATTTATCGTTCATGTTCTTTGTCATTTTTATGGTCCTTGATACATATTGCCAAATTGCTTGCCAAAAGGACTGATTAGTTTATGCTCTAGTTATGTTTTGTCTGTTTTGTGAATTTTCTCATGTCTCTTGCTGATTTAATAGCATTTTTTTTAGATAGGGATATTCATTCACGAGGAACCCTGGTGGTGCAATGGTTATGCGCTCAGCTGCTAACTGAAAAGTCAGTGATTGGAATCCACCAGCAGTTCTGTGGGAGAAAAGACCTGATGATCTGCTCCCGTAAAGATTATAGCCTAGCAAACCCTATGGAGGCAGTTCTACTCTGTCCAATAGGGTTGCTATAGGGTCTCTATGAGTAGAAATTGACTTGACAACAACAACATTCATTTCTGTTTGGAGATAGAATGAAAAGAGCAGAAAATGTTGGCGAGAAGGGGAATATATGAGGGTTCTAGGTTCTGGAAAAGGTGACAGTTGAAGTGGAAGGAAATTGAGCCTTGAAGGCTGAGTGCAATGGGCGATGGGATGTTGTGTTGTTTTTGTCTTTAGTGAGCACTATTTTATTGCTTTTCTGGATCATTACTAAGCTCAGAGAACATCATCCTTTAATCATAGTCTTTTAAGAAAACAAAAATCACTAAGATTGTTTTTGTTTCTGGTCAATGTCCCCAAGGCTGGATGGAGAATGAAGGAAATTAAAAAAAAAAAAAAAAATCAACAAAAGAAATTGATCACCAGGTTATTTTATTATCAGTTTTAATACAGTGCCCTCAGCAAACCACATGAATAAACATCCAGAAGCCTTACTGGATAGAATCAAGCATACTTTAGATTTATATTCGCTCACTCTCATACTTATTCTGATTGCTTATTTGAGCTAGAAGCTATGAAAGGGTTGTGTAATTAGTGAGATTTAATAAAAATTTGCTGAATGAATGAATCCATGGCATAGATTTATTTGTACCTCGAAATGAGCAAAAGAGTCATGAATTTAATTAAGTACTAGAAAATCATAATTATTTTAAGTTATGCCTATATCTGAAGTTATTTCAAGGAATAAATTTTTGGAAAAACTTGGAGTCCTTGTAGGAAATGTAATGAAGCAGAATAATCTGTATTTATGAATTAATAACTTTTTTTATTATAAGGTAATATTGTAGAGTGTCATAACTTCCTACTGCTACATTTTTAGAAGCCAAAGAGTCAAGTGAAGTGATTGGTGTCTGCTGAACATATAGAAGGGATTTTTCTGTTTTTAGTGAGATTGTCTCATGAGAAAACCCATTCTGGCGCTCGGAAGTAGAATCATATAGTAAGATTTCTACTGATTGTATTTGTTTGATGTGACATTTCTTTGATGGTAGTTCCCACTGCTGAATATTATTTTCTCTTGTAGAAGTTAAAGAAGGGGATTTAAAGGATTATTAATCTGTATCTGAATGTTATGTGTGAGTGTTGAGGGTAGCTGGGAGGAAAAGACGTCTGAGGCACATTGAGATTATGAATTTCCTTCTTCTGGAATAATAATGATTCATTGCTTTGTGGTGCTTGCTTCCCTTTGTGGTACTGGTTCCTCCCTTTGAGGGTGACCCTGCTTGTCTTCCAGGGCTTGGGGAGCTGACGTCTGCTATGGGTCAGCAGGAGCCTCATCAGGGGAAAGTTCCCTGGTGTACTGTCGTAATGCTTGGCTGTGGTATAAAATGGTAAGACAGTTGGAGATCTCGCTGGTGAGGGATGCCCTTGACTGGTTAGTGCTGAGCTCTGGGCCTGATGCCTGGACAAGCTGAGCTTGGTTTTGAGGCTCCTGGCGGGCTATGTCTATTTGCTGTGGAATCTTCTCCTGCAGATACACATATAGTGGGCTGGGATGGACTGAACCCTTCTCCACAGAACAGGGCTGTTGGTCCCTCTGCATTCTCTCTTCAAGGCCTAGCTGGGGGACTGAAGAATAGCCCCCTCTCTTGTTGGATGTTGCTGGTCATCATCTTCTGCCAGCTCCTGGGGATTTTCTTCCTCCTCCTTCCATGTTGCAGGTTCCTCAGGGTGTGTGTCAGGGGAGGCTGAGGTGTCCTCATCCAGACTTTTTAATGGAGTCTCCTGGGTCTCTGGTGCTCCACCTTCTTCTACCTGGGCCCTGAACCTTCAGTTTTTTCCTGCTGTCTCCCTTTGCAGGTTGTTGCATTACAGAAGGTTGGTCATTGTAGTCTGCATCCAGGGCTCCTGGGATCTCAGTCTCCACAGACTTTCCATTATCACCTCCTGCCGTGGACTGCTGTGCCTCTGGGTGTCCATTAAGCTCCACATCTGGGCCTGGCCCTTTGGTTCCTGAGTCCTGACTCTTGTGTTCTCCGCTGGGGACTGTTCCTGTTTGTGAGCTGCTCAGCCTCTCCTCTGACTGGCAGCACCACTGCCTCCTGAGCTCTGTATTTCTCACCTGATGCTGCCTGCTTCGGGGCATCCAGGTCATTATTGCAGCCTCCTTGCCTAGACTCTCCCTGTGGGTCTACCTGACTCTGGGGATCCCCTTGTACAGGCAGGTCACCTGTCTCTAAGTTGCTGTCACCTTCCTCTGGAGCAAGGCTGTTGGGAGTTTCAGAGGACCCTTCATCATTCTGTGTGGTTGGTGGCGCTGGGTCTTCCCCCGGTAGCTGTCATCCTCCTTGATTGGCTCCTCTTTTTCCCTCCAGACTGGCTTTCAAGTGGTGCTGACTCCTGTGTTCTTTCCCTTGCTCCTGCTGTCCCTTCTGCCACAGGGGCGTTTTTGCTGCCCACAAGTACTTCTGCTGTGCCTTTCTCAGTCTATTGTATGTCTTCTCCTGGGGCTGCTGCTCCTTCAGTTTCAGGATGACTCTGATCTGTTCCTTCTGAGCCTAGATCTTGTGTCTCAGACCCTTTTGCAGCCCCCCTTTCTTTTGATGGTCCCTGGAGTTTCTGATACTTCCCATCCTGTGTTTGGACTTCCAAGACTGGAGTCTGAGTTTTTCTCGTTCTTTCCACTCTGTTGTTCCATGGCTCTCAGGGCCTCTCCCCAGTCTCCCGTCAGTCCTAACATCTTGTGTTTCCGAAATACGTCTGCTATCGCCTTGGACTCGTATGTCCTTTGTTTCTTGTTCTTTTTCTTGTGCTGGTGGTTCTTGGGTCTCAGATGTTCTACCATCATCACCAGGCCCAGCTGAATTCTTCGTCTCTAGTGGTGTCCTATCAGTATAACCCCTTCCTAGTTCTTGGACCTCAGATACTCTACCATCAGTCACAGATTCGTTTGATTTCTCTGATTCACATGGTTTCCTGTGGGCATCTTTTCCTGGTTCTTAAGTCTCAGGTGTTCTACCATCATCCTCAGGATAAGTTAATTTCTGCGTCTGAGATGGTTTACCTTCAGCAGCTTGTTCCGGCAGGTCAGCATGCTCTGAACTGGACTCGTTTTCTGCTTGCAGGGATGGCCTTGTATTTTAGAATGTTATTTAACACTCTTTTCTGTTGTAACTTTACGATCTTCATATGGCCTCTGTACTGTTTCTTCTGCTGGAGAACTTTAGGTTCCCAAGTTCCCTCCCTGTTGTCCCAACTGGCCTCTTGTTTTGGTGCCTTTTTGTTTCCAGGCTGGTTTTTCTGCCTCCCTGGGAATCTCCTTATCCTGTCCCTACCCCTTTGTGGGACTGCTGGTCTCTTCTGATGTTGTCATTGCCTTGTTTGTCTCAAGTTGGGCCCCATTGTCTCCTGCTGCTTGTACATCCTGGGCCACTTCCTGGATCTGTTCATCTCCTTCCAGGTGTTGGTTCTTAGAGTCATTGTGCTCTGATGCTTCTCTTGGCAGGTTATGAGTCTTGAAGTCTTCCTGTGGGTCCACCCTATTGTGTTCAACCCGTTTCTTTTCTTCAGGGTTGAGCTGAGATGATTGTGCCATTCCTGAAGGAAGCACTGCTTTATCTTGAGTAGGTGGAGTTTCCTCTGTTAGCTGAACATTTCTGCTGGTTGCCTGAGGATCCATATCATCTGGGTTTTTCTTCTCTGGTTTAGATACCTGTCTTGGCTCTGAATTTAATGACTGTATGTCAAGATAACAGTGGTTCAACAAGTTACAGGTTGCAAGGACAAATTCATCAAAACTGATGGTGCCGTCACTGCCAATATCCAGAAGGTTCACGTTTTTCTCCAAAGCATGGATGACATGTGGCTGCATGAAAATATAGTGAGAAATCAGAGTATTCATGTGTGGTAAAGTCTCTTGAGTGTCTGCATATCTCCCAAGAATCCTTTCCTTGACCTCATTCCTTATTGATTGGTGAAATTTCCCATAATGGTAAGAGTTTATTGGTTCTAATGCTGTTTTTCCTAAGATAGTGTATTGAGTTGAATAATTTACCCCAAAACTTTCATATCCACCTGGAACCTCAGAATATGACCTTACTTGGAAATAGGGTTTTGGCAGATGTAACTATTTAAGTTGAGGTGAAACTGGATTTGGGTCGATGCTAGATCTAGAAATTGGAGTGGTGCAGCTACAAGCCGAGGAATGCCAAGGATTGCTGTCAACTGCCAGAAGGGGCAAGGAAGGATTCGTCCCTAGAGCCTTCAGAAAGAGCATGGCCCCGCTGATGCCTTCATTTCAGACTTCTAGCCTCCAGAACTGTGAAAGAATGTATTTCTGTTGTTTTCAGCCACCCAGTTTGTGGTAATTTGTTACTGCAACCCTAGGAGACTACTACAGAGAGCTTTGCCTACCAAGGAGCGTTTATACACTTGTGAGTTGCGTTTAGATGCATAATGGCTCACGACTCCTCTAAGAAGTCTACTCTGCTGGAGTCCCAGTGAGGAAGACCTCATTTTCTCTCTTAGATTGACTAAGCGACTGTGCAGAGTGAGAAACTGAGACTGAAAAAAGTTGTTCGAAAGTCAGCGAGTGCTGAGAGCTGGTAACCAAGTATGAGATGGGCAGAGCTCACTTTTGCCTATTGTACTTGAATTCTGGAGAAAGGGCAAGTGGGGAAGGGTTTCTGCAGCTCCATGAGCACCTCACCTGAAGGATGCCCCCAGACTCGCCCTGGGGGAGTTGTTTCAGCCCTCTGCAGGTCAGCGTCACCCCGTTGCCGTCCTCCCTGGCGTACTTGTGGAATGTCTCAATTACACAGAGGACACTTCTCAGGAGCCGAGGCATCTTTAGAAACTCAAGATCCTTCTTTCTGTCCCTTTCCCAGCTCCACTCCCATCACCTGCTCTATTTAGTATCTTAAAACTAGTATCAGAACTCCAGATTCACCCTGGCATCAGACGTTGCAGATAGAGCAGATCTAGCACAGGTAGGTATTAGAAAAGACACTTCACCTTGTGAAAAAACAGTGAAGCTCATGTGTTCAGAGAAATCTCTATTACAAAGGACGGTGACAAAAGAACTCAAGAATAAGAACTGAAATGCACACGCGAAGCCAACAGATGGGGCCCTCTGAGAGTGTCCACCTGCTTTCCTCCCACTTGGCTCAGTCTATCTTCCTATGCTTAGGAACATATAACTTTTAAAGTTGGTAAAGCTTCTTCCCATTGCCGTCAAGTCGATTCAGCTCATAGCTGATTCCGACTCATAGCGACCCTATAGGACAGAGTAGAATTGCCCCATACAGTTTCCAAGGAGTGGCTGGTGGATTTGAACTACTGACTTCTTGGTCAGCAGCCTGAGCTCTCTTAACCACTGTGCAACCAGGGCTCCCAGTAGAACTTCTAGAGGAAAGAAAAGTAATCCCAGAAAAGCGACACTATGTATGCAGGCAGAAGCAACACGTTTTACCAAGAAGACACAGCTCAATCAACTCACTGATTAAACAAATAGAGTCCTGACCCCTCAGTCTTTACCTATCATTTAAGTGGCTCTATATTGTCCTTTTAATATAGGTCTGAGCCCCATGTCTTGTTAAGTAGTATTTATGTCTATGTCATCCAAAGGATTTATATATTTTTTTTAAAAAATGCCCAAAGAAGTTTCGTAACCAAGGAACGCATTTGGGTGGCTGGAGTTCCCAGTTTAGGGTAAACCTAGACTATAGTGTGTTTCATCCAGAATCCTTCTCCAGTATCACATGTAAGCCAAAAGCAGCAGCTGAGATGGTAAGTGTGCTCAATCAGAGGTCTGTGAGACTTAACCTTGTTCAGGAGTGAGAGCAAGTGGGATGTGGGGCCCTGGGCTGGGAGCCGACAGCTGGCTCTGAAATCTTTTATTGAGCCCCTGATTGCATATGTTAGGAAGGAGACACCCCCTGGGGCTAATGACCTGATTCATCACCACCAGGCCAGTCTCCCTCCTTCTCTGCTATCAGGCTGTCTTATTTTTATTCCTTCTTTAGGTAGCTTCAGTTAAGTCTTGGCTTCAGACTCCATCCAGAGGAAAGAGAAGGGGGACCTTGTCGCATGTAATGACTTTTGCAGATTATAGTTTTGAGGGATTTTCAGGGCAGTGTTGACTTTTTTTTTTTTAAACCCTAAAGACACGATTACATTTCTGTTTGACAAATCACAGGGTTGGTGGGGACCTCAGAAGTCATCTGATTCCTCTCTCTGCCTGTAGGGTGGACTGTACTTGACCTGGCCCTGATATATGAGTGTCAATCATGTGTTTAAAAATACAGGGCCCATTTAGCCATGTGACAAAAGTGGAGATTCTAGTTGATTCAGGTGTTTCAGTGTTCTGTTCTCCTTGTCCAGGGGCAGAGTGGCAAAAAAAATTTTCTTGCAGGGTGTGCAGAGTCTTGCTTACCTAAGATGTGCTATTTTTAAAATGTAATTTCAATCTGCTTTCTAAAGGCACTTTTATAGTCTGAGAATCTTATAAACAAGCATCCGTATTACTGTATTCTCTCTGTAAAGGGAAAACGAAGACACGGGGACAATCAAGCTGAAGAGAGGTAGGAGTGAGCCTGAGATGCTAAACTGGCAGATTTTTTTTTTTTTTTAAATCTTTTAATTTTGGTGAAAGTATACACAGCCAGAGATACACCATTTCAACAGTTTCTACATGTACAATTCAGTGACATTGATTACATTCTTCAAGTTGTGCTACCATTCTCGCTGTCCTTTTCCACATTATTCCACCACCATTATCTTAAACTCATTGCCCCCTGAGCTGCCCATCCAACCTTTTGAGTTGCCATAATCAGTTTAATCTCACATAGATAATTCTTTAAAAGAGCACAATGCTCAAGGCAGACATTCTTTACTAGTTAAGCTAAACTATTGTTTGGTTTTAAGAAGACTTCAGGGGATATTTTGGGTTTAAGGTTTAAAAATTATCTCAGGGCAATAGTTTCAGGGGTTCATCCAGCCTTCATAGCTCCAGAAAATCTGGATTCCATGAGAATTTGAAATTCTGGTCTGCATTTTCTCCCTTTAGATCAGGATTCTTCTATAGAAGTTTTGACCAAAACGTTCAGTAATGGTAGCCGGTCACCATCCTATTCTTATGGTCTCATGTCAAAGGAGGCTGTTGTTCATGGAGGCAACCAGACATATCCTCCTCTGATTCCTGACTCTTCTTCTTCCTCTGTTGCTTCAGCTGAATGAAGACCAATTGTTGTACCTTGGATGGTCACAGTGACCTAGGAGGCAGAACAAAAGTGCTGAGAAACAGTATGAAGCTAACTGATTGGGGTGTCCTTTGAAACCATGACGCTAAACCTCCAAACCAAGGAAACAAATTTTACGAGGTATTTAGTTGTGCAGAAGCAACCTGAACAGCTGCCTTTTTTTTTTTTTTTTTTGGTAAGAATATATATAACACAATATGTAAACTGATGAAATTTTTTTAACCTTTCTATTTCTTTTTTTTCCCTGTGCTTTAGGTGAAAGTTTACAGCTAAAATTAGTTTCTCATTCAAAAATTTATACCCATATTGTTTTGTGACAATGTGGCAGTACTCTCCCCCATTCCACCCAAGGTTCCCTGGGTCCATTTGTCCAGTTTTCCTGTCCCTTCCTGCCTTCTCATCTTGCTTTTGGAAAGGAGTTGCCCATTTGGTCTTGTATATTTGATTGAACTAAGAAGCACATTCCTTATGTGTGTTATTGTTTGTTTTATAGGTCTATCCAGTCTTTGTCTGAAAAGTGGGCTTCAGGAATGGTTTCAGTTCTGAGTAAGCAGAGTATCCAAGGGCCATCGCCTCGGGGGTTCCTCTAATCTTAGACCAGTAAGTCTAGTCTTTTTTCGTGAATTTGAGTTTTGTTCTACATTTTTCTCCTACTTTATCTGAAACTCTGTTGTGATCCCTGTTAGAGTGGGCGGTGGTGGTAGCTGGGCACCATCTAGTTCTTCTGGGCTGAGACTCGTGAAGACTCTGGTTCATGTTGTCCTTTAGTCCTCTGAGTTAATATCTTCCTTGTGTCTCTGGTTTTCTCCATTCTCCTTTGCTCCAAAAGGGATGGGACCAACACATGTATTTTAGATGGTTGCTCACAAGCTTTCAAGACCCCAGATGCTACTCACCAAAGTGGGATGTGGAACATTTACTTTATGAACTGTGTTACGCCTATTGACCTAGATGTCCCCCAAGATCATGGTCCCCAGCCCTCAGCCCCAGCAACTTGGTTTGTCAACTTGGTTTGTCAACGTGTTTGGATGTGGTCTAGGAAACTTCTATGCCTTTGCCTTTGTCAGGTTGTGCTGACTTTTCCTGTATTGTGTGTTGTCCTTCCCTTCACCGAAGTTGACCCTTGCCTACTATCTAATTAGTGGCTTCTCCTCCTCCTCCCTCTCCACACTCATAACCATCAAAGAATATTTTTTTCTGTCTGTTTTTCTTGAGTTCTTATAATAGTGGTCTCATACAACATTTGTCCTTTTGTGATTGATTTATTTCACTCGGCATAATGCCCTCGAGATTCATCCATGTTGTAAAAAGTTTCGAAGATTCACCGTTGTTCTTTATCGTAGTGTAGTATTCCATTGTGTGTATGTACCCTAATTTGTTTATCCATTCTTCTGTTGATAGGCATTTAGGTTGCTATTGTGAATAATGCTGCAATGAACATAGGTGTGCATATGTCTATTTGTGTGACGGTTCTTGTTTCTCTAGGGTATATTCCTAGGAATGGGATTGCTGGATCATATGGTATTTCTATTTCTAGCTTTTTAAGGAAGCTCCATATCATTTTCGAAAGTGGTTGTACCATTTTACATTCCCACCAGCAGTGCGTAAGATTTCCAGTCTCACCACAATCTCTCCAACACTTGTTATTTTCTAGTTGTTTTTTTTTTTTTTTTTTAAATTAGTGCCAGTGTTGTCAGGGTGACATGGTATCTCATTTTAGTTTTGATTTGCGTTTTTCTAATGGCTAATGATCATGAGCATTTTCTCATGTGTCTGTTAGCCACATGAATGTCTTATTTGGTGAAGCTTCTTAAACTGGCAAATGTTTTGACTAGCTCCTGGATATGGGTTCCTCTTAGTAGAGAATATTTAATTAGCAGGAGAATTAAATTTGGTTGATGTCTTAGATATCTAAAAATATAATTAAAAAAAAAAAAAACTACTTTGCCTGCTTTTAAAATGATGTAAGAAATAGACAACAATAGATTCATGAAAACAAGCTTAAAAGACAAAGAGCTAGGTAAAGAAGGGGTGGGGAAGGGGGTAATTACATGAGAAAACCTAGGCATTGCTTTTGAGCAAAAACCTTGTTCTGTGCTTCCTGATAATCAAGGCTAGTACAAGAACTGAATGTTGTGAGGGGAGGACCCACATTGATAATTTCCACTTATAAACAATTTCTCAGCATTCTCCCAAAAAGGAGAACATTCCTTCTGAGAATTGGGATTGGAATGTGAAGGTCATCTTAATTCTGATCAGTCAACATCCCTTGAGCAGCAACTATCTTTCACACAATGTGCCAGGCACTGGAGTGTTTGAAGTTAAGATCCACCCCTGCCCTGGAGCTTATGGACTAGTCTCATGAAAAATGGTTGAAAGGAACTGGGTATGTTCAAGGCTGGAAAGAGAAAGACTTAGGGGAAGGCATATTAGCTGTATTCAAATATTTGAAGGGTTGTTATGAAGAAGAGGAATGGTGTGGGGAAGAGAAAAGAACTAATGTTCACTGAACACTTGAGACATGTCAGGAGCCTTACAGTGGTTACCTTACGTAATTCTCACAGTTGTTTTAGGTGGTTATTATCCTTCTTTAACAGATAAGGAAGTTGAGGCTCTTGACTGTTAAGTAACTTGCCTATGGTCATGCAGCTAGTAAATGGGAGAGCCAGGATTCAGAATTGAAACGTCTCAAGAATATATGTCTCTGAACTGATGGTTTTTCCATTGTCTCAAGCTCTTTATTCTGAGTAATGCCAGAGAATAAAGCTAGAGTCAATGGCTGGAACTTTCTGAAAAGCAGACTTTAGTTTCTATCAAGAACTTTTTAAGGAGTAGAACTATCTGACAATAGTATGGACTGCTCCTAAAATAATGAGCTCCCTGGCACAAGAACTGTTCAGATAGAAGCTGAATCATTTCCATTGACTAGGCTACAGAAGGAGTCCTGCCATGGGAAGAAGTGAGACTGGAGTGACTTACAGTGAAGCACACGGGACTCTTTCAACTCTCGTGTCTGCGGTTTTAGGTTATAGTTCTAATTTAGAAAATCAAAATTGGATCTTGCCTTGTCTCTCTGAACAATGTAAGAGCTGGTTCACTAGCCCTTTTACTGGCATATCTACTTTTTCAGACCTTACCCAAGGCTGTTTAATTAATACTATACTTCTGGGTGGGAAGTGATTTAGAGGGATGGTAGAAGGAGAAAGGAGGTGGCTCTCTACTGTTTTAAAAAAGTATTGAGGCTACTGTACAATGAGCCAAAAACAATTCTACCATCATCAAGGAAAAGAGGCTTCCTTTTCCTTCTGAACAAACCCCTCTAACCACCCCTCTGAGGTAGTCTCCTGTCACCCCAGTTTTGTATGGAGATGGTACAGAAAGGAAGAGAGGGCAACAAAAAGAAGTTGATTAATATAGAACTATGTTTAAGAGCCTGTTACTCTTTAAAGGTCATGACTGAAGTCTTGAGTAAAGACTTTAACTAAAATCCATATGATGGCCACTTTGGAAAAGAATGGCTAAATAAAACAAGTTTTAATGATTCTCTATAATACTGTAAAATTTGGCAAGCAAAAAGAGGGCTTCAACTTAGATTTATGTTTTAATCATCTTTTTACTTATCATAAAAGTAATATGAATTTTTGTACAAGATAGTGGACTGAGCAAATGTATATTCTTAATGTCCCTCCTGGGATCCCCTAAAATAAAAGTATAGGGATAAAAACAAACAACAAAAGAATAAACTACAATTATGAACACAACTCAGGAGAATCACAACAGAGCGAAAGATTACAATAAATCTGTGGAAGGTGGAAAGTGGCTGGTAGAATGTTCATGACTGAAACAAGTGAAGAAGGGTGCTGCCGGGAATGTGCTGTGAGGGCATGGCAAGAGGTGGTGGGGGAAACTCTGGCCATCAGAGCTTGGAAAAGCTCTGGGCTCAGAATCAGCAGATATGATGGAGGTGGTGTGAGAAGAGAGACGTTAAACGGGAAGGAATTGAAGGTTTGTATAAAGAACTTCTGTCTCAGTATTCACGTCCATCTCTCTCCTTCACCTTAGAGCAGAGAACATAGGAATCTGGACATTTACGACTTAACCCTCCTAGCAAAACTCCAATGACTCTTCCCTATAGAAATTGAACAAACTTCCTAGAAATGCTAAATGTCAGCTCCTTGAGAACAGTCCACTGAATGCCTTATTTTCCTCTTTAGTTTCAGAAACTAGACAAGTACCCAGACTCTAGTTGGTGCTCTATCACTATTTGTTGACTATCTAATAGACTCTGAAACCTAAGGCTTTAGTATAAATGTTTGTACTCCAACAAAAACTCTCTCCATTATGGCATTTGGTAAATCTGCAGCCTAACAGCCACTTCCTGGCAGACTGACAGGCTTGTCTTCCTCACGCTGCCATAAATTCCTACTCACGGAAGCAACTTAGTGGGAAAAAGATCTATTTATACAAATTAGGAGAGACCCAGACCTTTTTATTAACATAAATGTGCAGCTTAGAATATTTAGGCATATGGATAAATGAGCAGCATAAAAGAGAAAGAAGAAGATAAACAGAAAAAGTGACCCCAGAGGAAATACATAAAATTCAGGAAACAAAGGAGAAGTTAAAAAAGTCTGATATATTCTAGGAGATTACATGAAACAGGCCAGGATGCTCTAAAAGTAGACAATCAGTGGACAAAATAGTATTTTTTAGATAAAAAATAATACCTGAAATTAAAAATTCTATAGAATAATAATAATTATTATAAAAAAAACAAAGTTGACAAAATCTTCTAGAACAACACTATTCAACAGAACTTCAGATATTTGCACTGTCTAATATGGTAGCCAGAGCCTGGTGGCACAGTGGTTAAGAGCTCAGCTGCTAACCAAAAGGTTGGCAGTTTGAATCCAGCAGCCGCTCCTTGGAAACCCTATGGGGCAGTTCTACTCTGTCCTATAAGGTTGCTGTGAGTTGTAATCAACTCACTGGCAATGGGTTTGTTTTTTTTTTTTTTTTTTTTGGTTTGGAATATGGTAGCCACTGGCCACATGTGACTGTTAAGCACCTCTGTGCACTACAACAGTTATCTTAAACCATCTCTGCTCTCTGCAATTATGTGACTCCCTCTGCCTCTCTTCTCACTCTTAGAAGATGATCTTGCCTCTTACTTCATAAAGAAATTAAAAGTTGTCAGACCATAATCCCTCAACTTTCTTCCACCAAACTGTAAACTTATTTGCATCTATCTACATCTATGTTTTTTTTCTGTTACACCAGAGAAGGTGTCCATCTAAGCCTAATTCCTCTTTTTGGATCCTATCCTCCACTGCCTTCTCAGGAAGCTTGCTACGTTGATTATTCCCTCTCTTTTCTATACTTCGATTTCTCTTTATTTGTTCCTTCCCAATAAAGTCTCTCTTCAAGTCTCTCTCATTTTATAAAATCCTAGCTTGTGCCCACAACCTCACTGACGTTTCCCCTCCCCTTCATAGTCAATGTTCTTGAAAGATTTGCCTTCTTTATTTCTACTTTTCCTCTGTACTCCTTAACCCATTTTATTAATATATACAAGGTCATCACTTACCACCATTTTATCAAATCTAGTGGCTACTTTTCAGCCCTTATCTTGCTTGGCTTCTCAGAAACATTTTATGACAACAAACACTTCCTCTTTCTTGCAAGATGTTCTTCGCTAGCTTTTGTGACACCACATACTCCTGGCTTTTTTCCTGCCTCTCTAACTGCTCATTTTAATTCTCTTTTTAGTATTTTCTTTTGCTTTTCCCATAAATGTTGCTGTTCCTAAGGGTTCTGTCTTAATCTAATTTTTGTCTTTCTCTTTCTTTATGCCCTGAATAATCTCGTCTACTCCTATGGCTTCAATTACTACTGATAGGCTGATATTCCCCATTTATACATAATTCAAACTTATTGCCTGAGCTCCAAACTCATATAACCAGCTGCCAACTCAATATCACTTCCTGGAAGCCTCAAAAGCACCTCAACCTCAACGTAAGTAAAACTGAACTTGTCACCTCTCCTCACTACAAATCCAATGTACGCTTGTGCTTCCTTGTCAATAATGGCACCGCTATTCACCCAGTTTTGTAAACTACAAACCTGATATCATAATTTGTCTTCCACTTTCCACCATCCTTTTAACATATCACCAACTTCTGTTCATTCTAATTCACAGATATCTCTCAAACATACCCACTTCTCTCCATCCTACTACCACTATCCTAGCTCAGGCCATCATTGTCTCTTACAGGGACAGCTGCAGTATCCTCCTAATGTTCTCCCTGCTTCCATCTTGACCTTCTCCAACCCATTCTACACACTGAAGCCAGAGTGATTCTTATAAACTACCAGTCTATGTTACGGATTGAATCGTATCCCCCAGAAATGTGTATCAACTTGACTAGGTCATGATTCTCAGTATTGTGTGTTGTCCACCATTTTGTGATCTGATGTGATTATCCTATGTGTTGTAAATCCTAACCTCTATGATGTTAATGAGGCAGGATTAGAGGTAGTTATATTAATGAGGCAGGACTCAATCTACTAAGAAAGAATTTGGTACCAGGAGAGTAGGGTGCTGCTCTGACAGATACCTATAATGTGGAAGTGGTTTTGGAATTGAGTAATGGGTAGAGGCTGGAAGCGTTTTCAAGTGCTTAATAGTAAAAGCCTAGATTACCTGGAAGAGACTGTTGGTGGAATTATGGACATCAAGACAATTCTGGTGAGGGCTCAGAAGGAAGAGAGGAGAGCTGTTACACTGGAGAAGTCACAGATGGCAAGAAGCAGCAGCAGAGAAACGGCAGCAGCAGAGCCAGGAGACCAGCATGAGACAGCGGTAGAGCTGACCCATGGAACGAGAGAGCCAAGTGCCTTTGCACAGGAGGCTTCCTAGCGGAGTGGGGTGCCTCTGGGCACTTATCGGTGGAGCTAGGCTAGCCGACCCACGGAGCAAGAGAGCTGAGTGCCTTCTGGCCGAATTTACTGGTGGCATTAAAGAGCTTTGGAACTCTTGCCCCAGCAGGACAGATGTGGGCAGTGAGGCTTAAGGGGCCAAGAGGCCAAGGAACCAGGAAGTAGAAGCTGAAGAGACAAGGAAGACAGGAAGCAGAGCTGCCTCAGTCTCAAAGGGTAGAGCCATGACCTCTGGGGTCTCAAAGGGTGGGGTCACAACCTCCTAGGTTTCAAAGAGTCAGATCTTCACCAACTCAGTTCTGGAGTGTGAGGCTGCTTTTCATGAGTGCCAGCAGGATGGGGCCAGAACTGCAGCCCAAAGCAGAGGGGGCAGGGCTGCCATGCCCAAGGGGCAGAAGAACGGGGCCTGCTGGGGCTAAGAGGGTGGAGTTGCCACTCAGATGGACTAGGAGAATGAGGCTGCCGAAGTCCGAGGGAGCAGAGTTGCCATTCCAGTAGGCCTGGAAGGCAGAGCTGAAGCCCAGGGCCCGGGGCATCCATCAAGAATCCAGAGAGTGTGGCCAGCACCCGGAGTCTGGATGTCAGGGCCATTGCCTAAATGGGCTCAAAGAACAGAGGTTTATTTTCAAGGCTTGAGAGCTAATGTAATGTGTTCCGCTGACTTGCTTGGTGCCTGTTATCCTTCCTTCCCTCCAATTTCTCCCATTTGTAATGGAAATGTCTAGCTTGTGCCTGTTCCACCATCGTACTTTGGAAGCAGATAACTTGTATTCGAGATTTCACAGATGAAGAGGAATTTTGCCCCAGGAAGGAATTTGAACTTGGAGTTGATTTAAGACTTTGGTATGATATGATGGGGTGAAAATGTTTTACATGTAAGGACATGAATTTTGGGGTGCCAAAGGGTGGGATGTTATAGATTGAGTTGTATCCCCCTAAAATGTGTATCGACTTGGCTAGGCTATGATTCCCAGTATTGTGTGTTGTCCACCATTTTGTGATCTGATGTGATTATCCTATGTGTTGTAAATCTTAACCTCTATGATGTTAATGAGGCAGGATTAGAGGCAGTTATATTAAAGTGGCAGGACTCAATCTACAGGATTATGTTGTATTTTGAGTCAATCTCTTTTGAGTTATAAAAGAGAGAATCAAGCAGAGAAGATGGGGACCTCATGCCACCAAGAATGAAGAACCAGGAGGGGAGTGTGTCCTTTGGACCTGGAGTCCCTGCGCTGAGAAGCTCTTAGACCAGGGGAAGATTGATGGCAAGGACCTTCCCCCAGACCCGACAGAGACAGAATGGTTTCCTCTAGAGCTGGTATCCTGAATTCAGACTTCTAGCCTCCTAAACTGTGAGAAAATAAACTGTTTGTTAAAGCCATCCACTTGTGGTGTTTCTCTTATAGCAGCAGTAGATAACTAAGACAGTCTGGTTCATCACTCCTCCGCTTAAAACAACAATGTTTCTTTGTTCCCCTCAGAATTAACTTCATATGACTTACAAGACTCTCATAACCTCTCCAGTCTCATCTCTTGTCATTTACCCCCTTGTATTTCTAGGCTCTAGTCTCATTTAATTTTGACATCCTTGAATCCACATTGCTCTCCCTTGCCCCTAGGCCTTTGAATATGAACTTCTCTCTTCCTGGGAAACTCTCTCTCTTCCTCCTCACCAGGTTAACTTCCTACCTATCCTCAGGCTCCAGCTTAAACATCATTCTCTTGGGAAGTCTTTCCTGACCGTGCTAAATGGAGTTAGATGTTTGTCTTAGATCTTTAGGGCTGTCATAACAGAGTACCACAGAGTGGGTGGCTTTAAACAGCAGAAATTTATTGTCTCCGTTCTAGAGACTAGAAGTCCAGATCACATGTTTGAGTCATGTTCTCTCTGAACCCTCTAAGGGAAGGTCTTTTCTTGACTCTTCCAGCTTCTGGTGGTCCCAGGTCTTCTTTGGCTTGTGGATGCATGTTCACGTGGCTGTACTTCTGTCTCTCTGTGTCTCTTCTCCTCTCTTATAGGGACATCACTCAGATTGCATTAGGACTCACTCTATTCCAGTATGACTTCATGTTAACTTAATTGATAACGTCTTCAAAGACCCTATTTACAAACAAGGTCATGTTCACAGGTCCCAGGGATTAGAACTCCATCTTATCTTTTCTTGGGACAAAATTCAATCCATAAAAATGTTGCTGTTCTCATAAATTCTGTGATTCTCCAACCATAGCACTTTTAGCAGGATGGCCTGAAGCTTGTCTCCCTTGCCTGTCTCTACCCACCCCCTTCCACCTCATGGTCAGGGGTGAAACCTGGGTAGTGGAGAGAAGTGCCTTGATGTTATGAGCTAATGTGAAGAAACTTTATAAGGTGCGTCAGGAAAAGGGGGAAGTGCATGCACTGTTAGTATAATAAGGCCAGGATTATTATTTCTTAAGAAATAGGGTAAAACATGCTAATAGGAAGAATAAAATTGACTCATATACCTATACCAGACAAGGTGGATTTCAAAACAAAAATAGTCCTGATGGTAATAAGTTGTGTTTAAATTCAAATGCTTATGAGAAAGCCAGCCGTAGTCCGGAATGGAAACCTTACCATTGCTCTCGCTGCCCTTTCCCCCACTACAATTCATGTGACCATAACTCACCCTTCTCTGGACCCATCTCTACACCCTCATCCCACTAAGGGCACTGAGATACAAAGACCAGAGCTCACCCCAACCCCCAGGCAGAACCAGAATAAATTGAGGGAGAAGAAATCATGGTGCCCAAGACTGAGGATTTTTTCAAGATACAAGAAAGGACTTAGGACTTTGTATTCAGAAGAGAGGAATGGCATATTTCACAGATGGGCTGTAGAGACCCTGGACAGAAAAGGGCTTAGGGGAGTTGTAGTCAGCCATGACCAGGTTTGCTGCAGCGCCTCAGGTAGGCCTAATGGTGCAGAACCAAAGCCAAACCAAACCAAACAACCCAGAAATCACTTGGTTATGAAGCTGTGACACAAGAAATTTTCTTTGAACCCAGAGCCCGGTCATTATGTCAGGATGATATAAGATGATGAACTCCTTTGCCACCTCTCATCCAGCCTAAAAATGATAAAGGACAGTGATCCTGTGGCTCTGGGTTCTCTTGGTCTGACAGATCTCTCACTTTACAAGGACTGCTGAAACCCCCAAACTTTAGATGTACCTCATGAGGAATAAGAGAGAAACAGGGATCTATGTCCATTTGCACCATCATATATCCTTGATTTTGGGTGTATCCTTTGCATTTTCTGCTGGCTGAAACAATAGTAAAACAAAGTAAACGTAATCTTATTTGAGCCTGAATTGTCACTCTTGCCAGTCTTCAAACCCAGATCAGTTTTTGTGTCATGGCCTTAACTGGGGAGAAGACTGGAGAAAGAGAGAGGGAGGTGAGTGATGGAATGAGGTAGGATCCTCACAACATCCTCTGTTGGTTAAGGCAGTCAGGCCTTGTTCTATCGCTCCTTAGCACTTCCCACTTCTCTCAACTTTGCTCAGCTTTGGGTTCATAAACCTGAACTTGTTTATGAATAATATTTTAAAACTTTACTATGTTCCAGTGCGCATTTAGCTTGGGGAACTTGCATAGGACATAGTCGGAATAAAACCAAAAACCTGTTGCCATCGAGTCGCTTCTGACTCATAGCAACCCTACAGGACAGAGTAGAACTGCCCCATAGGGTTTCCAAGGAGTGGCTGGTGGATTTGAACTGCCAACCTTTGGTTAGCATCTGTAGTTCTTAACCACTGTACCACAAGGGCTCTATCTTCAGAATAGGTAGAGGAAAATTCACTCTGTGGCATTGGCCTAAATCCTCCTTGTGGCATTGTGGGTGGTAAGGACTATAAATATCCAAAAAATGACCAGCTGTAAAAATAGTAGTCAATTTTACTGCCTTCTCCCTCCACTGAGGGAATATATAGATACACCCTATCGGCCCTGAGAGGGAAGGTCTCTTGCCTGGGTGCATGCTTATCACACATTGTCATTATCATGCCTATGTTATTTAACATTGTATTCCCAGTGTTTAACAAATGCCTGGCACAGAGATAATAAAGATTGGTTGACTGAATGAATGAATGATGTGCATTGCAATAGGAATGGATCAACCACACAATAAATATTCACTGAACACTTACATTCAAAGCACTTAGAGGAGGAAGATGAACATTCATAGAACACCTAATCTGTCCAGATGCTATGGATGGTCATTTATTAATTCATCCATTCATTTGACAAATACTTATTGAATACCTGCCTACATTGTGCACTTAATTCTCACAGCTCCTTGAGCCAGGTTTCTTAGCATGAAGTTAAGAAGGCTTCATAGGCACTGGGAATTTTCTGAAATTCTAGGCAAAATGTTGTGAGTGTGTGTATTTTTCTAGGGAGAGAGTCTACATATCTCATCAGAATTTCATAGAGCTCTACTGCTTATTGTCTCTAACGGAAGGAATATACAAAATAAGGTTGTAGTCTGTTCAAATTGTAGTCTCTGTTTTTAAGGTATTCATAATCTCATTGGGAAGATGAAGCATGTATACAGCAAACTAAGGTAGAATATTGTCATCAGTTAGTGGATAGTAAAGACAACAAATGTTTTAGAACCTCAGTGAAGAGAGACATCACTGTGTGTCAGAATGATTAGGGAAGATTTTAGGGAGGAGGTGGGACTCTATCTGAGTCTTTGTTATGGATTCAATTGTGTCCCCCAAAAATGTGTGTCAACTTGACTAGGCCATTATTCCCAGTATTGTGTGACTGTCCACCATTTTGTCATATGATGTGATTTTCCTCTGTGTTGTAAATCCTACCTCTATGATGTTAATGAGGTAGGATCAAAGGCAGTTATGTTAATGAGGCAGGACTCAGTTTACAAGATGAGGTTGTATCTTGAGTCAATCTCTTTTGAGATACAAAAGAGAGAATCAAGCAGAGCAGAGAGACAGGGTGACCTCCTACCACCAAGACAGCAGTGCCAGGAGCAGAATGTGTCCTTTGGCCCTGAGGTCCCTGTGCTGAGAAGCTCCTAGACCAGGGTAAGATTGATGACAAGGATCTTCCCCCAGAGCTGACACAGAGAGAAAGCCTTCTGCTGGAGGTGGCACCCTGAATTTAGACATCTAGCCTCCAAAACAGTGAGAGAATAAATTTCTCTGTGTTAAAACCATCCAGTTGTGGCATTTCTCTTATGGCAGCACTAGATAACTAAGACAGTCTTATAAACTGAGTAGAAATTGCCCAGGTATACAAGAGGGAGAGAAGTGTTTCAAATAGCTAAAATTATGTCAGTAAGCCTTTGAAGTCATAAGGCATTCTGACACCAAATAGACCAGTCTAGCTTGAACACGTGGTTTGTTCTGGAGGGTAATGTGAGGGCCAGGATTTCAAAGGTGGGTTGGAGCTAGACTGTGAAGGGCCTTAGGTTCCAGACTGAGGACCTTGGAATTTATCTTGCAGGAAATGTCGTGCTTTTTTCTTTCTTTCTTTTTTTAAAGGGTGAGTGATGACAGATAGAAATCCAAATTTTAAAAAGTTCTCATTCTTGAGTGTTTGCTCTGAGAGCCCTAAGTGTTCAGAAAGTGATAACCTACTCTTAAATCTACCTTTTGGGTTTGTTTCAGCTTACTGTATGTGACTGTCAATGCTTACTAGTAAGGGAAACAAGTGCTTATTACATATTGCACAGATGGTAATCTTCAGCAGATTACAGTCATGGGACACTTGCTGAAGAAGGTCATAATTACTATGACTGAATGCAAATATTCACAACATGTAATTAGTGCAGAAGATGTAGCAGAGATGGGTTCATACTTAACCAAGGGCCACTGAAATTTTAGTTTGAGTGGGATCAAGTTCCAGGGCTTTGTTTTCTCGTCTGAAAAGAATGGGAATCATTAAATGCATCTGTGAAGTTTAGAAATCAAGAGGGCAGTGGGCTCTTGTAGTACCAGGGTTACAGAAAATGGGGAAGTTTAGAGTTGTCTCCCTCAACGAACAAACCTGGGATGATAAGGAGTTCTGGGGGGAATTTAGGAGACCTATGGAAGGAAGTTCAGGGTTGGTTGACTAGAAAGGAAAGATCTTTGAAGCTGGCGGTAGACTGTGATGATCAGCTTCATCAGTTCATTCTTCTCCCAGTTTTCTGTTAGCTAAAGGTAGAAGTTGGGGTGAGGGGTCACTTGTGTTGCTTTGAGAGTTTCGGTTGAACAAGCTGAATGTTAGAATTAAAATAAAAATGTTTTTCAGTCCTGGGAATATCCGTGGGGATATTTATTCCAGCCTCATAGTTTGAAATATGAAAAAAATGGAAGCCTAGAAAACTTAAGTGGTTTGCACAAGGACACAGCTAGTAAAGTGAAGGAACAAGACACAATGACTGGAATGGAGGCTGGGAAGGTCAGGGACCTAGAATGTCTAGTTCACCACTGTATGTATGTTGACTGTGACAGTGCCTGGCACATAGCACAGGCTCAATGTTTGTTGAATGAATGATTAACCCCCATCTTCTGGTTCCTTGTAGCATTCTTTCCACTGCACTATAGAAACTATGGCAGATATAATAAAAAAAGAGTGTCTGAGCAACCTCCTGCTGCTTGTACAATATCAAAGGACAAAGATCATCACAATACAGATGGGTTTCCCCAGCAACATAACCTCACCTTATAGGGAGACCAGCTTTTTCACCACGGAGTGCATTGAACCCCATTCCCCAGCAGCAGCCAAGACGATGTTTATAGAAGACTGGATCCGGCACAACTAGATGGTGCCCGGCTCTGACAGGGATCACAACAGAGGGTCCCGGACAGAGCTGGAGGAAAATGAAGAACAAAATTCTAACTCACAAAAAAAGACCAGACTTACTGGTCTGACAGAGACTGGAGAAAGCCTGAGAGTATGGCCCCTGGACACCCTTTTAGCTCAGTAATGAAGTCACTCCTGAAGTTCACCCGTCAGCCAAAGGGTAGACAGGCTCATAAAACAAGACTAGAAGGGGCACACCAGCCCAGGGGCAAGGACTAGAAGGCAGGAGGGGACAGGAAAGCTGGTGATCAGGAACTCAAGGTCAAGAAGGGAGGGTGTCAACATGTCGTGGGGTTGGTACAATGTGTACTAATTGTTTAATGAGAAGCTAGTTTGTTCTGTAAACCTTCATCGAAAGTACAATAATTAAAAAAAAAAAAAAGAGCTGTTTATATAGAGCTCCCGATTTACAGTTAAGCAGCCAATTACCCAATAGCCTCAAGGTTCTGCCCATACACGTACATTATCCTGGTGGAGCAGTTAGAGGGTTGGCTTCCAAGTCCTTCTGCCAGCCTGCTAAAAGAACAGCCAGAGAGCATGGGCTGGCTGACACGTTTTTATTTTTAAACTACATGTTGTTACAACTGTGATCAAACAATACTTTCCTCTTTGGAAACTGGCTCTTTCTTCACCTTGTAAAGTTGCTACAAGAACTCTGAAGGGTTTGAATTGTTTTTACTATAATTATTATTGTCGAATGGTAGCTTAGCTGATGTGTGTGTATTTCAGGAGTGTCCTGGGGCGGGCGTTTATAAGGATGCCCTGAAAGAAGAACCCATTGAAAGGATGCTGGGGAACACCAGTGAGGCTTTTCCAGGGTTTCTGTGAATATCCTTAAGTAAGGAAAAGCAAACTTACTTTAGGAGAAAAACAGTTTTGCACTTAGAAATCATTTGAAAGAGAGAAGGTTCCGAGACAGTGTCAGGGGATTCCCCAGCTCTGCCTTTGGTGAACATCCGCTGTTTGTTTTAAAGTGAGAGAGAGGATGGTGCCCCATGCAGAAAATACAACCTTACTCTGTCAGAATGATACACAGGAGCTAGGTTTAGCTTCCTTGTCTCCACCTTGACTGAAATATTGAGTGACTCTAACTTTAGGGTATCTTTTAATCCTGCACAATTAGGAACGATTAGGGCCTTCTTAGAACTTATTCCTAGTTACTGAGCTGTGAATAGTAACTTTATCTCCAGCAGGGGACCCAGGAGTGTTTAAATCATTAGAGGATGTGTTGGTACTTTTGGCCTGATCAGTATTAAGCACCTTCTGACTCAGTCACCTCGTGGGTTAACTGACAGGTCCTCAGCAATGTCTATAATGCTGAACTGGACTCCCAGACCATTTTCTACCATTGGTTCATTAGACACAGGAGACCAAAAAGCTGCTGCCTGCTCAGAAGGAATCTTTTTTTTTTAAAAATCTTACCATATATATATATTTGTATATATGTGTATATATACATATATATGTAAACAAACAAAAAAATCCCTGAATCTGTTGCTGTCTAGTCAATTCTGACTCATAGCGACCCTATAGGACAGAGTAGAACTGCCCCACAGGGTTTCCAAGGAGCTGCTAATGGATTTGAACTGCCAACCTTTTGGTTAGCAGCCAAGTGCTTAACCACTGTGCCACCAAGGCTCTGTATATATGTATGTGTGTGTGTGTATATATATATATTGTGCTTTAGGTAAAAGTTTACAGAGCAAATTAGTCTCTCATTACACAGTTAGTGCACATATTGTTTTGTGACATTGGTTACCAACCCTGTGATTTGTCAACACTCTCTCCTTCTTGACCTCCCAAATGACCTGTTGCCTGCCGTCAAGTGAATTCCGACTCGTAGCGACCGTATAGGACAGAGTAGAATTGCTCCATAGGGTTTCCAAGGAGCAGCTGGTGGATTCAAACTGCCGACCTTTTGGTTAGCAGCCGAGCTCTTAACCCCCGCGCCACCAGGGCTCCTTCTTGACCCGTTTCCCTACTTCCATTCCAATTTTCCTGTCCCTTCCTGCCTTCTCCTCTTTGCTTTTGGGCTGGTGTACCCATTTAGTCTCATACATGGTTGAACTATATGTTATTGTTTTATAGGTCCGTCTAATCTTTGGCTGAATTGTGAACCTCAAGATTGACTTCAGAAGGAAATATGAACAAACACTGGGAGCATCATCATTTGTCATGACCAGAGAGTCACCTCAAGAAAGGGCACATAAAGCTGTGGGGTCAAGAATGAAAAGACTTGGAAAGAGAATCCCAGTTTGGGGATGCAAGTAATATAGGGTTGACCCTAACTGGGAAAAAAGTTGGGGAATTTCATGTTTGAACATAAATAATAGTAACAAAATACCCTTAAGTGAATGGGAACTTAAGTCACTTCCCAGACCATTAGATCTTGAGTTATGATTTGATGCATAGTTAAAACAGACAAAAGAAATTGTTTGCAGATCATTTATTAATTTTTCACACAGTGCAATGATTTCAACAAGAATGTCTCTAAGATAGGATCAAAAGAGCTTAAAGGATTGTGAGCTGATGGATCTTACCAAAGGGCCTCCAGGAACGTGCCCTCTGTTCACACATCTTCCCCTTTCCCTCCCGCAACAGACTTTCTGTGATCTCTTATTGGCTCTAGAAGACAAATGTTCACAGGATCTTCAGCAGGTTCCCTTTCAGCTAAAATTAAGAAAGGTAGTAATATTCTCAACCCCATCAAAGATTGGAGGAAGAAGACTGAGCACTACAGACTGCAGCAGACACAGTTTTAAAATTTGAATTCTAGGGTTGTTTGAGAAACACCTTGCTGTTGCTTCATGAGATTTCAAGTACTGATGGAGTTACAGATTAAAAAAAAAAAAAAGAATTCAAATTTTAAGTCTTTAAGCTAAACTACCTTACTCTTAATAGAGATTTCCTCCAGTTACAGGCTGATTTCACAGGAATTTTCCGGAGAAGTCATTCCCCCTGCACTGTTCAAGGGTGGTTGTAAAAATTCAGTCACCTCACAGAATCTGTAGTAATTATACCGCAACAGATGAGAAGCCAACTGGAAGTAAAGATGAATGTAATTTAGGTGCAAGAAAAAAAAAAAAATCAAACTGAACATGAAGAATACAATTTTGAAATTGGAATTCAATCCATTTAAAAAAGACCCAATTGTTGGGAATCTCTGTTCCTCATATTATTCTTGTTGGAAGCATGTTTCCCAAACAAAACTCCTCAAATTAAACGATCTGTTTTGAAAAATGCACACCACATTTGCACCAAAGAGAAAGACATGCTGCAGTAAAGAACTACTTAAGAAAAAATAAAAGGCAGGAATACAATATAGGAAATGAGTGTCGTTTAAAATTTTGGAAGGAAAGACATTCTAACGTCAGAATTTCCCCACAACCAGAAACACTGGAATCATCATTTGGTACCCAGTGTTTCTCATTTTCCTTTGCTCCAAGCTTTGGCCGGTGTCAGGATACTGGCAGCATCTCTTAAGGGCGGTACTGAGATCTCTGCTCTTGGATGTACTCATAGAGAGGGCTGGAGCGCACCACGGGATCGACGAACTGACGCTTGCCCTTGTCTTCCCCTCGGAGTTTCCTCTCGCGCTCCTGACGGCGTCTCTGCGCTTCTTCTTGCCGCAGTTCTTGTTCCTGCTGACGCCTCGTATCCCTGGCAAACTGCTCCTCCGCCGGGTACTGCCTGTCTCGCTCCTGCCGGCGCCTCAACTCTTCCTGCTCCTCGCGCCGCAGCGGCTCTTCCTCCTGGAGGAACTGCCTGTCCTGCTCCCGGCGGCGTCGCTTTTCTTCTTCTCGCTCCTGCAGGAGGCGCTCTTCTTCCTCTAGGAACTTGCTGCCTCTTTGCCGCCAGCGCCTCTGTTCTTCCTCTTGCTCTGCGCGGTTCAGTTGTTCGTCCTGGGAGAAGGCACCGTCTAGTTCCCGGCAGCGCAGCTTTTCTTCCTTTCGTTCCTGGCGGAGCTGCTGTTCCTCGCGCAACTGTCTGTCGCGCTCTTCGCGCAGCTGTTGCTCCTCGCGTTCTAGGCGCAGCTCTTCTACCTCGCGGAACTGTCTGTCGCGCTCTTGGCCGCGCAGCTGCTGCTCCTCTCGTTCCTGGCGCAGCTCTTTGTCCTCGCGGAACTGTCTGTCGCGCTCTTGGCGAAGCTGTTGCTCGCGCTCCTGGCGGCGCAGCTGCTGCTCCTCACGTTCCAGGCGCAGCTGCTTGTCCTCGCGGAGCTGTCTGTCGCGCTGCTGGCGGCGCAGCTCTTCTTCCTCGCGGAGCTGTCTGTCGCGCTGCTGGCGGCGCAGCTCTTCTTCCTCGCGGAACTGTCTGTCGCGCTCTTGGCGGCGCAGCTGCTCGTCCTCGCGGAACTGTCTGTCGCGCTCTTGGCGAAGCTGTTGCTCGCGCTCCTGGCGGCGCAGCTCTTCTACCTCGCGGAACTGTCTGTCGCGCTCCTGGCGGCGCAGCTGCTGCTCGTCGCGTTCCTGGCGGAGCTCTTCTTCCTCGCGCAACTTTCTGTCGCGCTCTTGGCGGCGCAGCTGCTCGTCCTCGCGGAGCTGTCTGTCGCGCTGCTGGAGGCGCAGCTCTTCTTCCTCGCGGACCTGTCTGTCGCGCTCTTGGCGCAGGAGGTCATCCTTGCGTTCCTGGCGCAGCTCTTCTACCTCGCGGGACTTTCTGTCGCGCTCTTGGCTGCGGAGCTGATCGTCTTCGTGGAACTTTCTGTCACGCTGCTGGCGGCGCAGCTGTTGTTCCTCCTCGCGGAATTGCCTGTCGCGCAGCGGGCGGTGCACCTGCTCTTCCTCGCGGAACTTCCTCTCGCGCTCCTGGCGGCGCAGCTGTTCCTCCTCCTGGAATCGTCTGTCACGGGCCTGCTGGAAGCTTTCTTCAGGGAACCTCCTGTCTCCTTCCTGGCGGCGTCTCCTGTCTTCTCTTACCTCTCTCAGCAGCTGCTCTTCTTCGCGGAACATCCCGTCTGGCCTTTTGGCTTCCTCTTGCTCCTCTCCCTCCAGCGGATCTGCAGTTTGGAGTTGACGGTCGCGCTGCTGCCTACGCCTCCTCTCTTGCTCTCGCTCCTGTAAAGAGCGCTCCTCTTCCAGTTCATCCTGCTCGGGTCGCCGATCCTGCTGGAATTGTCTCTCGCGGACCTGGGAATCTTCCGACTGTCGGGCTTTTTCTTCATTCTTTCCGCTTTTGGAGTAAACCCTGTTTTTGCCAGCCTCATTTTCCTTTCCTAGTTGCCTTTTCAGATTACCGCGCTGATCTTCATCACGGAATTGCCGCTTCCTGTCCTGGCGCTGCAGCTCCTCCTCCTCCCTATACTGCCTGCCGCGCTCCTGGCGCCTTCTTTCCCTCTGCATCCGCTCCTCCTCCTGCTCCAGCTGCTGCTCCTCCCGATATTGTCTCTCCCGTTCCTCTCTCTGCAGGCGCTCCTCCTCCTGCTCCAGCTGCTGCTCCTCCCGATATTGTCTCTCCCGTTCCTCTCTCTGCAGCCGCTCCTCCTCCTGTTCCAGCTGCTCCTCGTCCCGATATTGTCTCACCTGCTCCTGGCGCCTTCTCTTCTCTCGTTCCTCTCTCTGCAGCCGCTCCTCCTCCTGCTCCAGCTGCTCCTCGTCCCGATATTGTCTCACCTGCTCCTGGCGCCTTCTCTTCTCTCGTTCCTCTCTCTGCAGCCGCTCCTCCTCCTGCTCCAGCTGCTCCTCGTCCCGATATTGTCTCACCTGCTCCTGGTGCCTTCTCTTCTCTCGTTCCTCTCTCTGCAGCCGCTCCTCCTCCTGCTCCAGCTGCTCCTCGTCCCGATATTGTCTCACCTGCTCCTGGCGCCTTCTCTTCTCCCGCTCCTCTCTCTGCAACAACTCCTCCTCCAGGTCTTGTCTGTCCCGCTCCTGGCGCTGGAGCTGCTCCTCCTCCTCGCGGAACTGCGGCTCCTGCGCCCTCTGGCGCCGCTGGCAGCGCAGCTCCGCCTCACGGAGCAGTAGTTCCCGCTTCTGGCGTTCGTCCGCCCTCCACTCTCTCTCCCGCTGCCCCTTCAGCGAGGGCCTGGCGGACAGCCTCTGGCGGGGCCTCTCTCTCTCTTCCTCCAGCTGCCACTGGAAGTCGCGGCGCTGCTCCTCCCGGAGCTGCGCGGGCCGCGCCTGTCGCTGGGCGTCGTCCTGCTCCCGGCGCAGCTGCCGCTCGCGCTCCTGGCGCGGTCTCTGCTCCTCTTCCTGTTCCAGGCGGCGCCTCTGTTCCTCCTGCCCGCGGGGCCTGGAGTAGGCTTTGCTCTGCCGGGCGTCGGCCTCGCTTTCTAGCTGCCACTGCCAGCGCGGGGTGCCGCTCTCGGCCAGCTCCGGCTCCTTCTGCTCCGCCAGCTCCTGCTCGCGCCTCTCCCGCTGCTCGCGCCTCTGCAGCTGCTCCTCCAGCCTCAGCTCGTTTCCCTCCCGCCTTTGCCTTCGCTCTGCTTCCTGCTGGCGCTCCCTCTGCAGCTGCTCCTCTTCGTCCTGGCGCTCCCTCTGCAGTTCCCGCCGTTCCCGCCTTTGCAGCTGCTCCTCCTCCTCTTGGCGCTCCAGGGGCTCGCGTCTCCGTTGCAGCTCCTCCTCGCGGCGCAGTGGCTCGCGCTGCTCCTGCCTCTCCCGCCTCTCCCGCCTTTGCAGTTGCTCGTCCTCAGGCTCCCGACCCTTGCGTCTCTGCAGCTGCTCTATCTCCTCGCGGCGCTCTTCTTCCCGCTCAAGCCATTCTAGCCTTTGCAGACTCTGCGCCTTGTCGCGGCGCTGCTTGTCCCTCTGCAGCTCTTCCTCCACCAGCTCCCTCGCCTGCTCCTGCCTCTTACGCCTGCGTTCTTCTTCCACCGGTCTGTCCCGGCGCTCGAATCTCCTCTGGTCTTCTTGCCTGCGATCATTCATTGGGTTTCCCTTTCCCTCATACTTTGCTCCTTTCTGCTCCTCGAGCCCGGTGGCCTGGCCGAGAGAGTAATAACAAGCTTGGGCTATCCTGAAAATTAACAGGAGGTATTCATGGAAATCGATAAGCCCATTCCAGTCGCGATCCAGAAGTTCCAGGGCCAAAGCTACCGTCTCAGGGTCATGTGGCCTCTATGAAAAAGATGGGAAAAAATTACAATGTACTATTCACAACTACAAGACTTGAACAACTTTTAATCACACAGATAAATGCCCAGTGTGTATCACGTCTTGTCTTTCCCATGTAAAATGTGAACACCTCAAAGCTTGCATTTTTTGAAATTCTTGCATCTTGTAATTTAGTGCTGATCAAAAGGACACAAGTTCTCTTGACTTGGGTGAATTAGAATAGTCTCATTCTCAAGAGAGAAATACAGTGGAAATTTATGAAGATTTACAGGAGCCATTTCCATCTGAAATAGCCAGTACCTCTGGTTTTATTTCTTTCCTGTGTTCGAAAACAGAACAAAACATATATGGTAACACCATTTTAGTAGGGAACAGGCTGATTTCAGTTCTTGAAATTTGGAATTAAATTCCTCCCAAGTCTAGTTTGATTCAGTATCTTTGATGATAACTACCCATGAATAGTTCATTCACATTGCCATTAAGTACATCAAATATTGACTAACAGTTTCTATAGTACTCAGACTACAATGCCAATTAAGTGCTTTTAGACTCATGAATGTAGAATGTAGGGTTAGACCTGTCATGGTGTAAAACGAATAGAAGAAAGTCACTGTTCCTTGCCCCGATCTCTCCTGAGAAGAAATTTCATAGCCCTAAATCAATAGAGAGATTTCCTTTTCTTGTTAGCTCTTACCCGGAGGACATCACCAAATTCCCTTTCAAGGAGTTCCTTTAAGTCTTTCTTGTGTAGTCCTGCCCCATTACAATCATTTGAAGCACATTGATTGAAAATTTCAGTGATGTCAAAGATGCGTCTCAGAAGTGCAGACATTTTTTTTCTTCCTTCAAGTTCAAGTAAACCTAGAACAATACAATAGGGTCTAGAATCAAAACCTTGTTTCTGCTCTTAAGAAGGCTGCATCCGCGCTCTTTCATTCAGATCCCTGAATAATTTGATTTCACAACAGTAGTCTTCAACCTGCATTTTCAAAGCATTTTGTCTGTAAATATTGCCCTCAGGAAGGGGAAGAGATACCCTGAGAAATTTCAAGTCAGAGAATCATTTTCAGACTATCCTGAAGACTATCCTGTCTGACTATTTAGACAGCTTTTGATTATCTACCCAGTCCAAATTATGCATATGTTTTCCTTCTCTATCTCCTAGCTAAGAAGCACTGGTGGTGCAGTGGATAAGTGACCGGCTGCTAACTGAAAAGTCAGCAGTTCAAACCCACCGGCTGCACCCTGGGAGAAAGATGTGGCAGTTGGCTTCCGTAAAGATTTGCAGCCTTGGAAACCCCATGGGGCAGTTGTACTCTGTCCTGTAGGGTTGCTATGAGTCGGAATCAACTCGAAGGCACGGGTTTGGATTTTTGGTTTTTATCTTCGAGTTCCCCAGAGCATTTCAGAGCAGTTGGTAAAGAGAGTAGTAAGAAAACTTAAATTTGGTACATTCTTACTCACAAGCAGATTCCTCTAAATTTGAGCCAAGAGGGTTGGTGAAAGGCAAAAGGAGAGGGAAGGTTTGAGAGTATCATAAAGTGGGTAGAAGTTGTGCACAGCTGAATGTGGCAGCAAAACATATGGGAGCCACTAGAACAATAAGAAGGGAATGTGTATTATCCCCCAGCATTACAGTCCACGAGAGATCTAGAAGTGTAACTCATAGGACACCAACCTTCTAATTAAACCCTACTTCTTCCTAGTCAAAACACAGATACACCATTGCAGAAAACAGAGAGTGCATCTTACATGCCTTAACTCAGATATATTGCAGATAGTCAATTGTCAGAAGCACCTGAGAGGTCCTTCCCGACTGGCTACTGGAGTCAACAGGTCAAACTGAACCTGAAAACCTTTGAATACTATTGGTGTTGTGGTTAGCTTTTGTTAAACCCAAATAAACCTTTTGAATCTTGACATTATAAAAAACAGAATTTAGCCATCAGCAGATCAATGGTAAAAGAATACATGGAAGGCTTCACAGGCTGGGTGAGTTTAGTGGCGCAGCTGGCTGACTTCTTTATTTACTTCTCAACTCCAATACCTTAGATGCCATAACTATATGAAGATGGCCCATTTTGGGTAGAGCCAATACAAAAAGAGAACAGAGGACTGACAAACTCTTGAGATAGCAATTTTTTGGAAGATGAGCCTCAGCAGAGCCACATGTGATCTTCCCCCAATCCCTGACAAGCAAATGATACAGAGTTCAGAGGCTTGGGGGAAGGATGCATCTTCATTCAAGTAATGGCTTCAACCATAAGAAGATGGAATGGAGTTAGTGGGAGTTAGACATCCCTGTAAGATACTGATCCCTTCTGGCACAACATCTCCCATAGCTAGAAGATGAAGAATCGTACCAAATGAGACTTACCCACTTCACCAGAAGAGGAAGTCGAGTGCTTGCTGATACCGCTGGCAAGTGTACTGGGTAACTGGGAGCAAGACCTTTTATAAGAGTTTTAATTGTGCCCTGGAGAGCAACTTGGGAAGGAGACACCCACTCTGTGGATTGGCCTGATTCATTCGTAACCAAGCCCAGCTCCACCTCTGTCTCCACAAATGGCTTGTTTATCTCACAATTTGCTTACGTAGCTATTTGGCACAAGGTTCACAGACTTGCCTCCCGACAGGGTATCAGCCCCATCTAACATGAAAGAGGAGAGTATTTGGCAAAATCTCTAATTTTCTTTAATTCAAAATTGGAAAATTAAATAAGACAAATTTGATGTTCAGAATCTTTACTGATTATGACTTCATTACAAAGTAGCAACCTTTAAGCCATTTATTTTATAAAAGATACAAGTTCAAGGTTGGGTTTAAGCGGAAACTTTGACATAAACTGATCAGAACTAAGTAATTTCTCAGTCCTTGGGGAGCTGCTCATGACCCCTACCGGAGGCAATTCTAGGACAACGAAAAAGGAATTGATTTAGTTTCTTTTCTAAAAATGCAGGTGGGAAAAATTTACATCTGTATTCTTGCATTTTAGGAAGGTTTTCTTACAGATTCAAGGATTGCCTCTTTAGTAAACACGTTTGAAGGGTGCTTTATAAATATATTTTCATCAAACTATTCATAAGGAAACTTGAACACTGAAAATTTATTCTTAGGGGTATCACATCTAAATGGAGTTTGCTCTTTTCTTTTTTCATTAGCATATTGAGGCCCCTGGAGAAAAAGAGCTGGTGTAATGCGTTATTGCAGATCTAATCATCATAAGTTACTAATGATTATGACACCTAAACACTTACGTCTGCTTCTCCTCCTGGAAGCGCATTAAGGTAATCGGCTGTTCTAGCCCATTATTTCTGTCATGGGTTTCCCAACCTCGCTCATCATTTGTAAATCTCAGTGCGTTTTATTGTAAGGAACTGGATTTTATTCCTGGTTGTCAGCAACTCCCACCCTTACATCTCAGACTATAGGAAACTTTGGTTCACAGCAGGTTTATGAAGACTATTGCATGGTTCAGTGGCTTCTCGGCATTTCTGGCTCCTCTTGGGTCCAATCAGAGGCAACTGCTGCTTTTCTGAATTTAGGGAGACTATGTAGGGTCCTTTAATGGAATGTGAAGACTTGGAACCTAGATTTTGATGGCTTTTTCTTTGTCTGCAGATTTGTCCAAATGATAAACCCAAAACCCACTGCTGTTGAGTCGATTCTGGCGCGTAGTGACCCTATAGGGTTTCCAAGGCCGTAAATCTCTACGGAAGCAGATTGCTACATTTTTCTTGTCCAGATAATAATGGAATTGAATTCAATTCACCTCTTCACTTGCTGCCACCCCAGATATGGGGTAAAGCGGAAAGTGGAAGTGATAGGAGATGGAATGCTATTGTAAATCTGTCCCCTGCCTCCTTGGAAACTTCAGCACTAAAGTCTGTTTTCCTACAACTGTCACTGTTTCTTAGGATCACTTAGTAGACTTGATGTGGTGGCTCCTTAGTGTAGGAGTGGAGGTCTCTCCCTCCCTTCTATTTCGAGTTGTCTATGATTCTCCTAATCTCTGGGCCCCAGGATGGGAGTACCATGAGAAATGTGCACACGGCAACCATAGATCATCACGGAACCCCCATCTCTCACAGGGGGCGCTAGTCTTTTCTATGGGAATCCCGCAAGGAATTTTCTGGACAAGCTCTGCCGGAGGTCTGCTTTTGTTTTCATCCACCTGTGTGTGATCTCTGGGGCACCTCATCCCAGGTGGTGGGATGCAATTGCACGACTCTATTACCTTTCTATAGTCAATATACCCAGAAGGGAGCTAAACAGTTGTTAGGTTCTATGAGAATAAAGGGAAAATACCATTAATAATTCTAAAATCGTGGCTGAGCAAGCAGAACAAATAGAGAGGTAAACCCCAAAGGAAGATGCTTCTGAAGAACCTTGGGAAGAAAAAGCCTGAAATTACATCCTTCGTAACAGAAAAACGCTTTCCTCTTCAGAATGAAGCTAGGTCTTAAAATACGGTGATGGCTTTCTTACCCACTCTTGTTTAGAATCAGTACAGCCTAAAGGGGAATATTTTACAGTTCTCACAAACGGAGAAGAATCAGCCTTCTCTTGCTGGCCGCTCTTGGTCTGTCATCAGGGAGGTTGCAAATAGATTCAAATGCTGTTGCTTTTCCTTTCCAAAGTCAGGTTTGATACTCACCTCAACAAAGCGCCCCTACAAAATGTTCTTTTAATTTTACAGTGTCATTATTTAAGAAAGTTGAATATAATTTGAAAAGGAGCCCCTATCATGAGGTTTGGACAAGGAAATAATTTTCATTGTTTTCCGTTTCTTGAAAGATTGGTAAATACCAGAGAATGTAGAAAATTCTCAAGTTCTGACAAATTGGTTTGGCCCACTTTTATTTAAGACCAATTGGGAATTCTTGAAATCTGGAGGTTTCTACTCATTGTGGTTCATCAAAAAAAGGACGGTGTTTTTATAATCTGCAGATCTCCGAATTCTTTATAGACAAAAAGGCTCATTATCTTTCTTTTCTAAGTCTGGAGACTGAGGCATTGAGGGCCAGAGGACGTTACTGACTCTCCTAGGAATGACCCCAGGTGCCCCTATTCCATCTGCAACAGTGCCCTTCTTTATTAAGAGTTTAGGCCAGTGGGTCTAGAGCACAGCTGAAGTATCATACTGTTACTTGGCATTGAGACTTGGGCTCTTCATTACAGAGGAAATGACGTATTACTCAGACGCTTTAATATCACACCCATCACAAAGCCCCTATCCATGCTGAAATCTTGAGAGATGAGAATCTGCTGGATTAACAAACAAATAAATACAGATCTAAAAAAATATTGGATTTTCCTGGTCTTCGTCTCGTTCAAGAGCTCATTTCCCATTTTCTCCTCGCAGAACATAGAAAAAGAACACAGCAGCTTTGACATTGTGTGGCTTTCCACCAGGATCAGACCCTGACTCGGCCTGATTGGATAGCTGCCAAAGTGGGAATTTAAATAAAGCAGAGAAGTTTCCAGTGGCATCTTCAGCCTAATGGGCTTCTCCAGAACCCAATATGAGCCATAATGTTGTCCAAAACAGGATAATTTTAGATGGCTTTGAGATAAGTAAGATTCTTCGGTAAGTTCTATTAATGCCTCTCCAGTGAAGATGTTTCTTTAAAATTATATGTTCAATTGTTCAAGTTTTCCTCTTATTTCCTCTTATTACTCACCCATCCCCTGGCACCCCACTTCTGCCAGAACTTGAGCCCCGTACAAGTTTCATCTCTTCCCCAAAGCCTTCCCGTCCCCTTACATAAAATAGTCTTCCAATTAAAAGAATTCTTTTTTTCCCACAGCATGCCTCATCAGCACCACACTACCTGGCACTAGTTAATGCGTAATTTTCATGTTCTTCTCTAGTTTAATGGATGCTTGCTTTGTCTTCTCAGTTAGATTTTCAGTTCCTTGAAGGCAATGCTATATCTTCTATTTTACTGGGCGCTTAGTGAAATCCTTGCTAATATCTATAGTTTTCTTGCATATGGCAGCTTAAATGGCCACCAGCTCAGAAGGAGATGAATCACTTGAGCTGGGATGGAGTTCTATGGGTTTGGGTGACGGCTTGGCATGAGGGTGCACACCAAGATGGGAGTCAGCCCTTCTGGGCCCTCTTTCCAGTTTCAACACTTGCAGGACAAGTGATTGAGGGGACAGCACTCCACCCCTCTCTGCCTTCGCCTGTGCCCATCACTTCACCCCTCTGTTGGGTGAGGATCTGTCAGATATGAATCCCTTCCTCAGAGGGGAGCTATGATAATTACAGCTTGTAAAGCATTTTGCAATTCTTAGGTATAAAAGGGCTAATTATTATTATCATTAATAATTCTTAATTTTTATCTTCTCTCGAGGGAGATTATCCTTGCTTTGATTACACCCCCACCCTGGTGGTAATTATACCTCTGAGAGTGAGCAGATGCTTTAATCTTACGTCATGTCGTGTGGGGTGACTGGGCACTTCCACCTTCTCCACGCTCCTGCCTGTCACCAGAGTAGCACATGGCTTCTGGCTTTCTTTGTCATTGAACTGGTCATAGATTTTAAATAATTTAGTTTCCTTGTTCTGTCAATGCACCTCAACAAGCAGCTCCTCAGCTTCACAGCGCTTTGAGATTTGTCAAAAGACACACTGACTGGGACAGATGAATTTAATTTTTATAATTTGCTGACTACCAGGCAGGAAGGAAGCAGGCATTTTGGTGGTTTGACTGGACCATAGAGATTTCGTGGTGTCTGCTATAAAAAGCTTCACAGCTGCCATAGAAAAGAAAGGCTACAGCCCCTCGAGGTAGAAGAGCTGTTCCTGGAATTAGATCTGTTTCTAGAAGAATGGTAAGCCACTCTGTTGGGATAAGATAGGAGGACTTGTACCTAAAAAATAAAACCCAATTTTTTTTTTTTGTGAGAGAGAGAAGTTTTGCTTCTGACAATAAGATATACCATAAAGGAAGTGGGAAGCTAAGGCCTATACTCAATAGATGCTTCGGGCTGGGGGAAGGGGTAGACTCCCAAGTGTGGAAAAGACCACCATCACCAGCACAGCCAGGCACGTGCGGTCTGGTCTGCAATGTTTTTCCCAGACCCAGGCATTCAGTAACGACCTTGGGTTGTGATATAGTTGTCAAGTCTTAATCTTGGGGAGGTGTTTCAGTACCCCGAGTCCCACTCAATGCCCGAGGTAGGGATGGAAGAGGAGCAGGGGTGGGGGAAATCCTCAGAGTTTTCTGATGGCTTTCGTTTCAACCCTTTCCCTTCAGAGGGGTCCATACTTCTCTGTAGCCCTCCCCCGGCACTGGCGTCCTTCCTTGAGTTTTCTCTCTTCCTCATTTCCTATTTTCTTCTCTTTTTACTTCCCTTTCCTTACTCCACCTTCACGGTGGGCGGATCCCATTGTGCATAGGGTCACCACGAATCAGGGGTGACTGAACAACAGCAACAAGGACAACCCCACCCTCAAAACCACTCCAAAGGCAGATAGGGAAATAGGATGAAGATTGAGGAGGCTTTGGGGGAGCCAGTCAAAGTCCTTGTCCCTTTACGTTATAGCACTAGTGCAGAAGCAGAAGACAGGCTGTCTCTGCCTGGATTCTTCCCACAATAGATGTCTTTTTGGTCAGCAAGCACTTATTGAGCCTTGTATGCCTGGGCACAATGCAAGACATTGGACCCCTTACTGGACAGCACTCCCAGCCTGTCCTCTGATGGTTTGGAGTGGGAAGTGTTGTGATAAGGAAGGTTAAATTCCCCAAATAAGACTACATATTAGTTCTTGCTCAAAAATGTTCTAAGAAAACTCAGAAGACTACTAAGAGTGATTGCCCGTAGGGAGAGGTTGGGGAAGTGCCTTGTTAGCATATACCTTTTCATACTTTTGATATTTGAACCATGTGTGGTGCAGTGGTTAAGAGCTATGGCTGCTCACCAAAAGGTCAGCAGTTTAAATCTACCAGCGGCTCCTTGGAAACCCTATGGGGCAGTTCTGCTCAGTCCTACAGGGTCGCTGTGAGTCGGAATCAACTCGAGAGCAATGGGTTTGGCTTTTTTTTCCAATGCATTACTACTCAAAAATTAAACAATTGAATTAAAAAAAATGAAAGTTTAATTCCAAGGGAAAGGAGATGAAACAAAGGGAAGGTAACTAACAGAATATTGTCTGGAATTAAAATTTTCATTCTAAACTGTGGAAGAGTGCGAACCAGGCGCATTGCCGGGAGTCGGTGCTGCTAGAAGACAAGAATGTGTTTTATTTGCTCACTTTGTATTGCACCTGGCCGGGCGTTCAGAGCTCAATACATTTTTTAAAGTGTTAAATAGCCTTTAATATTTTTTTAAACCTCGAAGCTCACTAAAGTAGTTGCCCAATAAGCATTAGTTTTAGCCTCTTAGCCATTCTGCCAGACGTGTAAACTGGAACTTTTCCCATGTTTTTCTTTGAGACTTTTCCCTATCTGTAGGTGGAGGGTGCTGTGAGTGTGGTGTCCCTGGGTACCTGACAAAGCCCAGCCTGGCTCTTGGCTCTCAGCTGGCTCGCTGTCAGTTCTGGGGAGAGGGTGCACCATCAAAGGCTCATCTCGAACCATAGCTTTTGAAAGCATTGTGTAAACTACGAGAAGAAGTGCGTCTGACAGCACAGATTGGGTCTTTGAAGTGGACCACATGGTCTAAGCGGGCAATGATTACAACTTCTCAGAGGACAAACCTCAGTTTTTCTGACATTAGTGTAATTCCTTCTTTAAGGGCCAACATATATCAAAATCCGTGATTGGAGTCCCTTTGGTTATGCTTTTCAAGGTGCAAAACTCTGTATGATCTCGCTTATATGAAATAGTCAAATATATAGAAACCAAAGATTATTAACGGTTACTAGGGATGGGAGAGAGGGGGAGAAGGGGAAGTTTTTGTTTGGGGGACACTGTGTTTACAACAATGGTGGTGGAATGGTTTGGAGAAGGACCATAATTATGGTGGCACAACATGAAAAAAGTCATGAATGTCATTGAATTGAAAATGTGGAAGTTGTGTGGGCGAATGTTTGGGTGTCTATATTTTCGCACGATAAAAACAAAACAACCTAACAAAAATCTGTTTGAAAGTCCCTGACTGTAAGCCTTAAAATACTGATTTATATACCCTTGTCTGTCCCTTGAGTATTCACAGTGTCTTGCTAGTCAGCTAATCAAAAACTTTCATTAAGAACCTGTTATGTGGAAAGTCTGACACCAGGTGAAAGAGAGTAGAGCATTGGAAAAGACAGGATGCCAGGCATTCAGAGGGTAGGATGTAGTTGTGAAGTCCAGTCATAATCTACAAGTTCACTATCAGTTCAAGAAGGAAGGGATCATTGCTGGCTGAGATAGTTTGGGGGGACTTCAGGGAGGAGGTGGGGCTTAATCTGGGTAGGATGAGTAGATGTGAGACAGGCCAAGTGGAACATGGATGCTTGCACACAGACCGTGTGAGGAAGGGTGGGGAATAGGAAAAGGCAAAGTATATTTTGAAAAAAAGAGAGCTTTGTCACTATTTGATAAAAGGCTGTGTCTCCTTGGTTCATTCATTTAGGGAGGAATTGAGTGTCACAGGATGCAGTTTCCATGAACGAAGTTCCATGTTTGTTTTGTTCTCTGCTGTATTCCCAGTGTCTGGAATAGAGCAAGCACTCAGGAAATATTTGTTGAAGGAAAGAATAAATGGATTGCATTTATGTGCCGTATGCAAGACCCTGTATAAGTGCCGTGACTAGAAAGTAGCCTTGTAAGAATTCAGAAGAAGGAGAGGCCACTCCTGGATTGTGGCGCAAATGGTTTGTTCCATGGAAGACAAAGCCTCGTGATCTGCTCCCTATCATATTACAGCCAAGAAAACCCTATGGAGCAGTTCTAACTGTAACACACGGGGTCGCCAATAGTCGGAATCAACTTGATGGCAACTAACAGCAATACGGAGAAGGAGAGGTGGAGAAGGAACACTTGAGAGAAGTCCCAGTGGACAACACAGGAGGAGGGAGGGCAAATATTTATCTTCTAAAATCTTACTGGGAGTACTGAATGGGTGGCTGCATTGTCAGGATGCAAGGGGTGGCAGTGAGGATGGGAAGGGCAAGAGTAGAAACACTAAATCTAATACCCTTGTTCT
The DNA here is from genome assembly GCA_030035585.1 of Dugong dugon. Classification (NCBI taxonomy): domain Eukaryota; kingdom Metazoa; phylum Chordata; class Mammalia; order Sirenia; family Dugongidae; genus Dugong; species Dugong dugon. Next base: position 195,137,611 of record CM057462.1, on the reverse strand, counting down.
TGATAAACCTGTGAGGTCAGTGGGTTTTTTTTGAGATTATAAACAAAGGTTGGGGAAAATAAATTTCTGCTACGTGGCTGGTTTCATATCTGTATCTTAAAAGCAATGCCAAGAGTATCATCACCTGAGCCCAGGTGGAGCTTCCTCTGCTATTATTATGTAGATGAAGACTTGAATAAGCAGAAATTGCCTCCGCTTGAGGCTGCAGGCTAGGCGTGGTTAAGTGGACTGCTGTTGCCCATGTTTGGATAATGGCTAGTGAAGGAGGGGTCATCTTTCTAATCCAAGCATCTGCCATATTTCCTCCTAATCCTCTGCATCCACCTTCATATGATCCATTCTGTCTAATCAAACTCAGTGAGTGTTGGCCCAGGTACTGAGAACACAGAAATGGCCCTGACAGTCCTCTGTCCTGCATCTCCAGCTTAGGTGGGAGAGATTTGGCTTATAAGACATGGTGGGGGGGAGTCTATTTTTGGTTGTTGTGATCATCATCATCATCACTGTAAGCCAGACACAATAGTAGCTGCTGTCTCTTATTTCATTCTTACAGCAATCCTGTGTGGTCAGCATGACTAGCCCCATTTTGTAGATGGGGAAACTGAGACTCTTAGATATTAAATGACTGCCCAAGGTCAAAGAAGTTGGCAAGTGGCAGAGCTGGTATTTGAACGCAGGTCTTTCTGACTCTAAAACTCATACCCTTTACCGTCATTCAGTACTTCTTTAATTCTTTGCTGCCTACATGGATGAGTGGATTTTTTCAGGCAGGCAAGTGGAACAAGGAGGCATTGCAGACAGCGTGAGGAGAGGTGTAGAGTAGGAATTGGCAAAGATATTTTGAGAAAAAGATAGCAGACCAGCCAGACCAGTCACTCTATGTCTCTTTGATATGGAAAGTATCACTTAAAAGATCTTCCCTTTACCTCCGACCCCAGCATAGTTCAGCCAGTACTGTTGTCTCCTCTGATGTGGTTAGAACGATGACATGCTTTACAGTGGGGCGGCCTCAGCAGCAGGGGCCAGGTTCATGAAGGAGGTTCCTGAGATGTCTGGCATCTCTCAGCCATAGACATGCAGAGGTTCTTGATCTTTGTTAGGAGGCTGGGAGGCGCTTGTCTTCGGTGAGAGCTGGTGATGATTAGACCAAGACAACTCGACATCAGTAATGTCTTTCCCCTGGCAACTCTGTGTGAAGAAACCAGACTAAGCCAGGACCAGTTTGTACAGCTGACGGAGGCGCCAGGGCAGACAGCGTCCTGTTATCAGATACCAGCACAGTGACTGAGGAGTGTCATGTGTCCACTTCGCAGACTTCTAGCCACAGCTTGATTATAATCATTAACTTTTTATGGGACAATGAGTGTATTGCAGAGGGTTTTATGATCCTCTTTTTATTAGTTGTTCCCCATCCATCCACCATTTCATGGAAGGGCTGCCGCCTCCACATTCCAGGTGTGGAAACCGGGCCGGTGGGAGGTGAACTTGCTTGCCAGAGGTCACCCAGCAGGGTTCAGACTTGCTAGGTTGGCCAGAGGTGGTCTGCTCATTGGCACCAATCTGTTGGCATGGGGGCCATGGAGATTTAGAGCTAAGGAAATAATACCTTGAAGGTCTGGAAGGTAGCAGGATAGATACGGAATTTGTGTTTTGTCTTCGAATGTGAATTTTGATTTTGGTGTCAGGAGTTTGATGGATCAAGAGTGGAACCGCTCAGTCAGCCCTCTCCCCCTTCTGTCCTTTTTTATGTACCATCTTCTTTGCTCTCCAAAAGAAGTTGGACCTGAATGAGTGATCCATGTTCCAGGCGTTTATTAGACGAGGCCTGGGTGGTGGGTGGGTCTTGATGGTGCTGATCACAGGCCACATGAGAAGCTCAGGATAGCTCTCTTTCACTTGGAGGTGGCTTTATGATATCCTCACATCCTCCATAGAGGGTATCTCGTTAAAGCACTGGTTTCATGAGATCTTCCTAGATATTCCAGTACTTGAAAGAGGAGCTCTAACATTAACTAAATTTGGGTACTCTGGGCTAAACAAATAGAAACAGGTGATTTATTGATCTGTCATTCTTGTATAGCAGGGTTTCTCAAAGCCTTTGACATGTGTTGTGAGTTTCCAAAGTGGGACTGTAGTGTAAAGCATTTCTGAAACTCGTGGACCACCAGCTCCCTCCCCACCCCCTCCACCCCGGCTGCCTTCTAACAGTGATGTTCCCTAGAATACCCATGAGACCTGATAGACTCTAGCATGTCCCATCCCAACAGGCAGCACGTAGTGCCCTTCCTTCTTTCTCTGTCTCTTCACGGGGCACAAGCCTTCATGCCACCTTCTGAAGCCCTATGGGGGAAGAAACTATCCCTTCACTGTTCTTGTCAGAAGCATGGTGAAATATCTTCCTTACTACATGGACCTTCTAGAGGTGAGCATGTACCCAAGGCCAAAAATGAACTAGATATCTTCTGAACTGGAAGTTTCTTTTTTGCCTTGGCCCATTAAGCCGACTGTAATGTAATGAGTGAGTTTTGATGACAGGGTGTTAGGACATAAGTTGCCACAGAGATCTCAGGCGTACAGATCAAGTAGGTTGTACTGTATTTGAACAACATCTTGAAATTATTCGCATCAATGATTTTTCAACATAAGAGTGGCCTTGTGCTATCCCCACCAAATTTCCTCTCAGAACTGTGGACTTGGGTCTTTTTTTGTACAAGGTAGTGCCAGGGTGTAAGAATATATCTTCTTTAGGAATTGTTCAATTTTTAGTAGATTCTGGCCAGCCATGGAGTAAATTTAGAGTTGAGGGTTTCTGCCATAGGCTCAGCTCGGACACTGATATTCTCTGTGACCTCAGGTGGGTGAGTCACCTCTACTCTCCAGGCCCCAGTTATCCTATAAAATTAGGATAATGACTCCTGCTTCCTCCCCCACTCCTAGGGGTAGTGCTAGAACAAATGACATCATAGATTGTGAAGTGCTTTGAATTTATAGGAAAAACTTACAGAAGAGAATTTTTAAGGTGCTTGACCCCCTTCTCCCGTTCTCCGTGTTTTTCCCTTCCCTTAGCATCTAAATGTAGAATCCTGACAACAGATCCATGAATTGAGAGGTGAGGTTAGGAGGAGAGTCCTGTGTGTGGAACTGGCTGGGGGCCTTCACCAACTCCTGCTTTCACAGAGCGTTTCATGGACTGGAACATTACGCTCCTTGAACCCACTGTGAATAATCTGAGTTTCGTGTTCGCTTTCCTTTATCTAGGAAAAGATATTCATTGAATGTTGTTGTTAGTCAAGTTGATTCCAATTCATGGTGACCCAGGTATGCAGAATAGAACTGCTCCATAGGGTTGTCAAGGCTGTGACCTTTCGGAAGCAGATCGCCAGGCGTGTCTTCTGAGGCCTCTCTGGGTGGGTTTGAACCGCCAACCTTTCAGCCTGTAGCCAAGCACTTAACCGTTGCGCCACCAGGACTCCTCCCCATAGAGGACTCCTGGGGGAATGTGACCTGACAGACTCCCAAGCATGTCCTATTCAGAAGGTTCACCCCTAGAAGGTTTATGCAGAAGCTAAGAACCAGCTTCTGTTAGCGTGGGGTGTTCATTCTGATAACTTAATATTTCTGCATTAAATCTTTGTAGTATGTGTAAGGATTCAGGGAAAAGTTTCTTCATTAAACCTTGTCAAACACCCACTTGCTGACTTTTTTGCTGGATTTTGTCCTTCCACTGGCCTTTCTTACCATGATCCCAGGAAATCCAGGACTGGGTTTTAGACTATTCATCTCAGATCATTAGGATCTGGCATCTCAGCAGCTTTTTGCTGTCAGGAGCCCAAACCATTTCAGTTTTCCCCTGTGCTTATATGAGCATGATGCCCATTTTCCAGAGGACGAGATGGAGGCAGAGTTTGGAAAGACTAGCCTGAGGCCACAGGATGACTCCTGAGCACAAGGGAGAGGAGGGATGTGAGTGAGAGATTCTTCTCCCCTGACCTCACTCCAGATCCTACACCAGCCAGCCCATTTCCTCCCATGGACTTGGCCACCTTGGAAACTGGGTTCCAAAATGATTTTGTCACCCCCTCCTATCCACTGCTAATCTTTGAAGTCATTCATTCATCTAAGGTGGCATCGTTTAGCCCGTTATCTCCTTGTGGTTGTCACTTGGTTGCCATGAGTTTCCTGCCCACCTGTCTTGCTACTTCAGTGCCAGTACAAGTCTCAGTAAGTGCACTTGCCCACTTGGCCTACTTTCCTCTGTGCCAGAGATGCGGGATGACATCTCACCATGATGAAGTGCACGGTGGTTCTTCAGAAGGGAAGGGAAACTATAATTTATTGAATGCCTTCCATTTGTCATGCTCTAAACTAGACACAAAAATAACATAATTAACCTATGAGTGTGGTGTTCACATTTTTGTGGATGAGGAAACTGAGGTTGGAGAAGGGGTGGAACTGTTATTCAGCCTGTGCTCTTTTCCATGACACCCTGACACTTAGGGTTCTGCTAAAACTCTTTGGTGGCCATACTTCTTGTTATTTATATCATTATAATTTCTTACATTTGTGTAGTGATTTATGGCTATAAATTTACAGCTTCAGAAAACTTTAATAATAAATTTATTTCATTTTATGCTTGCAACAACCTTATCAATTAGGCACCACAGTAATGATATTCCAATTTTTTTAGATGAAGGAGCTGGGGCTTACAAGATTTAGTGATTTGCCCAACATCCCACAGGTGGTGACCAGTCTATACCATATAATCTATTATCAAAATATTCATCCTGAAGTACTAATTTCATTATGCCGTTCTTTTGATTCAGAAGCTTACAGAGGGGGACACGGAGTTTATGTTAGTGGGGGAGGAACAACTCAGAAAAGGAGGGTAAAAATGGTTGTACAACTCAAAGAACGTAATCAGTGTCACTGAATTGTACACGTAGGAACTGTTGAATTAGTGTATGTTCTGCTGTGTATAGTCTCAACAATAACAAGAAAAACAAAAATAAAACAAATTTTATAAAAAAAGAAACTTATAGTGACTACCGATTGCCAAATGTACAATTGTCAGTCAAAAGTTCAGTACTCTTTGCCAGCTAGCCTTCCTCAACCACCATTCATTCATTCAACAAACCTTAATCAAACACTTGTGATGTGCAAAAAACTGGACTACAAAGAGGAATAACACATGGTTCTGGCCCTTGATGAGCTTCTAATGTGATCAGGGAGCCATCCAGGTCAGCCCATTACTTTAATCCAGAATAATAAGGACTGTGATAGAAGGTAGTATGGGAGCACAGTGAAGGGGTACCTCACCCAGACAAGGGGCTTAGGGAGGGCAGCTTAGAGTAGGTGGTGCTTATGCTGAATCCTGTAGCACTGGTTGGGTGTAGGCAGGGAGGGATGAGAGGTGAGGTTGAGAGAGCTAAGGAGGGTAGATCATGAAATACTTTGTGGGCAAACGTAAGGAATTTAGACTTTATCCCACAGACTATGAGAAGCTATTGTAGGATTTGAGACAGGAGATGACACCATCAGATTTGCGTTTTAGAAAGTCACTGTGGCAGTAGAATTGGGAATAGGTTGGAAGAGGGTAAGATAGGAGATGTGGAAGTCACTTAGGAATCCATTGCAGTAAAATAGATGAGATATGGAGATCTGAACTAAAGTGTTTGCTGTTGGATAGGAGAAAATCAAATTGGAAAGATTTTAAGAAGCAGAAACCCACTGAACTTGCTGACATATTGGATGCAGAAGGTGAGGACGAGGAAGGAATCAAGAGGAGGTCTAAGTTTTTGGCTTGAGCAGCTGGACAGAGAGTGGGACTCTTTATAGGGAGAGGGACATGGAAGGAGGAGTTCCATTTTAAGCATGTTGAGTTTGAGTGCCTGTGAGACACTTAGGTTAAGAGGTCCAGTAGTCAGTAGGATACATAGGTCTGGAACTCAGGGGAGAAATCTGGGCTGAGGATGCAGACTTGGAAGTCACTAATAGTAATGGGGTCATTGAAGGGTCAAGAGTGGGTGAGACTGACCAGGGCGAGGGGTGTAGGGCGGTGGTTCTCACCTTTGGCTGTACACTAGAACTCCTGGGGGAACTTTTAAGAATCCAGATAGCCCGGGTCACACCACAGGCCTATGAAATTAGAATTTATAGGGATAGGATTCAGGCATCTTCAAAGTCAAGTCCATTCTGACTCATGGTAACCCCATGTGTTAGAGAGTAGAACTGTTCCATAGGGTTTTCTTGGCCGTGATCTTTGCGGAAGCAGATTGCAGACCTTTCTTCTGAGGTACTGCTGGTTGGATTCAAACCACCAACCTTTAGGTTAGTAGCCCAGTACTAACCTTTTGTGCCACTCAGGAACCTAGATTCTTTCTTATAGACACCTAATCTATTTGCTATTCCATGCACTTAACTTGGTAGGTGTTCATCTATATCTCCATTCGAAGTATTCCTGAGGACCAGGATTTCTGCCCCTCTTCAGGACACCAATCCACATCCATTCCATACTCAAGATTTGATTCAAACCTCCTCCTCCTGTGAATATCTGATTAATTTTACCTGATTCTGATTACTTCTTATACATTTAGTTCCATGTTAAAGACAGCCCAGTTGTGGGCAGTGCCAAGAATCTTCGACTTAGACTCTAAAGATCTGAGTTCAAGTCCTGGCTCTGCTACTAGTTTATTAGCTGGGCTATCTTGAGGAAGTCACTAAAGCTCATCAATTTCTTCACCTGTAAGGTATTTGGGAAGAACATTGAATATACCATAGACTGCCAGAGGAATGAACAAGTCTGTCTTGGAAAAAGTACAGCCAGTGTGCTCCTTGGAAGCGAACATGGCGAGACTTCGTCTCACATACTTTGTTTTTTTTAATTGTACTTTAGATGAAGGTTTACAGAACAAACTAGCTTCTCATTAAACAATTAGTACACATATAGTTTTGTGACATTGGTTACCAACCCCATGACATGTCCACACTCTCCCTTCTTGACCTTGGTTTCCCTATTACCAGCTTTCCTGTCCCTCCTGCCTTCCAGTCCTTGTCCCTGGGCTGGTGTGCCCCTTCTAGTCTCATTTTGTTTTATGGGCCTGTCTTAATATTTGGTTGAATGGTAAACCTCAGGAGTGACTTCATTACTGAGCTAAAAGGTTGTCCGGGGGCCATACTCTTGGGGTTTCTCCAGTCTCTGTCTGGCCAGTAAGTCTGGTCTTTTTTTTGTGAGTTAGAATTTTGTTCTGCAGTTTTCTTTACCTCTGTCCAGGAACCTCTATTGTGATCCCTGTCAGAGCAGTCAGTGGTGGTAGCCAGGCACCATCTAGTTGTGCTGGACTCAGACTGGTGGAGGCTGTGGTAGTTGTGGTCCATTAGTCCTTTGGACTAATCTTTCCCTTGTGTCTTTGTTTTTCTTCATTCTCCCTTGCTCCCGATGGGGTGAGAACAGTGGAGTATCTTAGATGGCCGCTCATAAGCTTTTGAGACCCTAGACACTACTCACCGAAGTAGAATGTAGAACGTTTTCTTTATAAACTATGTTATACCAATTGAGCTAGATGTTCCCCGAGACCATCGTCTCACATCCTTTGGACATGTCATTAGGAGGGACCAGTCCCTAGAGAAGGACATCCTGCTTGGTAGAGGGTCGGTGAAAAAGAGGAAGACCCTCAATGAGGGTGGACACAGTGGCTGCAACTATGGGCTCAAACATAGCAATGATTGTGAGGATGGCACAGGACTGGGCAGTGTTTCGTTCTGTTGTAAATAGGGTCACTATGAGTTGGAACCAACTCAATGGCACCTAAAACAGCAACAAAAGTGTTCTTAGCAATAAACACTTAGAAGGGTTGATTTGAGATTTGCATATGAGAATGTATACATTTGTACATGTACAGGGTGGTGTTACGGAATTTTGTACCATCACTAGGTTGTTTTGCAATTGTCCCAAAGTCTCTCTCTCTCTGTGTTTGGTTCTCTAACTAGATTATAAACTCCTTTAAGACAAACTGTGTTTTGTTTCTTTTCTGACCCCCAGTTAGCTTAGTGGGCTGTTGTGATTCTTAGGTAACCACACAATAGACACTGGCTCATGCCTGTTAACCAAGTGACTGTCTTCCCAGGTGACGGGACTTCTGGACATTTGAGCAGGACCTCCAGTCAGATGGCAGCCTGCACAGACATGGGATGCCATTTGAGTCAATACCATCTAGTCTATCTGCAGTCTCCAAGCACATAAGAGAAAAAATCCTGTGTGTGGTGGGGGGTGGTATTGTTGTTAGGTGCTGTCAAGTCGGTTCTGACTCATAGTGACCCTACAGGACAGAGTAGAAGTGTCCCATAGGGTTTCCAAGGAGCAGCTGGTGGATTTGAGCTGCACCACCAGGGCTCCTTTGTGTGTGTAGGAAACTGAAAATAATTGAGGCTCAAAACCGTCTGATGGCTCCCAGCCAGCTCTGAGGAACATGCAAGGTCCTTAAGCCTACCAGGTCTTGCATGATTAGCAGATTAACAGCTGTAGAGCTGTTTCTCTGACCTTGACTCACTCTCACTGTGTATCCACTTGCCTCTTTGCTATCCCCTGAGCATACCTGGTATGCTTCTGCCTCAGGGCCTTTGCAGTGGCTGTTCTTCTCACAAGTAATCATTTGCTTCATTTCCTTGCCTTCTTCAGATCTTTGCTCCAATGTTACCTTCTTGGGGGGTACCCTGACCACCTTATTTAAAATCATGATCCTCATCAGTCCTTATCTTCCTTCATTGTTTTATTTTTTTCCTCATAGCACTTGCCATTATTTGATGTAATATGTATTTATTTCTTATTATCTTTCTCTCTCTGTTAGGATATAAACATACTCTATGAAAATCATGTTTTTTTTGTCTATTTTTTAAAACTCCTAAATTCCTGATGCCTATAATGGTGCTGGGAAAATAGTAGACGCTCAAAATTTGTTGAATGAACCAATAAATTAACAAATGAATGAATGAACAAGGGTTAGTCATCAACGGCCAAGACACTTTGAGCTGAGAGAGACCCAGTTGGTCAAGGAATCTGACCCTCCTTTCCTTACTCTAGTTTCTTGATGGTTTCCTTCTAGGGTTTTATTTAATCAAATTATGGTGGTAAATCATATCGCTTCTCTTGGGGAGGTGGCTGTTAAGCTTTCTGGCTTTTTTTTTCTTTTTCTTTCGAGGGAATAAATCCTTAAGAGATGAGATCTTCGGGAGTTTTGAGTCTTACTTCAAACTCTCGCCTCTTATTATCTTCTGGATTTAGCTTCTAGTCTTATGGAAATTCCTACCTTTCTTTGGAAGGAATTTTTCTAAAGATAGGGGACCCTTCCTTTTAACTTCAACGACAAATAAAGAGACAAGAGTTAGGCTGTTTTGGTTTGTAAGTATGTGGGACTAGCTCTCTGATGAGGTTGAGATGGTTGGAAGTGTACATATTTCCCAGAGGGCTCGGGTGACCTTACAGAATCTAGAGCCACAGTGAACTGCTGTGCAGGGGGCCCTACCTACCATGTGTGGTCTTCATTCTCGCCCTCTGCTTTTTCTGAAGTGGACACGTGAGCGGTGGCTGCAGTGACCGTTGGTCCTATCCTGCAGGGCAGTCGTAGTGTGATTCACGAGCCCCTCAGTGCTCTGCTCAGACACACAGGGGGATTAAATGTGACGTATGGCTTCCTTTACTTCTCATCTGGCTACATCGTAGGTGGGAGTAGGACATGTGTGAAAATATTCCAGCGCTTTGTTGTTTTAAAACAAGGTTCCGGCAGAGGCTGGGAGACAATTTGGCAAGGGATGCCAAGGCAGAGATTTCTGGGTTATGCGGGAGGCTGTACTAGGTGACACTATGAAATCATGGAATCATAGGGTTGGATCATCTAGTTCAGCTTAGAAATTATCTAGCTCCAGTTGCATCCATTGGCATTCCTGACTGGAGGTCACGCAGCCTTTTCTTAACTAGTACTACCTCTACCCCTGCCTAATCACCTTCTGAAGTGGTGGACTTTGTCCTGGGTGTGTAATAACGATCAGGAAATTTCTCCTTAGATGGGATAAAAATCACCTTTCTTTTGACATGTACCTGTTGGTTCTAACCTTATTCTCCTAAGCAGCGCAGAATTGCTCCTTATTCCATGTGACAGCCTTCAGATACTTGCAAATCCTCTAAAACCCTGTAAGTTTTCTCAAGGAAAGAATTCCTCATCACACGCCTCTGGAGGAACTCCATATTGCGAGGTCCCTCATAATATCTAGGCTGAGCAGTGCAGGGCAGAGAGCTCCATTTCCTTCCTACCTGGGCATGACTTCTATTAATTTAACCTAAGGTTGCTTTAGGCTGTTTTAATTTTGTCTTAAATCCATCACAATTTGCTGCTTTCCTATTATGATACAATCAATTAAAAACCCCAGATCTCTCATACTCACCACTGTTAAGCCTGGTGGCCTTCATTCCATCTCCTCACCCACATTTGCTTCTCTAAAGTCTACTCATCCTTAAAGGCCCAGGCCAAATGCTTTTTCCACCAAGAATCCCACTAAAACCAGTTGCCATTGAGTCTCTTCCAACTCATGGCAACCCCACGTGTTTCGGAGTAGAACTGTGCTCCACAGGGTTTTCGATGGCTATGATCTTTCGGAAGTAGATCGCCAGGACTTTCTTCCAAGGTGCCTCTAAGTGGATTCAAACCACCAACCTTTTGGTTAGTAGCCAAGCGTTTAGCCGTTTGTGCCACCCAGGGACTCCAAGAATCCCACTAGGATTCTAATCAGATGTAATTTTTCTTCCCCTGGGCTCCCATGGCTCTTGTGCTTGGTTACAGGCTTATCAAAGTATTCTTTGAATTAAAAGTATTGATTTATTTATACAACATCTCTCAGTAGACTGTGAGCTCCTTGAGGGTAGGGTTGTCTTGATTCATTGATTCATAAGTGTGTGTCCTCCACAGTACCCAGCATTGTGTCTTGCCTATAATCTGTTCTAGCAAAGACTTACTGACTCACTAACGTACTGAATTTGGCTCCATGAATTACGATACTCCTTGGATAGGCTCTTTTCATTGACTTGGGAGGCAATAAAGTTATTTAAAAACATGGACTTTTGAAGTCAGGCCTAGATTTGAAGTCTGTTCTTGCTATTTACAAGATCTATGACTTTGGGTAAGCTTTTAATCTCTCTATGCCTCAGCTTTATCATCTGTAAAATTGGAGATAATAAAAAGTACCAGACTTCATAGGACTCAAGTGAGGATGACACGGACTAAGGCATGTGAGTACTCAGCACTGGTCCCAGCACCCACTAAGGGCTCTGAGAATGCCCGTGATGGTTGTTTTTTACTTTTGTTTGTAAACAGTTGTTCTCTCCTTTTGAACTGATCACATGGAATTATAATTGTCTCCCTGCCTTATGGATTGTGAGTCCTTGATGGCAAAGACCATGCCTCCGCCCCCTTAATGCCCAGTACAGTGTCCAGCAAATTGTAGTCATCTGTGTTCATTGGATAGATGAATGAATGAAGCTAAGACTCTCAAACTGCAGCCCTCAATATTAGGTGCAGTGGTTAAAGTGCTCAGCTTCTGATTGAAAGGCCGGCGGTTCGAAGCTACCAGCTGCTCTTGGGGAGAAAGATGTGTCAGTCTGCTTCCGTAAAGATTATCTCTTGCCGTCGAGTCGATTCCGACTCATAGTGACCCTATAGGACAGAGTAGAACTGCCCCACAGGGTTTCCAAGGAACAGCTGGTGGATTCGAACGGCTGACCTTTTGGTTCGAAGCCGAGCTCTTAACCACTGCACCACCAGGGATCCCTGTAAAGATTACAGCCTTGGAAACCCAATGAGGCAGTTCTACTCTGTCCTATAGAGTCGCTATGAGTAACAATCGACTTGACGGCAATGGTTTTTAAGGTGCTGTTGTTATTAGTAAGCACTGCACTGTAGGATCGTAAATGAACAAGATAATGCTTTTCTTAACTTTAGAGAGTTTATGATCCAGTGTGAAAGACAGGCTTGCAAATTATGAACTTTAAAATTAGCAGAATAAATTAGAATGCCACAATAGAAGAATAAGAACAGTAGGAACATAGAGGTAGGGTAGAAAAATAAATGACTAAGGTAGGAGTGGAAACCCTGGTGGCACAGTGGTTAAGTGCTTGGCTGCTAACCAAAAGATCAGCAGTTCGAATTCACCAGCTGTTCCTTGGAAACCCTGTGGGGCAGTTCTACTCTGTTGTATAGGGTCACTATGAGTCGGAATCGACTTGACCGCAACAAGTTTGGTTTGGTTTGGTTTAAGGTAGGAATAGCGGATGGTTTATGAAGATGGAATTTGAACCGAGATTTGAAGAATGACTACAGTATTTATTGAAGAAACCCAACTGCCTGTTTAAATCCTAATCATTCTTTAAGGTCCAGGACAGATGCCTCCTCTACTCTGAAGACACTTGTTTGGCCCCACCACAGTGTGATCTGCCTCTCCTTTGAACCTCCACGGTGCTTCCTTTCTCACCGCCTTACCACCTTCTGTTACAGCCCTTGGTGTGCAGGAGGTGACCAATAAATGTTGTGCATTGAATCGTTGTTACTTATACACATGACTCAGCGCCTACATCTACCCCTCCCTAATCCCAAACTCTTTTAGGGCATGAGCTGTGTCTTCACAGTTCTCTAGTGCCTAGAATGTGCCAGGCACTCCACAAATCCTCATAGCAACCTGGTAGATGATATTATTATCAGAAGTTTGAAAGGAAGAAACTGAGACTCAAGTCACACAGCCAGTTAAGTAACTGGGTCAAGGCTGGAGCATGCTTCTGTCCAATCCCCCAACCGCTGCTCTTAACTCCAAGGCATATGACACCTCTTAGCACAGTTAGGGGATCTAGTAAAAAGCTCCATAGCTATTTATTAAAAGAGATTGAATTTACTGAATGAACTGGAAGCATATGTGTCTCATATAGTGGCAAGCAAAGCCTGCAGTGTTGGATTTGGGGCTGAGATACCAAAAAAAGCCAGTTCCAGCAGATACTGGTGACGGTTACGCAACGTGGTCGATGTGATTAGTGCCACTAAATTGTACGTGTGAAAAACTTTCAATTGGCCGATGTTGTGTTACATATATCTTTACAAAAAAAAAAAAAAAAAAAAGCCAGTTCCCGGGGGCATCTGATCAGGCAACAACCAGGATGTGTCACTTTTTTCTTTTAATTAGTACTCTTTATTTCTTTTAAAGTAAATAGAAAGTTTTATTTGGCATCTATTCAGAAGGACAAAAGTGGGAAGTGAACAAGCATGCTGCCTAGTACTCTTTATTTTTTACAGCAGTTTTATTTAGGCTTGCAGAAAAATCATCAGAAAGTCCAGAGAGTTCCCCTATGTCCCCTCACCCCCTGTACACAGTTTCCCCTATTATTAACATGTCACATTAATATGGGAATTGTAATGTTTGTCACGATTGATGAACGAATAATGATATGTTATTATTAACTAAAATCTAGAGTTTACATCAGGGTTTACTCTGTGTTGTATAATTCTATGGGTTTTGGCAAATGCATAATGTCCTGTATCCATCATTACAGTACCTTGTGGAATAGTTTCATTGCCCTTAAAATTCTCGTGCTTCCCCTATACCTCATTCCCCTCCTCTCCTGAACCTCTGGCAGCCACTAATCTGTGTACTCTCTTTATGGTTTTTCCTTTTCCAGAGTGCCACGTAGTTGGAATCATACAATACGTAGCTCTTTCAGACTGGCTTATTTTGCTTATCAGTATGTATTTAAGAGTCCTCCATGTCTTTTTGTAGCTTGATAGCTTATTTCTTCTTAGAGCTGAATAATACTCCGGTGTATGCATGTGCTACAATTGGTTTATCCATTCACCCCTTGAAGGACATCTATGTTGCTTCCAATTTTGGGCAGTTATGGATAAAGCTGCTGTAAACATTCGAGTGCAGGTTTTTGTGTGGACATAAATTTTCAATTCCTTTGGGTAAATACCTAGAGCACAGCTGTGGGATCATACAGTGTGCCTGTGTTCAGCTTCGTGAGAAGCTGTCAAACAGTGCATCCCCACCAGCAATGAGTGAGAGCTGATGTTCCCACCCTTGTCAGGACTTGGTGTTATCGGTGCTTTGGATTTTAGTCTTTCTACCGGATATGTAGTGGCATCTCATCGTTTTAATTTGCAATTCCCTGATGACATATGATGTTGAGCATTTTTTTATGGGCTTATTTAACATTTGTGTATCTCCTTTGGTGAGGTGTCTGTTTAGATCTTTTGCATTTAAAAAATTGGGTTGTTTGTTTTCTTATTGTTGAGTTTTAAGAGTTCTCTGTGTATCTTGGGTACAAGTTCTCTATCAGAGCTTTATTTTGCAAATATTTTCTCCTTGTCTGTTCATCTCCTAGCAGTGTCTTTTGTGAAGCAGAAGTTTTTAGGATTAATGAAGTCCACCTTATCAATTTTTTTCTTTTATGGTTCATCTTTTGGTGTTGTTTCTAAAAATTCAAGAATATGTCATGTTTCACATCCATAGCTGTTGTAAGAGAAACTGGTAACCACAAAAGTCTTACTTGTTCACTGAAGTGACAGTACCATACTGTGATCTCTTCCCTTACTGACAGTGTTTGCCATTTTGTCTAGACAGCTCCTAAGGACAGGGGGAATCCAGTGACCAGTTGGTGGCACTAGAATCCCATGTGATATTTGCTTCCAGCTTGCCTCCAAGGTGCTTTTCAGCCTCTGGAATGTTTACTGTAATTCATAAGACTGGCTAATTGACCAAGACATTTAGTTACAAAACCATAGAATTATAGACATGAAGGAGACATTATAGGTTGTCTTGTGCCAACCCCTCATTTTAAGGATGAGAAAACTGGAACACATTATGGGGACATAAATTACCTAAGGTCATATGTGGCATTAATGGCAGTGACAGGACTAGAATTCAACTTTCCTAACTCCCAGTACAGTGCTGTCTCCCTTAGCCTGTTGCTATCTGTTTAATAGATATTCTTAGCCTCTTTTCCTTTCAAGAATGCAAGCTGTTTTTTTAAGAGATTATATTTTGGCAGACAGTAGGTACTCAATAAACATCCAATTCAAATGAGGCTTCGACGGTTTGAGTAAGTCTCCTGATAAGTCAGCCAACAACAGTGGTTGCAAATTCATTTTGTGCTGGTTCTCAAAGAAACAGGAGACCCGATGACCTTCTTAATGATCTTATAGCTTTGGTGGAAAGGGTGAGCTACTTAATTGAAGCAACAGAGAAACACTTGTATACACCGGCATCAGAAAGCAAAATGCACACAGGGTAGCCTGAGTATATGAAGTCAACAGAGCAGAGAAGGACTTGTCACTGAAGGATGGTTAGAAGAGGTAAGTTTTGAACTAGATTTTCAAGGAGTTGAGGGATATGAATTGTTGGGTTTGGATTCTAAGGGAAAAGGAGGGGGAAAGTGTCTAATGAGGAAGAAAATAGAATGGCCACAATCTGGGATCCTGCAAATCATGGAGGATGTTGGTAGTGCTGAGGGGAATCTACTTCCCATCAGGAGTTCTTATTAAATGAGACTCGTTAGGGGAGGGCACAGTAAATCTGAGAAAGGTTGGGTCCTGGGTGGTGGGGAAGCATGGGATGGATGAAAGCAGGACAATGTACACAGAGTGTGGTGCCAGGCATGTAGGGAAAGACTTGTGATGTAATGGAGAGTGTCCGTTCGGTTGAATTTTATTCGACAAGCACTCCCAAATACCTACTCTGGGGTACTCTGGGTGATAACAATGACGTAAGGAATAAGGCGTGAACCTTTTTCTGAAGGAACTTCTGATGTAATCGGGAGTGCGGAATGTTCACTGATACCTACACTACTGTAGGACGTGATGATGGTCAGAGAAGGTTTTCAAAGACAATACTTGGAGACAAAGGAGGGTTACTTTTGTTCGGGAAGAAGGGGTATCAAGAAAGCCTTCTTGAAGGAGCTGACAACTTGGCATTTTCAGTAAGCATTTATTAAGCTTCTATTAAAAGCAATGTAGGAAAAGATAAATAACAAATAAACAAGAAGATATCAGATTATTAATCACTTTTATATATATTATCTCAATTAATTTTAAAACAACAATTGGAAATTTTACCTCCATTTTACAGATGAAGAAACTGAGGTTTAAAGAGATAAAGAACTTTGCCTAAGATCATATAATTAGTCAGTAGTGGATCTAGGTCTCAAATGCAGGTCTTTTTATACTAAATTCCAGCCTTTTGCCATATACGGTCATGCGTTGCTTAACATCTATGATACTTTCTCCGAAATAGGATGTTATGTGATTTGGACGTTGCACGAACGTGCCTAAATCGCGAGCAATAACATTCACTGATTTTCCACCCTAGTGTTGTTTAATAACCTGTTGTTTCACTTCCAGATCCATACTTCTCCTTTGCCTCTTGCTGCTTCCATCGCTAACACTGGTTTTGCCGCATTTATGAGCCATGATGCACTTCATGGTAATATTGTGAAAGAAAATTAAACAGAGAGGTAATGCTTCAACATTCAAGAGACGCACAACACACAAGATTGGATGCTGCTGCCTATGAGTTGAAGCATACACTGTTATACAGTAAACTTTTAATCTGTAAATAGGCAAAGTTCACATTAAAATAATGATAGAAAGTACAGTACAGTACATAAGTAAGCCAGTAACATAGGCATTTATTATGACTATCAAGACATATGTATTATAGGTTGTATATGTACCGTACCATTATACACCTGGCAGAGCATTCGCTTTGTATACAAGAGACATGAGATACGCGTGTTGCGTGTGGGAAGGTGCTGCATTCACTACCTCTGGTTGAGTCTACTATGTCTCCTTCTCTGATCTGGATTTCTGAACTCTATTATAACCTTATGGGACCCCGGACAGGTATGTGATCAGATGTATATGCAGAAGTTAGGTGGTGCATGTGACTGTAGTTGGCCAGCCATTGCCCCCAGTGCTGAAGATACAACTGTGAATGAGATGCAGTTTCAGCCTTCTAGGACCTCAGAGTTTGGTGTGGGAAAAAGATGGGTTCATAACTGACTTCAGTGTAATGTAATAAGCTTTCTACTGCTGATAGGTCCAGAAGGTCCTGCTGGTCGGTAGAATGGGTAAGATTTTGGCAAATGGATATCAGGAGAGCAGTTAGGTGGATGAAATGGGAAGGCAAAGGTATAGAGCCTGGGAAGTTGTCCACTTAGGTTGGAATCTAGGTTGTGTACTGGGGCATTGTGGGAAACTGGATTGGAAGTGTAGCCTGAAGCTATGATACTTTCCATCAACACATATTTACTAAGTGTGGACCGTAACCAGCCGCTGTTCTAGATGCAGAAGTTACAGAGGCAAATAAGACCAACAAAAGGGTTTCTTCTTATGGGCCTTAAATTCTAGTGGGGGGAGAAAGACAATAAACGAGGAACACAAAAACTAGACAAGAAATAGTGTAAAGTGCTAAGAAGAACAACAGCCACAAAAAAGAGGAGTATGTGATCAGAAAGATTGGGGATACTCTTTTAGATAAAATGTCCGACAGAGAAAGATTCTCTGAGGAGGTGACGTTTTAGCTGAGACCTCAATTACGTGAGGAGCCAGCCATGCAAAGATCAGGGAGAAAAACATTCTAGGTGAAACAAATAGCTGGTTGAAAGGCCTCAAGGTGGAAACCAGCTCGTCCTGCTAGAAGCATGGAAACAAGGCCAGAGTGGTTGGACAACAGTGAATGTAGAGGAGACTGGTGCAAGCAGAGGTCTGGCAGGGCCCCGTGCTGTAGGGAGTTTCTGGGAAGGGTATTGGATTTTGCTTTCAGTGTTGGGGGAATCTACTGAGAATTCTAATCAACAGAGTGATGTGATGTGGTTTACATTTTAAAAAGAGGTGGAGCACACCACCAGGACACCATTGCTCTATTCTAGGAGAAAGATGATGGTGGCTTGGACTTGTGTGATATCAGTGGAGATGAGGAGAATGGGGGAATTTGGGCTCTGCTGTGTTTTAAGAGAGAAGCAAAAGGATTTGCCGATGAGTTTGATTTGGAGGAGAAGAAATGATTATACTAGTTGGAAAGATATCTCCAAGCTTTTGGGCTTGAGCAGTGTGAATGATGGTGCCAGTGGACTTAAATGGGGGAAATTGAGGGAAAACACGTTTGAGTCAAGAGTAAGTCCAGAGTTCTGTTTTGGAAATTCTAAGTGTGAGATGCTGTTTGACATCAGAGCGGAGATACCAAGTAGATAGTTGGATATACATGTCTGGAGTTCAGGGGAGATGCAGGGTTGAGTAAAGATTTGAGAGTCTTTAAAATAGAGATGGTGTTTAAAGCCATGGGATTGGATAAGATAACCTATAGTTACAGAAGAGGAGAACGTGACTGAGGAGTGAGCCCCAGGGAGATGAAGGCTGGCTGCAGTGAAATAAGAAGATCAACTTTCTGCAAGGGAGTGATGTCTGTCTGACTTAGGTATGTTTGGAGGAAGGACTGTGATTTAACTTCACAGTTTGCATGATTCTCTCAGTATTCTGTTTGGACTTTTTCAGTTGGGAAAATTTAAGAAGGTTGCTCTGTGGCTTAGATCCAATGATCTGTCCTTCTTGCCAGCTACTGCATCCACTTCTTGCCAGTCTGCAGCAAATCAGGACGTTTCTCCTCCCTCCTTCCACATCCCTCACCTTGGACCTTTCCTTTCTGACCTTTAGCTTTTGGCCTTAGAGCCCTGGATCACCCTCTAGTCTGCCATGTTCCAGGATCTGTGTGGGTGTCATGGATTGACTTGTGTCCCCCCAAAATATGTGTCAACTTCAATAGATAAGTGGTAACTTTGGTGAAGGGTAAGACAGTACACAATACTGGGGAAGCCAGCACAGCTTGTACAAGGAAAGGTCATGGAAGCTGCACATAGACACATCCAAACTCCTTGAGGGACCGAATTGCTGGGCTGAGGGCTGTGGGGACCATGGTCTAGGGGAACATGTAGCTCAATTGGCATAACATAGTTTATAAAGAAAATGTTCTACATTCTACCTTGGTGAGTAGCATCTGGGGTCTTAAGAGCCTGTGAGCAGCCATCTAAGATACTCCACTGGTCTCACCCCTTCAGGAGCAAGGGAGAATGAAGAAAACAAGATAGAAGGGAAAGATTAGTCCAAACGACTAATGGACCACAACTACCAAGCCTCCACCAGACTGAGTCCAGTACAGCTAGATGGTGCCCGGCTACCACCATTGACTGCTCTGACAGGGATCACAATAAGGGTCCCAGACAGAGCTGGAGAAAAATGTAGAACAAAATTCTAACTCACAAAAAATGACCAGACTTACTGGCCTGACAGAGACTGGAGAAACACCGAGAGTATGGCTCTCAGATATCCTTTTAGCTCAGTAATGAAGTCACTCCCAAGGTTCACTGTTAAGCCAAAGATTAGACAGCCCCATAAAACAAAACAAGACTAATGGGGCACACCAGCCCAGGACAAGGGCTAGAAGGCAGGAGGGACAGGAAAGGTGGTAACAGGGAACCCAAGGTCGAGAAGGGAGACATGTCTCGGAGTTGTTAACCAATGTCATGAAACAATATGTGTACTAACTGTTTAATTAGAAACTATTTGTTCTGTAAACCTTCATCTAAAGTATAATAAAAAAAAATTTTAAAAAATGTTGTTAGGCTATGATTCCCAGTATTGTGTGGTTGTCATTTTGTGATTGTAATTTTATGTTAAAGAGGATTAGGGTGGGATTGTAACACACTTACTAAGGTCACATCCCTGATCCTATGTAAAGGGAGTTTCCTTGGAGTTTGGTCTGCACCACCTTTTATCTTACAAGAGAGAAAACGAAAGGGAATCAAGCAGACAGGGGAGACCTCATACTACCAAGAAAGCAGCACTGGGAGCAGAGTGTGTCCTTTGGACCCAGGGTCCCTGTGCCTGAGAAGCTCCTAATCCAGGGGAAGATTGATGACCAGGACCTTCCTTCAGAGCTGACAGAGAGAGAAAGACATCCCCTGGAGCTGACACTCTGAATTTGGACTTCTAGCCTACTTGACTGTGTGAGAATAAATTTCTCTTTGTTAAAGCCATCCACTCGTGGTATTTCTGTTACAGCAGCACTAGATAACTAAGACAGTGGGGTTATGTTATCTGTGATGGACAAGCTAAAACCAGTTGCCCTGGAGTTGAATCCAACTCATGGCAATCCCGCGTGTGTCAGAGTAGTTTCCAATGGCTGATTTTTTGGAGGTACATTGCCAGACCTTTCTTCTGAGGTGCCTCTGGGTGGACTCAAACCTCCAACTTTTTGCTTAGCAGCTGAGCATGTCAACTGTTTGTGTCACCCAGGGACTATCCATCTCTTTCTCTTCATCCCAAACCTCTCCCCAGCCAGACTTTCCTCTTTTCTCCTCATTTTCTGCTCAGAAAACTTATGTGGTTCCTACTGATGAACGAAAAAAATCCAAACTTTTTGGTGGATTTGGAAGTCCTCCGTGATCTTGTTCAATTCATCCTTTCATCTTTGATGTCCTGGCCTACTTTCTCTCTTCAGTGCTTCAGAGGTGTGCCTTCTGCTTCACTGAACATTCCTGGACTTGCCTCTCCATTTTGTTCCCATGCTGTTCCCTCACCTAGAATGCCTGAATCCCTCCCACCCTTCACTGCCCCACTGATCCACTGAGAGCCTCTGTGAACTCTGAGCAGCTTCCAGATTTTGAGGCCTGACACCTTTGGATTTATTCTCTACCCTTTGATTTAGCTTACTGAGGTAGGTCTAAGTTAGGAAGAAAATTTGTGAAGAAGATTCATCTTACCCCTGAACAAATATGCCATTTGAACAGCAACCACCATATGGGCATCCCCATTGAGCTTGAGCCACAGGACAATGCTACAGCCCTGCTCATAACCCCTTCCCCTGGGATCATGGTCCTGGGCCTGACTTAGTGTCTTTTCTCTATGAAAGTCTTTCTCAATCCTCCCAGGCAGAGCTACTTCCTTCTTGGTGACACAAGAGCAATTTAAAAAAAAAAAAAATTTTATTGTGCTTTAAGTGAAAGTTTACAATTCAAGTTAGTCTCTCATACAAAAATTTATACATACATTGTTATGTGACCCTAGTTGCTTTCCCTATACTGTGACAGCACACTCCTCCTTCCACCCCAGATTTCCTGTGTCCATTCAACCAGCTGCTGACCCTCTCTGTCTTCTCATCTCACCTCCGGACGGGAGCTGCCCATCTAGTCTCATGTATCTACTTGAGCTAAGAAGCACATTCTTAATGAGTATCATTTTAAGTCCCATAGTCCAGTCTAATCTTTGTGTGAAGAGTTGGCCTCTGGAATATTTTTAGTTTTGGGCTAACAGAGAGTCTGGGGGCCATGTCTTCTGGGGTTCCTCCAGTCTCAGTCAGACTGTTAAGTCTCATCTTCTTACTAGAATTTGAATTTTGCACCTGACCTTTCTCCTGCTCCATCAGGGACTCTCTGTTGTATTCCCTGTCAGGGCGGTCATTGGTGGTAGACAGGCACCATCTAGTTCTTCTGGTCTCAGGCTGATGGAGTGTCTGCTTTATGTGGCCCTTTCACAACAGCAATTTTTTAATGATGTTTCGCTTTGTATCATGGTTGTTTGTTGTACACATCTTTCTTACTAGATTGTAATCTCTTCAGGAAAGGGGCTGTTATTGTAAGTTATTATATCCTTCCTATGGTGAAGAATATCGAGTATACCGTGGACCCCCAGAGGAACAAAGAAATCAGTCTTAGAAGAAATACACCCAGAACGCTCCTTAGAAGCTAGGATGGTGAGACTTTGGCTTGCTAACTTTGAACTCATCATCAGGAAAAATCAATCGCTAGAAAAGGTCATCATGTTTTGTAAAGTGGAGCATCAGTGAAAACGAGGGAGACCCTCAGTAAGATAGATCGAAGCAGTGGTCACAACAATGGATTCAAACGCACCAACGACGGTGAAGGTGTTGCAACCGGGCAACGTCTCATTCTGTTGTATGTCACCTTGCCGTGAGTTGGAGCTGACGTGTCGGCAACTAACAGCAACAACGGTGAATATGATCTGATGGCCGACAGTATCCATTTTCACTTCATTCTATATTTTCTGAGGGGCCCTGGTGGTTCGGTGGTTAAGTGCTTGGCTACTAACCAAAAGGTCGGCAGTTCGAACCCACCAGCTACTCTGCGGGAGAAGACGTAGCAGTCTGCTTCCATAAAGATTTACAGCCTTGGAAACCCTATGGGGCAGTTCTACTCTCTCCTGTAGGGTCCCTGTGAGTAGGAATTCAACTTGACGGCAATGGGTTTGTTTTTGGGGGGTTTCTGTATTTTCTAAAGACTCCCTTGTAGTTATGGTTATGGATATGAATGTTTTTTCCAATTAGATGTGTTTGCATAATGTATGGAAGGTGGAAGTAAGCTGGAGGCCATTGTATTGTGGTTTTGGGTGTTTCTTTTGGCAAACAAGGTTGTGGAGACGTGGATGTTGACAGGCAATTTTGGCAGCAATGGCAGCAGCTTCTGGATTCCATCTTGCTGATTCCTGGATTAGAGCTTTGGTAATGTATTTTTGAACTCAATAGTTCCAGGGATTGCTTGCTGGTTTCCAGTAGTTCAGCCCTTATAATTCTGGCTTTAAATCCCTTTCCATTTAAACTATGTAAAAAGGTTGTTGTTTCCTTGGTTGACTCAGATTGTTTCACTTCTCTTGTCTGTTACTGTGTTTTACGTATAATTATTGTTGTTAGCGGCCACTGAGCAGCCCCTGACTCATGGCGACCTTACGTACAACAGAACAAAACGTTGCCTGGTCTTGCACATCCTCACAATCCCTAGCAAGTTTGAATGCATCATTGTATCTGTTGCACCGATCCATCTCACCGAGGATCACCTACCTTCTCACTGACCTGTACTTCACCAAACACAATGTCTTCCTTTAGCAATTGATCCCTCTTGATGGCACGTCCAAAGCAAGTGAGTCTGACAGTGTTCTGTTGTGATTCATAAAGTTTTCACTGGCTAATTTTTGGAAGTATTGCACTGGGTAAATCTGCCGCAAAAGACCTCTTTAAAATGTTGAAAAGCAAAGATGTCACTTTGAGGACTAAGATGCACCTGACCCAAGCCATGATATTTTCAACTGCCTCATATGCATGCGAAAGCTGAACATGAATAAGAAAGATCGAAGAAGAATTGATGCCGTTGAATTGTGATGTTGGTGAAGAATATTGACTATACCATGAGTTTCTAGAAGAAGAAATAAATCTTTCTTGGAAGAAGTACAGCCAGAATGCTCCTTAGAAGCGATGAAGGTCTCATGTACTTTGGACACGTTATCAGGAGGGACCAGTCCCTGGAGAAGGACATCGTGGTTGGTCAGCAAAAAAGAGGAAGACCTTCAATGAGATGGATTGACACAGTGGCTGCAACAATGGGCTCAAACATAACAACGATCATGAGGATGGCTCAGGACTGGGCAGTGTTTCATTCTGTTGTACATAGGGTTGCTACGAACCAAAATAGGCTTGATGACACCTAACAATAACCATTTTTGGAAGCAGATCTCCAGGCCTTTCTTCCTAGTCTGTCTTAATCTGGAAGCTTCACTGAAACCTCTCCACCCTGGGAAAACCTGCTGATATTTGAAATACCGGGGAAATAGCTTCCAGCATCCCAGCAACATACAAGCTACCACAGTATGACAAACTGACAGAATTTATTTTGAAGCCCTTGGAAACCCTATGGGGCAGTTCTACTCTGTCCTACAGAGTGCTATGAGTTGGAATCCACTTGAGGACAATGGGTTAATGAGTATTTGAAAGTGGAGGTGAACGAGAAGGAAAGGTCAAACGTGACTCCTCTGGGGGAAGGGAGCTGCAAATGAGATTTAGACAAGTTCCATTTGGACTCCTTGTTTTTGTTTTTTCTGTTTTTCTTTCAGTGCCCAGGAACTCAGGGAACAAAGAGATTTTAGAAGCCCAGAAATGAGGTCTTAGAAAATGACCCACCAGTTAAGACAGAACAGCCTCACGATGAAGAAGGAAAAAAGCCGTAAGTCATTGCTCACCAATCATTTACTGAGTCTTTAAATACAAGTCCATAGTCTGCACGCAGATTTCCTTGTGTAGGGTTTTCAGGCCTCAGGAGCTGTGGATTAACAGGTTGGCCCCTTGGAATCTGCAAACAGATGGCATATGCTTTCTATTTTATATACTCAGAAAGTAGAGCTGGAATTGATCCAGTCAGCTCTAGTGATAGGAACTCAACGGATAGTCTCTCTGATGAGGGTAGGAGCGTGGACAAGGGAGGTATCGTTGACATCAGAGACATCCTCTGTGGTCTCTGGCTCCTCTAGCAGTTTCTCGCTGTATTTCCTCAGTCTAGACCGTGTGCCTTGCGATTCTCTATGCTTCATCCATAGGAGGCAAAGCGCACCCAGGCTCAAGGTTCCTGCCCCCTGGTTGTAACACAAGTCTTCAGAATACCTTTCCTGTTTCTGAGCTTTTACGAGAAGTGTTCTGCCTTGCAATGATCCAATCAGGCCCACCTACACAGAGGGAAAACCAGGAAATGATTAAGTCCTCAAATGGATCAAAATTAGGATCTGATTATTTCACCCAATTTACCACTCAAATTTCACCTAACCAGAAAACCCTAGAATTGTTGCTCAAAGAACTGACATGCCCTAAAAGTGAATATTGGTCCTCAAAAGCATCACTGCATGTAGATAAAGTGGAGGATAGAGAGAAGACATACGTTGTCAAGCTCTTAGAGAGAAGTAAAGATGAACTTGACATGTAGGTTTCTTCCTTGGCTTCATGTTGCTTTAGCATTGGTGATTGTGCAGCCTAGTACTGATGGGATCTCTGTTCTTGTACGTAGTCATAAAGGGGGTTGGAAGAAATAGCTGCCTTGGTAGGATGACCTCCACCCTGTTCTCTTCTTTGGGGCTTCCCATTGCCTTGGGTTGGATGGAGGGCTGGGTCACTACGTCTTCCCTGTGAGCCTCGGCTCAGGCCACCCTCATTCATGTGGAAAGTTTCTCTGTTAGAACAACCTTGCTGGGTCCCATGGGATTGTTGATTCTGGGACCTTTCATACCTCTCTTCCCTGTCATAGGTTTGTGTATTCTGCTGTCGTCGAAGGTTTTGATCCTCTTCATGGGTTTGCCTTTCTCGTCTCTGATGGTTCTGCTCATCTTCATGGGTTTGCCTGTCCTGTTTCTGACAGTTCTGCTTATTTTCATGGGTTTGCCTGTCCTGTCTCTGGCGGTTCTGCTCATCTTCATGGGTTTGCCTGTCCTGTTTCTGATGATTCTGCTCATTTTCATGGATTTGCCTGTCCTGTTTCTGACGGGTCTTCTTATCTTCATGGGTTTGCTTGTCTTGTCTCTGTTGGTTCTGCTCAACTTCACGGGTTTGCCTGATCTGTCTCTGACGTTTCTGCTCATCTTCGTGGGTTTGCCTGTCCTGTCTCTGACAGTTCTGCTTATTTTCATGGGTTTGCCTGTCTTGTCTCTGACGGTTCTGCTTATCTTCACGGGTTTGCTTAATCTGTCTCTGACGGTTCTGCTCGTCTTCATGGGTTTGCTTGTCTTGTCTCTGATGATTCTGCTCATCTTCACGGGTTTGCTTGTCCCTTGTCTGACAGCTTTGTTCCTCTTCATGGGTTTGCCCGTCCTGTGCCTCACATGGACTTTTCTGGCCCTCATGGCTCTGCCTACCCCAGCTTTGATGACTCTGCCTATCCTCTGTCCGGTGGCTCTTCCCCTCGCTATGGCTCTGCTGGGTCTGGGCCTGTCTGTGGCCCTGCTCACTGCCACTTGATTGCCAGTCTCTCCTTTTGTGGCAGAGTGACCTTTCTTGCTGGATTTGTGCCAAGAGATTGTGTTGGTGGTGTTGGGTATCCTCAAGCTGCCTCTCCCATGCCTGGAGTCTGTTCTGGGACCCCTGCCTCTGGTTTGGGTTCACTTCCTGTCCTTGAGTCTGTTGATTTAGTCTCCCTGACCTTCCTGATTGCTCAACATGTGTGTCTCTTCTTGTTCCCTCACTTCCTTGGAAATACCTATTTTGCCCTTGTATTTCAGTTTCCCTCGTCTCTCTCTGACCATAGTGATAACCCTGGCCTTGTCTGTCTGTCTGACCATAGTGGGAACTCTGGCCTTGTCTGTCTGTCTGACCATAGTGGGAACTTAAGCCTTGTTTGTCTGTCTGACCATGGAGGGAACTCTGGCCTTGTCTGTCTATCTGTTCATAGTGAGAACTCTGGCCTTGTCTGTCTGTCTGACCATAGTGAGAATCCAGTCCTTGCCTGTCTCTCTGACCACAGCCTGATTCCTGAGCCAGCCTTCCAGACTGTCCACAAATAGAGCCTGATTCCTGTTGTTCTGTATGGCTAGAGCAAGAGTCCTGTCCAAGTCTTCTGCACTGGCCACAGCTTGATCGTTGTCCAAGCTTTTCAGACTGATTGTGATGAGAATCCTGAAATGGTTTTTCACACTGATTTACAGCAAAGAGATATCCTTGTCTTTTAGGCTGGCCATTGCTGGACTTACGACTCAATTTCTGACCATAGCTAGAGTCCTGGACTTGTCTCTCAGACTGATTTAAGCTGGAGTCCCTATCTTGTCCTTCAGACTGACCATGGCAGAAGTCCTGGTCTTGTCTCTCAGACTGACCATGGCGGGAGTTCCTATCTTGTCTTTCAGACTGATCATGGCAGGAGTCCCTATCTTGTCTTTCAGACTGACCATGATGGGAATCCTGCCTTTCTTCCTCTTGCCTATGTCTGTGTTGTCTGCCTCTGTTTCTTGGGAACTTATGGTCTTGTGCTCCCTCCTGCCCTTCTTCTTGTTGGGAGGTTCTGTCTCCACATGACTCAATATCTAGCTCACGATAGCAGGCTTGGACCAATTGGAACACCAACAAGAGGTATTCATGAAAATCAACACGTCCATTTCTGTCTCGATCCAAGATGCTCAGGATGGTTTCCACAGTCTCTGGGTCATTTGGTCTCTGTAAGAAGATAAAACAAAGACTCAAATCAGATGTTCTCTTGTGAATAGTAAGATACGTGCCAATGTCCATGCCCCGGTCCATTCAGTTCTGTATGGGCTTCCTTGGTTGAGAAACCTTTACTCTGAAGACTTGGGCTTGGTTCTAGTCTTTGATCAGCTGATCCTCAGAACCTCATCCCTTGCTGGACCAATGGGAGCATGACCATAAGGTGTAGGTATGTCCATTTAAAATCAGCTCCATTAATAATTAATTTGAGCCATTTGCAAAAGTTATCCCATCGCATCACATGGTATATCTTAATTGTTGGTTTTCCTATGTCTTTCTCACTACACTGAGATCTTGGAGGGAGGGGAAGATTGTTTATTAATCCAGTGCCTAGGATGGTGCTAGTGTAGAGTATGTACTCAGTGACTGTTTATTGAATGAATGATACATAATAAGATATATAGATGGCTCTAAAATATAGAAATCAAGATATCAGTCTTAGATTTCCTTCTGAGAAATGATTCCAAGTTGCTTTAAAGTTATGCTCCTTCCTGTTCAAACTCAGCTACAAGAAGGGTATGTGTGCATGTGTGTCTATGTGTATGTGTGTGTGTGCGTGTGTGTCTATGTGTATGTGTGTGTGCGCGTGTGTGTCTATGTGTATGTGTGTGTGCGCATGTGTGTCTGTGTGTGTGCATGTGTCTATGTGTGTGTGCGTGTGTGTCTATGTGTGTGCGCGTGTGTGTCTATGTGTGTGTGCGCATGTGTGTCTATGTGTGTGTTTGCGTGTGCATGTGTGTCTATGTGTGTGTGTCTGTGCATGTGTGTCTATGTGTGTGTGTGTGCGTGTGTGTCTGTGTGTGGGCGTGCATGTGTCTGTGTGTGCATGTGTGTCTGTGTGTGTGCATGTGTGTCTATGTGTGTGTGTGTCTGTGTGTGTGCATGTGTGTCTATGTGTGTGTGCGCGTGTGTCTGTGTGTGTGCATGTGTGTCTGTGCATGTGTGTGTGCACTTGTGTGTCTATGTGTGGGTGCATGTGTGCATGTGTGTGTGCGTGTGTGTGTGTGTCTGTGTGTGTGTGTGCGTGTGTGTGTCTATGTGTGTGTGTGTGCATGTGTGTCTATGTGTCTGTGTGTGTGTGTGCATGTGTGTCTATGTGTGTGTGTGGGCATGTGTGTCTGTGTGTCTGTGTGTCTGTGTGTGTGTGCATGTGTGTCTGTGTGTATGTGTGTGTACACTCACACATGCACGTGCATGAGCTGGAAGAGAACTACTGAGCAGCTGCTGGAAATTCTTTTTGTTACAGGGTGAAGGTGGAGCATGACCAAATAAAGCAAAAATGCTAAGCCCTGGTGAGTGTTTTGGATGCTGGTAGCAGAGTCACTCACACTCGATTTCATGAGGCCGGGGCCTACCCTGAGCCCATCTTACCCGGAGGATGTCTCCAAACTCAGCCAAGAGTAGCTGCTTCAGCTCCTTCTTGCACAGCGAGGCGCAGTCCCCATTCTCTTTGGCATGTTCCTGGAACACCTTGATCACGATGAGTATGCTGTTCAGGAGTTGAGCCATTTTGGCAAATACAGGTGGATCTAAAGGAAGAAACAAGATTTTGTCTGTATTTAGGATGAAGATCAGGAGACCGCATTTTCAGAGGAAAAGTGGCCGCTCTTGGTCTGGGAAAGAAGCTGAAAAATGACAGAGCTCCTTCTTAGCCATACTCCTCACTCCTTTTGACGCCATAGTCAAGCTCCAAACACCACATACTGTGGTGGGAGGTGGGTGCAAATTGTGGTTCCCTTGCCAGTAAAAGAGGCAATGTCATTAAACACACACACACACATATACAAAACTCATTGCCGTCGAGTCGATTCCGACTCATAGCGACCCTACAGGACAGAGTAAAACTGCCCCATAGGGTTTCCAAGGAGCGGCTGGTGGATTCGAACTGCCGACCTTTTGGTTAGCAGCCGAGCTCTTAACCATCGCACCACCAGGGCTCCCCTGCCCCATATATATATATATATAACCAAAAACCAAACCTGTTGCCATCAAGTCGATTCCGACTCATGATGACCCCATGTGTTACAGAGTAGAACTGCTCCAGAGAGTTTTCTTGGCTGGAATCTTTATGGAAGCAGATTGCCAGTCCTTTCTTCCATGGTGCTGCTGGGTGGGTTCGAACCACCAACCTTTGGTTTAGTAGTGGAGCGCAAACTGTTTGCACCCCTTAGGGACTGTACGTACGTATACACACACACACACACACACAAACAAAGGGTGAGAGGGTGTTTTACATGCCCTGTCCTATAATCTGGGCAGAACTTGCTTGACTGAAACACTCATATTAGCACACAAAGGAAGGGAGATCAGGCAGCCTACGGAGGCAGGGCCAGAAGCCAGCAGAAGAGAATATCGTTTCCACCCATGACTAACACTTTGGAAGGGCCACTGAACTGACCCCACTGAACAGACCTCAGTCTCCTAACGAGCCTTCCTCAAGCAGAAAAGAAAGCTAGAGGTCTCTCACCATGGGCCAAGGAAGATTCCTGGGAGGTTACATTCTGGCAAGTGCTTCCGGCCTGGATGGTCATTTTGAAAAATGCTTATAAAATGGGATCATTGAATAAAAATGGTGCTACAAAGGAAAATCACAGAGAGGGTGCACAGCCAAATTAACTGCACAGGTGATGGGAAGTATATACAGTCAGCCAAGTCAACGCTGGCTATGCTGGAAGGCTGGATCTCAATGGTATTTCTTCTTTTGGTGTGAAAATTCCAGTTATTGGATTCACAGGCCTCCAGACTTAAGCCCTAACTGGAGAACACACTGGACTTCCGAAAGCAAGCAGTGATACTTAGAAGGAATAAATGGCAAAGAGTGAATTGCATGGGACAAGCTGCATCCCTTGTGGCAATTCTGGCAATGAGACTTGACTATTACGAGGGCCCTACGTCTAGGGCCTTGACTATAATGGGCCCTAAACTCATGGGTCTTGCCTAACTTGCAGAAAAGATAAAGCCCCGCTATGGGAGACTAAGATATCTACCAATAGTCCTAGCCCTCAGTTTGGGGGTGCCTAGGACATACTAAAGCTAAGGCATGCATATCCTTTAGGCCCAGAAGCAGGTCATCATAGCCTCAGAGCTCAGGAAAAGGAAGCAAGATGCTTCCATGGAGCACTTTCAGACCTCCCCAGCCCAGCACATCACGGCTGGCTCTGCCTGTCTTACCTGCTTAAGGAGGAAGGTGCAGAAGATTCAGAGACTGGAGAGGATGCTGGAGACCTGAAGACCCATCCTATTTATAGGGGTTTTAATTGTCCTACTATGCCATCCCAGGAGACACCCATTCTGTGGCAGAGCTTGAATCACTCTGGGCCCAGCCCAGCTCAGCCCAGCTTGACCTATAACCCTCCGTAAACCATTGGGTTTATTCACTTCCCCCACTTGCTCATGAACCTGTTTGTTATTAGAGTAAGTGACACTGTTCAGGTCCCAGCCCCATTTAATTAGGGGAGTGTGTGTGTGCACATATGTGTGTGGGGGTGGCCCCCAAGACAGAGGTATAGGCTGAGTTCATCTTTAATATGTGTTACTTACCAAGATTAATAGAGTACAAACACCAAATCATAATAAAGTTTATCGATATGGTCACATTATAGAAATTCACTGAAGTAGGGACTAATGATGGTATGTATATATATATATGTATATAATCAGGATATATTTCCTGGAGAAGATGTGTCTTAGTCTAATTTTTGCCTGTGTAGGATGATATTTGTATTTTAATCTATTGACCTATTTTGAATTGCTCATTTTTTCGCTTAACAACTCCATAAACGGGTAGATTTTGTTGTTAGCTGCCTTCCAGTGGATTCAGACTTGTGGTAACCCTGTATGTGCAGAGTAGAACCATGCCATACGGTTTCAAGGCTGTGACCTTTCATTTGTCAGTCTGGCCAGTGGTTTGTTGATTTTGTTGATTCTTTCAAACAACCAACTTTTGGTTTTGTTGATTCTTTCTATTGTTTTTCTTTCTCTATTTCATTTATTTCTGCTCTGATCTATCATTTCCTCTCTTCTGGAGGCTGTGGGCTTTTTTTTTTTTTTTTTCTGTTTTCTTTCTATTTGTTTGAGTTGCGTAGTTACTGTTTTGATTTTGTCCCTTTCTTCTTTTTTGATGTGTGCATCTGTTGCTAGAAATAGTCCTCTGAGGACTGCCTTTGCTGTGTCCCAAAGGTTTTGGTATGATGTGTTTTCATTCTCGTTGAATTCTAGGAATTTTTTGATTCCAGCTCTGATTTCTTCTGTTACCCAGTGGTTTGTAAGCAGGGCGTTATTCAGTTTCTATCTAATTGATTTTTTTTCCTTGCTCTTTCTGTTGTTAATTTCTACCTTGATGGCATTGTGGTCAGAGAAGATACTTTGAATTATCTCGACGTTTTGGATCTTGTTGAGGATTGCTCTGTGGCCTAAGATGTGGTCTGTTCTGGAGAACATTCCATGTGCATTGGAAAAGAATGTGTACTTTGCAGCGTTTGGATGGAGTGTTCTATAGATGTCTATGAGGTCCAGTTGGCTGATTGTGCCCTTTAGGTCTTCTGTATCTTTGCTGAGTTTCTTTTTAGATGTTCTGTCCTTTAATGAGAGTGGAGTGCTGAAGTCTCCTACTATTATTGTGGAACTGTCAATTTCTCTTTTCAGTGTTGTTAGTTTGTTTTATGTATTTTGGAGCCCTGTCATTGGGTGCGTAGATGTTTATTATGGTTATGTCTTCATGATGGCTCGTCCCCTTAATCATTATATAGTGTCCTTCTTTGTCTTTTATGGTGGATTTTGTTTTAAAGTCTATTTTATCTGAGATTAGTATTGCCATTCCTGCTGTTTTTTGGTAGTTGTTAGCTTGATATATTTTTTTCCAACCTTTGATTTTTAATAAATTCACATCTTTGTTTCTAAGGTGTGTCTCTTGCAGACAGTATATTGATGCATCCTGTTTTTTTTTTTTTTATCCATTCTGTCACTGTCTGTCTCTTTATGGGTGCATTGAGGCCATTTACATTCAGTGTAATTATTGATAGATGTGAGCTTATTGCTGTCAATTTGTAGTGCTTTTTTTTGTGGTGATGACTTTTTTTTCTTCCTCTTACTCTCCTGTGCTGAATTCTTTTTGTTTGTGGATTTTTTTTTCATTTCTTTTGTTTTTGTAGGTTTTGTTTTTACTGAGACTTTATGTTTTTTGTCTTTATTTTTATGAGTATGTTTGTTAACTTCTTTGTGGTTACCATGAAATCTACCCTTATCTTTCTAAGTTTGAAGCAGTCTGTTATTACTTGGTATCTCCTTATCTTCTTCTCCATTAGAAGGTTCTATACCTATACAGTTTATTCCTTCTGTTATTATTCTGATGTTGTTGTCACTTACAGATTAACTGCTCTGATTCCCTGTTGTATGTCTTTTGGTTTTGGATAGTCCTTGAAAGTTCATTTCCTAGGTTGGTATCTGGCTGGTATGATCCTGCGTCCTAGATTCAGCCTGTGAGCTGAAGTTGTTTGTTCTCAGATTGAAGGACTCCCTTTAATAATTCTTGGAAGTTTGGTTTGGTTTTTACGTATTCCCTTAATTTCTGTTTATCTGGAAATGTCCTAATTTCACCATCATATTTGAATGAGAGTTTTGCAGGATATATTATTCTTGGCTGGCAATTTTTTTCTTTTGAGGTTTTATATATGTCACCTCATTGCCTTCTTGCCTGCATGGTTTCTGTTGAATAATCTGAACTTAGTCTTATTGTTTCTCCTCTGTATGTGACTTCTTTTTTTTCATGAGCTGCTCTCAGGATTCTTGTTTGTCTTTGGTTTTGGTGAGTGTGAATATGATATGCCTTGGTGATTTTCTTTTGGGGTCTATCCTATATGGGGTTCGTTGAGCTTCTTGGATGGTCAGCTTTTCATCTTTCATGATATTGGGGAAGTTTTCTGTCAGCAATTTTTCAGTGATCCTCTCTGTTTTCTGTTTTCTCCCCCTTTTCTGGAACTCTGATCACTTGAAAATTTTTGGTTTGATTGTATCCCACATAATTCTCAGGGTCTCTTCATTTTTCTTCTTTCTTTTTTCTGAGTTTTCCTCAAACAGAGTTGTATCCAAGTGTTTGTCTTCAATTCCGCTCATCCTGTCTTCTACCATTTCAAGTCTGCTCCTGAACCTTTCTATGACACTGTCCATTTCTAAAATCTTGTTGTATGTCTTTTAGATTTCTAATTGTTGCTTTTGTATAATTTCTAGTTGTGAATTTATTTTGGTATTTTGTTCCTGCATTATTTTCCCGAATTATTCCATTTTTTCATCAGCATTTTCCATGAATTTGTCAGCCTTTTCCATGAATTTGTCTATTTTTTCCTCATTTTTGCCTGCTCTTTGTTTCAACTCTTGGATAATTCTGAGTATTAGAGATTTGAATTCCCTATCAGGTAGTTCTAGTGTCTTTTCTTCTACTGGAACGTCATCTGGTGTTTTATTTTGGAAGCCTACTGGAACCATCCTGTCCTGTTTTTGTAAATGTTTTGATATTGTCTGCTGTCTTCAGGGCATTCAGTAGTTATTTTTCTCTTTTATTGATTTTAGATTTGTTTGTTTCACCTTTTTTTTAATTTGGCTATGTTTGAGCAGGCGGGCTGTGTGTTCTTTGTTGTTTGCTTGTCTGTGGGCATGATACTTTTTGCCTCCTCCAATGGGCGGGGTCAGTTGCTCAGATATGGTACAGCAGGGCAGGTCTAGCTGAAGAGGAGTTTCTGGGATGGGTTGTTTTTGACACTTACTACAGCCACAAGGGTGGGTCAGTAATCCATACAGGAAGGTTCCAGTAGACAGTGCCTATGCTTCTTGGTAGTGTGATGTTAAGTGCATGGTGGAGGTAGGCAGGAAGGAGGGAGCAGATTGTGTTGTGTGGAGCTAAGATGGGTATGGGAGAGAGGAAAGAGCAACAGGAGCCAAAAAAAAAAAAAAAAAAGAGAACAAAACAAAACAAAGAAAAAAGAGTGCTGGGAAGCTTGCCTTTGGAGTGGAGAGATGAGAGACTATGAAAGGGAGAAAAACAAAAAGGGGAAGAAGAAGAAGAGAAAAGAAAAGAATGAATAAATAAAAATTAGAAAGAAAAAAGAAAAGAAAAGCTCCCAGGGATCCCACTGGTGTGGCTACGAGGTCTGGGGAAGTTGTTCCCAGGTGTTGAAGTACAGCCTGGCTAGGAGGTGTAGAGGTGTCACACAGCCCCAGGTATTCAGGGGACAGGAAAAGAAGGAAGGTATAGAGAGATGAGAAACTGAGTAATGAAGAAAGGGAAAAAGAGGGAAAAGAAAACAAAACAAATTAAAAAAATAAAAAAAGACCCCCCCCCAAAAAAAAAAACCCACGAAAAAAGAAATGCCCTCAGGAATCCCTCTGTGCGTCTGCACAAGCTGAGGGGGTAGGTCCCAAGCTGTGCAGCACTGCCTGGTCAGAACAGGCTCCCAACCTGAGAAAAGAAAAAGAAACCAAACAAACAATTCAAAACAAACAAACAAACAAAAGCCCCAGGATCCCACCACGTGGCAGCATGGACCAGGAAGTAGAGCCACACTCAAGTGGAGCTCCACAGCCCCTCAAGAAGAGGCAAACATGGCACACAGAGCCAGGTATTTGAAAGAAAGGAGGGGGAGGTGGTGAGAGGTAAGGAAGAAATCAAAAGAAGTGGAAAAAAAGGAACACCAGGAGCCAACAAATGGCACTCAGGGAGTTGGCAAGTGCAGGCAGGTGGAATCCAAGAAGCTGGTGCTTCCCAGCCAAGAGACTGTGGCCGTGGGAAGCAGAGGAGGCCGAGTGGGGGTGAGGAAGGGTGGGGGGTGGGAAAGCGTATATTGCTATTTACCGATTGTTCTGTCTCCTGCTGGAAGCTCCGTGAAGCTGCTTTCTTGTACCCCCTTTTCACTGGTCTCTGATAGGAGTCCAAGTTGGTGGATCCGGGCTGCGTTAGCTGATAGAGTACCTCTCCTTGTATGTCTCCTCGCTCTCTGTCCTCTGTCAGTTTCTTATTCCATTTGGTGCTTGACTGAGTTCTTTATCTCTTCATTTGATGTTTAGGGTTTCAGGATTGCTGTTTTCTCTGTTTGGCTTAGTTTTTCAGATCTTTGCTGTGGAGGGACGGTGTGGTGCTTCTGCCTAGAGCACCATGTTGCCGGAAGTCTCGGCTGTGACCTTTCAGAAGCAGATCTCCAGGGGTTTCTTCCAAGGCACCTCTGGGTGGGTTCAAACCACCAATCTTTTGGCCAGTAGTTGAGAGCATAACTGTATGTGTCACCCAGGCTAGTGGGAGAAGTAGATAAATGCCCAATTTGGTGGTGTGTGATGGAGGTGGAGCTGCCACCACCTGTACCTTACTAAAAAGTTGAAGTTGAGGAACAACGTGGAAGCTTATGATCCTTGTGAGGCAGAGATGTTCTCCAAGACTTAAGCCTCCACTTATTCCCGTCTCTGTACCTGCGACATGGTAGCACAGTGTCTTGAGCGTAGGAGAGTTTTAGTATGTGTTTGTGGAATGAATGAATTGTTGAATTATTGAAGGACTTGAGACTCTTGTGTAAGGTGCAGAAAATCCTACGCTTTCTCCTTTTGTTTCACGTCTAGATCCCTGTTTGGACCTTTTCTTATGAATCAACCAATCCACTCATCAGCTATCAGTAATGACCCTTGCTATTATTTACTGTGTGTCAAGGATTCTGCAAGGTACAAAAGCACAAGGAGATAGTAGTCCAGTCAGAATAAAGAAGCCTCACACAAAAACACTTTGAACACCAGGCAGGACATGCTGAATGCTGAGTTAGAAAACATAGCTGAACGTGTTGTCCTCATGAGAGATGGGATTTGTGTTGTTCCTTGAAGAGTTCAGATGGGCAGAGAAGAAAGAGAGGGATTTGTGGACGGGATGAAAGGAAAGACCAAAGCTCGAAAAGTGAGATTTTATACGTATAATGTGTTTAGGTCAGAGTATCCTGGAAAGTCTGAGTAGAACAGAGGGTATGTTAAAAACAAAAACAAACAAACAAACAAAAAAAAACAGTTGCTGTAGAGTTTTCAGTAGCTGATTTTTCAGAAGCAGGCTGCTAGTCCTTTCTTCAGAGGCACCTCTGGGTGGACTTAATCCACCAACCTTTCAGTTAGCGGCTGAGCAAGTTATCCCTTTATACTACTCAGGGACTCAGAGGGTATGTAGAAGGGTAGAATTAGAGAATTTTGTACTTCGTGGGGGAAATCTAGCTTTAGCCTCCTAATTATACAGATGAGGAAACCAAGCCCCAGCTGTAGTGAGTGACTTCTCAAAGGTTCCACGGAGCTGTAATGACAGCCAGCCTAGAACCTTTGTTTCTTCTATTTATTTGTTTATTATTGTACTTTAGATGAAGGTTTAAAGAACAAGTAATTTCTAGTTAAACAGTTAGTACATATATTGTTTTATGACATTGGTTAACAACCCCACGACATGTCAACCCTCTCCCTTCTTGACCTTGGGTTTCCTATTACCAGCTTTCCTGTCCCCTCCTGCCTTCTAGTCTTGGTCCTTGGCTATTGTGTCCCATTAGTCTCATTTTGTTTTATGGGGCTGTCTTATCTTTGGATGAAGGGTGAATCTCGGGAGTGACTTCGTTACTGAGCTAAAAGGGTGTCTGGGGGAGATACTCTCTGGGTTTCTCCAGTCTCTGTCAGGCCGGTAAGTTTGGTCTTCTTTTGTGAGTTAGAATTTTGTTCTACATTTTTCTCCAGCTGTGTCCAGGACCCTCTGTTGTGATCCCGGTCAGAGCAGTCAATTGTTGTAGCCGGGCACCATCTAGTTGTGCTGGACTCAGTCTGGTGGAGGCCATGGTAGTTGTGGTCCGTTAGTCCTTTGGACTAATCTTTCTCTTGTATCTTGTAGAACATTTGCTTCTTGACCTCAGCCTAATAAGCATTCTTATACATCTCTGAGGCAGATTGGAGGTCTAATTTAGGATTATTTTAATGAGAAATGGGAAACAGGGAACATTTTCATCAGGAAAGTGACATGACCAAAGCATTGTTTGGGAGAAGATTTTTTTAATAAATTTTTTTTTATTATACTTTAGATGAAAGTTTACAGAACAAATAGTTTCTCATTAAACAGTCAGTATACATATTGTTTTATAACATTGGTTAACAACCCCACGACATGTCAGCACTCTCCCTTCTCGACCTTGGACAACTCTTTTTTTTTTTTTTTGGTGAAAATATACATAGCCAAAGTTACACCATTTCAAAAGTTTTTAAATGTGCAATTCAGTGACATCGATGACATTCTTCCAGTTGTGCTGCTATTCTCACTATCCTTTTCCAAATTATTCCATCACCATTATCTTCAACTCACTGCCCCCTAGGCTTCCCATCAAACCTTTTGAGTTGCTGTTGTCAATTTGATCTCACATAGATAATTCTTTTTTTTTTTCCTACCTTAGATGAAGGTTTACAGAACAAATAGTTTCTCATTAAACAGTTATTACACATATTGCCCTATGACAATGGTTGACAACCCCACGACATGTCAACACTGTCCCTTGGGAGACGATTTTAATGTGACTGCAGTAGGGTGGACCGCTGTCCCAGTATGTCTGAGACTAAGTAAAAGTTTCCTGGAACATGAGACTTTCAGTGCTAAAACCAGGAGGACTCTGGGCCAACCAGGACAAGTTGCTCATGCTAGAGTGTGGTGTCGAGGGTGAATTGGAAGGAGGAATGTCCGAGCAGAGAGATGAGAGCTTTGACCTGGATGCAGCAGTTCAAAACTCTAGGAAGATAGCTGGATGGTAAAAGGAAAGAAGGAAGAAGAAATTAAAAGATGGCATCTGGAGACAGATTAGATCAAGGGAAGGAGAGGTGGAGAAGTCAGGAGAGACTCCAAAGCTTCCAGCCTAGGTAACTAGGAGAATTTTGGTGTCCTGAAGAAACTTGACGTCTGATGGCCTGATGAGGCCTAAGAATCGGTGTCTCTACTGGCATTCCACAGGGCTTCTCTGCCTTTTGGAGTCTTGTCATCTTCCCTCCAGCCTGTACCCTCTGCTGTTTGAGGCCTCCCAGCACTGGCCAAGACTTATTTCTATTTATAAATTCTGAGAGCTGGCTCACGCTATGATTCTCTTTTTGCTTTTGTACCTTGACTTATGGGTGCTATTCAGTTACGTTTCTTCTTGCCTCTTAGAACCCAAAACCAAGAGATGGTTGACCCCAGAGGCAAATGAGGGGAGTGGGGTGGGGTGGGTCTAAAGACAATGGCCATCAGGAGAGAGAGCAGCAAAGCTGTGACCCCTTTTCTGTACGGCATCTCCTGGGACTCCCCAGCAACGGTTTCTTTGGATTAGATGGGCAGATTTCTTTGCTTGATGCTGCAATGAAGAGAAAGATAATGCTATTAACAGTAAACCAAAAAAAAAACAACAAAAAAACTCGTTGCCGTCAGGTCGATTCCAACTCATAGCAACCCTATAGGACTGAGTAGAACTGCCCCATAGAGTTTCCAAGGAGCAGCTGGTGAATTCGAACTGCTGACCTTTTGGTTAGCGGCCAAGCTCTTAACCACTATGCCACCAGGGTTTCCTATTAATAGCAGTGTCTGCTATATATGCATTTATTCAACACTTAGGAAGTCCCTGTAGGACAGGGAAAGAACTGTGTTCATCAGTTAATCAGTTGATCCTGGGTATTTGTGAGCATACACTATATGGAGTGCCCTTTTGTAGACAGTTAAATAAAACACACAGTCCTTGTCCTTAAAGAAGTTTCAATCTCACCGAAAGGTAGGGTACCTGGGATCCCTCTTTATGGTTTAAACTGGTTCACAGATGTTGCTGTCATTGAAAACGTAGGGAAAAAGGTTGCTTAGAGGGAAGGAGAGGGTGCAAGGATTAGAAATAACACCTATTTGAAAGAATCATGGCACACGCTGGGTGATTTGGGGAGAGTCACAACCTCTTGGGCTTGACTTTCCTCGTCTATAAAAGGTGAGGGGTGGACTGATCTCTAAGCTTTCTTTTGGCATTGACATTCTAAGTTTCCACGATTCCATCCTTGGGGTTGGCAGCAGCTTTAAACCAAAACACCAGTTGCTGTTGAGTTGACTCTGACTCACGGCCACCACATATGTCAGAGTGGAACTGTGCTCCATGGGGTTTTCAACAGCTGATTTTTCAGAAGTAGACTGCTAGGTCTTTCTTCAGAGACGCTGCTGGGGGGTGGACTCGAACCTCCATCTTCTTTTTTTAAAAAATTTTATTGTTGTACTTTAAGTGAAAGTCTACAATTCAAGTACTCATCTCAAACAAATTCACACACACACTGTTAGGTGACCCTAATTGCTCTCCTGACACCGTGACAGCACACTCCTCCTTTCCACCCCTGATTTCCCATGTCCGTTCAACGAGCTCCTAGCCCTCTCTGCCTTCCCATCTCACCTCCGGACAGGAGCTGCCCATTTGGTCTCATGTATCTACTTGAGCTAAGAAGCACACTCTTCACCAGTATCACTTTATGTCCCACAGTCCAGTCTAACCTTTGTCTGAAGAGTTGGCCTTGGGAATGGTTTCAGTGCTGGGTTGACAGAGAGTTCGGGGGCCATGCTTTCTGGGAACCTCCGTCTTCTTGGTTAGCAGCCAAGTGTGTTAGCCATTTATACCACCCAGGGACTCCAGTTGGGGTTTTTATAACTTTGCTCTATTCATGAGTTTGATAAAGGCCTCAAAGCTTTGCGCTGCAGTCTTCCTGTATGGAAAATGGGGAGGGCAAATGGGTATTCTTTTAGTTAACGTTTTAAAATTGTACTGAGGATCTCCACTATTTTTTTTGTTCATTGATTTTCGATTTGTTTTGCTGCTTTTGTTTTCAGGTGAGTTGGAGTGTGGCCTTGTGGGTGTCAAAGGCAAGCAGTTTTTAAGTTACCATTTATTGAGGTCTATTGGACACTAACCAACCAACCAAACGAAAAACCCATTGCCGTTGAGTCGGTTCCGACTCACAGTGACCCTGTAGGACAAAGTAGAACTGCCCCATAGGGTTTCCAAGGAGCGGCTGGTGGATTCCAACTGCCCACCTTTTGGTTAGCAGCGGAGCTCTTAACCACTGCGCCACCAGGGCTCCTTTATATACATTATTTTGTTTAATTTCCACAACAAGCCCATGAAGCAGGGAGTATTATCTTCATTTTTCTGACAAGGAAACTGAGGTCCAGCGAAGGATAAATAAGATCTTGCTCAAGGTCACATAGCTTGCAGCTGGCTGAGCTGAGATTTGAACCACGTCTTCCTGATTCCAAAGCCCTTGTTTGCAACCACTATATTATACTGCCACTTTTGGAACAGGACTGGTAATTGCCTACTCTCCAGTGAGAGAAATAGCTTTCCACGTAGACTGAAGTAAGAACAAGGAAGCTTCCTAATGACATGCCATGAAGGAATCCAACCTTGACATGAAAAACTTCTAACAATTAACTAATCCAATTGTTATTATTTTCCCATGCTTCTTTGGTGCCTAAATGGTTCCAGCACTTAAGGAGCTTGTATTCTATTTGGGGAGACAAGACAGATACTTATAGTGGTAAAAATGAAGCCTACATAGAAAAAGTACCCTCTGTCTTTACAAACAATGACTCTGCAGGCTGGTTTGGAGTGAGGTTGAAGAAGCTACACTTGCTTTCCCCTCCCTGTGGTTCTTGACCTTTTTCAGGCCTTTGCTGCCCATATCTCTTGGGACACAGACGTGCCTAGTGCATGTGACAGGTGCTATGTGGAACCTATGGAGTTTTAGGGAGTCTTACGTGTCATATTTTGGCCAAACCATTGAACACAATTCTCATGGAACTCTCAGATTTCCTTGTTCCTTCTGTTGAAATGTTGGGTGCCTACTTTGTGACATGCAATCCACAGGATCCAGAGGATGGCTGTATGTATGACAAAGGAAGGACCCTGGGGCTCACTGCTGTCCCTGCTTAACCCTTTGAAAAGGTAGCGGGTGGCTACACTGCAGATGGGGTGGATGAACACCTTCCCCTGGAGAAGAATGGGACTAATTAATAGACATAAAACCCTTTGAGATTTCTCGGTCTTGGAAGGTCGTTTATTATTATCTGCACAAATAATTTCCCATTTAAAAATCTTTCTTTGCAGGTGAATTACCCTCCTGTTAATTACAGGCCATTTCCCTGTGAAATGACATCTGTGGGAGTTGGTGTTTTTTTAAGGTGACACTGATCTCAGCGTTATTTTACTCTTGCCAGAAAATGAGTTTCTGAGGCAGAGGAAGGAGGCCTAGGGTCCCAGGGTATCTGGTGCACAGATTTTCGTCTAGAGCTGGCTTCCTCATACCCAACGGGGAGTCCACTTTCTTCTTCCACTATAATCTTGTGTTTTTGGATACAAGACCCCACCATTCCTCCCCTTCCCAATGTCTCAGACCCTATCTTTGCCTCCAAAGAAATGTGCTAGAAAGTGTCTGAAATCTCTGCTGAGCACGGCCTGTGGCCTGAGTGATTTTTGGTCATTCCTACAACATGGTAAATGATACTACAGGCCAAAATAGATGTCTTCAGAGTCTGCTGAGTGTGGCGGAATTTGGATCATTCAAGTCAAGTTTATGAGTTTTTTCTTTTTCTTCCTTTTTTTTTTGAAGAGCTTTGTTGAAGTGTAATTCCCACACCACACAATTCAACCACTTAAGGCATATAATTCAATGTTTTCCTAGTATAGTCACAGGAATGTACAGCCATCACCAAAACCCAATTTTAAAACATTTTGTTGTCCTCAGAAGAAACCCTGTACCCAAACGAAACAGAGCCATTGAGTCGATTCCAATTCATAGCAACCCTATGTGACAGAGTAGAAATGCCCCAAGGGGTTTCCAAGGCTGTGATCTTTTTTTTTTTTTTTAATATTTTATTGTACTTCAGGTGAAGGCTTACAGAACAAATAGTTTCTCATGAAACAGTAGTACACATATTGTTTTATGACGTTGATTAACAACCCCACAACATGTCAACCCTCTAATTTCTCAACATTTTTGTTTGGTGAAAATACACATAGCCAAAGATACACCATTTCAAAAATTTCTACATGCACAGTTCAGTGACATTGACTACGCTCTTCCAATTGTGCTGTTATTGTCACTTAAGATAAAGGCTTGCAGAACAAAATAGTTTCTCCTTTAACAGTTACTACAAATGTTACCCTATGACAATGGTTAACAATCTCACAACACATCAACAATATCCTTACTCAACCTTGGGTTCCCTATCACCAGCTTCCTTGCCCCCTTCTGCCTTCTGGCCCTTCTCACTGGACTCCTGTACCTTGTTAGTCTCATTTGGTTTTA
This sequence comes from Dugong dugon, assembly GCA_030035585.1. Lineage (NCBI taxonomy): Eukaryota > Metazoa > Chordata > Mammalia > Sirenia > Dugongidae > Dugong > Dugong dugon. The sequence continues at coordinate 195,095,185 of CM057462.1, read as the reverse complement.
CGGGGTTGTCGACTCCCAGGCTGAACGGTGAACCTCAGAGGTAACTTCACCACTGAGCTAAAAGGGTGTCTGGGGGCCATACTCTCGAGGTTTCTCCAGTCTCCTTTAGGCCAGTAAATCTGGTCTCTTTTCTGTGAGTTAGAATTATGCTCTACATCCTTCTCCAGCTCTGTCCAGAACCCTCTGTTGTGGTCCTGGTCAGAGCAGTCAGTGGTGGTAGCCGGGCACCATCTAGCTGTACTGGACTCAGTCCGGTGGAGGCCTTGGTAGCTGTGGTCCATTAGTCCTTCAGACTAATCTTTTCCTTGTATCCTGTTCTCTTCATTCTCCCTTGCTCCCGAAGGGATGAGACCAGTGGAATATCTTAGATGGCCGTTCACAGGCTTTTAAGACCCCAGACACTACTCACCAAGGTAGAATGTAGAGCATTGTCTCTATAAGCTGTGTCATGCCAATTGATCTAGATGTTCCCCGAGACCATGGTCCCCAGAGCCCTCCGCCCAGCAATTCAGTCCCTCAGGGAGTTTAGATGTGTCTATGGGGCTTCCATGACCTTTCCTTGTACAGGTTGTGTTAGTTTCCCCTGTATTGTGTACTGTCTCACCCTTCACCCAAGCTACCACTTATCTATTGCCTATTTAGTATTTCCCCCCACCCCTCCCATCCCTGGTAACCAACAAAGATTGTTACATTTTGTGTGTGAACTTTTTTATGGGTTTTTACAATAGAGGTCTCATACAATATTTATCCTTTTGTGATTGACTTATTTCACTCAGCATAATGTCCTCCAGTTTCATCCATGTTATGAGATGGTTCACAGATTCATCGTTGTTCTTTCTCGTTGTGTAGTACTCCATTGTGTGTATGTGCCATAGTTTGTTTATCCATTCATCTGTGGATGGGCATCTAGGTTGTTTCCATCGTTTTGCTATTATGAACAATGCTGCCATGAACATAGGTGTGCATATGTCTATTCGAGTGATGACTCTTATTTCTCTAGGATATATTCCTAGGAGTGGGATTGCTGGATCGAATGGTATGTCTATTTCTAGCTTTCTAAGGAAGTGCCATATCATTTTCCAAAATGATTGTATCATTTTGCATTCCCACCAGCAGTGCATAAGAGTTCCTATCTCCTGGCAGCCCCTCCAACATTTGTTATTTCCAGTGTTTTTGATTCGTGCCAGTAATGCCGGGGTGAGATGGTATCTCATTGCAGTTTTAATTTGCATTTCTCTACTGGCTAGTGATCGTGAGCATTTCCTCATTCGTCTGTTGGCCATTTGAATGTCTTCTTTGGTGAAGTGTCTGTTCATTTCTTTTGCTCATTTTTTAATAGGATTATTTGTCTTTTTGTTGTAGAGGTGTTGGGATTTTCTTGTAGATCATGGAGATTAGACCTTTGTCTGACTTGTACTGTCCAAAAATTTTTTCCCAGTCTTTAGGTTCTCTTTTTACTCTTTTGGTGAAGCCTTTTGAAGAGCATAGGTGTTTGATTTTTAGAAGATCCCAGTTATCTAGCTTATCTGTTGGGGTGTGTGTGTTGATGGTTATGGTTTGTATCCTGTTAATGCCATGTATTAAGGCCTGAAGTGTTGGTCCTGTTTTTTCTTCTGTGAACTTTATAGTTTTAGGCTTTATATTCAGGTCTTTGATCCATTTTAAAGTAGTTTTTGTATACGGTGTGAGGTATGGGTCCTGTTTCATTTTTTTGCAAATGGATATCCAGTTTTGCCAGCACCATCTGTTAAAAAGACTGTCTTTTCCCCATTTGATGGACTTTGGGCCCTTGTCGAAGATCAGGTGACCGTAGGTGGATGGATTTACATCTGAGTTCTCAATTCTGTTCCGTTGGTCAATGTATCTGTCGCTTTACCAGTACCAGGCTATTCTGACTACTGTAGCTATATAGTAGGTTCTGAAGTCAGGTAGTGTGAGTCCTCCAACTTTCTTCTTCTTCTTCAGTAGTGCTTTACTTATTCAGGGCTTCTTCCCTTTCCATATAAAGTTAATGATTAGTTTTTCCATCTCTTTGAAGAATGTTGTTGGTATTTGGATCGGGATTGCATAGTATTTGTAAATTGCTTTAGGTAGAATTGCCATTTGCACAATGTTGAGTCTGCCTATCCATGAGCATGGTATGTTTTTCCATTTATGTAGGTCCCTTTGGGTTTCATGCAGTAGTGTTTTGTAGTTTTCTTTGTATAGGTTTTTTACATCCCTGGTCAGATTTATTCCTACGTATTTTATCTTTTTAGGGGCTATTGAAAATGGTATTGTTTTCCTGATTTCCTTTTCACTGTTCTCCTTACTGGTGTATAGGAATCCAACTGATTTTTGTATATTTATCTTGTATCCTGCTACTCTGCTGACTCTTTCTATTAGTTCCAGTAGATTTCTTGTGGAGTCTTTAGGGTTTTCTAGGTATAGTATCATATCATCTGCAAACAGGGACAGTTTAACTTCTTCATTATCAATTTGGATGCCCTTTATTTCTTTTTCTTGCCTTATTGCTCTAGCTAGAACTTCCAGCACAGTGTTAAATAGGAGTGGTGATAAAGAGCATCCTTGTCTTGTTACTGTTTTCAAGGGGAATGTTTTCAGCCCCTCTCCATTAAGAATGATGTTGGCCATTGGTTTTGCATAGATGCCCTTTATTATGTTGAGAAATTTCCCTTCTATACCTATTTTATTGAGAGCTTTTATCAGGAATGGGTGTTGGACTTTGTCAAATGCCTTTTCTGCGTCAATTGAGATGATCATGTGATTCTTTTCTTTCCTTTATTTATGTGGGGGATTATGTTGATTGATTTTCTAATGCTGAACCATCCTTGCATACCTCAAGGCTGTGATCTTTATGGAAGCAGACTGCCACATCTTTCTCCCATGGAGCAGCTGGTGAGTTCCAACTGCTGACCTTTCAGTTAGCAGCCAAGTGCTTAACCACTGGGCCACCAGGGCTCCTGGTACCTATTAGTGGCCACCAGGGCTCCTGGTACCTATTAGTAGTCACACTTTATTTCCTCTTCTAGCCCCTGGCAAACACTAATCAATTTTCTGTCTCTATAAATTTACCTATTTTGGTTACTTCCTATAAATGCAATCCTACAATACGGCCTTTTTGCCTGGCTTTTTGCACTTAGCATAATGTTTTCCAGGTTAATCCATGTTGTAGCACCAATCAGTCCTTCATTCCTTTTCTATGGCCAAACAGTACTCCATTGTATGGATGTACCACCTTTTGTTTATCCATTCATCAGCTCATGGACTTTGGAGTGGTTTCCACTTTTGGCTGTTGTGAATAATGCTGCTGTGACCATTCACGTCAGAATCTTTGTGTAGATGTAGGTTTTCGGTTTTCTTGGGTACATACCTATGAGTGGAATTGCTGGATCATATGGTAATGCAATGTTTAACTTTTTAAGGAACTGCCACACTGTTTTGAGTTGTTTTAAAGAAACTTTCTGGAGAGGAATGGTTGGTTTAAAGGCCTTGGCTTGAGGATGGCTACAGGCTAAATTGGCTTGGCTGAGACCCAGCTAGGCAGAGAGCAAAGGACGCAGTTACCGCTGTGGTTCTATGCCTTTCAGGGGCTTTGCACAACCTTCCAACCCAGCAGCTAGCAAAGAAACTGCAAGAGGAGGCACCTGATTCAGGTGTGTTGATCAAAGGGATGAATATGGCTGGAGGTGAAGTGGGAGTGGAGGAAGTGGGGTGGGGAAGACACGTAAATATGCTTTGTAATCAGAAGAATGGAAAAATAGTTTCAGTCCTTTTAGTTACTACTAACAATTCATTTTGAGTCCCATCAGTGTTTTTTGTGTTCCTCCGCCTCCCTAAACTGGGTCAGCTTCGTCAGGATACGAAGGGGTGACATTCGGGGAATCTGGGTATGTTGAAGCCAATGCTCAGACATTTGTCTGTTCTCCTTCCAAAAACAGTCAGATCTCCTCCTGCTTTCCCCTGCAGCTTTTCCTGGCTCCTTACCTCCATGCACCAGAGAGCCCTTAGACGGAACATTGGAAGCCCTGGTGTACCATTGAAGTCCCTGCTGGCACAAACAATTAGGATTCGGCTACTAACTGAAAAGTCGGCAGTTTAAACCTACCCAGAGGCATCTCAGAAGAAAGTCCTGGTGATCTGTTTCCAAAAGGTCATAGCCATGAAACTCCTGTGGAGCACAGTTCTGCTCTGAAACACATGGGGTCGCCACGAGTCAGAATGGACTTGATGGCCGCTGGTTCTGGTTGGTGGGATAATATAATTTTCTTAAAATGAGGTCTTGACATAGTTTTGAGGTCCTAGCTGGAACCATGGTGGCTCAGTTGTTAAGAGCTTGGCTGCTAACCCAAAGGTCAGCAGTTCGAATCCACCAGCTGCTCCTTGGAAACCCTATGGGGCAGTTCTACCCTGTCCTGTAGAGTTGTTGTGAGTTGGAATCGACTCCACAACAGGTTTGGTTTTGGTTTTCAGCTGGAGACCAGTCTGTTCCCCTTGATGAGCAGCTGATTAAGTCCACTCCCAACCACTCACCTAATCAGACTTTCCTGATCCTGGACCACTCTGCACTCATCCTAATCGCCCTGGGGCCAGTACCCAACAATTAGGGGCAGCCCCTATGCCCCCTGAGCCTGTAGAATTATTCAGAATGCCCAAATCCGCAGGAAGCCCTCCAAACCTGGCTGCTAATCTGCCCTGCTTGCCACATGTATTCCCTCTCCTATAATTCCAGCTCCTTGTTGCCCCACCCCCGTGTGGCCCCGTGTGGCCCCGTGTGGCCCCATGTGGCCCCATGTGGCTTCGTGTGGCCCCGTGTGGCCCTGCCTTGTGACATGCGGTGTTCTCCCCACGGAACTGTGAGTATGATAGACTTCCTCTCTCCATGACATTGATCTTCGTGTCTGTTTGCCTTATTATATCTAATAAATCCCAGGATCACTGACTTTCAGTGTGAACTTGGAAAAGACATTTCTGCTTTGTGTCTCGGTTTCCCTACGTATCCATAAAATGAAGGGTTTGAACTGATGACCTCTGAGCTCAGATTCTGTACTAACTTGTCTCTGTCCCTTCCTAACATTTACTCCTGCTACGGCTCAGTAAACCAAAGGAAAAAAAACAAAACAAAAACCCAAACCCGTTGCCACTGAGCCAATTCTGACTTACAGCGACCCTACAGCTCAGTAGAGTCTTTACTACTGTCTGCTAGGACTATTACATAGCAATCAACAGGTCTCCCTGCCTCCAATCTTTCTCTCTAATTGATTTTTCATACTATCCCAGGAGTACTTTTCTCTTCTCAAGAAGGGTCACCATTCCTATAAGAATAAAGGGTTACCATATTCCATAAGAATCAAGTGCAAATTTCTTCACGTGCTATTCAAGTCCCGCATGAGAAGCAGATCTTTTCAGCTTCCTGTATTCTTTCTTCCTTCTTTCCAGCCACATTGGATTCTAACTAAACCATGTACTTTCCCTTCTTTCTATTTTTATTCACACTATTTCCCCCCACCCTCTAGCTCCACCTATCAAAATTCTATTCATTTTAAAGCACGTTTAAGTATTTATCTCTTCGGTGAAAACCTTTCTACATCTTCCTAATCAGAACTCCCCTCCTTCTCGATCGGCTCCCTGCACTCTGTAGCCCTCTTACTGCGTTTATAATGCGTTTCTTTGTCTTCTATAGGTGCCTGTGTCCACGGCCATGTCTAAGTCCAGTCTCAGTAGACTCTGAGATCTAGGAGAGAAAAGATAGTTTCTTAATTCCTCTCTCTATCTCCTGCACAAGGCAAACCCCAAACACCAAACCCGTTGCCGTCGAGCTGATTACGACTCACAGCGACCCTACAGGACAGAGTAGAACAGCCCCATAACGTTTCCAAGGAGCAGCTGGTGGATTCAAACTGCCGACCTTTTGCTTAGCAGCTGAGCTCTTAACCACTGTACCACAGGGCTCCATTCACAAGGCAGGTGTTCTTTAAATGTTGGTTAGATTGGGTGACGAGCTCTGAGGCCTTGCTAGAGTGAGTGTCTAAACACACAACTTAGCTCTTCTTTCATGGGACCCTTTAGCACGTTTTGTTGTTTCTTATGGGTCGTTCTGACCTGTGAATTAGCTGAAGAATTCTCTGAGGGCGGGGACCGCTATGGCTTCCACTTGCCCGGATCCCCCCGCCGCGCCCTGCCACAGTGTTGGGCACCCAGTTGGTGGATGAGCTGGATGACTTTCCACCTCTGCCCGTCGGTGCCGGGAGTCCTGGTTTAGGATTTAGAACTTGCTTGTGATTTGACTCTTGGGAAGAAAGAGAACAATGTGTGACAATGGTAGCTCCTAACAGCACATGGGGAAGGGAGATGTTTGGAGGCTGGGCCAGTGGTGGACTACAGTTATTTCAGCAGGCCTGTGGGGAATGCCTGCTGATGTCTTGAGGAGTTTACACACAGAAGAACAGAGGAACTCCATTTCCCTAGAAAGATCCGGGTGCATTGGTTTCCAGGCCCAGCTGAAAAGGGGGAAGCTGAGGCCCAGGCTGGGAGCCATGGTTGTCACCCATAGGGTAGCTGAGCCAATGCTCCTCAACACCAACAGCGTGCACAGGAAGCTCCGGAGCAGGCAAGCGGAAAGCAGTGCTGAGTGAGAATCAGATTCATCAGGGTCTCCAGGGTCCTTCTGCCCTGCTCCCGCCCCAGTGGGTGGGTACCCATCCTAAGGCCCCTGAACGGAGCAGATTGCCCACTGTCCCAAGCGGCTTGTGCCTGTGTGACATTCCCTCAGCCGCCAGGCACAGCAGGATGCTGGATGCAGGGCCCTGAGAAGCAGGGAGGGAAGAGCAGGTCATCCCAGGGAGTTATTGCAGAGGTGTGAGTAAGGGGAGTAATCCTTCTGAGCATCAGGAAGCCAGCTAAGGGGACGGCCCAGGGGCTTTGGAAGAGATTACCTGATAGTGGGAGGTGTGCTGTTTCTAATTTTCTGTGACTTATTGTCTGGACCCATAAATGAGAGCAGTTGAATGATATACCTGCTTGTCACGTCCACCTGACAATTTCTCGGCATAGTCAAGAAACAAGAAAAGACCAAGGGGTTGCAGGCCAAATCAATTTTCTTCATTGGTTGGCTGGTTCTTTCATTTCTTTATTCCTTTCTTCTCTTGACAAATGTTTAGTGGGGAAGACAGACCCGTTAATGGTGAAAAGGGTTCTGGGAAGAGGTTATGGAAGAGCTGGGGGCTGGGCTGGGCCAAATTTCATCATCATCAGTTCTTCCCCCACAGTGGGACTAGCCCGGACTAGCACGGTCTCTCCTGCACTGCTCCTACCCCAGCGCCCACGCCCCAGCGCCTCACACCCTTTGTGTGCCTCAGCCATGACCTGGCTCAGTTACCACACCACTTTGCCATGGGAGATCTGCCTACTCATCCCCCTCTAATCCTCAGCCTCTTTATTGTGTTCACAGATGCTCCACGTGGCCCCGGTCAGCCTGCAGGAAAGAAATCATTAGTTTCTTGTAGCAGGGAACAGCAGCACCTTCCTGTCCCAGGAGCAGAGGGGAGGGTGGCCACAGCTCAGTGATAAGGGTAGGAAAAGTGGCAGCAGAGAGACAGGCCCAGGCAGGCTTTGGTTGTGACATGTTACCTGGGCTGGTCAGAGTCAGGAGGAACCTGGTTGCCTATGTGAGCATCTCGTCTCCATGCATCTGTGCAGTGTGCCAGCCTGACCCTGCAGGGATGCAGAAGGAGAGGCTGGTTGTTTGCTCGGCGGGATGTTTTGGAGCCTGATTTTGTGCCATGAGGAGGTGAAGGTGAAGGTGGGCACAGGGAGGTCCCCTGTCATCTGAAAGTACCAAAGCCCCTGTTCCTTGAGCCCCTCAGGTTCTATGGAATTGGGAGCTTCAAGTACCCGACGCTTTCCTGCCCGTGCAAAGGGAAGAATTAAGGTGCAAGGGAGAGAGTGTGATTTTTACAAGGTCACACAGGTCACACAGGAAGTCAACAGTAAAGCTATAGCTGGAATCAGGAATCCCTGGCTGGTGCAAATGGTTAAGTGTTCTACCACTAGCCAAAAGATTGTTGGTTCGAACCCACCCAGAGGCCCTCAGAACTTAGAACTCTGCTGGCACAGGGTAGATAGTCAATAAATGTTAGCTCCTTTCAATATTATTTTTCTGTATATAAAAGTCTTCACATGCTACTTAGCACATGGGCACTTAATAAATAATAGCTCTTTTTATAATTGAGGTCCCTGGTTGGCACAAAGAGTTGGTGCTCAACTTGTAATGAAAAGGGTGGTGGTTTGAGCCCAACATGGAAGAAAGGCCTGGCAATCTACTTCTGTAAAAATTACTGCCAAGACAATCCTATGGAGCACACTTCTCTTCTGTAACACACTGGGTCACCATGAGTTGGGATCGACTCTACAGGAACGAGTTTGGCTTGGTTTGGGTTATTATAGTTGAGGTGGCAATGGTGGTTCAGAGGTGGAATTCTTGCCTTCCACGCAGGAGACGGGGTTCAATTCCTGGCCAATGCACATCATGTGCAGCCACCATCTGTCAGTGGAAGCTTGCATGTTGCTATGATGCTGAACAACTTTCAGTGGAGTTTTCTAATATGGACTAGGAAAAAAGACCTGGAGATCTACTTTTGAAAATCAGCCAGTGAAAACCTTATGGATCACAAGGGTCCAGTATGCAACCAATCATGGAGATGGCTCAGAACCGGGCAGCCTTTTGTTCTGTTGTGTATGGGGCCACCATGAGTCGGGGCTGACTCAGTGCCAGCTAACAACAGCAACAGTATTATTGTTATTATTATTACTAAAACCAACTCAAATTACCCATATGGAAAGGTGGGCTCTGAGTTGTCCATCATGACCCAGGAAAGGGGGTCCAGGAGTGGCCGCGCTGCTTCTTGAGGGCGCACTCGGTACGCACAGCTGTGGACATCTCCGCGCTGTCTGCTGGCACCGCGTCCCAGCACCTTCTCCTCTGTAGCGCCCATCCTCTGTGCCGCACGCCAGCGGTTAGCTCGCCTCTCCTCCCTCCTGGACTGCAGGCTTCCTCAGGGCTCCATCTGTGGCTTATTCATCTCTGTCTCCCTAGCTTGCAGCACAGTGTCTGGTGCAGGGCAGGTCCTCAGGAGATGCCTGTTGAATGAACAAGTGAAAAATGAGACCCAAAGGATGGATGTCGCTGAAATGCGTGCTGCGGGAGAAAGAGGGGTACTCTAATCCTGCCTCGGCTCCAGAGCCTGACCGCCTGGGTTTGAACGTCGACTCTGTCTCATGAGCTGGGTGACCCTGGGCCAGTTACCTTACCTCCTAAGTCTTTTATCTCACCTAAACCGTGGAGAGCTGGGTGGCTCTGGGGGCTCTGAATGAAGCAGGTGTAAAGTTCATGGTAGAGTGACCGGCACACAGTAAGTGTTCAGTAAATGTCAGCTGTGACTGTTTTTTTATCATCCTTGTTATTATACGTCCTTAGTGCTCCAGGCCCTGAAATACTGAGGGCAGTTTTGGTTTCCATGCCTTAAGAAAGAAATCATTTAAATATTTTAGAAAAAGGTAAGTAGGAGGTGGTGATAAAAGCCTCCTGCCTCAAAGCCTCTGTCTTAGTCATCTAGCGCTGCTGTAACAGAAATACCACAAGTGGATGGCTTTAACAAAGAGAAGTTTATTCTCTCACAGTCTAGTGGGCTACAAGTCCAAATTCAGGGTGTCAGCTCCAGGAGAAGGCTTTCTTTCTCCAAAAGCTCTGGAGGAAGGTCCTTGTCGTCATTAGTCTTCCCCCGAACTAGGAGCTTCTTTGCACAGGAACCTTGGGTCCAAAGGATGGGCTCTGCTCCTAGAGCTGGTTTCTTGGTGGTATGAGGTCCCCACTCTCTGCTCGCTTCCCTTTCCTTTCATCTCTTGTAAGATAAAAGGTGGTGCAGGCCACACTCCAGGGAAACTCCCTGTACAGTGGATCAGGGATGTGACTTTAGTAAGGGTGTCACAATCCCACCCTAATCTTCTTTAACATAAAATTACAATCACAAAATGGAGGACAACCACACAATACTTGGAATCATGGCCCAGTCAAACTGATAGACACATTTTTGGGGGACGTAATTCAATCCACAACAGCCTCTGTACTTTTCTGTTCCCACTGCCTGGAATTCTGTTCCCTCAGATAGTCACATGGTTTAATTCCTCATTTCATTCAGGTCTCTGCTCAGGTGTCTCCTTATTACAGAAAACTTCCTGGCCACCCTGTAGAAAATAGCAAACTCCTTCCACCTGCTCATTTTCTAACTCTCTAGTCCCTTCCTTCCTCCACTTTAATTTCCTTCTTAGCAAGTATCAGCACCCCCTGGTGTAGTGTATGTTTGCTCATCTGTTCTCCCTCTCCTGTACTAGAATGTAAGCCGTTTGTACTCTCAGTGCCTAGGACAGTGCCTGGCATACGGTGGGTGCTCTGTCAATTCTTGTTGACATGACTGAATGGCAAAATTGAGTCTCTGCTTTTAGAGAGGATGATGGTAGAGGAGGGGTTAAATGGAAGACTATGAGATCAGGAAGGGCCTGGATTATATGACCATAGATATGCCCACAAACAGCTAGAATACTAGGGTAAGGAAGTTCCCATCCCTTTCGGGCTTGAGAAAGGTAAGTCTAAGACAAAGAAAAGGAAGTTCTACTTCATTCACCAGGCTGTAATTTGGGGGAATGCCTCACTCCAAGAAGATGTGCCAACTGAAAATAAGAATCCATTCAAGGTCTCCGGAAATCCTATGTGCCATCCCTAGCCACCTGGCATTGGGGGTTTCCATTGCTTTCCCCATGCCACCCTTGGTGCCTCTGTAAGAGGTGGGCTCTTGGGCAAGTGCACAGAGGACTGGGTTCCTATTAGCTATTTTAGATGCTTCTAAGTATCAGTGTAAGGAGCCCTACTGGTGCAATGGTTAAATGCTCAGCTGCTAACTGAAAGGTCGGCAGTTTGAACCCACCAGTTCTGTGGGAGAGAAGACCTGGCGATCTGCTCCCATAAGGATTACAGCCTAGAAAACCATATGGGGCAGTTCCACCCTGTCATAGAAAGTCGCTTTGAGTTGGAATCAACTTGATGGCACCCAACATGTGCCAGTGTAATGAGAGAGAGAAGTAAAAGGGCAGGTAATAAGGGTTGTTGAGAGAAAATGTTAGGAATGAAGGGTTGGAAAAAGAGCATAGAACAAGAGACTTACATTTCCCACGGGCCTTGAGAAGTGGGAGTGTGACACAGGGGAGAAACCCTGGAGGAAGTGTTTACATTTGAAACTTTTGGGGACAACCATAAACCTTGGACTGGAGAAGTTCATTCATTCAGTGGTTCATTCATTTAACAAATGTTTACTGACCACCTGCTATGCGTCAGAGCCCTGGTGGCACAGTGGTTAAGAACTTGGCTGCTAACCAAAAGGTTGGTAGTTCAAATCCACCAGCTGCTCCTTGGAAACCCTGTGGGACAGTTCTGTTCTGTCCTGTAGGGTCACTATGAGTCAGAATCGACTCAACAGCAACAAGTTTTTTGGTTTGTTTTTTTTCACTGTGCATCAGACCTGCTTTAGAAATGGGGGATACAGTAGTAAAATCCTGCCGTGGTGCAATTTTACATTCTAGGGTGTGTAGACATAGAGTCAACAAGGAGGTCACATCTGTTGTATGCCAGATGGTGCTAAGTGCTATGGGGAGAAAAGACTAAGCAGAGAGGGGATAGGAAGTGCTGGGATGGTGGTAATGTGGGGCAGGGTAGGTTGTGATTTCTAACATGGAAGCCTGGAAAGGCTGCTCTGGCAAGGGGACATTTGGTAATGGCCTGAAAGAGATGCAGTCTTCTGTCTGGCCCCAACCAGAGGCCTAGTCAGTTCCCAGCAGCCTGGTTATTTACACTCAGCTGTGTGCTCCTGAGTCCTGTTTCTTCTGTAGGTCATCTACCAGTGTTTACTTTCCAGGCTGCCTAGCGTGCTTTACTCAGTAGACATTCGGCACTGGGGACACATGGAACAAGACACACAGAATACCTTCTCTCACAGAACTTTCAGTCTAACAAGGGTGACAAGCAGTTACCCTTCCAGGACACTGTGGTAGCTCCGAGCAGGACATTGTCCTGTCAGAGAAGGCTTCACGGCTGGGACCCAATGCCTGGGTTGGAGTTGGTCTCTTCTTCATTTCCAGTCCTCCATCCTTGCCTTCTGCCCACTCCTTTCTTTGCTGACTGTCTCCCCAAATACCCAGTCCTTCCCCTCTCACATTCCTCCTTGTCTTAGGTGTTGTAACTGGTTCTTCCTTGGCCTTGACTTCCCAGTTAAATGAAGATAATAGCTGTTGTCACGCATACATCTCACAAGAATGCAGGAGTGTTACAGGGGATCAGTGGCATTTTAGGATTAAGGACACATTGGTAGTTTAAAAGCTTTTGCTCCTCCTAAATGAAGGGATCAACCTGACACAATGTGTTGCTAAGCCTCACAGATTTGCCTGTGGCAATAGTTCTCTCTCTCCTTTGGCCCCACACTGGCTACTGTTTGGGAAATCTGAGCACAGTTGTCTTGAGGTTAAATCCTTGCCACTTGGACCTCACCCCACTCCCTTATGATGACAAAGCTCAGGTATGTAGCACCTGGTGAATGTGCCAGGGATGTGGCAGGTATCAGGGAAGTTTGCTGATGGTCACTCAGAGCTACGACAGGATATGGTGGCAGTGTCCTTCATAAGTTGCTTGACCTCTGTGTCGCAGACCACACTGATCCAGGTGGACACTGGGGGTCGTGGCAGCAGGACACCTTTCTCTGTCTGGGTCTTCAAAACCTGATTACTACCCATCCTTCATTTCTGACTCCATCTCCCCTTCCAGATCCCCCTGCTTTAATTAAATTGGTCTCTTCGCTGAGTCCCAAGCCCATCTCTACACCTCCACTCAGGTGATAAGTCCTCTCTGAAATGTGTTCCATTCTCCTCTCAATATCTTTAAATCTACCAAATACTTCAAGAGACAGAGTAGCAGGGATTGGGCGTCTGGGGACCATGCTTTCATGGGACATCTAGGTCAACTGGCATAACAAAGCTTATTAAGAAAATGTTCTGCATCCTGCTTTGGTGAGTGGCGTCTGGGGTCTTAAAAGCTTGCAAGCGGCCATCTAGGATGCATCAATTGGTCCCAACCACTTGGAGTAAAGGAGAATGAAGAACACCAAAGACACAAGGAAAGTATTAGCCCAAGAGACAGAATGGGCCACATAAACCAGAGACTTCATCAGCCTGAGACCAGAAGAACTAGATGGTGCCTGGCTACCACCAATGAACGTCCTGACAGGGAACACAACAGAGGGTCCCTGATGGAGCAGTAGAACGATGGGATGCAGAACTCAAATTCAAGTAAGAACACCAGACTTAATGGTCTGACTGAGACTGGAGGTGCCCCGAAAAGCATAGCCCCTGAACTCTCTATCACCCCGGAACTAAAACAATTTCCGAGGCCAACTCTTTGGAAAGGGATTGGACTGGACTGTGAGACATAAAGTGATACTTGTGAAGAATGTGCCTCTTAGTCAAGTAGATACAAGAGACCAAAGGGGCAGCTTCTGTCCAGAGGTGAGAGGGAAGGCAGAGAGAGTTAGGAGCTGGTTGAATGTTCATGGGGAATCAGGGGCGGAGGGGAGGAGTGCGCTGTCGCAGAATGGGGCGAGCGGTTGGGGTCTCATAACAATCTATGTTAAAAAAAAATTTGTATGGGAGACTAACTTGAAATGTAAACTTCATTTAATTACATCAATTAAAAAAAAGAAAAAAAATCTACCTACCATTCAGGAGCCCTGGTGGTGCAGTGGTTCAGAGCTCAGACTGCTAACCAAAAGGTCAGCAGTTGGAATTCAACAGCTGCTCCCTGGAAACCCTATGGGACAGTTTTGCTCTGTCTTATATGGTCACTATGAGTCAGAATCAACTTGAAGGCAATGGGAAACCCACCTTTCAAAGTCCACCCACCATGAAACACTCCTTCAACCCTTCTTTGATCTCTTTCTGAACTGAACTCCTGGCACATCTTACCTTTGGGAGCACTTCTTTGGTTCAGAGTAACATCTACCACCACGTAGAATGCTCAGGCCGGAACAGACCAGCACTGCCTAGATCTAGCCCAGTGGTTTTCACGTGGTGTTGCTTGGAACGTGTCGGGGCTGAGGTGGGGTGTCCTGATGGTTAGGACTCTGCTGCTTATTCCCATTCAACTAACTGCTTTGATCAACACTGCAAGCTTTATTTGAGGACAGGATCCTGCAGTCAAATAGTTGGAGAACTACAGTGTCAAATCTAATTTGCATATAATGTGGAAATGGAGGCCAGAGAACGAAGTGACATGAGCAGTGACACCCAGTGCTGGGATTAGAACCCTGGACCCTAAGGTCTGTGCTTCCTACGTGCATCTCATTGACAAAAAGTATAATTGGAGTTTATGACATTGTGTTACCTAAAGTCAATTATTCTCTCTGGGAAATCATAACACTTCTTGTATCTCCTTGTTCCCCGGCACAATGCCCTGCTCATAGACACTGAACAAACATTGCTGATGGCGAAGGTGATGATGCCATGACCAGCCAGTGAGCCCCTTGCAAAGGACCTGGATGGTTTCCTTGGCTCTGGCCCCTCCATTACTGTGCCTGTGGCGGTGGTTGGGTCATCAGTTTCAGGCAACACATCTCAGAGGGATCCTAACTACTCCTCCAACTGTGGTTTTGGTTATCTGCAAGGTTAACATGCACTAACTGTGCTCCAACACCTTCGTCCTTTCAACATTGACTTTAAATCTGACTCACTCACTCACCTCATAAAAATTAAATACTTTAGTTCATCAAAGGACTTGATTAACAAAGTTGAAGAGACCGCATACAGATGGGCAGAACATTTTCGGGAACCATATATATATCCAATAAAGTTCTAATATCCAAAATATACATAAAACTTCTACAATTTAACAACAAAAAGACAATCAAAAAATGGGCAGAGGACTTGAACAAGGAATTTGACCAAAGAGGATATTCAAACGGCCAACAAGCACATGAAAAGAAGCTCAAAGTCATTAGCCATTAAAAACAAACAAACTCATTGCCGTTGAGTTGATTCCAACTCATAGCAACCCTGTAGGACAGAGTAGACCTGCCCCACAGGGTGTCCAAGGCTGTAATCTTTGTGGAAGCAGATTGCCACATCTTTCTCCTGCAGAGCGTCTGGTAGGTTCGAACTGCCGGCCTTTCAGTTAGCAGCTGAGCACTTTAGCCACTATGCCACCAGGGCTCCTTTCATTAGCTATTAAAAAAAAACAAAACACCATTACCGTGGAGTCAATTACGACTCATAGCAACCATATAGGACAGAGTAGAACTGCCCCATAGGGTTTCCAAGGAGTGGCTGGTGGATTTGAAGTGCCGACTTTTTGGTTAGCAGCCGAGCTCTTAACCACCACACCACCAGGTTTCCTCATTAGCCATTAGGGAGATGCAAATCAAAACCACAATAAGATAGCCCTTCACTCTCCCACTCCCATTAGAATGGCAGCGAAAAAACAGAACAAAACCACACACACACACAAAAAACGGAAACAAGAGCTGTTGGTGATGTTGTGGAGAAACTGGAACCTCATCTGTTGCTGGTGGGAATGTAAAATGGTACAATTCCTCCAAAAGCTACATATAGAACATAAAGCTACCACAGGACCCAGCAATCCCAGTCCTAAGTATATATCAGAAGAAGTGAAAGCAAGAATGGAAACAGAAACTGTACACCAGTGTTCACTGCAGCATTTTTCACAGTAGCCAAAAGGTGGGAACAACCGGAATATCCATCAACAGATAAACAAGATGTGATGCAGACGTGCAATGAAACATTACTCAGCCATGAAGAGAAACGAAGTCTTGATGCATCCCACAACATGTAATCCTAGAAAACATCATCCTGAGTGAAGTAAAACAAAACAAAAACAAAACAAAAAACAATGTATAAGATATCACTTACAAGTACATAAGTTTATACCCGTTGCTGTCGAGTTGATTCCGACTCATAGCGACCCTGTAGGACAGAGTAGAACTGCCCCATAGGGTTTCCAAGGAGCGGCTGATGGACTCGAACTGCCAACCTTTTGGTTAGCAACCAAACTCTTTCTTAACCACTATGCCACCCGGGCTCCTAAAAAAACCTGTTGCCACCAAGTCGGTTCTGATTCATACCAACCCTGTAGGACAGAGTAGAACTGCCCCAGAAGGTTTCCAAGGAGTGGCTGGTGAATTTGAACTGCCGACCTTTTTGGTTAGCAGCCAGACTCATGCTGTATGATCTCACTTACATGAAATAACCAAATATATAGAAATCAAAGATTATTAGTGATTACCAGGGCTGGGAGGGAGGGGGAGAGGAGGCATTTTGCTTAGGGGGCAGTGAATTTATGTTAATGGTGGCAGAATGATCTGGAAGAGGATAGAGAGAGACAAAGGTTGCGCAATATGAAGAATGTGATCCACGTCCCTGAATTGTACATGTGGAATTGTTGAAGTGGTGAAGGTTTTGTTATGTATGTTTTCACACACACACACACACACACACACACACACACACACACACACAAAGAGCTGACTCACCCAAAAACACAAGGCTCCCCAAACACTCGCTGATAATTGCAAGCTTGTGCCCTCCCCTCCCACAATATCCTTCCTCCTCTTCTCTATACATGTGTCTAAAGATCCACCTCCTCTATTAAGCATTTCTTATGTTTCTGACTCCTGCTGGTCTTACGTTTCTCTGACAGTGATTTTAGCTAATATTTACTGAGCTCTTTCGGCTCTCTGGTAAGTGCTTGATAGTCATTATCTCGTTTCATGCTCACAACAAGCCTGTTAAATAGTTACTACCACTCTCATCTTATAGATGATGAACGGAAGGCTAAGAGATGTCAGATAATTTGTCCAAGGTCATAGAAGCAGTAAATAGCAGCAGCAAGATTTGAACCCAGGCAGTCAGACTTAAGAGCCCATAGACTTAACCCCTGCAACCATACTGAATGCCTATTGGGTTTAGAGATGGCCATACCATGTATCATTTACTCAGTGAGTCCTTCCCCAAATATTTATTGGGCACTGACTATATGTGAGAGACCTTAAAAAATAATAAAAGCATGAGTTAAAACTGCCTCATCATCTTTGTGTCCTTATGTGTAAGTCTAGTCTTCCCACCTTGACTGTAAGCTCCTTGAGAGCAGATTCTTCATTTCCTGCCTCTCTGTTATCCCCCACCCCCTTCCCGACCCCCCTTCAAATGTCTGGAAGAATGCAGAGGACAGACCCTCAGTTAACTGACCTGACTGCATGACAGCATCCAAAGTCTCTGACACCTGAACAGATTCTCAAATAGGTGGGGAATTTAGAAGTCATCTGGGCCATTTTCCCGACTCCAGGCAGCCTTAACTACACCCAGCCATTCAAGGAAATACAACCAGCTAATCCAGGGGCTGGCAAACTACAGCCCAGAGGCCAATTCATGCCCACTGATGGTTTTTGTAAGGGTCACAAGCGAAGAATGGTTTTTCCATTTTTAAATGCTTGGAAAAAAAAAAAAAAGAAGAAGAAAAATATTTTGTGTTACATAAAGATGATATTAAACTCAAATATTAGGGTCTACAAATAAAGTTTTATTGGAACATAGCCTCTCTCATTCGTATGTGTTGCCTGTACTGTTTTCGAGCTCCGGTAGCAGAGATGAGCAGTTGAGAAGGTGGGCTCATCACTGCACACTGTTGCTCCGTGCACTCCACACTGCAGTGTTGCAGTTACAACTTGACAGTGTTTTGAGTGCTATGTTTATTGCAGTATTGTAGCATTTTATTTTATTTTTTAAAATTTTTATCTCTTTTTTTTATTGTACTTTAGGTGAAGGTTTACAGAACAAATAGTTTCTCATTAAACAGTCAGTACACATACTGTTTTATGACATTGGTTGAGAACCCCACGACATGTCAACACTCTCCCTTCTCTTTTTTTTTTTTGGTGAAAATATACATAGCCAAAGATACACCATATCAAAAATTTCTACATGCACAATTCAGTGACATTGATTACGTTCTTCCAGTTGTGCTGCTATTCTCACTTTAGATGAAGGCTTACAGAACAAATTAGTTTCTCATTAAACACTTAGTACACATGTTGCCCTATGACAAAGGTTAACAACCCAACTACATATCAACACTGTCCTTACTTAACCTTGGGTTCCCTATCACCAGCTTTCCTGCCCCCTTCTGCCTTCTAGTCCTTGTCCCTGGACTGCTGTGCCTCATTAGTCCCATTTTGTTTTATGGGGCTGTCCAATCCCCGGCTGAACGGTGAACCTCGGAAGTGACTTCACCACTGAGCTAAAAGGGTGTCTTGGGCCATACTCTCGAGGTTTCTCCGGTCTCCTTTATGCCAGTAAATCTGGTCTTTTTTTGTGTGTTAGAATTTTGTTCTACATCCTTCTCCAGCTCTGTCCAGAACCCTCTGTTGTGATCCTGGTCAGAGCAGTCAGTGGTGGTAGCCGGGCACCATCTAGCTGTACTGGGCTCAGTCTGGTGGAGGCTTATTTTATTTTTTATTAGCCGTGCATCCCCATCATGTCAAACAAGAAAAGTGGACTTCAAATGTCATACTTGTAAGGCAAAGTACAGCGTGGATTTTTTTTTGTTGTTGTTATAGAAATAGATGACAAAGCATTATGACTATTATGCAATGACACCATAAAAAAAGAAAACCAAATCCATTGCCATCTCGTTGATTCTGACTCACGGAGATCCCGTGTGTTACAGAGTAGAACTGCTCCATAGGGTTTTCTTGGGTGTAGTCTTTATGGAAGCAGATCGCCAGGTCTTCCTTCCGACCACAGGGTAGGTTTGAACCGCCAACCTCTAGGTTAGTAGTTGTGCACAAACCGTTTGTGCCAAAGCTGTGCTGAAAGAATACAACATATGCCAACATTACCAGAGCAAGTCACAATGTCCGCAGAGCGTGGGGAAGCGACGGTCAGAAAAACTAGGAAATTTAAAACAAACTATTTCATCAGAGCAGAATTTGTTCACACACACACACAGAAAGAAAGAAAAGAAAACGAGACCGCAACCAATGTAAGTTTCTGAGTGGCTCATTCGCTAGGTAAGTAAGGAAAATCATTTCCCAACGGTGAGTTCATTACATCGAGTTTGACCGCAGCAGCTGAAGAAATGTTTCCAGAGAAAAGAAACTTGCGAAGACTGCCAGCCTTTTGGTAAGTTAGGACACTGGGAGCAACATCAGACACTGACACAACCAGGCAAATGATCTCACATGGTTTTCCTTGATGAGTTGACAGATGTTATCTATTCTGCTCAGTTGTGTATTCAAAGAGTCAATGTTGTGTTTGAAGAGACTGAAGGATTAGCCTCTATGAACAGTCTGGGCAGAACTACTGCAGCAGGAATATTTTCACAGTAAAGAAAACACGAATTCCGTACGAGCTGAAGTGGAATCTGCTATGACTGGTGGTCACATCACACGTGAAGGAGAAAAAGGTGGAGCTGGAAGAATTTCCAAAGCTTGTGAAAATGTGAAGTGTTTAGAGCCCATGATGATGATGATTCATCAGCAGGTGCTTTGCAGAGAAGATCTGAACCTGTCGTGTGTTAGTAAGCCAGTGGTGTTGACGGTGAACTTCATTTGCTCTTGTAAACCTAACCATTGTCCGTGCCGTGATTTTTTTTTTGTCAGAAATAGAAGCTGAATATCCTGCCTTGCCCTACTGCATGGGAGTTTGATCTCCTCGCCGTAGTAAAGCTTATTGTGATTTTTTTTTTAGCTCAAAGCTGAGATTGAAGTTTTTTTGAACGAGAAGAACCGTTCTCATCCACTATTACTAAATACTTACTAAATGGTTTTGGAAATTAGCTTTTGCAACAAATGTGATAGTTTTTCTTAATGAATTCGACCTAAAATTACAAGGCAAAACAGTGCTTAAATGTAATACTTAACTGTGGTGAAGTCATTTCAAAGACAACAATGTTGTTTGAATTGATGTAACTCGATTCAGCCTGGTGTGTTGTCAAACTGTTTTATATACTTCTCGTGCTGCCAAAAGCTAAAACAAGAAGTGTTTTTGGGAGCTTGATGCGAGTGCAAAGGGAATCTCCATGTTTTAGAGTCCACTGTGTATTTGCATTGGAAGTGATTAATCTTCAATATAATGACATGCCAAAAGGCAAATATTATGAGATGAATCTAATAGAATTCTATCAATACCTTCCAAGTGATGAATATGCTCAATTAAAATCATATTTTTGTGGATTAATATCAGTATTTGGAAGCATCAGCCTATGTAAAAAGACAACTTGAAAGATAAAATGTATAAAGTTTCATTACAGATCAGCATTAACAGATGAACATTTGCAATCAATTTTGATGATGGGGAACAATAACTTTGAACCCCAACTAAATGAAATATTATCCCCCCAAACAAGTATTCCATCTTTCTCATTAGTAGACTTGTATTACAAAAAATTATACTCAATTATAAGTATTATTATTTTGAATATTGTCACTTAAAAATGGTGGAAGTTTGTTTTCGTTCTTCTTGTATATAAGTACCTCTGTGATATCCTTGGCTTACAAATGCCTAAAGTATTTTTTATCTGGCCCTTTACAGAATAATTTTGCTCACTTCATATCTAATCTATACTGGAAATGTCCAGGGCAAAACCAACCAACCGAACAACCAACCAACCAACCAAACCAACCAACCAACCAACCAGCCAGCCAGCCAACCAACCAACCACACCAACCAACCAACCTACCAAATACACCAACCAACCACCCCAACCAACCAACCAACCAACCACACCAACCAGCAAACCAACTACACCAACCAACCAACCAACCAACCACACCAACCAACCAACCAAGCAACCAACCATACCAACCAACCAACCAACCACACCAACCAGCAAACCAACTACACCAACCAACCAACCAACCAACCACACCAACCAACCAACCAACCACACCAACCAACCACACCAACCACACCAACCAACAACCGACCAACCAACCAACCAACCAACCAACCAACCAACCACACCAACCAACCAACCAAGCAACCAACCAACCAACCACACCAACCAGCAAACCAACTACACCAACCAACCAACCAACCAACCACACCAACCAACCAGCCAACCAACCAACCAACCAACCACACCAACCAACAACCGACCAACCAACCATGCCAACCAACCAACCAACCAGCCAACCAACCAAGCACACCAACCAACAACCAACCAACCAACCACACCAACCAGCCAACTACACCAACCAACCACCACATCAACCAACCAACTACACCAACCAACCAACCACACCAACCAACCAACCACACCAACCAACCAACCAACCCACCAACCCACCAACCAACCAACCAACCTACCAACCAACGAACCAATCTACCAACCAACCAACCAACTGCACCAACTGCACTAACCAACCAAACACCCACCCACCCAACCAAACAGACAAGCAATAACCAAAAGATCCCATTTTATGTATAGTTAGTATCTTGTCAGGAAATATAGCCTTGAATCTCAGCTGAGTCCTCAGTCCTGCAGTTTAGGTGATTTCTTTCTGTACTCTTCATCAGTGAAGAGCAGGGTCATCAGGCCATTGTGGAAATCAGTTTTAATTTACTCTAAGTCAGTTCTATGCAACATCATAATGAAACCCTTTATTTGCAATAAAGAAACTTAAGGGTTATTGGCTAAGTTCGTTTGTTGTTTGTGGGAACCGTCTTTCTCTGAAGCAGGTAAATGCTGCTTGGGATGGGAAGGGCGGTAGTTGAGGGTGTCCCCTGGAGTGCCAGCCTGATGGGGGTGTGAAAGGGTAGTGTGTTCAAAGGCCTTTGGGCATGCCTGGGGCCATGGAGGAGGGAGAACAATAGAAGATTCTTCTCCCAATGCCAAGAGGGAAGCCTCGCTCTGGGCAGGGATTAGGAAGAGCCCAGGGCTTGGTGCAAACCTCTCCCTGGGCCAGAGCTGCCTGTTCCTCCTTCTCTCCCTACCCCCCTTTTTAATGCTATTTTGCTTGTTGGTGTTCTAGAATGGGAAGCAGCAAAGACAAGTAGCCTGGCTTAGGTGTGCCACATGGTGTGACTAGGTGGTGAGCTCTTTGAGGACAGAAACTTTGTCTTATATTGCTTTGTATTCCCATAATGTCTAATAATAATCACAATTATGCTATGTACATAGCACTTCACGTTTTACAGAAAGCACTCTCATATTTAGTATCTCATCTGACCCTGCGAGGCACATACTGTGAATAACCCTGTTTGACAGATGAGGAAAATGGGGCTCAGAGAAGTGAAGTCAGTAATCACCATTGCATAGTTAGTACAAGGCAGAAACTAAGGACTTGAGCCCAGGATTCCTACTTCCTGACCCAGTGCCTGTGCCCCTACCTAGCACTATGCTGGGCACAGGGCAGGTTCTGAGCCCTTGTTGGATGACTGACTGAAGGACTTCCAAGAAGACTTTCCCATTCCAACGCTGCTGTGCTGAAAATCCCACCACTAGATTTGCCTTCTTTCAAAACATGGATGGACAAAATAAGGCATTATTCCTTTAAGTGAGTCCTTTTCTTAGTTTGCTTTCAGCAAAGACTAGAGTGTTAAGTGTTATGAGTTTTGAGAGTAGAGAGAATAAAGGTTCTGACAATGATTTTATTTGAGACCTGTGTTTCTGGAAAACAGCCATGATTAAAGAACCGCCCCCACCCTCCTCCTTTGTGTTCCAGAAAATGGCTTACTGCAGAAAGCTACCCTTTCCCGTATAACTTAGATAAGATTCATAGATGCCCTCTGTTATGGATTGAATTATGTACCCCCAAAAATGTGTGTATCAACTTGGCTGGGTCATGATTCCCAGTACTGTATGATTGGGTACCATTTTGTAATCTGATGTGATTTCCTTATGTGTTGTAAACTCTATCACCATGATGTAATAAGATGGATTAGTGGCAGTTATACTGATGAAGTCTACAAGATTAGATAGTGTCTTAAGCCAATCTCTCTTGAGATATAAAAGAGAAGCGAGCAGAGACACATGGGAACTTCATACCACCAAGAAAGCAGTGCCAGGAGCAGAGCGTGTCCTTTGGACCTGAGGTTCCTGTGCTGAGATGCTCCCAGACCAAGGGAAGACTGATGCATCACAAAGACCTTCCTCCAGAGCCGACAGAGAGAGAAAGCCTTCCCCTGGAGTTGATGCCCTGGATTTGGACTTGTAGCCTACTGGACAGTGAGAGAATAAACTTCTCTTTGTTAAAGCCATCCACTTGTGGTATGTCTGTTACAGCAGCACTAGATGACTAAGACACCCTCCTTGCTTATCTATGAGAAGACCAGAGACAGACCCTCCAAATTCCCATTCTTTGCCTCAAAAACGATAGCTGAACTGCTTGTCCCCACTGATCAACTGGAACAAAATACTTGTTAGCTAAGCTTTGCTTAAGATCCTCTCCTTCCCCAGCCCCTGAGCCTTGGCCCACCCTCAGCCTGAGTCAGAATACAACCCTTCGTTATGGGCCCCTGCCTGAGAATAGGCTGGCCTCATCCCCGATCTACTATCTGATCACACCACCCTTTCATCCCACTTCTCTCTATTTGGTTCTTTCTAGCCTTGTTCACTTGTCCGTACAAGAAAAACCCTTTTTGTCTAAACTTTGAGACTCTTGCTAATCTTACAGCCACAGCATTCTCCCTATTGCAATTGTCCCTTTTCCCCTCTTGCAATAAACATTTTGAATAAAATCTCTACTAAGTCAAGAATTTTTTTTTTTTTTGACAGTTCCGAAAAGGTAACTAAGGGGTACTGAAGTCAGATTTTCCTTCTTTCATAGGCTCAGGGCCTCACAAGACTCCTATCACATGGAGATTTGTCCTTTGTTCTCCTGGGGCATGGGAGAAATGAACTTGGAATCTTCCAGGTAATCTCCACGGTCAGTCTGCTGGCTCTCCCATGGTGCAGGCCCACCGTTGTCCTGCATCACTTAGGATGGCATCCTGCCTCTGCTGGGCCATTCCCTGAGAGAGGAGGCCCTCCCAGGTAGCAGCTTGCCCCAGCCTGCCCGGTTCTAGCCATGGGAATATTCATCTGCCTTGAGCTACAGTCTGCTGGGACTTCTGCTCCTTCATTCCCAGTCTGCCATCTGGAACAGTTAAATCAAAGGTCCTAGGATTCTTCCTCCATGTGACATCAGAAGACAACCACCCACGCTGCCTCCTGCATCTCCCCTGTCTCTGTCACCTCTGTTCTGTCAAGCCTTTCTCACATGATGAAGTCTCCAGAACCTTCACAATACTGGCTGCCATCTCTGGAAATGCTGTAGTTAGTCAGACCCTCTCATAAAACATGGCCCTAGGACTGAGGGTGCTCATTCATTGATATATTCATTTATTCAACTAATATTTATTGTGGGCTTACTCTGTGCCAAGCCTCGGGCACACGTCTGGGGGGTCACAAATTGAATTCAGTTACTGACTTCCTGGTGCTTGATGAACTTAATCAAATGATCATACCCCAACATAATTAGAAACTGCAGCACTTGCTGTGAAGTAAAAGTGCCATGCATTTTGAGAGGTTCTTCGCTGCTAAAGTTAGCACTGGGAGGACCCTGGTGCCTCTCGACTGTGGAGTCCAGAGCACTTCCAAAAAGTGAGGAATGTCAGGTACTTTCAGATTCAGTGGACTTCAGCCAGATTCATTTCTCACTTCCACCCTCTCTCCGTCTCACCCCCTTTTCTTCTCTTTTGGGGAAGATGGCAGAGACAGGCCAAAGCTGCATACGGAGAGTCTTGGGAAAGGCTCTGGGGTAGTTTGGGGACACGGCTCCCTGGGTCCAGCTGGTTCCAGGGAATGTCATATCTGGGCAGCCTAGTTTGTTCCCACACTTTAAGGGCTGCTTCTCAGCAGAGGCAGAACTGCAGTCCCCTCTAATGTCCCTTTCCTGGCCCTGGACAGTTTGAGCCAAAGCTAACCCAGTGGTTTCAGGCCAGCATCTGGCTTGTGGCTCAGAGCTCAGGGTGCCCACCCTGCAAGGTGCCTGGCAGTGGGCAGTGTGGCTCTTCCCCTTGGCAAGGACAGCCCCGGGCACAGGCTCCATGGCACCCACAGTAGTGAAGTGACACTCTGCTCTGCAGGAGCTTGGTCTCCTCCCTTGGCTTGTGAAGGGCAAGAGACCATCCAATAGCTCTCATTATTGCCACTCATGTTGCCCGTATCACCATTCTCCTTGTTACTGTTATGCACTGTCTGCTCTTATCACTGCAGAGTCTAAAGAGGAGCTTCACCTTACCGGGATGCCTTGGGGCCAGGATGCACAGGTGGGAAGTAGCCAGAGGGCGGCTCTATGAAGGGGCCTCTCAAGCAGAGCCACTGCAGGGTCCTGACCTTCCAGAGAAGGAGGCGCATTGCAATGAGAAGACTAACTGGCCTGTAGAGCTGAATGGAGTTTAATCTCAGCTCATGTGGTGGGCCAGGAAGCAATGGCCCCCACTCCCAAAGTTCTGTCCTGTGCTAGCTCTGAAGATTTGGATTTAAAATGTGACCTAGCTATCAGAGGGGGGAAAAAAACCCAAACAACCCGTTACCATTGAGTCGATTCCGACTCATGGCGGCCCTGTGTGTTGCAGAGTAGAATTGAGCTCTGTAGGGTTTTCTTGGCTGTAATCTTTATGGCAGCAGATTGCCAGGCCTTTCTTTTGCAACACCTTTGGATAAGTTCAAACCACCAACCCTTAGGTTAGTAGTAGAAGGCAAACCATTTGTGCCACTTAGGGTTATAAAGTTCAAAGAGCTCAAGGTCTAGGCCAAACAGAATAGGCAAAATGTCTGGAAGAGAACACAGGCCCGTGTCAGTCCTCTTTAAGGCTAACTCAGTCACACATTATACAGCAGCTTGCTCTAATAGAAATCTTCCCAGAAGTAATTTATCCAGCTATAATTTGGGGACAACTGGGTGAGTTTGGAGCCCTGGTTGCACAGTGGTTAAGAGCTCAGGCTGCTAACCAGAAGGTTGGCAGTTCAAATCCGCTAGGCGCTCCTTGGAAACCCTATGGGTCAGTTCTACTCTGTCCGATAGGGTCACTATGAGTGAAATCGACTCGAAGGCAATGGGTTTGGTTTGGTTTTGGGTGAGTTTACTGTGCCTCCTTATGGAAGTACTTGGATACACCCACCCTGAAGTGAATCAATGCGGGCTACTCCGTGGACTCGGAAGCTGTAGAATGTTATCAGACATTGTTAATCTGATGCAGGGGAATGGTGATGTGGCAAAGGCCAACAAAGAGTCACCATGAAGCTTAAATAAAAGGAAAGTGGGGAAGTCTAGTTTTTTTTTAAATTTACTTTAGGGGTATTCAGGGAAAGGACATTCTGGTTCTTTCAAATATCTTTTAAGGTGAAAAATAGTCTCTGTCCTGACTCTCTGCTCACCCTGTAAACCCCTGATATGTAGGGGTGGTCTCCTTAGTGATCCTGTGTGTGATTACAGGCAATTCCTAATGATGAGTCCCAGTTTCTATTAAACATGAATATTGGCATCTGGCTCATCAGTTAGGGGCTGCTGAGTGTGGTTAGGGTGAGTCAGTCTCCAGGAGCTACAAGATTCCTAGGTAAACCCATGAGCTGGCTTCTTAACCATCAGTCTAAAAGAACCAAAAAATTCAATCAGTTGCTGTTGAGTCAACTTCAACTCATGGTTACCCCATGTGTGTCAGAGAAGAATTGTGTTCCATAGGGTTTTCAGAGCCTAGTTTTTTGGAAGTAGATTGCCAGACCTTTCTTCTGAGGTGCCTCTGGGTGGACTTGAATGGCCAACCTTGCAGTTAGCAGCTGTGTGCGTTAATTGTTGGCACACCCAAGCTACCAGTGGAATACGCTCATTTCAGATATTCCCCAGAGATGGCTGCTACTTTATATGCTAGCTTTGCAGATTCCTGGCTGAGCCAACGCCAGCTGACAGCTGTCACAAGTTCATTGTTACATGTGGCATTTGTCATCTCTACGCTTGTAATGAGAGTCGGAAAAACTGGGCTCACATCCCAGCTTTTCCACTGATCATTGACGTGACATCGAGCAAGTCACTTTACCTCTATATCTCAGTTTTCTCGAGTACAAAATTGCTGGGGATGGGAAGGTGTCCTAGTCACCTAGTGCTGCTCTAACAGAAATACCACAAGTGGATGGCTTTAACAGAGAGAAATTTATTCTCTCACAGTCCAGTAGGCTACAAGTTCAAAGTCAGGGCATTGGCTTCAGGGGAAGGCTTTCTCTCTCTGTCGGCTCTGGAGGAAGGTCCTTGTGATGCATCAGTCTTTCCTTGGTCTGGGAGCTTCTCAGCACAGGAACCTCAGGTCCAAAGGATGCGCTCTGCTCTCGGTGCTTCTTTTTTGGTGGTATGAGGTCCCCAACTCTCTGCTTGCTTCCTTTTTCTTTTATCTCTTGTAAGACAAAAGGTAGCGCAGGCCACACCCTAGGGAAACTCCCTTTACATGGGATCAGGGATATGACCTTAGTAAGGGTGTTACAATCCCACCCTAATCCTCTTTAACATAAAATAACAACCACAGAATGGAGGACAACCACACAATACAGGGAATCATGGCCCAGCCAGACTGATACACACATTTTTGGGGGGACATATTTCAATCCATGACAGAAGGAGAAAAGAAGGTATTGGTCCCTCTCAACTCCATCAGCCTTGGTTCTGAGACACCCAGGGCACGGCCTTGGCAGTGCATCATGAGCCAAGGGGGACCACCCATTTCCTACCTTAATCACTCACTGGAACCAGCTCACAGAGTTGCTCTACAATCTGGCAGTTCCAGAATGTGTTCCATTCTGGACCCCTCCCAGGTGGTCTCCCTTTTTTGCCAGTTCTCATCTCCCACCATTTTGACAGAAGTGTAAATGAAAACTCACAGCTGCTCATCAGGTGCTGAAGAAACCCCTTTGCAGGGGCACGTGAGGTGGGTGTGTTTCTCAGGTCAGGGCTGTGCTATGAAGAGGTAGAGGAGGAAGAGTCCCTAAGTTAGCGGCAAGGCAGCACGGCTGCAAGCACAGCATCACCAGATTCACCTGACCCCCCGACAGGCAAGGACCTGTGTGGTTGATTTTTCAGACCTGACCCAGCGTAGAACCCCGTTCAGCATCTTGCTCAGAGCGGGTGCTCAGTGAAGACATGCTGAGATCAGCAGCAGAATCGGCAAGATTATGTGCTCCTTTGGTGTGAGCTCACTTCTGGGCTGGACGTTTGCTTCTCTCTGACAGATGATGAAGCTGCTGTACAGTTACTGATCCCACTGTATAGGGAGTAGGTCCTTATAGACTGGTTCCTGAGGTGGGCCTGGGGCCAGATGGTGCTCTGGCCCCCCTCTACAGGAAGTTGGAGCCCAGGGCTTTGACTAGACTGGCCTCCACGTGGTCAGGCCAGCTCTCTGCAGCAGGGTGGGATTGGCCCTGGGCTGGGGGTTTGGTGTAAAGGACAATGGAAGTCAGCATCTGGGAGTAAGTGGCTGACTGAACAACAGGACAGCTGCAAAGAAGGACAGACAGAGGTGCGCTAAGTAAAGGGTCTTCTACAGGGGTCCTCACGGGTGCAGAGTCCTTTAGGACAGATGAGTCCAAATGCTGCTGCCTTTGAGCTGCCTTGGAGATGGTCTTTGGAGGCACTTTAGCCCTGAGCCTCAGGAAAGGAGTTCTGGTTTTGTCCGTTAACTCCGGGAGATGGAAAAAGAGAGGAAGAAACATAGGGGAAGGATGGAGAGGAGAGGAAAAGGGGAAGTAAGAGGAGAGAGCATCAGGGGCAAAGGGGGAAAGAACAGAGATGAGGGGAGATAGAAAGGTGGCAGATAGAGGGGACGAGGCGTCGACCAGGGTAGCTGTGGAGAGTCGGGAGGTCCAGAGCCTGATCCTCGCCCATGCCTCAAACCACCCATGTGGGGCTGCAACCAGACCCAGTGTTGCCACCAGGAAGACGTATGCCATTTTCCAAGGCAGCAACTTCTTAGGGTAGAGAGGCCTCTGGAGTTGTCAGCACTGAGGCCAATTCAACAGGCATTCCTTGAGTGTCTACTACGCACGAAGCACCTTTGCAGTGCTGGGAGGAACAAAAAGCCTTCAAGGAACTCAGAATCCAGTAGTGTGGTGGTGTGCGCTTTGTCAGCAAGACAGACACACAAATAGCTGTACTGCAAGGCTGAACATGCTTGGTGGCTAATGAAGTTCCCCTGAAACACCACAAGGACTGAGTGTTTGTGGAGAGAAAGAATATATATATTTACCTCTAGGTTCATCAATAGAACTTAGGGAGGAAGAGAGGTGGAAGTTTGCACTTGGGAGACCTGCTGTACTCTGAGCACTGCTAACATGCTCCTGTGTTCACAGGGAAGACAGACATTAAAGGCACAAAGAGGAACAGGGATCTGGGCCTGCTGGTATACGCTGGAAATTTCAGCACAGACATCTTAGGGTAGAGCCAGGAATAACTTTCTAGATGTGAAGAGTATCAGACCCTGGGTGGAGGCTGAGGAGACAGAGGGGTGGGAGTTAAATCTCTTTTCTGGTGGAATTTAAGACTAGGATTCTTCTTTGGTTGAGATGGCATCAGAGTCCTTCGAGGAAGTAGAGGGATGGGTAAAATGCTGGAGTCTCAGGCTGCTCCTGGGCCTAAGAGTCTTTCTTTGACATCTGCTTCTCTTTCTAGCCTTGGAGCACTTTGGAGCTGCAGCCAAGTATGAACCAGCCGCCCACACCTGAGCTCTAGGCCAGAGTCCACCACTTACAAACCGTGTGTGCCCGCGGTGCTCTCAGCTCCAGCTCCCGCATGGGTTGACTCAGGAGCCAAGGAGGGGAAGATGTGGGTGTCTGTAGACACCTGGTGGCAGTTTAGAGGAATTAAGGTCAGTATTGTTTCTTGTGGAGCCCTGGTGGTGCAGTGGTTAAGTGTTTGGCTGCTAACCAAAAGGTTGGCAGTTTGAATCCACCAGCTGCTCCTTGGAAACCCTATTATGGGGCAGTTCTACTCTGTCCTATAGGGTCACTATGAGTTGGAATTGCTTGACAGCAATGGGTTTGGTTTGGTGGTTTATGGTTGGTTGTGAGTCGGAATCAACTGGACGGCAATAGCTATTGTTGTTAGCTGCTGCCAAGTTGATTCCGACTCATGGTGACCCCATGTGTCCAGAGTAAAACTGTTCCATAGGGTTTTCAAGGCTGTGACCTTTTGGAAGCAGATCAACAGGTCTGTCTTCCGAGGCACCTCTAGGTAGGCTTGAACTGCCAACCTTTTGGCTAGTAGTCGAGCGCTTAACCATTTGCTGCACCCAGGGACTCCTAAGGCCAGTATCACCAGAGAACAAAGCTCTGTGTACATTGGTCAGTGGTGTCTTGTGTCCAAGAGAGATTCCGGGAGTTGGAAGCTGAGTTAATCAATCTGATATCAGTCTGAGGGGTTCATTCTGAGAAGATGGTACTGTTTTCTAAGTCAGGTTTGTCCAGAAATTTGTTCTTGTTACTAGCCCAAATGTTCACATTGGACTTAATTCTACTATTTCCATGACCTTTGCTATCAATTTCCTTTCTTGGTTCCATAAATTTGACTCTAGAGGTAGAGTGCCTGGGGACCTAGATTAATACAGTGTCTGGCATATAATAGAACTTTTATGGTCCTCTTGATAACCAAGGGTCTCTCAATAACCTACTATTATCCCCATTTTATAGATTAAAAAACTGAGGCACAGAGAGGTTAAATAACCTACCCAAGGTCACACAGCTAGTAAGGGGCATAGACAGGATTTGAACCCAGGTACCGTAACTCCACAATCTTTACTTTTAACTTTCAATAAACAACAGATATATACATTATTTTGAGAGACCTCAAAAAGGCTTATCTTTCTACCTACGGGGTATACTTATACAACGTTCACTATCAAGCATTGACTTTTTCCAGGATTTCTCATGATGCTTTTTAAGGAACATCATATTGTATAAAGGGCTACGTTAATTCATTAGTGGGAATTTATTCATTAGATGCTTTCCTTGTCTTATTGAATGTAAATGTTAAAAGGGGCTAGAAGGAACTGTTGGGTCTGAAAAAGAATAACAATAAACAGCATTTCTTTTTTCCCCTGCCCTTTTTCTGAACAGGGTTGAAAAATAAAAGAGAGAAAAATAAAAGGTAGCCAAAATGCCACCTTTTCACTGAAAGTGAGTAAGCTAGGGGCAGTGGCTGTAGGTCTGTTGGCCAGGATTTGCTCATTCTAACACTGGAAAAACCAAAACAAATCCATCACCATGGAGTTGGTTCCGATTCCTAGCGACCCTATAGGACAGAGTAGAACTGGCCCATTGAGTTTCCAAGGAGCGCCTGGTGGATCCAAACCGACGGCCTTTTGGTTAGTAGCCATAGCACTTGACCACTGCACCACCAGGGTTTCCTTGCTCACACTGGACCCCAGAATAAGATAGACTTACCCACACAATCATGGCAGCCCGAGGTCTCCCTCCTGAGGTGCAGGAGCCTCTTACACCATGGAGGGTCTCTGCCGTTCCCAAGGAGAGCAGGGCATGCTGAGCCAGTTATTCTTACACAATGCACCGATCAGTGAAGTCTTTTCCCCATCTCAGGGGTGAAGAACGGGGTGGAAAGAGGCCAAGAGCGGGAAAGGTGCTTCTCTCCAGCAGAGACTTCAGTCATCATTCTGTCCAGCCCCCTCCCTGTGCAGTTGCAATAGAATTCCAGAGTGTCTTAGATAATAAGCTCATGTCGGAAGCTCCTGAGGTGGCCTGGCCAGGATATCAGATATCCTGACATGGGCTCCAGGGCTTCATCTACCGCGCCCTACATGATTCTTCTCCAGGAAGAGTGAGACGTGGAGGAATCTAGGACCTGGGGTGCAAGGGACCTGGTGGGAAGGGGAAGGAAGACAGAAGCAGTGAAGCTAGGGCCAGAGTCTTAGTTATCTAGTGCTGTTATAACAGAAATACCACAAGTGGATGGTTTTAGCAAAGAGAAGTTTATTTCCTTACAGTGAAGCAGGCTAAAAGTCCAAATTCAGGGTGTCAGCTCCAGGGGAAGGCTTTCTCTCTCTCTCGGCCTTCTCATCAGTGTTCCCCTGGACTAGGAGCTTCTCTGCGCAGGGACCCCGGGTCCAAAGGATGCTCTCTGCTCCCGGTGCTTCTTTCTTGGTGGTATGAGGTCCCCAGTTCTCTGCTTGCTTCCCTTTCCTTTTATCTCTTGTAAGGTAAAAGGTGGTGCAGGCCACACCCCAGGGAAACTCCCTTTACATTGGATCAGGGATGTAACTTTAGTAAGGGTGTTACAATCCCACCCTAATCTTCTTTAACATAAAATTACAATCACAAAATGGAGGCCAACCACACAATACAGGGAATCATGGCCCAGCCAAACTGATACACACATTTTTTGGGGGGACATAATTCAAACCATGACAGTCAGCATGTTCAGTGAAGAGGGCACAGGGCGACCTCTCTCCGCGCTTGAGGGCATCAGTTATGGAGTCCAGCCCTGCTGCCCCTGCTCTCCTCCTCACAGCTCTGTGGGCATCAGAGCTGGAAGGACCCTTCCAGATCATCCACCCATTCCTTTGGTTGACTTCGCAAAGCTGACAGTTTTCCCCAACTTTAGTCAACAGAGTACCACATTCACTACTTTTGCAATACCTGTGTATTATATTTAATATTTTCTTGAAACCAATGTTAAACATTCATTTAAAAAAAAAACAACAAAACTTCGCCTTAGATTAAAATAATATTCGTGATAACGGGTTTGTTGTGCTGGTTGTAATTTTTTTCTAACGCACACAAGAATAAATAAGTAACTCTTAAAACATGTTTTTAGAAGTGTACGCAGCCCCTGAAAGCCTCTGGGTAACCACATGGGAAACCGAGGCAGGCCGTCGGGGAGGAACAAGGTGCCTGAGGCCCCGACTGGCTGCCAGGATCACAGCTGCCCACGACCCGGAAGCCGTCATATTCTGGGGTAGGTGGGTAAGAGAGGGGCCCTTGAGGGGTGGGAAGCCCTCCCCAGCCCCGACCTGGGGCACAGGACAGAGATGGGGGCCCCGGCGGTTTTCCCCTAGGGATGCCCTCCACAGCGCTGCATTCCTGGAGGGGCGCGGAAAGCTCCAATAACCTGGGTGCAGTTGGAGGCCCAAAGCCGCGCCCTGCTCTCCAGAGCCCCCCTCTCAGTCGGCGGCACTGGGGCTGCCCCTCTCCAGGGGACATGGCTGCTGGGGCCCCGAACACAGAGGGCTTCACCCAGCAGACGCCTCCCAGAGCCGAGGTGATGAGAGCAGTGGAATGGCAGCGTGGAAGGTCAGTCTGTCTGTCTTTTTCTTTGCTCCTTGGAACAGTGCATTTGGAAACAGCAAGAAGGCACAGTCTTATGCATCCTCTCTCAGGTGAGGAGCTGGTGAGCACACCCTCACCTTGGCCTTGTGCTAAGAAAAGCAGAAAAAGCTACTTTTGGGAAGAGAGGCTGCACTTCCCAAAGAACTGGTTGGGTGGTCAGAGGGACCTGGGCTCACGGGGGACTCCAGCCAGGAAGGGCTGTTGGGAGCATTTGGTTTTCTGACGGAGTTGGCTGCATCCTCTGCATTCTAATGTGATCAGACTGAAAGAAGCCGACTTTGCGGTCCAGAGCCAAGGACTGAGGTTGTGCTTGGGTTGAGGTGAGACAGACATAGTGCGTCTCTACCGTGAAGTACTCCTATTGGTTCTCTTTAGTTGTATCATACCTGGCAAGCACATGTACATAAGTGTTCCCCCAAAATCAGTCTCGGGTGTGCGTGGCCATGTCTTGATTTTTCTGATAAATATCGTATTTTAGTTTAAAATGGTTTTACTGCTTTATTTAAATAAAATCTGAATTTTAAAAGGAAACTTTCATCTGTAGAATGGTGGTTGTAAGGGTACCCACATCAAAGGAGTGACGTGAGGATTAAATGAAATAATACAAGTAAAGTGCCTGGAACAGAGCCTGGCACGTGATAAGAGCTCGATGCAGGGTACTTACTGTTATTATTGTAAGTGGAAAATGAGCTCTGGGAAACCCTGGGAGATATGGTCAGTCAGAGGAGGCTTTTAATTCTCTCTTCTGGAGCCTTCTTCTTCCGGTTTCTTTGTGTGGGCTGATTGTCCTCACTGGCTGAAGGGAGATGTTCTTTGCAATTCTATTCATTACTGGAAATTCTTGTCAGCTATAGAGTTGCCAGCAGGTGGCTTCAGAGCACCATGGATGTGTTTGACTTTTTGAGTCTCATAATTTAATTAAGAATTCAATAAGAGCTTATTGAATGCCTACGCCACACTGTGGTACATGGTACCAGGGGATAGATAGATGCTTGAGGGTATTGGACTAGAAACCCTGACCTCAGGGAGAATCTAAATGATTTATTATTGTAGCCTTTTTCTTTCACAAGACTTTGGCCTTTATTTGATTCATTTATATATTCATGCAGCAGATATTTATTGGACACCTACTCTGTTCCAGACGCCATTAGAACTGGGTCCCTATCAGTGAACAGAACAAAGATCCTTGCCCTCATGGAGCTTACATTTTAGCAGGCAACATTAAAGATAACAAATACATAAATTATACAGCATTTTAGAAGGTAATAAGTATTATGAAAAAGGAAGAAATGTGGACAAGGGTGTGTTCAGACCGGATGGGTGTGGGTTGCAGTGGTACAGTGCAGTGGTCAAGATTTGAACCAAGATTCGACAGAAGTGAGGAAGTTAGCCAGGCAGAGATCTGGGGCAGGAGTGGGCCTGATACTCGAAAATATTTGAATCATTATGTTTACCCTTTTAAAGGTGAGGTAATGAAGGCTCAGAGAAGTGAAGTGACTTGTTCAAGGTCGTATAGGAGGTTGCTGGCAAAGCTGGTCTAATTTCATCATCTCATTTCTAGCTCCGTGGTCATTTATTAGATCATATTACCACTCTGTTGGACAAGGTGATGAAAACCTGCATGATACATAGTCTGTTTAAGTGATGACTCAGCTTGGCATTTTCCTCGCTGTTGGGTAACACCAGAACTGTTTGTGATCTTTCTTTTTTTAGGCAGTCAATAAGTATTTATTTTGCTAAGTGCTGTGGAGGATAGAAATGAGGAGGTGTCAGACATGGCTTCTGCTCCTAAGGGACTAATAATCTATACATAAATATTTTTGGCCTTCAATACCTCTTAGTCATTTGCTTTCCCTATTTCCCCGAAGCCAAATCCGCTGATGGTCTCTACCTCCAGGTGAGAATTAAGTCAGATTCTCAAACTTGGCCACCCAATCCAGATCTAGGTCCCTGAGTTATTCCCCAGATTCCCTTTGCTGCCAGTTGGATCTGGTGCCCCTGGTTAACCCCAGGTCACAAATCTTCCCCACTGTCTCTACCCTTGGTTGGACCAGTCTATCAGCCTGGGTTTATGCTTTGCCCTCTACTCTAGGCTTCAGTTAGATACTTCACCTGGATCCTTGGTTCCCCTCTGGAACTGTCTCCTTGCTACCTGTATTCTCAGTTGTTGAGATCTTTCCACTTGATTAAGAACTCTGTGCCCCTTGGACACTCCTTGGTCACCTCGAGCTGCCTCTCAGAGCCTGAGTCTGTCCTCTCAGCTTCTGGCCCTGCTAACTCTGGATTTGTGCTGAATTCCCTTCCCTTCCTGCTGGCAGCTGCTGGGAGAAGATGGTGGTCCCCTTCCTTCAAGTCCTGGGTCCTGGCACTTGTGACACAGCAGTGAAGGACAGAAGACTGTGTTTTAGGTCGTTAATTGTCTGGGAACTAGTTGTTCAGAGAAGGGAGCTCAGTAATGTCTGTAGTGGGTAAGAACGAGAAGATGGAACTCGAGCCTGATTTTGAATTAATAGGTATACGGGAGAGAGGTTGGTGTGAACTGGGTATTTTGCAGGACAGTAAGATTAGCCTAAATGGAATGGAGAGGGTGTGTTTGGGAGTGACGGTGGGAAGAGGATAGATAGGCAGGGCTGGGGCTGGAGAAGGGCTTGGAGCACTGGGCAGGGAAGTTTGCATTGCAGCACCATAAAATATCCTTAAATACGGAAGCTCTCAGGAAGATGTCATGAAGACATAATGACAACGTGTCATTTGGACCTATGTATCTAGCTGCCTACCTTCAGGCATCTCAAATTCGGTACTTCCTTGACTGTCCCATATAGAAAAGTTCCCTTGGTTATTCTGCCTTGGCATGTTTGTTGCTTATTGTTTACGTGTTTATTGTCATTCTTCCCTGTTGTTAGTTACTGGTGACCCCAGTAGAACTGCTCCATAGGGTTTTCAAGGCTGTGACCTTTCGGAAGCAGATCGCCAGGCATGTCTTCCAAGATACCTCTGGGTGGATGCTAACCACCAACCTTTTGGCTAGTAGTTGAGGGCTTTACTGCTTGTGCTACCCAGCCACCTTTAGTTTCCCCTAAAAAAACCAAACCCATTGTCATCGAGTTGGTTCCGACTCATAGTGACCCTCTAGGACAGGGTAGAACTGCCCCATAGAGTTTCCAAGGAGTGCCTGGTGGATTTGAACTGCCGACCTTTTGGTTAGTCGTAGCACTTAACCACTGCACCAGCAGGGTTTCCCTTAGTTTCCTCTAGTGTACCCTAAAATGAATGCTGCTGAAGGGCAAGGTCGTGGTCCCATTCTCTGTTGTATTCCCAGAACCTAGGACACTATCAGATACTTAGTCAATGGTCTAAAAATATTTGTTGAATGAATGAATGTCCTAACCTAAGTATATTCTGTAAACCTGCTCCATCGTCCCCATGCTTGAATTCTGTTAGTGCTAACACCACCTCCCTAGTCTGCTAAGCTGGAAAACTTGGAGTCAGCCTTGATGAAGATGTGAGCCCAGGACCTGGCTGGTCCTGAACTTTACATGGGGACAGAGTTTAGCCTACGGAATAGTTAACTGAAAAATTGGCCCAGTGAACCACGGTTGAGGGGGCGGGTACTGTACTCCCACTGAGGCCTTGTTTTATGCTCTGTTATGACAAGGTGACAGAGCATACACCATTGCATTTTAGATGTGAAGGCAAGAAGCAGTCAAACATGAACAGGGTAAAGGAGTGAGAACTCGTTGGGAGGCAGGGCCATTGGCAAATTGTGAATGACATGTTTTTAAATGCAACCATCGGATTAGCTGTCCTGCCCTCTTTCAAGGGGCAGAATCACATCATGAGCTCTGAAGTCAGGCTACCTGGGTTCAGATCCTGGCTCCAACACTTACTAGTTGTGTGTCCTTGGGAAAGCTGCTTAACTTCTCTGTGTCTCAGTTTTCTCTTCCATAAAATATGTATACGAATAATTCTTATCTTATAGAGTTATTGTGAGAATTAGTACCCAGGAAGTTCTTTGAACAGTGCTAAAACCCAAACCCAAACCTGTTGCCATCGAGTCGATCCCAACTCACAGCGACCCTATAGTGACCCTATAGGACAGAATAGAACTGCCCCATAGGGTTTCTAAGGAGCGGCTGGTGGATTCTAACTGCTGATCTTTTGGTTAGTAGCTGTAGCTCTTAACCACTGTGCCACAGGGGCTCCAGAACAGTGCTAGCACACAGTAAATGCTCAACAAGTG
The DNA here is from genome assembly GCA_030035585.1 of Dugong dugon. Lineage (NCBI taxonomy): Eukaryota > Metazoa > Chordata > Mammalia > Sirenia > Dugongidae > Dugong > Dugong dugon. The sequence goes on along the minus strand of CM057462.1, from coordinate 195,057,479 downwards.
TTAACTATTTTTAGCTATTAATATTTGGTGGGCCATTGAGACAACATATGTTCTGTTGCCATTTTGGACTGCTGATTTGAGACAGGCCATGCTTCTTCAGGAGAATGACCTTTGCAAAGGTGTGACGGAGGAGAGTTGGAATTTGTTGAGTGAGGATTGATTTCCCGCGGGAGATGGCAGTCACCACAGAGTGGGGTGCCAGGTCTAGAGGGAATTATTTCAGGTAGATTGTGTACGTGAATTCCCTGACACATCTAAAGAAGTGTTACCACTTAGTTACACATATGTGGGGCTGCCGAGAAAACTCAGAGAACTCTGCTTTTACCTTGTTTTTGCTTCTTAGAAGGAGAACGTAACCAGCTCTTAAGCCAGGCAATAAACATTGTATTAGTGCCACTGTCTCCTCTTTCTAAACCCTGTTTGACAGCACCAGAGAGTCCACTGATTGTCCGTAATTGTCTGGTAACTAGTGCTTGGATGTAACGACAATATCAAATTGCTATAAAAATTATCCAAATGTTAGTTTCTGTGCTTATGTTGTCATGGACTAATCACCGTTAGCAAGGGGCCCTGGTGGTGTAATGGTTAAGCACTTGTCTACTAAGCGAAAGGTTGATGGTTAGAAACCACCCAGAGACTCTGTGGGAGAATGACCTGGCAATCTGCTCCTGTAAAGATTAACCGATTGTTGTCGAGTTGATTCTGACTCATAGTGACACTATAGGACAGAGGAGAACTGCCCCATAGGGTTTTCTAGGCTGTAATCCTGTTACAGATTACAGAAAACCCGATAGGGCAGTTCTACTCTGTCTTGTGGAGCTGCTGTGAGTTGAAAATCGACTCAACAGCACCTAACAATACAAAAATAATCACAGTTTGCAGACTGGCAGTGGTCTGTGAACCAGACTTTGGGTAGCATAATCTGGAGGAGTAGGAAAGAAGAGAGATTGAAAGAGAGAGATTGGAGGGCTGAATGTACAGGACTCTGAGTTGAAGCAGCTCCTGTGCTAGAGGTTAATGTGTGAGAGTCTTTAAATGAAAAGAGCAAGAAATGTGTCTTGTCTCTTCTCTGCTGTTTCATCCAGAGGCTTATCTTCCTAGACCCGCTTAGCTGTTGAGGGTCCATACAGAGTATAGGGTATTCTGGGGATGCTAGTTCTCTTCCCAAGGGACTTTAGAGGGGGAAAGGCAGAGGTTTGTGTGTGTGTGTTTGGGTTGGAAATACAGAAAAAGCGATGCACAGAGCTTATTTGCCTACACTAGTGTCATGGATTGAATTGTGTCCCACAGAAATGTGTGTCAAGTTGGCTAGGCCATGATTCCAAGTATTTTGTGATTGTCCACCATTTTGTCATCTGATGTGATTTTCCTATGTGTTGTAAATCCTACCTCTATGATGTTAAAGAGGCAGGAACAGAGGCAGTTATGTTAATGAGGCAGGACTCAATCTACAAGATTAGGTTGTGTCTTAAATGAATGCCTTTTGAGATATAAAAGAGAGAAGCAAGCAGAGAGACATGGAGACCTCATACTACCAAGAAACAAGAGCCAAGAGCATAGCGTGTCCTTTGGACCCAGGGTCCCTGCGCTGAGAAGCTCCTCAACTGGGGAAGATTGATGACAAAGGACTTTCCCCCAGAGCTGACAGAGAGAAAAAGCCTTCCCCTGGAGCTGGTGCCCTGAATTTGGACTTCTAGCCTTCAGACTGTGAGAAAATAAATTTCTGTTTGTTAAAGCCATCCACTTGTGGTATTTCTGTTATAGCAGCACTAGATGACTAAGACAACTAGTATTTCCCAAATTGGTGTTCTATGGAATGTTCCTCCATAAGATGTTAATAAGTAGGCTGTAATAATTGTATTCAATTAATTGTATTCAAATAAACTTGTGAACTGCTGGGTTAACTAAAGTTAAACAGGTTTCTAATTAAGATTTTAATATATGAATATTCCTAAGAGAGTGAGTTATAGTTGCCGGACTTCCCAGGCTTAGTGGGTCGTGGGATACTCCTCCTTCTCCCATTAAAGCCTCTTTGGAAAGACCTCCTGGAGCACCGATTTGGGGATGCTCACTTCCATCCTTACCCTTCTTGGATGAAGGCAAATCTCAGCCAATCCTCTTCCCTTCCCTTGCCTTCCTCTCCTTCCTCACTATCTGTTTCTCTTTCTCCCTCTGTGATTGGACTTGGAAGGACACAAGAGGACATTTTATTTCAAAAATGGTGGTGCTGTTGAGGCAAGGCAGGAGGGTTTGGTGATTAAAGAAAAATTTTTTTTTTTTACGTTACTTTACACCTCTGCATCCTTGTCCCCCACCTTTTGGGCACTTAATTTTCTTGCTACCTCACTACCACAGTGGAGCACAGATGGATTTAATATCAGTTATTTTATACTTTAGAATGATTTTATTTTGCTGAATTTTGAGATACTTGGAAATGAAACATTTTAGGGCTACAAAGACAAATGTCGCCAGGTTTGTGCAGTATTAATGCAGGACTTTCCCAGCCTTCCTCTGGGCTTCAAACAAGAGTGCTCTGGGGGTCCCTTAGTCCAAAGTGGGGAATCTGAGGACAAAGACACCAACATGCTTGTATCTTCTGAGTTCAAAAGGCAAGATCCATGTGTGAGACATTAAAGCTTAAAAGAAGATGCTATTGGACAGAACTTTTTTTCTATGTCATCTCTATCCAGGGTAGAACAAAGACCATCTGAACAGGAGGGGAGGGGAGTTTGGAGGAAAAGTAAGGAGTAGGTTGTAGTGTGGGTGACGGTCCTCTTCCTTTGCCCCGGGCTGAGAGTGAGGGGTGGTGAATGGGTACATGGTAGACCTCTCCATTAAGTGAGGAGATCCCAGAGCTGAGAGGACACGTGCCTCCCTTTCCTGGTGTCACCAAGGTGACTGCAAGCCTTGTGGGGAGGCCCTTTACTGCTGTGGAGTAGAAGAGTGGCTTGGCATGTCTTGGCATGAATGTTGGAGAAACTCAGCCCCAGAGTGGCATGAGAGGACTTCAGAAGGTACCAATTATTCCTGTTCTTGCCTGTCTTCCTCTTCACCTCTCTGATTTAGTCACTTTGCTAATTCAGTAGTTCAGGGGCCTTCAAGTCTCAGTATACTGCTTTCTCCTTGTCATATGGGTCCGTCCGGGACTGTCACCCTCAAGTCTCTAATGTAGATCCCTCTCTGCAGTCATTCCTTGATACTCTTCCGGTGTAAACTCTGCTGTTTCCAGAACCAAAACCATTTCCCGAACCAGAGTCATCTCTTCATTTAAATCTTCCAAAATGTCATTATCTGCTCCCTCAGGCCATTCCACTGTTTCTGTGCCAACTTGATCTCCCAAGATGAAATATTTTATGGATTGTTTGGTCTTTGGCTTTGTGGTAATCTCATCCAGCTTTCCTTCTTCCTTGGTGTGGCTGGCAGCTTTACTTCCAGTATAATAGGGCCACATTTCTTATTTTTCTTTTGTTGGTAAAACCTACTGCTCTCTTTGAATCCACAGATTCGGGTTCTTGAATTACAAAGTCACACAATTATACACTAGAGTTTCAGTAGGATTTTTGAAGTAACTACCTACTCGCCTTAATTGAAACCAAACTTTTCCTGAATGATGTTGCTTTTCAACATTTCTGGGTGTAGGGTGCTTGTTCTCCCTGTACTGTGTTGGGCCTGGATGCTTTTTGCTTACCTCTGGAGCCTCTTTGAATAACTACTCCTTCATGAATGCACACAAACTCCACCTTCTTTCTATACTCATTTTTTTCTTGACTCATCTCCTTGCCCATGACCATATTCACGAGGACTTGGGCACCCGTTTCTGTCTTCCCGCCCTGACTTTTGTCATCGTTCTGGAAAATGTCAGCAAGCATGTTGCTGACACATCCAGACCCTTCATTTCTTATACTCCATTGATTTCCACCTCCACTCCACTCCAACCACCCACTCAAAGGGCCACACCCTGGACCTTGCCATCACCCATAACTTCTCCACCTCTAAGCTGTGAACCCTGAAATTCCACTCACTGATCACAATAGCCTTTTAAGTCTCCTACTCCTGGGTTCCCACTAAACCTGTTCTTAAAAAAAATCTTTATTTTTATTTTTATCTTGAGTAATTGCATTCTTACCACCCAGAACTGAGAGCAGTAAACCTTTTGTCATATTCAAGTTTTGATTAAAATATTACAAGTAGATTTAAGTCTCCCAAACTCTCATCCTCAAGTTCTAGAACTCTCCTCCTTCTCAGAAGCAACCAACATCATGAATTTAGTGAATATCCTTCTAATTCATATATAAGGTATACATATATACACACATGTATGTGTATATATATTTATATATGAACAATATGTACTATTATTTTTTGTGATTTAAAATTCACTTAAATAGTATACTGTACATAATTTGCAACTTGATTTTTCACTCAGTGTTACATTTTAAAATCTACACATGCATAATAAGTAGTTAATTCCTTCTAAGTGCTCCATAGCATTCCAGTATAAGAATATACTGCATCTTATTTATGCATTTTCCTACTGATGAATATCTGGGTTCTTTCTAATATTCATCATTACAAACAATGCTGCATTAAATACCCTTGTAAATGTTTTCCTACACAAAATGGGCTTGTATAGTGCTGTGGCTAAGGTAGGGCCACTGCTAGCTTATTATGTGGTGCCTTTGTGTGAATTAGAAAGACTTTTTCTTCATATGGACCTAGTCCTTTGGGCACATAGCTTGGTAAAGCAAAGGTGCCCTGGGGCAAAGGTAAAAGTACCCAGGTGAGTGTAGCTTTGTGCTAGGGATGCATGGATTGGTTAAGTAGGACATGGATTGGATTTCTGCCCTCAGTTCACCCTTTTGGGCACCTCTGGGCAGTGGACAAATGGCACAGTCATGTGTGATGGCCCTGAGTTAAGAGCAAAAGCATTATTTAGAGTCACACTATTGTTGTTAGCTGCTGTTAAGTCATTGCACAATGGAACGAAGCACTGCCCAGTCCTGCACCATTCCCATGATCGGTTACAGATCGAACTATTGTGATCCATAGGGTTTTCACTGGCTGAATCACCAGGCCTAGTCTTCCTAGTTTGTTTTAGTCTAGAAGCTCTGCTGGTCAGCATCATAGCAACATGCAAGTTTTCACTGACAGATGGGTGGTGGCTGCACATGAGGTGCATTGGCCAAAAATTGAATCTGTGTCTCCTACATAGAAGGCAAGAATTCTACCTCTGAACCACCACTGTCCCCATAAGTCACACTGCTTGGGTTCAAGAACTAGCTATATGACCATAGCAAATACTTACCCTCTGTTCCTCACTCTCCTCGTTAGTAAAATAGGGATATAGAATGACCTATATCATAGAGTAATTGGGAGAATTATATATATTAGTGCTTGGCACATAGTTAAGTTTTTTATAATCGTGGTGCGGTGGTTGAGTGGTCAGCTGCTAACAGAAAGGTTGGCGGTTCCAACCCACCAGCCGTTCCACAGGAGAAAGATATCGCAGTCTGCTTATGTAAAGATTACAGCCTCGGAAACCTTATGGAGCAGTTCTGCTCTGTCCTGTAGGGTCCCGATGAGTCGGAGGCAACTTGACTGCAGTGGCGTTTTGGTATTATTACTATAAACCAGAACACAACAAACCAAACCAACTGATGTTGAGTCGATTCCCACTGATGGTGAGCCATGTGTGCGGAGTAGAACTGCACTCCCTAGTGCTTTCCAGGCTGTGAGCTCTCAGAGGCAGATCTTTTCTTCCAGGGCACCTCTGAGTGGGTTTGAACTTCCGACCTTTCTGTTAGTAGTCAAGTGCTTAATCAGGACTCCATTCTTTTCATACACTTGCAACTTCCTCTGAAGTATAAGACTAGGAGTGGAATTGCTAGCTTGTAGGGTATGTACTTTTAGAATAAACCCATTTTCTTCTTCTGTCTCTATTTCCCAGTCTGCTAGTTCCCTCCTGCCTTCTTTTATACCTATCCTGGATTCCGTAGTCTTAGCTTGAAATTGTGGACCTCAGTCAAATTACAGTGCACTGTGATTCTTGTCAGCAATGGGTAAGCATCTCAAAGGGGGGCAAACCGAGTCACTCAGAGGGCTGCCCAAAGTGGCAGAAGAAAAGGATTGGACTAAAGGTGTAATAAGATTGACCTCCTCCCGGGGACGTGCTGATCTCCTTATCCAGACAGGGCCTGCTTTAATCCCCTTTTGCTTCCCACTTTGCCTCCTTTGAAAGATGTCACAAATAATGCTGGTGAGTAGACTAAGCGCATTTTCTTCCTCTTACTTCCTTCCCCACCCTGCACTCCCCTCCACCTCTAGCTTCCCCCAAACGCACATACTCTTTCAGCCAGCAACATCGTGATAGAATATTTACAGCTTCTAATTGCCTATTAATTGCTGTCTTTCCACTGTTAATTCTTCTGCATTAGGCCTCTCACTGTTGTTAGTTCTGTTGCCCAGAAATGTCCTTATAGCCTTAATTCTTTTTTAGAATACTCCTTGCAGGTCCTTGCTCTACCAGAAATCTACTTTTCCTTTGCTGATGCTGTTTCCCTTTACTCTAGAAAGTGGAGCCTAGCCATTCCTTGTGAAGACAGTGGGGCTAGTAGATAGAGAATTAGTTCTGTGTCAGTCAACTGTCGAGTTCAAATCTGAACTACATCTTGGGCGAATGCTGCGTCCTTAGACTCATGACTTCTAAAAAACTCAGTTTACATACTGAAAAGTTAAGATCTCTGCCCCAAAGGGTTACTACGACGGTGAAAAAGGGAAGAGTGACCAGAACATTCATACAGAACTCACAGTATATTCTATGCTTTCATTTTCTTTACCTTAAAAGCCACTGTTACTGGCAAGGCACATCTTTCCTATGATAATGGAATATACAGGATAGGGCTTTGCATAAAAGAAATTTGGCTATAAACTTGTCCCTCCTTTTACACACATACCGTGTGGGCCCAGGAGAGATCTGTAAGGGTTTTTGTCTCTTCCTCCCATAACTACAACCCTCACTAGGACCGTTGAGTATCCTTGGACTCTGCTTTCCCTTGCACCTGCCCTGCCATTCCCCAGCCTGGCATTCATTTAGCTCCATTTTGCTTCTTCTGTCACCCTGTCCAGTGCTGCTGGTGAATATCAAGTAGCTATGAGCTGGAATCGACTCGACGGCAATGGGTTTGTGTTTATGGGTGGAATATTGCCTTCTCTCTACGCGTATATGGTTTTCAAGCTCGTTTGATTGCTGAATACTGCTTGGCAATGTCTTTTCTCGTCTCTAGTTGGTTCTCTTTTCCCAGACCCTTCATCTGATGTTTCAGTCTTTTCCGACTCTTTTCAAGCCTCTTACCTCGCTTCCTCTCTGTCTTCCTTTTAGTAGAACGCTTCACCTCCTTCTTTGTTAAGATGGTGATGTGGTACAAAAAGCATTGGGAGTCCAGTCTTGAGAAGAAGGTTTCATTGCATAAATGACGCGGCAGGCATTTAAAAAAAAAAAAACAAAATCACCCAAAACACAAGAATACCAGGGTTACAGTTGGTCTGTTCATGTCGCTAAAACAGTGGTTTCCCCATGTGATTATCATACTTAAAGATATCAGTCCTGCAAAAGTCAGGGATAAAGTTGTTTACACTAGAGAGTTAGCAATTTATAGGAAAGCGCTCAAGGTTTCATTTATTTTGGGAGACTATTGCGAAGTAGAATCTTCTTTCTTATTTTTAGTTTATCTCAAAAGGGGTAAAGTTATTTTCTTTTTCTCCCTCCAACTGTGGGACCTGCTGTGCTTGGTCACTATGGTGGCTGCTAAGGGGTCAGTTTTTGTTCTCTCCATAGGAGCCAACAGTTACGAATTCTCCTAATTGCCATTCTTCTCAAAGAAATCCAGTGGATCACTTGCCACTAAAATGCAGGTTCCTGGGCTTCATCTCCTAGAAATTCTAATTCAGTGAGTCTGTGACTGTGCCCAAGAATTTGTGTTTTAAGTAATTACCTTAGGTGATTCTGATGTAGCTTATCTTAGACGCTCCTTTTAGAAACACCAAAGTAATTATATCCATTCATTTTTGCCACCTTTTTTTCTCAAGAGTATGAGGTACTCTTTTCTTTTCCATGGAAACTCTGGTGGCACAGTGGTTAAGTGCTATGGCTGCTAACCAAAAGGTCGGCAGTTCAGATCCACCAGGTTCTCCTTGGAGACTCTATGAGGCACTTCTACTCTGTCCAATAGGGTCGCTATGAGTTGGAATCAACTCGACGGCAACGGGGGTTTTTGTTTTTTTTAAATTCCTTTCCGAGGCTGATTTCTCTATCCATGCTCTTGATTCCTTTTTTGTCATTTCTTCTAGATCCCTGAGCCAGCAGCGATTTCCCTTCTCTGGTATCCATTCTCTTACTTTCCACAATCTCCTTCTCCTAGGCTTACAAGTATCCACTCATTTGGTAAATTTGTATTGAGCGCCTCCTGTATATCTGGTTGTGGTTGTTAGTTTTCATTGAGTCGACTCTGACTCATGGCAGCCTTATATATAACAGCAGAACATTACCCAGTCCTGCATCATCTTCATGACTGTTAGTGTGTTTGAGTTCATGGTTTCGACGACTGTATCAATACATCTCATTGAAGGTTTCCTTCTTTTTTGTTGGCCCGCTACTTTACCAAACATGGTGTCCTGTTTTAGCGATTGGTCTTTCCTGATGATGTGTCTAAAGTAAGAGAGTCGGAGTCTTTCCATCCTCGCTTGTAAGGAAAATTCTGTTTGTATCTCTTCTAAGACTAATTTATTTGTTCTTTTGCGCCACCGTATATTCAGTATTCTTCTCTGACGCCACAATTTGAATGCATCAATTCTTCTGTATTTCTTTTTCAGTATACACCTTTCACATGCATATGAGGTGACTGAAAAGACAATGGCTTGGGTCAGACGCATCTTAGTTGTCAAAGTGACATCTTTGCTTTTTAAAACTAAAAAAGGTCTTTTGCAGCAAATTTTCCCAGTACAATATGTTATTTCTTGGCTACTGCTTTAATATGTTGATTGTTGATCTGGGTACAATAATATTGTTGACAACTTCAGTTTCTTCTCCATTTATCATGATGTTGTTTGTAAGTCCAGTTGGGAGGATTTTTGTTTTCTTCACATTCAAATATAATCCATACTGAAGGCTGTAGTCTTTGACTTTTATCAATAAATGCTTCAAGTTTTCTGCAAGCAAAGTTGTGTCACCTGCATATTGCAGGTTGTTAATGAGTCGTCCTCCAATCCTGATGCCACATTCTTCTTCATAAAGTCCAGTTTCTTGGATTATTTGCTCATCATACAGATTTAATAAGTATAGTGAAAGGACAAAACCCCAGTGCACACCTTTTCTGATTTTAAACCATGCAGTATCCTCTTTCTCTGTTCGAATGACTGCCTCGTGGTGTATGTACAGGTTCCACATGAGGACAATTAAGTGTTCTGGAATTCCCATTCTTCACAATGTTATCCACCATTTGTTATGATCCACACAGTCAAATGCCTTTACACAGTCAACAAAACACAGGTAAACATCTTTCTAGTATTCTCTGCTTTCGGTGAAGATTCATCTGACAAATTATATCCCTTGTTTCATAATCTCTTCTGAATCCAGCTTGAATTTCTGGAAGTTTCCTCTCAGTGTATTATCTGAAGCAGAATTTTGCTAGAATGTGGTATTAATGTCATTATTTTTCAATAATTTCTGCATTCGGTTGCATCACCTTTCTTTGGCATAAGGCATAAGTATGGATCTCTTCCAGTCAGTTGGCCAGGTAGCTGTCTTCCAAATTTCCTTACATAGAGGACTAAGTGCTTCCAGTATCGCAGCCATTTGCTGAAGTATCTCAGTTGATATCGATCAATTCCTGGAGCCTTGTTTTTCGTCAATGCCTTTAGTGCAGCTTGAACTTCTTCTTTCAGTATCAGCAGTTCTTGGTAATATGCTACCTCCTGAAATGGTTGATCATTGACCAATTCTTTTTGGTACAATGACTCTGTATGTTCCTTCCATCTTCTTTTGATGCTTCCTGTGTCATTCAATTTTTTACCCATATAATCCTTTAGTATTACAACTCGAGGCTTGAATTTTCTTTCAGCTAGTTGGAAAATAGCTGAAAGTAGTTGGAAAATATGGCCTTGCTGATAGAAACAATACTGGAGATCTCATGATAGAATTCTGCAAGAGCAACAACTTATTCATTGGAAATACTTTTTTCAACATAATCGACTGCTATACGCATGGACATCACCAGATGGACTACACAGTAATCAAACTGACTACATCTGTGGAAGAGATGATAGAGAAGCTTAATATCATCAGTCAAGACAAAGCCAGGGGCCAACTGTGGAACAGACCATCAATTGCTGATGTGCAAATTCAGCTGAAGCTGAAGAAAATCAAAGCAAGTCCATTAGGGCCCAAGCATGATTTTGAATACATTCCACCTGGATTTAGAGACCATGTCAAGTATAGATTTGATGCACTGAACACTAATGACCAAAAACCAGAGGAACTGTGGGAAGACATCAAGGACAGCATACATGAAGAAAGTGGAAGATCATTACAAAGAAGGAGAGAAGGAAAAGACCAAAATGGAAGTCTGAAGAGACTCTGAAACTTTCCTTTAAGTGCAAAGTAGCTAAGGTGAATGGAAGAAATGATGAAGTAAAAGAACTGACAGAGAACATAATTCTTGAGGCGTGGCCAACATGGTGTAGTTGTTAGAAGCTTCCTATATCCCTCTTACAACAAAGACCTGGAAAAACAAATGATTTGATTCTATATGAATATCTAGGAGCCCTGAACAAGGCAAAGTTGAAGAATCCATCTGAGTGATAGGGGAGAGGCAGACGGTTTGGAAGAACCAAAGAGAGCCAGAGCCACGGCGGCGAAATTGCAGCACCACGGCCATGCTGGTCCGCAGCGAAGCAGGCAAACAGCTGTGCTGTGCATGCTCAGGAAGCAGTTTCCACATCGAGAGAGACCCGGCAGCAGAGATTCTGCTTGGACACTCCAAACCAGTGAAAAGCAGCTGCCAAGAATCTAAGAACATGCGTGCACCCTTTGGCGGAGATTTATAAAAAAAAAAAAAAAAAAGCCCATTTGGGAAAAACCTCTCTCCCTTTTACCTCCTCCCTCCGTGCTCTGCACCAGGAGTCTGCTGGGCCAGAAGTAGATCCCAAAAGGCGCCCTGAACCATTCTCCTGGCCTTGGAGAAGGAACAAATAAGTTACGGGCTCCCCTAAGCCAGGAACACAGGGTTGGCACAGCTCCTTTGCTAGGCACAGGTATCAGGGGTCTGCAGACTCTGAGTGCCTTACACCCCTGTATAGACTTGTGGGGACCCATCTCAACAGTGTTAGTCCTCACTGCCACAGTACAACAGGGGAAACATCTTAAGTTTAACTTCAACTGCTTCAGCTGTGAACTGGTAGATTTGTGACCCTTGAAACAGCCCTGCGCCTTAAGTAGGCACTTCTATTGATCTGCAGCAGGGGCTTGAGGACTGGTGGTATCACCTAAAGTGCCTAGTCACCTTCTACAGGAGTCCAAGAAAAAGTGGTGACCACGAGTCTTTGTAGCCAACAGAGTGGGGTGCTCATAGTCCCACAGCAAAACTCACCTACCTACTCACCCTAGAGAACAGAGACACACTTTCCTTTCAGACTCTCAGGGGCAGCGTCAGCCGCCTGCCTGGTTCAGCACGTGATCCCTTACCACAGCCAAAGTCCAGTGCCTACACCAATCACCCATGCCTCTCTAGGACTGGGGGTGAGAGCCTGCATCCCACACTTGGTGACTGACTGCCTGAACACCCGAGCTGAACCCATATAGGAAAATTTAACGGACTCCCATGTGCACATACTTAGTTACAGAACTAACTACCTGGTGACAGGACGTTAGAGATCCAAAGGTGTCAAAAATCAAACTAGTTCACATGAGCAGCCTATTTGGGCATATCAAAACAAAACAAAATAAACTAGATCTCACTAAACAAATACAAAATAAAATTACAATAAATTATTGATGGCTTGGAGACAACAGTCAATATCAAGTCACATAAAGAGGCAGTCCATGATGGCTTCAGCAAGCTCCCAAAGTAAAGAATCAATAAATTCTCTGGAGGAAGAGAACTTCTTGGGATTACCAGAGGCAGAATACAAAAGATTAATATACAGAACTCTTCTAGAAATTAGAAGGGAAATTCTATAGAATTCAGAAACCTCTAGGGAGCATACAGACACAGTAGTAGTGGAACTTAAAAAAGTTATTCAAGAACATAATGCCAAATTTACTAGGCTCCAAGAATCCAGAGAGAAACAGAAATCAGAAATCCAGAAGATTAACAATAAAATTTCAGAATTAGACAACTCAACAGAAAGTCATAGGAGCAGAATTGAGGCAGTAGAAGTTAGAATTAGTGACATTGAAGACAAAGCTCTTGATGTCAACTTATTTGAGGAAAAATCAGGTAAAGGAATTAAAAAGAAAGAAGAAACTCTAAGAGTCATGTGGGACTCTATCAAGAGAAATAACCTACGAGTGATTGGAGTACCAGAATGGGGGAGGGGGGGAGGGAGATAACAGAAAATACAGTGCAAATTGTTGAAAATTTGTTGACAGAAAACTTCCCTGATATCATGAAAGATGAGAAGATATCTATCCAAGGTGCTCATTGAACCCCACATAAGGTAGATCCCAAAAGAAAGTCACCAAGACGTATTATAATCAAACTTACCAAAACCAAAGATAAAGAGAGAATTTTAAGAGCAGCTAGGGATAAAAGAAAAGTCATCTACAAAGGAGAGTCAATTAGAATAAGCTCAGACTGCTCAGCAGAAACCATGCAGGCTAGAAGGCAATGGGATGACATATTTAAAGCCTTGAAGGAAAATAACTGTCAGTCAAGAACTATATATCCAGAAAAACTGTCTCTCAAGTATGATGGTGAAATTAGGGCATTTCAAGATAAACACAAGTTCAGGGAATTTACAAAAACCAAACCAAAATTACAAGAAATACTAAAGGGAGTCCTATGGTTAGATAATCAATAACACCAGCTAACAACGCAAGACTAGAACACAGGACAGAGCAACCAGATATTGACTCAGATACAGATATTGAAAATACATCAAAGCTAAAACATTGAAAATAGGGAAACAGATATCAATACGTAAAAAAGGGTAATATTAAAATAAAAAAGAGGGACTTAAAAAATGGAGACATTGATTTTTTATATGGAGGGGAAGTTAAGGTGATATAAAGTAATAAAAGACTGGTATAAACTTAGAAAAATAGGGGTAAATATTAAGGTAACCACAAAGGAATCTAACAATCCTATAAATCAAAATAAAAAAGTAGAAAAACATAAAGACCCAGCAAGCACAAAATCTACAAGAAAGAAAAAGATGAAAAAAAAAATACATAAAGAAAAATGACTCAGCCAGAAAATTGAGGAGAAAAAGAAACTGTGAACAACACACAAAAAGAGATATCAGGATGACAGCACTAAACTCCTACCTATCAATAATTATGCTGAATGTAAACAGACTTAATGCACCAATAAAGAGATGGAGAGTGGCAGACTGGATAAAAAAGTATGATCCATCTATATGCTGCCTACAAGAGACACACCTTAGACTTAAAGACACAAACAGACTAAAACTCAAAGGATGGAAAAAAACATATCAAGCAAACAACACTCAAAAAAGAGCAGGAGTGGAAATATTAATCTCTGACAAAATATACTTTAAAGTAAAATCCACCACAAAGGATAAGGAAGGGCACTCTATAATGATTAATGGGTCAATACGCCAGGAGGACATAACTATAATAAATATTTACGCACCCAACAACAGGGCTCCAAAATACATAAAACAAACTCTAACAGCTCTGAAGACAGAGATAGACAGCTCCACAGTAGTGGTAGGAGACTTCAGCACGCCACTTACGGTGAAGGACAGAACATCCAGAGAGAAGCTCAACAAAGACACAGAAGAGCTAAATGCTACAATCAACCAACTGGATCTCACAGACATATACCAAACTCTGCACCCAACAGCTGCCAAGTATACTTTCTTTTCCAACGCATATGGAACATTCTCCAGAATAGACCACATATTAGGCCATAAAGCAAACCTTAACAAAATCCAAAACATCGAAATATTACAAAGCATCTTCTCTGACCGTAAAACCATAGAAGTGGAAATCAACAACACAAAAAGCAAGGAAAAAAAATAAAACACATGGAAACTGAACAACACCTTGCTCAAAAACTACTGGGTTATAGAAGAAATTAAGGAGGGAATAAAGAAATTCATAGAATCAAACGAGAATGAAAACATATCTGACCAGAACCTTTGGGACATAGCAAAAGCAGTGCTCAGAGGTCAGTTTATAGGAATAAATGCACACATCCGAAAAGTAGAAAGACTCATAATCAAAGCGTTAATCCTACAACTGGAACAAGTAGAAAGAGAGCAGCAAAAGAATCCCACAGGTGCCAGAAGGAAGGAAATAATAAGAATTAGAGCAGAATTAAATGAAATAGAGAATAGAAAAACAATTGAAAGAGTTAACAAGACCAAAAGCTGGTTCTTTGAAAAGATCAACAAAATTGATAAACCATTGGCCAAACTGACAAAAGAAAAACAGGAGAGGAAGCAGATAACCCGTATAAGAAATGAGATGGGTAATATCACAACAGACCCAACTGAAATTAAAAGAATCATAACAGATTACTACGAAAAAATTGTACTCTGAAAAATTTGAAAACCTAGAGGTTTACAAGAGGATACAAGATAAACATACAAAAATCAATGGGATTCCTTTACACCAACAAAGAGAACCTTGAAGAGGAAATCACCAAATCAATACCATTTACAATAGCCCCCAAGAAGATAAAATACTTAGGAATAAATCTAACCAGAGATGTAAAAGATCTTTACAGAGAAAACTACAAGACACTACTGCAAGAAACTAAAAGAGACCTGCATAAGTGGAAAAATACACCTTGCTCATGGATAGGTAGACTCAACATAGTGAAAATGTCAATTCTACCAAAGCAATCTACAGATACAATGCAATCCCGATCCAAATTCCACCGGAATTTTTTCATGAGATGGAGAAACAAATCACCAACTTCATATGGAAAGGGAAGAGGCCCTGAATAAATAAAGCATTACTCAAGAAGAAGAACAAAGTGGGAGGCCTTACACTACCTGATTTTAGGACCTATTATACTGCCACGGTAGTCAAGACAGCCTGGTACTGGTACAACAGCAGATACATAGACCAATGGAACAGAGTTGAGAATCCAAATATAAGCTCATCCACCTATGAGCAGATAATATTTGACAAAGGCCCAAAGTCTATTAACTGGGGAAAAGACAGTCTCTTTAACAAATGGTGCTGGCATAATTGGACATCTATATGCAAAAAACTGAAACAAGACCCATATCTCACACCATGTACACAAACTAACTCAAAATGGATCCAAGACTTAAATATAAAATTAAAAACGATAAAGATCATGGAAGAAAAAATAGGGACAACGCTAGGAGCCCTAATACGTGGCATAAACACAATACAAACCATAAGTAACAATGCACAAGCACCAGAAGGGAGACTAGATAAATGGGAGCTCCTAAAAACACTTCACCAAAAGAGTGAAAACACAACCTACAGACTGGGAAAAAACTTCTGGCTATGACAAATCTGATCAGTGTTTAATCTCTAAAATCTACAAGATACGGCAAAACCTCAACAGCAAAAAGATAAATAACCCAATTGAAAAATGGGCAAAGGATATGAACAGGCACTTCACCAAAAAGATATTCAGGCAGCTAACAGACACATGAAGAAATGCTCATGATCATTAGCCATCAGAGAAATGCAGATCAAAATTACAATGAGATACCATCTCACCCCAACAAGGCTAGCATTAATCCAAAAAACACAAAATAACAAATGCTGGAGAGGTTGTGGAGAGACTGGAACACTTATACACTGTTGGTGGGAAAGTAAAATGGTACAACCACTTTGGAAATTGATTTGGTGCTTCCTTAAAAAGCTAGAAATAGAAGTACCATACGATCCAGCTATCCCACTCCTTGGAATATATCCTAGAGAAACAAGAGCCGTTACACGAATAGATATATGCACATCCGTGTTCACTGCAGCAGTGTTCACAGTAGCAAAAAGATGGAAGCAACCTAGGTGCCCATCAATGGACAAATGGATAAACAAACTATGGTATATCCACACAATGGAATATTATGCAACGATAAAGAACAATGATGAAGCTGTGACACATCATATAACCTGGTGGAAGCTGGAACTTATTATGCTAAGTGAATTTAGTCAGGCACAGAAGGACAAATACTGTATACGACCACTATTATAAGAACTCAAGAAAAGGTTTAAACACAGAAGAAAACATTCTTTGACAGTTACGGGGGTGGGGAGGGAGGGTGAGGGTTGTTCACTAACTAGACAGTAGATAAGAATGATCTTAGGTGAAGGGAAGGACAGCACACACTACAGGGGAAGCCAGCACAACTGGACTAAACCAAAGCTAAGAAGTTTCCTCAATACAATCAAATACTTGGAGAGACAGAGTAGCAGAGTAGCAGGGATGCGGGGTCTGGGGGCCGTGCTTTCAGGGGACGTCTACGTCAATTGGCATAACAAACCTTATTAAGAAAATGTTCTGCATCCTACTTTGGTGAGTGGTGTCAGGGGTCTTAAAGGCTTGCAAGCGGCCATCTAAGATGCATCAATTGGTCCCAACCACTTGGAGTAAAGGAGAACGAAGAATACCAAAGACACAAGGAAAGTGTTAGCCCAAGAGACAGAATGGGCCACATAAACCAGACTTCATCAGCTTGAGACCAGAAGAACTAGATGGTGCCTGGCTACCACCAATGAACGTCCTGACCAGGAACACAACAGAGGGTCCCTGATGGAGCAGTAGAACGATGGGATGCAGAACTCAAATTCTGTTAAGACCAGACTTAATGGTCTGACTGAGACTGGAGGCGCCCTGGAAAGCATGGCCCCTGGAATCTCTATCACCCCAGCACTAAAACAATTTCTGAGGCCAACTCTTCAGACAGGGATTGGACTGGACTGTAGGACATAAAGTGATACTTGTGAAGAATGTGCCTCTTAGTCAAGTAGATACAAGAGACCAAAGGGGCGGCTTCTGTCCAGAGGTGAGAGGGGAAGGCAGAGAGAGTTAGGAGCTGGTTGAATGTTCATGGGGAATCAGGGGCGGAGGGGAGGAGTGTGCTGTCGCAGAATGGGTTGAGCGGTTGGGGTCTCATAACGAAGTATGTAAAAAAAAAAAATTCTGTATGGGAGACTAACTTGAAATGTAAACTTCATTTAATTACAACAACAACAAAAAAAGATGTAATCCCTGATCCTAGGCTAGTCATCCTGCTATCACAAGGAAAAGACGAAGAAAGTTGCAGAGATGAAGACCCAAGTGCTAATACTACTTGAAAAATAAACAATAAATGTTTTACAATTTAAAAAAAAAACAAAAACATAATTCTCATGGTTCTAAAGAGAAAAAAAAAGAAAAGAACTGACAGAAGATTTCAAAGAGCAGCTTGAGAAGTCAAGGTAAAGTTTTATGATGATGTGCTAAGGCCTGGAATTAGGAAAGCAAAGGGGAAGAACACGATTGGCATTTCTCAAGCTGGAAGATATTTCTGGTACATACTTTAATTTCCTTCTTTGTAACAGCTTCTTGTCTCTTCTTTGCCTCCTTTCTACTTCCACTTACTACCAATTCTTGAAAAAAATGTTTCCTTTCTGTACTGATTTGTAACAATATTAGCCATCATTTTTTGAGTGCTTACAATAGTACCAGCAACAGCAGCAATAACAATAGTAATAATAAATAGTAATAAGCATAGCCACTAACATGTATTGGGTGATTACTATGAACCAGGCACTTTTCTGTATCCTTTACATATTAATGTGTAGCAGACATTCCACATATTAATTAAATTATATATTTACATCTGTTTTGGGGCTTTTTATTATTGTATATTCGTCTGTATAATGTACTCTTCTGCCAGTATTCCACTGTTTCAGTTATTGTGATTTCAATAATACATTTTATTGTCATACCCATTACTTACTGAAATTCTCTTCTTTTGGCTTCTGAGACACCGCTTTTCCTTGCTTCTCCTTCTATTTAATTTTTCTCTACCCGTGTCCTTCACTGACTTTTCTTCTCTGCTTCCTCAGATGATTGCCTTCACAGTTGGCCTCCAACTTGCTTTCTCAGTCACAATTCCTGATACCCTCTACACTACATGCTTCAGGCAAAGACATCTACTCTTGGTTCCTGAACATGCTATTTCCTCAGTGTCTTTGCATCTGGAATTCCCTTCTCTGTCTCTGAAGTCTGGGAATATTGCATGCAGACTTGTTGTGGCCATGTGCCTCAGAGTATCTGCTGATTTAAGATCTTCAGCATCTGGAATGCTGTGGCTAGAACTTGTAGATAAGGACCAAGTAGCAGTTGAGAGGTTTGCTCAGGGATCCTTCAGATATGGGGTAGAGCAAACAGGGGAGGGAAGCATGAGAGCCCAAAAGTAGGCAGGATGGCAGGGCAGAAGCAAGAAATTCTGACTATTAGAGAATCAGATATAGGATCTTTTGTCTCTTAAAGAATATGAGACTGTGTGTGATTGTTTATAATTAGCCCATGTTGTTGTGTGCCATTGAGTTAATTCTGACTCATGGTGACCCTATAGGACAGAGTAGAACTGCCCCATAGGGTTTCCAAGGAGTGGCTGGTGAATTCAAACTGCTCACCTTTTGGTTAGCAGCCGAGCTCTTAACCACTGCACCACCAGGGCTCTGATTAGTCCATAAACCCATTGCTGTCGAGTCGATTCCAGCTCATAGCAACCTTATATAGGGAACTTTAAATAAGGCATGCTCGAAGAATTTCAGGACTAGGTCAGAGAATGTCACTCTCTGGAATTAAAACTAATGAGAACCAATAATGTGATGGAATGAATAAAATGTGATGAGATGAGATATCTGTATCGGGGATCCACCCTTGGGGATTGTTTTTAAGTGCATTGCTAATGAGCAAGGATGTTTCTCAAGTCTCCTTCAAGGTCATTAAATATTGTTGCATCAAAGGAGGAAAAAGGAGAGTCAGAGGATGAGTATTAGTTGGTATGTCTCCAGCAGTGTCTAGAGGAGGGGCTGTTCTAATTCTAGATGTTTGATTCTAGTTGTTTAGAGAGCAGTATTACTAGAGCAAAAGACGTGATTGGAAGCACGTGTGTTGGAATCAGACCGGTTCGGGTCTAAAACCTTGCTCTGCTAATGTAAGCAAGTCACTTGACCTTTTGGTCTCCGTTTCCTCTCCAATAAAATGAGCACGACACCTCCAATCACAGGGTTGCTATCGCAATGAAATTAAATCATATATGTAAAGCATGTAGCTCATCTTGTAAGAGTCCCAGCCTCACAGGTGCTCAGTAAAAATGTTAGTTTTCACGCTCTTCTTTCCCTTTTAGGAAAAACTGTCCAAATCATCAGATTGCCATAACATGATGGAACAACTTCGTGGGAATAAAACTCCTTCACTCTAAAGCTCATCTACCAACCATCTGATATCTCTTGAATGAATCTATCTAGTGGGAGGGAATATCCCATGATAGACAACTGGTTTCCGTTCTCAATGTGTATATATCTGGTAGTTAATAAATTGTATCCTTAAGACTTTGCTGAATATGGTTCTGTCTCCAGAGATTGATCACATCTGAGCGGACAGAAAAAAAAAAGACTTTCTTGATCTTCAAAAGTGAGATTCAGACTTTGGACAGGAGATGACTCCACTAAGGAACTGAGACCCTGTAAAATCCTGCCTAAAACAGTCAGCCTACTTCATTTTCTTCTCTTCTTTAGTTACAGCATTATGGTTCTTAGATTCTGGAGTCGTGAAAAGGAGAAGAGAAGCACTATGAAAAAGCTGGCTTAGCTATGTTGTAGTCAGGTGCCACTGAGGTGACTTTGACTCATAGTGACCCCATGTGACAGAGCAGAACTGCTACATAGGGTTTTCTAGGCTGTAATCTTAACAGGAGCAGATAGCCAGGTCTTTCTCCAGCAGAGATGCTGGATGAGTTTGAAGTATCAACCTTTCTGTTAGCAGCCAAGCGCTTAACCATTGTACCACCAGGGCTTCTTGACTTAGCTGTACAACTAGGCATTTATTTGTCCTCCCTAATTAGAATGATTTTTTTGCTCCTGAACTTTTGAAATTTGGAAGAAGGCAAAGAGTATGGATGTGATGTTGCCTGGAAAAGGATCAGGGTTTGACTTTCATCCTTGTAGACCCAGAATCACACTCTTGTCAGTGCCCCAGAGTTGATAAGACTTAGGAATGCTGTTTCATCATAGCTAAACTCACCAGGGACTGTAGTATAAAAACTAAATGCCAAGTTTATTAATTTACAGTGAGAAATATGCTGTTCTGTTCTATTCTGTTAATCTGGCTAATGACTGCTCTTTCCTTTAGGGAAAATTATGGGAAGCCAAATTTTTCAGAAGGCTCCCTGGCAAGTTTTGTGTAAAACTTCTAAAATTGAGGTGCTTGACTCATATCAAAATGATCAGCCCAGGTCTGAGCCCTGACTCCATCTTAGCTTTTGCTTATTTGCCTTGCAACCATCAAACCCTTAGACAGACTTAAGTACATAACAAAGGAAACATTTTTCTCTGTGGTTAAACTAAAGGTATGGAAAGAATGTTCCCAAGGGAGGGTCTTGACATAAGATCCTTATCAGACATTCCCTCAGCAGCCCCCAGGAAATGTTTTAAGATAATTACCTTATATCACCCCGTCAAACCCCCTTAGTCACGTATTTAAACTAACCACTCCAAATAGCCCACATTCGTCTTTCCAACCAATCACTGTGAAGCCCCTGCTTCAAACTGTCCTGCCTCTGGGTTACCTGATCTTGCAACTTCCAATCAGAATGTTGTGCCTTTAGGTCTTGATTTTACCTCATAAATATCCCTATGTTACTCCACCATTTTGGAGTATTTGATTTTACTTCATGAGATCAGGTATGTCCCTGGTTCAAACTGTTTTGAACCTTCGACAAATCTCTTTCTTTTATTTTAACAGAGTACATGTTCTTACTTGTTAACAATTTCTGGTGTCAGATAAGTGGGATTTGAAGGTGCATTTCCTTCGGTGGCCCTGAGCTTTGGAACTTAGCCCGAGCCCATTGAAGCTCATTTGTCTCCACGGATTCCCGAGAGTCGTCTTAGGCAAAAGGCCTCTCGAATCGAACTCAGCATCCCTGCATTGAGTTCTTCAAGATTTATTGTTGGCTCTCTCTTCTGCTTTCATTTCCAGCTTGCTGTAAGCATTTTGACAGGTTCATTGCCAAATTAAGTTTGTTGTGGCTGTTACCACAAGACTCCCAAGTCTAATAAGCACAGAGTTTGGGAAGATCAAAGTCTCAGCCCATTAGGTTTGAACTCATCTGTTTTTATTTAGTGCACACTCAGGTTTTCTAGCACATGAAATTCACTGTTTTAGTAAAATGAAGAATGCCAGTTTTAAGGACTTGGCAAAACTGTCTTCAAGGACACCAGCCACTCGTGATCAAACATTTTGGGCCCCATACCTGCCTGTGTCTGGAGTGCTGGCATGACTTTACTAAGGGCAGTTTAGGGCATCACTGGCCCATTTGGTGTTCTTTTGACCTAGACAAACTAGTTTTTCTGTGCAGTCAATTAGAAAAGGCTCCCAAATTTGTCCAATACAATGGATGCTTATTTTAATTGGTACATGGAATGCTCTGAGACACCAAGAAAGCAGACTGACTTCCATGCAAGATACTATTTCTAAATTGACTAAAAGACAAAAGAATTAGAATGCCAGGTGCCTGTATCTGTTCCCTCTGCTCCTCAGCCAGCTGTATTCTGTCTGTATCTCTCCCTATCTTCTTACTCCTCTACTAGCACCCTCTCAGAACTTGCTTTCTTTCCTAAGGAATCTTCTCAGGAAGAAAAACTTGTCCCTGAAATGCATTTTAAAATCCAACCTCCAGGTCCTGGAGTTGGTACTAGGGAAATTCCCAAAGAGCCAAGCATGTCCTTTGTTCCTTGGACCCTTAAAAGATCTTCCAAATGTTTGAAAGGACTCCTATACATTTGCTAAAGAATTTAAAATCCTTATTGAAGCTTACCAACCTGGGTTACCTGATTTATATCAATTGGTTCACATGTTAACAAGCCCTGGGGATGCTCAGTTATGATTGGACCATGCTGATTGGAAAGATCCTCAACTTAGTCTAGCCTTAGATATAAGTAAGATAGCTGATGATTTGCTCTGAGAAGCCTGGAAAAAGGGAAGTATTTACTTGATGCCCTTAGTAAAGCCTTTCCCCCTATAATAGACTGAACACAAACCCACTCTTCCATACAGAATAAAGATGAAAGTGTTTATGATTACCAAAATCGGCTCCTTCAGAGATATACTGAACATTCTGGGCTTGACCCTTTTACCCCAGGGGCAACAGGAGCTTTTAGTGCAGCCTTTGTATCCAGCCTTAACCCTGAGCTTTCAGCATTAGTAAAAAGGCATCAGCTGGATTGGAAGGCTACACTGATGGCTGAGCTGACTGGTTTAGCTCATGAACTTGCTCAAACCTTAGAAACTAAACCAACTGGCAAGACTAGTAAATGGATGGCTTTACAATTACAGCAATTACAGTCTCCCAATCAAAAGAGATTTAAGTCCTTTGGAGATACTAAACCTGGCCCTTGTTATTATTGTTAAAAATATGGGCATTTAAAGGAGCATTATATAAAGTTAGAGAATAAAATGGGGAACCTACTGTTAGAAAAACTAGATATAAATTAGAAGTAAGGTTCTCCAGGGACAAAAACAGGGGCTTTTCCTGTGGTGGCTTTAAATACTCGAGGAGAAACAATTAATGAGGAACCTTGTAAATTTTTAATTATTGGTAGCACCCTGTCTGCCATCAACCCCACATGTTGACAGAAGCTTCTGCCTCAGAATACCAAAACCTCTAAAGTTGTGGGGGTCACTAATGAAAAACAGGCTGTAATTCACTCTAAGCCCATTATCATATCTTTTGATCCCATGGAGGATATACATTCTCTTCTACTTAGTCATGATACTCCAGTTAATTTACTAGGAAGAGACTTATTAGCTAAATGGAATTGTCATATACAATTTAATGAAAAGGGGGAAATATTATTAGAACTCTCTGACAGTCACCACAAAATTGAGGGAACCTTGCAGGATGAGGTTTTTTGTTTTTTTTTTTTTTTTTTTTTTACTTACAAGCACTTACTTTGCTCCAACAGGAAGGAAGAACCTCTGCTCCTTTCTCTCCTTTAGACTGTCTGTCTTTGGTACCAGAAACCCTGTGGGCCACAGCTTCCACAGATGTTGACTGGGTGCTGTCAGCAGATCCCCTTGTAATTCAAGTTGCTACCTCAAGACGTTTACCTAAAATCCCCTAAACCAAAACCAAACCCATTGTTGTTGAGTTGATTCCAACTCATAGCAACCCTACAGGACAGAATAGAACTGCCCCATAGGGATTCCAGGGAGCAGCTTCTGGATTCAAACTGCTGAACTTTTAGTTCGCAGCCGTAGCTCTTAACCACTGTGCCACCAGGGCTCTTTAAAATGAGAGGCAAAAGAAAGACTTACTCTAATAATTCAGGATTTTCTTGCTAAAGGTTTAATTGTTCCCTGCACTAGCCCATGTAACACTCCTGTTTTCCCAGTTAAGAAGCCAAATAATCACAGCTGAAGGTTTGTACAGGATCTGTGTGCTATTAACTGCATTGTGGTTCCTCGATTTCCTGTGGTTCCTAATCCACATTTACTCCTTTCTAATATACTCCTTGAAGCCTCTCATTTTACAATTGTTGATCTTTGCAGTGCATTTTTCAGTATTTCATATATCCCGATAGCCAATATTTATTTGCTTTTATTTAGGAGACCAGCAATACACTTGGACTGTGATGCTGCCAGGCTTCACCAAGTCCCCCACTTATTTTTCTCAGATTTTACATGCAGACCTACAACCTTTATGATTTGCCTGTGGATCTGCTTTATTACAATATGTTGATGATTTACTGGTCTGTTCTAAATAACAACAAGCTTGTCTCAAAGACAGCATTCTTTTATTAGAACATTTGGCTTATGGTGGGCACAAAGCCTCTAAAGAGAAATTGCAACTGACCCATCCATCAGTTAGATATTTAGGACATATAATCTCAGCAAAGGGGATCACTATTGACCCCAGAAGAAAATAAAGTATCCTAGCTTTCCCTGTCCCCAGTACACAAGTTAACAAACAAAAAACAAAACAAAGCAAACACAAAAACAGCTAAGGGGATTTTGGGGCCTTTATGCATATTGCAGAACTTGGATACCAAATTTTTCCTTGCTGGCCCAACCATTGTATCAATCAATACCTAAAGGCTTCGGAGCCTGACCGTTTTCAGTTTTCAGAGGATGGCAAAAAGGCCATACTGACATTAGTTAAAGGCATCATTAACTAATACCCTGTGATTGTGGCACCAGGATTGGTGGAAGATTCATTAACAGCCTGCAATATGCAGATGACACAACCTTGTTTGCTGAACACAAGGAGGAATTGAAGCACTTACCGATGAAGATCAAAGACCACAGCCTTTAGTATGACTACACCGTAACATAAAGGAAACAAAAATCCTCACAACTGGACCAATAAGCAACATCATGATAAACGGAGAAGAGACTGAAATTGTCAAGGATTTCATTTACTTGGATCTACAATCAATGCCCATGGAAGCAGCAGTCAAGAAATCAAAAGATGCATTGCATTGGGCAAATCTGCTGCAAAAGATCTCTTTAAAGTGTTAGAAAGCAAAGATGTCACTTTGAGGACTAACCTGCTCCTGACCCAAGCGATGGTATTTTCAATCACTTCACATGCATGCGAAAGCTGGACACTGAATAAGGAAGACTGAAGAGGAGTTTCCAATTTATCAAAGACTGCACTGCTCACACCATCCACAATCTTTTGGATTGGTGGAAAGAGCCAGTAGTGTAATTAAAACGCAAATAGCCAAACTTTTCAAGTCATCGATCCTGCCTTGGACTCGCCATCCTGATGCCCTGTTCTTCATATAGTCCATCCTCTGGGATTATTTGCATAGCATACAGATTGAATAAGTATGGTGAAAGGATACAACCCTGACACACACCTTTTCTGACTTTAAACCATGCAGCATCCTCTTGTTCTGTTCGAACGACTGCCTCTTGATCTATGTATAGGTTCCTCATGAGCACAATTAAGTGTTCTGGAATTCCCATTCTTCACAATGTTATCCATAATTTGTTATGATCCACACAGTTGAATGCCTTTGCATAATCAATAAAACACAGGTAAACATCTTTCTAGTATTCTCTGTGTGCAGCCAGGATCCATCTGACATCAGCTAGGATATCCTTTGTTCCACATCCTCTTGAATCCGGATTGAATTTCTGGCAGTTGCCTGTCAGTGTACTGCTGCAGGCGCCTTTGAATGATCTCCAGCAAAATTTTACTTGTATATGATATTAATGATATTGTTCTATAATTTCTGCATTCGGTTGGATTATCTTTTTTTGGAGTAGGCATAAATATGGATCTCTTTGAGTTGGTTGGCCAGGTAGCTGTCTTCCACATTTCCTGGCATAGACGAGTGAGCACTTCCAGCGCTGCTTCTGTTTGTTGAAACATCTCAGTATTCTGTCAGTTCCTGGAGCCTTGTTTTTCGCCAGTGTCTTCAGTGCAGCTTGGACCTCTTCCTTCAGTACCATCGGTTCCTGATCATATGCTGCCTCCTGAAATGGTTGAGTGGCGACCAGTTCTTTTTGGTGCAGTGACTCCGTGTGTTCCTTCCATCTTCTTTTGATGCTTCCTGCGTCCTTTAATATTTTCCCTGTAGAATCCTTGGATACTGCAGCTCGAGGCTTTAATTTTCTTTTCAGTTCTTTCAGCTTTAGAAATGCCAAGTGTGTTCTTCCCTTTTGGTTTTCTACCTCCAGGTCTTTGCACATGTCATTATAATACTTTACTCTGTCTTCATGAGCCACCCTTTGAAATCTTTTCAGCTCTTTTACATCACCATTTCTTCCATTTGCTTTAGCTACTGGACGTTTAAGAGCAAGTTTCAGATTCTCTTCTGACAAACATTTTCGCCTTTTCTTTCTTTCCTGTCTTTTTAATGATCTCTTGCTTTCTTCATGTATGATGTCCTTGATGTCATTCCACAACTGGTCTGGTCTTCAGTCATTAGTGTTTAATGTGTCAGATCTATTCTTGAATGGTCTCTAAATTCGGGTGGGGTATACTCAAGGTCGTACTTTGGCTCTCATGGACTTGTTCTAATTTTCTTCAGCTTCAACTTGAACTTGCATATGAGCGGTTGATGGTGTGTTCTGCAGTTGACCCCTGGCCTTGTCCTGACTGATGATATTGAGTTTTTCCATCATCTCTTTCCACAGATGTTGTCAACTTGATTCCTGTGTATTCCCATCTGGCAAGGTCCATGTATATAGTTGCCGTTTATGTTGTTGAGAAAAGGTATTTGCAATGAAGAAGTTGTTGGTCTTGCAAAATTCTATCACGTGATCTCTGGCATCATTTCTATCACCAAGGCCATATTTTCCAACTACCAATACGTCTTCTTTGTTTCCAACTTTTTCATTCCAATAACCAGTAATTATCAATGCATCCTGTTTGTGTGTTCGATCAATTTCAGACTGCAGAAGTTGGTAAAAATCTTCAGTTTCTTCATCCCTAGCATTAGTGGTTGGTGCATAAATTCGAATAATAGTCATAGTAACTGGTCTTCCTTGTAGGTGTATGGATATGATCCTATCACGGACAGCGCTGAACTTCAGGACATATCTTGAAATGTTCTTTTTGACGATGAATGCAGCGCCATTCCTCTTTGAATTGTCAGTCCCCGCATAGTAGACCATATGATTGTCTGATTCAGAATGGCCATTACCCGTTCCATTTCAACTCTCTAATGCCTAGGATATTGATTTTTAGGCATTCCATTTTGTTTTTGACAATTTCCAATGTTCCTAGATTCATACTTCATACATTCCACGTTCTGATTATTAATGGACGTTTGCAGCTGTTTTTTCTCATTTTGAGTTGTGCCACATCAGCAAATGAAGATCCCGAAAGCTTGACTCCATCCATGTCATTAAGGTCGACTCTACTTTGAGGAGGCAGTTCTTCCCAATTTGTCTTTCAAGTGCCTTCCAACCTGGGGGGGGCTCATTTTCTGGCACTATATCAGACAATGTTCTGCTGCTATTCATAAGGTTTTCACTGGCTAATTCTTTTCAGAAGTAGACCGCCAGGTCCTTCTTAGTCTGTCTTAGTCTGGGAGCTCAGCTGAAACCTGTCTGCCATGGGTGACCCTGCTGCTATCTGAATACGTGGTATAGCTTCCAGTATCACAGCAACAAGCAAGCCCCCACAGTGCGACAAACAGACGCATCGGGAACTCTTTCCTTATGAGACAGTAACTGGCTGACCCATGTCCTTACCATATATGGCTTACAAGGACCCCGACTTAATATGACAAGATATACTTAAATATTTTCAGTCTTTGATGCATTATTCAAAAACTTATTTTTCCAAATTTAAGAAGGTTTTCAAAATGATGAACCTAAATCTCAGTTATTATCCAAAGTTTTCCCAGGTGATTTTGTCTATTGGAAAAGGCATCAACTGAAGCATTTCTTAGAACCTCACTGGAAAGGACTCTCCTTAATGCTCCTCACCAACCCTTGTGCCACCAAACTAAAAGGAGTGAACTCTTGGGTCCATCTCTCATAGCTAAAGAAGGCCAAAGAACCTGCCTGGACTTGTAAACCTACTGGGGACTTACAGATTGCCCTCGAATGCCAAGACTGCCAGAGGCAAATGACTTTAGAAAAGGGGATGTGTGAGAGTTCCAGAATTGAGTCGCTTGACTTGTGTTAGCTCTTCCCAAGATCATGGAACAAGATCCCATGCAAGTTATTGAAACATTTGGACTTTGCCTTATAGTTTTTGCTATTCTTTCATTGATCACTTTATTGCATTATTGTGGTATAACCCCTGCTTTAACATTTTATTATTCCAAGGCAAGCAGTTGAGGAAATCTATTTTACTTTTGTTTAGTAATGGGAGTGTTTAAGTTTAATACTTACTGTCTTTGAAATAGCCTTATTCTATCAACTTGGATGTATTCACTGGTGATTTAATCAATATGAAATTTTTCATGCTTTTAACCATTTTTACTGTCTTTGCTTCCACCAAGGCTTGGAAAGAAAATGCTTTCGTTAGTTTAGCCCAGTCAGCAGCTAGCATGGGTAATATAACCGACTGTTGAATCTACCATCCTTCCCTACAAATAGTGCATGAAAACTCAGATCCCCCAGCATCTCCTATGCTGACGTATAGCTCTGTGCCTCTCACAGTTGTTAATTTTAACATCACCTTTAAATGAGCTATACGTATTAGATTACGGTGTTCCCCGGATCACTGGCCCCAACCCCAAGTTCCCTGTTTTAACTTAACTTTTATCAAAACTAAGGATTGCTTTAATGCTGCTTGGGACTCCCCTGAAGATTGTCCCCACAAGTTTTTTTTTTTTTTTTTTTTTTAATATATATTTTATTGTACTTCAGGTGAAAGCTTACAGAGCAAATAGTTTCTCATGAAATAGTAGTACACATGTTGTTTTTTGACATTGGTTAACAACCCCACAACGTATTAAGCCTCTAAATTCTCAACCTTTTTTTTTGATGAAAATTACAGATGGCCAAAGATACACCGTTTCAAAAATTTCTACATTCACAGTTCAGTGACATTGACTACGCTCTTCCAACTGTGCTGTTATTCTCACTTAAGATGAAGGCTTACAGAAAAAATAGTTTTTCATTTAACAGTTACTACACATGTTGCCCTATGACAATGGTTAACAATCTCACAGCACATCAAGAATATCCTTACTCCACCTTGTGTTCCCTATCACCAGGGGGCTTCCTTGTCCCCTTCTGTCTTCTGGACCTTGTCAGTGGACTATTGTACCTCTTTAGTCTCATTTGTTTATTTATTTATTTATTTATTTATTTATTTTTATTTTATTTAAACACCATTTCAAAACTTTTTACTTACACATTTAAGTGATATTGACTATGCTCTTCCAATTGTGCTGCCATTCTCGCCCAAGATGAAGGCTTACAGGACAAAACAGCCTCCCATTTAATAGTTACTACAAATGTTGCCCTATAGCAGTGGTCAACAATCTCACAATACATCGACAGTGTCCTTATTCAATTTGTGTTCCTTATCATCAGTTTCCTACTCTCCCTCTGCCTTCTGGCCCTTGTCACCGGACTCCTGTACATCGTTAGTCCCATTTAGTTTTACTGGGGTGTCCATTCCCAGGCTTAACATCGAACCTTGAAGGTAACTTCCCCTCTGAGCTGAAAGGGTGTCTGGGGGCCAGACTCTCGAGGTTTCTCTAGTATTCTTTAGGCCAGTATATCTGGTCTTCTTTTTTTTTTTTTTTTTTTGGGAGTTAAAATTATACTCTACATCCTACTCCAGCTCTGCCCAGAACCCTCTGTTGTGATCCTGGTCAGAGAAGTCATTGGTGGTAGCCGGGCACCATCCAGCTGTACTGGGCTCAGTCCCGCGGAGGCCTTGGTAGCTGTGGACCATTAGTCCTTCGGACTAATCTTTTCCTTGTATCCTGTTCTCTTCGTTCTCCCTTGTTCCCGAAGGGATGAGATCAGTGGAGTATCTTAGATGGCCGCTCATAGGCTTTTAAGACCCCAGACACTACTCACCAAGGTAGAATGTAGAGCATTATCTTTATAAGTAGTGTCATGCCAATTGAGCTAGATGTTCCCCGAGATCATGGTCCCCAGAGCCCTCCGTCCAACAACTCAGTCCCTCGGGGGGTTTGGATGTGTCTATAGGGCCTCCATGACCTTTCCTTGTGCAGGTTGTGTTAGTTTCCCCTGTACTATGTACTATCTCATCTCTCACCCAAGTTACCACTTACCTATTACCTATTTAGTATTCCCCCCCCCCCATCCCTGGTAACCAACAAGGATTGTTACATTTTGCATGTGAATTTTTTCATGGGTTTTTACAATAGAGGTCTCATACAATATTTGTCCTTTTGTGATTGACTTATTTCACTCAGCATGATGTCCTCCAGTTTCATCCATGTTATGAGATGGTTCACCGATTCATTGTTCTTTCTCGTTGCATAGTACTCCATTGTGTGTATGTACCATAGTTTGTGTATCCATTCGTCTGTTGATGGACATCGAGGTTGTTTCCATCGTTTTGCTATTGTGAATAATGCTGCCATGAACATAGGTGTGCATATGTCTATTCGAGTGATGACTCTTATTTCTCTAGGATATATTCCTAGGAGTGGGATTGCTGGATCGAATGGTACGTCTATTTCTAGCTTTCTGAGGAAACGCCATATCATTTTCCAAAATGGCTGTATCATTTTGCATTCCCACCAGCAGTGTATAAGAGTTCCCGTCTCCCCGCAGCCCCTCCAACATTTGTTATTTCCAGTGTTTTTGATTCGTGCCAGTAATGCCGGGGTGAGATGGTATCTCATTGTGGTTTTAATTTGCATTTCTCTAATGGCTAGTGATCGCGAGCATTTCCTCATGTGTCTGTTGGCCGTTTGAATGTCTTCCTTGGTGAAGTGTCTGTTCATTTCCTTTGCCCATTTTTTGATAGGATTGGTTGTCTTTTTGTTGTAGAGGTGTTGGATTTTCTTGTAGATTATGGAGATTAGACCTTTGTCTGACTTGTACTGTCCAAAAATTTTTTCCCAGTCTGTAGGTTCTCTTTTAACTCTTTTGGTGAAATCTTTTGAAGAGCATAGATGTTTGATTTTTAGAAGATCCCAATTATCTAGTTTATCTGTTGGGTTTTTTGTGTTGATGTTTATGGTTTGTATCCTGTTAATGCCATGTATTAAGGTCTGAAGTGTTGGTCCTATTTTTTCTTCTATGAATTTTATAGTTTGAGGCTTTATATTCAGGTCTTTGATCCATTTTGAAGTAGTTTTTGTATATGGTGTGAGGTATGGGTCCTGTTTCATTTTTCTACAAATGGATATCCAGTTTTGCCAGCACCATTTGTTAAAAAGACTGTCTTTTCCCCATTTAATGTATTTTGGGCCCTTGTCAAAAATCAGGTGACCGTAGGTGGATGGATTTACATCTGAGTTCTCAATTCTGTTCCATTGGTCAATGTCTCTGTTGTTGTACCAGTACCAGGCTGTTTTGAGTACTGTAGCTGTATAGTAGGTTCTCAAGTCAGGTAGTGTGAGTCCTCCAACTTTATTCTTCTTCTTCAGTAGTGCTTTACTTATTCGGGGTTTCTTCCCTTTCCATATAAAGTTAATAATTAGTTTTTCCATCTCTTTGAAGAATGTTGTTGGTATTTGTATCGGAATTGCATTGTATTTGTAAATTGCTTTAGGTAGAATTGCCATTTTCACAATGTTGAGTCTGCCTATCCATGAGCATGGTATGTTTTTCCATTTATGTAGATCCCTTTGGGTTTCATGCAGCAGTGTTTTGTAGTTTTCTTTGTATAGGTCTTTTATATTCCTGGTCAGATTTATTCCCAAGTATTTTATCTTTTTAGGGGCTATTGAAAATGGTATTGATTTCCTGATCTCCTTTTCATCGTTCTCTTTACTGGTGTATAGGAATCCAACTGATTTTTGAATGTTTATCTTGTATCCTGCTACTCTGCTGAATCTTTCTATTAGTTCCAGTAAATTTCTCGTGGAGTCTTTAGGGTTTTCTATGTATAGTATCATATCATCTGCAAACAGGGAGAGTTTAACTTCTTCATTACCAATTTGGATGCCCTTTATTTCTTTCTCTTGCCTTACTGCTCTAGCGAGAACTTCCAGCACAATGTTAAATAGGAGTGGTGATAAAGGGCATCCTTGTCTTGTTCCTGTTTTCAAGGGGAATGTTTTCAGCCTTTCTCCATTAAGAATGATGTTGGCTGTTGGTTTTGCATAGATGCCCTTTATGATGTTGAGAAATTTCCCTTCTATACCTATTTTATTGAGAGCTTTTATCAGGAATGGGTGTTGGACTTTGTCAAATGCCTTTTCTGCATCAATTGAGATAATCATGTGATTTTTTTCTTTCCTTTTATTTATGTGGTGGATTACGTTGATGGATTTTCTAATGTTAAACCATCCTTGCATACCTGGTATGAATCCTACTTGGTCGTGGTGTATTATTTTTTTGATATGATACTGAATTCTATTGGCTAAAATTTTGTTCAGAATTTTTGCATCTATATTCATGAGAGATATTGGTCTGTAATTTTCTTTTTTTGTGATGTCTTTGCCTGGTTTTGGTATCAGCGTTATGCTGGCTTCATAGAATGAATTTGGAAGTGTTGCTTCCTCTTCTATGCTCTGAAATAACTTGAGTAGAACTGGTACGAGCTCTTCTGTAAATGTTTTGTAGAATTCTCCAGTGAAGCCATCTGGGCCAGGGCTTTTTTTGGTTGGGAGTTTTTTTATTACCTTTTCAATCTCTTCTCTTGTTATGGGTCTGTTCAGATTTTCAATATCACTTTGTTGTAGTTTGGGTAGGCCGTATGTTTCTAGAAATTTATCCATTTCCTCTAGGTTTTCAAATTTGTTGGAATATAGTTTTTCATAATATTCTGTTATAATCCTTTTTATTTCAGTTGGGTCTGTTGTAATGTCCCCCATTTCATTTCTTATTTGGGTTATTTGTGCCCTCTGCTGTTTTTCTTTTGTCAGTCTGGCCAGTGGTTTGTCGATTTTGTTGATTCTTTCAAAGAACCAACTTTTGGTTTTGTTGATTCTTTCTATTGTTTTTCTGTTCTCTATTTCATTGATTTCTGCTCTGATCTTTACTATTTCCTTTCTTCCGGTGGTTGTAGGCTTTTTTTGTTGTTCTCTTTCTATTTGTTTGAGTTCTGTAGTTAATGTTTTGATTTTGTCCCTTTCTTCTTTTTTGATATGTGCATCTATTGCTATAAATTGTCCTCTGAGGACTGCCTTTGCTGTGTCCCAAAGGTTTTGGTATGATGTGTTTTCATTTTCATTTGATTCTAGGAATTTTTTAATTCCATCTCTGATTTCTTCTATTACCCATTGATGTGTAAGCAGATTATTATTCAGTTTCCATGTGTTTGATTTTTTTTCCTTGCTCTTTCTAGTGTTAATTTCTACCTTGATGGCATTGTGGTCAGAGAAGATACTGTGAATTATCTCAGCATTTTGGATCTTGTTGAGGATTGCTCTGTGGCCTAAGATGTGGTCTATTCTGGAGAACGTTCCATGTGCATTGGAAAAGAATGTGTACTTTGCAGCGGTTGGATGGAGTGTTCTATATATGTCTATGAGGTCCAGTTGGCTGATTGTGTCCTTTAGGTCTTCTGTATCTTTGCTAAGTTTCTTTTTAGTTGTTCTGTCCTTTACTGAGAGTGGTGTGTTGAAGTCTCCTACTATTATTGTGGAACTGTCAATTTCTCTTTTCAGTGCTGTTAGAGTTTTTTTTATGTATTTTGGAGCCCTGTCATTGGGTGCATAGATATTTATTATGGTTATGTCTTCATGATGGATCATCCCCTTAATCATTATATAGTGTCCTTCTTTGTCTTTTATGGTAGATTTTGTTTTAAAGTCTATTTTATCTGAGATTAGAATTGCCACTCCTGCTCTTTTTTGATAGTTGTTAGCTTGATATATTTTTTTCCAACCTTTGATTTTTAATAAATTCACATCTTTGTTTCTAAGATGTGTCTCTTGTAGACAGCAAATAGATGGATCCTGTTTTCTTATCCATTCTGCCACTCTCCGTCGCTTTATGGGTGCATTGAGTCCATTTACGTTCAGTGTAATTATTGATAGATGTGAGTTTGTTGCTGTCATTTTGTAGTGCTTTTTTTTGTGATGCTGAAGTTTTCTTTGTTCTTCTTACTCTCTTGTGCTGAGTTCCTTTTGTTTGTGGATTTTGTGTTCATTTCTTTTGTTTTTGTAGGTTTTGTTTTTGTTGAGACTTTATGTTTTTCGTCTTTATTTTTATGAGTTGGTTTGTTAACTTTTTTTGTGGTTACCATGAATTTTACCCTTATCTTTATAATTTTGAAGCAGTCTACCGTTACTTGGTATCGCCTTGCCTTCTTCTCCTTTAGAAGGTTCTATACCTATGCCGTTTGTTCCCTCTTTCATTGTTTTGATGTTGTTGTCATCCTTTGATTGATTTCTCTGATTCCCTGTTGTATATCTTTTGTTTTTGGAAAGTCGTCTGTAGTTCAGTTCCTAGAATGGTATCTGGTTCATGTTAACCTGCATCCTAGGTCCTAGGTCCTGCCTGAGGGCTTAAGCTGTTTGTCCTCAGATCGAAGAACTCCCTTTAATAATTCTTGTAAGTTTGGTTTGACTTTTGCATATTCCTTTAGTTTCTGTTTATCTGGAAATGACCTAATTTCACCATCAAATCTGAATGAGAGTTTTGCAGGATATATTATTCTTGGCTGACAATTTTTTTCTTTCAAGATTTTATATATGTCATCCCATTGCCTTCTTGCCTGCATGGTTTCTGCTGAATAATCTGAGCTTAGTCTTATTGTTTCTCCTCTGTATGTGACTTCTTGTTTTTCCCGAGCTGCTCTCAGGATTCTTTGTTTGTCTTTAGTTTTAGCGAGTGTGAATATGATATGTCTTGGTGATTTTCTTTTGGGGTCTATTCTATATGGGGTTCGTTGAGCTTCTTGGATGACCAGCTTTTCATCTTTCATGATATTGGGAAAGTTTTCTGTCAGCAGTTCCTCAATGATCCTCTCTGTGTTTTCTGTTTTCTTCCCCTGTTCTGGTATGCCAATCACTCGTAAGTTTTTGCTTTTAATTGTGTCCCACATAACTCTCAGGGTCTCTTCATTTTTCTTTGTTCTTTTTTCTGAGTTTTCCTGAAACAGAGTTGTATCCAAGTGTTTGTCTTCAGTTCCACTGATCCTGTCTTCCATGGTTTCAAATCTACTTCTCAGCCCTTCTATGACACCGTCCATTTCTGAAATCTTGTTGTTTATCTTTTGGATTTCTAATTGTTGTTTTTGTATAATTTCGAGTTGTGAATTTATTTTGGCATTTTGTTCTTGCATCATCTTCCTGAATTCTTCCAATTTTTTGTCTGTATTTTCCATAAATTTGTCTATTTTTTCCTCATGTTTGTCAGCTTTTTGCCTCAGTTCTTGGAAAATTCCGAGTATTAGTGATTTGAGTTCCGTATCAGGTACTTCTAGTGCATTTTCTTCCACAGGAGAGTTATCTGGTGTTTTAATTTGGACGCCTATTGGAGCCATCTTGTCTTGTTTTTGTAAATGTTTTGATATTGTTTGCTGTTTTCGGGGCATTCAGTAGATATTTCTCTCGTTTATTGATTGTAGATTTTTTTTTTTTTTTCGTTCTTGTGGTACAGCTGGGCAGATCTAGTTGAGGAGGAGCCACTGGGATGGGTTGCTTGTGGCACTCACTGCAGCCACCAGGACGGTCGGTAGTCAGTGCTGGGCAGGTTCCAATAGGGCGTGCCTGCACCGCTTGGTGATGTGATGTCTAGTGCACGGTGCAGGTAGGTAGGGTGCAGCGGGAAGATGGTTATGTGTGAAGCTAAGCTGGATATGGGAGAGAGGAGAGAGGAGGAGGAGCAAAAAGCGTACAAACATAAAAGAATGCTAGGGGAGTTTGTCGTTGGAATGTACAGATGAGAGACTATGGGATGGAGGAAACCAGAAGGGGGAAGAGAAAGAAAAGGAAAGAATGACCAAATGAAAATCAGAAAAGTTAAAAAACTGCAAAGTTCCCAGGGATCGCACCGATGCAGCTATGAGGTCTGGGGGAGTCGGTCTCAATTTTCACAGCTCAGCCTGGCCAGAAGGTACAGAGGCATACATCGCCTGGTATTCAGGGATCAGAAAGAGAAGGAAGAGATAGAGGGACAAGAAATTAAGCAATGAAGAAAGACAAAAGAGAAAAAGAGGTAAAATATGACAAAACTAATCAAAAAAGGAAGAAAAATAAAATTGAGAAGAAAAAAAAAAAAAAGGGCAACACCAGCAGTCAGTGCCTACAAATGGGACCCAGAGAGCCCCCACTCAGGGGCGCGAATTCCAAGAAGCCGATAGTCTCGGGGTTAAGTGACCGTGGCCACGGGAAGCAGAGGGGCCAACGAACAAAGACCCCAGGATCCCACCCGCGCGGGAGCGCAGACCTGGAAACAGCCACACGCCCGAACGCAGCCCTACAGCCCCGCAGGAGAGAGCAGAGATGGCCCTCGGAACCAGGCACCCAGGCAAAAGGAGGGGGAGGCGGCAGAAAAAGGTCCGCTAGGTGCCAGCAAACGGCTCCCAGAAAGCCCCCAGCCCGGGCGCGCGGAACCCAAGCACCGGCGCCCCCCCGCCCAGGGACCCCGGCCACGGAAAGCAGAGGGGTGAACGAACAAAGGCCCCGGGATCCCACCCACGCGGGAGCCCAGACCCAGAAACAGCCACACGCCCGCACGCAGCTCCACAGCCCCGCAGGAGAGAGCAGAGACAGCACCCGGACCCAGGCACCCAGGCAAAAGGAGGGGGAGGCGGCAGAAAAAGGTCCGCTAGGTGCCAGCAAACGGCTCCCAGAAAGCCCCCAGCCCGGGCGCGTGGAACCCAAGCACCGGCGCCCCCCCGCCCAGGGACCCCGGCCACGGAAAGCAGAGGGGCGAACGAACAAAGGCCCCGGGATCCCACCCACGCGGGAGCCCAGACCCAGAAACAGCCACACGCCCGCACGCAGCCCTACAGCCCCGCAGGAGAGAGCAGAGACGGCACTCGGAACCAGGCACCCAGGCAAAAGGAGGGGGAGGCGGCAGAGAAAGGTTCGCTAGCTGCCAGCAAACGGCTCCCAGAAAGCCGCCAGCCCAGGCGCGCGGAATCCAAGCACCAGCACCCCCCAGCCCAGAGACCCTGGCCACGGAAAGCAGGGGATCCCCAGCTGAGGCGGAGAGGGGTGGGTGGTGGGAGAGCGCGCACCGCAGTTTACCGGTCGTTCTGTCTCCGACCAGATGCTCTGCAAGGCTGCTCTCCCGTTTGCTGGTCTCCGATAGGAATCCAAGATGGTGGATCCGCGCTGCGTTAGCTGGTAAGGAATCTCTGCCTGAGTCTCTCCTCGCTCTCCGTTCTCTTTTAGTATTCTCACTCCGTTTGGTGTTTGGCTGAGTTCTTTATCTCTTCATTTGGTGTTCTAGGGTTTCAGGATTGTTGATTCTCTGTTAGGCTTAGTTTTTCGGATCTTTGCTGTGGAGGGACGGCGTGGTGTTTCTGCCTAGAGCGCCATCTTGCCTACAAATATCTCCCCACAAGTTTTTAATCTCATATCCCAAGTTCCCTAGATATTGAATGAATCTCTTCGCAGCTAACATGAATAATAGTCTAGCTTGCCTGAGTCGAGCAAGTAAGAAAAGAGAGTCTTGTACTCTAATTTGAAAACCAATAATTCTAGAATTACTATGCTTACCCATTTGTAACAACTCTTTAACAAATAATTAGCTTGAGCAGGTTGATCAAACCCCCCCCCCCCATCCACTACCAACAAAAAAGTATGATTTGTGCTTCTCATGGGTACGTGTTCTTACGTGGAGGAGCACAATACCCCTGTATTGATATACCAAACCCAGACTGTGAACTTCATGCTTGGACATTGCCCTGTCTGGATGGATGGAACATGACAGGTCAATGCACTCTATGCCACTTAGGTGTCCCATTGGAAATGTATTCCTGTAATGAAAGTACTCATTGGGTCAGCAGTTAAAAAATCTTGACTCAGACCAGGCTGTCTACTGACAGCCATGAATATTACAACCCCATCCAACTTAGACCTGGGCTGGAATATAGACTTTTAAGATCCTTCTTTTCTTTTTAGGAGTAGCCTAATTAGAGTGAACAAGCTGAAACTCGTCTGCCTCCATAGCGCAAATCATGAGTGAAATTGCTGACGGAATGACAGTCCAGCAAGAATCCTTAAACTCCCTTGCAAAAATAGTTTTAAACAATAAAATGTCCTTAGACTTTCTTCTAGCCCAACAAGTAGGTGTTTGTGCTATAACAAACACTTCTTGTTGTACCTGGATTAACAATACCCACGAGGATGAACAAGATATTGAGAAAATTCATCAAAAAGCTGTCTGGTTACTTACAAAAGACTCAGAATCTGAATCCTCTTGGTTTGGTATTTTCAGCTGATTACCTAAACGTATTGGATCCTGGATTATATCTAACTGGATTAATGATATTGATTGTTGTGGTAATAATTACTGGAAAAAACAAATGTTGCATGCAATGTACAACCAGTGTTATGATGCAAAAGGCCAATTTAATGCCAATGAAGAGAATTATGTGCATAGATGAGACTCATTTCCCAAATGGACTCAAATTCACACCCTGAGGCAGTCTTTTGAACTGAGTTCTTCCTCTAATGTGGCCTTACTCCCCCTCTAAGATCACGGAAGCTGAATGCTAAGCTATAGCTGGGTGAAGAGATCAGATGTGCCTGACTACTAAACAGTAGTGTTAGATGCCTTAAAGGCTTACCTAAGTAAGCATCCATCTAAGGAATCACGTGTCTTCACTGCAAGACCCTGCAGAAAAAAGCATTCATATAATAGTGATCAAAGGATGTTAATGAAAACCTTGACCAAAAGAGGGGATGTGTGAGAGTTCCAAAATTGAGGCACTTGACTTGTATCAGAATGATTGGCCCAGGTCTGAGCCCCAACTCCATCTTGTTGTTGTTAGGTGCTGTTAGTCAGTTTCAACTCATAGTGACCTTGTGTTCAACAGAACGAAACACTGCCTGGTTCTGTGACATCCTCACAATCATCGCTATATTTGAGCCCATTGTTGCGGCCACTGTGTCAGTCCATCTCCTTGAGGGTCTTTCTCTTTTTCACTGATGCTATAGGGTCGCTATGATTTGGCATCGACTCCACGGCAATCGGTTTGGTTTGGGTTGTTTGGTCTACTTTACCAAGCATGATGTCCTTTTCCACAGACTGATCCCTGCTAATAACATGTCTAAAGTACCAGAGACAGTCTCACCATCCTCGCTTCTAAAGAAGCATTCTGGCTATACTTCTTCAAAGATAGATTTGCTCTTCCTTCTGGCAGTCATGATATATTCAACATTCTTTGCTAACATCGTAATTCAAAGGCATCAATTCTTTGGTATTCCTTATTCATTGTCCAGCTTTCGTATGCATATGTGGTGGTTGAAAATACCATGGTTTGGCCCAGGAGCACCTTAGTTGTCAAGGTGACATCTTTGCTTTTTACTTTAAAGAGGTCTTTTTCAGTAGATTTGCCCAACGTAATATGTAGTTTGACTTCTTGACTGCTGCTTCCATGGGTGTTGATTGTGGATCCCAGTAAAATGAAATCCTTGACAACCTCAATCTTTTCTCCGTTTATCATGATGTTCCTTATTGGTGCAGTTGTGAGGATTTTTGTTTTCTTTATGTTTTGATGTAATCTATAATGAACGCAGTAGTCTTTGATCTTTATCAGTAGGTGCTTCAAGTCCTCTTTGCTTTCAGCTGGCAAGGTTGTGTCATCTCTATATCACAAGTTGTTAACGAGTCTTCCTCCAATCCTGATGCCCCATTCTTCTTTATATAGTCCAGCCTCTCAGATTATTTGCTCAGCATACAGATTGAATAAGTATGGTGAAAGGATACAACCCTGACGCACACCTTTCGTGATTTTAAACCATGCAGCATCCCCTTGTTCTGTTCGAATGACTGCCTCTTGATCTATGTACAGGTTCTAAATAAGCACAATTAAGTGTTCTGGAATTCCTATTCTTCGCAATTGCTGTGGTTTGAATTGTGTCCCCCCAAGATGTGTGTCAACTTGGCTAGGCCATGAGTCCCAGTATTGTGTGATTGTTCACCATTTTGTCATTTGATGTGATTTTCCTATGTGTTGTAAATCCTGCCTCTCTGACGTTAATGATGCAGGATTAGAGGCAGTTATGTTAATGAGGCAGAACTCAATCTACAAGAGTAGGTTATGTCTTAAGTCAATCTCTTTTGAGATATAAAAGAGAGAAGTGAGCAGAGAGACATGGGGACCTCATATCACCAAGAAAGTAGTGCCAGGAGCAGAGCTTGTCCTTTGGACCTGGATTCCTGTGCTGAGAACCTCCTAGACCAGGGAAAGATTGATGCGAAGGACCTTCCTCCAAAGCTGACAGTCTTAGTTATCTAGTGCTGCTGTAACAGAAATATCAGAAGTGGATGACTTTAACAAAGAAAAGTTTATTCTCTTACAGTCTAGTAGGCTGGAAGTCCAAATTGAGGGCATCAGCTCCAGGGGAAGACTTTCTCTGGCAGCTCTGGAGGAAGGTTCTTGTCATCAACCTTCCCCTGGACTAAGAGCTTCTCAGCACAGGAACCTCCAGTCCAAAGGACGTGCTATGCTCCTGGTGCTGCTTTCTTGGTGGTGTGACGTCTCCATGTCTCTCTGCTGGCATCTCTCTTTTATATCTCAAAAGAGACTGGCTTAAGACACAATCTAATCTTGTAGACCTCATCAACATAACTGCTGCTAATCCATCTAATTAATATCATAGTGACAGCATCTACAACACATAGGAAAATCACATCAGATGACACAATGGTGGACAGTCACACAATACTGGGAATCATGGCCTAGCCAAATTGATACACATACTTTTGGGTGACAGAATTCAATCCATGACACCAATTGAGGGAGAAAGCCTTCGCCTAGAGCTGGTGCCCTGAATTTGGACTTCTAGTCTACTAGACTGTGACAGATTAAATTTCTGTTTGTTAAAGCCATCCACTTGTGGTATTTCTGTTATAGCAGCACTAGAGAACTAAAACAGCAATGTTATTCATAGTTTGTTAATATCCACACAGTCAAATGACTTTGCATAGTCAATAAAACACAGATAAACATCTTTCTGGTATTTTCTGCTTTCAGCGAAGATCTAGCTGACGTTAGCAATGATGCCCCTCATTCTAAGTCCTCTTTTGAATCTGGCTTGAATTTCTTGCAGTCACCTGTCGATGTACTGCTGCAACTGTTTTTGAATTATCTTCAGCAAAATGTTACTTGTATGTATTAATGATATTAATGATATTGTTTGATAATTTTCACCTTCTATTCTGTCACTTTTCTTTGGAATGGGCATAAATATGAATCTCTTCCAGTTAGTTGTCCAGGTAGCTGTCTTCCAAGTTTCTTGGCATAGATGAGTAAGCGCTTCCAGCATTGCATCCATTTGTTGAAACATCTCTGTTGGTATTCCATCAATTCCTGGAGCCTTGTTTTTTGCCAGTGCCTTCAGTGCAGCTTGTACTTCTTCCTTCAATGCCATCAGTTCTTGATTATATGCTACCTCCTGAAATGGTTGAACATTGACTAATTCTTTTGGTAGAGTAACTGAGTATTCCTTCTGTCTTCTTTTGATGCTTCCTGAGTCATTCAATAATTTGCCCATAGAATTC
This sequence comes from Dugong dugon, assembly GCA_030035585.1. Taxonomy (NCBI): domain Eukaryota; kingdom Metazoa; phylum Chordata; class Mammalia; order Sirenia; family Dugongidae; genus Dugong; species Dugong dugon. The sequence continues at coordinate 195,015,774 of CM057462.1, read as the reverse complement.
TTCCGTATTGTAACTTGAGGCTGGAGTTTTTTCTTTAGTTCTTTCAGCCTGAGAAATGCTGAGCGCATTCTTCCTTTTGGTTTTCTAACTCTAGGTCTTTGCACATTTCATTATAATACTTTACTTTGTCTTCTCGAGCTTCCCTTTGAAATCTTCTTTTCAACTCTTTTACTTCATCATTATCTTTTATTAGCTTTAGGTACTCTACATTCAAGAGCAGTTTTTAGAGTCTCTTCTGACAGCCTTTTTGGTCTTTTCTTTTTTTCTTGTCTTCTTAATGACCTTTTGCTTTCTCCATGTATGATGTCCTTGATGTCATACCACAGCTCATCTGGTCTTTGGTCATTAGTGTTCAGTGCGTCAAATCTATTCTTGAGATGGTCTCTATATTCAGGTGGGATATGCTTGAAGTTGTATTTGGCTTTAGTGGACTATTTAAATTTCCTTCAGCTTCAACTTGAACTTTCATATGAACAATTGATGGTCTGTTCTGCACTTGTCCCCTGGTCTTGTTCTGACTGATACTGAGCTTCTCCATTGTCTCTTTCCATAGCTGTAGTCGTTTTGATTCCCGTGCATTTCGTCCAGCCAGTTCCACGTGTATACCTCTTGCCCTCGAGTCAATTATGACTCCTAGCAACCCTATAGGACGGTAGAACTGTCCCACAGGGTTTCTAAGGAACCTCTGGTGGATTTGAACTGATGACCTTTTGGTTAGCGGCCGGAGCTCTTACCCACTGCACCACCAGGGCTGAAAAAAATTATTTGTGATGAATAAGTGGTTGGCCTTGCAAAATTCTTTCATGTGATCTTTGGTGTTATTTTTATCACCAAGGCCATATTTTTCAATGGCCAATCCTTCTTATTTGTTTCCAACTTTTGCATTTCAATCACCAGTAATTATAAATGCATCTTGATTGCATGTTTGATCAATTTCAGATTGTAGAAATTGATAAAAGTCTTCAATTTCTTCATCTTTGGCATTAATGGTTGCTGCGTAAATTTCAATAATAGTCCTATTAACCGAACTTTCTTGTAGGCGTATGGACATCATCCTATCACTGACAGAGTTGTACTTCAGGATAGATCTTGAAATGTTCCTTTTGAGGATGAATGCAATGCCATTCCTCTTCAATTTGTCATTCTCGTCATAATAGAACATATGATTGTCTAATTCAAAATGGTCAGTACTAGTCCATTTCAGCTCACTAACGTGTTCCATTTCATTTTTGATGACTTCCAAATTTTTTCAAGATATTAAATTGTTTATTCCTTCCACATGATAATGGATAATACGTAAGTTTCAATGCTATCTATAATTTTATCTGGTACCATTATTCAAATTAGATATATTGCATAGGATTTGCTAACAATCATTTTTATAGTTTAATAGATTCTGTAGCTTTGGATGACCATTTTTATGGTGAACTCCAGGTCACAACACAATAACTGTCAGTTCAGCTACACCAAGATTTCTGAAGACAGTGGCTTATCTGTCTCCAGTCTTCTGAAGTTTTTTTTTTTTTTTATTGTACTTCACGCGAAGGCTTACAGAACAAATAGTTTCTCATGAAACAGTAGTACACATATTGTTTTATGACATTGGTTTACAACCCCACAACATGTCAACCCTCTCCCTTCTCGACCTTTTTTTAAATTTTTTAAAATTTATTTATTTTATTATACTTCAGGTGAAGGCTTACAGACAAATAGTTTCTCATGAAACAGAAGTACACATGTTGTTTTATGACATTGGTTAACAACCCCACAACATATCAACCCTCTAACTTCTCAACCTTTTTTTTTGGTGAAAATACACATAGCCAAAGATACACCATTTCAAAAATGTCCACACGCACAATTCAGTGACATCGACTACGCTCTTCCAGTTGTGCTGCTATTCTCACTTTAGATGAAGGCTCAGTCTTCTAAAGTTTTACATAAATTTTGAATGGATCTGGCATCACCTTGAAGGAATTCTAAACTTCACACTGTTGGGGCGGTTTATCAAGATGGCTTCAGTGTAGACTAACTTTATACAGCACATTTTTTAAAAAAGACGCATTTATTCAGAGTCATGATGAGACTATTACATTTAGCAATCAACTCCATCTCAGCTTTTGCTTATTTCCCTTGCAACCATCAAACCCTTAGACAGACTTAAGAACATGACAAAGGATTTCCCTGCAACTGTCAAACCCTTGAACAGACACTTAAGTACATAACAAAGGAAACATTTTTCACACGGTTAAACTGAGGATGTGGAAAGAATGTTCTTGACACAAGACCCTTATCAGAAGTTCCCTCAGGAGCTCTTGAGAGGTCTTTAGATAATTACCTTACGACCACCCTGTCAACCCCGCTTAGTCACATAATTAAACTAACCTATCCAACTAGCCCACATTCATGTTTCCAACCAATCACTGTAAAGCCCCTGCTTCAAGTTGTCCTGCTTCTGGGTTCCCTGATCTTGCAACTTCTGATCAGAATGCTTTACTTTTAGTTCTTGATTTTACATCATAAATATACCTGTCTTACTTCACCATTTTGGAGCATTTGATATTACTTTATGAGATCAGATGTGTCCCTGGTTCGAAGTGTTTTGAACCTTCAAGAAATCTCTTTGCTTTTATTTTAACAGAGTACATGTTCTTACTTGTTGACAGTTTTACATCAGAGTCAGGAGATTTGTTGTGTGGTTAATTGTGTGATTCAGATGATGGACATCACCAGGCTCTGATGTACTGATAACATTTATTTCAACTATTAGGGCATGTTGGAGCAGATACGCGAGTGAACTTGCTTGTCAAAGCACTCTCTCCTTTGAGTCTTCCCTGATGGGCATTCTGACATTGATGTTTATGCTCTACTTTTTTCTTGTGAAATAATTTGAGGCTTACAAATAAGTGTAGGGAATAATATTATGAATATCATCTTAAGAAATAAAAGTTTTGGCCTTGTTTACCCTTCCTCAATCCCATTTTCTCCCCTCTTTCCAGAGGTAAACACTGTACTGAATTTGTTGTTTATCATTCCCATGAAAATTTTTATACTTACCAAATATGTATTAAGCAATTAACCAAATAATACATAGTATGGTTATGTATATTATAAAACTATATAAATGGTATCACACCATACATACATGTTTTACAGCTTTTACACTGGATATTATGCTTTTGGAATTTGTCCATGTTGATATATCTTCCTCTAGCTCATTAATTTTAACTGCTGTATAGCACTCTAGTGTATGGACACATCATAATTTATTTATCTGTTCTTCTGTTGAATTCTTCTGTTGAACATTTAGGTTGTTTGTAATATTTTCTATCACAGTCTCTTGTGTGGTTGTTAGATTGCTTCCTAAAGTGGTTACTAATTGAGATCTTCATTGCGCCATATCCTTTCTGACACTTTTTGTTTTTGCTAATGTGATGGATATGAAATGGTATTTCATTATGGTTTTAATTTTCTGCTTACCCAATCATTATTTTTCAAATTCCACTTGGCCATTCAGATTTCTACTTTGGTGAATTTTCTTTTTGTAAATGTTGGTGTTTTTACCAAATTTGATTGGTAGAAGTTCTTAATATATTCTGGCTATTAATAATTTGTTGTTTATATGCAATGCAAAAATCTACTCCTAGTCTGTGGTGTATAACGGAATTAAAAAAAAAAAAAATTGAGGTACACCGATAAGATCTGAAATGGCCAGTTTGAAGACTGGGTGCAATTGCTTGTTCTAGCAATTCACCCTAGCAGCAGACATCTTCTGTACTGTTTCTAAGAGAGGCATGTCTGGTAATGATGATGTAACTAAACCGTGACCTCTCCCTGTCACATATCTGTGTAATTGCCACACTGCAACCAGTCTAAGAAAGAGATGTATATCCCTTTAAGCCAATTGCCTTGCAGGGCTTGCATTACAGGAAGTCCTGCCTTACAAGTTTCTGCCACAGGAAATCTTGTCTTAGAATATTCTGCTGCCAGTTGAGAAATGTCTTTCAATTATCTAAGACTGTAATTACCAATCAAGTAAAGTTTTTCGATGATCTAAGTTTGTAAATACCAACCAAGTAGTGTGTTTCATATCCATTGTTCCCCTCCTATAAAACATCACTGCCGAGTTGCCATTTTAGGTTACTAGATTCCACCGCATGGGAGTTCAGTCTATTCCCAGCTTGAGCTGTCCCTTTTCTTTCAGTAAATCTCTCAGTTTTACATTAGTCAGAGTACGGAGGGTTACTCTATGACAGTGGCTTCTCTTTTACTTTTTGAGAGTGTCTTTTGACTTAACAGACATTTAGAGTTTAATTGTGTTACCGCAGTAACGCGGATTGGAGCCGCCTGCCGCAATAGCCAATTCTGAGATGGGGTGAGGTGAGCAGCAACGTGTTTATTATATATCGATATATAGGAAACAGAGGGGAATAGATTGCTCCAAAAAAACCCATCTCCTCCACTGGAGATCAACCGAAGGCTTTTATAGGGACAGGATTATGGATCTTAGAAGTTCGTGTTATTTCCCCCTGAGGTACCAGTTAATTTTCTACTGGTATTCTTGGGGGTTATCTGGTGACTTCCTTGGGGCTTACCTGGTGACATCCTGGTTTTTACATGTCACAAGATGGGTGCTTTGTTTGGTTTTTATCCTTAGAGCCTTATCACTTGTTTTCCACCCTCCAAGGAGGAACATCGGTTAATCTTAAACCTTTTGTAGAGACTGGAACTGGAGGGAAAAACAAGATCATGAGACAATGTGGCGGTTAGCAATGGGGAGTAAGTAATAGTGAGCCAAGCCTGTGCAGCCTCTTCCAATTGTACTAAAATACATAAGTCTTTCCTTTGTGGTTTGTGTATTTCTTGTTTAAGAAATCTGTTCTTACTCTGATATGTTAAAATAAAAATAATATTAAGCCAATAATAGAAATTGATTGAAGTTTATTTAATATAGTATATGATTTTCAAATTGGGGTAACATTTCAACTAGAGTGTCAAAAATGTTCTAAAGATGAAAAAACCTCCAAAAACTTTTATACCCCACCTCATCCATATTGTCATGATAATGGAGGCAGAAGTGTTTTTATAATAATGATTTACCCTAAAACACAGCTTCCAGTCAAACCCTGGAGTTCTGTTTTTCAAAACTGACTGCACATAGATAATTCTTCAAAAGAGCCCAATGCCTAGTGTAAAACATCTCCACTAAGCTGCTTACTAGGCTATTGTTTGACTTTAAGGTAACTTGAGGAAACCAGTTTCTCCAAGGCTCAAGGTTCAAAAGGACACCTAAGGGCAGATGGCCTGGATGAGTTACCCCAACTCCATGAACCCCAGAAATCTGGATTCCAGGAGAATTAAAATGGTTTTCATAAGTCATAATGATATTCTCCTATATTTTCTTTAAAATTAAAAAAAAGTTGGCTTATCATAGGTCTTTCATTTACTTGGAATTTATGTTTGTATCTGATGTGAAGTAGAGATATAATTTTTTCCATATGGAAAACCAATCATCTTGGTGCTGTGTAAGGGAATTAAAAAAATAAAAAATTGAGGCAGCTGATATGATCTGAAATGGCCAATTTGAGGGCTGAGTTCGATTTCCTGTTTGCAGTTCCGTTTTCACCTTAGAGGCAGCCATCTTCCGTACTGTTTCTAAGAGAGGAATGTCCGGTAATGATGACGCAACTATGCTGCGACCGCTCCCCGTCACATATCCGTGAAGTTGCTGCACTGTAAGCAGGTAAGAAAGGGATGTATACCCTTTTAGGCCAGTCGTCTTATAGAACTGGGGACAGGAAGCCCTGCCTTAAAATGAGTGACTACCAATCAAGTAGTATTTTTCAATGATCTAAGTTTGTAAATACCAAGCAAGTAACGTGTTTCATATTCTTTGCTCTCCTATAAAACGTCACTTCTGAGTTGCCATTTTGAATTACTGGTTCCCCTGCATGGAGTTCGGTCTGTTTCGAGCTCAAGCTGTCTCTTTTCTTTCAATAAATCTCTCAGTTTTATACTAATCAGAGGATGACAGTGACATTTATTGCATGGTTAATCTTTCCCTACTAATGTGCAGAGCCATTTCTGTTATATATCAAGTATGTGTGGGTCTGTTTATGGTTGTTCCATTGCTTTATATATCTGTCCCTACAACAATTCCACACTGTCTTAAATAATACATTTAAGCTTTATAATACATTTTGACATGCGATGTCAATATAGTTGAAGCACAAAAGAAATTGAAGCATACAGGGTTTATTTGCACAGTTAAGCTGTATACATATGGGGAGATCTCGCCACTCAGAAAAACAGGAGGGCTCGTTGTAGGTTAGTTACAGAGAGGGTTTAAAGAGAAAAGGGAAAAAATACGAAGTGGAAAATTAACTGTGGCTAACCTTAGCATTACTGAGTGATGCTCCTTTTCCTTCCTGAAGCTACCTGGTGGTCCTTGTGGCCTGGCCAGCCCCCATTCATTTGCACAACAAAGGTATCGCAATTACCCATTGAAGTCCAAAGGTTTAGGATTCTCTTCTCAGGAAATAATAGCAAGGATCAGATTACTTTGGGTAAAGTTAAATTCTTTGCACAAAGTAAACTTTAAGGGAATTCATGGTTAACAGGTATCTTGTCACAAAGGGGGTTTGTGTGATTTTATGATCACTGTGTCTCCATAGGAAACCCTGGTGGGGTAGTTGTTAAGAGCTTGGTTGCTAACCAAAAGGTTGGCAGTTCAAATCCACCAAGCACTCCTTGGAAACTCTATGGGGCAGTTCTACTCTGTCCTATAGGGTTGACTATGAGTTGGAATGGACTCAATGGCAGCAGGTTTTGGTTTGGTGTCTCCATAGTGTGCCTCCCTTGTTCCTATGTGTCTGTTCTTCGGTACATTTCATATTGGTCAGCAAGCTTTGTGAACTTTCATATGCACTCAGAGGAATCTGTCAGTTTGGGCCTCAGTTTCTTTTCTTCTCTCTTAACCAGCAAAAGCTTGTGAGAAACTACTCTATAGCAATGTTAATTTGTCTCATCCTGCTAGAAAAGGGCAGTCAACAAACCATTAGCTCCTAATTTAAATCTCAAAAAGTCTCTTGGCTGCAGGTGGATGGCGGGCCAGTTTATTAGCAACCAGGCCAGAAGTAAACTGATATCAGTTGATCTCAGTAAAGGTTCAATCAATCATGTGAAGATTAGCCAATGGTTGATCTTCTATATTTCTCCCTCCTCTTATCTTTATAAGTCCCATTATACCTAGCTTCTTTGAGCCATTTACCTTTTTCTGGAATCAAAATGGCCTCCCTATATACATATAGAATAACTGCTCAGAATAAACCTTATGTTCAAATTTAAGTGAGTTTTGATTATTTTACCAGTGAGTTCTGACATAGATATATGCCTTTTAACCACTGTCATAATCTAGATATAGAATAATTCCATCATCCTAGACAGTTCCCTTATGACTCTTTCTAGCTGATTTCCAAGTTCCACTCCCAGCCCTCATCAACCACTGATCTACTTTCTATCTTTATAAATTAGATTTGTCTTTTCTAAAGTTTCATATAAATGGAAACTTTTTACTCTTTTGTGTCTGGCTTCTTTTGATCACCATAATGTTTTTGACAGTCATCACGTCTCACGTATCAGTTAAAAAAAAAAAATTGCAATTGAGTTGATTCCAACTCATGGCGACCTCATGTGTGTCAGAGTAGAACTGTGCTTGATGGGGTTTTCAGTGGCTAACTTTTCAGAAATAGATCTCTAGGCCTGTCTTCCCAGGCATCTCTGGGTGTACGCAGACTTCCAGCCTTTAGGTTAGCAGCCAAGAGCATTAACTGTTTGTGTCCCACAGCTACTTGCATCACTCAGTATTTTGTTCTTTTTTCCTTGCTAAGTAATATTCCACTGTACGACTATACCATAATTTGTTTATCCACTTGTTACCGCAATAACGTGGATTGGAGTCGCCTGCTGCAATAGCCAATTCTGAGACGGGGTGAGGTGAGCAGCAAGAGTTTTATTATATATCGATATACAGGAGACAGAAGGGAATAGATTCCTTCAAAACACCCATCTCCCCAACTGGAGATGGGCTGAAGGCTTTTATAGGGACAGCATTATGGGTTTTAGAAGTTTGTGTTAGTTCCCCTTTGAGGTGGTCGTGTCTCAGATGAGTTAATCTTTTACTGGTATTCTTGGGGATTATCTGGCCACATTCTTGGGGATTATCTGGCAACATCTTGATTTTCTTGTCACAAGATGGATGCTTTGTTTGATTTTTCATCCTTAGATCATTATCACTTGTTTTCCACCCTTCAAGGAGGAACATCGGTTAATCTTAAACTTTTTGTAGAGACTGGAACTGGAGGGAAAAACAAGATCATGAGACAATGTGGCGGTTAGCAATGGGGAGTAAATAATAGTGAGCCGGGCCTATGCAGCCTCTTCCACACTTATTTGTTAGTGGGCATTTGGGTTGTTTCAAGTTTTGGGTGATTGTGATTAAAGCTGCAATGAACACTCATGTAAAACTCTTTGTGTAGACACATGTTCATTTCACCTAGTATTAGAAATGCTGGGTCATATAGTAACGTTATAAGGATTTTTATAAAAAATTGCCAAACTGTTTTCCTAAGTAGCTGTATTATTTTACTTTCCCAGCAGCAGTGTGGAGCCCTTGTAGTGCAGTGGTTAAGAGTTTGGCTGCTAATCAAAACGTCAGCAGTTCGAATCTACCAACCACCCCTTGGAGATCCTATGGGGACAGTTCTACTCTGTCCGATAGGGTAGCTATGAGTCAGAATTGACTCAATGGCAATGAGTTTGGTTTTTTGATCACCAGCAATACCAACAGTTGGTATTGCCAGTCTTTTTAATTCTGGCCATTCTAATGGGTGTGTAATGGCATCTCATTGTACTTTAATTTGCATTTTCCTGATGTGCTTAATTGGCCATTTGTACATCTGCTTTGGTGAGGTGTCCATTTAAATCTGTTGCCCATTTTTTAATTGAGTTGTCTTATTTTTTAGTTTGAAAATTCTTTGTACATTCTGGATTGCTTGTGAATGATAGGAACTTGAAAAATAGCCCTTTGGATTAGTTTCTCATCTCACCACCTGTGTGTGAGGTGTGAAAAAAGAAGCAGAGATGAGACAAAACTCAATATTTGATCACCATTTATTTATTGTCAATTTTAAAGCCCTCTAGTTGTTTGAATCCAAAGACTTGACACAAATATGTTACGGTCAAACCAAGGAACTATACAGCATTGTCAGATAGTCTTCCTTTTCCATCTGGGCATGGTTGGTATTTTCCTATATGGAAAGGCCAGTGAACTATGAAAGTAGGTTGGAATCATAGTATTGCCATGCTATAGCTTCTCCAAAGTTTTCCATCCTGGAGCACATTCTTAGGAGTAGGGGACAAAGTTTTTCTTGCTGAAACCAAGTCAGAGCCCACACTTAAATCCTTTGATCCATCCCTGCTCTTTAAGAAATACTGTCTTTACTCACTGGGTAGGGAGAAGCACCTGATGCCAATTTCTAATGCTACTTGTTAGCTTACTGATTAAAGATGCATCCAGAATAGGGATATGGTGGTTTTGGTAAGCAAAGAAACTACCAAAGTAGTATCTGCTTTTAGAATCCTCCTCTCTGCTTCCTCCCTTCAATGTGTGACATGCCAAAAGTTATGGTGCACATTGCTGTAACAGAAAGCTTTGGCTCTAGGACTGGCAACGCATGTATAATTTTTCACTCTTTAGATATGCATGGTTAGCTTTGAAATTATCTAATGAATAATTTGTCAGGAAGACACCTCAACTAAGCCCCAAGCTCCTTAAATGCTTTGCATTATTCTTCCAAAATTAGTTGTACACACTAACTATTTATTCAACCAAGTGTTTCCTAACAAAGTATCCCTAGCCCGAATACCTTACATTCTTTGGAAGGAACCCAGTAACAAGGAGTAGAGTACAGTTACATGTTTAAAAGAAAAAGATAGAAACCGATACACCTTCATTTTTAGAAAGAAGTATCATGATGAATTGCTTGGGTAACAGTTTGTTATTTCTTTAGTTGCTGTTTCAGTTAATTTCACTTCTACTTATTATTTCTCCCTAGAAATAGTGCCTCTGCTCTTTGACATATGCATAGAGTGGAGTGCTACTACAGAAACTATGGGAAATTGTGTCTGTACTTCCTCTTCTGCAGTTACCTCCTCTCAGAAAACTATTGCCACCTTGTCTATATACCTCTTTGCAAATTGACAATTTATTGATAGTATTGGATCTCGGCTGTCCATAGGAGGGTGTAAATTGTCCAGAGCCACAACCTGAGGAACTTTCTACTTGTCCACATTGCTCATAGCCAGAATGTTGACCAGATCCAGAACCATATTGTCCAGAACAAGATGAGGGATATGAGCCAGACCCATATTGTTCAGAGTTAGAATACTGACGAGAGCCAGAGCCATGACTGTAACTAGAACACTGACCTGAGCCAGATCCATGTTGGCCTTGGCTAGAAGACTGACATGAGCCAGACCCCAGTTGTCCATAACTAGAAGACTGACCTGAGCTAGATCCTTGTTGGTCACAGCCAGAGGACTGACCTGAGCCAGACCCATGTTGACTATGGCTAGAGGACTGTCCTGATCCAGACCCATGATTTCCATAGCTAGTAGACTGACCTGAGCCAGACTTGTGTTGTTCATAGCTGGAGGACTGACCTGAGCCAGACCCATATTGGCTATGGCTAGAAGACTGTCCAGGTCCAAACCCATGTTGACCATAGCTGGAAGACTGACCTGAGCCAAAGCCATGTTGACTAGAAGATTGATTAGAGCCAGATTCATATTTTCCATAATTAGAGGACTGGCTTGATCCAGATCCGTACTTTTGTCTTCCACAAATCCCTGAATGACCACCTGAGTTGTATTCATGGCGTTTTTGTCTTGAAGAATGACTGGAGCCAGACCCATATTGTCTATAGCCAGAAGACTCTCTAGATCCATATTCTTGGTGAATATGGCTAGATGATTGTCCTGAGCCAGTCCCATACTGTCCATGGCTAGAGGAATGATCTGAGCCAGACCCATGGTGATCATAGCTAGAAGGTTGTTTAGAGTCAGACCCTCCTTGACCATAGCCAGGGGACTCAACTGAGCCAGATTCATGCTTTTGTCTTCCACAACTTTGTGACTGACAACCAAAACTGTTGCTTTGTTTTCTCTGAGTAGAGGACTGGCCTGATTCAGACTTATACTCTTTGTAGCTTGAGGACTCTCTTGATTCAAAACCTGATTGTTTTTGTTGTCTGTTATGTCCTAATTGACCACTTGAGCTGGATTTATCTTGCTTCTGACTTGAAGAATGATTAGTACTGGAACCATGTTTTCCATAGTTTGGTGACTGACCTGAACTAGATCCATATTGTTCAAAACTTGAGCAGTTGCCTGAGCCAGATCGATGTCTTTCTTTTCTCCAACTCCCTGAATGACCACTTGAGCTGGATCCGTGTTTTCTCTGACTAGAAGGCTGGCCTGAACTTGACCTGTGTTTTTTGTAACTGGAGAACTCACTTGAACTAGGATGATATCCTTGTTCTTCACAGTTTCCTGATTGAGATCCAGCATTTGGTTCATGCCATCTCTGTTGAGAGGGCGGACCTGAACCAAACCTTTGTTGACCACAACTGTCTGACTCATTAGCTGAGTTTGATCTTTTTCTGTAATTGCTTGAATGAGTATAACCAACTTCTTCACTCCCAGACCTTCCTGGCTGATAAGAGGCATGCTTGCTTTTCCCCCTACCCTTGGAGTATCCTAAACTTGACTTTCTCCTTTCCCCAGAGCTTTCCCTGTGCTCAGAACTAGACAAACCTCCTTGATTTCCCAGTCTTCTGGAGCTGAACCCAGTCTCGTACTGAATGCATCTAGAGCCCCTGGAAGAGGAGTCATTCTCCGCTCCTGTACTCCAACTTGACTGACTGGAAGAGGATTCTTGCCCTTTCTGCTCTTCTTCTGTTTCACTTTGTTCCTCTTGGTGCCAGCGACTGTGGTTTCTCTGCTCTGACCCTGAAGCTAGGCGGTAATCTTTGCCAATGATTTTATCACAAGCCCGAGCCAGCTTGAATATCATCATAAGATACTCAGTAAAATCCACTTTCCTGTTACGGTCTTGATCCAGGCTTTGCATGATGACATCTACAGTGTCTGGATCATCTGGATTCTGTATAGGAGGAAGGTACAGAGGGCAGCTCTGTCAATACGGCCCACACAGCCAACTAACTAATGGAAGGAAGGCTGTAGAAATACGAGTGCTTGGCTTACATAGATGGAGCTCAACCACATAGTCTTTTAGGCTGCACTGCGCTATCCTGATCAGAAGGAGAATAGGTACCAGACATAAAGGAATATGCAATGAATAATGCAGCAAGAAGAGGCTACAACTAGAACAGGAGAGAGAACAAAGGGACTGATGATTTTTGATACAGTATGGATCAAATAGGAATGATTAGCTAATTTATAAATCATAAGTTTGGATATCTGCATTAATTATAGGTGACTTTTCTTTATTTGTTCAGCTTTTAAAATTAATTAATTAATTGATTCATTTGTTAATACATTCATTTATTCATTCAACAAAGATTTATTGTACAACCACTATCTGCCTAGCATTGTGTTAGGTGCAGAGGCTAAAGCAGTGAATAAGTTCAACTTGTTTCTTGCCAAAATGGAACTTAAAGCTTAGTGGGTCAGACACACAAACTTAAAATTACAATTTATTGTGATAAGATTTTTATGAGAGTACATTACAGGGGATGTACCCCCATCAGAGGGGGTTCAAGGAAGGCTTATTAAGAGAGGAAGTGATGCGTTTTGAAGGATGAGTTAGAAGTTAACCAAATGAAGAGAAAGGAAGAGAGGGAGAGAGGGCAAAAGATTGTTCCAGGTAGAAGGAATGATATGAACAAAGGGCTAGAGGAAAGAGAAGGCATGGCTCTTTCAAGGAACTGAAAGAAATTTAAGATTACTAGATTTAGAGCCTGAGTAGCCAAAAGATGTGGCTAGAGAGGTAAACGGGGACCACATCATGCCTTATGCCATGTTAAGGAACTTTGGACTTTATTATATGAGCAATTGGGAGCTATTGAAAGATTCTAAGCTCAGGAGTGATGCTGAGATTGGAAGCGGAGGTGGCCTGAAGAATAGTCATGGAGAGAAATGGGCTGTTCTGAGAGACTATTGGAGAACTAGACAGAGACTGAAGGGTGGTGGTGCTTGCTGAGAGAGAGGAAGTCAAGAATGGCACCATATTTCTGCCTTTGGCAAATAGGAGAAGGAGCGAGTTTAGAGGGGAAGATAATAAGTTTTATATCTGACACACTGAATTTAAGACATCCACAGGAATCCAAATAAAAATATTCAATAGGCAGTTGGATTTAAGGCGCTGAAGCTCAAGAGCTATGTCTAAGCTCCCAAATATTTATTTCCACAGCTGACATTTTAAGGTGGTGGTGACCCTATTTTGTGATTTAAGGGTAAGAGGATAATTTTCTGAATTCAGAAGCCTTATAGCACCAGAATCTCATACATGGGAGCGGTCAGAATGAGCTGAAGAAAGAAAAAAAGAGGAGAGGAAGCCCCATTTCATCTGCTTTGCAGTTTTCCTGAGGTCTGCCTCAGTTTCTGTTCCATAAGAATTACATATATGGGACATTGTTTGGTATATGGAGTTTGTCTGCTGTTTAGTAGGATCACTTCCCTTATTTCAGTTATGGAAACCATCATGGGTCAACTTTTGACCTTATCTCAAGTCTTTACCAAGACCTGTTCTTTATCACCAAGTAGGGAGAGTCCTCTAGGATATTTGACATACGCTACAAAGGGACAGGAAGGCATGAAGAAGAGAATTGCTGAAGTCTTCAGACCAGGCATGGAGTTCTTACCTTCAGAATGTGATGAAACTCATTTTCCAAAAGTTCTTTCAGCTCTGCTTTGTTCAACAAGTCCCACTCCCCATCTTGGGTAGCATATTGGTAGTAAATCTCGATGACAGAGACTATGCTTGATAGGAGTTTAGGCATTTTTTTGCAAATTTAAGTTAACCTAAAGAGGGAGGGAGAGAGACCTACCTTCTATTATTCCTTTTTATTTCTTAAACGTATAAATAGTTCTAATCACATGTAATAATTGGTCATGTATGACTAATTTCTTCCTTTTGTAATCAAGAACCAACCCAGAATTGAATGACTTGTTCAAGCCATGTAGCAAGAGAGTGGTGAAGTTAGGAATAGAATCTGTATCTCCTATTTCCATTCCCGAATGAATGTGGGAGCAATGAATTTCAGTTTTGGGCTCCCTGCCTCTACTAAGGATAATTTTTTGAGCTTTGTTCTGAAGTTGTTGAAATCCTGAGTGTGCTGCTCTATTTACTTCTCATTTCCTCTTCAGGTCCCAACCATCACACCAGGGGCCGGGAGTGGGAGGTGGGGCTGGGGAGATAGGCCCAACATCTACATGGCATGCCGAACTCCAACTAAGGGGCACGAATGGCTAAACTGGACTCTCAAGACTTCTAGGCCAGAGAAAGCAGACAGAGTGGGCAGAGCCAACCAGAGGACTAGGTGATACAGAACTGGAAGCAGCTGCTATCAGATTTAGATTCTGTTCTCTTTATGCAAGCAGAAACTGACCCTCAGACTTTCCTAGTTACATAACAGACAGGTGAGAAAAAGCTCAACAGTATGGGAAGCAGCCTGCCTAGTGGATCATTAGATTCCTGTGGTCTTTATGGAAATGACCCCAAAGGAAGGAGGTGCTGTCAATAATCCTAGTTGTCTCTTCATTTTCCTTCTCAGTAAAACTTAGACCAGAGTTCCCCAAAGTATATTAAAAAGAAGGCTGGTATCCAGAACCTCTTTGCCTTAGAGCACACCCGTGGATTTTATCAGTGATACCTGAGTATCCATGAGTGGAGCTGAAGTCCTTCTTACTTACCTAGTTCACCAGAGGACCGTGTAGGATGGAGACCTAAGCAGCTTGGGAGAGTGGCCTTTTTATGGAGGGAATAATGATCCATTTTAGGGAGGAGCTGTTCTCTTTGCAATGTCCTAATTCACTTCTAACAAGCCCAACTCCATCTCCAGCTCCACCTCCCCGGTGTTTACCTTCTACTTCTTACATGTTCACCTGAGATTGCATTAGCAGCACTCAAATCTGGGCTAGTATCAGCCCCACCCGCCAGAGTCTCAGGACACTTTGCAGAAAGGCCTGTGTATTTACCAAGGAATCTAGCACAATGCATTGACAAATTATGGACTTTAATTGAAGTTGAAGGGAGTGTGTGCAGGGACACCAGGGCCCAATGTCAAAGAATCCTGGTATTTGATATTTAGAGGGAACCTTAAAGATCATCTAGTCAAATTCTCCCATTCTAAACTAGATTTTTTAATATAGGGTTCTAGCTAAGGAGTCGTCTGTGCTGTTATTATTCCCTCTTGGAGTGAATATTGGCTACAGAGGCCCTCCTTTCCATCTCTTCACCTGAATGAATTTACCAAACATTAGTGGCTGTTGGTCAATATAGCTTTCAGTTCAAACACTATGTAATCGTAGGAAGAAATCCAGGCTCTTTAGCATGATATTCAGGGTTCCTCATGATCTGGCCTATGGTGTCCCTTCTGCCCATTTCCTCTCTTCTTATTCCCCTTTATGGTCCACCAGTAATTAACTACTTAAACCTTTCTGAAGATATCATTGCGAGTTCATACTTTCATGTGGAATAGCTTACTTTACTATCTAACTAGTGGACTTCTACTTATTCTTCAAAACCCAGCTCACACCTCCCGTAGGAATTCTCTTGAATTACTCAAGAGAGAGTTATAATTGTGTATCTTATTAATAATTTTATCATTATGTCAATAACTTTATATTATAATACTTAAAAAGTTTATTATGAAATTAATATTTACTATTAAAAATAAGAAAGTATAGATTAGCAGAGAAAATAAAATAAAAACACCTATAATCCCACTACCCAGAAGTAACTCCTGTTAATTAGTTGGTGTATATCTTTTCACACACACACACACACACACACACACACACACACACACATCTATGTAGGTATACATATATACTTATGTGCCTATATTATTTCTAGACTGTGCACTCCATAAAATAGGGATTGGACACGTTACTTGGGGATCTAGCATATTTGTGGTTCACAAAAGTTACCCAATAAATGCTGGTCAATTTGAACTGACTCTAGAGAAGAGTGAGGGTCGTGACCACAACACTCTTCCCTGACCAACCTCCACTTTTTCACAGTAGGCTAAGACCTGCCCTCTCTCTTGCCGTTTTCATCTCTGAGGACATGATTTCACTTGAATATAAACTGAATCTCAGCATTGGGCATCAACGAGTAGCTTTCTGCGTACCCCTTTAGAACCTTGTTCTGCATTCTATCCATTGTGAATGTATAACAAATTTCACTGAAGGCGTTTGCAGTTACTTAGGCTCAAAACTTGTGCAATATGGTCATCAAGATTTGAGAAGGAGTGGTAGCAACTATTGGTAAATGAGAAATTACATGATTCCAAAGTCAACCATTATTAGGTTACGAGTTTTCTTCTGAGAACTGTCCTGAAGGCGGGAGAGTCAGAGTCCATTCTGTGGCCGTATTTCCTCTGGATGCTTGATTTGGGCCAGGCCATCTTGCTTCATTAGGGAAATGACCTTTATAAAGGTGTGACTGAGACTGTGGGAGTGAAGGGGAGGTGGAATTTGTTGAGTGAGGACTGGTTTCCTGCAGGAGCCGGCTATTGCCACAGAGGGAGCGGAGGGCTGTGGATGAATATTGTTCCAGGTGAACGTGCTTTTGGAGTCAATGTTCTTCTGAACTGTTGTTGTTGTGTGTTGGTTGAGTTGATTCCAACTCATAACAACCCTATATGGCAGAGTAGAAATGTTCCATAGGGTTTTCTAGGCTGTAGTTTTTACAGGAACATATCACCAAGTCTTTTCTCTGGTAGAGGCTCTGGTGGGTTTGAACTGCCCACCTTTTGGTTAGCAGCCAAACGCTTAACCATTGCGCCACCAGGGCTCTCTCCTAAACTAGGGGAGCAAAGTTTTTCTGTAAAGGGTCAGATAGTAAATATTTAGTCTCTGTGGGCAAGGCAGTCTCTGTTGCAACTAGTAAACTGCTGTCATAGTATGAACGCAACCATAGACAATATATAAAAGAATGAGCATGGCTATGTTCCAATAAAACTTTATTTATAGACACTGGCATTTGAATCTCATGTGTCATTTTTTAATCCACTTAAAAATGTAAAAATCATTCTTACCTGTGGGCTGTACAAAAATTGATGAGCTGGATTTGGCCCATGAGCCGTAGTTTGCCACTCTCTGCTCTAAAGGAAACACTTGTGGAGTTGTACAGGCTAAAAATACTTTTGCCCCTTCTTCTATATTTACTGTCAGGAATATTCTCCAGGGGAGGAAAATCTCAGAGGGAAGAGATGGGCTGGGAAATGGAGGGCATCAGAACCACTAACTCTTGTGAGAGGGAAAAGTATGCAAATTCGTTTGTGAATGCCAGCACACACACACACACACACACACACACACACACACACACACACACACACACACACACACACACACACACACACACACACACACACACACACACACACACACACACACACTAAAAGATAAAGATTCAGACATATTAAAGAGAAAAAGGAAAAGAACAGAGGACCTTTGGGTGCTCATAAAAAAAGAGGTTAATTTTGACCTGATGTAAGGAAGAAATTTTTAACATCTGAGTTGACTGAATATGCAGTGAGCTTTCTGTGAAGTAGCTGGATTTATTGTCAGGGGTATTGTAGGGAATTTCATGCATCAGTTCTTACCATCTCTTTTTTTTTTACCTCCCTCGTTCTGTCCCTTCTTTTCTTCCTTTTAAGGCTCTGTTTTATGAGTATCCTCTCCAATCAGAGCTTTGTTGAGCTTTACGTCCTGGTTTGTGTCATGAAAATGAGAGGTGTATCCAATATAATTTTGACCTCTTCTCTGGCTATTGAGAATTGCTAATGTAAGGGTTGGACTAGATTATCACAGAAGTTCTTTCCAAAACTGAGATTCATGATTTTACGATAGTGTGTGCTCCACAGTAACTGGGTTGGGCATGTGAGATTTCCCACCTCATAGGTTGCGTTAGTGGTTTACCCCTTGGAGATGACAACCTTCAGGAGAATACATTTTTTATAGCATGCACTGTTCCAGGTTTTCTGAGTGTCTATCCTCATGTGTTGGCAGAAGACAGGAAATTACGTTCCCCTTTGTGTCAAGCACTGTGCTCTGTGCACTGATGTACAGCAGTTACTAATCTTTACAATGACCCTGTGAAGTAGGTATCATTACCTTCGTTTTGCAGGTGAGAAAATGGAGGCTCAGAGAAAATATGTAACTCGCTTCAAGTCTGAGCCCTGGTGGCACAGTGGTTAAGAGCTCTGCTGCTAACCAAAAGGTCAGCAGTTTGAATCCCCCAGCTGCTTCTTGGAAACCCTGTGAGGCAGTTCTGCTCTGTCCTGTAGGGTCACTATGAGTCAGAATCAACTCAAGATCAATGGGCTTGAACTTGGCTTGTTTCAAGTGACTTAGCTATTACGTGGAGACGACAAGATTCAAACTCAAATCTGTCTCTTCCTGGGAATAGCCAGGGAGTAAGCCTGTGGACTGTTCATGTCTTGGAAAAGGCAAGGTTTGGGGAATAGTTCTTGAAGAATGGACTGTTTGATCTTAACAAACAAACAACCCCTCCCCCCACCAAGCAAAACAAACAAACAACAACAAACCTAATTGGTGAGGAAGATGAACAGTGAAGTTCTCGTTCCATCCCTGCACTCTTTCTGTCCTGTCTGGAAGGCAGAGTGATGTGCTTATAGCACCATCTGCTGGGTCTTGGGGAGCTTCTACAGAAAGTCTTTTCCTTCTTGCCCTTTAGCTCCTCTTCCCTCACCTCTCCCATGCAACTTCTGACAATTCTTTGTAGACTTTGTCTCTGTGAATGAGGAGACTGTGTAAACAACATAGAGACACAGCAAGCAGAGAATGTTAATTGATGGTCATGATTTGGGGGTAAGTGGTGTTGTAAAAATGGCATGGGGTAGGGTCTGACCTTCTCTAACTTCACAAAGGGCAAGGAGAATCAAGATCAAAAACCCAAGGCTGATTCCTATGAGGTGGAAGTCAGACATGCCTGCTCTCTCCACCGTCTTCACCAATTCTGACACCAACCGTCCCTCCCACGGCACTCTATACTTCTCTGCTGGGTTTGATAATACATTGCAGTGGCCACACAGAACTCACACACGATACTCGTGATTATGGGGTTTATTAGGAAAGGTTACAATTCAGGTTCAGGAACGCTCTGGCTACAGTTCTTCCATCAGGACAGCCTCTTCTCAGCTATGCTTGCAGGCATGCCTCTCCCTGGTTCTCTGTCTCTGCCCAAAGCACTCAGCTTTCTTGCTCCATAGGCCAGGAAGCCCACTGTGCAGTCTCTCCTGCCAATATCTCCTGCCACCACTTCTCGCCGTATTCAGGACTGTAAGCTGTAAGCTTGCTGTCTGTCTCCTGGGTCCAGGAGCTTCTCAGCACAGGGATCCTAGGTCCAAAGGATGCACTGTGCACTCCAGGCTGTTCTTCCTGGGGTGGCTCATTTCAAGCCCAGTGGGATGACATAATTGACCAGTCCCCTTACCAAAAAAAAAACCAAACCCATTGCCATTGAGTTGATTCCAATTTATAGCAACTCTATAGGATAGAGTAGAACTGCCCCCATAGAGTTTCCAAGGAGCGCCTGGTGGATTCAGACTGCTGACCTTTAGGTTAGCAGCCGTAGCACTAAACCACTACGCCACCAGAGTTTCCAACCAATCCCCTTGGTGGGCCACAATTACCCTATCACACAATCCCACCCAATCACTTGGGTGGGAGTTGCAAGACCATAGCTAGAAAGGCCACACAAAAGTGATCCATCACACCACAGGAATCAAAAGAAGTTAGCTATAATATAAAACTAGTCAAGAACTAGTCTGTGTCCTCCTCAGTGCAAGGCTCCTTTTTTCCCTTGTCTCAAGAGATCAAAAATGGATTTGGTAATTTACAGCTTAGCATGTATTCACTGGAGGATGGGTCAGGCATGGTGATATATCTTTCAACCATAGACGTAGGCCCTGGAATATTGGTCTTCGTACTTAGTTGGAAACCCTGGTGATGTAGTGGTTAAGAGCTATGGTTGCTAACCAAAAGGTTGGCAGTTCGAATCCACCAGGCGCTCCTTGGAAACCCTATGTGGTAGTTCTCCTCTGTTCTGTAGGGTCACTGTGAGTCAGAATCCACTCGATGGCAACGGGTTTGGGTTTTTTCTTTTTCTTTTTTTATTGTACTTTAGGTGAAGGTTTACAGAACAAATAGTTTCTCATTAAACAGTCAGTACACATATTGTTTTATGACATTGGTTAACAACCCCACGACATGTCAACCCTCTCCCCTTTTTTTTTTTTTGGTGAAAATATACATAGCCAAAGATACACCATATCAAAAATTTCTACATGCGCAATTCAGTGACATCTATTACGTTTGTCCAGTTGTGCTGCTATTCTCACTTTAGATGAAGGTTAACAGAATAAATTAGTTTCTCATGAAACAGTTAGTACACATGTAGTCCTATGACAAAGGTTAACAACCCCACTACATGTCAACACTGTCCTTACTCAACCTTAGGTTCCCTATCACTAGCTTTCCTGTTCCCTTCTGCCTTCTAGTTCTTGTCCCTGGACTGCTGTGCCTCATTAGTCCCATTTTGTTTTATGGGGCTGTCCAATCCCCGGCTGAACGGTGAACCTCGGAAGCGACTTCATCACTGAGCTAAAAGGGTGTCTTGGGCCATACTCTCGGGGTTTCTCCAGTCTCCTTTATGCCAGTAAATCTGGTCTTTTTTTGTGTGTTAGAATTTTGTTCTACATCCTTCTTCAGCTCTGTCCAGAACCCTCTGTTGTGATCCTGGTCAGAGCAGTCAGTGGTGGTAGCCGGGCACCATCTAGCTGTACTGGACTCAGTCTGGTGGAGGCCTTGGTAGCTGTGGTCCATTAGTCCTTTGGACTAATCTTTTCCTTGTATCCTGTTCTCTTCATTCTCCCTTGCTCCCGAAGGGATGAGACCAGTGGAGTATCTTAGATGGCCGCTCACAGGCTTTTTAAGACCCCAGATGCTACTCACCAAGGTAGAATATAGAACATTGTCTTTATAAACTGTGTTATTCCAATTGAGCTAGATGTTCCCTGAGACCATGGTTCCCACAGCCCTCCACCCAGCAATTCAGTCCCCCAGGGAGTTTGGATGTGTCTATGGAGCTTCCATGACCTTTCCTTGTACAAGTTGTGCTGGCTTCCCCAGTATTGTGCACTGTCTCAACTTTCACCAAAGATACCACTTATCTATTCTCTATTTAGTATTTCCCCCCATCCCTCGTAACCAACAAAGATTGTTACTTTTTGTGTGTAAGCTTTTTCATGAGTTTTTACAATAGAAGTCTCATACAATATTCGTCCTTTTGTGATTGACTTATTTCACTCAGCATAATGTCCTCCAGTTTCATCCATGTTACGAGATGCTTCACAGATTCATCATTATTCTTTATCATTGCGTAGTACTCCATTGTGTGTATGTACCATAGCTTGTTTATCCATTCATCTGTTGATGGGCATCTAGGTTGTTTCCATCTTTTTGCTATTGTGAACAGTGCTGCCGTGAACATAGGTGTGCATATGTCTATTCGTGTGACGACTTTTATTTCTCTAGGATATATTCCTAGGAGCGGGATTGCTGGATCGTATGGTATTTCTATTTCTGTCTTTCTAAAAAAGTGCCATATCATTTTCCAAAATGGTTGTATCATTTTGCATTCCCACCAGCAGTGCATAAGAGTTCCCATCTCCCTGCAGCCTCTCCAACATTTGTTATTTCCAGTGTTTTTGCTTCGTGCCAGTAATGCTGGGGTGAGATGGTATCTCATTGTGGTTTTAATTTGCATTTCTCTAATGGCTAGTGAACTCGAGCATTTCCTCATGTGTCTGTTGGCCACTTGAATGTCTTCCTTGGTGAAGTGTCTGCTCATTGCCTTTGCCCATTTTTTAATAGGATTGTTTGTCTTTTTGTTGTAGAGGTGTTGGATTTTCTTGTAGATTATGGAGATTAGACCTTTGTCTGACTTGTACCGTCCAAAATTTTTTTCTCAGTCTGTAGGTTCTCTTTTTACTCTTTTGGTGAAGTCTTTTGAAGAGCATAAGTGTTTGATTTTTACAAGATCCCAGTTATCTAGCTTATCTTCTGGGGTTTGTGTGTTGATGGTTACGGTTTGTGTCCTGTTACTGCCGTGTATTAAGGCCTGAAGTGTTGGTCCTATTTTTTCTTCTATGAACTTTATACTTTTTGGCTTTATATTTAGGTCTTTGATCCATTTTGAATTAGTTTTTGTATATGGTGTGAGGTATGGGTCCTGTTTCTTTTTTTTGCAGATGGATATCCAGTTTTGCCAGCACCGTTTGTTAAAAAGACTGTCTTTTCCCCATTTGATGGACTTTGGGCCCTTGTCGGAGATCAGGTGACTGTAGGTGGATGGATTTACATCTGGGTTCTCAATTTTGTTCCATTGGTCAATGTGTCTGTCGTTGTACCAGTACCAGGCTGTTTTGACTACTGTAGCTGTATAGTAGGTTCTGAAGTCAGGTAGTGTGAGTCCTCCAACTTTAATCTTCTTCAATAGTGCTTTACTTATTTGGGGCTTCTTCCCTTTCCAAATAAAGTTAATGATTAGTTTTTCCATCTCTTTGAAGAATGTTATTGGTATTTGGACCAGGATTGCATCGTATTTGTAAATTGTTTTGGGTAGAATTGTCATTTTCACAGTGTTGACTCTACCTATCCATGAGCATGGTATGTTTTTCCATTTATGTAGATCCCTTTGGGTTTCTCGCAGTAGTGTTTAGTAGTTTTCTTTGTATAGGTCTTTTACATCCCTTGTTAGATTTATTCGTAAGTATTTTTTTTTTTAGGGGCTATTATAAATGGTATTGTTTCCCTGATTTCCTCTTCATCATTCTCTTTATTGGTATATAGGAATCCAACTGATTTTTGTATGTTTACCTTGTATCTTGCTACTCTGCTGAATCTTTCTGTTAGTTCCAGTAGATTTCTCATGGAGTCTTTAGGGTTTTCTCTGTATAGTATAATATCATCCGCAAACAGGGACAGTTTAACTTCTTCATTACCAATTTGGATGCCCTTTATTTCTTTTTCTTGCCTTATTGCTCTAGCTAGAACTTCCAGCACAATGTTAAATAGGAGTGGTGATAAAGGGCATCATGGTCTTGTTCCTGTTCTCAGCCTCTCTCCATTAAGAATGATGTTGGCCGTTGGTTTTGCATAGATGCCCTTTATTGTGTTGAGAAATTTCCCTTCTATACCTATTTTATTGAGAGTTTTTATCAGGAATGGGTGTTGGACTTTGTTGAATGCTTTTTCTGCATCAATTGAGATGATTATGTGGTTATTTTCTTTCCTTTTATTTATGTGGTGGATCATGTTGATTGATTTTCTAATGTTGAACGATGCTTGCATACCTGGTATGAATCCTACTGGATTGTGGTATATTACTTTTTTGATATGATGCTGAATTCTATTGGTTAGAATTTTGTTGAGAATTTTTGCATCTATATTCATGAGAGATATTGGCCTGTACTTTTCTTTTTTTGTGACATCTTTGCCTGGTTTTGGTATCAGGGTTATGCTGGCTTCATTGAATGAATTCGGAAGTGCTGCTTCCTTTTCTATGTTCTGAAATAGTTTGAGTAGTACTGGTACAAGCTCTTCTCTGAATGTTTTGTAGAATTCTCCAGTGAAGCTGTCCGGGTCCGGGTTTTTTTTGCTGGGAGTTTTTTTTTTATTACCTTTTCAATCTCTCCTCTTGTTATGGGTCTGTTCAGATTTTCAACACCACTTTGTTGTAGTTTGGGTAGGTAGTGTGTTTCTAGAAATTTATCCATTTCCTTAGGTGTTCAAATTTGTTGGAGTATAGTTTTTCATAATATTCTGTTATGATCCTTTTTATTTGAGTTAGGTCTGTTGTAATGTCACCCATTTCATTTCTTATTTAGGTTATTTGCTTCCTCTCCTATTTTTCTTTTGTCATTCTGGCCAGTGGTTGGTTGATTTTGTTGATTCTTTCAAAGAACCAACTTTTGGTTTTGTTGATTCTTTCTATTGTTTTCTATTCTCTATTTCATTTATTTCTGCTCTGATCTTTATTATTTCCTTTCTTCTGGTGGCTGTGGGCTTTTTTTGCTGTTCTCTTCCTATTTGTTTGAGTTGTGTAGTTAATGTTTTGATTTTGTCCCTTTCTTCTTTTTTGATATGTGCATCTATTGCTATAAATTGTCCTGTGAGGACTGCCTTTGCTGTGTCCCAAAGGTTTTTGTATGATGTGTTTTCATTCTCGTTTGATTCTAGGAATTTTTTGATTCCATCTGTTACCCAGTGGTTTGTAAGCAGGGTGTTATTCAGTTTCCATGTAATTGATTTTTTTCCTTGCTCTTTCTGTTGTTAATTTCTACCTTGATGGCATTGTGGTCAGAGAAGATACTTTGTATTATCTCAACGTTTTGGATCTTGTTGAGGACTGCTCTGTGGCCTAAGATGTGGTCTGTTCTGGATAATCTTCCACGTGCATTGGAAAAGACTGTGTACTTTGCAGCTGTTCGATGGAGTGTTCTATATATGTCTATGAGGTCAAGTTGGCTGATAGTGCCCTTTAGGTCTTCTGTGTCTTTGCTGAGTTTCTTTTTAGTTGTTCTGTCTTTTACTGAGAGTCAGGGGTTGAAGTCTCCTACTATTATTGTGGAACTGTCCATTTCTCTTTTCAGTCTGGTTAGAGTTTGTTTTATGTATTTTGGAGCCCTGTCATTGGGTGCGTAGATGTTTATTATGGTTATGTCTTCATGATGGATCATCCCCTTAATCATTATATAGTGTCCTTCTTTGTCTTTCATGGTGGATTTTGTTTTAAAGTCTATTTTATCTGAGATTAGTATTGCCACTCCTGCTCTTTTTTGGTAGTTGTTAGCTTGATATATTTTTTCCAACCTTTGATTTTTAATGAATTCACATCTTTGTTTCTAAGGTGTGTCTCTTGTAGACAGCATATTGACGGATCCTGTTTTTTTTAATCCATTCTGTCACTCTCTGTCTCTTTATGGGTGCACTGAGGCCATTTACATTTAGTGTAATTATTGATAGACATGAGTTTATTGCTGTCATTTTGTAGTGCTTTTTTTTTGTGGTGCTGATGTTTTCTTTGTTCCTCTTACTCTCCTGTGCTGAATTCCTTTTGTTTGTAGATTTTTTTTTTCATTTCTTTTGTTTTTGTAGGTTTTGTTTTTACTGAGACTTTATGTTTTTCATCTTTATTTTTATGAGTATGTTTGTTAACTTTCTTTGTGGTTACCGTGAAATGTACCCTTATCTTTCTAAATTTGAAGCAGTCTATTATTACTTGGTATCCCCTTGCCTTCCTCTCCATTAGAAGGTTCTGTACCTACACCGTTTATTCCCTTTTATTGTTCTGATGTTGTTGTCATTTACAGATTAACTGCTCTGATTCCCTGTTGTATTTCTTTTGTTTTTGGATAGTCCTTGAGAGTATATGTCCTACATTGGTATCTGGCTGGTACGATCCTGAGTCCTAGAATCAGCCTGTGAGCTGAAGTTGTTTGCTCTCAGATTGAAGGACTCCCTTTAATAATTCTTGTAAGTTTGGTTTGGTTTTTACATATTCCCTTAATTTCTGTTTATCTGGAAATGGCCTAATTTCCTCGTATTTGAACAAGAGTTTTGCAGGATATATTACTCTTGGTTGGCAATTTTTTTGTTTCAAAGTTTTATATATGTCATCCCATTGCCTTCTTGCTTGCATAGTTTCTGCTGAATAATCTGAGTTTAGTCTTATTGTTTCACCTCTGTATGTGACTTCTGTTTTTTCTCGAGCTGCTCTCAGGATTCTTTTTTTGTCTTTGGTTTTGGTGAGTGAAATTATGATATGCCTTGGTGATTTTCTTTTGGGGTCTATCCTATATGGGGTTCATTGAGCTTCTTGGATTGCCAACTTTTCATCTTTCATGATATTGGGAAAGTTTTCTGTCAGCAGTTATTCAATTATCTCTCTGTGTTTTCTGTTTTTTTCCCCCTATTCTGGAACTCTGATCAGTCGAAAATTTTTTATTTTGATTGTATCCCACGTAACTCTCAGGGTTTCCTCATTTTTCTTTGTTCTTTTTTCTGAGTTTTCCTCAAACAGAGTTGTATCCAAGTGTTTGTCTTCAATTCCACTGATCCTGTCTTCCACCGTTTCAAATCTGCTTCTCAGCCCTTCTATGACACTGTCCATTTCTGAAATCTTGTTGTTTATCTTTGGACTTCTAATTGTTGTTTTTGTATAATTTCTAGTTGTGAATTTATTTGGCATTTATTCCTGCATAATTTTCCTGAATTCTTCCATTTTTTTGGTCTGTATTTTCCATGAATCTTTCTGGCTTTTCCATGATTTTGTCTATTTTTTCCTCATTTTTCTCTGTTTTTTTGCTTCAACTCTTGGAAAATTCTGCGTATTAGAGATTTGAATTCCCTATCAGGTAGTTCTAGTTCCTTTTCTTCTACTGGGAAGTCATCTGGTGTTTTATTTTGGATGCCTACTGGAACCGTCCTGTCCTGTTTTTGTAAATGTTTTGATATTGTCTGCTGTCTTCTGGGCTTTCAGTAGTTATTTTTCTCGTTTATTGATTGTAGATTTGTTTGTTTTGTTCTGTTTTTTTTTTTTTTTTTTTTAAATTAGGGTATGTCTGAGCATGCAGGCTGTGTGTTCTTTGTTGTTTGCTTGTCTGTGGACACAATACTTTTTGCCTCCTTCTCCACTGGCAGGGTCAGTGGCTCAGATATGGTATAGCAGGACAGGTCTAGCTGAAGAGGAGTTGCTGGGATGGGTTGTTTGTGGCACTTACTACAGCCACCAGGGTGGGTCAGTAATCAGTTCAAGGCAGGTTCTGGTAGGCCATGCCTGTGCTGCTTGGTGGTGTGATGTTAAGCGCATGATGCAGATAGGCAGGATGGAGGGGGGAGATTGTGATGTGTGGAGCTAAAATGGTTATGGGAGAGAAGAGAGAGGAACAGAAGCAAAAGCCATACAAACAAAAAATAGTACCAGGGGATCTTGCCGTTGGAGTGGAGAGATGAGAGACTATGAAACAGAGAAAAACAAAAAGGGGAAGAAGAAGGAAAAAAGAAGAGAATGAATAAATAATAATTAGAAAGAAAAAAGAAAAGAAAAGCTCCCAGGGATCCTACTGGTGCGGCTACAAGGTCCAGGGAAGTTGTTCACAGGTATTAAAGTACAGCCTGGCTAGAAGTCATAGAGGTGTTACTCAGCGCCAGGTATTCAGGGGACAGGAAGAGAAAGAAGGTATAGAGAGATGAGAAACTGAATAATGAAGAAAGGTAAAAAGGGAAAAAGAGGGAAAAGAAAACAAACCAAATTAAAAAAAAAAAAAGAACAAGAGAAACACCCCCAAAAACAGGAAAAAAAAAAAAAAAAACCACGAAAAAAGAAATTCTCTCAGGGATCCTGCTGCATGTCTGCGCAAGCTGAGGGCATAGGTCCCAAGCCACACAGCACTGCCCAGCCATAACGGGCTCCTAACTTGAGAAAAGAAAAAGAAAACAAACAATTCAAAACAAACAAACAAAAAGCCCCGGTATCCCACCAGCGTGGCAGCACAGACTGAGAAGCAGTTCCACACTTGAGCAGAGCTCCACAGCCCCTCAGGAAGAAGCAAAGATGGCACATGGAGCCAGGTATTTGAGTGAAAGGAGAGGGAGGTGGTTAGAAGTAAGGAAGAAATCCAAAGAAGCAGAAAAAAGCAACACCAGCAGCCAACAAATGGCACTCAGGGAGTCGGCCATTATGGGTGGGTAGAATCCAAGCAGCTGGTGCTTTCTGGCCAAGAGACTGTGGCCGCAGGAAGCAGAGGAGGCCAAGTGGGGGTGAAGAAGGGTAGGGGGTGGGAAAGCATATATCACTGATTACAGGTTATTCTGTCTCCTGCTGGAAGCTCCGTGAAGCTGCTTTCTCGTAGTCCCTGTTCACTGGTCTGTGATAGGAGTCCAAGATTGCAGATCCGTGCTGTGTTAGCTGATAAGGGACTTCTGCATGTATGTCTCCTCGCTCTCTGTTCTCTGTCAGTTTCTTATTCCATTTGGTGCTTGACTGAGTTCTTTATCTCTTCATTTGATGTTTAGGGTTTCAGGATTGCTGTTTTCTCTGTTTGGCTTAGTTTTTTGGATCTTTGCTGTGGAGAGACGACGTGGTGCTTCTGCCTAGAGTGCCATGTTGCCAGAAGTCCTGCGTTTGGCTTTTTTTTTTTTTTAATTGTTTCTCTCTCTCCCCTGAGTATTCTCCCTTTTATCCTCCAACACCCCCAGGTGCCCCAGATGCTGGGAATCGAGAGCTCATTCTTATTCTTCTCCTCTCGTTTATTTTGTATCAACATCTTTCTCCAGTGTATCTCCGACTCCTTATCTTCATGTTTGATGCTCTTATTGGCATGGCCTAAATTCATAGCCTATATTAGTTCCTACTACCTTGAAGTTTTCAGCATGCAGATTTGATCCTTCAAAGTAGGCTGATGGAGGAGAGTGACTCGAAGTGCTCCTCAGTGATCCTTCAAGTGTTACAGTGGTGGCACAAAAGACCTGCTAGCTTTGGAGCTCTCAGAGGGGACTTGAGACCTTCAGGTATGGGAGGGGAGAAGTTGACACACAGAGAACTTGGTTGTTGGGAATCAGATCCAGAACCTTTGTCTTTTAATGTGCATATGTGTATGTGTGTGTGTGAGAGAGAGAAAGAAATTTTAGTTTGAGTGTAATAAGTATCAAGATGAACAAAATGTCCAGGGAAACTGTTAATCTTGATGCTTTGGAAGATATGAAGAGCTATCAAAGAGGGTCTAAACTATACCCATTTAGACATGTTTATTTGTCTTCCTGATTACTTCAGCCAAGAAGTAGTTTATTTCCTTAGTTGTCACAGATGTACCTATATTTTGGCACTTATACCTTCTATTATATGGTAGTTATTTCTATGTGTCCTACCTGCTTCATGTAAGTTCCTCGCAGCCAGAGACTACATCTCCTTTATCTTTGTAAACCCTACAGCGTTTAGCACAGAATTTATTCCAATATATAACAGTTGGAACTTGACACAGTTTTGTTGAAAAAATGAGTTTAGATTAATTTTATATGAATCTTTACATTTTTCTGGCACCACCTTACACTTGGCAAATAATCACATCAGTTAATTTAGAGAGGACATGGAGACTACCAGGGGAAACTCCCTCGATTTTCTGTGCTCTTCTCACCCACCAACTGACCAGCATTCATGTGTACCTCCTTCCTTTTTGCCTCAGTGGAAAGAGACATCACTCTCCCTTTGAGATGTGGATCCCGCCCCCTCTCGCCTTTCAGGTTTCCCTTGTTATCAGTCCCCCCTCCGTCCTATCAGCTATTTCATCCTGGTGTAATCTCTCAGTTATACATATGGTGTTTGCAAAGGTATGTAGTTCATTACAGGAAAGGAGATAATTTTAGTTTCAGCCGATCCTGAACAGAGTCCAGATGGTGCAAACATTTAAAAGAATTTTTAGGTTTTTCTATCCAGTCACCTGTCAGTTCTTCCAGAGTTTGCCTCAGGTAAGCATCTCTGAGTACCTTTTTTCTAGTTTCTTTCCCTCTTCTTCTTTGTCTTCATTTTTTTGAGTCTTTTCTACTCCTTTACCCTCTTCCCAAGGTCTCAACTTCATCCTGGAGGGACATAGTCTCTAGGTCGGGAGTGATTGTCTTTAGCCTAGTCGGGCAGTGGTTAGGTTCTCACTGTGTGTAGGAGGAAGAGGTTTAGATCTCTTAGATTGTTTAAAGTCCAGAATCTACAAGAGAAACCAAACTCTATCTTGCTGATAGTTAATCCTGATTATTCTCTTAGTGGAATTTGATTTGTTATTATGCTAACACAGTCTCCTTATTAAGGAGGGGAAGAAAATATAAAGATGTGGAGTTATAGCTATAAAATCCTGTTCTGCCATATCAGCTCTGAGTCTTTCATCTTAAAACCCTCCGTAAGAGCCCGGCTGCTAACCAAGAGGTCGGCCATTTGAATTTACCAGCCGCTGCTTGGAAATCCTATAGGGCAGTTCCACTGTGTGCTATAGGGTCGCTATGAGTCGGAAACAACTGGACGGCAAGGGGTTTTGCTTTTTCACTAGTTACCATGCTTATTCATCTATCCATCCATCCTACAAGCATGTACTGAGTACTTGTTATGTGGTGGGTACTGTGTGACTGTCAAGCTAACAGACACAGTCCCTACCCAAGGGTCCCTGCGTTTAGTGAGGACTATGGTAATGGCACCTACCAAGTACTATGAATTTTTAGAAGGGTGCCAAACCCAGACTGGAGTTGGGAACGATGTCAGAGAACACATCCCAGAGGAGATGATTTCTGAGCAAAGTTTTCATGGGAAACCAGGTATCAGCTAGGTGAGGAAGGAGAGAAAGTATCTTTTTCTTTTTTTTTAAATTGTGCCTTAAGTGAAAGTGTACAGTTCAAGTCAGTTTCTCATACAGATTTATACACACATTGCTATGTGACCCTAGTTGCTCTCCCTATACTGTGACAGCATACTTATCCTTTCCACCCCAGATTTCCTGTGTCCATTCAACCAGCTTCTGTCCAGTTTTGCCTTCTAATCTCGGAGAAGGGCATCTTTCAGCAAACACAGTGGCTCTTTCAGATAATGATGCAAGAGTTAGCATGGCAAGTTCTGTGAACTGCATCTGTTTCTCATGGGCTGGAGCATAGAGTTTAAGGCAGAATTTGACAAGAGAAAAAGTTAACATGGTATTAGGGGTTACATAAGGAGTTGCTGTGTGGTGCAAATGGTTAAGTGCTCGACTGTTAGCCAAAAGGTTGGCAGTGTGAACCCACGCAAAGGATCCTTGGAAGACAGGCCTGTAGATCTGCTTCCTTGAAAACCCTATGGAGCAGTTCTACTCTGCACGCATGGGGTTGCCACGAGTTGCAGTTGATTCGAAGGCAAACAAGTACTTAGTGAAAAAAAAAAAAAAAAAGAAGAAGACAAGAAGGACATTGCATAAGGTACAAGTAAGTCCCCCGCCCCCTTCCCCAGGTTTTTTCATGCGCTCTTCCCCTTGCCTCTGGAAGACCTCCTTCTGTGGGGGACTGCCCCTTCACGTGGTAACAGGATCAGCAATTCATGTGTCGATTGACCTTCCCAGTTTATGTTATGAACAGTAGGGTAGCGCTTGGTTCTCCATGCCCTAGTCACTATCAGCTCAGCTGATTCCACAGCTATCCTGGCCTTCTACCCTCAGAATTTCTAAGGATGTCATTTTTACTTAGATTTTTAAATAACCAAATCCTGAAATAGTGAATGGTATCCCCACTGAGAACTTATTTCTTTTGCCACTGGGACCAGACAGTGGCACAGGTGTGTTTTATTTATGTTCACTGGCACAGTGTGGCCAAGACTTAGGAAGGAGTGAAGCCGAGAGAACTCCCCAAAGACAGAAGTCATCGACAAATAATAAATTACATAATTTTAAACAATGGTCCCATTAGCTGTCCGCCCTTTTCCTACTCAATAGGCTAGAGAAGCAATCTCCATTCTGTTGTTATATGGCCTCCAAGATGCTGATGTGGGCCAGTCACAGTTCATCGGGGAAATGCCCTTTGAGATGTGTGACTAGAATTGTAGGAGTGAAGGGAAGTTGCAATTGCCATTGAGTGATTTCCATTCAGAGAAGTGCTGTTTTGAGGTTGGCATCATTCCAGCTGGAATCCTTTCTTGTATTGTACAGCTGAGGCTAATAGTCCATACATCAGTGGGGCCATGTAAAAAAATACCCCAGATCAGAGTTTATATTAATTTGTCTGGGCAGGATGACAGTCAGGCTGACCCCACACGAATTTTGAAGTTGTTTCTGGTGCTCTTGCCCTCTGGTTTCTCTAGCATCTATTTGCTAGGTGATACTCTCCTCTGTAGATACAAGATTGAGCCAGGAGGGGTCAGGATAGCTTATAAATTGGTAAAATGTTCAATACATTTAATCTTGGTCTTCACTACTGTATCAGTTGAGGAATGGGGAAGATATTGTTACTAGACATGGTTGGAAAGGTGGGGAAGTGAATACTTTGGGAGGAAATCTCTAACTATGGTTAAATATCAGACAGCTCGTTATTACTGTTTCTACAGGTGCAGGAAGTCATGAAGAGGAGATGGAACTTGTTAACTTGTCCTTTACCCAACCCTAGATGGTGCCATAATCTGGAGGAATAAATTTAGTTCATGATTGAGAGAAGTTCAATCTAGGAGAAGAGTCACAGAATCCAGAGGTGATCAATTCATTTAAGCATTTGTTGAGGGCCTTCCACATGCCAGACACTGAGCTAGTCACTGGGTAATAAATATCAAGAAGACATGGTCCCTGCCTTTAAGGAGTTCATCATCTAATGCAAACTGTAGACGTGAAATAACTGCCTATTAATACAATGTGATGATCACAATAAAGGTATTCACCAATTGCCATGGGATGGCAGATGAGGAAACGACTCATTCTCCCTCAGGAAGGGTAAGGAATGTCTCCTGAGAGGGTGACACTTGAACTGGGTCTCAAAGGTTGCATTTGCTACATTGTTTCATTCTTTACTGTATTCTCAGCATCTTGCACACTACTGGTCCTACAGTAGGTACTCAGTAAATATTTGTTAATCATGCATTCTGGGCAGGGAGAACATCCTGAGAAAGGCACTAGTTCCTAACAGGGTATTGGTAACTGTTGGTAGACCAGTGAGGCTAGAGGGTTGAGGAAGAGAATGTGGGAGATGTTTAGGAATGGTGACATGAGAAAGGCCTCAGATGCCAAGCTAAAGAATTTGGACATTATCTGATATCTCATTGATAGCAACAGAAGGACTTTAAAAGTTTTAAACATTAAATTAAATTCATCTTTGAATGGATAATACATTTCCATGGTTCAGCATTTAAAAGATATAATAGGGTATACAGAGATGAATTTCTCTCCCACCCTTGTCCACCATCCACACATTTTTACCTTTTCAGACATAACCAGTGTTACCATTTTATCCACATTCTTCCAGAGATATTCTGTGGATGTTCAAGTCTATATGTATAATCCCTGGGTGGCGCAAATGGTTAAGCGTTTGACTACTAACTGAAGTTAAGGTTTGTGGTTCGAATCTATCCAGAGGTGCCTTAGAAGAAAGGCCTGGCGGTCTACTTTTGAAAGATCACAGCCACTGAAAACCCCATGGAGTGCAGTTCTCTACTGCGTTTAGCTCTCTACAGAGTAGAGTGGTTCTACTGTGAAAACACATGGGGTTGCCTTGAATTGGACAGGTGTGTGTGTGTGTGTGTGTGTGTGTGTGTGTGTGTGTGTATGGAGCCCTGGTGGCGTGGTGGTGTAGTGGTTGAGAGCTCAGCTGATAACCAAAAGGCCGGCAGTTCAAATCCATCAGCAGCTCCTTGGAAACCCTGTGGGACGGTTCTTCTCTGTCCTGTAGGGTCACTATGAGTCAGAACTGACTTGATGGCATCTAACAACGTGCATATATATGTATTCATTTCCCCCTTATAAACTGTGGCACGCTGTATACACTTGTCTGGAACTTCCACTTTTATGTTGGATTCATAGATTTTTCAATCAAGGTTGATATTGTGGTGAAGGCTGGCTCTCTCCTTCACTAGCATTTTAATTCTTTCATCTGCTTCAAGAAGTATCTTGTGTACTCTCAACAGTTTCCTACTGTTTCCTAGGGATTCGTCTCTATTTTAGGATTTCCCAAACAACAGGGGCAAAATCCCCCAAGGCTAGACACTTTTAGTGTCTTTTAGCATCCCCTGTGGCAGTAATCATTCCAGTGAAATGAGGAGAAACGAGATGTGAACAAAGACCCTTTGACTCTTAACTACTTCATGGTGAATTCCCTTTCTGCCTGGGGTACTCCTTGAGGGGTCAGGGATACATTTACCCTCTCCCTTTGTTCAAAACTTTTAATTCACCTTCCCTAGAATCCAACTTTTCTCCTCACTTTTTACCCCTTCTCTGTCGGGACCCGTTCGTTACCCATGGAAAGTGTACTCCTGATATTCAAAGTAACTATCACTGAATTATATGTAGTTCATATATATTGTGGGTTTTTCTCCTTTATTCTGGTAATATGGTGAATTGATTGATTTTCAAATATTAAACTAACCTTGCTTTTCTTGAGGACTGTTGTTGTTGTTGTTGTTAGTTGACGTCTAGTCGACTCTGACTCACGGTGACTCTGTGTGAGGACTTTAGTTCTTTGCGATTAGTCTTTTTGTTTTCCTTATGACATTCCTATTTTAAAAAACCATTTGAGGTAAATTTACATGATGGGGTTGACGTAAATAATGTGATCATCACTATATTGGTGCCCTTTTTGAGTAAACCAGGTGACAAGCCAGCCTGGAACAATGTTAGCTGCAAAGGCTTTGGAGTCTAGCTCACTTGGGTTTGATTCCTGGCTCTCCCATTTACTATAGAATGACCTTGGGCAAGTTACTTAGCATCTCTATTTCCTCGTCGTTAAAGTGAGGATAATAATGCTTATTTCATCTGAGAGTGTTAAATAAGCTAATTATGTCAATTATCTGATACATTGCATAACATTATAATTATACTAAAACTCCCAGCTCTTGTTGTTATATAGTTATGAGAGCTCACTTATTTGTTAACCTAATAAGGGGCTGTCTTAATTGGATGAAACTTCTGTACTTGTACGTTTTTTCATAAAGAGAGAGAGAGAGAATCTGAGACTGTGAATGTCTTTTTCTTTTTTAAGTGTGGACCTTAGCCTTTGGTGGGGGTGGATGGTAGGATGGGGAGCAGAGGAAAGGCACAGGTTATTCTGCTTTTCTTGACCTGTTGTCTGCACCCTAATCTTTTTCTTTTTTTTCCTGTAAGCTTTTTATTGAAGTGTAACATGTATACAGAAAAGTACATAAATGATACATATAAAAATTGATTAACTTTCTCAAACTGAATCATAACCAACACCGAAATTAAGAAAAGAGCATTACCAGCAAGCCCTTCAATGACATCATCTTCCAGGCACGCTCCACCCTCAAAGAAGAGTAACCTCTGCCCTGATTTCTAACACCATAGATTACTTTTACCTATTTTTGTACTTTCTGTAAAAGGAATCATACAGTATATACTTATGCCTGGCTTTTTTCACTTAACATCCATCTTTGTGCATGTAGCCCTACTTCATCCATTCTCACTGCCCTTTATTGCGTTATATGAACATGCCGCAAATTATGTATCTTTTCTACTGTTGATGGATATGTGGGTCGTTTCCAGTTTCTGACTATTACAGAGAGTGCTGCTGTGAATTTTTTTTTATTGTACTTTAGATGAAGTTTTACAGAGCAAAGTAGTTTCTCATTAAACAATTAATACACTTATTGTTTTGTACATTGGCTGTCAACCCCATGATGTGTCAACACTCTCCCCTTCTCGACCTTGGGTTCCCCATTATCAGCTTTCCTGTCCCCTCTTGCCTTCTTGTCCTAGCCCCTGGGCTGGTGTGCCCATTTAGTCTCATTTTGTTTATGGGCATGCCTAATCTTTGGCTGAAGGGTGAACATCAGGAGTGACTTCAGTGCTGAGTTAAAAGGGTGTCGGGGGGCCGTACTCTTGGGGTTTGCTGTGAATGTTCTTGAACATGTCATTTGGTGAACATATGAATGCATGTCTTTTCCCTTCTCTTCCTAATTTACTGGAAGTTTTTAATCCACACCGAGTATTTAATTTTGTCAATAGATGCTTTTTTCTGTATCTATTGAGATGAACATATAGTTTTTCTCCTTTATTCTGTTAACATGGTGAATTGATTAATTTCCAAATATTAAACCAACCTTGCATTTCCTGGACTACACTCTACTTGATTATGTTGTATTAATCCTTGTAAAATATTAAATACATTGCCATATGACATGGAGTTATTTTGCTAATATTATGCTCCTGAGGATGCTTGGTCTGTATTTTTATTAATTATTGCATAATTATATGAGTGTTATTATAATAGCAACCAACTTCTGTTGAGCACCTAAATATGTGCCTGTCTCCGTTCTAAGTGCTCTGCAGGCATAAATTCATTCAGTCCTCCTAAGAACCATACGTATTACTTTCTAGATGAGGAATTTAGGTTTACGCTGTGGCCAAGGTTATACTGCTATTAATTAGTAGAACTAGTATCTAGTCCCAGGCAATCTATTTCCGGAGCCTATACTCTTAACCTCTATGCTGTTCAAGGTTATGGTTGGTTATATGATAATGTATTTAATTGTTTTCTCAAAAGAAACAGTTGTTTCCATTAATCTACTCCATAAAATTACAAGTGAAAACTGTAAAAAACTGTAAAGATAAAATACTATGTTCAATTAAATGTGCCAGTAGGATTTCAGGTACTAATAGACCAAGTTAGCCTTGTTGTTGTCGTTACGTGCTGTCAAGTCAGTTTCAGCTCATAGTGACCCTATGTACAACAGAACAAAACACTGCCCTGTCCTGCACCATCCTCACAATCATTATGTTTAAGCCCATTGTTGCAGCCACTGTGTCAATGCATCTCATTGAGGGTCTTCCTCTTTTTTGTTGACTCTCTACTTTACCAAACATGATGTCCTTCTCCAGGGATTGGTCCCTCCTGGTAACATGTCCAAAGTATGTAAGACGAAGTCTTGTCATCCTCCCTTCTAAGGAGTGTTCTGCCTGTACTTCTTTTAAGACAGATTTGTTTGTTCTTCTGGCAGTCCATGGTATATTCAATATTCTTTGCCAACACCATAATTCAAAGGCATCAATTCTTCTTCAGTCTTCCTTATTCATTGTCCAGCTTTCACATGCATATGAGGTGATTAAAAATGCCATGGCTTGGGTCAGGTGCACCTTAGTCCTCAAAGTAACATCTTTGCTTTTTAACACTTTAAAGAGGTCTTTTGCAGCAAATTTGCCCAATGCAATAGGTTGTTTGATTTTTGACTGCTGCTTCCATGGGCGTTGATTCTGGATTCAAGTAAAATGAAATCCTTGACAACTTCGGTCTTTTCTCCATTTATCATGATGTTGCTTATTGGTCCATTTGTAAGGATTTTTGTTTTCTTTATGTTGAGGTGTAATCCCTAATGAAGGCCGAAGTCTTTAATTTTCATCAGTAAGTGCTTCAAGTCCTCTTTGCAAGCAAGGTTTTGTCATCTGCATATCACAGGTTATTAATGAGTCTTCCTCCAATCCTGATGCCACATTCTTCTTCATATAGTCCTACTTCTCAGATTATTTGCTCAGCATACAGATTGAATAAGTATGGTGAAAAGATACAACCCTGATGCACACCTTTTCTGATTTTAAACCATGCAGTATCCCCTTGTTCTGTTTAAATGACTACCTCTTGGTCTACCTACAGGTTTCGCATAAACACAATTAAGTGTTCTGGAATTCTCTTCTTCACCACGTTATCCGTAATTTGTTATAATCCACACAGTTGAATGCCTGTGCATAGTCATAGTTCCATGTCCTCTTCTGAACCTGGCTTGAATTTCTGGTAGTTCCCTGTCAATGTATGCTGCAACTACTTTTGAATGATCTTCAGCAAAATTTTACTGGTGTGATATTGATATTGTTCCATAATTTCTTTTTTTTTAAAATTTTTTTATTGTACTTTAGATGAAGGTTTACAGAACAAATAGTTTCTCATTAAACGGTCAGTACACATACTGTTTTATGACATTGGTTAAGAACCCCACAGCGTGTCAACACTCTCCCTTCTTGACCTTGAGGACCTTTTTTTTGGTAAAAATATACTTAGCCCAAGTTACACCATTTCGAAAGTTTCTACATATACAATTCAGTGACATTGATTACATTCTTCCAGCTGTGCTGCTATTCTCACTATCCTTTTCCAAGTTATTGTATCACGATTATCTTCAACTCACTGTCCCCTAGGCTTCCCATCAAACCTTTTGAGTTGCTGTTGTCAATTTGATCTCACATAGATAATTCTTTTTTTTTTTTTTGTACCTTAGATGAAGATTTGCAGAACAAATAGTTTCTCATTAAACAGTTAGTACACATATTGCCCTATGACAATGGTTAACAGCCCCATGACATGTCAACACTGTCCCTTCTCAACCTTGGGTTCCCTATCACCAGCTTTCCTGTCCCCTCCTGCCTTCTAGTCCTTGTCCCTGGGCTGCTGTGCCTCATTAGTACTGCTTTGTTTTATGAGGCTGTCCAATCCCCAGCTGAATGGTGAGCTTCCAGAGGGGCTTCATCACTGTGCTAAAAGGGTGTCTGGAGGCCATACTCTGGGGGTTTCTCCAGTCTGTCAGGCCAGTAAATCTGGTCTTTTCTTGGTGAGTTAGAATTTTGTTCTACATCCTTTTCCAGCTCTGTCCAGGACCCTCTATTGTGATGCCGGTCAGAGCAGTCAGTGGTGGTAGCCGGGCACCATCTAGCTGTACTGGACTCAGTCTGGTGGAGGCCGTGGTAGCTGTGGTGCATTAGTCCTTTGGACTAATCTTTCCCTTGTATCCTGTTCTCTTCATTCTCCCTTGCTCCTGAAGGAGTGAGACCAGTGGAGTATCTTAGATGGCTGCTCACAGGCTTTTAAGACCCCAGACTCTACTCACCAAGGTAGAACGTAGAACATTTTCTTTATAAAGTGTGTTATGCCAATTGAGCTAGGTGTTCCCCAAGACCATGGTTCCCACAGCCCTCCGCCCAGCAGTTCGGTCCCTCAGGGAGTTTGGATGTGTCTATGGAGCTTCCATGACCTTTCTTTGTACAAACTGTGCTGGCTTCCCCAGTATTGTGTACTGTCTTACCCTTCACCAAAGTTACCACTTATCTATTTAGTTCTCCCGTATCCCTCCCATCCCTCGTAACCAACAAAGATTGTTTCTTTTTGTGTGTAAACTTTTACATGAGTTATACAGTAGAGGTCTCATATAATATTTGTCCTTTTGTGATTGACTTATTTCACTCAGCATAATGTCTTCCAGTTTCATCCATGTTATGAGATGCTTCACGGATTCATCATTGTTCTTTATCTTTTTATAATACACCACTATGTGTATGTACCATAGTTTGTTTATCCATTCATCTGTTGATGGGCATCTAGGTTGTTTCCATCTTTTTGCTATAGTGAACAGTGCTTCAATGAATATGGGTGTGCATATGTCTATTGCTGTGATGGCTCTTATTTCTCTAGGATATATTCCTAGGAGTGGGATTGCGTTTTGTAGTGCTTTTTTTTTGTGGTGCTGACGTTTTCTTTGTTCCTGTTACTCTCCTGTGCTGAGTTCTTTTAGTTTGTGGATTTTTTTTTCCATTTCTTTTGTTTTTACTGAGACTTCATGTTTTTCTTCTTTATTTTGTTGAATAGGTGTGTTAACTTTCTTTGTGGTTACCTTGAAATTTACCCTTATCTTCCTGGATTTGTACCAGTTTATTATTACTTGGTATCACTTGACTTCCTCTCCATTTAGAAGGTTCTATACCTACACCGTTTATCCCCTCTTTTATTGTTCTGATGCTGTTATCATTTACAGATTAACCTCTCTGGTCCCCTTTGTAATTCTTCTGGTTTTGCATAGTCCTTAAGAGTTCATTTCCTAGGTTGGTATCTGTCTAGTACAATCCTATGTCCTATATTCAGCCTGTGGTCTGATATTGTTTGTTCTCAGATTGAAGGACTTCCTTTAGTAAGTCTTGTAAGTTCGGTTTGGTTTTTACATAGTCCCTTAATTTCTGTTTATCTGGAAATGACCTAATTTTACCATCATATTTGAACAAGAGTTTTGCAGGATATATTATTCTTGGCTGGCAACTTTTTTCTTTCAAGGTTTTATATATGTCATCCCATGCCTTCTCGTCTGCATGGTTTCTGCTGAAAAATCCGAGCTTAGTCTTATTGTTTCTCCTCTGTATGTGACTTCTTGTTTTTCTCGAGCTACTCTCAGGATTCTTTGTTTGTCTTTGGTTTTGGTGAATGTAATTATGATATGCCTTGGTGCTTTTCTTTTGGGGTCTATCCTATATGGGGTTGGTTGAGCTTCTTGGATGGTCAGCTTTTCATCTTTTATGATATTGGGAAAGTTTTCTGTCAGCAAGTCTTCAGTGATCCTCTCTGTGTTTTCTGTTTTCTCCCCCTGTTCTGGAAGTCCTATTACTCTCAGATTTTTGCGTTTCATTGTATCCCACATAATTCTCAGGGTTTCTTCATTTTTCTTCATTCTTTTTTCTGATTGTTCCTCAGAGTTATATCCAAGTGTTTGTCTTCAATTTCCCTGATGCTATCTTCCATTGTTTCAAACCTGCTCCTCAGCCCTTCTATGACACTGTCCATTTCTAAAATCTTGTTGTTTATCTTTTGGATTTATAATTGTTGTTTTTGTATGATTTCTAGTTGTGAATTTATTTTAGCATTGTGTTCCTGTATTATTTTCTTGAATTTCCATTTTTTGTCTGTATTTTCCATGAATTTGTCTATTTTTTCCTCATTTTTGCCTGCTCTTTGTTTCAACTCTTGGATAATTCTGAGTATTAGAGATTTGAATTCCCTATCAGGTAGTTCTAGTGTCTTTTCTTCTACTGGAACGTCATCTGGTGTTTTATTTTGGAAGCCTACTGGAACCATCCTGTCCTGTTTTTGTAAATGTTTTGATATTGTCTGCTGTCTTTGGGGCATTCAGTGGTTATTTTCCTCGTTTATTGATTGTAGATTTGTTTGTTTCATCCTGCTTTTTTGTTTTATTTGGTTATGTCTGAGCAGGCGGGCTGTGCATTCTTTGTTGTTTGCTCGTCCATGGGCATGATGCATTTCATCTCCTTCTCCAGTGGGCAGGGTCAGTCACTCAGGTATGGTACAGCAGGGCAAGTCCAGCTGAAGGGGAGTTGCTGGGATAGGTTTTTTGTGGCACGTACCAGGGCTGACAGTGCAGACTGGGAATCAGTGCAGGGTAGGTTCCAGTAGGCTGTGCCTGTGTTGCTTGGGAGTTTGATGTTCAGCACACGGTGCAGTTAGGCAGGAAGGAGGGGTAGATTGTGATGTGTGGAGCTAAGATGGGTATGGGAAAGATGAGAGAGAGGAGAGAGGAACAGGAGCCAAAGACATACACACAAACAAAAAAGAGTGCTAAGGGAACTTACTATTGGAGTGGAGAGATGAGAGACCGAGAAATGGGGAAAAACAAAAATGAAGAAAAGAAAAAGAAAAAGGATAAAAGAAAAAATGAATAAATCGAGAAACTGGAAATGAAAGACAAAAAGGGAATAAGAGAGAGAAGAAAACAAAGAAATGGAAAAAAAAAAAAAAAAAAGAGAGAAATGACCCCAGTGATGTCCCTGTGCATTTGCACAGAGTAAGGGACTAGCTTCCAAGCCACGTGGTACTGCCTGGTACTGCCTGGCTAGAATGGACTCCAAGCCAAGAAAAGAAAAAGGAAACAAACAAATCAAAACAGAACAAATCAAAGCAAACAAACAAACAAACAAAAAAGCCCCGGGGGTCCCACCAGCGTGGTAGCATGGACCGGGAAGCAGTTTCACAATCCAGTGGTGTTTCGCAGCCTTTCAGGAAGACAGAAGATGGCTCACGGAGCCAGGTATTTGAGAGAAAGGAGGGGGAGGTAGTGAGAGGTAAGGAAGAAATCTAAAGAAGCAGAAAAAAACACCACAAGCAGCCAACAAATGGCACTCAGGGAGCTGGCCAGTGGGGGTGGGTGGGATCCAAGTGGCACTGGGGGAAGCTCATATTTCCTGGCCAATAGACTGTGGCTGCAGGAGGCAGAGGAGGCTAAATTGGGGTGAAGAAAGGTGGGTGGTGGTGGGAAAGCCTATATCGTAGGTTACGGGTTCTGTCTCCTGCTGGAAGCTTTGCGAAGCTGCTTTCTTGTACCTCCTATTCACTGATCTCTGATAGGAGTCCAAGATGGCTGATCCGTGCTGCGGTAGCTGATAGGGGACCTCTTCATGTATCTCTCCTTGCACTCTGTTCTTGGTCAGTTTCTTATTCCATTTGGTGCTTGGCTGGGTTCTTTATCTCTTCGTTTGATAGTTAGGGTTTCAGGATTGACGTGTGACTCTGTCTGACTTAGTTTTTCTGATCTTTGCTGCGAAGGAATTGTGTGGTGCTTCTGACTATAGCGCCATGTTGCCTGGAAGTCTGTTCCATAATTTCTGCATTCGGTTGGATCACCTTTCTTTGGAATAGGCGTAAATATGGATCTCTTCCAGTCAGTTGGCCAGGTGGCTGTCTTCCAAATTTCTTGGCATAGATCAGTGAGCACTTCCAATACTGCATCTGCTTGCTGAAACATCTCAGTAGGTATTCTGTCAATACTGGAACCTTGTTTTTCGCCAACGTCTTCAGTGCAGCTTGGACTTCTTCCTTTAGTACTCTTGATTCTTGATCATGTGCTACCTCCTGAAACGATTGGACATCAACCAATTCTTTTTGGTAGAGTGACTGTGTATTCCTTCCGTCTTCTTTTGATGCTTCCTGCGTCTTTCAGTATTTTGCCCATAGAATCCTTCACTATTGCAGATTGAGGCTTGAATTTTTCCTTCATTTCTTTCAGCTTGAGAAATGCCAAGCATGTCCTTCCTTTTTGGATTTCTAACTCCTGCTCTTTGCATATTGTCATTATAATATTTTACTTTGTCTTCTCAAGCTGCCCTTTGAAATCTTCTGTTCATCTCTTTTACTTCATCATTTCTTCCATTTGCTTTAGTTACTCTATGTTCAAGGGCAAGGTTTCAGAGTCTCGTCTGACATCCGTTTTGGTCTTTTCTTTCTTTCCTGTCTTTTTAATAACCTCTTGCTTTCTTCATGTATGATGTCCTTGATGTCATTCCACAGCTTGTCTTTCTTCGTTCATTAGTGTTCAGTGCATCAAATCTATTCTTGAGATAGCCTCTAAATTCAGGTGGATTATAAGCAAGGTTATACTTTGGCTCTCGTGGGCTTCTTCTAATTTTCTTTAGTTTCAACTTGAACTTGCATATGAGTAATTGATGGTCTGTTCTGTAGTTGGTACCTGGCCTTGTTCTGACTGATGATATTGAGCTTTTACATCATCTCTTCCCACAGATGTAGTTGATTTGATTTCTGTATATTCCATCTGGTGAGGTCTATGTGTATAACCACCATTTATGTTGTTGAGAAAAGGTATTTGCAATGAAGAAGTCATTGGTCTTGATAAAATTCTATCATGCGATCTCTGGCATCATTTCTGTCACCAAGGCCGTATTTTCCAACTACCAATCCTTCTCTGTTTTAAGCTTTTGCATTCCAATCACCAGTAATTATCAATGCATCTTGGTTGCTTGTTTGATCAATTGCAGAAGTTGG
This sequence comes from Dugong dugon, assembly GCA_030035585.1. NCBI lineage: Eukaryota > Metazoa > Chordata > Mammalia > Sirenia > Dugongidae > Dugong > Dugong dugon. The sequence goes on along the minus strand of CM057462.1, from coordinate 194,972,127 downwards.
TAAAAATCTTCAGTTTCTTCATCTTTGGCATTAGCGGTTGGTGCATAAATTTGAATAATAGTCATATTAACTGGTCTTGCTTGTAGGCTTATGGATGTTACCCTATCACTGGCAGTGCTATACTTCAGGATAGATCTTGAAATATTCTTTTTGATGATGCATGCAATGCCATTCCTCTTCACTTTGTCATTCCTGGCTGTCATAGGCTGCGTTCTCTAGAAGTAAAACCAGTAAAGCATATAAATATATATATATATATATATATATATATATATATATATAGAGAGAGAGAGAGAGAGAGAGAGAGAGAGAGAGAGAGAGAGAGAAATTGATATCAGGGAAATGGCTCACGATGTCGTAGAGGCTGGAACATTTCAAGTCTGTGGGTCGGGATAGAGGCTTCTCCTGGTTCATGTAGCCACAGGGGCTGGCAAACCCAAGATCTGCAGGTCAGAGAGCAGGGCTCTTGCTCTATGAAGATCAACAAACACCAAGATCGGCAGGCAAGATGGCAGGTAAGCTGCTAGCTCAAGTCCCCAGAGCTGGAAGTCAGATGAACAGGAGCCAGCTGCAGGATCCAGAGTGAGCAAAAGCCCACCAGCCTTGCCAGAATGTCCACTTATATTTGATGCAGGCCACACGCCCAAGGAAACTCCCTTTCAACTGACTGGCTACTCACAGCAGATCCCATCATGGAAGTGATCATGGTATATCAGATCTCATCATGGAAGTGATCACAACATCATATGACTGCATGGCTCAGCCAAGTTGACACACAACTTTAACCCCCACTGACATAGTAGACCATATGATTATCTGATTCAAAATGGCCAATAACAGTACATTTCAGTTCATTAATACCTAGGATCTTGATGTTTATGTGTTCCATTTTATTTTTGACGATTTTCAATTTTCCTAGATTCATACTTCATACATTCCACATTCTGATGATTAATGGATGTTTGCAGCTGTTTCTTCTCATTTTGAATTGTGCCACATCAGCAAATGAAGGTCCTGAAAGATTGACTTCATCCACGTCATCAAGGTTGACTCTACTTTGAGGAGGCAGCTCTTCCCCAGTTGTTTTTTGAGTGCCTTCCAACCTGGGGGGTTCATTTTCTGGCACTATATTAGACAGTGTTCTGCTGGTATTCATAAGGTTTTCACTGGCTAATTTTTTTCAGAAGTAGACCTCCAGGTCCTTCTTCCTAGTCTGTCTTAGTTTGGAAGCTCAGCCAAAACCTGTCTACCATGGGTGACCCTGCTGGTATTTGAATACCAGTGACATAGCTTCCAGCATCACAGCAACACATAAACCCCCACAGTATGACAAACTGACAGATGCGTGGAGAACTGTACAACATACACACACAAAAATGCACAAATCATGACTCTATAGTTTGATAAATTTTCACAAAGTGAACACACCTGTACAACCAGGCCCCCCAAAAGAAGCAGAATATTATCAGCAGTCCCAGAAGACCCCTCATGCCTCCTGCCAGCCCCTTATATTGAGTTGTTAATTTTGGCTATTGCATTTCTCACTTCTAAACTTTCTCTTCTTTGTTTTTTTGAAGATCTTTTATGATATTTTTATAGTTTCCTGTACTCTGCAGATATCTTCATGCTTTCACAGTTTTTTTTTCTTTAAACATAGTAAGCATAGTTGTTAACATAGTTGTTAACATCTGAAATCTTTGTGGGCCTGTTTCTTCTATTATTTCTTATTCATGGTTTCTTGTTTCTTTGTTTCCCTGGTATCATTGACTGTGTGGTAGTCGTTGTATTTGAGAAATTATTTGTAAGAATAATCTAAGGCCTGGAATGAGGTTACTTTTATTCAGAAAATATTTATATTAGCTTCTGCTAGGCTCCTGGTAGTGTTGTTGGTGTGGGACCATCTTAAACCAAATTCAAGGCTTGAGGTTCCCTGAAAAACCCAGTATTTAGGAGGCAGGCTACAGTTCTGTGTGTGTTGGTCCATTTCTGGTTCAACCTCAACCTGAGGGTTTAGTTCTTTGGGCCCTAGCCTATCATGGGGAGGGTTTCTTGTTATACATTTGCCTTCTAGTGTTCTGGGTTTTGATTTTTACCCCCTTCATTTCAAACTGGACATTCACATTTTCCAGGATTGCCAACTTCTCTCCAGGCAAAAGTCAATTCTTTCCATGTTTACTTCTCTGGTGCCCTGTTTTCCTTTTAAGTTAGGCCTGGTAAGTCTTTTCAGTCCTGTCAACTCTTCAGTACTTTTAAGAGGGTTTAAAAATACTTTATAAGGTTATTTTAATTTTTTTCAGTGGAGAGGTTGGTAAAAAAAATCTATGCTGCTATCGCTGAAGACAGGAAATTGTTTCTGAGTTCTCTTGGGGGCTCTTATATTCTATGATTCTATGGTAGACTTTTGTGAGTAGTATACTGCATATGGCTAATTATTATGTGCACAGTATTTTTATTGTTTAACGTTAATGTAATGAGGTAGTTTTCTTGTGAGTTTTCATCGACCGTAGCAGTAATTGGAGTTTGTGTGTGGTATTCTAATGCATGCACAGCATACTTGCCCACTCATGTAACTTGCTCATGAAACTCCATGAAATGGTCTCTAGATGAGTTCTAAAAACCATTTGGCTTTATTTCCAAAATAAAGATAGGAGGAAGGCAAGATGATATAGTAGAAAAATCAATGGCTAGGAAATACAATACTTGGTGTCTAAAAAAAAGTCTTCATTAACTTGAGTTTCACTTTCCTCATTTGAAAATAAGGAAATTGTTGTAGATCAAAGATTTTCAATCTGATGTCCATGACTGGGTCTCAGAGAAGTCTGTGAGTTCCGAGAAATTGCGTGTAAAATTTTGGGTATAGGTGTATACACACGCATTTTGTGGGAGAGAAAGAGGGCCTGTAGGTCTTGTCAGATATGCAGATAGGTCTGTGACTAACAAGAAATTAAGAACCACTTACTTGGCTGATTTCTAAGGAGCTGTTCAGCTATGAAATTCTGTAAAAGGGCTTGTTCAAGTTTCTCTCAGAAGGAGGCTGGTAAGCCAAAGACAAATGCCATGTCTTTTCCCCCTTGTCCTTTCTTTTCCTCTCTTTATAATCCTGAAACTCTTTTTTTAAAAATCAAGTTTTTTAAAAAAATTTTTTAAATTGTACTTTAGATGAAGCTTTACAGAAAAAATAGTTTAAACAGTTAGTACACATATTGCTTTATGACAATGGTTAACAACCCCATGACATGTCAACACTCCCCCTTCTCGACCATGGGTTCCCTATTACCAGCTTTCCTGTCCCCTCCTGCCTTCTAGACCTAGTCCCTGGGCCCCATTAGTCTTATTTTGTTTTCTGGGGCTGTCTAATCTTTGGCTAAGGGGTGAACTTCTGGAGTGACTTCATTACAGAGCTAAAAAGGTATTGGGGGGCCATACTCTTGAGGTTTCTCCAGTCTCTGTCAGGCCAGTAAGTCTGGTCTTTTTTTGTGAGCTAGAATTTTGTTCTACATTTTTCTCCAGCTGTGTCTGGGACCCTCTGTTATGATCCCGGTCAGAGCAGTCAGTGGTGGTAGCCGGGCACCATCTAGTTGTGCTGGACTCAGTCTGGTGGAGGCCATGGTAGTTATGGTCCATTAGTCCTTTGGACTAATCGTTCCCTTGTATCTAAAAATCAAGTTTTTAAAAATCTATGTCAGAAGCACATTTTTGTTGCCTGCTTTTCCTTTACCTGTATACTTCACCATATCTACCCCATTTCTATCAGCCTTTATTAGAAGCATCTGTTAATGACTTTGGCAGGGAGATCCCTGGGTTGTGGAGCTATTTCTTCAACATAGATTGATTTGGTAAATAGTCTTTTGGGATCACACTATGATAACTGTAATGATGATTAATGATGATGATGACTGATGACAATGAAGAAAATCATGGACCTAAGAGCCTGACAAGCCAACTCTCAGTCCATCCCAAATGTTGTTTTTATTGGAATGTTTTTCCAAAGTCTTGAGTGGGGATTGGTGATTCACATGGGTTTCAAGAGTCACCCATAAAAAGTGTTCATTCGGTTATTGGCAAGTAGCCTATTGAATGAGTTCCAAATGAATATATAGAAAGTGTGAAGCTAAGGCATGAAATTAATGAACCATAATATTAACTACTGATTATTTATTGTTAATGTTATTACACTCCAGTTATGGTCCCAGAGGTCATTTCAACAAACTGAAGATTTCTGAGTCCTGGAGTCCAGATAATGGAGGCAGACAGTCTATATCCCTTACCTGGAACCTCTTCCCCATTCCTGCATCATGTAGGGATGTGATATTACATAGTGGACAAGAGGAGAAACTCTGGAGTTCTACTGCCTGGGGTTAAAATCTGGTCCCACCCTTACCACCTGTGTGACCTTCGGCAAGTCAATTACCTTCCTATGCTTTAATTTCTTCATCTCTGAATATGGGTGTCTTAGCCATCTAGCGCTGCTATAACAGAAATACCACAAGTGGATGGCTTTAACAAAGAGAAATTTGTTCTCTCACAGTTTAGTAGGTTAGAAGTCCAAATTCAGGGCATCAGCTCCAGGGGAAGCCTTTGTTTTCTCTGTTGGTTCTGGAGGAAGGTCCTTGTCATCAATCTTCCCTTGGTCTGGGAGCTTCTCTGCTCAGAAACCTCAGGTCCAAAGGACGCACTCTGCTCCTGACACTGCTTTCTTGGTGGTATGAGGTTCCCATGTGTCTCTGCTCACTTCTCTCTTTTATATCTTAAAAGAGATTGACTTAAGACACAATCTGATCTTGTAGACCTCGTCAGTATAACTGTCGCTAATCCTTCTTATTACATCATAGTGATAGAATTTACAACACATAAGGAAATCACATCAGATTACAAAATGGTGCACAATCATGCAATACTGGGAATCATGACCCAGCCAAGTTGACAGATATTTTTGGTGGACAAAATTCAATCCATGACAATGGGTAATAACAGTGCCTACCTCAGAGATATTACGAAGATTAAATGAGTTAGTCCATATAAAATCCTCAGAATACTTGATGTATAGTAAGCAATCAACACATGATAAAACACTAATAGAATATGCTACGAGGTGTTACAGCAGCAGCTTTGGATTCCAGAATCATAAATCTAGACCTGTGGTTTTAATTCCTTAGAGAATTGTAATCAGCTTTTATAAAATTGTTGTACAGTACCTGAAAAAGTCAGAAACTTTAGCTTGGAGATTAAGATAACTTCTGCCTGGATCTCAAATGAAATGAATATTTAACCTCTGTTCAGTGCTTGACGAATGGTAGGCTGGACAATATTAGTTTCATGAGTTTTTCCACTCCTTCACTCATTTTTTCCACTTATCATTTTCACCCAACAAGCTCAGTTACTTATAAAATATTTAATACCAAAGCATCAAGTTGTACTTTAGAAAGAGCTGGCCAAAATCCTCTTTGGAAATAGTTGAGCTTTACATAAATAAGTCATTGTTTATGAGCTAAATATAGAGTGAGTTCTATCTTCTTTTCATTCTGCCAGAATCATCAGGTTCAATGGTTTTTCCCTATAAAACATTTATTTTTAACTCAGAATTTGAAGCAATCTTTTCTGCACGTATGTCTTCTATCGAGGGTACTGCTTATGTACAGTCAAACTGAGGTTGTCCACAGAAATGGAAATGCCTTAATAAAAAGGCTAACAATTGTGATAATTATATCAGCCAGTTGGCTCATGTTGACCAAAGCTTGGTGACTGAGAGCTCCCCTCCTATTTTTGTTTTCTTCTTCTTTTTTTTTTTTTGGTCCTCCATAAATTCCTGGCTCACCACTTCTTTATATCATTTACTGTGAAGAGCCGTTTTTTGTTTTTGTTTTTTAATCACCAATGAGTGATCAGAAGTAGATTTAAATCTCTATCCTCAACATCCCCCTGAATGAGTAAAGTTACACTTAGGTCCTTTGATTCCCAGTCCGTAACAGGTCATCCAAGCTCTTTCCTTGCAATACAGCCAGTTTCATGCTTTTCTCTCCCAACCCTTCTGAAGGAACAAGTACTTGACTTTTAACAAGCTGTACTAAGTTTGATTTCCATTGCTCTCTCTTTTCTGTGAGTGACGTGAACTTGACCGACACCCTTCTTTACCAGACCTCTCTTTGTTCCCTGAAGGACTCTGCTTCCTCCATTCCTTGGAGGTGAAAAAGTGCTATTGTTGTCAATTTGAAGCATGCATCACTTCTGCACTCTCTTGACTGAGGGGGATCTGATGCCTACTTTTGTTTTTCCTTCCTCTTCCTTTAATTTTGTGTATTTTTTATTGTGATAAAAAAATATATAAAAATTGCAAATATTATATGACATCACTTATATAAAAAGAGAAGAAAAGGCAAATGAAGAAATAGAAAAAGAGACCAAAGTTTATTAGTGGTTACCAGGGGCAGGAAGGAGGGGGAAAGGGAGGGTTAATAGGGATGGGAAAATCACATTGATTAAGGGTAGGGTTGCACAGTTGATTATTGTAACTGCTGTCAGTAAGTTGTACACCTGTAAAAAGTTGAATTAGCAAAAGTTGTGTGACCAATATATTGACAACAGCAACCAACAACAACAACAAAAAAGCTGCTGAGACTGCTTATGTACAACCAAAAACCTTACAGGATTTGGTTCCTTAATTTGGAGGTTTAGGGTCATAATTTCATGGGATACCTCAGTAATAGACCAAATAATGTGTTTAGTGTTTCTGTTCTACCTCCTAGTTCATTGCGTAGTGCCTGGGGTCTTAAAAGCTTGCAAGCAGCCATCCAAGGCATGACAATTGGTCTCTATTCACCTGGAGCAACAGAGGAAGAAGGAGAGTCAGGAATAGGAGGAGGATATGGAATGTGTGGCTAATTGTCTCTGTGAAAAACTTGCCACCTTTGCCATGAGACCGGAAGAACTGGATAGTGCCCCACTACCATTACTGAACATTTTGATCAAATATTCTGTAGAAGAATCCTGATCAAAAGGGGGAAAATGCAGAACATAATTGAAAATTCTCATAGACTCCAGACTTTCTGGAGCCATGGAGGCTGGATGAACCCCAGAAACTATTGCCCTGTGGTAATCTTTAAACCTTAAACCAAAAATATCTCCTGAAGTCTTAAAACCAAACAACAGTATAGCTTAACTAATAAAAAAAGTCTGCCTTGACTAAGCATTATGCTCTTTTAAGAGCTATCTATACATGATCAAAGTGACAACAGCAACTCGGAAGATTAGATAAGAACCTTAGGGGGCAGTGAGTTTATGTTAATGGGAGAAGAACAACTCAGAAATGGAGGGTGAAATGGTTGCACAATTTGAAGAATGTAATCAACGTTACTGAATTGTACATGTAAAAACAGTGGAATGGGTGTAGGTTTTGTTGTGTATATTCTCAAACAAAATTTGCCATTTCACCATTTTCTGTATGTACAATTCAGTGACTATTTCTCATTTTATTAATGAATAATGCTTTGCTTTGACCTTGATCCTAGGGAATACGGCCTTCTATTTGTTACCAGTGTTAGACTTGTGGTAGTTGGTACTGAATTTCTGAATCCCACTGTAATACCAATAAAATTTATTGCTCCGCTTGGTCCAGTCTTTGCACGAACTCACAACAAAAGTAATTAAAAAGAAATTCTAATCTTTGCTTCGGTCTCTCTCAAAGAATATGAAAGAGATTTCACTATTTAACCCTTAGCCACATTTCCAGAAAATATCCTTTCTTCCTACCTTCAAACTGCATCCCCGCCACACCTCATATCCTACAGCTGGTCCAGAGCCTTTCAGTGCTGTTTTCATGCACATATATGCTGCTTTCGTTTATTTTTAAAAAATAATTATGAATCGATTATTTATAAGAAGGATACAAATGTATTTTCATTATAAAATATTCAAGCAGTGCAAACAAGTTTATACGGAAGAAGTTAACGCATCATTTCAAATCCCACGACAGAAATAACTAATCTGACCATGCTAGGCATTACGTTTTACTTACATACAAACAAGTATATTGGTGCATAGGCAGACAGAGAAAATGGGATTCTATAATTCACAGTATTTAAATAAAGTTATTACATTTAATTTTACTTGAATTTAGAAGAAAAAACACTGAAGTGAAACGTGTGGAATAATTTCTGGCCTTCAGATAAATACTTCTTTTTTAAAAAATATTTTATTATGTTTTAGGTGAGAGTTTACAGAGAAAATTAGTTTCCTCTTCAACAAATTGTACACGAAGTGTTGCACGACATTAGTTGCAATGCCCACACTATGTCAACACTCTCCCCATTTCTACCCTTGGCTCCCTGTTTCCTTTCGTCTGGTTTTCCTGCCCCTTCCTGTCTTTTCATCTTTACTTTTAGGCAAATGTTGTCCTTTTGGTTTCGTATAATTGTTTATTCTGTGGAGCATGTTCTTTTCAGGTGTTACTGTTTATTTTATAAGCCTGTCTGTTGTTTGGCTGGAAGACGGTTTCCGGGAATGGCTGCAGTTCCAAGTCAGAGGGATGTCTTAGGGCCATAGTCTCGGGGTTTCCTCCAGTCTCTATCAGGCCAGTAAGTCTGGTCTTTTTTTTTGTGAATTTGATTTTGCCCTGTCTGGGACCCTCTGTTGTGATCCCTGTCAGAGCGGTTGCTGGTGGTAGCCAGGCACCATCTAGTTCTTCTGGTCTTGGGGTCGTACAGGCTGTGGTGCATGTGGTCAATCAGTCCTTTGGACTAATTGCTCCCTTGAGTCTTTGATTTTCTTCACTCTCCTTTACTCTGGATGGGGAGAGACCAATAATTGTATCTTAGATGGCCTCTCACAAGTTTTTAAGACCCCAGATGCTACTCACCAAAGTAGAATGTGGAACGTTGTGTTTACGCACGGTTACGCCAATTGACATAAATGTCCCCCAAGTAAATATTTCTTTAGCACAAATCATATTAGTTTCTAAAATATTCTTCCACAGATAAGAAAAATAATTATGAAAAACATTAAGGGATGGTAGTTCATTTCATTTTTTAAAACTGTGTATTTCAATTTTTGACAGTATTAATTGACTTCTTGCTGTGTGAGTTAAGGAGATTAACGATCTACTTCCCCTCATCTGCCTTTCTCTGCTTTCTGTATATAAATTACACATATATATAAAACACATATACATAATTATGTGTTACATAATTTATTAAGGTTTTTAACATTTACATCCTATTGGCAAACATAAGTCTCACATTTGTTAGTCTTTTATTAAGCTATTTCCATTTCTGAGTTCTTTATTTGGGCTCTTTCATTAAATTTTTTTTTTTTTTAATAATGATAGCTTCATGAATGTCTTATTCTCTGAGTTCTTTGATAATTGAGAGTATCTGCCACTTGAAGAACACTGGGTAGGTAAAATATTCTTGATCACACTTCTTCTAAACATTGCCTTGTTTGTTCAGTTGAATGTTACATAGCAAAACTTCAGTTTGATTATTGTGCCTGTGGATAACATTTTTCTTCTTCAAGGCCAGAAAGTTGTTTATCTTTTATGTTTAGTAATTAATTAGGATATATCTCCATGGTGACAAATCTATAATTTTTCTAGGTATATGGTGGGCCTTGTCTTCATATCTAGCTATTTTTTTCATTTCAGGGAGTTTCTCTATCTTCAGATACTTTTTTTATTCCATTTGTTGGGTTCTTGACTAAGGTTCACCACTATCTTCGTATCTTTCACTTCTCTTTAAGAATTTTAATCTCTTTTTCATTTTTTAAATGTGTTTCTTGGTTTCTTTAATTTTACAGTCAGCTTTTTAATGCCACTCTCTTATCATCTCTTCTTGAATATTTTATTTCATTGAACTCATACTCTTATTAAAATTCTTCCATAGTACTTAAAGGGAATGTGTCCTTGGGCTTTTTTTTTTTTTTTTTTTTCACGTCATGTCCCTTTCCTCACCTTTTTTCTGTTTTTTGCTCTAGTATGTTTGTATTTGCCGTGCCTGTGTCTGGTTCCAGGTCTGGCACAGAGCAGAGCTGAATTAATATTTGTGGAATGAATGAATGCTACTTTATATTGTTCATACTTAATGTAGATTCTATCCAGATTTTCTTTTGATATGTTATAGTATAGGTTGATTTTCCTTGATCGTCCCTCCCCTCTAGCTTATCTGAGATCAGTTTGTATTCAGCTCCTCACAGTTTTAGGACTAGGTATCCTGGTCTTTCTGCTCTTCTGAATCTTGAAAATGTGAGCCTGGAGAGCAGGGAGCAACAGCATGTACAACTTTTATGGGGGACCTTGGCTTTGCTCTGTCTTTTGAAATACAGGTACAAGCCCTGAATAAGCCATGAGTGTATCCTACTCCTTGTGTGGATTTGTTCCCTGAACTCTGCACCGTGCCCTGGGAAACGGCAAACTCTGGAAGCACTTCCTGCTCTGTGGGATTCTGAGGTACATCTAGGGGCTTTACTCTCAAGGCTTCATTGATGCGTCCCCATTTGGCTTTGTTCCACGTTGAGGGTTGAGTATTACTAAGAATTCTCATGGTCTTACAAGTTACTTTTTTCCTTTCGTAGTACTTTGGAGGTGTGGAGGCATGGTTAGGAGCAGATGTGATTTTTGCCACGCTGGAATTAATTTCTTCATTAGACAAATATTTGCTACCTACTACTGTTTCCTTTTCCTTAGCTGCCAGTGTTTGAAGTTTATGGTGTGGGTTTGCACCCCCTTCCTGGCTTGGTTGCCACTAGTGAAATTTTGATTGGTTTGTATTATGTGTTGCCTACTTTGTTGGGTGTATGGATAGAGAAATTTTGTAATATGATTTGATTCTGCCATTTTTACCAGGAAGAATATCCTTCTTCTATCCTACCCTTAACTTTTTCCCTCACGCTTTCCCAGGCAGGTCACCTGCATAATCTCTTCTTTCCTTCTTCCTTTAGTAAAAGAACGAACAGAAGAGGGCATTAGAACTTCTGCTTCAGCTTCCTGACCATTCTGGGCTGCTCTGTGATGGCTAGAAGTCCCAGCCATGTCATGTCCAGCCTTCTCCCTCCCAGGTTTTCCTACCTTCCCTCTAAGCAAGTGCTCTGATTATCTGTTACTGTATAACAAACTACCCCAAAACGTAGTGGCTTAAAACACCAATCATTTTATTTTATCAGGATTTTGTGGATCAGGAATTTGGGCAAGGCTCAGCTAGGCAATACTTCTATTCCATGGACGTTGACTGAAGTCACTTACCAAGTGGTATTCAGCTGTGGATGGTCTGTGCCAGGGGTTCCAAGATGGTTTCAGTCATGTACTTGTAGCTCTGGCAGGGATGGCTGGAAGGCTGGACATGGCTGAGCCCCTCCGCTCTTTGCATAGTTTCAGGGCTTCTCCAGGTAGTCTCTCTGGCAAGGTAGTTGGAGTTTTTACATGGTGGCTCGAAGCACCAAGGGGGCAAGGTAGAAGCTACCAGTCTTCCTGAAGGCTAGGCCTGGAATGGCATAGCATCTCTTCCACTGTACTCTGTTGGTCAAAGCAATCACAGAGCAGCTCAGATTCAGGGAGGGAAAATAGACTCCACCTCTTGTTGCAGGAATGTCAAAGAATTTGCATTCATTTCAAATCTGTCACAGGAAGCATGCTGTTTCCCCCACAAATACAGTTCTTTTCTCACTCTTTCTTTTGAGAATACTTCCCAATGAATTTACTGTAGAAATGTATTCACCTCCCACAGCTGACACCTTATGAGCTTTGTTCCAGGAAGTTAGATACCTAAGGAACACACAGGAGAAATGCACACTCTTCAAGGTTCCATCTCAAACCTCTGTGTGCTCTCTTACCCAGGTGAGCTTTGTGATCCGTGAGAACTTCATGAATCTCTCTTAACCCTTTAGTTTACGGCTAGAAGAGTGGCTTGTCCTTGTTTCAGGTATCCTCTTCCTGATCCCACTCTGATTTTCTCATGGCATTTTATACTACCAGGTACCTCAGAACAAAGAGACACATGAGAGAGCCAAAGAGAGGAAGAGAATTCTAAGCCTTTTTACACCGTCATTGAAAGATCCACTGCCTATTCCAATGGCCCCATTCTGTAATTGTTGCACCAATCCTTCCTTGACTGATTTCAAGTTCCTCTTTCTGACTGTGGAGTACAGTGTGGGGTGGTGGTGGTGAGGGGAGCTTCAATGTACTCTAGGCATTAGTGGAGGGGTCACATCTCCGTATGTCTGAAGGAGTCAGGCAGGTAAACGATCTAAATTAATGAGGTACATTTCAATGGAGGGGACATATTAGGCATGATGGTTTAAATAACAGGCTACTATTTGTCTGGTCCCTGGGCGGTACAAAGAGTTAAGCACTGGGCTACTAACCAAAAGGTTGGCAGTTCGGACTCACCCAGAGATGCCTTGGAAGGAAGAAAGCCCTGATGGTCTGCTTCTGAAAGGTCACAGCTGTTAAAACCCTATGGAGGACAGTTCTACTCTGACACACCAAGGGTTGCCATGATGGACCCAACCTGATGGCAGCTGGTTTTGTTTTGTTTTTTTAGCATCTATCCAACCAGGAGGTAGCAATCTTGCTTCTTGAGTATTTCTGATAATCATCAGAAGGAGATGTTAATCCATGGATGCCTTATCTTACAGTTTTTAAGAGAAGTTGGCTCTCCAGGTTTTTATGTGGAATTATCCAACTAAGTCAGATTCAGAGCGTTTGAGGTAACATTGTGCAGGCCAAATAAAACATGTCTATAGGCTAGATTTGGCCTGTAGGTGACTAGTTTACAACCTCTGGGTTGAAATGTGTGAATAAGCTGATTGAACTTTAAAACTGTTGGGAAGTTCCCAAAATAGTACATTCATCTGTCAAGGTATTACTGGTTCTCCACTACAAAAAACAAAACAAAACAGCAAACTCAAACCTGTTGGCGTCAAGTTGATTCCTACTCATAGCGTCCCTATAGACAAAGTAGAACTGCCCCGTAGGGTTTCCAAGGATCAGCTGGTGGATTCGAACTGCTGACCTTTTGGTTGGCAGCCAAAAAGCTTAACCACTGTGCCACCAGGACCTCTTTTTCCACTATTAAAAAAAAAAAGTTGCCGTTGAGTCGATTCCAATTTTCCACTATAGGTGTGCTCTATTTACTTGGAGATCCAAGTCAGAAACCTGGCAGAACATCTAAGACAATCTCCATATTCAATCTATCCTCAAGCCATATCCATTTTATCTCAGTCAAGTCTTTGACATTCAGTATCTCTTTGTTCTTACTGACCCCTAAGGTAATTTTGCGTAGCTATTCTGTAAGTCTTCTTGCCCTGTTCTGGTCTCATCCCCTTCCTGTCTTGCTACCAAAAGGATCTTTTTAAAATGTGAATCTTAATCATCTGATCGTTTTGACTTCCCTGCTTAAAACCCTTTGCTGATTCCTCCTATCAGAAGATTGAGACCGAACACTTTCGCATGGCCTACAAGGCTCTTTTGGATCTGGTTCCTGTGTTTCTAGAATCATCTTGTGCCATCTCATTCACATGTATCTTATATCTTAGCTATGCTGAACTACTATCAGAGCCCACCCTGGTTTTTCTTATCTTCGGGATTTTGCAGAAGATGTTTAAAAACCAGTTGTTGTCAATTCAACTCTGACTCACGGCAACCCTACGCGAGAACAGTGCTTCTTTGGATTTTCAGAGGCTGATTTTTCGAAAGTAGATTGCCAAGCTTTTCTTAAGGGTCCCTCTGAGTTGGTTTGAACCTCCAGCCTTTCTGTTAGCAGCTGAGTGGGGTAACCATTTGTACCACTCAGGGAGTCCTAGAAGATGTTTAATCTCCCTGCAGTACTCTCCTCCCCAAATCAACCTGGCAAGCTCTCAACCATTTGTAGAGGTTCAGAGTACATTTCTCCTAACTGCAGAAGGTGTATCTGAGCTAGTTCTTCCTTAGCCCTGAACACTGTTAGCTGGTCACTCTTTACTTTTTGCTATCACTGCACCTTAATCGTATCTCTTTTGTACTTGCCACACTTAGTTATTTTGTCTACTTTCTGGTCTGTGAACTCCTGAAGGATAGGATCTGTCTTTCTCATCTTTGCAACTCCAGCATCTAGTATGTTGTTGTTAGGTGCCGTCCAGTTGATTCCCACTCACAGTGACCCCATGCAAAGCAAAACGAAGCACTGCCTGGTCCTGCGCCATCCTCACAATCATTGCTATGTTTGAGCCCATTGTTGCAGCCACTGTGTCAGTCCACCTCATTGAGGGTCTTCCTCTTTTTTGCTGACCCTCTAGTTTATCAAGCATGATGTCCTTCTCCAGGGACTGGTTCCTCCTGATAACGTGGCCAAAGTAAGTGAGATTAAGTCTCACTGTCCTCGCTTCTAAGGAGCATTCGGGCTGTACTTCTCCCAAGACAGATCTGTTCATTCGTTTGGCAGTCCATGGTATATTCAGTATTCTTTGCCAATACCATAATTCAAATGAGTCAATTCTTCTTCAGTTTTCCTTTTTTATTGTTCAGCTTTCACATGCATATGAAGTGATTGAAAATACCATGGCTTGGGTCAGGCACACCTTGGTCCTCAAAGTGACACCTTTGCTTTTTTAACACTTTAAAGAAATCTTCTGCAGCAGATTTACCCAACGCAATATGTCATTTTCTTTCTTTTTTTTTTTTAATTGTGCATTAGGTATTATAATCCACTCTGTGAATCATAACAAATTATGGATAACATTGTGAAGAATAGGAATTCCAGAACACTTAATTGTGCTCATAAGTAATCTGTACCAAGACAGTCGTTCGAACAGAGCGTGGTTTAAAGTCAGGAAAGGTGCGCGTCAGGGTTGTATCCTTTTACCATACTTATTCAGTTTGAATGCTCAGCAAATAACCTGAGAAGCTGGCCTATATGAAGAAGAACGCGGCATCAGGGTTGGAGGAAGACTTACTAACAACCTGCGATATGCAGATGACACAACCTTGCTTGCTGAAAGCTAAGAGGACTTAAAACACTTACTGATGAGGATCAAAGACTACGGTCATCAGTATGGATTACACCTCAACCAAAGAAAACAAAAATCCTCACAACTGGTCCAAGAATCAGCATCATGATAAACAGAGAAAATACTGAAGTTGTCAAGGCTTTCGTTTTACTTGGATCCACCATCAATGCCTGTCTTAGTCACCTAGGGCTGCTGTAACAGAAATACCACAAGTGGATGACTTTAACAAAGAGGAATTTATTTTCTCACAGTCTAGGAGGCTAGAAGTCCCAATTCAGGGCGTCAGCTCCAGGGGAAGGCTTTCTCTCTCTGTCGGCCTTCTCATCAGTGTTCACCGGATCTGGGAGCATCTCAGTGCAGGAACCTTGGATCCAAAGGACGCGCTCTGCTCCTGGCACTGCTTTCTTGGTGAGATCCCCAACTCTCTGCTAGCTTCCCTTTCCTTTTATCTCTTGTAAGATAAAAGGTGGTGCAGACCACACCCCAGGAAAACTCCCTTTACATTGGATCAGGGATGTGACTTTAGTAAGGGTGTCACAATCCCACCCTAATCTTCTTTAACATAAAATTACAATCACAAAATGGAGGACTGCCACATAATACTGGGAATCATGGCCCAGCCAGATTATTACACACACTTTTGGGGGGACATAATACAAACCATGACATTCCACTCTTTGACCTTCCAAAAATTACATCCTTGCAACATGCAAAACATATTCATCCCATCATATCATGGCAAAAATCTTAACTTAGTCCAAAATCCAAAAATTCCTCTTCATCTGTGAAATCTAGAATACAAGTTATCTGCTTCCAAAGGTACAATGGCAGAACAGGCACAAGCTAGACCTTTCCATTACAAATGGGAGAAACTGGAGGAAAAGAAGGGATAACAGGCACCAAACAAATCAGCCAAACACATTATGTTAGCCCTCAAGGCTTTGAAAACAATCCTTTGTTCGCTGAGACAACTTACACAATGGCCCTGCCCTCCAGACTTTAGATATTGGCCACAGTCTCTGGATTTTGAGTGGAGGCCCCTAGGCTCTGGGCCCCAGCTCTGCCCTCCAGGCCCACTGGGACAGCAACTCTGCTCCCTTGGCTTTAGGCTCACCATTCTCCTAGTCCATCTGAGTGGCGATTCCACCCTTAGAAACACCAGAGGCCATGGCTCCACACTTTGAAACCCCTGAGGTCGTGGCCATACCTTTTGAGACTGAGGCAGCTCAGCTTCTTGTATCCCTTGTCTCTTTGGCTTCTGCTTCCTGCTGTCCCTTGGCCCTCGGGCCTCCTGTCAACATCTGCCCTGCTGGGGCAGGTGTTCTAAAACTCTGCTGCTAACCAAAAGGTCGGCAGTTCAAATCCACCAGCTACTCCTTAGAAACCCTATGGGGTAGTTCTACTCTGTCCGAAAGGGTCACTATGAGTTGGAATTGACTTTAGGGCATCGGGTTTGTTTCTTTTTGGTAGCCAACCTTAGAAGTAAGTGGCCATCTTGGCCATTTTAAGAGCTAACACACCTCTTGTTTAGCCCCTGAAATTTCACTATTAGGCAATGATTTATACATTTTTATACTACTAGGGAGCTGATTTATTTTTCTGGAAGCAGTTGTGCCTGACAATCAAAAGAAGGGTCTCAGCTCTGATTATGACAAACTTTAATTTTGAAAATTTCAGATTGAACTGATATTCTATTAAAGTCTTATTGTCAGGGAGGGAAAGAAACCTTTCTGAGTGAGATAAAGAAGATTTTTGCCTTCACTTTCTTGGCTCTATTATTGGTTGCACTTATAGGATGCTTATTTCCTAATTAAGAAAAGAAAAATGTGCCAGCAGTACCCTGAGCTATTGTGATTATTTGTCTAGTAGTATTGTGAGAAGACTGGACATAAAATATATAACTTGGATATAATAGTACAATAATGGATTGCACATTCTTATTTTTTCGGGGGGGTTTATAATATCTGAGGGCAATTATTCTCAGTCCTGGCTCCTCCTCACCCCAAAAAAGTAAAGAATCGAGGTGCTTGGAGCTGTTAATACAATATTTTGTAAAATTTATGTTATATTCTAGGTGCCCTGGTGGCACAGTGGTTAAGTGCTCACCTGCTAACTGAAAAGTCCGTGGTTTGAAACCACCAACCACTCTGCAGGAGAAAGATGTGGCAGTCTGCTTCCGTAAAGATTACAGCCTTGTAAACCCTAGGGGGCAGTTCTGCTCTGTCCTATAGGGTTGCTATGAGTCGGAATGGACTCTATGGCAATGGGTGTATGTTATATGTTTTTCAAATTTTGAATGAGTCAGATTTAGAAATAATGATTGTCATTCATAAATAAGGTTGTTACTCATATTAAGGAATTAAGGTGTTTTTGTTGGGCTACTTCATGGAAGTGAGCATATGCCCCCCCAAAACAATAAAGGCAAAGTGATATATTTAAGCCTCAACTACAAGCTTAGATTCTGATTGACAATGCTTCTTTCTGTTTGCAGGATTAGATATGTGTTAACTTTGGTAATATGGAACAACTGGAGATACCACGGAGTAGTGGAGAAAGCATTAGTTGAATGTCAGAAGACATTTCCGCTAAATTGATGGCTATTCTCAGGCAAGTTAATTTACCTTTCTCTCTTACTTTCTTTGTCAAATGAAGGGCATAGATAAGACAAAATCTAATGTTTATATTTCTGATTGTATGGTAACAAGTTATTCTTTGGTAATGAATTGATGGATGGGTAGATGGGCAAAAGATGAATTTATAAAAATTGTTTAACATTCCCATGCACGATTATTTCTATGTGCATTATGGATATACACGTAGTTTTTTGTAAGATTAAACTATTAGGACTCATCTGCTCTTAATCACTTCATCTTAATTACTGAAAGCTCATAAAGCTGTTAAAGAAAGAATAGACATTATATTGTTTGAGACTAATTAGAAAAATTAGCTTGTTTGTTGTTTTTTGTTCAGTCCCTGCACTCGTTGAGGATGATTTAGACTTTGGCAATTTCACTTTAGGTTGATTTATTCAAGGAAAAGTGCTTGCTGCTTTTATTAAACTAGTAAGCCCAGATTTAGGAGACTGGAGACCTAATTATTGTTTTGGTATGGATTGTTTGTGCAGTACACTCATCTGCACACAGTGAACATTTCTCTAATGTCCTCGCTTGTCTGGCATTCTGGAGAAGGAGCACTTGCGTATCATTCCTACACTAAGATATTTCTTCTAAAGGTAGAATCTTGTTCACATTTTTACAACTCTTTTTTCTCTCTTTGTCCACATGCCTAAATCATAAAGATACATGTGTTTTCTTCCTAGGACACGAGGATATTTTCTTTATTGATTTTTCTCTTTCAGGATATTTGATCCAAGCTACCTGACTCCAATCAGTCTCCAGTGGAAAGCATCTCCTGGTGTCTTTGGCTTAAGGACCTAGGGTCAGTAATTCATATTTCCTGTTCTTGGTATAACTTGGCTAATAGCTACGTGGATTGTTGTTTTGATAATAATGATCTTGATAATCATGATTAAGCAAAGTGTTTTTTCTTCCTTACGGTGACTATGTGGGACAACAATCTTGGTGGAGAAGAGTATAGGATTTAATTAAATTCTGTCTTTGGACTTCTTGTTCTTTTGTGTGATGTGTAGTTGCCATATGGTCGTATAGGTTTCCAGCTATAAAGGGGGAAAAATGCATTTCTGACCATAGGGAAGTGTTTTGGGGACCTATGAGAAATAAGCATAAAACAGACAGTTACGTAGTATGATCAATTATTTATTTTCAATTTTCATAAAGTACAATTTTTTAAAATTCTTTATGCTCAAGTTGAAACCAATGAATGCAGAATAATGCAGAGTTTGAACAGAAGGATAAAAGAGGCCCATGCACTGAGCTCCAGTGGTAGTATGGCAACTTTGACCCCCAGAACAATGATTCTATATTTTGATGCTTTTGATAATTTTGGTAAAGATTAATGTATCTATGTAGAGAGGTTTTAAAATTTAGCCTTACGGAAAAAGAACTTCTTACTTGAAACCCAACTTCCCCCAATACTCTTTTATAATCCTCTAAATTTAGCTTTCTGTGACATCTGTTTTTCCATTCACCACTTCCTAATAACAGAGCACAACGATCCCCAGAGACTAAAAGAAACTACCACCAAAATAATAAAATCGTGTAACATACTTAAAGAAAATGATAGGAAAATATAACCTCCCCGAAAGTATTATGAAAAGTTTCTTTCTTTCTTTTCTTTTTTTTTTAAAGAAGTGTGATTGGTTCATTTGCCTACTCTTTAGGTTAATGCCTTTTCCACTGGTTTCTCACTCATGGTAATAGTATCTTTGTGACTGACCAAAACCTAATTGTTTTGAAATATCATTTGAATGGCCATATGTTGCAATGTGTCTGCTACTGCCTCGCATACAGGATCTCATATATGCTAGATACTTGTTTGTTACCAGATCTATCATTCCTGACAATTCCATACTGAGACTGTCCAAATCTTGACTGGCCATAGTCATAATCTGTACTTCCGTAGCTGCCATGTCTCCAGCACTGACCCCCACCATGACTTCGTCTATCATTATTCACAGAATGAAAACGGGAGAGACTAGACCCTTCTGATTTTGTATCATTAGAATCTGCCTGTCCGTGATCAGCTTTCTGCCTTTGATGTTCTTGGGTAGAGTCAGATTCTCCATGTGTGGACTTCTGCCCTTGATGCGCACCTGAGCGCCTCTGATATTCTCCTGACTGGCCGTGGGTGGATTCAGCTTGCTTTTTGGAGCTGGACCCCGAAGTTTCATGGTTTGGGGCTGATTGTCTTGCTGAATCTTCTGATTGACCCTCATTATCACTGGCCTGGATAACACTGGATCCCCTGTGTGTGCTTGCCCTGAATTCAGATGATGATTGTCCAAGTCCAGACCAAGAATCTCTGGAGCAGTCTGCTGACTGGTCTTGGTGGAGTTCCTGCCTACCGCTTGTGCTTGATCTTAACTGTACACCGGCAGACCTCTCTCCATGATGAGATGTCGAATGTCTAGAGCTGTCTACAGACTGTCCACGAGTGGATCCTTTTCTTCCTGTGGTAGTAGAATCTGAGTGTCCATGGGCAGAACCAGACTGTGCATGATCTGATCTCTGCTGTTCATGAGACCTGGAGTGTCTGAAGCTGTCTCTTGCCTGGTCAGGGGTGAATCCATGGTGATTTCTTGAAGAGGACGCAGATTGTCTCTCTGAATCTTCTGATTGTCCCTCACTGTCACTGGCTTGGCTAACAACAGATCCCCTCTGTGTTCTTCCCCCTAATTCAGATGATGACTGTGCATGTCCAGACCATGAATCTGTGGAGCGGTCTGCTGACTGGTCTTGGTGGAAATCCTGCCTACCTCTTGTGCTTGATCTCGACTGTACACCAGCAGATCTCTCTCCCTGATGAGACCCCGTATGTCTAGAGCTGTCTACAGACTGTCCATGAGTGGCTCCTTGTCTTCCTCTGGCAGTAGAATCTGAGTGTCCATGGGCAGAACCAGACTGTGCACGATCGGCTCTCTGCTGTTCATGAGACCTGGAGTGTCTAGAGCTGTCTCTTGCCTGGCCGTGGGTGGTTCCATGGTGATTTCTTGAAGAGGACTCAGATTGTCTCTCTGAATCTTCTGATTGTCCCTCACTGTCACTGGCTTGGCTAACACTGGATCCACTGTGTGTGCTTGCCCCTAATTCAGATGATGATTGTGCACATCCAGACCGTGAATCTCTGGAGCGGTCTGCTGACTGGTCTTGGTGGAGTTCCTGCCTAGCTCTTGTGGTTGATCTCAACTGTACACTGGCGGACCTCTCTCCCTGATGAGACCCCGAATGTCTAGAGGTGTCTACAGTCTCTCCATGAATGCATCCTTTTCTTCCTGTGGCAGTAGAATCTGAGTGTCCATGGCAGAACCAGACCATGCACGATTGGCTCTCTGGTCTTGATGAGACCTGGAGTGTCTAGAGCTGTCTCTTGCCTGGCCGTGGGTGGATCCATAGTGATTTCTTGAAGAGGACCCAGATTGTCTCTCTGAATCTTCTGACTGTCCCTCACTATCACTGGCTTGGCTGACACTGGATTCCCTGTGTGTGTCTGTCCTGAATTCAGATGATGATTGTCCAGGTCCAGACTGTGAAACTCTGGAGCGGTCTGCTGACTGGTCTTGGTGGAATTCCTGCCTACCTCTTGTGGTTGACCTCGACTGTACACCGGTAGACCTCTGTCCCTGATGAGACCCCGAATGTCTAGCACTGTGTACAGACTGTCCATGAACGGATCCTTGTCTTCCTGTGGCAGTAGAATCTGAGTGTACATGGCCAGAGTGAGATTGTACATGATCGGCTGTTTGCTGTTCAAGAGACCTGGAGTGTCTGAAGCTGTCTCTTGCCTGGCCGTGGGTGGATCCATGGTGATTTCTTGACGAGGACCCGGATTGTCTCCCTGAATGTGCTGATTCCTCTTGGCTAGTGTCTTCGTGTGTGTCACTTACTCTTCCTCTTTTTTCATAGCCATAATCATGCTCATCTCCTTCTTGTTCCCTTTTCTGGCCTATGCTTGAGGTGTCCCTTTCCTCTCCTAGGTCTGTAGAACTTGACCTGTTGTAATATTTTCCAGTATGGTGATGATGTTTTCTTTCATTTTTCTCCCTGTGGCCAAAAGGAGATGAACTATCTCTTCTTCCTTTAGAGCTGGAGATAGATCCGTGTTTCTTTTTGTCTGTTCTTATTGGACTCCTCTTCCCCTTTCTTCCATGCCTACTTGAAAGAATGGATTCTCTTCTTTGTTCCTCTTCTTTTTCCTCCTCCTCTATTTCATAGTCTTCATTTTGGCATTCCTGACCATGTGTTTTCTGCTTGGTGCTTGTTGCTTTGAAGTTCTTTCTCTTCATAGACTCGTAGTATGCTTGTGCCAACTTGAATACCATCAGAAGAAACTCAGTGAAGTTTATTTTCTCATTATGGTCTACATCCAGGACATGCATGAAGACATCAGTAGTATCTGGGTCGTCTGGGTGCTGTATAGAGGAAAAAAGATAAGGAGTGTTCATCAGACTGACTTGAATCCTCAGGTAGATACTTTCAAGTGAATTGTGGGCACATGAATCCTTGGCAGTGAAAGGTGGAATCCAATTAACTATTTTTTTTTTTTTAAATCTTGTTTAACCCGTTGTGACTGAGGAGGTAAATATACTAGGTAATACAAATAAATGTTAGAGACTAGTATGCTGTTTTTATGGTGCAAGTCCTCTTTTTCTTCAAACATCAGCATTTTGTATAATCCACAATTGATTTATTTTTCAAATATACCCTGTTGAACTATTTCAGATTGGGAAGAGTATTATGAAGAACTAATTAATTTATATTCATATCTTTGTCGCAAATAGTTACATTCTTTTTCTTCCAGAGAGGAATTTGTGTGTATGTGCGAATGTGTGCATACCCATGTGTGTTTGTATATAAAAGGAGGAAAACAAATTCTACCTGTTTTGAAGTAAGACCCACTGTGTTCCTATTCAAAAAGAAAAAAATTCACTTAGAGTTCACAATAATAATTTGTTCAAATTACTGATGAAGAGGAGAAATGCTATAGCATTCTGGCAAGTAGGTTTTACCTTCAGGATTGACCGAAACTCTCTTTCCAGTAGTTCCGTCAGTTCTTTTTTGCTCAGTGTGTCATTTTCCTTATCTTTGCTTGAATATTGTTGGAAAAGGTCAATGATGGCAACAATTTTTTCCAGGAGAATAGACATCTTTTGGAAAATATATGTGAACCTAGAAAGAAGAAATAAATATTAACTATTCTAGTATCTTTTTCTTTCTAGAATTTTCCTAATGAGATTTTACATTTTTTCACCTACATTTTCTCCTAAGTAGTTTAACTTCATCCTTAGATTTTTTTTTAGCTCAACAAGGAGGTGTTTGTGGTATAGCAAACACTTCTTGCTACACCTGGATTAACAATACCCACAATATTGAATAGGATGTTGAGAACCCTCATTAAAAAGCTATCTGGTTACTTATAGAAGACTCAGAATCTGAATCCTCTTGGTTTGATATTTTCAGCTGGAGCCCTGTATGTGCAGAGTTTAAGTTGCTAACCAAAATATCAGCCGTTCGAATCCACCAACTACTCTTTGGAAACCCTATGGGACAATTCTACTCTGTCCTGTAGGGTGACTATGAGCCAGAATCAACTGGATGGCAACAGGTTTTTAAAAATATTATCCAAAAATTTTTATTGACTGGCTTTCATATTACCATTTAAGGAATAGCATCTCAAAAACTCTCCCTTGAATCACATTCTGTTCTCCACCAACATGCACCCCTTCATCTTACTGTCCTAATAAAATGCTTCCCTCTATAGCCAAAATTCTTGGAAGAGTTTTCAATACTTTCTTCCTTAAAATGTTTGTCTCCCACTTTCTTTTTAACTTGCATCTCTCAATTTTCTTTCTCTACCACTCAGCTGAAACTGCGTTGTGTCAAATTACCTATTATTTCCAAGTTGCTGAGTACAGTGGTCAGTTCTCCATCATCATCATGTTATTCACCTTCTTCGTAGTGTGCAGTAGAGTTACCCATTTTCTTCTCATGACACCTTTTTGTTTCTTGGATCTTATGACACTACATTCTCCTGATACTCCTCTTACCTGTTGGCTGCTCCCTCTCAGTATTTGCTGACCTCTCCTCTTCTGCTCTGTCTCTAAATGATGGAGATCATCATGGCTGTGTCCTGGATCTTCTTTTTTTATATCTGTACACTTTTCCTAGACAATCTCATTGAATCCTTCGACCTCAGATGCCATCTCTCTGGTGACTTCTGAATTTACCTCTCCAGTCCTAATCTTTCCCATGAACTGTGGACTTATTCATTCACTCCCTATTCATTTAAGGGCTAGGTACTATTTTATGCTCTGGGGATACAGTAGTGAACAAGATACATGAGGTGCCTACTCTTGTGGAGACAGTAAGCAAATAAATGAAGCAATTAGATATGATAAGTGATATATGTGGAATTAAAATAAGAGTGTTGTGATATAGAGTGTTTGAGGGTACTTTAAATTAATCATAGAAGGCTTTGTGGTAGAGGAAATATTAAAAGATGATGCTAGTTGGAAGCATAGAGAGGCAGGAAAGAATAAAGAACAATCGCAAGGGTAAATTTGTGAGAGAATCTAAATAGATATTGACTGCATAAAATAACAACAACAATGTCTTTTGGGATTTAAGTAGATAGAATCAAAATACACAACAATACTAGTTAAGATTAGAGGGGGTAAATGGAATTCAAGCATTGCAGGGTATT
Source organism: Dugong dugon (assembly GCA_030035585.1). Lineage (NCBI taxonomy): Eukaryota > Metazoa > Chordata > Mammalia > Sirenia > Dugongidae > Dugong > Dugong dugon. Next base: position 194,947,821 of record CM057462.1, on the reverse strand, counting down.
TGAATTGTTTATGTTAAAGTACTTTTTATAATACACTCTAATAAGCCAAGGATGCTGCATGCTATAATCTCTAGGATAACCATGAAAAGAACAGTTAAAGAAAATATGACTAATAAGCTAATATTGGGAGAATTGAGTGACAAATGTTTAATTAATCCAAGATAGTCAAGAAAAGAAAAAGAAATGTAGAACAGGTGGGATAATAGAAACCAATAGTAATATGGTAAATTGAAGCCAAATAGTTTAGTAGTAACACTGTATATAAATGGGCTAAATACTCTAATTAAAAGACAAAGATTGTCAAACTGTTAAAAAAAAGCCTAACTGCGTAGTACTTACAAGAGAAATGCATTAAATATGATAAGAATGTTTGAAGGTAAAGGGATAGAAAAAATATACTACCAAACACTAAAAAGAAAACTGATGTTGCTCTATTAATACTGATAGAGTAGACTAAGGCAAAAAGTATTATTAGAGTGATACTTCATAACAATAAAAGGTCAATTCACTAAGAAATCCCATTGCCACTGAGTCAATTCCAACTCATAGAGACCCTATAGGACAGAGTAGAACTGCCCCATAGGGTTTACAAGGAGTGGCTGGTAGATTTGAATGGCTAACCTTTTGATTAGTAGCCAAAAGCTTAACCACTGCACCACTAGGGCACCAATTCACTAAGAAGATTATAATAAAAGATCTAAATTGATATGCACTTAATAACATAGCCTCAAAATACAACAAAAATGGACAGAATTTTAAGGAGAAGTAAACAAATATACAATCATAGTGGGAGATTTTTAACATATCTGTTTTAATAACTGATATAGCATGTAGGAAAAAATATCTGTAAGGATATAGAAGATTTCCACAAAATAATTAACAAAAACGTTAACTAACATATATTGAATACTGCACTTAACAACTGCAGAATACATATCCTTTTGAAATGCACATGAAACATTTAAAATTGACCATATGCTGGATCACAAAGCAAGCCTCAACAAATTTTAAAGGATTGAAATCATACAGTTTGCTGTCTACCACAGTGAATTAAACTAGAATTCAATAATGGAAAGATAACTAGAAAAATCCTCAGATGTTTAGAAGTTAACAAATAACTTCTAAAAAAACCAATGGATTAAAGAATAGATCACAATAGAGTTAGAGAATACTTTGAAGTAAATGAAAATGAAAAAAAAATGAATAACATAACTGTAAGACACTAATTACATGCCTAATGGGAAATTTATAGCTTAAATGTACATATTAAAAAGCAGAAAGGCTGAAAAATCAATAACTTAAATATCTGTCTCAAGAAGTTTGAAAAAGAACAATAAAAAGTAGAATGAAGGAGATAATAAAGATGAGAGCTGAAGTTAATGAAATAGAAAGTAGAGTTAGAAGATCAACCAAGCCAAGATTTAGTCTTTGAAAATCTAATAAAATGGATATACACTGCAAAATTAAGAAAAGGAGAGCAAAGGCATAAATAGCCAATATCAAGAAAATTAAAGGTGATATCACTACAGATTTTACAGACATTAGAAAGATGATGAGAATGTATTATGAAAAACCTTATGCCAATAGATTGGAAAATTTAGATGAAACAGACACACTTCTAGAAAGCACTATTTACCAAAATGGAATCAAGAAGAAATAGAAAACTTAAATAGTCCTATATTTATTAAAGAAATCAAATCTTAAATTAAAACATTTCCAATGGCAGAAAAACTGCAGGTCAGATGATGTCGTTGTTGAATTCTATTTATTGTGTGAGAAAGAAATAACCCTAATATTACTCAGATTGTTTCAGAGAATTGAAAAAGAGAGAACACTGATTTTATGAATCCAGCATGACCTTGATACCATAACCTGACAAGGATATTAAAAGAAACAAAATTTTCAGAACAATTTCTTTCATGAATATAGATGCAAAAATCCAAACGAAAATATTAGCAGCCGGAATCCAGCATTGTATAGACAGACTACACATCGTGCCTAAGTGAATTTTAATCCAGAAATTCAAGTTTGGCTTAACATTTGAAAATCAACCAACTCATAACAACAGAAAAAAGGAGAAAAAAAATATGAACCTCAATAGATGCAAAAACAAAACAAAACAAATGAACAAACAAAAAAACCCAGTTGGTAAAATCCAACATTAATTCATGATTTGTAAGTAAAAGATATCAATTATGTCTTTGAAAATGCTCTGGCAAACACCACATTTAATGGTGAAGTGCTAAAAGTTTTCATCCTTAAGTTTGGAAAGGAGATTAGTATACCTGCTGTCACCTTGTAGAACATTGTACTGGAGGTCCTAGCCAGAGCAACAAGTTAAGAATAAGAATTAAAGGCATAGAATAATTGGAGAGGAAGTAGTAAGACTGCCATTACTCACAGAATAATATGATTTTTGTGTGTAGAAAATCCAAAAGAATGTACAGCTAAACTATTAGAATAAATAAAATTAACAATGTTACCAATTACAAGATCAATATACAAAAGTTAATTGTATTTCTATATGATAGCAATAAACAATTAGAAAATGAAATAAGAAAGGATGCTATTTACAAAGCATAAAAAGTCTGGAAATTCCTAGGAGTGAATCTATTGAGAGATATAAAAGATCTATATACAGAAAATTATAAATGTTATTGAGGTAAAGAAGGTTTAAATAGAAGAATATGTCCTATTCATGGGTTGGAATTCACAATATTGTTAAGATGTCAGTTCTCTCCAAATGCATTTATAGAGTTAATAAAATCTCATTCAAAATCTCAATAGTTTTTTTTTAAATAGAGATCTATAAACTGATTTCTAAAATTTGTATGAAAGTATAGAGGGCTAAGATTAGCCAAGACAATCTTGAAGAAGACAAAGTCGGAGATCATACAGATATCAAGACATATTTTAAAGGAAGACAGCATGGCATTGATGCAAGGCTAAGCAAATGGAACAATGAAAGATAATAGGCCAAAATCAGATCTATTTCACTATGGACATTTGATTTCTAGCAAAGCTGATAGTTCAGATCAACAGGGAAAGGATGGTCTTTTGAACAACTGGTGGTGGCTTCACTGGATTCCCATGTAGAAAACAAAAAAATTTAACTCACAGGTAGATTTTTCATGTCAAAGATAACATAAGAGAATATCTTCAAGATCTTGGGGTAGGGAAATAATACTTAAATAGAATTCAGAAAGTACTAATCATAAAGAAAAAGATTGATGAATGGGACTGCATTAAAAGTAGGAACGTGTGTTCATTAAAGACATCATGAAAGGAGAGAAGGGTAAGGAACAGAGTGGGAAGAGAAAAACAACACGAATAACCAATAAAGGGCTCTATCCTGAATATTAAAATAACGTCTACAAATCAATATGAAAAAGACAGACAAACAAATAGAAAAATGGATAGAGACTGCAGGAACTTACAAAAAAGAAAAATCCAAATGGCCCATATACTAAAGGGTGTTCAACCTCGTTAATCATCAGGAAAATGTAAATGAAATGAGATCACAACACAACCACCAGAGTGACTTTAAGGAAAAAAAAAGGAAACAAAAAAGCCTGATAATACCAAATGCTGGTGAGGATGTGGAAAAAGTAGATTTTTCATATACTGTTGATAGGAGTGTAAACTGTCAGAAGCACTTTGGAAATTGTTTGGCAGTATTTAAGACCCAGTAGTCAGAATCGACTCGACCACAGTGGATTTAGTTTCTTGGTTTGGTTTAACTGACTCTTAGGAATAGTGCCAAGAGAAATCATACATATATGTAACCAAAAGTCATGTACAAAAATGTTCAAAACCCTATTATTTATAATACCTCCTAAAAGGTAAGCAACCCAAATACTTATAAGTAGATAAGTTGTGGTATATTCATATAATGTAATAAAAGTGGGAGCCTGGACTAGCGTGGTGGTGGTGGAGAGGGAGAAAAGTGGGTGAATTCTGCATGGTTTGTAGGCAGAGTTGACTGGATCTGGTGATGAATCTGGATCTGGAATCATGGACAACTTCTAGATTTTGACTTGAGCAAACAGTTACTTCTCACCGTTTCTATTATTTCCATCATCCCTCACCTAAACTACTGCAATCTATCTTCCTACGTCCACTCTTGCCTTCCTGTAATCCTGTTTTCCATACAGCAGCCCAGAGTGATCTTTTAAGAACATACATTATGTTACTCCCCCTGCTTAATACCCTCCAATGGCTTCTCATGCACTTAAAATAGTGTACAGACTCTTCTGTGATCCTCTTTCCATGATCTATCTATCCCTCGTCTAGCTCTCTGACATCACCCTACTACTGTTCCTCTTGTTAAGCATACTCTAGCACACTCGTTTCTTTTTGTTCTTTGAAACAAGTTTACTCCTGCTTTAGAGGCTTGCCCTTTGCCTTGGCCGATTTCTTTTGTCATTCAGATCTCAGCTCAAAAGATATTTCCCCACAGAAATGGCCATCTAATCTAAAGTACTCCCCTTTTCCCATCACTTTACTACAATACACTTTTTTTCTTCTCGCTATCTGAAATTACCTTATTCATTTGTTTATTGTTTACTGGTGATCTCTCCCATTACATGTAAGCTCTTAAGAATAAGGAGTGTATGTCGTTCACTGCTGCATAACCAGAGGTTAAGAGCTCAAAAACCGAACCAAACCCATTGCCGTAGAGTCCATTCTGACTCATGGCGACCCTATAGGACAGAGTAGAACTGCCTCATAGAGCTTCCAAGGAGTGGCTGGTAGATTTGAACTGCCGACCTTTTGGATAGCAACTGAGCTCTCAACCACTGTGCCACTAGGGCTCCAGAGGTAAGAGTAATACTTGGCAAATAGAAGGTAGTTAATATATATTTGTTGAATGAATGAATGGATAGTCCAGCAATACAAAAAATATTGAATAGCCTCATAGAAAGCAAGTTTATGCCCTCATTTCCCTTCTATATAAAAAAGGAACTTTTAGTAACAGCGCCACTAAAAATAAATAGCCCCAAACATCCAGAACTTATTGCCTTAGAGTGTACATCCAGGTTTCCACCTTGCTTAACGCCAAGTAGGCAAAGTAAGAGGATTCCCTCTCCCTTACCTTGTTCACCAGAACAGCAAGTAGTATGTAGCCTGAAGGACCTTGCTGGGTGCTGAAGTCTGGGATAGTGGCTCTTTTATAGCAGGTAAATGGTCCATCCAGGGAGGAACCACTCTGTGGGATGGTCTGATTCATCCCTAACCGAACCCAGATACACCCTGCATCTCCACCTCTATCTCTCCTGTGACATGTGTTTACTTCCCAGCTTCCTCACGTACTCATCTGTACTTGTATTAGTAAGTTCCAAATTTAGGTTGATACAAACTGCATATATTGACAATTTTATGAACGGATCTTTTAGGCTATCAAAGATTACTCGTGTGCAGGGACCACACCTACTTCTTTGTAATTCCACTGGCTAGGTAAGTGCTTGATGAATATCTGTTGATAAACATACTTCACTAGAACGGTAAAATAGACATTGATAAGAAACTAAAATCCAGTTTATGGTAGGAAAATATCACAAGTATTTATCTTCATGTCCCTTCCTACCTACGAATTTCATCTCAGCGTACTGGGAAAACTCGTCAGTGAGATGAATGTCGATCTTCTGGAAATTACGATGAATGCAGAGAAGATAGGCAAAGTTAATTCTGATTTTTCAAAACAGTGAAAGAAAGTGAGCTCTTTGAGTTAGACGCATGTTCACTAGGAGCTAGCATGAGCTTATTAGGCAAAGTCATTTGTCTGATTGTACCTTGTTTTCAAGATTATTACAATGAAATGTTCCACATACTCTTCCTTCTTTAACTGTGGGTTTTCTCATTCAGTCCAGTAAATGTGCAGAAGACTTCTAACCTTGGCCTGTCTGTTGATTTCCAGATTGTTTTGTTGAACAGACTACACCTCCATTTGTATGTCCTCTAGTTACCTCAGTATACTGTTCAAAACTGAACTCATTATTGTGCCCCCTACCGAAATATACTACCTTCCAGGAGTCCAGACATTGGTTAATGACATCCCCATGCACTAAGTGTCTCAAGTGAGGCAAAGTCATTTTTCATTTCTCCCTGTCCTTTACTTCTCATGTTGATATCATATTAGTTCTACTCAGACTTATATCCTTTATGCAGCTCTACTGTCCATCCCCAGTGCTGTAATTTGAGTTCTCGACCTCACCGTCTTTCACCTGGATGTTTGTAAGAAGCATCATGAGTAGCCCCTCTCTCTACCGTCAGACTGCCAGATTTGTCTTCCAATCTTATCATGTCATTCCCTGCTTAAAGACGTCTGCTAGCTCCTCCTTGCCCGTGTAATAAATTCCAAATTCCTTTACTTGACATACAAGCCTCTTCACAATGGACATGAATCTCTATCTTTACAGTTGCGTCTCTTGACACCTGTATTTTGTGGAAGTGTCACTCTAGATACACACATTCGTTAGGTGATTTTTTAATGGTCCATCACTGTTGAGAATCTCTACATGCTATCCTTACTACCTGGGGGGGTCTCTCAACCTTAACTTCTCTTCATCTTTTAAGACCCCCCTGAATCATCAACTCCGTCATGAAGCCTTCCCTGACATCTCCAGATAGATCATTATCCCTACATTTGCTCTCTCACACACTCTGTATTTAGTTCTCTTACAGCACCAACCGTATTTTGTCTTAATCATTTATTTATGTCTGTCTCACCCAGGATTTTGTGTCCCATCTCACCCTGGCATTGACTGGATCTGAATTATCTCTTGCATCCTTGGGTCCTATAACAGTGCCTGGGACATTATTAAATAAAAAGTACAAGGGAGTGGCCAGTCTTGTTTTGAGGCAATGAAATATGCTTGAGTTTAAAAACTTTATTTAATGCTGTCATTCCTAACCTTATTATACCATCAATCCCTTCTTTTGTGGGACATCAGTTAGCATCCACAGAGCATTGTTCTCCTTTTTCTCCTTGGATTTATTGTCTCTTGGTCCCAGTAGGCATTGTGTTTTTGTCTCTTACCATGCTGCAGTAGTAATCTATATTGCATGTCCACTATGTTCCAAGCATGTATGAAGATTTTGCACATATTCTAATCCTCAGGACAACCTTGTGATGCCATAGTTATTATCTCTGTTTGAGAGATGAGGGAACTGATAACTGATAGGGTGCTCAAGGTTCCCAGCAAATAAGTTACAAAACTAGGATTCAAACCCAGGTCATCTGACACCAACACCCACATTATTTCGACTACACCATGTTGCTCTGGGTGTGAATTTCTCTCTTTTTTTGTTTAGCTTTATTTATATTTTTAATGTTTTAAACAATGGTTTTTCTCAATGCACCCCAAGTTCTGGATGAACTTAACTGTGGAAATCATTTCAGGGCATCAGAAAGACTAGATATTGGGGTAGAAGTGAGCTGAGGAGGGTAGAGTCCATAAAGTGGCAAGGTCGAAGAAGTCTGTGATTTGACCTTTTAATGGCCAGAAGACCCAAATCTGGCAGCTTCATATCAAGATGAAGGACAGTCTCTAGTAGTCTGCTCTAGGACCATGCTATAATCATTATATTTTGTTAAAACTTGGAAGAAAATGTGGGCAGATAGCAAATATTTTTAGGATAGGCTGAGGATCCAAGAAGATTTCTGCATGTTCCACCAATGGCTCAATTCTAATAAAAGGAATCTCACTGACTTATGGTCAGTGTGATGTAGTAGCCAAAAGACGTAATGCTGTTTTAGGCTGCATTAAAAAAAAAAGTGCAATAACTAGAACAAACTAAGTAGTGACATTCCTTACCAGATTGTTTCTGACAAATATTCTTCCTGAGCCTTGTCTCTAGAAGGCCAGAATGGACATTTTTAAGAAGCCGCAACCCAGTTTACGGTAGGAGAACATAACAGGCGCCTATCTTCTTGTCTCTTTCTGTCTATGAATTTCATCTCAGATTGTTGGCCACATTGTTTCTGGAGCTTTTTGTTGAGTTCTTATGACCACTTTTCACAAGGGGTATGGACAGCTTGGTATATGTTCTGAGTAAAGTAAGTAGGTTGATTGGCTAGCTGGGTGGTAAATGGAACCCAGCAAGAAACAGATGGATGGGAGACATAAAGCTGTCTTCAAATGTATAAGTGACTGTTACATAGAAGAAGGATTATTATTGGGCTGTATTATCCCAAGGTATGTAGAACTCATGGAGCCCTGGTATTGCAATGGTTAAGCGCTTGGCTCTAACCAAAATGTCGGTGCTTCGAACCCACCAGCCACTCCATGGAAGAAAAGACCTGGCGATCTGCTCCCATAAAGATTACAGCTTAGGAAACCCTATGGGGCAGTTCTACTCTGTCCTATAGGGTCGCTATCAGTCAGAATTGACTCGATGGCACATGATTACAACAGGTAGAACTCAGAAACTATAGGAAAGTGTATATAGGCTTTTTATAAGGAAGAACTTTTTAATACTCAGAATTATCCAAAAAGGAAAGAACTATCTTTGGAGAGAGTGAGTACCCCATCATTGCTCATAGAATTTTGAACTGGATGGGACCTCGGTTATCAACTAGTCTAGCATCCTTATATGGTAGTTGAAGATCGTGAGTTCCAGTGATGCATGGTTGGTAAATTAAAGTCAGGACCCAGGTCTCTAACTCAAGAGTTTTTACTCCACATCCTCTTTGCACTGTATTAAAACAAACAAACACAAAAATCCCAAACCCGTTGCCATTGAGTCGATTCTGACTCATAGCGATCCTATAGGACAGAGTAGAACTCCCTCATAGGGTTTCCAAGGAGTGGCTGGTGGATTTGAACTGCTGACCTTTTGTTTAGCAACCCGCAACATGTAACCACTGTGCCACCAGGGCCCAACATTCCATTGTATTAGGTTGCATCAATTACTGGAAGATGAACATGGAGCAGGACTATTTTGGAGGGGAGTTAAGTAGAGGTACCTTGGGGTGGATGTCTGATAAATCCCCCTTTCAACCTGAAAGCAATGATTCATGATTCAAGTCAATTTCTTTGCCTGACTCCATTCAGCTCAGCTCAGATGCCGTTTCATCAGTACAATTTAGTAACTGCAGAGGTAACAGAACTGGCAATTCCACTTTATGGTGTGGACAGGAGGTAGCACTTGGCTCTCTATGCCCTAGTTCATGCTAACACAGCTGATCCTACTTCTATACTGCCTTTTTACCCTTATAGTCTCAAAGGGGAGCCCTGGTGGTGCAGTGGTTAAGTGCTCAGCTGCTAACCAAAAGGTCAGCAGTTCGAGTCCTCCAGTCGCTCCTCGAAACCTTATGGGGCAATTCTACTCTGTCCTGTAGGGTAGCTATGAGTCGGAATTGACTTGATGGCCAGGCAACAGGTAATCTCAAAGGATTTTTCGCCTAAGGCTTTAAGATAACTGGTCATGGAATAATGAACTCTGTGATGTGGAACTTCTTCTCTGTCCCCAGAGAGACTTTATTCTTCATCTTATTGTTACCAGACAATGCAGTGGTCCCAAAGGTATTTTAAGTGTCTGTAATTACCTAATGTGGCTGTCAGGATTTGTGAAAGGGTAAAAGAGAACTCCCCAAAAGGTAGGAGTTATTGACAAATCATAAATTGTAGGATTTCAATTACAATCTTTCAATGGACTATCCCTCCCTTTTTTACCCAATGGGCTAGAAAGGTATTATGTTGCCATATGGCCCCTGGGCTGCTGATGTGGGTCAGATTGTCACGATTCAAGGGAGCAGCACTTTGAGAATTGGGACTGAGGCTGTGGGAGTGAAGGGGAGTTGAAATTTGTGGTTAAATGATTTCCTACAGGAGCCTTAGTCATCTCCTAGGGAGGTGCTGTTTGGGGGCTGGAATTTTTCCAGGTTGAATATTCTCTTGGGTTTCTTGACATGGTTGAAGCTGATGTTCCTCCTTAGCTATACAGTGATGGAGCTGCATCTGGCAAGAGCACCTTTACTCACAGCTTGTGTTTGCCAGGACAATGGTCAAGGAAGTTAATGCTGCTTCCAGGCAAAATTTTTAAGATGCCTTCAGTGCCCTCAGATTCTGCTTTCTTTCGTGCCTTTTCTCTGCATGTGTGTGTGTGTGTGTGTGTGTGTGTGTGTGTGTGTGTGAGAGAGAGAGAGAGAGAGAGAGAGAGAGAGAGAGAGAAAGAGAGAAGAGTTACAGAGAGACCAAGAAAGAGATAGGGAGAGACAGAGATAGGGAAGGAATATCCCAGGGGAAATGAGAGTGAGAGAGAATGAACTTTTTCCAGATACAAGCATATATGTTGGCATATATTTTATGCCAGTCTGGATTGCGTCTCAGTTTTTTATGTGTCTAATATATTTATTCCCAGGTATTCACTGACAATTTCACCAAGGTGTAGAGAGGAGGAACCAGAAATGGACTGCAGAGTTGGAAATTGAGAATAGAATTTAAGCAAGCCTGTGGCGGAGTTGTGTGTGTGTGTGTGTGCGTAACCCATGTTATTTCAGCCACTTCAGATGCAGAAGTCACTGGAAACACACCCCACACATACACACAATGTAAGTGAAACAAACACAGAGAGAACAATGATAAAGGACGAGGCTTTTGAATAGTGAAGAACTATTCTCCAGGAAATGCTTATATCAATAAGATGTTATTTCTCCAAAAGTCATGGTGGTTTACTGAACTCCTCAAGAACAACTGTGGAGATGGCCAGGGGCATTCTACGCGTGAAGGGAATTGCATCTATGCAGGAACTGAGTCATATGAAAGTTTTCTCTGACAATAAGGACAAAAGGAAGAAAGGAAAAAGTGATACAAATGATAATAGAAAAATTACTGATCACTTCATGTAGTTAAGGGGAAAATCCTTCAATAACTTAACTTTTGAAAGGTTATAAAAAGAGAGATTTTGAGATCTTTAAAGTGACCATATCAGCAATGACTAGTATCAACAGTAAAAATGAACCAGTCACCATTCTATGTCCCATGGAAATAAGAGTTGGTGATAGAATGATGTAGCATTAGGATACTGAAAAAAAAAAGAAATTCCAGGAGCAAGCCAGGACAGAGAAATTATAACCATTTTTAACCATAGGCTGCACCAGTGTCATCTGTTCAGACAGAATCAAGCATAGGCCAGTAATTACAGGAGAATGTAGAAGATCAGGAGGGGATGGAACTTGAAATAGGATCCTAGTCCCTGTTCTTACCTGCTATCTTCATAGACAGGGATATTATAGATGGATGGATGGGTGGGTGGGTAGGTGGGTGGGTGGATGGATGGATGGATGGGCGGATGGATGGATGGATGGATGAATAGATAAATATGTAGGTCGGTAACAACAAAAACCAATCCAGTTGCTGTTGGGTTGATTCTAACTCATGGTGACTCCATAGGATTTTCAAGCCTGTGACATTTTGGAAGCAGATTGCCAGTCCTTTATTCTGAGGTGCCTCTGGGTGGACTTGAACTGCTAACCTTTTGATTAGTAAAGATTATCTGCAGCTGACTGAGGTAACCAGATCAAGAGATAGGTCACAGTGTTCAGGGGTCATTCATTCATTCAACAGGCATTTGTTTCCAGCTGACTACTCACCACTCACCATGTTTGTCACAGGGCTACAAATGAAGAAGACATGCTCCCTGTCCTCAAAGAGTTCATAATCTAATGAAGAAAGCAGACATACAAACAATATGATGCATGTTATAATAAAGGTATTTGAAAATTACTATGGAAAGACAAATGAAGAAGCAACTCATTCTCTTTTAGAGGTCAAGAGGAGGTGACATTTGAGCTGAGCTTTAAAGAATGCACTGAATGGATTGTGTGGGAAAGAATAGTGAGAGTTGGACCTGGAAGTCCTTGAAAGCCATGCTAAGTGATGTGGATATTATCATGTTTGCAGTGGGTAACAACTGGAGGGTTTTTAAGTAGAAAAGTGATAGGATCAGATTTTTATTTAACATACATAACTCTACTAGCAGTATGGATGGTAGATTGAATTGGATACAGGCAAAGATACAGTTTGGAGGCAATGGACATAACAGAGGAAGAAACACTGAGATCTCAAACTAAGGCATTGGCAATGGGATTGCAGGGAAGAGACATTTCAGAAGTGCTTTTGGTGATGCATTGCTTGTGAGGGGTGAAGGGAAGATGAAGATGTGAGATTCCTGGCAAACAGCTGGTGTTGGGCAGGTTAGGTAGGGGTAACCCAGATAAAGTGGGGTCTGACAGGCGGACAGAGCTCAATGATGGAGAGGCCAGGAACAGGAGATTTGTATGGGTGGGTAGTGCGGAGTTGGTATCAATAATATCAGTCAGATAAAGTAGCAGAACTTTAGACACTGGGTTCATATTCAAGGGTAGGATTTTAATTTTGGAAGTAGAGGAGACTGAAAAATAAGGAACAGTTCCTGTTATGAAACACTTAAGGACAAGGAAACAGGTAGAGACCTTGTTATCATAACTGAGAGGGATCGAAGCCAGATTAGCTTCCCAGGTAACGTGCTGATTCTTGAGCTTTATGGAACTTCCATCTTTAAATCCCTCCTGCTGAAGGTCAGTGCTTATTTTGAGTGATGGGAACCCTCACTAAGCCTTCAATACCTGAAGACCTCTCTATCTACTCTGCATCCATTTTTCCAACTTGGACTTTAATCCCCCCTTGCAAGTGTCTTGGTTACTCATCCATCATAATCCACCACCTACACTCTGCAGATTAGGCAGATGTTTGATTGATAATCTCCATGATTATTGATGTCACCCAGCACCAGACTTGGACTACACCACACCCCTCTCACCCAGGTGTAGTCAGGGGAAGGCCCAGAATAGCTTACGTGGCTTAGCTGTGGGAACAGAAGGATTGCTTAGTCTAATAGTCTGTGAACTAGATGGTTCCAAATGGTGAATATCAGAACCACTCTGGAGTTATGTTGTTGTTAGGGGCCGTCGAATCAGTTCCAACTCATAGCGACCCTATGTACAGCAGAATGAAAACACTGCCCTGTCCTGCACCATCCTTACAATCATTGCTATGTTTGAGCCCATTGTTGCAGCCACTGTGTCAATTCTTCTCGTTGAGGGTCTTCATCTTTTTTGCTGACCCTTTACTTTACCAAGCATGATGTCCTTCTCCAGGGACTGGTTCCTCCTGATAACATGTCCAAAGTATGTAAGACAAAGTCTCGTCCTCCTCCCTTCTAAGGAGCATTCTGGCTATACTTCTTCCAAGACAGATTTGTTCATTCTTCTGGAAGTCCATAGTATATTCAATATTCTTTACCAACACCATAATTCAAAGGTGTCAGTTCTTCTTTGTTCTTTCATTATTCATCGTCCATCTTTTGCATGTATATGAGGGGATTGAAAACACGATCGCTTGGGTCAGGCACACCTTAGTCTTCAAGGTGACATCTTTGCTTTTCAACAATTTAAAGAGATCTTTTGCAGCAGATTTGCCCAATGCAGTGCGTCTTTTGATTTCTTGACTGCTGCTTCAATGGTTGTTGATTGTGGATCCAAGTAAAATGAAATCGTTGACAACTTCAGTCTTTTCTGTTTATTATTATATTGCTTATTGATTCAGTTCTGAGGAGTTTTGATTTCTTTATGTTGAGGTGGAATCCATATTGAAGGCTGTGGTCTTTGATCTTCATCAGTAAGTGCTTCAAGCCCTCTTCACTTTCACCAAGCAAGGTTATGTCATTTGCATATCACAGGTTGTTAATAAGTCTCTCTCCAATCCTGATGATGCATTCTTCTTCATATAATCCAGTTTATTGGATTATTTGCTCAGCAAACAGATTGAATAGGTATGGTGAAAGGATACATCCCTGACACACATCTTTTCTGGTTTTAAGCTATGCAGTATCCCCTTGTTCTGTTCGAACGACTGCCTCTTGATTTAAGTACAGATTCCTTCATGAATACAATTCAGTGTTCTGGAATTCCCATTCTTCACAGTGTTATCCATAATTTGTTATGATCCACACAGTTGAATGCCTTTGCATAGTCAGTAAAACACAGGTAAACGTCTTTCTGGTATTTTCTGCTTTCAGCCAGTATCCATCTGACATCAGGAATGATATCCCTGGTTCCACATCCGCTTCTGAATCTGGCTTGAATTTCTGGGGGTTCCCTGTCGATATACTGCTGCAGCTGCTTTTGAATGATATTTAGCAAAATTTTACTTCCGTTTGATATTAATGGTATTGTTTGATAATTTATGCATTCTCTGTCAGACCAGTAAGTCTGGTCTTTCTTATGAATTTGAATTTTGTTCCACATTTTTCTCGCACTCTGTCCAGAATCTTCTGTTTGTGATTCCAATCAGAGCAATCGGTAGTGGTAGCCAAGCACCATCTAGTTCTTCTGGTCTCAGGCTAGTGGAGGCTGTGGTTCAAGTGGTCCATTTGTCCTTTGAACTAATTGTTTCCTTGAGCCTTTGATTTTCTTCACTCTTCTTTGCTCCGAGTGGGAATAGACCAACGGCTGTCTTAGATGGCTGCTTGCAAGCTTTTAAGACCTCGGACAATACTCATAAAAGTAAGATGTAGAACATTGTCTTTATGGACTTTGCTATGCCAATTGACCTAGATGTCCTGTGAGACTATGCTTCTAAGCCCTTAAGCTCAGTGACTCAGTCTCTCAAGGTGTTTGGCTATGGCTAAGGAGTTTTCATAATTTTGCCCTGTGTGCTCTACTCTATACATGGATATCTTGTAGCACATATAAATACGTATGTAGAAATATCCTCTGCCAAACCTAGATATGCCTGTAGGTGTACTCCCATACGCCATCCCACACCTGTTCAGCTTACGTATCTACCTATGTATCCACTTGAAAATTTTTTTTTATTACTGTTATTGTAGGATTGTGTATATAATAGTATTTACCATTGTTGTCTTTTACTCTTGCATACCTCCCAGTGTCTTCCTTTGCCTTCCTTTGCCTTGATCATGTTGTGCTGCCATCCCCCTTATTGTGTATTGCCTTTCCCTTCACCCAAGTTAATACAGGTCTACTATCTAGTGAGTGATTTTTTCCTTCCTCCCTTTCCCATCCCTGGTAGCCATCAAAGAATATTTCTTTCTGTGTGTAAACTTTTTTTGACTTTTTGTAACAATGGTCTCATACAATATTTGTCCTTTTGTGATTGACTTATTTCACTCAGCGTAATGTCTTTTCCAGGTTCATCCATGTTGTGAGATGTTTCACGGATTCATCATTATCCGTTAACATTGCATAGTATTCCATTGTGTGTATGTACCATAGTTTGTTTATCTCTTCATCTGTTGATGGACACTTAGGTTGTTTCCGTCTTTTTGCTGTTGTGAACAGTGCTGCCATGAACATGGGTGTGCATATGTCTTTTCGTGTCACTGCTCTTGTTTCTCTAGGATATGTACCTAGTAGTGGGATTGTTTAATCATGTGATATCTCTATTGCTAACTTTTTAAGTAAGCACCATATTGTTTTCGACAGTGGTAGTACCATTTTACAATCCCATGAGCGCGTATGAGAGTTCCAGTCTCCCTACATTCTTGCCAGCATTTGTTGTTTTCTGTTTTTTCAATCATTGCCATTATTGCTGGGGTGAGATGATATCTCGTTGTTTTGATACACATCTCTCTAATGGCTAATGATCACAAGCATCTCTTCACGTATTTGTTGGCAGCCTGCAAATCTATTCTTGAGATAGTCTCTAAATTCAGGTGAGAGATAAGCAAGGTCATACTTTGGCTCTCATGGACTTGTTTTAATTTTCTTCAGCTTCAACTCGAACTTGCATATGAGCAACTGATGGTCTGTTCCACAGTCGGTCCCTGGCCTTGTTCTGACTGATGATATTGAGCTTCTCCATTGTCTCCACGTATGTAGTGGTTTTGATTCCTATGTTTTCCATCAGGTGACGTCCACATATAGTTGCCATTTATGGTGCTGAGAAAGATATTTCCAATGAAGAAGTCGTTGGTCTTGCAAAATTCTGTCTTGTGATCTCTGGCGTCGTTTCTATCACCAAGGCCATATTTTCCAACCACTGATCCTTCTTTGTTTCCAGCTTTCACATTCCAATCACCAGTAATTATCAATGCATCTTGATTGCATGTTTGATCAGTTTCAGACTGCAGAAGTTGGTAAACATCTTCAGTTTCTTCATCTTTGGCCTTACCGGTTGGTGCGTAAATTTGAATAATAGTCATATTAATTGATCTTCCTTGTAGGCGTATGGATGACAGCATTGTACTTCAGGATAGATTTTGAAATGTTCTTTTTGACAATGAATGCGACACCATTTCTCTTCAATCCGTCATTCCCAGCATAGTCGACCCTATGATTGTCCAGTTCAAAATGGCCATTACCAGTCCATTTCAGCTCACTAATGCCTAGGATATCTATCTTCAAGTGTTCCATTTCATTTTTGACAACTTCCAATTTTCCTGGATTTGTACTTTATACATTCCACATTCTGATTATTAATGAGTGTTTGCAGTTGTTTCTTCTCATTTTGAGTAATGCCACATCAGCAAATGAAGGTCTCGAAAGCTATACTTCATCCATGTCATTAAGGCCAACTCTACTTTAAGGAGGCACCTCTTCCCCAGTCGTATTCTGAGTGCCTTCCAACCTGAGGGGTTCATCTTCCAGCACTATATCAGACAATGTTCGGCTGCTATTCATAAGGTTTCCACTGGCCATTTTTTTAAGAAGTAGATCACCAGGTCCTTCTTCCTAGTCTGTCTTGTCTGGAAGCTCCACTGAAACCTGTCCACTGTGGGTAACCATGCTGGTATTTTAAATACCAGGGGCATAGCTTCTGGCATCACAGCAACACACAAGACACCACAGTACAACAGACTGACAGAGGAGTGGTGGATGGAGTTGTACTGACACATCATTTACAATTTCTTGCTAATAGCAAAAGTTTGAAAAAAAATAATTCAGGACTCTAAACCACCACACGTCCAGAAGAATCACTGAGTTCCAAGGCTCCGAAGTCCTTAAAGTATGACTTTATGACACTAACAATGTTGTTTTTTGTTAATCTCATAGCTTCTCATATCAGTGGTGAACTTATTGAGGTACATATGGACTCTTGCCCCACCAGCATTTCAACTCTTGTTACCAAGATCCCCTGAAGTATGACCTGATAGTCTCAGTTTCTTAGAGTGTTCATTCCAAGGAATTTTTCTTATTTTAGACTACTGGGCAACTTGAGGGAAAGTCCCCCAGGGTTGTATCAGACAATTTTTTATAGCACCCCACAATGGTGATTATCAAATTAGTGTGTCAGTCTGGAGTTCTGGTCTTCTGTCTCTGGCATGTATCAGGGTGACTGCCCTGTCCTTCTGGGACAGTTTTTGAGAGGTCGACATAGTTTTTGTCCTCAATTTTTGTTCAAGGATTTTAATCCTCTTCACTCCATTCTGTCATTTTTCTAATGGGGCCATCAGTTACTCTTGAAAATTGTATTCCAGCAGCATTTCATATATATATGTTTATGCTTAAAGTAACTCATAGAAAACTACTTGTAGTTCTTTTCACAATGTGAATTTAGTACTCCTCAACTAATTCTTTTGTTTTCCGCATGAAATTCCTAATTATAAGAACAGTTTTAGATGAGGTACATGAAATGGTTGAACTTAAGTAACACTATAGATACAACATAATTTGTGCCCTAATTAGTATGTCTAATTAGTGCCCTAATTAGTGCCAAGACCACAAAATCCCATGGTGTGTTTTTGAGAGCACAGGCTTTGGACAGGCGGTTGACTTCTGGCTCTCCTCCACTTGCCAGCTTGTGACTCTGAGCAAATTTCTTAACCTCCCTGAGTCTGTTTCCTCATCTTTAAAGTGAAGATAATAATACCTGTTTTGCGTGGTTGTTGAGGATATTAAATGAATTATATGCCAATTGTCTGGTGTTTTGCCTGGCATTATAGTAGGTGTTCAATAAATGGTAATTATTAGCATTGCTTAATTATGAAGGCTTACAGAATTGGTAACCCAGTATGAAGCACTCTTTATTTTGATCAGATTTTTACATGCAGATTTTACATGTGTATTTCCACCAGGAAAGAATAGTAGCTAATGTACATCCTTTTCTTCGTCAAGGACTTCTTTAAGAGTTGAACTCCTCTCCCTGAAATTATGGAAGTTATTGAAGGTCCTTTAGGGTGCACTGTGATCTACTGGGTTCGTTTAGTAAATCTAGGAGATCAGGGAGAAGGTTTTTCATCTGTTTTAGGAAAAGAGTAGCTTTAGGGAAATACCAAAAAAACCAAACCTGTTGCCTCTGAGTCTATTCTGACTCATAGCGACCCTATGGACAGAGTAGAACTACCCCATAGGATTTCCAGGGAGCGGCTGGTGGATTTGAACTGCTAATCTTTTGATTAGCAGCCTAGCTCTTTACCACTGTGCCACCAGAGCTCCGTAGTGAGTTATAAATGCAAATATTACAAGAACTTGGTGAAAATTATTCTAGTTACATTTAGTGTTTGCCTCCCCTGTATTCAGTCCACCTTCTTCTGGAAACAGTCCCTGATTTTCTTTTGGGAATTCACTCATTGTTCATTCTTATTCCATGTGGCCAGTATGAAGAAGGCGTCTACCTTTGACTCTAAGGGTGAAGCATGTTGCTTGGATATTGGTGGGTAGGGATGGGTAGGCGTGTAACTTGGGCTTTCTAAGGCAGAGTGAATCTCAGGACTCTTGTGGGACTCACCAGAAAAGAAACATCCTTCCCCACCCCAGAGATGTGAACCTGGAAGGATGTAGGCCAAGCTGCTGCAGGCATCTTGAAACTATATGTCAGAAGTTTGCCTGAAAATGAGTCAGCACAGAAGAAAACACAACTGAGAGACTCACCATCCCTGATGACATCCTTTAAGCCTCATATTGAGTAATGCCTGCTAGTCCGTTCCAGCACTTTTCAATTACATGAACCAATAAACTCCCCTTTTCACTTAATAAAGTTTGAGTTGAGTTTTTCTGTAACTTCAGGTGGAAGTAGAACTAATTGATATAATTTGCTTTTACTGTTTACTCTTCTCTGCATTTATAATAAATATAAAAAATATAGCAAGATAACTGGGGCATGTTAAGGAAAGGGTGGTTATAGGGAAAAGGGAGGAGGAGAAGGAATACCGAGGTCCCCTACTCCAATTTCATGCCCCACCTTTTCCTCCAAATCTCAGGATGAACCAGTATCAGTCACATTATATTTTTTGAGAATAAATTCATTCAGGGGCAAGGGCAGGGGCTTGTCTGAGGATATTAGAGGCCTGCTCCTAGGAACTTCTTAGGAAAGAGGAGCGTGTGTTTGTGACCC
The DNA here is from genome assembly GCA_030035585.1 of Dugong dugon. NCBI lineage: Eukaryota > Metazoa > Chordata > Mammalia > Sirenia > Dugongidae > Dugong > Dugong dugon. The sequence continues at coordinate 194,928,484 of CM057462.1, read as the reverse complement.
TGGTCAGCAATAGAAGCTCCCTGACAGTTTGAGCCTGACTCCTTGTGTGTGTGTGTGTGTGTGTGTGTGTGTGTGTGTAATTCAATTTTTTCTTGTCTTTTTTCCTTTTCCATTCTGAAGTCAGAGATCCAGAGCCCATGTGTTTCTGTTGTTGTTGCTGTATGCCATGGAGTCAACTCCAACTCATAGCAACCCCATGTGACAGAGTAGAACTGCCCCATACGGTTTCCTAGGCTGTAATCTTTATAGGAGCAGATCACCAGGTCTTCTCTCCTGTGGACTGGCTGGTGGGTTCCAACCGTCAACCTTTGGTTAGCAGCCAGTCCCTTAACCATTTTTCCATCATTCTCTCCTATCCTCCACCCTTCCCAAGAACATTCTCCTCTCCTTCTTGTAGATAGTTTTGTGATCTTGCAAAATTAACCATTCAAAGACTTTGGCCCCAGACTTTTTGATGACTTAAGACCATTAGCACCCAGGGCACCAAAGTTTAATTTTTGTTTTCAATCTCAGATATGGAGATTCACTGTAGTCTGGAAGCTCCACTGAAACCTGTCCACCAAGGGTGACCCTGCTGGTATTTGAAATACCCATGGCAAAGCTTTCAGTATCACAGCAACACGCAAGCCACTACAGTACAACAAACTAATAGATGCTCATATGCAATTCAAATAGAAGCTGAAGAAAATTAGAACAAGTCCATGAAAACCAAAATATGATCTTGAGTATATCCCATCTGAATTCCAAGACCATCTCAAGAGTAGACTTGATGCATTTAATACGAATGACCAAAGACCAGACAAGTTGTGGGATGACATCAAGGACATCATACATGAAGAAAACAAAAGATGACTAAGAGACAGGAGAGAAAGAAAAGACCAAAATGGATGTCAGAAGAGACTCTGAAACTTGCTCTTGAATGTAGGGTAGCAAAAGCAAATGGCAGAAATGATGAAGTAAAAGAGCTAAACAGAAGATTTCAAAGGGCAGCTTGAGAAGACAAAATAAAATGTTATAATGAAATATGCAAAATCTGGAGTCAGAAAACCAAAAGGGAAGAACACGCACGACATTTCTCAAGCTGAAAGAACTGAAGAAAACATTCAAGCCTCTAGTTGCAATTTTGAAGAATTCTGTGGGCAAAATATTGAATGACGCAGTAAGCATCAAAATAAGATGGAAGGAATACCAAAAAGAATTGTACCAAAAAGAATTGGTCGATGTTCCACTATTTCAGGAGGTAGCAAGAGCCGATGGTATTTAAGGAAAAAGTCCAAGCTGCCCTGAAGGCATTGTCAAAAAACAATGCTCCAGGAATTGACGGAATACCAATCTAGATGTTTCAGCAAACGGATGCAACGCTGGAGGTGCTCACTCATCTATGCCAAGAAATTTGGAAGACAGCTACCTGGCCAACCAACTGGAAGAGATTCATATTTGTGCGGATTCCAAAGAAAAGTGATCCAATAGAATGCGAGAATTATCGAATAGTGTCATCATTTTCACACAGAGATAAAATTTTGCCAGATGGATCCTGGCTGAAAGCAGAGAATACCAGAAAGATGTTTACCTGTGTTTTATTGACTATGCAAAGGCATTCGGCTGTGTGGATCAGAACAAATTGTGGATAACATTGTGAAGGATGGGAATTCCAGAACACTTAATTGTGCTCATGAGGAACCTGTACATAGACCAAGAGGCAGTAGTTCAGACAGAGTAAGGGGATACTGCATAGCTTAAAATGAGAAAAGGTGTGCATCAGGGTTATATCCTTTCACCATACTTATTCAATCTGTATGCTGAGGAAATAGTCCGAGAAGCTGAACTATATGAAGAAGAATGTGGCATCTGGATTGGTAGAAGACTCGTTAACAACCTTCGATATGCAGATGACACAACCTTGCTTGGTGAATGTGAAGAGGACTTGAAACACTTACTAATGAAGATCAAAGACCACAGCCTTCAGTATAGATTACACCTCATCATAAAGAAAATAAAAATCCTCACAACTGAACCAATAAGCAACATCATGGTAAAGGGAGAAAAGATTGAAGTTGTCAAGGATTTCATTTTACTTGAATCCACAATCAACGCCATGGAAGCAGCAATCAGGAAATCAAGTCTGTCTCATGTACTTTGGACATGTTATCAGGAGGGACTGATCCCTGGATAAAGACATCATGCTTGGTAAAGTAGAGGGTCATTGAAAAAGAGGAAGAATCTCAACGAGATTGATTGACACAGTGGCTGCAAAAATGGGCTCAAACATAACAACAATTGTGATTATGGCGCAGGACCAGGCAGTGTTTCATTCTGTTGTACATAAGGTTGCTATGAATCAGAATTGACTCAATAGCACCTAACAACAACAGCAACATAGAGATTTGAGTTCACTTCATGACACTTTATCATCATTGGTCTGTGTAGGCTCTTCGTTGGAGTGTTTCATTGTTATAATTAACTTTTTTTATTGTACTTTAGATGAAGGTTTACAGAACAAACTAGTTTCTCATTAAACAGTTAGTACACATATTATTTTATGACATTGGTTAACAACCCCACAACATGTCAACACTGTCCCTTCTTGACCTTGGGTTCCTTATTACGAGCTTTCCCGTCCCCCCCCCCCCCCCCCCGCCTTCTACTCCTTGCCCCTGGGCTAGTGTGCCCCTTTAGTCTTGTTTTGTTTTATGGGCTTGTCTAATCTTTGGCTGAAGGGTGAACTTCAGAAGTGACTTCATTACTGAGCTAAAAGGTTGTCTGGGGGCCATACTCTTGGGGTTTCTCCAGTCTCTGTCAGGCCAGTAAGTCTGGTCTTTTTTTGTGAGTTAGAATTTTGTACTACATGTTTCTCCAGCTCTGTCTGGGACCCTCTATTCTGATCCCTGTCAGAGCAGTCAGTGGTGGTAGCCAGGCACCATCTAGTTATGCTGGACTCAGTCTGGTGGAGGCTGTGGTAGTTGTGGTCCATCAGTCCTTTGGACTAATCTTTCCCTTGTATCTTTAGTTTTCTTCATTCTCCCTTGCTCCCTGTCTTATTCATCTAGTGCTGCTATAACAGAAATACCACAAGTGGATGGCTTTTAACAAAGAGAAATTTATTCTCTCACAGTCTAGTAGGCTACAAGTCCAAATTCAGGGCATCAGCTCCAGAGGAAGGCTTTCTATCTGTATCAGCTCTGCAGAAAGGTCCTTGTGATGCATCAGTCTTCCCTTGATCTTGAAGCATCTCAGCGCAGGAACCTCAGGTCCAAAGGATGTGCTCTGCTCCCAGCCCTGCTTTCTTGGTGTTATGAGGTCCACATGTGTCTCTGTTTGCTTCTCTGTTTTATATCTCAAAAGAAATTGGCTTAAGACACTCTCTAATCTTGTAGACCTCATCAGTGTAACTGCCGCTAACCCACCTTATTACATCATAGTGATAGAGTTTACAACACATAAGGAAATCACATCAGATTACAGAAAGGTACTCAGTCATACAATACTGGGAATTGTGACCCAGCCCAGTGGACAGCTATTTTGGGGGGGACACAATTCAATCCATGACACTCCCGAAGGGGTGAGACCCAGTGGAGTATGTTATATGGCCGCTCACAGGCTTTTAAGACCCCAGACACTACTCACCAAAGTAGAATGCAGAACGTTTTCTTTAAAAGCTATATTATGCCAGTTGAGCTAGAAGTTCCCGAAGACCATGGTCCCCGCCAGCCCTCAGCCCAGCAATTCAGTCCCTCAGGGAGTTTAGATGTGTCTGTGAAGCTTCCATGACCTTGAGTTATACAAGTTGTGCTGGCTTCCCCAGTATTGTGTACCGTCTTACCCTTCACCAAAGTTACACTTATCTATTGTCTATTTAGTGTTTTTCCATCCCCACCCCTACCCTCCCTCGTAACCATCAAAGATTCTTTTTGTGTATAAACCTTTTCATAAATTTTTATAGTAATGGTCTCATACAGTATTTGTTTCCTTTTGTGATGACATTTCATTCAGCACGATGCCCTCCAGATTCATCCATGTTGTGAGATACCTCGCAGATTCATCACTGTTATCATTGTGTAGTACTCCATTGCGTATCTATGTACCATAGTTTGTTTATCCATTCATCTGTTGATAGGCATGTAGGTTGTTTCCATCTTTTTGCTATTGTGAACAATGCTGCCATAAACATGGGTGTGCATATGTCTATTCCTATGATGACTCTTATTTCTCTAGGGTATATTCCTAGGAGTGTGTTTGCTAGATCATATGGTATTTCTATTTCTAGCTTTCTGAGGAAGTACCATATCATTTTCCAAAATGGTTGTGTCATTTTGCATTCCCACTAGCAGTGCATGAGAGTTCCAATCTTCCTGCAGCCTCTCCAACATTTGTTATTTTCTATTTTTTTGATTATTACCAGTAATGCTGGGGTGAGAGGATATCTCATTGTGGTTTTAATTTGCATTTCTCTAATGGCTATTGATCGCAAGCATTTCCTCATGGGTCTGTTAGTCACCTGAATGTCTTCTTTGGTGAAGTGTCTGTTGATTTCCTTTTCCCATTTTTTTAATTGGATTGTTTGGCTTTCTGTTGTAGAGGTGTTGGATTTTCCTGTAGATTTTAGAGGTTAGAGCTTTGTTGGATTTGTAATAGCCAAATTTTTTTTTTCCCAGTCGGTAGGTTCTCTTTTTACTCTTTTGGTGAAGTCTTTTTATGAGCATAAGTGTTTAATTTTTAGAAGATCCCAGTTATCTAGCTTATCTTCTGGAGTTTGTGTGTTGCTAGTTATGGTTTGTATCCTGTTAATGCCATGTATTAGGGCCTCTAGCATTGATCCTATTTTTTCTTCTATGATCTTTATGGTTTTTGGCTTTGTGTTTAGGTGTTTGATCCATTTTGAATTAGTTTTTGTGTGTGGTGTGAGGTATGGTACCTGTTTCATTTTTTGCAGATGGACATCCAGTTTTGCCAGAACCGTTTGTTAAAAAGACTATCTTTTCCCCATGTGATGGACTTTGGGCCCTTTTAGAAGGTCAGGTGGACTGTAAGTGGATGGATTTACATTTGGTTTCTCACTTCTGTTCCATTGGTCAATGTTTATGTGTCGTTGTACCAGTACCAGTCTGTTTTGACTACTGTAGCTGTATAGTAGGTTCTGAGGTCAGGTAGTTCAAGTCCTCCTACTTTATTCTTCTTCAATAGTTCTTTACTTATCCGGGACCTCTTCTTTTCCCTATAAAGTTAATGATTGATTTTTTCCATCTCTTTAAAGAATGTTTTCAGTATTTGGATCGGGATTGCATTGTATTTGTAAATTGCTTTGAGTGGAATTGTCATTTTCACAATGTTGAGTCTACCTATCCATGAGCATGCTATGTTTTTTTCCATTTGTGTAGATCTCTTTCGGTTTCTTGCAGTAGTGTTTTGTAGTTTTCTTTGTATAGATCTTTTACATCAGTTTTATTCCTAAGTATTTTATTTTTTTAGGGGCTATTATAAATGGTATTATTTACCTGATTTCCTTTTTGTAGTTCTCTTTATTGGTGTATAGGAAGCCAACTGATTTTTGTATGTTTATCTTGTATCCTGCTACTCTGCTGAATCTTTCTATGAGTTACAGTAATTTTCTCATGGAGTCTTTTGGACTTTCTATGTATAGTATCATATCATCTGCAAACAGGGACAGTTCAACTTCTTCATTACCAGTTTGGATGCCCTTTGTTTCTTTTTCTTGCCTTATTGCTCTAGCTAGGACTTCCAGCACAATGTTAAATAGGAGTGGTGATAAAGGTCATCTTTATCTTGTTCCTGTTCTCAGGGGGAATGTCTTCAACCTCTCTCCATTAAGAATGATGTTGGCCATTCATTTTGCATAGATGCCCTTTATTATGTTGAGGAATTTCCCTTCTATACCTATTTTATTGAGAGTTTTTATCAGGAATGAGTGTTGGACTTTGTCGAATGCCTTTTCTGCATTGATTGAGATGATCATGTGATTCTTTGATTTTGTTTGTGTGGTGGGTTACATTGATTGGTTTTTCTGATGTTGAACCATCCTTGCATACCTGGTATGAATCCTACTTGGTGGTGGTATATTATTTTTTTTTATATGATGCTGAATTCTATTGGCTAGAATTTTGTTGACAGTTTTTGCATCTATATTCCTCAGAGATATTAGTCTGTAATTTTCTTTTTTTGTGGTGTCTTCGCCTGGTTTTGGTATCAGAGTTTCTTGATAGGATGAATTTGGAAGTATCCCTTCCTTTTCTACGTTCTGAAATAGTTTCAGTAGTACTGCTGTAAGCTCTTCTCTGAATGTTTGGTAGAATTCTCAAGTGAAGCTATCTGGGCCAGGGCTTTTTTTAATTGGGAGTTTTTTTTTTTAAATTACCTTTTCAATCTCTTCTCTTGTATGGGTCTGTCCGGATTTTCAACATCATTTTGTGTTAGTTTGGGTAGGTAGTGAGTTTTAGAAATTTGTCCGTTTTCTCTAGGTTTTCAAATTTGTTGGAGTATAGTTTTTCATAGTACTCTGTTATGATCCTTTTTATTTCAGTTGGGCCTGTTATAATGTCCCCCATTTCATTTCTTGTTTGGGTTATTTGCATCCTCTCCTGTTTTTCTTTTGTCAGTTTGGCCAGTTGTTTGTGAATTTTGTTGATCCTTCAAAGAACCAACTTTTGGTTTTGTTGATTCTTTCTATTCTCTGTTTCATTTATTTGTGCTCTGATCTTTATTATTTCCTTCTTCTGCTGGCTGTAGGCTTCTTTTGCTGTGCTCTTTCTGTTTGTTTGAGTTGTGTGGCTAATGTTTTGATTTTCTCCCTTTCTTCTTTTTTGATGTGTGCATCTGCTGGTATAAATTGACCTCTAAGCACTGCCTTTGCTGTGTCCCAAAGGTTTTGATATGATGTGTTTTCATTCTCCTTTGATTCTAGGAATTTTTTTTATTCCATTTGATTTCTTTTACCCAGTGGTTTTAAGCAGGGTGTTATTCAATTTCCATGTAGTTGATTTTCCCCCCCTTGCTCTTCCTGTTGTTAATTTCTACTTTGATGGTGTTGTATTATATCAGTGCTTTGGATTTTGTTGAGGGTTTCTCTGTGGCCTAATATGTGGTCTATTCTGAAGAATGTTCCATGTGCATTGGAAAACAATGTGTACTTGCAGCTCTTGAACAGAGTGTTCTGTATATGTCTATGTGGTCAAGTTGGCTGATTATGTCCTTTAGATCTTCTGTGTCTTTGTTGAGTTTCTTTCTAGGTGTTCTGTCCTTTACTGAGAGTGGTGCGCTGAAGTCTCCTACTATTACTGTGGAACTGTCAGTTTCTCTTTTCAGTGCTGTTAGTGTTTGTTTTATGTATTTTGGGGCCCTGATTATATAGTGCTCTTCTTTGTCTTTTATGATGAATTTTATTTTAAAATCTATTTTATCTGAGATTAGTATTGCCAGTCCTGCTTTTTTTTTTTTTTTTTTTTTTTTGGTAGCTGTTTGCTTGATATATTTTTTCCATCCTTTGATTTTTAATAAGTTTACATCTTTTTTCTAAGGTGAATCTCTTGTAGATAGCATATTGATGGAACATGTTTTTTTTTATCCATTCAGTCACTCTCTGTCTCTTTATGGGTGCCTTTAGGCCATTTACATTCAGTGTAATTATTGATAGGTGTGAATTTATTGCTGTCATTTTGTAGTGCTTTTTTTGGTGGTGCAGACATTTTCTTTGTTCCTCTTACTCTCCTGTGCTGAATTCCTTTTGTTTGTGGATTTTTTAAAGTTTCTTTTGTTTTTGTAGGTTTTGTTTTTACTGAGACTTTATGTTTTTCTTCTTTATTTTGATGAGTAGGTTTGTTAACTTTCTTTGTGATTACCTTGAAATTTACCCGTATCTTCCTAGATTTGAACCAATCTAATATTACTTGGTATTGCCTTGCCTTCTTCTTCATTAGAAAGTTCTATACCTTCACCATTTGTTTCCTCTTTTTTTGTTCTGACATTGTTGTCATTTACAGATTAACATCTTTGTTTCCCGGTTATAAATCTTTTGTTTTGAATAGTCCTTGAGAATTCATTTCCTAGGTTGGTATCGCTGGTGCAATCTTGCATCCTAGATTCAGGCTGTGATCTGATGTTGTTTATTCTCAAACTGAAGGAGTCCCTTTAATAATTCTTGTAAGTTTGGTTTGGTTTTTACATGTTCTCTTAGTTTCTGTTTATCTGGAAGTGTCCTAATTTCACCATCATATTTGAATGAGAGTTTTGCAGGATATATTATTCTTTGTTGGCAATTTTTTTCTTTCAAAGTTTTATATATGTCATCCCATTGCATTCTTGCCTGCATGGTTTCTGCCGAGTAATCAGAGCTTCGTCTTATTGTTTCCCCTGTCTGTGTAGCTTTCTGTTTTTCTCTAGCTGCTCTCAGGATTTTTTCTTTGTCTTTGGTTTTAGTGAGTATAATTATGATATGCCTTGGTGATTTTCTTTTGGGATCTGTCATGGATTGAATTATGTCCTCCAAAAAAATGTCTGTATCAATTTAGCTGGGCCATGATTCCCAGTATTGTGTGGTTGTCCTCCATTTTATAATTGTAATTTTATGTTAAAGAAGATTAAGGTGAGATTGTAACACCCTTACTAAAGTCACATCTCTGATTCAGTGTAAAGGTAGTTCCCCTGGAGTGTGGCCTGCACCACCTTTTATCTTCCAAGAGATAAAAGGAAAGGGAAGCGAGCAGAGGGTGGGGACCTCATACCACCAAGAAAGCAGTACTGGAAGCAAAGTGTGCCCTTTGGACCTGGGCTTCCTGTGCAGAGAAGCTCCTAGTCCAGGGGAAGATTAATGACAAGGACCTTTCTCCATTCTCCAGAGTCAACATAAAGAGAAAGACTTCCCCTGGAGCTGACACCCTTAATCTGGACTTCTAGCCTACTAGACTGTGAGAAAATAAGTTTCCCTTTGTTAAAGCCATTCACTTGTGATACTTCTGTTATAGCAGCACTAGATAACTGTGACAGGGTCCATCCTATATGGGGTTTGTTGAGCTTCTTGGATGGTCAGCTTTTCATCTTTCATGATATCAGGGAGGTTTTCTGTCAGCAATTCTTCAGTGATCCTTTCTGTGTTTTCTGTTTTCTCCCACTATTCTGGAACTCCAGTCACTCTAAAATTTTTGCTTTTGATTGTATCCCACATAATTTTCAGGATTTCTTCATTTTTCGTTCTTTTTTCAGAGTTTTCCTCAAAGTTGTATCCAGGTATTTGTGTTCCATTTCACTGGTCCCGTCATCGATCGTTTCAACCCTGCTCTTCATACTTTCTATGACACTGTCCATTTCTGAAATCTTGTTGTTCATCTTTTGGATTTCTAATTGTTGTTTTTCTGTGATTTTTAGTTGTGAATTTATTTTGACATTTTGTTCCTGTATTATTTTCCTGAATTCTTCCATTTTTTTGGTCTGTATTATCCATGAATTTGTCTACCTTTTCCATGAATTTGTGTATTATTCCCTCATTTTTGTCTGCTTTTTGCTTCATCTCTTGGATAGCTCTGAATATTAGAGATTTGAATTCCCTGTCAGGTAGTTCTAGTGCCTTTTCTTCTACTGGAAAGTCATCCGGTGTTTTATTTTGGACCCCTACTGGAACTATCCTGTCTTTTTTCTTTATATGTTTTGATATTTTCTGCTGTCTTCGGGACATTTAGTAGTTATTTTAGTCGTTTATTGATTGTAGATTTGTTTGTTTCATCCTGCTTTTTAGTTTTATTTGGTTATGTCTGAGCAGGTGGGCTGTGCATTCTTTGTTATTTGCTCATCTGTGGATATGATACTTTTCACTTCCTTGTCCAGTGGGCAAGGCCAGTTTCTCAGCTATGTTGCAGCAGGGCATGTCTAGCTGAAGAGGAGGGGCTGGGATGGGTTGTTTGTGGCATGGATATGGGCTGACAGTGTGGGCTGTGGGTCAGTACAGGGCAGGTTCTGGTAGGCCATGCCTATGCTGCTTGCTAGTGTGATGTTCAGGGGATGATGCAGGTAGGCAGGAGGGAAGGGGAGATTGTGATATGTGGTGCTAAGATGGGTACTGGAATGAAGAGAGAGAGGATAGAGAAACAGAAGCCAAACAAACAAAAAAGTGCTGAGGGAGCTTGCAGTTGGAGTGCAGAGATGAGAAACTGAGAAATGAAGAAAAAGAAAAAGAGAAAATAAATACATAAAAATTAAAAGAAAAAAAAAAGAAAAAGAAATGACCCTAGGGATCCCACCAACAACTGGGGAAGTGGCTCTGAGGCCTTGGGGCACAGCCCGTCTAGAAAGGGCAGAGATGGCACACCATGCCAGGTATTCAGGAGACAAGAAAAGAAGGAAAGCGGAGAGAAATGAGAAACTGAGAAATGAAGAAAAACAGAAAGGAAAAGGTAAAAGAAAAAAAGAAAGAAAGGCCCCCAGTGATCCCACTGGGGCAGCTGTGCATACCAGTGAAGTGGCTCCCAAGAAGAGCAATACAGCCTTGCTAGAAGGGGTAGAGATGGCACACAGGGCCAGGTATTCAGGAGACAGATAAAGAAGGTAAGCAGAGAGAGACGAACTGAGAAACGAAGAAAGATAAAAAGGAAAAAAAAAAAAGAAAAAGAGATGCCCCCAGGGATCCCACTGGCGTGGCTGTGCAGACCGGGGAAGTGGCTGCCAAGCCATGCAGTAAAGCCCAGCTAGAAAGGGCTCCCAAGCCATGAAAAGAAAAACAAAACAAACAAAACAAAACAAAACAAAAAAAGACCCTGGGGATCCCACCAGTGTGGTGGTCCAGCCTGAAGAAGCAGTTCCCCAGCTGAGTGGCGCTTCACAGACTGTCAAGAAGACGCAAAGATGGCACATGGAGCATGGTGTGTGAGAGAAAGGAGGGGGAGGAGGTGAGAGGCAGGGAAGAAACCAAAGGAAGCCGAAAAAAGCAACAACAGCAACAATGAAATGGCACTGAAGGAGCCAGCTGGTGTGGGCGGGGCCAATACAAGAGGCATGCAGTTGGTGCTTCCCGGGCCGCTGTCACTTGGCCTGCTGGGAAGTGGCAGAGGCCGAGCAAGGGGAAGAAGCAGGGAGGGTGGGAAAGCGTGTATCACTGGTTACTGGGTGCTCTCTATCTCATGCTAGGGGCTCTTATAAGCTGCTTTCTTGTACTGTCTGCCCGCTGATCTCCGGCAGGAGTCCAAGATGGCAAATCTGTGCTGTGTTAGCTGAAAGGGACCTATGCTAATATCTCTTCTCGATCTCTGGTCTTTGTCAGTTTCTTATTCCATTCAGCGCTCGGTTGAGTTCTTTATCTCTTCCTTTGATGTTTAGGGTTCCAGGATTGATGTTTGTCTCTGTTTTACTTAGTTTTCTGGGTCTTTGCTTTGGTGGTGTGGTGTGATATTTCTGTCTATAGCACCATGTTGGTTCTGCCTCCTGATTGATTACCTTTTATCCCCATTCTTCATTCCCATTCCTCTGCCCCTCCTCCCACCAATCATTTTAATGAGTTTTCTGTGTATCCCTTTATTTGTATGTTTTTTTTTTGTAAAATATGTAATGTTATTTTGTATACATGTAATTTTACTTTACGTAGTGCTGGTATATGATAGATTTCATTCTTTTTCTTAATTATTTTTGCTTAGCATTGGTGTTGCCATGTGTATATCTAGTCCATTGTTTCTAACTGTGCCCTTGCTGCGTATCTATTCAGTTATCTATCCACTCACCCAGGAATAGACAGTAGGTTGCCTCTAATTTCCCACCACTATAAACAATGTTGTGATGACCATTCTCTTGTATGTCCACTATGGATCTCTGAGAAATGTTGTTTCTGGGGATCGTAAACTCAGAAAAAGAATCACTGGGTGATAGAGTATGTTTAGACTTGATTTGACTAATTACTACCAAATTGCTCCTCAGAATGGCTACACCACTTTACTTTCCTACCACAAGTGCATGAGGTTTCCTGAACCCACATCCTTGCCAAAACCTAGCATTATCCAGTTTTCTAAATTTTTTCTAGTGTGTTTCACTATTAGTTTAATTTGTTTCTCTAGTTAACAATGAGTTTGAGTATCTCTATATATATTTGTAATCCATCTTGATTACCTGTTCTGTAAATTGCCTATTCAAATACTTTGCCCATTTTTCTGTTAATTTTGTTGACTTGAAAGAGTTCCTTGTGTATTCTAGATATTAGTACCTTCTTGGATTTAGACATTACAAATATACTCTCCCAATCTGTCATCTGTCTGCTAACCTTGTTCATGGTACCCTTCACTGAACAGAAATCTTTAATTATGGTATAATAAAAATCACTTTTTGTTCTATGGTACGTGCATGTGAAGTTTTGTTTATAATGTTCTTTCTTGTCTCCTGTACTTTCTTTTATTTACTTTATTGTTTTAACTTTCATATTAAGATTTTTTATTCCATTAAGAGTCCACCTTTGTATATAATTTTAGGTAGAGATCCAATTTTATTTTTATCTGTAGAGTGAGTTGGGTTTGCATTTCCATCTATTAATAGAATCTGTCCTTTTTCTATTGATATATGGTGCCCTTATTATTGTATATTATGTTCGCATATAAATGTGGTTATGTTTCTGAGTTCTATATTATATTCCACTGACCTATTGTTGAAACAATATAACATTGTTTTATGACTATGACTGTGTAGCATGTTTTAATATCTAGTAGGGAAAGTTCCCGTCTTTGCTCTTCTTTCGAAGTGTCGACTGAAGTATTCATGTAACCTTTATTCTTCCATAAAAATTTTATATTAAGGTCACCAACTTTCTCAAAAAATTCAACAGAAAATTTTTAGGAAGTTGTAATTTTATTGAATTTATAGATTAACTTGGAATAAACTGGCATATTTATAATATTAAGTCATCCCAACCAGGAGATGGAATATCTCATTTATTCACCTGACCTTCTGTGCCCTTTATCAGAGTTTAAAATTTTCTCTATGCACGCATTATGAATTGTAATTAACTCCTAGTTACTTTATATTTTTGGTTATACTCTGAATAATATCTTATTTTTTTCTTTGAGTGTTTTAATCAAGTATTGGATTTTCTTGAAGGCTTTTTCACCAGTTGTGGAGATAATCATATATATAAATATCATATGTTATATTAATAGATTTAAATTATATTTATGTTTATGTGTGTATCCCCCCCAAAACCCAAACCTGTTGCTGTTGATTCGATTATGACTCGTAGTGACCCTATAGGACGAAGTTGAACTGCCTCTTATGGTTTCCAAGGAGTGGCTGGTGGATTTGAACTGCCAACCTTTTGATTAGCAGCTGAGCTCTTAACCACTGTGCCACCATTGAAACAACCTATATTCCTGGATTAAATACTGCATGGTTATGATGTATTATATTCTTAATGTGACTGGATTCTGCCGGTAATGTTTGTTTGTTTTTTATTTTAATTTTTAATAGACTTTGTATTTTAGGGAAGTTGTAGGTTTACAGAAAAATTGTAAAGCAAGTAAAGAGAACGCTCATATACTTCCCTCCCCTCTGCACGTGATCTTGTTTTTAATTAATTTTCCAATTGGTTATTGTTGGTGGGAGAAACGTTTCTTTTAATTTTTTTAAGTTGATCTTACCTGCTAAATATCTGATTTATCTTATTCTAATAATTTGTTGATTGTGCTCTTTTTGTCTGCATAGTGGCTCATATCATCTGCAAATTATGACAGTTTTTGCTCGTCTTTTCCAATCCACATACTTATTTCTTTTCCTTTCTTTATAGCACTGGCCAGGGTACCTCATACTATGTTAAACACTAGCAGTGATACTATCCCTGATTTTGTTTCTAAAAAGAATGCCTCTAGAGTTTCTTTATTTAAAAAATATGAAGTATACTGTAAGTTTTAGATCTATAACCTTTATCAAGTTAGTAAACTTCCCATCTTTTTCTAGTTGGAGTTTTTATCTTTGATATGCATTGAGATTTATCAAATACAATTTTGTGCCTTGATTGAGATAAATATATTATTTATGTCCTTTTAATATATTAATGTGGCAAATTACAAAGATAGATTATCTGATTTTGAATCATTTTTGCATTCCTGATATAAACCTGAAATGATCATGATATATTATGATTTTTAAGTCTGTTCCTTGAGATAGTTAGCTAATACTTTACATAGGAGTTTTTGAATATACATTAATAAATAAAATGGTACTATAATTCTTTTTGTATTGTCTATATCTTGTTTTGTAATCAAGACTATACTAATTTTATGAAATTACCTGAGCAGCTGTCACTATGTTTCTTTTCTGGAAGACCTTGTATAAAATCAGAATGAACTGTTCTTCAAAAATCTGGTAGAACTTGTTAGTAACATGATTGGCATGTGGTTTTCTTTCCCCAAGGTGAAGAGATGAGATCTTTGATTATGATTTAAAATTTTCAATACTAATTAGTCTCTTGGATTTATCTATTTCTTCTTACACCAATTTTGTCAATGTATGTTTTTTCCTCGGGAAACATCCCTTTAAACGAAATTTTCAACTGTGTTGGCTGTGTTCAGTCGCCATGTCTCCTTTCTTGTGTTTTTGATTTACTTGTATCTCCACGGTTTTATTCTTGTGTCAGTCTTAGCAGAAGTCTGTCCATTTCTAAATCATTTAAAAAAATAGCTTCTGTTTTTATTAATCCTAATTATTTTTGCTCTTCATTTCATTGATTTCTGACCTTATTCTTTTGTTCCTTGTTGCTCTTTTCCTATGCGTGCCTTTGAATGTTTAACGCATTTGTTTCTACCATTTTGTTTCCTGTTAAATGTATTTAATGCCATAAATATCCCTCTAAGAACCACTTTATCTCTGTCCCACAAATTTTGACATGCATTGTTTTGATCATAATTTAGTTCCAAGTGTTTCTCAGGTCTCCTAATTATTTTGGTTTAACCCAAAGACAAATTTCCAAAACTATGCGTTTGTTTTTGCTATCCATTTGTTATAATTACTTATTGCATTATGGTCAGAGACTGTATGTTGTTCCTTTAGAATTTTTTATTTTATGAACTGAATGGTTTGTTTTTCTTACTGTAGCATATATTCTAACCCATTGCTGTTGAGTCATTTCTGAACTCATAGCAACTCTTTTGGACAGCGTAGACCTTCCCCGTAGGGTTTCCAAGGAGTGGCTGGTGGATTTGAACTGCTAAGCTTTTTGGTTAGTAGTCGAGATACATATTCTCAATTTGTTGGGGGAAGGAGTTCCATATGTTAGTTTCCTTTGTGGTTACCTTAATATTTACCCCTATTTTTCTAAGTTTAAACCAGTCTTTTATTTCTTTATATCGCCTTGACTTCCTCTCCTTATGAAAAATCTATGTCTACATTTTTCAGTCCCTCTTTTTAGTTTTGATTTTGTCATCTTTTACATATTGACATCTCTGTTTCCCTATTTTCAGTGTTTTAGCTTTGATTTATTTTTGTGACTTCCCTATCTGGGTTGATATCTGGTTGCTCTGTCCTGTGTTCTAGTCTTGGGTTGTTATCTGATGTAATTGATTTTCTAACCAGAGGGCTGCCTCTAGTATTTCTCGTAATTTTGGTTTGGTTTTTGCAAATTACCTAAACTTCTGTTTATCTGGAAATGCCCTAATTTTGCCATCATATTTGAGAGACAGTTTTGCTGGATATATAATTCTTGACTGGCAATTTTTTTCCTTCAAGGCTTTGTATATGTCATCCATTGCCTTCTTGCCTGCATAATTTCTGCTAAGTAGTCCAAGCTTATTCTTATTGACTCTCCTTTGTAGATGACTTTTCATTTATCCCTAGCCACTCTTAAAATTATCCATTTATCTTTGGTTTTGGCAAATTTAATTAAAATATGTCTTGGTGACTTTATTTTGGGATCTACCTTATGTGGTGTTCGATGAGCAACTTAGATGGATGTCTTCTCATCTTTCATGATATCAGGGAAGTTTTCTGCCAAGAAATCTTCAACAATTCTCTCTGTATTTTCTGTTATCCCCCTCTGTTCTGGTACTCCAATCACTCGTAGGTTATTCTTCTTGATAGAGGTCCACATAAATCTTAGGGTTTCTTCATTTTTTTAAAAAATTCTTTTATCTGATTTTTCCTCAAATAAGTTGGTATCACGTGCTTTATCTTCAGTCTCACTAATTCTGACTTCCATTGCCTCAATTCTGCTTCTATGACTTTCTATTGAGTTGTCTAATTCTGAAATTTTATTGCTAATCTTCTGGATTTCTGATTGCTGTCTCTCTATGGATTCTTGCAGGCTGTTAAATTTGTCATTATGCTCTTCTCTAATCTTCTTAAGTTCCTCTGTTGCTTTGTCTGTGTGTTCCTTGGCTTGTGCTGAATTTTGCATCATCTCTTTCCTGATCTCTTGAAGAGTTCTGTATATTAATCTTTTGTATTCTACCTCCGGTAGTTCCAAGAAGTTCTCTTCCTCCAGAAAATTTTTTGATTGTTTTGGGAGCTTACTGAAGCCATCATGGTCTGCCTCTTTATGTGATTTGATGTTGACTGTTGTCTCTGAGCTTTCAATAAGTTATCGTATTTATTTATTTTATGCTTGCTTACTGTGTCCTAGCTTCTTGTTTTGTTTTGTTTTGATATGCCCAAATAGGCTACTCGTGTGAGCTAGTTTGATTGTTAGCACCTTTGAAACTGTAATGTCCTGTCACCAGGTGATTAGATCTGTTACTGTGTATGTGAGCCCAGGAGTCTGTTTACTTTTCTTGTATGGGTTCAGCTCAGGTGTCCAGGTAGTCGGTCACCAAGTGTGTGGTGCAGGCTCTCACCTACAGTCCCAGACAGGCAGGGGTGATTGAAGAGTCTACAGGTATCTGGCTGCAGTAGGAGGTCATGCACTGACCAAGGCAGGGGCTGACTGCTGCCCCTGAGTGTCTGGGTGGAAGGTGTGTCCCTGTTCCCTAGAGTGCGTTGTGGGTGGGCTTTGTAGCCAGACTGTGGGCACTCAGTGCTCTTGTCTGTAAGGACTGGGAGGCACCAGTTATTCTTTGACCCCATCACAGTTGTCTTGGTGGTGTGGGTGGAGCCATCTGTCCTCAGGCCGCTGATGTGGCTAGGTGAGGATCCTGCTTAATGGGCAGAGCAGTGTCAAATGTCATGAACCTGCCACTTCACTGTATAGCTAATACAGTTGAATTTAGGCTTCAAGTATATATACTGTTGTGCTGTGGTAATGAGGGCCTGCACTGTTGAAATGGGCCCACACAGGTCTATGGAGGGGTGAAAAGCAATCAAAGTCAATGGACCCCTTATGCCTGTGCCTAGGCAAAGGAGCTGTGCCTACACTGAGTTCCCAGCTTAAGGGAGCTGGCAGATTATTTTTTCCTGTTTGTTAATTTGTTCCCTCTCCAAGGCCAGGAGAATGGCTTAGGGCATGTGACGGTCCTACTTCTGACCTAGGGGACTCGGCAGTTGCTGAAGCTGGCCCAGGACCTGGTGCAGAGTGGGGAAGGGGCAGGTAAACGGGAGAGAGGTTTTTTCCAAAGGGGGTGTTTTTTGATCTGCACGGTAGGTCAAACTCATGTACTTATCTTTTGCCTATTAAGCTCTGCTTTTCACTGGTTCTGGAGGCCCAAGTAGACTCTTTGCCACTCAGTCTCTCCCAGTGTGGAAAACGTCTCCCAAGTGCCACTGCTTAACTCACCGCACACACCAACTGATCGGGCCTGAAGAGTGCCAGCTTCCACCGGGTCAGGCCTGGCAACTCCGTGCTGCCTCTGTAACCATCTCTTCCTCCCCCCGCCACTCAGTCCGATTCCTCAACTTTGCCTTTGAAATTCAGGGCCCCTAGATTGTCATATATAATCGATTCACTTGTTTTTCTGGGTCTTTGTTGTATGAGGGAACACAGGAAGTGTCTGACTCCTCCACCATCTTGGCCCCCCTCTCATTATAGTTTTGATTTGCATTTCTCTAATGGCTAATGATCGTGAGCATTTCCTCATATGTCTTTTAACAGCCTGATTGTATTCATTGGTGAAGTGTTTGTTCATATCCTTTGCCCATTTTTTAATTGGATTGTTTGTCTTTTTGTTATTGAGGTGTTAAAGTATTCTATAGGTTTTAGTGATTAGGCTCTTGTCAGATACATTGTAGCCACAAGTTTTTTCCCAGTTTGGTGAAGTCTTTTGATGAGCATAAGTGTTTAATTTTTAGGCGCTCCCAGTTATCTAGTTTATCTTTTGGTGTTTGTGAATTGTTAGTTATAGTTTGTATTTATGCCATGTATTAGGGCCCCTAGCATTGTCCCTATTTTTTCTTCCATTATCTTTATCATTTTAGGTTTTCAAACGTGATTCTTAAGGACCAAATAAAGTTTACCCTAAAATTGCAAGATTAGTTAAACCTTTGAAAATCAATCAATAGAATTCAAAAATTGTTATAAAGGAGAAGTTCCCTATAATATTCTCAATAGGTTGACAAAAGAATTTGATAAAATTCAAAACCTATTTATAGTAAAAATTCTCAACAAACTGGGAGAATTTAGGGACTAACTTCTAAATAGTCTAAATTCTAAACAGTTCCTCCATTGGAACTTTCTTAATTTTATAGAGGTTATCTCACAGAAACCTATAGCAAACATACTCAAATGGTGAAATATTAGAATATTGCCACTGGAGTCAGGAATAAGACAAGAATACCTGCTACCACTACTAATATTTGCACAGTTCTAATCAGCTCAATAAAAAATGAGGTACAAATATTACAAAGGAAATAGATTTGCTTACTAATTGCAGACAAAATGAAATCAAGAAAATTAGTTGAGAAACATTCAAAAAAAAAGAAAGTGCAGCAAGGTAGTTGAAACTCTATTGGCGTAAACAAATAAGTAGCTTCCTATGTAAGAGAAATAACAAATTTGAAATATAATAGAAAAATCCCATTTATATTAACAACAAAAATATAATGTACTCCAAAGTAAACCTAACCCAAAAGTGCAATACTTTTATAGGGGAAAAAAAAAAAAAAAACTTTACGGAAGTTTACAAAAGAGAACTTGAATAAATTGAGAAATACAGCATGTTTATAAAATGGCCAGTTGTTTCCAAATTAATCCAAAAAATTTTAATGCAATTACTTTTAAAGTCCTTGAAGGATTTTCCAAAGATCCTGTTTCCATAATTCATATAGAATCCTAAATATGCAAGAAAAGTCAATATATCGTTGGAATAAAACAACAAAGCAGAGGAAGAGGTTGCCGCACTTGGGATCTAGACACTTACAAAAAGCTTCGGTTGTTAAAATATGGTATGGAAAGACAAACAGTGGACTAGAGGAGAAAGCCAGAAACAGACCAATCTGTAGATAGGAATTTGAAAAATGATGAAGGTAGTATTTCAAATAAGTGAGAACTGTCATTACCTAAAATTGCATATGATAATTTTCCATGGATATGTTAAAACTAAATAGATACTTCCATGGAAAATCAGATCATGCTTTACACAATAAATTTCAAATGGATAAATGACCTAAACCTAACCAAAACCAAAACCAAACCAAACACAAACACAGAAAATCTCTTGTATTATTTGAAGAAGTTGTAGGAAAATGACAAATACATTTAAAAAAAATTTGTAGTAGAGAATGCTTTCTTGAATATGTCCCAAAAAGCCAAATTCATAGAGAAAAAGGTAGATACAGTAGATTACATAAAAATTCGAATTTTCTGTTTGACATAAGACATGATAAAATTAAGTGAAAACTGGTGAATTGGAAGAAATATTAGCAATGTATTTAACAGGCAAAGGATTAGTATTCAGACTACATAAAGAAATAACCTAGGTGAGGTGAATAACCCAATAGTAAAAAGAGCAAGGATATAATCAAGCATTTCATAGAAAAGAAAACCCAACAAGGCAATACAATTAAGAAAAGACACTGAACCTGTCTGATATTCTGGAAATACAGATTAAAATGTTGATGAACAGTGTTATTATTTACCTATCAGGATGGAAAAAATCTTCTCAAGTTGATAATATCAACTTTCGGCCCAATATTGGGAAAAGAGAATTTTCTCTGATGTCAGCATAAATTAATAGTTACTTTAGAGAGTAATTTGGCAATACCTATTAAAATAAAAAAATGCACGTGCCCTATGAGCCAGTAATTCTGTTTCTAGGTATCCATCTTAGAGAAACATACATGTGAGCAAGACATTTGCTGCAGCATTGTTTATAATGCTGAAAAACTGAAGACAACCTGATGCTGTTGTTGTTGTTAGTTGCTGTCGAGTCAGTTTTGAACCATGGTGACCCTAAGTGTGCAGAGTGCTTTAAAGGAAATATATATTCATGTATTATTTCATAATTAAAATTACTTTGACAATAATTGATAGGTATAATCCACGTAAACAAAGCTGTTTAGGGTCTTCAATAATTTTTAAAAGGAAAAAGGACCTTGAGACAGAAAAATCTGGGAATCACTTCTCTGTGGAAATAATTGTTCATTAAATGGACCAAAAAATAATTTATAAGGTAAATATGAGAAAGCTACAGTTCACCTTCATCTTGGACATAATCATCATGCCCAATTGTTTGTTTCTATGAAGAACTTTTAATTTTATTTCACTCAGTAAGTGAAGCAAATTTTCCTGCAAACAACGATAAAGAGCAATGAGGAATCCGCGAAACATCTCATAACATGGATTAATCTGGAAGGCATTATGCTGACTGAAATTATCAATAGCAAAAGGACAAATATTGTATAAGACCACTATTATAAGAACTGAAGAAAAGGTTTAAACACAGAAGAAAACATTCTTTGATGTTTCCAAGGGTGGGGAGGAAGGGAGAGGGAAATTCCCTAACTAGATAGTAGACAAGAATTAGGTGAAGGGAAGGACAACACACTATACAGGGGAAGTCAGCACCACTGGACTAAACCAAAAGCTAAGAAGTTTCCTGAACACAATTAAACACTTCGAGGGACAGTGTAGCAGGGGCAGGGGTCTGGGGACCATGGTTTCAGGGGACATCTAGGTCAATTGGTGTAACAAAGTTTATCAAGAAAATGTTCTGCATCCCACTTTGGTGAGTGGCATCTGGGGTCTTAAAAACTAGTGAGTAGCCATCTAAGAAGCATCAATTAGTCCCAACCCACCTGGAGCAAAGAAGAATGAAGAACACCAAAGATACAAGGAAAATATTAGCTCAAGAGACAAAAGGGGCCACATAAACCAGAGACTCCATCAGCCTGAAACAAGAACTAGATGGTGCCCGGCTACCACTGATGACCGCCCTGACAGGGAACACAACAGAGAGTCCCTGATGGAGCATGAGAAAAGTGGGGTGCAAAACTCAAACTCTAGTAAAAAGACCAGACTTAATGGTCTGACTGAGACTGGAGGAACCCCAGAAGATATAGCCCCCAGACTCTCTGTTGACCTAGAACTAAAACTGTTCCCAGAGCCAACTCTTCAGACAAAGAATAGACTTGACTGTGGGACATAAAATGATACTGGTGAAGAGTGTGCTTCTTAGTTCAAGTAGATACATGAGACTAAATAGGCAGCTCCTGTCTGGAGGTGAGATGAGAAGGCAGAGAGGGTCAGGAGCTGGTTGAATGGACACAGAATCAGGGGTGGAAAGGAAGAGTGTGCTGTCACATTATAGGGAGAGCGACTAGGGTCACATAACAACGTGTATATAAATGTTTGTGTGAGAAACTAACTTGAGCTGTAATCTTTCACCTAAAGCACAATTAAAAAAAAAATTATTGCAATCATGTTCACCAACTAGAAGGCTGACCGGAGCGAAATTTACATCCACACTAGAGAATTGGCCCTATAAACTGGAAGTGCTGACCAAAGCTTGGAGACTTGCCACACAAAATATTTGTGGGTCTTTCATAAATTCTTGAATCTCTGATTGAGTTACATCTTCTTTTCCTATATTCCCTGATTGTGCAGTGCTAGAGCATTGCCCTTTTTACCTTTAAGAGGTAGATTCAAACCTTTGTCCTCAAAATCCCATCCTGACTTAATGTAATTGGTCCCATGACTCCTGATTCCCAACCTTTAAGATCATCGAAGAGCTTTCTCTTGTACTTCCTGAAAGCTCCAAGTCAGACTCATGCTTTTCACCTCTAAATCCTCAAGGAGACTAAGGAGTTATCACTTTGCCACGTTCCAACAAGATAACCTAAGCTTGATTTAGTCTGTCTCTGTTGCATGAGCTTGACCCACATCCTTCTTGATCTGACATCTGTTTGTTACCTTGAGTGACCTTGCTTTCCAGGTCTCTGGAACAGGAATTGTTCTGTTTTCATTGTTCTGGATCATGTTCTTCTGCACTCTGATGCAAATGGATGTGACCTTCCACTTGTTCCTAGCACTTTATTTTGCTTTTCTCGTTGTTAAAGATGAATAATTTGCTTTGACCCTACAGCTTGGCAGTGTTGTTTTCTGATCATCTTATTACAAGTTCCTTTTAATTTCATTAAAATTGCCCAAGAGATCATGGTTCCAAAACTCATACATTGCCATATCTCACATAGTCTACTCTCTGCCTGGAGTCACATTCAAAGAAGCAGAGTATAACAAATGAAAATTCTCATAAAGAAGTTCTAATCTCTGTTTGGGTCTCCCAAAGAACATTAAAGGGGTTAAATTATGAATCCACCATGTTGTTAGCTGTCATTGAGTCACCCCTGACTCATGGTGACCCCATGCACAGCAGAACCAAATGCTACCCTGTGCCATCCCTGTGATTGAATGTGGATTGGACCATTGTGATTCATAGGGTTTTCAATGGCTGATTTTTGGAAATAGATCACCAGGCCTTTCTTCCAAGTTTGTCTTAGTCTGGAAGCTCTGCTGAAACCTATTCAGTTCAGCATCATAGCAGTACACAAGTCTCCGTTGACCAACAGATGGTGGTTGCACATGAAGTGCATTGTCCAGGAATCGAACCTGGTTCTCCCCCCTGGAAGGTGAAAATTCTTCCACTGAGCCACCAATGCCCCCATGAATCCACTGTAGCACCTCTTAAAAATTCTTTCTTCTGATGTCCAGTTCTCTCATGTGCTGTAGTTGCTCCAGTCTCTCTCTGTTTATATTTGTATTTGTGTGAATATAAACTTGAGTTGTTTTGTATTTTATTTAAATGCCTTTTTATTTAAAACAATGCATAAAACTTAATTACAAAATATTCAAGCAATACAGAAAATTATAAAAGAATTATAAAAGAAGATATCAACAAAATCACCCCCAATTCCATGATATAGAAATAATCAGGGTTAAACATTATTCCAGATATAGTTCTCTGCATGCATACAGATGAATGGGGAGTTAGATAGACAAAATTTATTTCACACAGTGGAATCATACCATTTATGCAATTTTAAATAAAATTTTACACAGTATATTAAGTTTTATTCAAGTTCAACTTGAAAAAAAAGAATCCTAAAGTGAAAATGAGGCAAGGTAAGTTTCTTTTCTATACTAATAATAGCTATAAGATTCACTAAGGGCGAGAGGAAAAGAGCATGAACAATACTGATATTGGGATGATAATAAATGAGTTTTTTGAAATTAGATGTTTCAAATGTAGGCAACGTTCATTGGCTTCCTACTGTGAGAAATGAACAGATTAGCGGGTTGCACTTTCTCTCACCCTTTCCCCTCTTCCCTGTTTTTGATGGATGTTATTTTTACACTGTTAGGAGGTTTTCAAAAGTATTTTTATATTCTTCTACATTCAAAATTCTCTCAGCCTTTTGACCACTTTGTCTCCATCCATGTCTGAGTTCTTTATTTTGATGTACCTCTGAGTTGCCCATATTTTACCTTTGAGTTTCTTCATGGATGCTGCTTCTGGGAAAATGGTAGCAGTCTCAGAATACCTTCTGGTTAAATGTGGGAGCATCGTTATCCTCATCATCAATAATCTATACTTCTTTGGTTGTTCAGTGACTCTTTGCTTTTCAACATATGACACATCCTAGGAATGAATAATGAGAATTATGGACAGGAATGACTTACTGTTTTTATTGTTGTGAACGTATAGGTAACACGGTAATTGCCAATCCACCATTTTTCACTTGCGTAATTTGGTGACGCTGATCACATCAGTCACGCTGTGCAATCATTACCAGCATTCATTGCCATATTTTGCATCCCCGTAAACAGAAACTCAGTGCTAGCTAAACAGAGATTCTCCTCTTTCCCCTTCCTTCCCACCTGGGGTAACCACTGTTAATCGCTAATCTCCTTACGTTTGCCTATTCTAAGTGTTTCATATTAGTGAGATCATATAATAGTTGTCTTTTGTGATTAGTTTTCTTTTCACTCAGGATCATGTTTTCAAGGTTCATTCATATTATGGCATGTATCTGGACTTCATTTCTCCTTGTGGAAGAGTAATATCCCGTTGTGCGTATATACAGTACCACATTTTGTTTATCCATTCACCTCTTGTTGGGCATTTGGGTTATATCCACCTTCTGTGGCTGTTATGAATTGTGCTGAAATGACCGTTTGTATACATGTGACTATTACAGCATCACTGCTTTCAGATCTCTTGGGTAGATACCTAAGAGTAGGACTGCTGGATCATAGGGTTTTTAACTTTTTGAGGAATCACCGAACCATTTTCCACAGCAGCTGTCCTATTTTGCAAGGAATTACTTGCATTTAAATACTTGGAAAAAAAAAAAAGACGTTTTTAGCAGTGAATGTCATACTGATGCTCTTTTTCCTTTGTCCTCTGAGCACGCTCCCTCTAGAGCTTTGTGAGGAAATTAAATCAAAATGATCAATACATCTTCTATCCTACTCTAAATTATATATAAATTCAGAATATCTCAATAGAGGCCCAAATACCCCCATTTTAATGTCATACTTTATCCTTAATAGAAATGTGCACAAGGTAGGGAAATACCCTGATCAATCATTAAAGGAGGCATCTATAAAATCAATATTTCAAGTGATCCCTTTGTTTGGTGTTGGACCGGATCTTACGTCCTGGTGCAATGCACCATGGTAAAATTTGGGATTGGTAATGGGCGTGCATTTCTTTTGTTAAGTGGAAGAACGGCTATTGTAAAGGCAGCATATGTTCTCAGAAATTTTTTAGGAAAGAATACATATAGAAGTTGAGGATTTTGGAAAGTACTCCCTTAAAACTATCCATGTCTGTTCACTGATCTAAGCGAATGAAGCTGTTTTCAGTCTAGGGGAGACTCAAGAATGATAGGAACTCTGGAGAACCAGTTGGCACCTGTCCAGTCCAAAGTGATACCAAAACTGCTCGGATCTGGCTCGTTGTTGACAGGAAATGTTAGCTCAGTGTTGCTGGTTATTTGGCTTTTTTAAGGAAGAATAGAAATCCAGATGTTTTGGGTTGTCATCCCCCAATTTCTAGACATTGTCAACTAATTCACATTTCACACAGTGTGAACCGGTAGTGTGTCGGCCAAATGAAACACATGAGTAGACTAGATACAACCCATTAGGTTTCCGTGTATGACTGGTGACCTGACCAAGCTTTCATACCATTTAGAGAAAATACCAACAAAGTTTACTCTCCCAGCCAAGTCTCTCTCTTTTTTTCCTTCCTGCAAAGTCTTTCTACTTGGTGACTCAAGTCAGAAACCTAGTAGATCATCTTAGACACATCTTTTTGATAAACCACAGATCTTTAAGGAAATATGTTCTGCGTCTAGCCCCTTCTTCTCCACCCCATATAACCTCTGTCATCTTTTACCTGGATTGTTGTGGTAATCTCCTAATTGGTCAACACACCTCCAGTCTTGTTGCCCTCTCCCCTCCCTGGCCACAAAACAGTCTTTCTGAAATGAAATTATGATCATGTGACTTAACAAAAAACCCTTTGATGACTATTCATTGCTTATAGATAAAGGCTTAAGTTCTCAGCAAGACTCATAAAGTCCATTGTGATCTGACCCCTGCCTATCGTTCCAGCATCATTTCTTGCCATGTTTTAGCTACGCTGAATTGTTTTCAGGTTCCCTGACCTCACCATGGTCTTTACTACTTTTAAGACTTTACATCTATTATTTCAATCTGCCTGGAGTAGTCTCCCCAAGGCAACCTGGATAACTCCTGGCCATCCCTGCAAACCCACTGCAAAATTCACCTCTTTTCTTAAAGGTTTCTTTTTTTCCTTTTCTTTTTTGAATCTTCTTTTTTCACTTCTAGTCAGGGTTAGTTGATGATGCTAACACAGTAGCTTGATCGTATCTCTTATAGCACTTGCCACAGTATTCATATCTGCAGCTTTTTCCTTGGTTGATCTCCCTGATAAACGTGCAAGCTTCTAAAGGACAGGTGTGTGTCTTTCTTGTATTTGTAACTTCAGTACCAAGTATAGTGGCTGTCAATGAAGTAGTTATTTACTTCCCTCTAATGAATGAATGAGTGAATGATTGATCGTGATGCTGCACTGACAACACCCATGTTAGCTGAATCACCTGGATTCTGCCATAGAACTAATCAGGGAGGGATTACTGACTGGCCTGGCCCACATTCTCAGTTACTTTTTGCAGGGGAGTGTAGAAATGTATTTTGTTGCACACAGGTGGAACTCAACCAGCTGTTCTTTCAGGCTTGGCCAGACAAACCTGGCAAAACTAGTCAGGAAAGGTATTAGGAGGAGTGAGGCAAGGATTTGGAGGAATAGAGCAATAGGAACTAGATACTAATGTTACTGGAGAGTAAAAGCTATTGGGTATAGCCCTACCTCCCCAAATATTCAAATCTAGAGTTGATGTGGTATGATTTGGAAGGTAACAAAACCCTTGTCCAACCCCTGAAATTGTCCTAATTGGAAACAATTGCAGGCACTAATGCATTTTGTAAATGTTACTTGGAATAAACTACTTTGAATGAGATGTGCTTTTGTTTATTTATTGGTTGACTGGTTTTTAAGACACCCAGGCTGCCTACCATTCAGGAAACAACCTCAGAGCTGACAAAACTTCATCCTGAGAATATGAAGAAGAACAAGCATTGAACTCAGGTCCTGGTAAAGTCCTCCTGACAAAAGGGAGAGAATGATACTGCTGAGTGAGGTATGGATAAACTTTTAACTTAATTTTTTTTTTTTATCATACAAATATTGTATGAGACCACTTCTGTAAAAACTCATGAAAAGGTTTACACACAAAAAGAAACAATCTGTGATGGTTACGAGGGAGGGTAGGGGTGGGGATGGAAAAACACTAAATAGACAATAGACAAGTGGTAACTTTGGTGAAGGGTAAGACAGTACACAATACTGGGGAAGCCAGCACAGCTTGTACAAGGAAAGGTCATGGAAGCTTCATAGACACATCCAAACTCCCTGAGGGATCAAATTGCTGGGGAGAGGGCTGTGGGGACCATGGTCTCGGGGAACATCTAGCTCAATTGGCATAATATAGTTTATAAAGAAAATGTTCTACATTCTACCTTGGTGAGTAGTGTCTGGGATCTTAAAAGCCTGTGAGCAGCCATCTAAGATACTAAAAGGTACAAGAGAAAGATTAGTCCAAAGGCCTAATGGATCACAACTACCATGGCCTCCACCAGACTGAGTCCAGTACAACTAGATGGTGCTCGGCTACCACCACTGACTGCTCTGACAGGGATCACAGTACAGGGTCCCAGACAGAGCTGGAGAAAAATGTAGAACAAAATCCTAAGTCACAAAAACAGACCAGACTTACTGGCCTGACAGAGACTGGAGAAACCCTGAGAGTATGGCCCCCAGACACCCTTTTAGCTCAGTAATGAAGTCACTCCCGAGATTTCACCCTTCATCCAAAGATAAGACAGGCCCATAAAACAAAACGAAACTAAAGGGGCACACCAGCCCAGGGACAAGGACTAAAAGGTATGAGGGGACAGGAAAGCTGGTCATGAGGAACCCAAGGTTGAGAAAGAAGAGTATTCACATGTCATAGGGTTGTTAACCAATGTCATAAAACAATATGTGTACTAACTATTTAATGAGAAACTATTTGTTCTGTAAACCTTCATCTAAAGTACAATAAAAAAAAATAAAAATCTTGAGAGAAAATTTTTTTAATCTATCATCTATTGATCTAAGGTATCTTTCATCTATTGATCTATCAGTCTATCATCTATCAATCTAATATGTCTACTTACGTACCTACCTATCATCTATCTGTTCATCTCGTCTGTTGATCTACCAGTCTATCATCTATCCATCTCATCCATCCATCCATCGATCTCCCATCCACCCACCCACCTATCCATCCATCCATCTATCTATCTGCTCTCAAAGAGGAGACATGAGCTGATTTTTAGAGGAAAAGAAGTAAAGGAAACAACACTTGATGTGTGCTTTCTGAGTTCTGTGTCAGGCAGCCTGATGGAGTAGAAGACACCTGGGCTTTTGAGTGAGTGGAGCCTGACTGTGAAGTACAGCTTTGCCACTTACCAGCTATGTAACTTTGTGTAAGTTATTTAGGCTCTCTGACCCTCAATTTTATCTGTAAAGTGTGTGTGATTTTTTAATTACAAGGTCAAAATGCAGGGAAAGTGTCTAACACAGAGTAAGTGCTCAAATATTCTTAGTTTTCTTCCTTTAATCCTCACAGTGGAATAAACAACGCAAATATGGAATGTTTTGTACTAAGTTAAGTTATAGAAAGCTACTTTTGGTAGACTGGAACTCAGGTTTGTGATTCTCAGCCCTAGAGGAATCTTGAAGTAATGACTTTAAATTGGGAATAATGTGCCTACATTGGTATCTGAGTCCTTGATCCTGGTTTTTTTTAGTCCAAGCAGATTATCCTGTTCATATTTCAGGATCTCTCTCCCTCATCTTTTCTCTAATAGCATCACTATGGGAAATCACCTCTCCTACCCTTTATGTCTGTGTTCTAATGAGGGACTGATGACCACCCACTTCTCAGAGCTTTAATCCTAGAGAAAGTTGGTAAAGCCAGGAACATATTTAAATGATTTGGAACCAGAGGGCGATCCTTCACCTCATCCTTTTCCTAATTACTGCACTGTATTTGTAGGCAGTAGGAGGACACAAAATTTTCATCAATGTACATCATGGAAAAATGAAAAAAACCAACAATATAGGAGACAATTTTAATATATCTAAATAATGATTAGAAAATGAACATATTTTCCCTTGCAAATTCCATACTGCCTTGTGCTAGATGACCTCATAATACAAAGAGCATACTTGTAAACTCCTCTCACTGGTAACTGTATGTACTTGTAGGCGGAGCTTCACTCACTTTCACTTACCATGTTCTCCAAAGATTAGGTAAGATGTTGCTCAACACAATGGAATTCTATGAAATGATGAACAGTGATCAATCCGTGAAACACCTCACAGCATGGATGAATCTGGAAGGCATTATGCTGAGTGAAATAAGTCAGTCACAAAAGGACAAATATTGTATGAGACCACTATTATAAAAACTCAAGAAAAGGTTTACATACAGAAGAAAACAATCTTTGATGGTTACAAGGGAGGGGAGGGGTGGGGAGGGGAAATCACTAACTAGACAGTAGACAAGGGTTAACTCTGGTGAAAGGAAAGACAGCACACAATATGGGGAAAGTCAGCACAACTTGACCAAGGCAAAGCCATAGGAGTTTCTTAGACATGTCAGAACACCTTGAGGGACCAAGTTACTGGGGCTGAGGGCTGGGGACCATGATCTTGGGGGACATCTAGGTCAATTGGCATAACATAGTTCATAAAGAAAATGTTTTACATCCTGCTTTGGTGAGTAGCATCTGGGGTCTTGAAAGCTAGTGAGCAGCCATCTAAAATACATCTATTGGTCCTGTCATGTTCGGAGCAAAGGAGAATAAAGAAAAACAAAGACACAAGGAAAATATTAGTCCAAAGGACTAATGGACCCCATGAGCCACATCCTCCACCAGTCTGAGCCCAGAAGAACTAGATGGTGCCTGGCTACCACCACCAACCACGGTGACAGGGGTCACAACAGAGTCCCAGACAGAAAAGGAGAA
This sequence comes from Dugong dugon, assembly GCA_030035585.1. Taxonomy (NCBI): domain Eukaryota; kingdom Metazoa; phylum Chordata; class Mammalia; order Sirenia; family Dugongidae; genus Dugong; species Dugong dugon. The sequence continues at coordinate 194,898,492 of CM057462.1, read as the reverse complement.
AAGTGTAGAGCAAAATTCAAATTCATAAAAAAAGACCAGACATACCGGTCTGACACAGGTTGGAGGAACCCCGAAGACTATGGCCCCCGGACACCTTGCTAACTCAGAACTGAAACAACTCCCCAAGTTCACCATTCAGCCTACAAAACAAACAATAACACACATGAGGGATGTGCTTCTTAGTTCGGTCAAGTAGATGAGATCCTAATGGGCAACACCTGCCCAAAAGCAAAGAAGAGAAGGCAGGAAGGGACAGGAAACCTGGATGAATGGACACAGGGATCCTGGGGTGTAAAGGGAAAGGCGGAGAGTGCTGACATATTGTGGTGGTTGCAACGTCACAGAACAATTTGTGTGTAAATTTTTGAATGAGAAACTAATTTGCATTGTAAACTTTGACCTAACACACACACACACACACACACACACACACACACACACGCACACACACACACACACACACACACACACACACACACAAGATGTTGCTTAGGACAGGTTGCAGGGGCTGGGTTAGTGGCCTTTTAACAGTGCCAAGGGGTACATTATTAGAGAGGAAGCTGCTCCCTCTTTGATGGCGTGATTCATTTCCAATCAAATCCAGCATTGTGTCAATTTTCACTCCTTTCTGTTTTTCTACATTTTCTTGCTCATTGCGTCACACTTACAAACTTACCTGTGGTTGCATTAGGGTGCCCAACACAAGTTGCACTCAGTTTGTAGTATTATTTTAGAAGGTCCTCTCGGGGTATCAGTAGCTCTTGGAACACAGGTGACCATGTCTTGCCTTCCAACAAAACAGCCAGTATATGTAGTGTGTCTAGTACAAACTGACCTTGAGTGTTCCACATCCAAAGATTGAAGAAAGAGGAATTTCATCTTTTCTTCCCCCCAAGTTGGCCACTCAGTTTCTCCTCAGTACCACGTGCTTCTCCCTGACAGTCCCAGTCACTCTGTGAAGAATACGTTGGCACACCTGATAACTTCTTGGCACAGAGGTGCTCTGTATACAGGAGGCTGGCACACAGGTGCTGACCCGGAAGCCTGTTGCCATCAAGTTAACTCCAATTCAGGGCGACTTCATGTTACAGACTAGAACTGCTCCATAGGGTTTTCTTGGCTGTATTCTTTATGGAAGCAGATCACCAGGCCTTTCTTCTGCAGTGCTGCAGGATGGGTTCAGACCACCAACCTTCCAGGTTAGTAGCTGAGTGCAAACTGTACCACCTGTGGACCCCACAGGTGCTGGTAGAGGGGAAAATCTCTAACTGCACATGTCCTACAACTCTTCTTTCTTTCCAGCAGAATAACCCGTTGCCACTGAGTCAATTCTGACTCATAGCAACTCTATAGGACAGGGTAGAACTGCCCCATAGTGTTTCTAAGACTAAACTTTATGGAAGCAAACTGCCACGTCTTTCTCCTGCAGAGTGGCTGGTGGGTTTGAACCGCTGACTTTCTGGTTGGCAGCCAAGTGCTTTAACCACTGCATCACCAGGGCTCCTTTCCAGCAACACAGAATCTGAGTAATTCACCTGTTCACAGGGGTTCCGCACGGGGAGCTCTCACTTTTTAACCTTTTCCCTTGCAGGCCACACCTGCTGTCTCGTTTTTATCTTTTATTTTAGAAGGAAAATGTGTAACTCTTTTCGAGTTATTTAAGAGTACTTTTGGTGCAATTTATAAGAGAAAATTGCCCTCAATTTAATTAAAACCAAGTATCAAGAATTTTAGTAGTCTAGAATATATTTTAAAATGTTCATTATATTTAAACTTCAAATGAGTGAGGTCAAGGGATAAAGGGAGTCCTCGTAAGTATTTGACCTATATATTTATACAGGCACACAGACACACTCTCACAGACATGCAATAAAGGCAAATTAACAGTGGTCCAAGGGACTGGTGAAATTTTCGGTAATTCTGAATATTTACTTAGAGATTAAAGCATGTGGAATTATAGACATATGGAATGAGTGCGTACACTCTCACAGAGTGGAAAGAGCTTTGGCTTACGAAAAAGGAAAACTATATCCTGGTCATATTAGCCCTTCTGATTAGCTGCATGAAATGGCAAGCTAATCTCTGGGCTTCATTTTCTTTATCTACAGTAGAAAGTGGTTGGATGAGATTAAATATAAGATGTGAACTTCTAATGATTCTTTGGTAATTAGGTTTATTTAGTGAATACATGGATGATGGTTATATATGTATGAATTGATTACTCTTTAGGGTTAGCTATCATATACACAAGGAGCCCTGATGGCTCAGCGGTTAAGCACTCGGCTGCTAACTGAAAGGTCAGGGGCTTGAATCCAGACTCCGTGGGAGAAAGATATGGCAGTCTGCTTTCATAAAGATTTACAGCCTTGAAAACCCTATGGGACAGTTCTCCTCTGTCCTATAGGGTCACTGGAGTTGGAATTGACTTGGCCAGCAATCGGTTAGCGTATACAGAGTTACTTTATGTATATCCTTGATTGTGTAACAGTAATTTTATTTTATTTCACCAGTAAACTAATTTGGCTAGTGTTTTGTGGATCACATAGCATGATTGAAGATACTTCATAAAGTGTGTCTGTTGCCTCTGAGCAGATTCCGACTCATGGCGACCCCATGTGTTAGCAGAACTGCACTGCATGGTTTTCTCGGTGCTAATCTTTGCAGAAGCAGATTGCCATGCCTTTTTACCAAGGTGCTACTGGCTAGATTTGAACCATCAACCTTTAGGTTCATAGTAGAGGGCAAACTGTTTGCACCACCCAGGGACCTTTATATAGTTCTCTTTAAAATAACAAAATAAAAACTAGATAGAATATTTTCTGAGTCTAATCGGAAGAACGAACCTGGTTTTTGGTTTCTCATTTAATCCCTGCCCCCAGTTGAGGCTTGTAACCTTGAACACCCACCGACGAATTTCACTTTAGTATGAATTCCAAAAGTGAAGCTAGGAGAAAAGAATTTTTAAAAAAAATTTTTTGAGGGGAGGGTGGTGCACCAAATTCAGATTTAGAAGACCTAGGGAATTTGCACTCTTTTTAATTAGATTAAATAGCCTTTGTTTGGCCTTTTTCTTTTAAGCTGGAAATCGAGGAGGTGATCTTTAAGGTCCTAATTAACTCTGACTTTCTGGACATTTTTGTTGGTTTTATGACAGCAAACTTTCTGTTGAAGTTAGTATCTTTTGGACAGACCTTTCTACTCCTGTTACTTCTCTTGTTACTTATAATAAATTCGTGTGTTTTCTCCCCCTTTGCAGGAGTATATTTTTAATTGTTTTTCTTCTACTGGAAACTTCAGGACCTCTAGCCCACTCCCATTAGCCTCCATTGGAGGGTGCATTTCAATATTTTTGGCAGAGAAAGTCTGTGATGAGTAACTCTTATTGCTAGAGTTTGGGGTTTTAGGAAATAGCGACTTGGGAAATTATGTTAGATAATGATCACTGTGATGATCATAGTTAACCAGTGTGACTGAGGTCAATTCATCAGTATAAACCTTTCCTTTCTGTAAATGCTTTGGACAGTGATTGTACTGAGGAAAAAATCAGATGTGGATGAGTTTTTTCTTCTTTGGACTCCTTATTATTGGCATCTTTTTTTTTAATTTATCTTTTTATTGATGTAGTTAAATGAAGTTTACATTTCAAGTTAGTCTCCCATACAGAATTTTTTTTTTTAACATACATTGTTATGAGACCCCAACCGCTCACCCCATTCTGCAAGAGCACACTCCTCCCCTCCGCCACTAATTCCCCATGAACATTCAACCAGCTCCTAACTCTCTCTGTCTTCCCATTGCCCCTCTGGACAGAAGCCGCCCCTTTGGTCTCTTATATCTACTTGTCTAAGAGGCACATTCTTCAGGAGTATCACTTTATGTCCCACAGTCCAGTCCAGTCCCTGTCTGAAGAGTTGGCCTCAGAAATTGTTTTAGTTCTGGAGTGATGGAGAGACCAGGGGCCATGCTTTCCAGGGCACCTCCAGTCTTAGTCAGACCATTAAGTCTGGTCTTCTTACTAGTATTTGAGTTCTGCATCCCATTGTTCTACTGCTCCATCAGGGACCCTCTGTTGTGTTCCCTGTCAGGACGTTCACTGGTGGTAGCCAGGCACCATCTAGTTCTTCTGGTCTCAGGCTGATGAAGTCTCTGGTTTATGTGGCCCTTTCTGTCTCTTGGGCCAATACTTTCCTTGTGTCTTTGGTGTTCTTCGTTCTCCTTTACTCCAAGTGGTTGGGACCAAGTGATGCATCTTAGATGGCTGCTTGCAAGCTTTTAAGACCCCAGACGCCACTCACCAAAGTAGGATGCAGAACGTTTTCTTAATAAGGTTTGTTATGCCAGTTGACATAGATGTCCCCTGAAAGCATGGTCCCAGACCCCACATCCCTGCTACTCTGTCTCTCAAAGTATTTGATTGTATTGAGGAAACTTCTTAGCTTTGGTTTAGTCCAGTTGTGCTGGCTTCCCCTGCAGTGTGTGCTGTCCTTGCCTTCACCTAAGATCATTCTTATCTACTGTCTAGTTAGTGAACAACCCTCACCCTCCCTCCCCACCCCCGTAACTGTCAAAGAATGTTTTCTTCTGTGTTTAAACCTTTTCTTGAGTTCTTACAATAGTGGTCTTATATAGTATTTGTCCTTCCGTGACTGACTAAATTCACTCAGCATAAGTTCTAGCTTCCACCAAGTTATACGATGTTTCACAGCTTCATCATTGTTCTTTATCATTGCATAATAGTCCATTGTGTGGATATACCATAGTTTGTTTACCCATTCGTCCATTGATGGGCACTTAGGTTGCTTCCATCCTTTGGCTATTGTGAGCAGTGCTGCAATGAACATGGGTGTGCATATATCTATTCATGTGACGGCTCTTGTTTCTCTAGGATATATTCCAAGGAGTGGGATAGCTGGATCGTATGGTACTTCTATTGCTAGCTTTTTAAGGAAGCGCCAAATCGATTTCCAAAGTAGTTGTACCATTTTACATTCCCACCAACAGTGTATAAGTGTTCCAGTCTCTCCACAACCTCTCCAGCATTTGTTATTTTGTGTTTTTTGGATTAATGCTAACCTTGTTGGAGTGAGATGATATCTCATTGTAGTTTTGATCTGCATTTCTCTGAAGGCTGATGATCGTGAGCATTTCTTCATGTGTCTGTTAGCTGCCTGAATATCTTTTTGGGTGAAGTGCCTGTTCATATCCTTTGCCCATTTTTTAATTGGGTTATTTGTCTTTTTGCTGTTGAGGTTTTGGAGTATCTTTTAGATTTTAGAAATTAAATGCTGATCAGATATGTCGTAGCCAAAATTTTTTTCCCAATCTGTAGGTTGTCTTTTTATTCTTTTGGTGAAGTCTTTTGATGAGCACAAGTGTTTGATTTTTAGGAGCTCACATTTATCTAGTCTCTCTTCTGGTGCTTGTGCATTGTTACTTATGGTTCGTGTTGTGTTTATGCCATGTATTAGGGCTCCTAGTGTTGTTCCTATTTTTTCTTCCATGATCTTCATCGTTTTTTACTTTATATTTAAATCTTGTTCCATTTTGAGTTAGTTTTTGTACATGGTGTGAGACTTGGATCTTGATTCAGTTTTTTGCATATAGATATCCAATTATGCCAGCAACATTTGTTAAAGAGACTGTCTTTTTCCCCATTTAATGGACTTTGGGCCTTTGTCAAATATTAGCAGCTCATAGGTGAATGACCTTATATCTGGATTCTCAACTCTGTTCCATTGGTCTATGTACCTGTTGTTGTACCAGTACCAGGCTGTCTTGACTACCGTGGCAGTATAATAGGTCCTAAAATCAGGTAGTGTAAGGCCTCCCACTTTGTTCTTCTTCTTGAGTAGTGCTTTATTTATCTGGGGCCTCTTCTCTTTCCATATGAAGTTGGTGATTTGTTTATCCATCTCATTAAAAAATGCCGCTGGAATTTGGATCAGGATTGCATTGTATCTGTAGATTGCTTTGGGTAGAATTGACATTTTCACTATGTTGAGTCTACCTATCCATGAGCAAGGTATATTTTTCCACTTATGCAGGTCTCTTTTAGTTTCTTGCAGTAATGTCTTGTAGTTTTCTCTGTAAAGATCTTTTACATCTCTGGTTAGATTTATTCCTGAGTATTTTATCTTCTGGGGGGCCGTTGTAAATGGTATTGATTTGGTGATTTCCTCTTCAAGGTTATCCTTGTTGGTGTAAAGGAATCCAATTGATTTTTGTATGTTTATCTTGTATCCTGAAACTTTGCTGAAATCTTCTATTAGTTCTAGTAGTTTTCTTGTGGATTCCTTGGGTTATTATTGGCATCTGAGTGCTTAACTGGCATTTAGGTGTCTAGGGGTGAAGAAAGAAATGTACATCTGACCCCATGGCAGGCAGCCATGTTTGTATTTGTGAGGATGAACGAGAAGAGATCTCATACTTCAATGAAAAGTTTATTGTCAATTTTTATGCAGTACAGTTTTCTGAATACCATATCCAAGAAGTCATGACAATAAATTCCAGAGAGTAGTACAGAGTTCCAGTGATGGCACAGAAGATGTAAACATTGTGAATTTTCACCTTGGGAATTGCCACAATGTTCTTTTTTCAGGATGTGGAATGTGTTACAATGTTACGAGAGAAGTTTTGCCTCCTAAACCTTGTCTCCTAGCTCCCTGGATAGGTTTTTCAATCATCAAATAAAACAAACTTTGGAAAATCCAAATTTTGAGTCTCAGAAATTTTTTTAAAAAATGCTTGTTTTCTATCCCAAAACACTCACATCACTTTGTTATATAGTTCTGAATTTAGTCCCATATGCCACTGACTTCTTCCATTCCCTATTTTCTAACCAAGGAGCTCAAAGATTCTGAAACTTTACAAAAAAACTTGCACCAAACAGAAAGAATACAGTACTACAGTTAAAGTAAAAGAACAGACATATGCCATACCCCACTATCAAAAGAAGAGATTATGTTCAATTTCTTAATTCCATGTTTCATATCTCATTTCTTCTTTGAGTTTGTTCCTACTTTTGGTTAGTTCTTTTTCTGTTGATTTTTTACTCAAAGTAATAGCACCTCTGCTCTTGATTAGAATTGCGGTTGCTTGTTCTGCTGCCCCCAGAAGGTCCATACCCAGACTCCCCGTAGTCATATGCTGCACGACCATAGCTTCCATGTTTATAGCTGTCACCTGATCCACGTCTTTGTCTTTGACTATCCAGTGACTGAAAATGATTTGCTCCAGACTGGTGATGACTGCTTCTTGACTGTGTTCTTATGCTATCCCCTGATTGCCTATGAATATCATGTGACTGTGTATGGTTGAAGCTGTGTCTCCCTATTGCTCTAGATCCTAATTGCCCCTGAAGAGACCCTGAGTGTGTAGACCTATCTCCTCTCTGTCTGTGAGGGGATCCCTGTCTCCCTGACGTTCTGGATCCTGATTGTCCATGAATGGATGTTTGCCCTTGATGTGACACTGAGTGTTTAGGGCTATCTCCTGAATGTTCATTGCTAGATTCATAAATTCTGGTTGAATTTGTTACTGAATGTTTGAAGGAAGACTTAGATTGTCCATAAGTAGATGCTGTGTGTCTTCCGGAGTCTCCTGAATACTGTTCACTGTCACTGGACTGACTGTGGCTAGAATCCCTTCTTCCGGTTGTCCTGGACCCTGACCCTGTGGATTGTCCCTGGCTGGTCTGGGCATGTCTTGTGATGTCTCCGGATTGTCCATAAGAAGATCCCTGTCTTCTCCTGACCCTGACTCTACATGCTGAGATCCCGATTGACCCTGAGTGGACACTGAGTGTCTCTGTGAGACCCCTGAATGCCGTTTACTGTCACTTGACTGACTGTGGCTAGAATCCCTTCTTCCAGTTGTCATGGACCCTGACTGTGTGGATTGTCCATGGCCAGTCTGGGCATGTCTAGTGGTATCTCCTGACTGTCCATGAGATGATCCTTGTCTTCTGCTGGTCTCTGACTCTCCATGCGGAGATCCAGATTGACCATGAGTGGACCCTGAGTGTCTCTGTGAGACCCCTGAATGTGTTTCACTATCACTGGACTCTCCATGACTAGATCCTCTTCTCCTAATTGTCCTAGACTCTGTTTTTATGGCTTTCCCAGGACCAGAGTCAGTGTGTCTAGTGGTGTTTCCTAACTGTCCATGAGATGATCCCTGTCTTCTGCTGAAACCTAACTCTCCATGCTGAGACTCAGAATGACCATGAGTGCATCCTGAGTGTGTATTCGTTTCTCCTGTATGCCGTTCACTGTCACTGGACTGTCTGTGACTAGATACTTGTCTTCTTTTACAAGATTCTGACTGTTCATGGCTAAGTACTCCTGATTCTTCATGGTCTTTTCTGAAACGTCTTTGGGAGTATGCTGGATATCTCTCCCTGTTATGTGATTGGCCTTCACTGTCACTTGATTGGCTACTTCTTGTTTCCTGTCTTCCCGTTCTGCCTAGAGCTCTCCCTTCCTCACTTGATCCTTGCCTTTGTTGTCTATCTCCATGAATGCTGTAATGACCTTTAGACTCACTTCTTGAGATACTATGGCCGCTGCATTTTTCACTATCACTCTGTGTAGTTCTTTCTTGGCTGCTCCCTCTTGTCTGACTGTGGGATGAATCTGATATTGCTCTCCCACTTTTTGGATAGTTTTTGCCTGATGTTGCCCCACAGCTTCCTTTTCTACTTACACTAGATCCATGCTGACTAGTGCTGGAGGATTTCCCTGAGCTAGACCCATGTGGTTCAAAGCTGGAAGACTGACCTGAGCCAGAGCTGTGTTGTCCAGAATGAGAAGACTGATGTAAGCCTAATTCATGTTGTCCAAAACCAGAGGATTGACTTGATCCAGACCCATGTTGGCCAGAGGATTGACTTGATCCAGACCCGTGTTGGCCAGAGGACTGACCTGTGCCAGACCCATGTTGTCCAAAGCCAGAGGACTGACTTGAGCTAGACCTGTGTGGACTAGAGGACTGACCTGAACCAGACCCACATTGACCACATTTAGAAAACACGTTTGAACCAGACCTTTTTTGACTGGAGGTAAAGGAGTGGCCACAGGAACCATATCCTTGTTGACCATAACTAGAAGACTGACTTGCTCCAGAACCATATTGTTCACAGCAAGAGGACTGACTTGAACCTGTTCCCTGTTGTTGTCCTCTACAGTTCTGTGGTTGACCACATGCTCTAGATCCATGTCCTCTGTGACTAGAAGACTGACTACAGGAGCCAGAATTATGCTGACTATATCCAGAGGACTGACCTCCTGAGATACATCCATGACCTTGTCCTCCACTACTTCCTGATTGATAACCTGACTGGGTACAGCTAGATTGATTTCCTTGTCCTCCAAATCTACCTGCCTGACAAGAACTAGAAGCATTTTGTGGGCTTCCACACCCCCCTGAACTGCTGGAATTACATGCATGGCTTTGTCTCCCACAGTCTCCTGAACCTCCAAAGATAGACCCAAGCCTTGGTCCTCTACTCCTTGACTGAATAGAGCTTGATTCATGCCCACTAGCCTCCAATTCAAGTGACAGACCACCATGACCTTTCCTTCCCCCACTCTTTGATCCAGATCCACATTCATATTCCTCCCCAGATTCCCCACAGGAGCTAACACTTAACTTGTTCCTTCTTTCCCCCAGCTCTTCAGAGCTGGAACCATGTCTCTCTTTGCCACTACTCCATAAGTGACCAGAGCTAGACCCATGGTGCCTTTTCTCAGATCCTTCTTCATTCTCTGAACTGGATAAACCACCTTGCCTTCCCAGCCTCCTGGAATTAGACCGAAGTCTGTGATTCGTAGTTCCCCTTGAGCCCGCAGAACCATATTGATGCTCCTCTATCTCATTCCAACTTGAATATCTGTAACCTGATTTCCATCCCTGTGTTTCCTCTTCTTCCTCCTCTGTTTCACTTTCTTCCTCTTGGTGTTGGTGACCATGCCTACACTTCTTTGACCCTGAAGCTTTGCAGTATTCTTTGCTGAGAGCTTTGTTACAGGCCATAGCCAGCTTGAATACCATCAGAAGAAACTCAGTAAAGTCCAGTCATCGGTCATGATCTTGATGCAGCATATGCATGATGACATCCACTGTGTCTGCATCGTCTGGGTTCTGTGTATAAGTAACACATAAAGGGAGACCTGGTCAGCCTAGCCCACATGCTCAGCTAAAAATTTCAAGTAGGAGTATGGAACTGTGGATGTTTGACATTAGGTAGTTTTAGTTCAATCAAGAGTTACTTCAGGCTAAGATAGCCTAATAGAACCCAAAGATGTGAAGAGGTAATAGAAAAGAATAAAGATTATTAGGATCTTTGGAAGTCTCCAGTTTAAGAACTGTATTCCTAGAGGATTAAATGCTCAGGAATGGAATATAGGAAGGAGTGGAATAAACCAAGTTCAATAACTGGTGTATCTTAGTTTCACATAAATTTAAAACATTACACGCTAACACATGCTACATTAGGATCTCTTATTTTGGAGTTCATACCTGAGTCATTCTCAAGTGGTTGGAAAAATGCTTGTATTTTGTTTTCAGTTTTTTAGTCATCCTGGTTATCTTTGCCAATCCCCCCCACTACCTCCTCCACACATATTTGGTATATTTGGAACTGGCTTCATGAATGAGTGATCATCTATATGGTGAGACTGGTAGGCCACACCTCTTCTGAGTCCTAATCATTGTAGATGATTTCCCTCTCTCTCGGTACATATATATTCATCTCAGAGAGTGATATATGAATTCACGTCTTAGCACAGATTTATTTTCTGCTTTTTCTTTCTTTTCAGAAGGGGAGACTTGGGGGCCCGAGAGAGTCTGAGTGTCTACCAGGTGGGAGTGCACAGGAGAAGAGTCACCTTCTTTAAAATAAATGATGCCTCAGCAGCCTTCTTGATGTCCCCAAAATACTGCATACAAGTGTTGTTCAAAGACTATTGGGACTGTGTACTTTTTAGCTAATTTTGGTCATATAACAGAGCATATACAGGACCCCACCAGCCTTCAGTCCTGGCATGTGGTCCTCACCTTCAGAATTGGATGAAACTCTTTCTCCAAAAGTTCCTTTAGCTCATCCTTGCTGAGTGTGGCACACTCCCCATCTTGCTTGGTGTATTTGTAGAAAATATCAATGATGGTGACAACACTTCTCAAGAGGTCAGTCATCTTTTTGCAAGTTTAAGTGAACCTGAATAGGAAAAAACCCAGAAGATCTTATCATTCATTTTCTTTCCTTTTACCTGATCAGTAGTCCTGATTTTAAATCGTCACCATGATTTTTCAAACCTCTTGTCCCTTTCAAACCTAACATACCTCAACAAGGAAGGATGAGTCAGGGATGATATAACACCTTTCAACATAGTGAAAACAAATTCAATATACTGAATTTCCTTGCTAAGATCAAGTCATGACATATTAGTGGCCCGACTGGGCTTAGATGTCAGGTCTCCATATTTCTTGTCTTGGATATACATGGTCTTTACACAATATATACACTCCATCTATACTTTTTTGAGTACTTTAATGTCCTGGGTCTTGTCTTGAAATTTCTAGACCCACTCAGACACAATTGCTCCAGTCTGTCTTTCTGGTTTCACATTTTCCTGAATCAAAGGTGACAGATGTTTTCCTCAGCGTACTTATTTCCCCTCTGGGTACCAGAAGCTAACCTGGACCCTTAAGGCCTTTGGCTCATGAAAAATAGGCAGTGTGGGACAAACATATGTTGGTGCTTCAGAGGCACGAGATAGCCCTCATCAGCACTCATCAGCTATTCCAATCTCAGGCCTCGACCAAATGCTGCTCTCTTAATTAATCAGGGAGAAACCTCAACAGTGCAGGTGGCAGTTTGACTAGTAGATGATTAGATCTTGGAGACCTGGGACCTGACACTGTCAAAGGAAGGGACTCTACGACTGTGCCAGCCTCCCCCTCTTTGGGCCAAACAGCCCAGAAAAGATGCTATGCAAAGAGACTGGGAAGAGAGTATAGAAGGAGAAGGAACATTTCTACTGGTATTTTTCTTCTCCATAAAGACAAACTGATTCTGAAAGTACCTCAGGATAAACTAATCTAACCAAACACATAAACCAACAAAAAGAATAGAAGACAAAATCCAAGTATGTATTAACTCTGTGTCAGCCCATACTCCTGGACTTTTACTGTGGGCAATGATAAATATCCATAGAAATTTGTAGCTGGATGAATTTTCTCTTACCTGGTTCACCAAAGGAACAAGTAAGATAAAGCCTGTTGCAGCTTGCAGGGTGATGATAGATCGGGATAGTGACCCTTGTATAGTTTATATTGTGTGGGTGCTGCCCTCTGTGGAATGGCCTGATTCACTGCTGACCATATCTGCCCCACCTCTGTTCATATTTAGCTTCTTCACATTCTCTCCTGTGAGTGCAAAAAGTCTTGACCAGCCCCACCTTCCAGTATGACGAAGTGTTGCAGGAAGTTTTTTCTCAGGGTCACACACTCATGAAAAGCAGCAACCATGTTTTAGAGCACTCATGTCTTTCATCCCCTTGGTCTAGCACCCACAGAATATAGCACAGTGTTAGATACTTGGCAAGTGCTCCGTAAATGCTTTTTGAATTGAAACAGTCATATCTATGAACACTAGCCACTAAGTTCACTGAATTCATGTGTTTTTCAAATAATAATGACTATCACTTATTGAGAATTGACTATGTGCTAGATATTGTGCTGAATACTTTTCACATATCATCTGGTTTAATCGCAACTTTCCTATGAGATATATATTTTTATCCTATTTTACAGATGAAGAAACATGTTCAGAGAGCATTAAGTGTCCTATTCAAGGTCACACAGCTAGTAGGTGGAAGAGCCAGGATTCCGACCTATATCTACCTACCAGTGCCCTTGCTCTTAAGCATTTTACTAACTTACTTCTTGATTATGCAAAAACATTGTTTTAGGAGTGTCAGGCCCACCCAAACACAAATAATACAAATAATATGAAAGAGTAATATAAGCGACACTACCAGCCAGGAAGAGAAGAAACATGAAGGTTCTTTTCTAGGCTATAAAAGTGTAAATTAGTGTTGTTGTTAGGTGTCCTTGAGTCAGTTCCAACGCACAGCAACACTACAACAGAAAAAACACTGCCCAGTCCTGTGCAATCCTCACAGTCATTGCTATGTTTGAGCCCATTGTTGCAGCCACTGTGTCAATCCATCTCGTTGAGGATCTTCCTCTTTTTTTGATGACCTTTGACTTTACCAAGCATGACGTCCTTCTCCAGGGACTGGTCCATCCTGATAACATGTCCAAAGTACGTGAGAGGAGGTCTCACCGTCCTTGCTTCTAAGGAGCGTTCTAGCTGTACTTCTTCCAAGACAGATTTGTTCGTTCTTCTGGAAGTCCATGGTATATTCAGTTATTCTTCACCAACACCATAATTCAAAGGCATCAATTCTTCAGTCTTCCTTAGTCGTTGTCCAGCCTTCACATGCCTTTGAGGTGATTGGAAACACCATGGCTTGGGTCAGGTGCAGTCCTCAAAGTGACGTCTTTGCTGTTTAACACTTTAAAGAGGTCTTTCGCAGCAAGTATACATGAATGTTTTCCTAAGTGCTGAGGGTGGATATAGGGTAGGCTTTCTTCTTGGGCTCTCCTCCACCACCCTGCTATCTGCCTAGCAGTTTGGGGCCTGGACCCTTGGAAATGTCACTTATATACACGAAGTCTATCAAATACAATATCTGACGGAAGCAAAATAATGAGAAAGTTGTTAAGTACTTTGCCACCAGCTCGTGATGATGATGATAGCAGTTATCAATAATTAAGTGCTTCTTATCTTCTAGAAATAGTATTTTACATCCTTATCTGTTTATTCTTCACAATATTTCTGTAAGGTCAGCATTATTATTGTCCTCCCCATTTTTACAGATGAGGAAGTGGAGACATAGAGAATTTAATGGCTTGTCCAAAAATCATAGCTAGGAAGTGGCAGCACTAGGATAGAAACCTATGCTATCCAGTGCTAATGCCTTCAACTTGGCTATGTATATATACCACATATATTTGATTGCCAACTCCTGTCTGGACCCTCCTTCAGGACAATCATCATATCGTATTCACCCCATCATCTAGACAGTACCTAGAACTTCGTAAACCCTTAGAATGAGTGTTTGTTCATGAAAAATGCTAATGGTATACCAGTGGCATATTACCATTGCTCTCATAGCTAGAGACTTCTAGACCAAAACCACCACACAGAAGGTTATGTGGCCTCTTAGATATTGTGGTCACTTTCAACAGCATGCGTCTTTTGGAATTGTGTTTGTTTTCGTTGATGCTAGTGTTGTGTCAGTCCTGAGACTTTCAGGCTGCCAGACTCCACACCGAGATAGACGTGTAAAGCCACCCTTACGCTGGAACGCCAGCATTGTACGTTAGAACTTTGAAACTAGTTCCAAAGTTGGCCCACTTTCTGAACTCTGCCATTAACTCTTTTATATTCTTGCACTCAGGTGTCTCTTCCTCTGTTAACTTGTTTGGCATAATGGATAAAAGTATAGGCCTTGGATCAGGAAGACTTGAGTTCAAATCTAAACTGTGCCTTTTACTAGTTGTGCTCCTTGGATAATTATCTAATCCTCTGAACTTCAGTTTCCCAACTTTTATAATGCAAATAATAATACCTACCTTACTGGTGGAGGTTACTGACGATAATGGGTGAAATTGCTTAGTCCCTGCCTGGCATATAATAAATGTTTAGTAAAAGATATAATTATTGCAAGACCTTTCTGTTAAATATTTGAGAGCGTCTAGTATAGTTCTTTGCATATAGAAGTTACTCAATTAGCTTTGATAAAAATAAGAGTTAATAGTAGGTCCTTAAAGGCAGAAATACTACTTCTCTGTAGAAGTAAGGTAAGTTGTGGTATTTAAAACTATTTTATTCTATTGTTGTTGAAAACATGAACAGCAGAACATACACCAGTTCATCAATTTCTGCATGTACAATCAGTGACATGGATTACATTTTTCAAGTTGTGCAACCATTCTCACTCTCCTTTTCCGAGTTGTTCCTCCCTCATCAGCATAAATTACTGCCCCTTAAGTTTATCATCTCACCTTTCTAGTTGCTGTTGTCAATATGATCCCATTTAGATCTTTAAAAAAGCCCAATGCTCAAGGCAAATCTACTACTTAAGCTGACCTGTTATTTTGTTTAAAGACTTCAGGGGATATTTTTTGGTTTAAGGTTTAAAGATTATCTCAGGGCAATAGTGTGAGGGGTTCATCCAGTCTCAGTGGCTCCAGAAAGTCTGGAGTCCATGAGAATTTGAAATTCTGTTCTGCATTTCTCCTCTTTTGATCAAGATTCTTCTATTGGTTCTTTGATGAAAACGTTCAGTAATGGTAGCCAGGCACCCTCCAGTTCTTCTGGACTCCTGGCAGAGGAGGCAGTTGCTCATGGAGGCAATTAGCCGCACATTCTGTTTCTTCCTCCTATTCCTGACTCTCCTTCTTCCTTCATTGCTCCATGTTTTATTTTTTAAAATAGAAGCTTCATTCAGATATAATTCACATACCCCCAAATTCAGCTTTTTAAAGTGTGCAATTCAGTGGGTTTTAGTGTATTCACAGAGTTGTGCAACTAGGTCATGGTTCTTACAGTGTCTGTATCTTTAAGTTTCCTCACTTCTCAGCGCTTCAGTTTTCCCTTTATAATAAATACAAAGTGTTAGAGTACAAGTGGTCACATTTTACCTGTAATTCTGGGGGACAGTTAGGGTCCTACCAGAAGCCCATGCATCATTTGGAAAGGAAGCAAAGTGATGGTTTCTAAGGATATACATGATGAAACCTGCAGAGACTTTTGCTTGCCTGGGTTCCGGAAGATTGTTTAGTCCAGTGAAGCAGAAACCTGGAGCTCAGAGCTAGGAAATGGTCTCAGCTACACCGTTTCTCCACTATTGAGGCTCTTTCCTGCCCTGTCTCACTCATCTCACTGTCCGTCTGCTCGTCGCACATCCACACGGCTCTGGGCTCTCAGGAACTCTCAGACTCTTGGATTTGAGGCTCATTTGGTCAAGCTTGTACACTACTGGCCACTGGATTGTCTTGAGGGGGAAGCTACATCTTAGAATACTAGAAGCAACTCTATACTTCTGAAAGTGCTAGCCTTTGGTTTTCCAGTTCATATCAGCTGAATATTGTTTCCGTGATTCATCTTGTCCACAAGGAGCCTTCTCAAGTTAAAGTAGCCTGCTTTAGCTTCCTGGAGTGCTCAAGAGTATTCCTTACGAACTTGCCTGAGGCCTAAGGGGGTATGTGCCTATTCTAAGAGCAAATGTTTTCTCTGTACTATGACTCTTAAGAACCTCTGGTCTGGGATTTCTTTGATGAACTCAACCTCAAGCTGATCCCTGAGAGCTGATCCAGAGATACTGATGCTTACTAAATGCTGCTTTGTTTCCAGGAGCAGTTTAGGGAGCTGATCTCAGCTCATAACATGATGCGGTAGAAAAAACATTGACTTTGTAGTAAGACATATCTTTTTTGTATCACGGCTCCAACATATACTACCTGTAGTACCTTGTTTCTAAATCTGAGTCTCTGTTTCCACATCTGTAAAATGGAGATAATATAGATATGTGAGGATTAGGTGAGATAATATTAGGATAATGACTAGCACATAATAAGAATTCAGTATATTTTATTTTCTTTCCTTCTTACTCCCAAGTTTAGTAGAAGGTTACCAATAGGTTTTGGGGGTGCTGGTTCCTGGAGATGATTTCTAACTCTGTTCTCTCCTTCTAATCTGCCTTCCTAAGTATAATTAGAAGCCAGTTGGGTTGAACTGTTGGAACCCAATATTCAAAGGAGTTTAAAAATTTACGTTATGAAAAGTCCACAATGAGGATAAACACACTGGCTACACCAGCTGAGAATACACCAACCCCAAGATTATTTTCTCATTTTGCCACATCTTGATTCTTATCTCAACATCCATGCACTGGATCAACCGGGTCAGAGTTTTATAGCTGCTCTCACAAAGAGGGTACCTGCTGACATACGCAGGCTCTGTGGCTGTAATATGGAGTTTCAGTGACTTATTCTGTCTAGATTTAAATAGTAATGTACCATTGGGACCTCCAGATGCTGGCTGAAATCCCCTCAGAACCATTTGTGAAGGCTAGGTCTCAGAAGCTCAAATGGTCCTAGCAGCTACCATATCAATAGCCTGTGACACCAATAGGGAGAAGAGGTTGCTCTTGAGATGAATTTGGAAGCTTACCTGCTAGGTAACCCTGAATGAAGAGGGGCAGGAATTTCATTGGAGTAGCACTGGAATTCTAGCATTCACTAGATGATCTAGAATTTGTATTTTGACAATTTTCAAAGTATGACTATAAAGTAATACAGCTGATTTTTTTTTTCTTAAAACAGTCTAGAAGTAACAATCTAAGCATTTTTCCTGAAAGGCTGTAACCATATGCTCAAAATGTAGGGAGATCTCTTCCTTCAGAGCATTAAATTCTTTTGCTATCATTTGGTAGATTAAAATATTTACCTTTTGATCATTAATTTGATTTTTAGAAACATTCATAAACATTTGGAACGAAGTTTGGTAAAAAATAAAGTGAAAATAACTGCAACAAAATACCATCTCACCCCAACAAGGCTAGCATTAATCCAAATAATACAAAATAATAAATGTTGGAGAGGTTGTGGAGAGACTGGAACACATACACTGTTGGTGGGAATGTAAAATGGTGCAACCAATTTGGAAATTGATTTGGCAGTTCCTTAAGAAGCTAGAAATAGAAGTACCATACGATTCAGCAATCCTGCTCCTTGGAATATATTCTAGAGAAATAAGAGCTGTCACACGAATAGATATATGCACACCCATGTTCATTGCAGCACTGTTCACAATAGCAAAAAGATGGAAACAATCTAGGTGCCATCAACAGATGAACGGATAAACAAATTATGGTATATTCACACAATGGAATACTATGCAACGATAAAGAACAACAATGAATCCGTGAAGCATCTTATAATATGGAGGAATCTGGAAGGCATTATGCTGAGTGAATTTAGTCAGTCACAAAAGGACAAATATTGCATAAGACCACTATTATAAGAACTTAAGAAAAGATTTAAACACAGAAGAAAACATTCTTTGATGGTTATGAGGATGGGGAGGGAGGGAGAGGGGTATTCACTAACTAGATAGTAGGCAAGAATTATCTTAGGTGAAGGCAAGGACAGCACACACTACAGGGGAAGTCAGCACAACTGGACTAAACCAAAGCTAAGAAGTTTCCTGAATACAACCAAACACTTCGAGGGACAGACTAGCAGGGGCAGGGGTCTGGGGACCATGGTTTCAGGGGACATCTAGGTCAATTGGCATAACGAAGATTGTTAAGAAAATATTCTGCATCCTACTTTGGTGAGTGGCGTCTGGGGTCTTAAAAGCTAGCAAGCGGCCATCTAAGATCATCAATTGGTCCTAACCACCTGGAGCAAAGGAGAATGAAGAACACCAAAGTCACAAGTAAAGTATTAGCCCAAGAGACAGAAACGGCCACATAAACCAGAGGCTGCATCAGCCTGAGACCAGAAAAACTAGATGGTGCCCAGCTACCACCAATGACCGCCCTGATAGGAACACAACAGAGAGTCCCTGATGGAGCAGGAGAAAAGTAAGGTGCAGAACTTAAATTCTAGTAAAAAGACCACACTTAATGGTCTGACTGAGACTGGAGGAACCCTCCGTTGAGGGGGATCATTTTGCGTTCCCACCAGAAGACCGTGGATGTGCTGCTTCTCCACAGCCCCGTCAGCAGAGTCTTACACTTTCAGATGTTTTGCCAACCTGATGATGAGAAATGGTATCTCCATATAGTGTTCCTTTGCGTTTCTGTTATTACAGACGAGCTTTACCATCTTGTCATGCATTTAAGGGTCGTTTGTGTTTCCTCTGTGAACTGTCTGGTGATAGCTTTTGCCCATTGCTATTTCTTATTTTGTGTGTTTGTGCTTTTTCACCCACACCTTTTTTTACTTTTTTAAAAATTAGATTGGTTAGTGGTTTGCCTGCTTTGTTGATTCAAACGACCAGGTTATTTACTTACTTGTACTGCTTTTCCATTTTCTAAGTCATTAATTTCTATTTATACCTTCCTTAATTTCTTATACTTTCCTTTGTAGTCTTTGCTGGTGTTTTTCTAGTTTTTCAGGTTGCGTATTTTATTAAGTTATTTTAATATTTATTAACATGGGTAGTTAATGCTATGCATTTTCCTTAGAGAATTCATATAGCTGTGTTCCTCTGAACCTTATATACCTAGTTTAATTATCATCATTTTCTAGAAGTTCTGTAATTTCATTTTCTATTTATCTCATTTTACCTGAAAGTTGTTTAATAGTATTTGCATATGTGTGTGTGTGTGTGTGTTGTTTTCCAACAAGAACAACAACAGAGACCGTGAATAACTTTACCTATGTCAATCCTGATTGCTATTTAAAGGCCATTACGAAAAAGATGAAACCTTTCCTGACCCATTTTTGCCAAGTATTTGGTATAGTATCTCCTTTCTTTGGCCCTTTTAATTCTTGAAACCTCTTGCAATATTTTCTCAACTGGATGTTCTTCAAGAGTAGGGACCTTGTCTAGTTCATCGTCATGACCCTCTGGCCCTTAGCCCAACATGGCCATAGAAGGTGATTGAATGGAGCACCTAGGGGAGTTACTCAGGAAGTTTTATTGATACATTAGATGGGGCAACAGACAGATGACAGAGAAAAGTAGCTCTGAAAACTTACAAAGCTGAGGAGAACTCAGCACAAAAGGATAACTTGTCCCATATCTTCCAGGTCCTGAGAAAGTCTTCACAGGGAAGCAGGTGAGAGAGAGTTTAGAATTGGAAGCACCTTGCAGAAATGCTCTCATTGAGAAAGACCTAAGAAACAATCACCATGATTAAGAGCTGATGTCCAAGGATGTGCCAACTGGGCTGGCCAGGGAAGGACAAGCAGCCCCTCTCCAGCTGTCTTCTAGGACTAGGCGTGGGGCTTCAGGGATAGGCACTCATGGCTTGGTGCTTTGGAAGTAAGAATACAGCCCCTTGGCTGTGATGCCTTGTCTCTCCTTGGGCTGGGCTGTCTCTCCGCCCAGAGCTGAAGAAGCGCTGGAGGGCAGGGTGCCCTGGTCCTGCCTTTGGATCACCATCTCCCTTGTATGGTCATCAACCCACTCCTCGACAACCACATTGGACTCCCCCTGCCCTCCTGTCACGCTGTAACTTGGGTGCATGCTGCTCCCGTCCTGACTGCCTGGCAGAGTGCCTGCCCCAGGTTGGGGCTGTCCTTCCAGCACGGTCTCTCCTGCCTCATAGTTGCTCACTCGGGTCCATGTCTGACCACTGCCTGACTGTGTCTGGCTCTGTCCCTCTTCTCTAGCCCCTGCATGTCTTCCCGTCTGGCTCCTGTCTTGCTCCACAGCCTGGGGGTGCACCTGGGTTTGTGACCCTGCCTGGGTCTGAATGTGTCCTGTTACTACCTGGCTCATCTGATTCCTGTCTTGACTGTTGGTCTCAGTCCCTCTGGTCTGGCCATAGGTGGACTCCTGTGACTGGGTGCTGGTGCTCCCTGTCTGACAGCTCCTGTCCTGACTGTGGGTCCCTCCGGTCTGGCCATAGGTGGACTCCTGTGACTGGGTGCTGGTGCTCCCTGTCTGACGGCTCCTGTCCTGACTGTGGGTCCCTCCGGTCTGGCCATAGGTGGACTCCTGTGACTGGGTGCTGGTGCTCCCTGTCTGACGGCTCCTGTCCTGACTGTGGGTCCCTCCGGTCTGGCCATAGGTGGACTCCTGTGACTGGGTGCTGGTGCTCCCTGTCTGACGGCTCCTGTCCTGACTGTGGGTCCCTCCGGTCTGGCCATAGGTGGACTCCTGTGACTGGGTGCTGGTGCTCCCTGTCTGACGGCTCCTGTCCTGACTGTGGGTCCCTCCGGTCTGGCCATAGGTGGACTCCTGTGACTGGGTGCTGGTGCTCCCTGTCTGATGGCTCCTGTCCTGACTGTGGGTCCCTCCGGTCTGGCCATAGGTGGACTCCTGTGACTGGGTGCTGGTGCTCCCTGTCTGACGGCTCCTGTCCTGACTGTGGGTCCCTCTGGTCTGGCCATAGGTGGACTCCTGTGACTGGGTGCTGGTGCTCCCTGTCTGATGGCTCCTGTCCTGACTGTGGGTCCCTCCGGTCTGGCCATAGGTGGACTCCTGTGACTGGGTGCTGGTGCTCCCTGTCTGACGGCTCTTGTCCTGACTGTGGGTCCCTCTGGTCTGGCCACAGGTGGACTCCTGTGACTGGGTGCTGGTGCTCCCCATCTGACGGCTCCTGTCTTGCTCCACAGTCTGGGTTTGTGACCCTACTTGGGTCTGAACGTGTCCCCCTATCACTACTTGGCTGGTCTGGCTCTTGTCCTGACCGTGGGTCCCTCTGGTCTGGCCATAGGTGGACTCCTGTGACTGGGTGCTGATGCTCCCTGTCTGGTGGCTCCTGTCCTGACTGTGGGTCCCTCCCATCTGGCCACAGGTGGACTCCTGTGACTGGGTGCTGGTGCTCCCCATCTGATGGCTCCTGTCCTGACTGTGGGTCCCTCTGGTCTGGCCACAGGTGGACTCCTGTGACTGGGTGCTGGTGCTCCCCATCTGATGGCTCCTGTCCTGACTGTGGGTCCCTCTGGTCTGGCCACAGGTGGACTCCTGTGACTGGGTGCTGGTGCTCCCTGTCTGACGGCTCCTGTCCTGACTGTGGGTCCCTCCGGTCTGGCCATAGGTGGACTCCTGTGACTGGGTGCTGGTGCTCCCTGTCTGACGGCTCTTGTCCTGACTGTGGGTCCCTCCGGTCTGGCCATAGGTGGACTCCTGTGACTGGGTGCTGGTGCTCCCTGTCTGACGGCTCTTGTCCTGACTGTGGGTCCCTCTGGTCTGGCCACAGGTGGACTCCTGTGACTGGGTGCTGGTGCTCCCTGTCTGACGGCTCCTGTCCTGACTGTGGGTCCCTCCGGTCTGGCCATAGGTGGACTCCTGTGACTGGGTGCTGGTGCTCCCTGTCTGACGGCTCTTGTCCTGACTGTGGGTCCCTCCGGTCTGGCCATAGGTGGACTCCTGTGACTGGGTGCTGGTGCTCCCTGTCTGACGGCTCTTGTCCTGACTGTGGGTCCCTCTGGTCTGGCCACAGGTGGACTCCTGTGACTGGGTGCTGGTGCTCCCCATCTGACGGCTCCTGTCTTGCTCCACAGTCTGGGTTTGTGACCCTACTTGGGTCTGAACGTGTCCCCCTATCACTACTTGGCTGGTCTGGCTCTTGTCCTGACCGTGGGTCCCTCTGGTCTGGCCATAGGTGGACTCCTGTGACTGGGTGCTGATGCTCCCTGTCTGGTGGCTCCTGTCCTGACTGTGGGTCCCTCCCATCTGGCCACAGGTGGACTCCTGTGACTGGGTGCTGGTGCTCCCCATCTGATGGCTCCTGTCCTGACTGTGGGTCCCTCTGGTCTGGCCACAGGTGGACTCCTGTGACTGGGTGCTGGTGCTCCTCATCTGATGGCTCCTGTCCTGACCCAGGGTTTGGGTGGTACCTGCCTGGGTCTGAGTTAGGGTTCCAGTCACGGTCTCACTGGTCTGGTGGGCTCTGCCCTGCTCCCTGGTCTGGAACTGTCTCTCTGACCACCCCACCCTGGTCTGATGACGCTGGTCTTGTGCTGTCTGGGTATGCTCTGTGTGCCCCGTCTCTTGTGCTTGCTGGCTGGGGCTCTCCTGTCTCTGGGACTCAACCTGCTTGTCATGGAGGCTGACCTGAGCGGAGCTGCCGTCATGCTCCAGGAAAGCATGCTTGCTCTGTCCTCTGCTGCTTCCCTCATGGAGCTGACCTCTCCCAGCCCATCCCACTTCGGTGTGACTTCTTTGTCCCTCCCTCAGCTCTTGAGAGGCCCCAGGGTGGTGGCTTCTGGACTCTTGAGATCCACAAGCTCCCTCAGGGCTCTCACTCAGGGTCTTGAAGCAGGCCTGGGCGACCTTAAACACCAGCACCAGGAATTCCTTGAACTCCACGGTCCCCGTATTATCTTCATCCAACAGGCGTAGGACTTCGTCCACAGTGACTGGGTCATGGGGTTTCTATGGAGAAGATGAGGCTGAGTCGGCACCCCTTCCCTGAGGGAAGTCCAGCTCCACTCAGCTCCAAGCCTTCCAGCCCCCGGAGAGAGGGAGCCGGGCCCCCTCCAGCCCCACCACATTCTGCACGTAGAATGCTGTAGCAGTGCTAAAAATTGTGGCTTGTATTTTTAGGCCTGTCTCTCCCCCTCAAGGGTCTTTGTGGTTCTCAGCAAGTCGATTCCCACTTACGTCGACCCCACGTGTGCAGAGTAGAACTGCTCCACAAGGTTTTCAAGGCTGTGACCTTTCGGAAGCAGATTGCCAGG
This sequence comes from Dugong dugon, assembly GCA_030035585.1. Taxonomy (NCBI): domain Eukaryota; kingdom Metazoa; phylum Chordata; class Mammalia; order Sirenia; family Dugongidae; genus Dugong; species Dugong dugon. The sequence continues at coordinate 194,874,993 of CM057462.1, read as the reverse complement.
CCTGTCTTCCTAGGGCCTCTTGATGGGTTTGAACCTCTAACCTTTTAGATAAGAATTCAAGGCAGGGAGAGGCAGGGAAACGCATCAAGGGCCCTGATGAGAGTGTGCCAGGGAGCAACCTGTTTGTTCTCCAGAAATTAATTTGTGATCAGTCAGCTAATATTTTCAAGTAACTTCTACGGGCAAGGCACAGAGTTATGCTTCTAGTGAATGCCTGTTAAAGGATAATCACATTTTAGATAGACTTGGGAAATGTTTCCTGTATTGGATTTAAAAAGCAGCAGAAAACAGCAACTATTTTCATTTCCAGAACATGCGAAGGCTCTGTTCCTCCCTGAGCTGTCCGCTGAGAGCCCTTTAACCTATCTTCAAATCAGAATTAATTAAAGTAAAGGTGTTTTCTGTAAGGGCCAAGCCCTACCAACCCCTATGACCACCTCTGGCACCTTGGCCTGTGTTCCTCGGCTTGCCGGGAGGCCTGGGTTTAACTGCTGCCTCCTCAGATTCGCGAGGCAAACACTTTCTCTGCTGTTATGCCTGCAGCCCACCCAGCTCAGCACCGCCTACCACAATGACGTCAGCAAACTCATGCTCCAGGAGCCTTTTCAGCTCCCCTCGGGTCAGCACCGTGCAGTCACCCTCCGTCTTGGCGTAGCGACCAAAGGCCTCGATGATCCCATGAATGTTTCGTAGTAACTGAGGCATCTCTGAAGTCAAGCTGGAAAAAGATGAAAAGCCCCCCTGGGGGGCTCCATATGAGCCTCTGCTGTCTGCTGGGGGGCGTTTCTGCTTTATAGTCCTTTCTTTGCATACTTAGCTCAGCTTTTGGTCTGGGTCTCCTCTGTCCTTTCCTACATAATGCATTTTGTGAACGGGAAGGAGGAACACACGGTGACTAGAGGCAGACTCCCAAGTCAGGATTTAAATTCTGGCCCCACCACCCACCTGTCCTGTGAGCTGGGGCCTGTTGCTTCGCTTTTCCATGCCTCACTTTACTCACTGTGGAACGAAGGTAATACCACAAACCAGTTGCCATGGAGTGGATTGTGACTCATGGTGACCCCATGTGTTTAAAAGTAGCAACACACTGTATAGGGTTTTCAATGACTGTGACCTTTCAGAAGCAGATAGCCAGGCCTTTCTTCCCAGGCACTATGGGTGGGTTAGAACTGCCAACATTTTGGTTAACAGCGGAGTGCATAACCATTTGTACCACCTAGGGATTCTGAAGGTAATACTAGTACCCACTCTATAGGGTTATTGTAAGAATTAAAAGAGATAATCCACATCAAGCACCCGGCAGAGTACCTGGCGCATGCTAAATGCTAGCTATTAGGTATCGTTACTATGTTATTATGCACATAAACACAGGTATAATTTTTGTGCATCTGTATACACTTTACTGCTTACAAGGCACTTGCCTGTGCATCAAGGCTTGTAATCATTATCATCTCTACTTTTTTATACGTGAGGAAACAGTTTCAGAGAAGTTAAGTAATTTGCCCAAGGCCACACAGGTTATAAGGGACAAAGAAATTCTAGAACCCGTATCTCTTGAACTCTAATGCATGAGCTTCCTTTGCCTATATCACAAGGCTATCAGGGTCCCTGCTGGCTCTACCAGTGGGCAGTAAGTACATACGTGAGTTAACCCCTACCTTAGGTGGGAGCCGAGTGGGAACTCCAGAGGCCCTACTCTGCCTTTTCTTGCTTCCTTTTGGCCAGGTGCTCAGGAAGAGGCTGAGCTACCATGTGTTGGGAATGCTGAAGAGGGGGTGCCTCCTCTGGGTGGGAGGCTTTCTAATTCTGAGAGTCTAGGTTTCTCTGAATGTGACCTCCGTCCTCAGCCCTGGGTCCTGTCGGGAAGGTCAGCCTGTCCAACCAACGTGTGGGTCCATCCAGTCCAGGGTCCTGGTGACCTACGGGGAATGACTCCCAATCGAAGGGAGAGTTTGTCTTTCTATTAGCCAGGAATCTGGAGGCAAGTTGAGGTGAGGCTTGTGTGTGGCTGATGGGCAAGAAGCAAAGAGGTCTGGAGATGTGTTGGGCAGAAGCCTTGAAGAGACCAGAAGGAGAAATTGGCATCAAAGATGAAAAGGTTCAGATGCCGGGGCAGACGGAAGCCTGTGGCAGCTCGAAAACCAGGAGAGGGACCTGGAGATTTAAAGGAGAATATCACGGAACGAGGAAGACACGATTAGAGAAGCAAGAGAACAAAGAATATAAGGAGATTTGGGAGCTAGAGAAAGGAGGGCAGTTGGCCAGAAGGATTCAGTTCACAGACCCAAGGTGGGCTGCCCAAGTGTCTCTTTTCTACCTAGTAGCCAAAAATTTCAGGCAGACTTTGACCTCTTGCATACATCAAGGTACCCAAACAACCAAACCAAATCCACTGTTGTCGAGTCAATTCTGACTCATAAGGACCTTATAGGACAGAGTGGAACTGCCCCATAGGGTTTCCAAGGCTGTAATCTTTACAGAAGCATACTCCCACATCTTTCTCCTGTGGAGCAACTGTTAGGTTCGAACTGCCGACCTTTTGGTTAGCAGCCGAGTGCTTTAAGTACTGCACCACCAGGGCTCCCTCGTCAAGGTACAAAACTCATAATATTGCACCTCAGTAGACACAATGTGGCAGAATTTAACCACTGGTCTATAAATCAGTTGCCATGGAGTCAATTCCTACTCATGGCGACCCTATGTGTGTCAGAGTAGATCTGTGCTCCACAGGGTTTGGTTTTCCAGCGGCTGATCTTTTGGAAGCAGATCGCCAAATCCTTCTTCCAAGGCACCTCTGGGTGGGCTGGAACCTCCCACCTTTCGGTTAGCAGCCAAATGCCTTAACCATTTGCAGCACCCCGGGAATCCCACTGATCTATAAACAGCAGAAATAAGAAGATGATCTTCAAGCTACATTTCAAATCTCTTTGAATGAATCCACAAACTCATCTTGCTTAAATATGGCCCTGGAGAGGAGGAGAGGAGTCACGTAAGCCCCTTCCTTCACAAGGTGGTTTGACCTCATCGTCTGGGTTGGCAGAAGTAACCTGGTTCTGATCCCACAGACTCTGAGCACCGCAAAAGCGCTTCTATGCCCTTAAGAACAAGAGGGCTTCACTGATCCAGGAGAGCAATGGACGGTTCTGTCCTTGTGCCCACACAGTCTTCCAGTGAGAAGAGCTGCTGCCAGGACTCCAGGTGAGGAGGAGAGAGCCCAGTGGCTTCAGGAGGCTCCATTTCCCAGCATGTCCCTGCTCCTGGCTTGCCTGAGGCCCCTCAGAGGACACTATACCCACAGCCAGCACTGACTAACCTGCAGGCCCAAATCTGACAACCCTGGTTTTATGAACTCAGGTCCCCAAGACACTGAGCAAGTGGAAGGGGGGGTTCCTCAAGACGGGACTTACCTAATGCCCAGGCAGGATGAGGCAAGCGGTGTTAAGTGGTGTGTGGAGTACCTGGTCAGCGGGATGAGAATCTTTTATAGAGTTTTCATCACGGCTGGAGTTTAAACAGGGTGTTCACGCCCCATGGGGAGGCTTGATTCATCAGGGGCTCAGCCCAGCCCAGCTCCACTTCCTTTCTCTGTTTCACCTACTGACCTGTGACTGCATTAGGCTAATTAGCAGGCCCTGCCTGACACACTTGGTGCCCTCTCTGTCACACTTGGTGCCCTCTCTCCACTGACAAGGGAGACTCCCTCCCAACATAATGGGCTCAACGCTGGGTGCACAGGCCTGGCTTCCTGGTAAACCCTCCTCTTGGTGTGATGGCAAGGTCATGGGATCCTTTTCCCTTTTCTAGACAAACACTTGAGAACGTATGGTCTGTTGAGGGCTGTCCTTCTCCAAGTGGCCACGTTGGGAGGCTACACATGGTTGTCTGGTGATGCTGCCTTTACTTAGAACATTTTTGGAAGTCTGGTTTTGGAATTGCCTTTTATACCCAGTTCAGGAGACACAAGCAAAAGTTGATTTCAGTTCTTCATAGCTGGGTCTCTCTCTCTCTCTTTTTTTTTTTCCTTCCAATTTTCCAATACACTTTGTATTTTAGAGCAGTTTTAGGCTTACAGAAAAACTACAGAAAGTAGAGTTTCTGTATGCCCCCCTGCCCCACATACACAGTTTCTTGTATTACTAGTATCTTGTATTCTTTTGGTCCATTCGGTACAACTGATGAACCCATATTGTACATTATTATTAACTACAGTCCATAGTTCACATTCAGGTTCACCATCTGTGTTGTGTAAATGGGTTTTGACAAATGTGTGATGTCGTGTGTCCATAATTACAGTCTTATGCCGCATAGTCTCACTGCTCTAAAAATACCCTTCCCAGGGGTCCCTGGCATCTCTGGATCCTGTCACTGTCTCTGTGGTTTTGTCTTTTCCAGAATATCCTATAGTTGGATTCATATGGTATAACTGTTTCAGACTAGCTTCTTTCACTCCACAAAACACATTGAAGTTTCCTCCATGTCTTCTCATAGCTTGAGAGCTGATTTCTTTTTATTGCTGAATAATACTCCACTGTATGGATGTACTACTGTTTGTTTATCCATTCACCTATTGAAGGACATAGTGGTTGCTTCCAGTTTTTGGCAATTATGAATAAAGCTTCTGTAACTAACTGAGTGCAGGTTTTTACATGGACATACATTTTCAACTGATTTGGGTAAATACCTAGGAGTGCAATTGCTGGATTGTATGGTAAACCTGTATTTAGCTTTGTAGGAAACTGCAAGACGTTCTCCCAAAGTGGCTGTACCATTTTGCGTTCCCACCAGCAATGAATGACAGTTCCTATTGTTCCCTTGCCAGCATTTGATGATGTTAGTGTATCTCGTTTTAATTTGTAATTCCCTAATGACATATGATGTTGAACATCTTTTCAAATGCTTGTTTGTTGTCTATATATCTTCTCTGGTGAGTTGTCTGTTCAGATCTTTTGCCCATTTTGTAACTGGATTTGTTTTCTTGTTGAGTTTTAAGAGTTATTTGTATATTTTGGACACAAGTCCTTTATCACATATGTATGTGGTTCACAAATATTTTCTCTGTTAACTGTCTTTTGCAGAGCAGAAGTTTTTAATTTTAGGGAAGTCCAATTTAGAAATTTTGTCTTTTATGGATTGTGCTTTTAGTGTTGTATCCAAAACGTTATTGCCAAACCCAAGGTCACGTAGATTTTATCCTGTGTTATCTTCTAAAAGCTGTATAGTTTGCATTTTATGTTTAGGTGTATGATCTATTTTGAATTAACATTTTGTGGAAGATGTGGGCTCTGTCTAGATTCTTTTTTTTTTTGGCACGTAGATGTTCAGTTATACCAGCACCATTTGTTGAAAACACTGTCCTTTTTCCATGTGACTCATTTTTTATTAAAACAAAAGTTAATACCCACTCCCTTACCTACATCCTATGGGTAGGTAGCATTTCATAGCTGGTGGGGGGAAGAGGCTTGAGATAAACATGTGTAACCCTCTAAACTGGTCAACTGTCAACAAATCTTCATGGAGAGCCTATTTTGTTTTAGAGATAGGACTAAGACCTTGGGGATACAGTGTTGAACAACACGGCCAGTAGGTCAAGGTCTCACACAGTTTACCGTCTGGGATTCTGGGGGAACGTTAACTTCTGGGAGAGGTTAATGATAATGGTAATTACCTAATGTGCAGGGCTTTACGGTTTGCAAGGCACTTTCACATGTATCAGCTCATTTCCTTTGACCCTCACAACAACGCTAGGAAGTGGGTATGGCTAAACCCATTTTATAAACAAGAACACTGAGAAATCCTCGGAGAAGTTGCTAGACTTAACCGAGGACACTCAATGAAGAGGAGGTGGAGCTGGACTCCAGCCCCTCAGGCTCCCGGACCGTGGTTCTGTTAGAACATTCACCTCTTGTTCTTCTCACAATGACTTTGGCACTTCGCAAACATCAAACTTGCCCTCAGTGGTTGAAGAATCCCCATCACTTAGGGTTCTGAGAAGGAAGCAGTCCAAGCTCTGAAGGCAATTCCCAAAGGGGCCCCTCAGCAGTCTTCCACAGTAAGCACATACAGATCTGCGAGTGACTCTTAGGATGAGGAAAGCCATCTTGGTGATCCTCACCTGTAGGACATCGACACATGGCAGACAGAAAAGGGGGTGACAGGAGAGTGAGATGGGGTAAGGGTGTTTGTTGCAGAGATTGGCATCTCAGTCAGCCTTGCTGCAATGGAGAGTGGCAGGGCCTATGGTTGGAGAAGTCTGCCCACAGGGGAGAGAGGCTGGCTCCCGTTGGGATGGGGGCAGGAGTGGGTGGGGTGGTGGTGCAGAGGAGTGGCTGGCTGGCATAAAGAAGAGCTGGGGCTCCAGGCTTTAGGAGCAGGAAGGGACAGAGGTTACTGTAGTAACCGGACAGTTAACTATGACAGGAGAAGTTGGAAAACAAGAGCAGAGGCCAGCTGATTGGACCTTCCTTGTGTGGTGTTGTTCTAAGCCTTAGCTGAAGGGAATTACAACTTTCAGGAAGGCTTGGGAACGAAGGAAAAGTAAGTTAGGCAGGCAACAAGCCAGGAGCTTTCTCTATGAGTGACAGTTGGGTAGATGTGATTACACCCAGTTTATAGATGAGGAAACTGAGACACAGAGAGGTTAAGTAAGCTATCCAAGGCCACATAACTAGAAAATAATAAACCTGAATTTGAATTTAGGACTGCCTGACTCCAGGATCTATGTCTTTACATGTACCTGGGGCAGGACTGAGTCTGCAGTTGAGGTCCTCTGTGAGGAGCTGGGACCTCATAGAAATAGAGGGGCATGAAGTGTATGTGTGTGTTGGGGGTGGGGTTGGCTGGAGTGGGTGGGTGGGTGGGGTCTGGGGAGACGAGGAGGTAAGGAGATGGGGATTGATCGGATCTCTAATTGAGTATTTAAATTTGTTAGTTTGGAAAGTCTGTGAAGAGTTGTTACAAATTAGTGACTTTACTCATACTTTTATCTCTTGGGTATGCTGGAGGGAGGGCAGAGAGAGCCCAGGGCCGGGATCAGAAGTTCTGTGTCAAACTCGTCTTCTAACCACTCTGCCTTGGAATAAACAGAAATATCTCAGAGAAACAGAAACCTGTTTTTGCATTCTGATTCCTTCTTACGTGGTCACTCAAAAATTCATTGCTGTAACAGTTAAGATGCTCAATTGTTAACAAAAGGTTAGAGGTTCGAGTGCACCCAGAAGTGCCTCAGAAGAAAGGCCTGGCCATCTACTTCTGAAAAATCAGCCACTGAAAACCCCATGGAACACAATTCTACTCTAACACACATGGGGTTGCCATGAGATGGAGTCGGCTCAACGACAACTGGTAAAATAAACAGTGGGATACTCCACGCCTGTCAGAAGAAATGAGAGCTCTTTATGTTCTGATAAGGAAAGGTCTCCAAGATAAACATTTTAAGTTAAAAAAAAAATAGTAAAACAAGGTACAGAGCAGTAAGCTTAATATCCTATCTTTTGTATGCTAAAGGGGAAAATGCAAATAAAAAAAAATTCATTGCTGATCTCTACTTGATTTGTTTCTGCCGATGCCTAACAAACACCAGTATTTGCTACACACTAGGCCAGACGTTGATTGGGCTCCCAGTGAAGAAGCAGTATCTTAACACTGCTTTTCAGGACATCAATCTATTGGAAGGACAGGCCATGAACACCAAAGATAATTATTTTAACCATGAAAGACAGAATTTAGTGAAATGCTGTATGAAACATAGTCAAATTCCACAAGGTCCGGGGTAAAGAATCAATACTCCGGGTGGTCAGAGATGAGAAAGATCAGGGTTCATGTCAGCAGCGTCTCTCTGCCCACGTTTGCATTGCTCTGCTGATTTTATTTTATTTTACTTTATTTGCTGGTTCTGAGTGCCTACGGTGTGTAGACACTGTGCTAAGAGCTTATACGCATCATTTCATTTAACCCTCACAACAGCCCTAGGGTAGCAAAGCTATCATCGCAATTTACAGAAGATAAACGAATAACTAATAAATAACTAATGGAACTTCCTAAAGACAGAAGCTAAATGGCAAAGTCAGGATTTGAACCCAAATCTGTCCATCTTCAGAGCCCACGCTCTTAACCCTCTGCCCTGCCTCTTGGCTGTGCTTCTTACATTTGAATGCTGGGCAATTCCCTTTCTAGAACCCAGCTCAGTGACATGTGCTCTGCTCCACCATTAAGTCAACTAGCTATGGTATCACAGCAAGAGCCAATAGGGCGAGTCCCCAAATCTAGAGGACCTGCGTGATGCTGGGGACAAGGTCAGAGGAAAGAACCCCTCTTCGTAGAGGGATTCCTCAACCCCTCCCCACCAACACAGTTCATCGGCAAAACCCAGAACGTTTGGCAAAAGCATCTGTAAGTTCATCCAGGAGAATACCTGGGCTTTCATGGAGGTGGGGGATTCCCTTGGTTTCTTTTCTGCCCTACATCATGGTCTTCACCTCCTGACTACCCCTAACTTTGTCCCAAAGGAGAATGTACTTATCATACACACAAAGCAGGAAGGAGGCCATGTTCAACTGCTCTGCAGGCAAAATATCACCTATCTAATAGAGTGTCTCTTCCAATGCAGTGAATGAGGGGAGCAGGGAGACACCAGGGTAAGTTGCCTGGCTTCTCTTGGATCAGGTGGCAGGTGATTGTCCACCCTGATGTAGCTTGGCCGGCCTCCTGAATCACTGTCATTACAGCAGTAACCCCAAATCCAGCTCTTAAACTGCTCACCAAACACCTTCACCTCCACCCAAGAGCGTAGAATGGTGTTATGGAACAGGGGCCCGGTAGTGGGAGGTGGTTAACAAAGAAAACCCCCCAAAACAAAACAAGACCAAACCCATTGCTGTGGAGTTGATTCTGACTCATAGTGACCCAGAGAAGAACTGCCCTATAGGGTTTCCAAAGAGCAGCTGGTGGATTTGAACTGCCGACCTTTTGGTTAGCAGCTTGAGCTCTTAACCACTGCACCACTAGGCTTCAGTGGGAGGTGGTTAGAGGGTGTCAGTTCATGCCTCCCCACAAAAAGTAGCAGATGAGAGAATTTTATGATCCTGGGCTTCACTCTTAGGAAAAAAAAAGAGTCTGAAGGCCAGAGAGCTGTTGCCCAGAGTTGCTTCGGTGATGAAAGAATTTGCTGGAACCTCTTGTATTCACAGCTCACATATCCTGACAGACAGGGTGGACAGGGCATGGTTATTAGAGGGAAGAAGAACAGTGGACAGTCCTGGACCTCTTTATCCTCTCTCTGCCCCAGCTGGAGCCTCTTCTCCCAAACCCACCCACCTAAGCCCTAATTGGAGCACCCCGGAAGCCCAGGCTCTCAAGTTCAGCCCCGGAAATGCCAGGAAGGATTAGGCAGAGAAGGGAGATGTCCCTGTTGACACGGTTTCCAGTGATTTAGTGAGTATCTGTTAGACATCTGGAACTAATCCCTGACCTGACAGGTTGGGTTGGCCCCTCTGTTTCTACAAGTTCTGATCCAGGCAGAGAGCATGAGGCTAATAGGATCCTTAGTATCTGTGGTTCAATCAGGGTAATGGGAAGCTGCCATTTGAAAGGGAGTCTGAATTTCCCAGATCTAGGTATCCAATGCACAGAGCTCCTAGAATAAGCAAACTAGACAGTTTCAACTTTCCCCTTCTCACTGAGAAAAGGAGAAAAATCCTGGCAGGAGGAGTGGGGGGCAGGGAGAGCTGTTCCTTTATGTGCTTCACATGTCTTCACATGTGCTTCTCATCAGAATTCTGCAAAGTCCTGGGGGGGCCAAAGGTAGTTGATTCCATGACTGTTGCCCACCTACTTTTTCCATCTCTCAGGTTCTTTGGGAAACTGCTTTCCCATTGATGGTGCATGCTATTGAAAGGCAAGAGCCTTCATGACTGAAACTGAAAAAACAGGTGTGTGCTGAAAATTTTTGTTTCTACATGGTGTTGTATGAGGTGTGTGCATTTTTGGCAAGAAACAAAAATTTTGAAAATTTTTCTTCTGGACATTGTATGTCTCTCTGAACACTAGGGGGCATTTGGGGTAGAATTAATGGGACAACATGTGTTCCTTGGAACTCAGAAGGTAGGATTGCTGATGGGGACCAAAAAAAAAAAAAATCCATACTACCTACCAAAAATTCAACAACATTCAGTGATTCAGCACGCTTCCATTAATGAAAACACATGGTATCAACAAAAAATTCAAAGCTGAAAATAATTGGGTCTGGAAAAGTTTAAATGTGATGGGAATAGACTTCCTTCCCACTATGCCCTTATTCCTTTCATGATCTCTGATCAGAAGTATGGACCTACCATGCCCCCACATAACTCCAGCTCAAGCTATCTTCTCTCCTCTCTGCAAACTCTTCCCCCTGCTTTAAATGTGTCATTCTCCATATCCTCCATGTAAATTCCTGCCATCCCAACAACTCAGATACCACTGCCACCATCATGTATTTCCAGATTGCCCCAACTAGATGAGTTCTGTCTGAAACATCTTAGCTTGACCTCAGTAATCTTTTGTTCATGCATCTTGTATAGCATTTATTTTACTCTGCTTTCATGACCATTGCTTGTATGTTTGCTCAATCACCATTTCTAGAGTACACCCCTCTTTGAGAACAAGGCTGGTTTGCAGCAAGTGTGTGATGCCTTGATATGGAAGTCCTGTCCATTCCTGAGGAAAACACAGCTTTCTCCTGAAACCATGAGGCCTGGGGTGATACATCACCTGTACCATGCCTGTCCCCATATTTCTGTCCACTACAGCTACTGAGGAGCCCTGGTGGCACAGTGATTAAGAGCTCGGCTGCCAACCAAAAGGTCAGCAGTTTAAATCCACCAGCTGCTTGTTAGAAACCCTATAGGGCAGTTCTACTCTGTTCTATAGGGTCGCTATGAGTCAGAATCGACTCAATGGCAATAAGTTTGGTTATTTGGGTTTAGAGCTACTGAAGGTCCCTGGGTGGCACAAGCAGTTTGAGCTTGACTGCTAATCTGAAGGTTGGCAGTTCAAACCTACCCACCAGCTCCACAGAAGAAAGATCTGTTGATCTGTTTCCATAGAGATTACAACCAAGAAAACCCTATGGAGTGGTTCTACTCTGTAACACATGGGTTTGCCATGAGTTGGAATCAACTTGATGGCAAAGGGCTTTGTTTTGGTTTGTTTTTTTGGAGCTACTGGGGTTCAGCCCTGATCTCAGGGAAATAAAGTGAGATAGCTCAGCGTCCAATGCCTCTTGGGTATCCCAGGACCATGTATGTTGTGTCCTGTCAGTTGAGTTCATTTTTGATTCATAGCAACCCTAACCACCCCCATTACAAGGCCCCTCTTCCATAACACCATAGCAACCCCATGTGACAGAGTAGAACTGCCTCATAACTTTTCCTAGGTTGTAATCTTTACAAGAGCAGATCACCAGATCTTTCTCCCTTGGAGCCACTTGATGGGTTCCAACCCACCACCTGGGTGGGTTTTAATGGCTGCACCAGCAGGGCTCCTGGACCATGTACATTGACCCAAACTGGCGAAGGCTCCAATGCAGCTGTTCGTCAGGACGGACTGGATTTGGGCTGGTTTTAACCCTACAGACCTGTTGGCGCTGGTCTCCACTGGGGTTTGTCGACTTTTACCTATTTCCTCCTCCACTGATCAAAGCACCTGTCCCGCCCAGAGAGGTATGAGGATTAAAAGGTGATGACAGGATGATCTGAGCATGCAGAGTGACAAAGGAGCCCTGAGAACGTGTAGAGGGGAAAACCATTAAGAGGGAGTTACTCACAGGGCTTGGGAATACAGTCCTTATTTACTGAACAAGAAGAATGTTAATGCTGAGTACTGAGAGTCTCTGAGGTCATTGGAACCCTGGTGGAGCAATGGTTAAGCATTCGGCTGCTAACCGAAGAGCTGACAGTTCAAACCCACCCGCTGTTTCGTGGGAGAAGGATGTGGCAGTCTGCTTCCATAAAGATTTACAGCCTTGGAAACCCTACGGGCAGTTCTACTCTGTGTTTGGTTCAGAGGTCATTTGAGAGGCCACTTGCTACTGGGAGATTTACCCATTCATTATCTTAAGGCCACCTTGATGAAGGTGGTACTGAGGAGACAAGACAGCACACAGGTGTGATTCTTATACTCAAGTGTACTGGCTACATGGCTTGAGTAAATCCCTTAACTTCTCTGAGCTTCAGTTTTTTCATCTGTAAAATAGTGATAACCAAACCAAACCAAACCCGTTGCCGTGAAGTCAATTCCGACTCATAGCGACCTTATAGGACAGAGTAGAACTCTGCCTCATAGTTTCCAAGGAGAGCCTGGTGGATTTGAACTGCTGACCTTTTGGTTAGCAGCCGTAGCACTTAACCACTACGCCACCAGGGTTCTGCTTATATCACATGGTTATTGTAGAGGCACCTCAGAAGAAAGGCCTGGCGATCTGCTTCTGAAAGGTCTTGGCCTTGGAAACCCTATGGAGCATGGTTCCACTCTGCACACATGGGGTCACTGTAAGTTGGAATCTACTCAACTGTGACTGGTTTTGCTTTGTTTTTTTGAGAATACAAAGAAATGTGCACAAATTAATATTCAGATGGATCACATCCTGTTCCTTTAAGAAATACTAATCTATAAATAATAAATAACACATGTCTAGGAAAATCCAAAAATAGAAATTAGAAAAAACAGTGGGTGATTATTCACTAACAAAGGCATGTTTATTTTTCCATAAAAGGATTTACTGCAGGCTTCCTTCAGTTACCTTTATATTAGTTTATATACCATTAACTATTTCAGAACAAAGGAATGTAAAGCTAATGTCAGAAGCCATTGTCTGTGGATCAATTCCAAATGAAACTACAGTTATCGACTAAGCTGAAATACATAAGATTCAGTTTAGACAACTTTTATCGCAAGAAACTAGACACAGCCTGTAGAGAGACCTCTTCCAGTCATCCGCATGCAGAAGGGCTGCTCTGGGCTCTCTGGGGCATCTGGCTGCCCCGTCCTCCCGCCTGAATGCTGAGAACCTGCGTTCCACTCCGGTTCTTGAATCCAGGTTTCAGTGGCCTTTGTAACTATTGTAAGGGTCCCACAGATTCACGTACCTACTAAGTATTCCAGGTACCATAGGATCAAGAACCTACGGTATTGAAGGAAGAAGTCTAAGCTGCACTGAAGGTATTGTGAAAAACAAGCTCCAGGAATTGAAGGAATACCCGTTGAGATGTTTCTACAAATGGATGCAATGCTGGAAGCACTCACTCGCCTATGCCAAGAAGTTTGGAAGACAGCTACCTGGCCGACCGACTGGAAGAGATCTGTATTTGTACCCATTCCAAAGAAACATGATGCAACGAAATGGGGAAATTATTGAACAATATCATTAATATCACACACAAGTAAAATTTTGCTGAAGACAATCCAAAAATGGTTGCAGTAGTCTGTGAGAAATTCAAGCCAGATTCAGAAGAGGACATGGAAAGGGGGATATCATTGCTGATGTCGTTGGGATCCTGGCTGAAAGCAGAGAATACCTGTATTTTATTGACTATGCAAAGGCATTCAACTCAGTGGATTGTAACAAATTTTGGATAACATTGTGAAAAATGGAAATTTCAGAACACCTAACTGTGCTCATAAGGAACCTGTACATAGACCAAGAGGTAGTTGTTTGAACAGAACAAGGGGATACTGCATGGTTTAAAATCAGGAAGGGTGTGTGTCAGGGCTCTATCTTTCACCATACTTATTCAATCCGTATGCTGAGCAAATAATCCAAGAAGCTAGACTATATGAAGAAATCAGCATCAGGGTTTGCAGGAAGACTCATTAACAACCTGTGATATGCAGATGACACAATCTTGCTTGCTGAAAGTGAAGAGGACTTGAAGGACTTACTGATGACGATCAAAGACCACAGCCTTCAGTATGGATTACACCTCTACATAAAGAAAACAAATATTCTCACAACTGGACCAATAAGCAATATCATGATAAATACAGAAAATATTGAAGTTGTCAATGATTTCATTTTACTTGGATTCATAATCAGTGCCCATGGAAGCCAAAGTCAGGAAATCAAATGAAATATTGTATTGGAAAATTTGCTGCAAAAGACCTTTTTACTGTGTTGAAAAACAAAGATGTCACTTTGAGGACTAAGGTGCGCCTGACCCAAGCCATGGTATTTTCAGTCACCTCATATGCATGTGAAAGCTGGACAATGAATAAGGAAGACCGAAGAAGAATTGATGCCTTTGAATTATGGTGTTGGTGAAGAATAGTGAATCTACCGTGGATTGCTAGAAGAACAAACAAATCTGTCTTGGAAGAAGTACAACCAGAATGCTCCTTAGAAGTGAGGATGGTGAAACTTCATCTCACATATTTTGGACATGTTATCAGGAGGGATCAGTCCCTGGAGACGGACATCATGCTTGGTAAAGTAGAGGGTCAGCGAAAAAGAGGGAGACCCTCAATGAGATGGATTGACACAGTGGCTGCAGCAATGGGCTCAAATGTAATGACTGTGAGAATAGCACAGGACTGGACAGTGTTTCATTCAGTTGTACATAGGGTCACTATGAGTCAAAACTGACTGGACAGCACCTAACAACAACAACTAAGCAAAGCAACATATGGAATATGTATCTGGCGTATGTGTATCCTATTATTTTTCAAAGATGTGCTGGTAAAGTGGCAGCAATGTCCAAGAGAGAAATCACCTTTCTCCATGCACACAGAGTGGGCCTAAGTATTGGGTTTGGGTCACTGACCATCAGGGAGAGTAGGTGGCAGTGGCTAGGTTCCAAGGAGCAGTCAAATAAGATAAGATCCACCAGCAGAACCTTCTATTCAGGACGTCTGAGCAGAATCCAGGTGAAATGAATGTCCTGATCATGGCGTTAGAAGGCACTGCAGAGGAGGTGGTGATGTGTCCATCAGGGTCTGGAAGAGATCTTGGAGATCATGTGATCCAACCCTTTCATTTACTGAAGAGGTTGAGGCTTAGTTTCAGGTTCAACAACTCTTGTCTGCACTGACGGAGTGCCAGCCACTGCAATGAGGTGACCTCCCCCCCACGGACACCTCTAGTCCTCCCGAACACCTTGAAAGGTTATTCTTATTATTCCCATATTTCAGAGGAGGAACCTGAGTTTCAAAGAGGTGAAATGACATGTCCAAAGTCACATGGACAATTTTGGGTGGAGATGGACTGGAGTTATGAATTTTTTATTCTTAGCTCAGTGGACTTTTTACTATACCCATTTGCCTGTACGGGGGGTTGGGGTGGGGTGGGAGGAGCGTGAATGTTGACATTGTTAAGTTTTACCTGAGGTTTGTGCTCCTGGATAACAGCAACAGTTCAGAAATCTCCCTACCATATTCCAGTCAGTTGGCCGAATATTGATGTTGGTGCTTCTGTTCTACCTCCTAGTTTATTGTGTAGCATAAGGGATCTTCAAAGCTTGTGAGCAGCCATCCAAGGTACAAGAATTGGTCTCTATTCACTGGGAGCTCCAGAGGAAGAAGGAAGTTCAGGAGTCAGTGGAGGAAATGGGATACATGTCCAGTTGCATTCGTG
The DNA here is from genome assembly GCA_030035585.1 of Dugong dugon. Classification (NCBI taxonomy): domain Eukaryota; kingdom Metazoa; phylum Chordata; class Mammalia; order Sirenia; family Dugongidae; genus Dugong; species Dugong dugon. The sequence goes on along the minus strand of CM057462.1, from coordinate 194,859,392 downwards.
AACAACTACCTCCTTTGCCATGAGACCAGAAGAACTGGATGGTACCTGGCTACGATTAATGAACATTTAGATGGAGGACACTGTAGAATATTGATTAAAAGGGGGAAAATGTAGACAGAATTTCAAATTCTCATGGAATCAACACTTTCTGGAGCCATTGAGGCCAATGACTCCCCAAAACTACTACCCTGAGGAAATCTTTAAACCTTAAACTGAAACTCCTGACGTCGCCTTTGAATCAAATGATAGTTTAGTCCAAATAGAAGAGAATGTCTGCATGAAGCTGTATACTTTTTAAAAGAATTCTCTGTATGTGGTCAAATTGGCAACAGCAACTCTAAAGGATAGATATGAAGCATAGGGGGGGCAGTGGTTTGTGTTAATGATGGTAAAATAGTTTGGAAAAGGGTGTCAAAAAAAGTGGGAAACCTTGAAGAATGTAACCCACGTCACTGAATTGTACATGTAGAAATGGTTGAAGTGGTGTACATTTTGTTGTGCATATTTTCACCAAAAAAATTTAACTAATTAAAAAAAGGATGTTTCATGTTCCCAGAAATTGCCCTTCCTCATATAACATAGGTAAGACTCACAGATGCCTCCCTGGTTTACCTATGACAAGGCTGATACAGACCCTCCAAATTCCCATTCTTTGCCCCATAAATGATTAACTGAACCACTTGTCCCCACTGATCAACTGGAACAAAATGCTTGTTAATCAAACTTTTGTTAAGCTTCCCTCCTTCCCCCCAGGTCCCTGACTTTGGCCCATCCTCCACCTTAGCCAGCATACAGCCCCTTCTTAAGGGCCCCTCAGGGAGAACAGGCTGGCCTCAGAGTAAAACCGTCTCTGATCTGTGATCCCATCTGATACCCTTCCTTTCTGCTTGCCCGCCCTTCATTCTCTCTAGCCTTGTTTCCTCTCCTCTCTGTAAAAGAAGAAGGAGCCCTGGTGGTACAGTGGTCAAGCACTGGGCCGCTAACCAAAATGTCGTCAGTTTGAACCCACCAGCCACTTCTCTGCTTCCATAAAGATCATAGCCTTGGAAACTCTAGGGGTTGATATGAGTCAGAATCGACTGGACAGCAATCAGTTTTTTGAGCTATAAATGAAAAACCCTTTTTGCCTAACTCTTGACGTATTTGCTGACCCTTCTCCCTGTGCAAGCTCCCTCCTTCTATAGCAATAGTCCCTTTTCCCTCCCCCCTTGCAATAATTCTTTTGACTAGAGCCTGTCCTGATGAAGTCTGGATTTGCATGTTATTAGACCCTGCCCACGGGTGGTAGTTAAGGTGTTTGTGGTCAGCGTGCAACCCTCTTCTGCAGCCCTGAGTTATGTGGGAACAAGGATGTAGGTCCGTGGTGAGGAATATTGGCATGGGTTGGGGTGGCCCTACAGGAGAGCAAAGCCTCAGGAGCAGCTGTCTGAGGTGTGATGCAAGAGGCATCCTGTGGGTCACAGAAGTCACCAGGTGCTAACCCCTTTGTGTCACCGGTCAGGAACCTGGGGCCTCTACCTTGAGGCGAGGCCCTCCCTCTCTGCTTCCAAATCTCTCTCTTTTTAGCCTGTCCTTGGGCAGGAGTGACCTTTTTTGCTAAAATAGAAACTGAGGACTTTGAAGTCAAACTGGGTCAGCTTCTCTGAGCCTTGGCCTCAGAAGGACCTGAGTTAACACCAGAAGCATGCTGTGAATTATTTTGTAATTGTTTTGAATGCATTTTTGCTTAAGTTAATATATATATATTTTTTTTACCAAAGCTTACATTGTTTATACAGTAATGTGGATTCTGTGTTTTTAAATCATTTTTGCTATCAGTTCCTAAGAAAATGAAGCTTATATAATGCCCTTTCCCCCAAGAATGGTGTGTAGATTAAATAAAATAATCGGTTTTAAATGGTTTTTGTGGTGTTTGGTGAAAGTAGGCCCTCAATAGATAATCGATGTATGATGCTGATCATGAAGATTGGGTCAAGAACACTGATGACTGGGTTTGGCGTGTTAAACAGAAGAAAACAAACGCCCCTATGGCCATGCCGGGGGCTTTGTTATGTCTTCTAGAATGTAATCTGGTTTGGTCATGAGGGTGTGTGTATGGTTTATCTGTAGAAGGTAAAGGTCCTTAAGCTTCAACATGTATCACTCTGCTCAGTAGAAAACTAGGACCAGAAGTAATTTGAGTTATGACTAATAAAAAATTCTGACCTTTGAGCCACTGCAAGCAGAAATCCGGAGAATTCTCTGCAATTTCCTGTAAATGGCACGGGACAAGGACGTGAACATTCGGAGGTACACTGAGGAAGAAGAGGTCTAGCGGGTGACAGAGCCTGAACATACAAGAAAGAAATCCAGAGAGGACCCCCCTACCTGCCTGGCCCCCAGTTTCTCAGCGAGGAGGGACCCAGTTAACACCAGAGGCACGCTCTAGATTATTTTGTAATTTGTTTTCAAGGCAATTTTGCTTACGCTGACATCTTTTTATCAAAGTTCATGTCATTCACATTATTAATATACAATAACGTGGGTGTCATCTTTTTAACTCCTTTTCGCTGTCAGTTCCGAAGATCCGAGTCAAAAGAGGTGCTTCAGGTTCCACCAAGGATGGGAGTCCTGATTTGGGGCAGAGGGGGCGGCGCTCATGGACAATTGTCCCCTAGCCTCAGGTGACCAGAGTTGGCACTCTAGGGACACAGTTCCTGTATCTTCCAAACCCCTGTCCCTGTCTGGGTGTGCCCCACGCTCCCTGTGCACAGCCTCCTCCTGGAACGCAGCTTGGGTTGCATCTCTTTGATCCTCCGGCCACCACATGTGTGAAACCCGACACGTCTGCAAGGTGTGAGGTGAGACCTCAAGGTGTATCCACCAGGGGAAGGGCCCACTCTGCTCCACCAGGAAGGGGTGTATGCTTTTGTTTGGTTTAATAACTGAGGGAGGTGGTCTTCTTACATACTTCCAAGCACTAACAATCCCCAGATTGGCTTTTTGAACATAATAATAACTGTCCCTATGCTATGAGTCGGAATCAACTTGACAGCACCCAGCAACAATGCAGGCTGTAAAGATAAATATGTTATTGTTGTTGTTAGCTGCCGTCAAGTCGGCCCCTGACTCATGGCAACCCCATGAACAACTTAACAAAAGGCTGCCAGGTCCTGCGCCATCCCCATGATCTGTTGCAGATCAGACCATCGTGCTCCACAGGGTTTTCATTGGCTGATTTTGGGAAGTAAATCATCAGGACTTTCTTCCTAGTCTGTCTTAGGCTAGAAGCGCCTCTGAGACCTTTCCAGCATCATAGCAACACGCAGAAGTTCACGACGGATGGGTGGTGGCTGCTCACGAGGTGCATTGGCCAGGACTCCAACCTGGGTCTCCCACGTGGAAAGTGAGAACCCTACCACTGAACCACTACTCATCTGTCAGTGGGGGCTTGAATGTTGTTACCATGCTGAGCAGGTTTCAGAGGAGCGTCCAGACTAAAGATGGACTAGGAAGAAAAGCCTGGCAATCTAATGAAAATCAGCCACTGCCCCCCAAAAGGACATATTGTTGTGTGCCATCGAGTCAATTCCGACTCATGGCGACCCTATTGGACAGAGTAGAACTGCCCCATAGGGTTTCCTAAGCCATAATCTTTATGGGAATAGATCGCCAGGTCTTTTCTCCCTTGGTGCAGCTGGTGGGTTTGAACCACCAACCCTTTGGTTAGCAGCTGAGCGTTTCACCAGGGTTCTGATAATTACAAGCTAGCTCGGCACTGCCAGGGCGGCTTTGTAGCCGGCGAACACTGTCTTGGAGCTAATTCTCACTTGTTTCTGCACATGATCTGGGCCCTCCGGTTTCCCCAGTCCTGGCTACTCACAGCCTAGCATTGCCCCCTCCCCACCCCCGGTTTCTTGGTAAATCATCGGTCCCTCGGTCTCTTGGTCTGGGCTTTTATTTTTTGTCTTTCTTTCCAAGAAGTCTGCCCTCGTCCTCTTTATTTTTTACTAAGCGATCTGTATTGATTTATTTAAAGTACTACACGTACATGAAAGAAAAATTTGAGCCGTCAGAAGGAAGAATAAACACCACTGTAATACCGTCCACTGAAAACAATCATTAGATTGTACAGCCTTCCAGTAGTATTTCTATGTACATTGATAAATAATGGTAATAATAATAGCCAACATGGATAACTTACTATGTCCTCAGATATTAACGCATTCACCCCTCCCAGCATCCGTGAGGTGGTCACTGTTATCATTTCCATATTCCGATGGCTCTGGAGTCTGGCCTTCTCATCATCTCACTATTAAAAAACCCAACAACCAAACCCATTGCCGTCGAGTCGATTCCAACTCATAGCAACCCTATAGGACAGAGTAGAACTGCCCCATAGAGTTTCCAAGGAGCACCTGGTGGATTCGAACTGCCGACCTTTTGGTGAGCAGCCGAGCTCTTAACCACTGCACCATCAGGGCTCCCACCTCATTATAGGGCCCCCATATACTTATTTTTTTTCTGTAATGAGGAGATCATTCTGTATGCAGTATATTATTTACTATATCTGCTTTTCCACATAATGGAAAATTAACATTTTTAAGATCATTAAATGATCTTGTTCTGCATTGTTTTCAATGGTGGCAAAGAATTCTATTGAGTGGAGGCGCCTTTGCTTGTTTGCCTTTCCCCTCTTTAGCTGTTTACATAGCTTTATAAAGCACACACCATGAATATCCCTAATCATCACTTTTCCCTTCGGATAAACACCTAGAAGTGACATTGTGGGGTCCAAGAACATCAGTGGTTTTAAGGCTCTTCCACGTCACAGACCAAACTGCTCTCTAAAAGCTGGTCTCTTGGTTTTGGTTTAACATGGGGACAGTGTTTGGTGCCTACAAACTCACCGATATCGGGGTAATCATTTTATAAAGCTCCCAGTTTAATAGATGATATCTCACTGCTGTGATTGGAATTCCTTTCATTGGCTGGGAGGCATTTTTTTTCCCACGTTTATTGGCCATCTGTATTTTTGTATACGTTTTTGGTTCGTTTCCTTTTTTCCATTTTTCTATCAATGGAGAATTAACTACAGTCTTCCAGATTAAACTCTTTTAATTTGAAAATTATTTGTAGCCTCTGACCATGGTTTCGTTTTTGTTTTCTATCATCTCTAGACGCCGGAGCCGTAGGAGACTTCCTGTCAACTCACGGACCCCCTGGGCGGTGCAGGCCAGGCCCAGCAGCCATGGCGGGGTCTGGGGAAGAGGCTGGTGCGGATTCATCTGGAGGATGAGTTCAGCCCCTGGAGGGGGAGTGAGGAAGAGGAGGCGTGGGTCTGCTGGCCACCTGCCTGATGCTCTGTTTTCCAGCCTCTGGGTTGGAGGCTGCTCTGGCGCAGGGTTCTGGACGGGGTCCATAATGCCTGCCTCTGAGACTAGCTTCTCCTACAACTTACTGCGCCATCTTGGGTGAGTCCCGCCACCTCTCTGGGCCTCGGATGCTCATCTGAAAGACAGTGACGGCAGTGGCTCTTTCATAGGGGTAAGATAAGAGCTACCAAGTCAATTCTGACTCATAGTGACCCCATGTGTGTCTGAGTAGAACTGTGCACCATAGGGCTTTCAATGGCTGATTTTTTGGAAGGAGATTGCCAGGACTTTCTTCTGAGGTGCCTCTGGGTGGACTTGAACCTCCAGCTTTATCGTTAGCAGTTGAACATGTTAACCGTTTGGGGGGACTCATAGGGGTGTAGTGAGGATCAAATAGGAGGTTGTTCTGTAGACGGTTATGAATTATAAACAAAGGCAAAGTTATTATTCTGAGCAGTGACTGTGGTTCTGGTTTGTCATGGCAACTGTTGGGTGGTTTGGGGTGGCAGGTCCAAGTTTGTTATGTTTGGGGAATGTTTGACGTCTTTGGGTAGGGTAGAATGTTAATGACACTCGTATTGGCTTTGATCTTCCCACTTCAGAATCATAATATTATGTGAATCTGTGTGTCTGTTTTCTCCCTCAAAGAATAAGGATAATCATAATGCTGACCTCATAGGACTGTGTGAGGGTTAAATGAGATAGCAGTTGGCACCTAGTAAGCGCTTTGCGTAGATTAACTTATTTGATCCTCTCACAGCCCAGTGAGGGAAGTGCTATCTTATCCTTACTTTAGAGATGAAGAAACTGAGACCAGAAATGTTAGGTGGCCAGCCCAAGGCCACATAGCTATTAAGTGGCCAAGTTGGGATATAAATCCAGGCAATATGATTCAAGAGTCTTCATTTGTAACCGCTACTGCCTGTACGTTATATTGGGGTGGAAGAAAAGGTAGACAAGGAAGGACAGAAGCCGGCCTTTCCCTCCCAGAAGAAGTTAAGATGGCAGCCAGGCTCGCTCAGGTACTTTATCCGTCCTTCTCAGCTCTTCCCTGTACAGCCTTCTCTGGGTACACCTCTTCCTGGAAGTCTTCCCAGATGAGCCCTACCCATGTGATCACCCCCATTTTTTGTTTTGAACTTAACGAACCTAGATGTCTGCATGTTGGTTTGTAATGCTTGGATAATTGTTATTCAATTCAGCGAGATTTTACCAAAGCTCTAGGACACTGGACTAGGATTGAGGAATTTGTAGACCTGGAGAAGACATGGCTCCCCCTTGCCATGCTTTCACAGCCTTCCCAGGGACATAGACAAAGACAGTCCTAGGAAATGCCAGCGAAAGAGAAGGTGAGCTCAGCGTGTGTGAGGATTATGAGCGATGTCAACCTGAGGAGGGGTTGGCTGTTGGCTCTTGGAATGCCCCATGGATGGTGGCACTCACCCTGGCTCTTGAAGGATGGGTAACGCTTTATGAGACAGTGTGGTGAGGAGTACCTAGCCGGTGCAGTGGTTTGTGCTGACTGCTACCCTAAAGGCTGGTAGTTCTAATCCACCCAGCCTTCCACCGTGGAAGGTAAGCCTGGCGTTCGTGGGTTGGAATTGACTCCACGGCAGCTAACCAAACAACATGATAAGGAGAGGAGTCTCTGGGTGGTGCAAACGGTTAATACGCTCAGCTGATAACCAAAAGGTTGGAGGTTCAAGTCCACCCAGGGGTGCCTCGGAAGAAAGGCCTGGTGATCTACCTTTGAAAAATCAGCCATTGAAAACCCTATGGAGCACAGTTCTACTCTGACCCACACGGGGTCACCGTAAGTCAGAATTGACTTGATGTCAACTTTTTTTTTTTTTGGATGAGGAGAGAATCAGAGAAAGGAGCATGAATCAAGACGCAGTGTGTAAGATAATGCCCAGCAAATGTAAAGCAACATTGTTGGTGTTATTACAGCTGTTTCTCTATCATTGTAAACAGGAAAAAGAGTCCCCTGTCCTTAAGGCTTGCTCGTGTATTTCGTCTCATTTAAAGTGTCAGGAGAGGTCCTGCCTGCTCTACTCTTGCTCTGGAAGTTCCGTAAGCTGGCACACTGCTCAGAGCCTCCTTCTTCTGCCAGGGACAAACTGCAGAGAGACTGGCCGTGGTCCCTGGGGACCACGTGTAACTGCACCCCCCTTTCCCCTGGCCTGGCAAAGCTCCCTCTGGGCTGGAGCTGGAGCTTGCTGTGGCTGTCTTCTTCTCAGCGGTGAGGCAGAGAACGGGCTCCTCTCGGGAGAGGAACGAGGGCCTGAGCTGTTGGGTAGGGAAAGTACAGAAGGTGTTTCAGCCACCTGACCCGGGAAAGTATGCAGCTGGGTTGCTTCGGGTGGTTCTGAGGCTTGGGGTCTGCTTCATGTAATAGGTACCAGACTTGAAGTGAAGAGTTGAAATATTAGACCACCTCTGAATAAGCAAGGAGCTCGGGTTACACAATTGTTTTTTCTTTCTCCCTTCATCCACCTATTTATCCAACAGATGTTTGTTTAGCTCCTTTTCTATGTCAGGTGGTGAGCTTGGTGCTGAGGACCAAAGACCAAAAAGACAGTTCTTGCCCTCGGGTTTGGAGTAATCGAACAATTACAACACCAAGGACTTCGATCAAGAAAGCACAGAGAAGGAGTATCCAACACAGAATTGGGGTTAGGGGGTCGACAGTTCTTGAACTGAGTCCCCATGGACAGATGGAGGTAGCAGAGGTGATCCAGACAGAAGGTGCAGTAGAAGGGGAGGGCATCGGATGCCCAGGGCTGCTTCTCCTGGGGCAGAGAGAGAACCTAGAGGATGGAGACTGCCCGGTGGTGGCTGCAGAAGGCAGGCAGAGCCAGGCCATGCAGGTTCCTGTGGTCCACACGATAGCATTTGGACTGTGCCCTCAGGGCACTTGCCCTGGCCAGGTCCTCATCATCTTTTTCCTCAACAGCTGCAAAAAAAAAAAAAAAGAAAAGCTACCAAAAAACAGTTGCTGTTGAGAATTGTGCTCCACAGGTTTTTTTTTAAAAAAAATTTTAAGGCTAGAAATGACATAATCAGCTTTGCATCTTACAAAGGAGACTGACTGCAATGAGGAGAAGGCAGTGCTTGGGGCAGGAGTGAATGCAGGGAGACCAGAAGTTCAGGAGTCCCTGGGTGGCCGAAAGGTTAATGCGCTTGGCAGCTAGCCAAGAGGTTGGAGGTTCGAGTCCAATCAACCTCTGAAATCCCGCCACTGAAAACCCTATGGAGGGGGAGTTTTTGCTTGGGGGAGCAATGAATTTATGTTAATAGTGGTAGAATAATTAGGAAACAGACAGGGAGAAGTGTTACCCAACATGAAGAGGGTGATAATTGTGCATGTAGACACTGTGGAGTTGGTGAATGTTTTGTTGTGTATATTTTCACCAAAAAAAAAAAAAAAATAACACCCCAAAATCAAAACAAAAAACCCCTATGGAGCACAATTCTCAAAGGCAACTTTTTTTTTTTCTGCAGGTGTTCTAGAAAAAGATGATGAGGACCTAACCTGAGCAAGGGGAGTGGGACTGGAGGTGAGGAGAGATTTGAGAAGTGCTGAGGGGATACAGGTGGCGGCTCAGTGGTAGAATCGCCACCTTTTATGTGAGATACCTGGGTTCAGTTCCCAGCCAATGCACCTCCTGTGCAGCCGCCATGTGTCTACCAGCGGAGACTTGTGTGTTGCTGTGATGCTAAACAGGTTTCAGCAGTGCTTCTAGGCTAAGAGTAGAAAGAAAGGCCTGGTGATCTACTTCTGAAAACCAGCTAATGGAAACCCTGTGGATCCCAGTGGTCCGATCCCCTTGTGCATAGGGTCTCCATGAGTTGGGGGCTGACTCAACAGCCGTGAGGAGCAACCACAGCACCAAGGGTGTAGAGCTGACAGGCAATGGCCATCAGGTGGACGTGGGTGGTGAGGGAGAGGGAGGAGTCAGTGATGACCTCCAGTTGTCTGACTCCAGCTACCACTGGGTAGCTGGTGATACTCTTCTCTGACACAGAAAATGGAGGGGAGGAGGAATAGGTTTAAATCAAGGCTTGAGGCAAAGAGATGGGTTAAGTGTTGAGCGTGCTGAGTCAGCTGGAGATAAGACTCTGGAGCGCAGGAGATGTCAGGTCTTAAGATAGAGATTTGGAAATCTTTGGCATGTAAGTCCTAGTTAAACAGCTGAGAGTGTTGGGCTCAAGAAGACCAAGAACAATTTTGAGAGGGTTGGAGAACTGGGAAAGAGTGTGTCCAGGAGAGGGCACAAAGGTGGTCTGCATCCAAGAAATGCAGAAAGATGCAAATTGAAAAGGGCCCTTGGTTTTGGCAATAGGAGATCATGGCTGGTCGCAGCCACCCAGATTCTGAAGAGCGGACGGGAGAGAAGTCAGAATGCAGTGGGTTGAGGAATGAATGGGAAGTGATGAGGGGGGAGACAGTGAAGACCACTTTTTCAGTAAACTTGGCTAAGAAGGTAAGGCAGAAGAGAGGGAGTGGGGAAGGCAGAGACAAGCTGAGGAAGAATTGCTTTAGAATGGGAAAAGCTTGGTTGGTTGTTGAGAGGAAGGAATCAGTAGAGGCAGAACATAGAAAGCATGTGTCTCCAGGCTCAGTGGGATCCCAGAAGGACCTCTGGACCACAGGGTCCACAGGGAACTCCAGGCCCTGTAGGAAAACAGCCTTCCAGCTTGTAGGGTTAGGATGCCAAGCTCCTCTGCCAACATCCCGGCCTCAGCTTCTTCCATACTTCACCGAAGGCTGTTTGGAACCTCTGATCTACGAAGGTAGCCCCAGCTGGTAGAAGGGCTGACTCCCTGGTCAAGCCCAAATCTCCTCTCGTCTCCAAGTCTTCAGCCTGGGTTTTGCAGCAGGAAGATTTCCTTGGGTGTCTGTGCTGCTCACAGTTAAGGAAGAAGACGCAGTTGTGGAGCAGAACCTCGGGTCCTCAGCCAGGCAGAGGGCTGGGTTACTCCTGCAAATTCCTGTGGACAGGCTGTCACCTAGCGTCCAGCTAGATGTATAGCAGGAAGGCATCCCCGTATATACGACCAACCCTGAGGGGAGAATAAGTAAGAAAAAGGGAAAACCAGAAAACCTATGAAGAAGCCAGACTTCAGAGAGGGGCTCACCACCCTGCCCCAGAGAGAGAATGCATTTCAGGGGGTGAAGACAAGCAGGTAGCTCAGCCCCCAGTCAGCCTGCAGCCAGAGGCCAGTACAAGGAACAACAAAAGTGTCCGCGCCCAGAGTTACAGTTTACAAGGCACTTTTGCCTACATTGTCACATTTGATCCTTTGAAATGGTTACTATTCTTGTCTCCCCAGTTTTATAGATGTGGCTTATCCCTGGAAGGTTCAAAGATTTGTCCAAAGTCAGCCACCTGTTAAATGGCAGAGCTGGGATTCAAAAACAGGTCTTCAGAATTTGGGGAGGCAGTGAGGGATGGGCACTAAGTTTCTTTCCAGAAGCAACTGGAAAGGCAGGAGTAAGCACGAAGTGTGGAAGGCTGAGGCGTATCTCAGTCATAGGGCTCTGTCCCTGGTGGACTTTGAGGTAGAGTTAGGTACGGAAGTCAGAAGGACCACCACTGCCCCGGTTGTCCGCGTTGGCTGGTGGGCTTGGTTCGCCATGAGACAAGCTTTGTATGGGAGGTTTGCACAGATGCCAGGATGGGCGTTGGCTCCAGACCCCAGGGACCCTGGGGAGAGGGACCTAATGGAGTGAGAGAATGGTCAATGACAGACCCAGTGAGCTTTGGCCTGCTAACCAGCAGCTGGAATGGAAAAACCAAGATCGGAGAGATGCACCACAAGTAGATGGGACCCTGAGGGCAGGTAAGGCTGGGGACTTTGGGGCCGGCTGTCTCCGGGTAGGGTTACAGGGGAGGAAGGAGAAAATTCAGCTGCTCATCCACTCACAGGTGCTGGCTTGGAAGGGAGATCAATGGACCTTGAGGGATGTGAGTTGGGGCTGGTGGCTAGAAGCGGTCCAGATCTTCATCACCCTCTAGTCAAGGTGAGAAACAAACAGCAAAGGTATTTTCTCCTCACCTGCCTAGATGCTGCTGGTAAAGGCGTGGGGCAGCACCCTAGGGCAGGCAGTGGATCTCTGTAGATGTAAGAAGGCAGTGCAGGGTGCTGGATACTGGGTGCTGGGTAACCCGTGCCAGCCAAGCTTGTCGGCATCCAGTCTCCAAGTACTTGAGGGTAAGGACTCTGTGCTTGGTGCGGTTTTCCACTGTTACCATTTTGTAATTACTTTCTTTTCTTTCCCTTTCCCAAATAAACCTCCCTTTGAAAAAAAATCCCCTCCCTTCATCTGTTTCTAAACAAGAAGGCAGAATTGATTTGTTCCGTGCAGGGCAGGATAGCCAAAGGGACAGAACATCCCCAGAGGCCCAGGCATGAGAGTTGGTGCTGGGAGAGGAGGCGGCAGGCGCGGGGAGAGAGGGGCAGCCTGGGAAATGCGTGGCCTGGGCTGCTGCTGGCTTTGCTCCCTGACCGCAGCCTGAGGCCCCAGTGGTCCTGCCCCCTCTGTCCTCTCAGGCTCCCCCCGAGCACCTCTCCTCACAGACACTCAACAACCCCTTCCTTTCCCATTCTGGCTGACTAATTTAGGCATAAAACAAATCGAATGGTATTGGTGATCTGTCAGTAAATACTAATCAGCTGGCACTTGCCCAAACATTTCCTGTGCCCACTTAGCTTGTCTTACAATTTTCTTTTTAAAATTGATGTGGTTATACAAGTAAAACAGGCTATGGGACAGTCAGGGAATTCTAATGCGGACAATTCAGTTAGATTGTCTTTGCAATTGATTACAAAATGAACAAGCTCGTCTCATCTTTGATGGCTAGTAAATTCCTCCCACTTCCCTTTCCAGTGACTAAAGGGTTCCTGATGCCCTGGTGCCTTGTATACAGTGAGTGCTCACTCAGTACTTGCAGGGTGACTGGTTGTTGACTGGTGCCCAGTGAGCTGCAGTTTTCTTGTGAGTATCAGAAAATAGGATATGTATGTGTGGTAGTGTGGCATGCAGGCAGAGCTGGCACACTTCTACCTGGACTTGATTTTCCCAAGTTAACTGGTGGCCTCCCCCCATGACAAGCTCAGCCCTAAAGGAAGTAGCTTTAGATGGTGTTTTTGGATCACCTGCGTGTGAGTTGATTCCGGGAGAAGTTAGCCTCCCAACAATCAAATGTTGGGTACCTACTATGTGCCAAGCACTGTGCTGGTTGCTGGGATATAAGGATGAAGCACGTTGGAGATAAGGATCCATGAACACAGATGGATAGGTGCCATTCTAGAGTTAGGAACAAAACCCCGGGAGAACAGAAGGGCATCACTACGGGGATGGGTTAGTCCTGGAGGGCTTCACAGAAGAGGGGGCCTGAGAGCTGGGCTTTGAAGGCTAAGTGGAGTTTAGCATCTCTGGAGAAGCTCTTCTAGGCAAAATGAAGAGTAGGAGCAGCCGCTGGGAGGTGTGAACTGCAAATGTGTTCCAGGAACACTAGGGGAATGTCTGTGGCTTTTGACTTTTCTTGGTGGATTTATAACTCACTGCATTTTCAAATTCAGGATGTACTGTTATCGAGGGTGGCTGCGGCTCAGAGGCCCCTTGTCAGTGGTGAGCTGCCCTGTAACTGTGAGACCCTCTCCTTGCTTCTCCATGCTCCTCCTCAGGGGTATCCAGCAGGAACAGGCGTGTGCCACCCAGGCCCAGTTCACACATCCCCTTCCCCAGAGCCTCTGGGGTTCTTTAGACAGACGGGCTGCTCCCAGCTCTGGGCTCGCCCTGTCCCCATCCTCACCTCTGTGATGGCCCTGGGTCACTGTCCAGGGTCTCTTTTCTCCACGAGGCTGTGTGCTCCTCAACAGGAGGGACGTGTGAATTCCCTGCATGTAGCCCCAGATGCACAGGGACTCGGCCCTCAGTCAGTGGTTGTTAACTCTTTAGTCTGCGCAGTGAACACATCCCAGTCACTCTGCAGACCCAGGCTTTTCCCCATCTGGACCCATTTTAGGGATTCAGGTGGGACTCTAGGCAGGGATGGTCTGAGGTAGGGTGAGAGGGTTCAGAGTAGATTGCCCTCACCAACCCCAATTAGTGCTTGAGTGAGATGGTCACAGGCTTATGCAACCAAAGCCCATTATTTAGTGGATTAAAACAGGTCTCCAGTGGGCAGCTTGACAAGCGCATCGTGCACAGCCTCTCCCACTCTACCTACAGGGCTAGTATGTGACAGATTTAGGTGGCAAGTGCTTGGGAGCCTGGAAGATCCGCTCCAGCCAGCCAGCTGGGTGCTGCTGGGACAAGGGCGGGCCTTGTTGACAAATAGTTACCTGATTACAGAATCCCTTTGTTCCTCGGGATGAGATCTGGGAGGCTGCCCAGTGGCTGCCGAACAGCCCACCAGGGGCTGGGAGAAGATAAGAAGCGCGTCTCCTGGGCGCTTGTCCTGTTGCATCATTGACCCGGTTAGGGAATCTGGATGTAGACTTTTCATACATATGGGCAACTGAAGACTCAGGGCATTTTACAAACCTGTAATTGCTGTGAAGGATTTGTAGTGGTGCTTTTCCAGGAAAAGTGGATGGATGAATAGATACACAGAGGGATGGATGGATGGGTGAACAGATAAGGAATTGTCAAGTAGACAGACGGCAGATGGTAGAATCAATGGATGGATGGAGGGATGGAGGGATGGGAAGCCAACCTGTGCCCTGTGGTCTTCCTAGGGGCCTCAAGTCTTCCAGTTGTGATTGTTGGAGGTGGGGGTGGACGGGATGCTACTGCACTAGTGAGAGCAGTTTCTGAAGATTTACTACCAATAGCTCAAGAGCTAACTATAAAGGAGTAAAGTTTCCATTTATTTTTCAGGAAATGTGATCAACTGAATGCAGTTGATGCCTTTTCAAAGCCTTGTTGCGACCTCAACTTTCAGGCATGAGACCGCCTTTGTCTTTCCCTCTCAGAATTGCTGGGGAGACCTTATGGGAGACAGTGAAATCCCTGCAAATAGAGCACCTTCAGAAAAGCACCCTATGAAAATAATATAACAAACAATAGAACACCACGCCAAAGAGTTTGGCAAGTGAGAACAAAGAATCACCCATGAGCCCATCATTCTAGAGCAAGCATCATTGTTTTTGAGTGGCTGCTTCTGCGTATAAACCCTACACAGCTGCGGTCATTATCCGCATGCCTCCACTCGGTGACCTATTTCCCCACCCACCGTGATGTCATCGGCTTTTTTCTGTGTCATTACCGAGTCTTTATAATGACTTCAAATGACTGCATATTATTGCATTGATTACCACACTGCTGAATATTTGGGTTGCTTCTGTTGGTTTTCGTCCCCACCTTTGCTCATCTTCATGAATTAAACAAATGTAAGATATTTACCCAGTTCTTGGAAAAATGGATGTATAGAGTAGGTACTTTATTTCCTTCCATCTCTCTCCTTCGTATATATGGGGAAAATATATCTTTTACATATTTTGGGCTTTTCCATAGAATGAATTTCTTACAATAAATATTGGCTTCAAGAGTGTAAGCGATTGTACGGCTGTGACACATATGGTGATCATGTTACTTTCTCAGTAGTAATAGTGAGAACATGAACAGCTCCATGATTGCACATATTATCTCATATAATCCTTCCAACATCTCTGTGGGGTAGCTATTACCCCTTTTTAGGCAAGGACCCAGAGGCCCACGCATCTGAGCAATTTGTCCAGGGTCCATGTCTCTTCTGTCTTCTCCTTTACGCCCCGAGCCTAGCACAGTGTCTGGTACATAGAATGGCTTTAATAAATATTTGTTGAATGAAGACTTTAAGTGGGGAAGTCATGACTCAAACTTTATGTTTCATCTGAAAGCTTGTGATTGTTCCACTAAACCTCACCAACTGATTCTTGACATTCCTTTGGATGGGAGTAGAGATGGGGGTGTTCCCAATAACTATGAGTTAAGGATGGGAATAGAGATGGGGGTGTTCCCAATAACTATGAGTTAAGGACACAGACCTAGTGAAGCATCCATTCAAGCTCAGGGCAGACGTAGAAAGGCTAATGATGTGCTGTGGGTGAGGGTTTAGGACCCTAATGTATCATCACCCCGGAGCTGTACCTGCTTGAACTTTTCCTGAGACCACCTCACGTGGACCTGTTGTGTGGTTTTATGACCAATGTACTTGGTGGCCACATTAAATTCAGGGTTTGCTGTTGCCTTGTGACGGTGTGACCAGACATTCCCATTATACATTTATAGAAACACTGTCCTCATTGGAATCACCCTCTAAAATCCAATTCTACGAGCTGAATTTCCCCCAGGCTCTATCCTTCCTCCGGTCAGAGGATGCTTTTCTGAAAAGTGGCCCCTCGTCATAAGGAGTCCCAACCCTCTAAGAGTCCTCAATAGTCATTTCTTACAGTCATGGCCTCCTGGCATAAGGTAACACCTGTGTCCCATTCTTGCCAGGTAGGATGTGTGGGCTAAGAGTCCAAATGGTTCTTCAGAGACCTTCCAAAGAATAAGGTCTGTCACTGGTGCTGCCTGGCTTGGCAGAGGGCTGAAGAGGTCAATGAAAGGACCCTAGGTGATGAAGGCTTCTTGAGTACTGGGAACTGAAGAGATACTTTAAACTTGGAGAGTATATGAGGTCTCTGTGGAAGAGAGTGTGGGGAAATAGCAGAAGGGGTTTGGAGTGGAAACTGAGGAAGTGATCACATTTAGAAGGTAGGGGGAGATGGAGTCAATGAAGGAGCTAGAGTCACAGAGGTAAGGGATCCAGTGTAACAGAGGGCTAGGCCTTCCAAGCAAGTGGTCCCACTCACATGCACTGAATATAGTCTGTGAAGCCTTGGAAATACAACGATGAAGAAGACATAGTTCCTGTCCTCAAGAAGACTCCACATTCTACTTGGGAGACAGACACAAAACAACAAAAAACACAGCATGATCAATATCAAGGTAACAATGTAACCAAGCATGGGAGCAGAGAGGAAGGGAGGACAGGTTGAAGACATGCAGATACTTCAAAGAAGTAGTATTTGAAGAAAGGCCAAGCACTCAACAGGTAAAGGAGGGTTGGCAGAGCATGTGGGACAGAGGGAAAGCATGTCCTAGAGGCTCACTAGGAGGTGGGGTGCTAGGGAAAGCCGAGTAGTCCAGCTTTGTGAGGGAAGAGGTGGGTTCCAGTGCAGGAGATGTTAATGTGGCAGATGCTACTAAGCGGCGAAGCAAGAGGAGAACAGAGGAAAGGTTGCCACCAGAGTCGATGTGGTGACTGCGACCTTGATTGTGTGTGTCTGTGTGAGCATGTGCCTGTGGGTGCATGTCACTGTGTGACTGTGTCCATGTGATCAGGAGTGTGTGTGTGTTGAGGGACCTCAAGCTCCATTGCAGGGAGTAAAAGATTGATAGGATGTAAGTAGAGGCTCCTGTATTCTTCCCTTGGAAAGAATATTCATGAAGCACCTACCAGGTGCTAGGCACTGGGGACAAAACCCAATGCTGTTGAATCGATTCAAGACTTATAGTCACCCTACAGGACAGAGTGGAACTGCCCCATAGGGTTTCCAAGGCTGTAATCTTTCCGAAGCCGACTGCCACATCTTTCTCCCACAGAGCGGCTGGTGGTTTCGAACTGTTGATGTTTCGGTTAGTAGCCAAGTGCTTAACCACTGCGCTACCAGGGCTTCTATTGGGGAAGAAGGGAAATGAATTAGGGAGACAAAGATCCCTACCTTGATGGAGCTTATATTCTAATGAGGGAGGCTGACAAGAGACCAAATAATACATAAAAGATAGAGCGTGTCAAAGAGTAGATAAGAGCTGTGGAAAACAGGGATGAGGGGATGGTGTGGTGGGTGGAGGGGAGGTGGCTGGGAATGGCACGGTAGTAGGGTGCTGGGCTGCAGTGTGAGCTGGACCCCTTTCTTTGCCTGCTCCTGCTAAAGGGGTACTGCCCCCTCCTGCAGTCAGTCTTCACACATCATTCCACTTGCTTCCTCCTAGTGCTTTTCACAGTCTGTAACGGTCTCGTTGATTTATTCATTTGCTTGCTTACTCCTTTTTTAAGGAATTCACATGGAGCCTGGTATGATCCCAGTGGGTGTGAATTTTGGGAGGAGATGGACTTGCAGAGAAGGACTGTGAAAGCCACACCATGATCTAAGGTGCCGAGTTCAAGTTTGGAAGGTTCTAGGGACGAGCTCAGACTTGGATATGGGGTTCAAATCTGAACAGTCCTGAGCTCGAGTTTTGGAGATTCTAGGGACTGGGGGCCAAGGAAAGCATACCGATGTGGGAGGTTCTTGGAGAAGCAGTTTGGATCGGAGGCCCTGAGGACTGGGTGAGCTGGGGACCTCTGTCCCCTCTTGTTCTGGGTAAGACTGCAGGGTTTCAAAACAGGGCTGTTACTCAGTTAGAGCCTGGCTTGTTCCTGACCTTGTTGGTAGGATGCTAGAAGGGTTGAAACAGGAGGGACCCCTACCCCAGCCCTGACCTTAATCCTGCCCTTTCATCTCGACAAAGTTGCAAAAGACTTTCCTGTAGGAGCCTGGGCGAGGGAGGGGTGCCCTCAATCAGAAACTGAAACTGCGCAGGTGTTAATTAGGTCCAGGCAGCTGGGAAGGTATCATATCTTCCCTTCATTAAAGATGAGGAGAGTGTGAGGGGCCCCTGCTGCTCCCTGCTTCCTCCCTGGCTTCCAGAGAAGGCTAGTGGGCAGGGGTGGGGGGTGGGGAGTAGCACCCAGCTCTGGACAGGCTGAACGGAGGAGCTGGGGGGAGCCCTGCTCTGTCATTAGGGCAGAGAGGAGAGGGGGCTGACCTTGGACCCAGGACGGAGTGGGGCTGGGATGACCTTCTGAAGCCCTAGACTCTGGGAGCCTGTCTCAGCAGGAAAGGAAGGGTCCTCTTGCTGATGGTGCCACTGGCCACTGCTCCAGCCAGCTGGTCTTATTTTTCTTGTCATTTTCCCCTTATTGTAAACTTGAAAACCAAACACACACACAGACACCCATGAGCACATTACTTCTCACAGACTCTGGAGGTTGAGAGTGACTTAGAAGAAGAGAGGGGTCATAGAAAAGCGTGGGATTGGAAGGGGCATGAGGTTTACACGGCTAATGAACTGAGTCTTGGTTGTGTAAACTATGTGTTGAAATTTCCACATCTGTAAAATGGGTATAAACTGTTTAAAAAAAAATTCAGTTTTGTTATAAGCATTTACAGTTGTCATTGAAGAACTAAGATAACATATGTGGCGGTGATGTGTAAACTCTGACATTCCAGCGGGAGGTGGAGAACTAGCAATAAGTCATACCCCTTATTGGGGTGGATTTTTATAGGAACAGGACTGGGCATGTGGAGAGGGTCTAAATCTTTGAAAACACCTTTGAATAAGTTTCTTCATATGCGAAATGAGAGGGTTGGACCAGAAGACAGCAGGACCCCTTCTAGGGTAGAGCCTGAATTTGAGGAGCAAACAGCAGACCGAGGCATTTCTTGGCGGGGGGCGGGGGGCGTGGGAGGCTCACGACGGCCAGTGTGGGGGCGCTGATAAGTGGTGGTATGTGTCAGGGCACAGCCTTTGGCTCAAATACTCGCCTCACCTCTTACTAGCTGTGTGCCTTTGGCCAAGTTTCTTCAGTTCTTCGTCTGTGAAATTGGGATAATGATCTCTTTATCCATCTCCCTTGCTTTGGCGGTTAGAATAGGGAATCAAATGAGAGAATTATATAAAGTGGTTTGCACAGCGGCTGCACGTGGGAAGCGGGGGTGGAGACCGACAGGCAAGGGGAGAATTCACAAGCTTGATTTTCAGGCTCTGATTTCTCAAGCCTCTCTCTCTTTAACCCTTCCCCAGAGGGGAAGGCGCCACCACAGCAGAAGGGGGGACTAGATGGTTCGTAATAGGATAGGACCAAGGAATTATGCAGAATGGGGAATGGAAGAAGGGCCCTTAGACATCACCTAGTCTCGTTCTTCATTTTACAGGTGAAGAAGCTGAGGCCCAGAGAGGTAGATACCCAAGTAAGGGCTCACAGCCAGTTAGTGGGGAAGCCTGGATAAGGACCCAGGCCACCCAACAGTCCCTCCATCCAGGGCCTTTCAGATTTTATAATTTATCCTCAAGAGGTTCCACTTCTGTGGCTGTTGGTAAGCCTCATTACACCTGGCCCGTGAGTTTGTCCCCAGGAAGGACTGGGCCAGGTGAGGCAGTGTCTTTTCCAAAACCCATAGCTCCCTCTGCTGGGGAAGAGGTGAGACTGCAGCCTTGAACTGGGCTCACAGGCACCACCTGGGAGGGCTGAGCCTGGCTTTGCTGCTGGGTATCATGGACTTAAAAAAAACAAAACAAACCAAACAAACCCGTTGCCAACAAGTCGATTTGGACTCATAGCAACCCTACGGGACAGAGCAGAACTGCCCTATAGAGTTTCCAAGGAGCGGTTGGTGGATTCGAACTGTTGACCTTTTGGTTAGCAGCCAAGCGCTTCATCACTGGGCTTCCACATGTGTTATAGAGTAGAACTGCTCCATAGGGTTTTCTTAGTTGTAATGTTTACAGAAGCAGATCACCAGGCATTTCTTCCACAGCACCACCAGATAGGTCTGAACTGCCAACCTTTAGGTTAGCAGCTGAGCGCAAACCTCTTGCACCACCCGTGGACTTGCGATATGTGGTTTAGATGTTCAGTATTGCAGTTCACTGCAGCATTTTAAAAGAAATTTAAATAATAGTTTTAAAAAATGTCTTTATATTCATCCACATAACACCCTTTCAGGGGCTCTTCATTCCTTTGTGTGGATCCAGATTTCCCTTTGATATTTTCCTTCTGCCTCAAGGACTTCCTTTAGCATTTCTTATAGTTCCAGTTTGCTGGCGACCAATTCTTTCATCATTTGTCTAAACAAGTCGTTATTTCTTTTTCAGTTTTGAAAGATATTTTTACTGGGTATAGAGCTGTAGGATGACAGCTTTTCCTTCAACACTTTAAAGGCGTTGCACTATGTCTTCTGGCTTGGGCTGTTGCCAAGAGAAGCTTGCTACTGCTCCTATCTTTCTTCCTTTACAAATAATGTACCCCCTTCTCCCCGCCACCTCCGCTACTTTTAAGATTTTTTTTTTTTAAATCACCGGCTTTACGCAATTTGACTTTGATGTGCCTTTAGTGTAGTTAGCTTCAAGTTTCTTGCGCTTAGAGTTCATTGAGAGTCTTAGATCTGTGGGCATATAGTTTTTATTTAAAAAAAATCAAATTTGGAAAAGTTTGGTCATTTTTTCTTCACATCGTTTTGTTTTCTCTCCCTAGTTCCCTCCTTTGGGGACTCCAGTTACAAGTGTATTAGACCACATGAGGTTGTTCTGGGTCTTTTTATACTCGGTTTCATTTTCGGTAGTTTTTATTACTATGTGTTCAGCTTCTGCAGTGTTTAATATGCTGTTAACCACATCCAGTTCTTTGTTTCCTCAGACCTTTTAGCTTTCACCTAAAGAAGTTTTATTTGGAATATCTTCCATCTCTCTACTTGACATATGTAATCTTTCCACTAGCATTTTGAACGTATGGAATACAGTTCTATTAACCTTTCTAACATCCTTGTCTGGGAGCCCTGGTGGTACAGTGGTTAAGAGCTTGTCTGCTAACCAAAAGGTCAGCAGTTCAAATCCACCAGCTGCTCCTTGGAAACCCCATGGGGCAGTTCTATTCTGTCCTGTAGGGTTGTTGTCAGCCGCAAAGGTTTGGTTTGAGTAATGTCTTTGTCTACTAATTCTATCATCTGTATCATTTCTGGGCTCACTTCAATTGATTGATTTTTCTCTTCATTTTATGTCATAATTTTCCTTCTTTTTTGCATCCCTGGTAATTTTTTTTTTAGTTTTGCTTTAAGTGAAGGTTTGCAGTTCAAGTCAGTTTCTCATACAAAAATTTATACACACATTGTTGTGTGACCCTAGTTGCTCTCCTTATACTGTGACAGCACACTCCTCCTTTCCACCCCGGATTTCCCGTGTCCATTCAACCAGCTCCTGACCCTCTCTGCCTTCCCATCTCACCTCCAGACAGGAGCTGCCCATTTAGTCTCATGTATCTACTTGAACTAAGAAGCACACGCTTCACGAGTATCGTTTTATGTCCCATAGTCCAGTCTAACCTTTGTTTGAAGAGTTGGCTTCGGGAATGGTTTCAGTTCTGGGCTAATGGAGAGTCTGGGGGCCATGTCTTCCAGGGTCCCTCCAGTCTCAGTCAGACTATTAAATCTGATCTTTTTACTAGAATTTGAGTTCTACACCCCACTTTTCTCCTGCTCCGTCAGGGACTCCTAGTTGTGTTCCCTGTCAGGGCGGTCGTTGGTGGTAGCCGGGCACCATCTAGTTCTTCTGGTCTCAGGCTGATGGAGTCTCTGGTTTATGTGGCCCTTTCTGTCTCTTGGGCTAATATTTCCCTTGTGACTTTGGTGTTCTTCATTCTGCTTTACTCCAGGTGGGTTGGGACCAATTGGGAATCAATTGATGATGGCCGCTCACAAGATTTTAAGACCCCAGATGCCACTCATCAAAGTGGGCATGCATCCCTGGTAATTTTTTATTGATGCCAGACATTGTAAATCTTACCTTGTTGGGTTCTGGATATATTTTTTTTCCTATAAATATTCTGGAGTGGTGAGGGATGAGATGCTGAGACGGCTGGACGGGGTGTGGTAGGGGCCTTGAGAAGGAGAGGTAGGAGGGCAGAGGGTTTCTGGGTCAATTCCAAGCACTCCTCACCCTAAGCCTGACCGTGTGGGAAGGAGATGCCAGGGCCCCAGGACAGAATGGGAGAATTCTGGTGGGGCAGGATTCAGCCCCAGCCCTTAACCACACTGCAGACATCCCAGGAACGTGTGAGCTGGGCTTCTTAGCTTTAAAAACAATAATTATGGAATGCCTGGATCATGAGATCAGATGAGATTTGACAAAATGGTGAATTGTGGGGTGCTGCAATAAACAGAATTCTAGGGAGGGGTGGATGGGACAATTAGGTCGATTTGAGGAGTTTGGTCTGGGGTTCTGGGAAGGCCTGAGAGGGGAGAAGGAAGGGCGGCTGTAACAGAGTGACTGCCATCTGCTGCGCACAGTGCCAGGTTTTTACAGCCATGACTCCATTCCTCCCTTAGGGCCAGTTTATGAAGTAGGCGTTACACTTCTACATTTTACAGCTGAGGGTAATTAGACCCAGAAGAGTTAAGATAGCTAGTCCGTGGGACTCGAACCCAGGCCTTTCTGCCTCCAGAGTCTGGAAGGACAGGGAAGTTTGCAGGGAGACGGAGAGAGGGTTCCTGGGACAGACAACCTGCTATGGGAGAAGCCAGAGTCCCTCTGCCCCAGACTGGGCTAAGCTCTGATGTGAGCGAGATGTACTCACTCTAGAGATGCCAAACCCCCAATCAAACCAAGTGCCCTTGAGTCGATTCTAACTCGTGGCGACCCTATAGATCAGAGTAGAAATGCCCCATAGGCTTTCCAAGGCTGTAATCTTTATCAATCAGACTGCCACATCTTTCTCCCTCAGGGCAGCTGGTGGGTTCAAAGGGCTGACCTCTCGGTTAGCAGCCGAGCACTTAACCACGGCGCCACCAGGGCCCCGCCCTAAAGATGCCAGGCGGGGCTAATCTCCACACAGCAGCTGCCCCACCAGGAAGTTGCCCCACCGTAGGGAGGCTAAGGTGAGGATGAAGAATCTGACACATGCAGGCCATGGGGGTGGGGGTGGGGGGGCAAAAGTGAAAACGGTCTTCGCAGGCAGAAATGTGAGAAGAAAAGTAAAGAAAGAAAAAGGGAAAAAAGACATGAAAACCAGTGAAATTGAGTGGGGATGAAATACTAATTTGGACCTTGCCGAATTTTGTTTTATTCTACAAAACATCGGGCGCCCATGGTCAGCCTGTGGGCAGCACATGGGCGCAGGATGGGGGGCACGAGAAGAGGGGACTGAGAGACAGAGGAGACTGAGGTCTCGGCGCCCCAAAGAATCCTGGCTGACTTGCTTTGTCAACCCTGTGCAGACGCGTGTCAGCGGGCTCGCCGGGGTGCCTGTGGGGCTCTGGCGCCCTCTTCAGGGAAAGTACTGAAGTGCACCGCTGTGCCTCAGGAAAACGAAACAGCGAAATTTCAGGGGTTCAGGATAGAAGGGAGAGGGCAGTGGTAGTTCACTGGTAGAATTCTTGCCTTCCATGCAGGAGATGTGGGTTCGATTCCTGGTCAATGCACCTCATGCACCACGACCACTGTCAGACTAGGAAGAAAGGCCTGGTGATCTACTTCTGAAAGTCAGCCAGTGAAAACCCTGTGGATCACAAGGGTCTGATCCCGTTGTGCATGGGGGTTGCCATGAGTTGGGGGCCAACTCGGCAACAGCTAACAACAACAACAAAGACAGAAAGGAGGAAAGGGTTTATCAAACGAACACCGTGTGTACGCAGTATTTCACTCTTTGGAGCAGTGGCCATTATTATCCCTGTTTTGTGAACACAGGCTGGGAGAATGTATGTGACTTGTCCCAGTTCATAACTCAGTGGTGCTGGAGCTGGGATTAAAATACAGCTCTGTCTGACTCCAAAAGACAAAAGTTGACAATCTGTATCACCAGGATAGGCAACAACCTCGATTATTTCTGAATCCAGCATAAAAAACCCACTGCTGTTCAGCTGATTCTGACTCATAGCGACCCTACAGGACAGGGTAGAACTGCCCCATAGGGTTTCCAAGGCTGCAACCTTTAGGGAAGCAGACTGCCACATCTTTCTCCCACGGAGTGGCTGGTGGGTTCAAACCACCGAACTTCCGGTTAGCAGCCAAGCTCTTAACCACTGCGCCACCAAGGCTCCTTCCCAGAGTGTAATCTGTTGCCGCCGATTCGATTAAGACTCGTAGCGACCCTACAGGACAGAGCAAAACTGCCCCATAGGGTTTCCAAGGAGCAGCTATTGGATTCAAACTGCAGACGTTTTGGTTAGCGGCTGAGCTCTTAACCACTGCCCCACCAGGGCTCGGTATAAAATGTTAGAAGGTGGTAACTGCTATACAAATAGAGCAGAATGCAGTGGATGGCGAGAGCTTGCAGCAGGGAGGGATGGGGAAGTTGCAGTTTAAATGGATTGCTTAGATAGGATGTAGCTGGAAGGGAGGTGGGGGTGGGAATAATGGGGAGGAGACACCACCATTTATCAGGAGCTGTTACATTCCGCGCACCGTAGGCACTTCCACCTGCTAGCTCGTCCACTCTTCCGGCGGGGTCTTATGAGCCCATTCATAAGTTGAGAAATTAGAAGCTCACCTAGAGTGGATGGCTTGACCAAGTTCGCAGGGCCAACAAGTCAGGTGATCTTGTTTTCTGCTCACACCTATTGCCTTTCTGTACGTGTGTGTCTCTTGGGGGTGAATGCGCCCCACTAGCAGCAGCTGCCGCGTTCTGGGCCCAAGCTCTCCTGGTGCAGCGAGGCCAGCTCGGCGGTCACGGAGAGTCCTCAGGGGTCACCGGCTCCCACTGCGCTCTGCATCCTCCCACCACCCAGACTGCTTCCTGATACCTCCAGTTATAGGTCAGCGTCCTCACAACTCGGAGATCTGTTACTGGTTTTCATTCTTTCTTTCCTTGGCGTTATGTCGATGTTTTGTTTTGGAAGGAGAAAGTGCAATTGGCATTCTTCTGTAAAATGACAGCAAACACAGCTTTGTTCACCAAGGCTGTTTATCTCTTCTCATTTTTCTGGTAGCGGTACAGAATAGCTCAGGGTATTGTGTGTGTTTGGTGTGTGTGTGTGTGCATCAAAGAACACTATCAACAGAGTAAAAAGGCAACCCACAGAATGGGAGAAAATGTTTGCAAATAATATATCTTATAGGGGCTTGATATCCAGAATATGTAATATGTAAATAACCCCTGCAACTAAGAGACAAGAAGACAAACAGCCCAATTAAAAAATGAGCAAAGGACTTGAACAGGTATTTCTCCCAAGAAGATGTACAAATGGCCAACACGCACATGAAAAGATGCCCAATGTCATTAGTCATTAGGGAATTGAAAATCAAAACTACAATGAGATACCACTTCCCACCCTCTCAGATGGCCAGAATAAACAAGACAGTAACAAGTGTTGGCGAGGATGTGGAGAAGTTAGAGCCCTCATACATTCCTGGTGGGAATGGAAAATGATACAGCCAGTTTGGAAAATAGTTTGGTGGTTCCTCAGTAAGTTAAACATAGAATTACCGTATGGCCCAGCAATTCCACTCCTAGGGATATACTCCAAAGAACCCAAAACGGTGTTCAAACAAAAACTTTTACAGATATTCTTAGCAGTAATATTCACAATAGCCAAAAGGTGGCAAACAAGCCAAATGTTCATCAACCAGTGAATGAGTAAAGAAAATGTCTCATAGCCAATGCAGTGACTATTAGTCAGTCGTAAAAAGCATAGAGTACTGATACACGCAGCAACATGGATGATCCTTGAAAACCTTACGCTAAGTGGCAGAAGCCAAAGGCCACGTATTGTATGATTCCATTTGTATGAAATTTTTAGAATAGCCAAATCCATAGAGACTGCTTAATGGGTATGGGGTTTCCGTTCGGGATGATGAAAGAGTTCTAGAACTAGACAGTGGTCACGGTTACACAGCATCATGAATGCACTTAATGCCAGAGTTGGGCCCTTTTATTAGAAACCCTGGTGGCATAGTGGTTAAGAGCTACGGCTGCCAACTAAAAGGTCGGCGGTTCAAATCCACGAGGTGCTCCTTGGAAACTCTATGGGGCAGTTCTACTCTGTCCTATAGGGTCGCTATGAGTTGGAATTGACTCGACGGCAGTGGGTTTGGGTGTTTGGTTTTTCTGAAGACTTTTAAATAGTAAATGTACATAGTCATTTTTCTAAATGGTAAATGTTAGGTCATGTGTATTTTACCACAATAAAACCATCACAAAACCAAACTCCCCTGCTCCCAGAAACCATCCCCTACCTCTCAGTCTGGATCAGTTGTCCGTCCTCTGTGACCCAAGGCACCCTATGCCTGCTTCTACTGACTGTGTGGCTATTGGGTTTGTCTCCTCTCCCACCCCGAAGGCGAGGTAATAGCATTATTTATCTCTGATTCCAGATGATGCGCACAGAGCCTGTGGCATAGTAATCAGCACCATTTGCCACTGAGCTGACTCCAACTCGTGATGACCCCATGGGTGTCAAGAGTAGAACTGTGCTCCGTAGGCTTTTTTTTTATTGTACTTTAGATGACGGTTCACAGAACAAGTAGTGTCTCATTAAACAGTACACATATTGTTTTATGACATTGGTTAACAACCCCACGACATGTCAACACTCTCCCTTCTTGACCTGGGTTCCCTATTACTAGCTTTCCTGTCCCCTCCTGCCTTCTAGTCCTTGTCCCTGGGCAGTTGTGCCCCATTAGTCTTGTTTTGTCCTATGGGTCTGTCTAATCTTTGGCTGAAGGGTGAACCTCGGGAGTGACTTCATTACTGAGCTAAAAGGGTGTCCGGGGGCCGTACTCTTGGGGTTTCTCCAGTCTCTGTCAGGCCAGTAAGTCTGGTCTTTTTTTGTTAAGTTAGAATTTTGTTCTACATTTTTCTCTGGCTCTGTCCGGGACCTTCTGCTGTGATCCCTGTCAGAACAGTCAGTGGTGGTAGCCAGGCACCATCTAGCTGTACTGGACTCAGTCTGGTGGAGGCCATGGAAGTTGTGGTCCATTAGGCCTTTGGACTAATCTTTTCCTTGTATCCTGTTTCCTTCATTCTCTCTTGCTCCTGAAGGAGTGATACCAGTGGAGTATATTAGATGGCTGCTCACAGGCTTTTAAGACCCCAGATGCTACTCACCAAGGTAGAATGTAGAACATTTTCTTTATAAACTATGTTATGCCAATTGAGCTAGATGTTCCCTGAGACCACGGTCCTCACAGCCTCCGTAGGGTTTTTAATGGATGATGTTTTGGAAGTAGATTTCCAGGCCTTTTTCCCAAGGAATCTCTGGGTGGACTCAAACCTTCAACCATTCGGTTAGAAGCCGAGTACATTATCTGTTTGCACTACCCAGGGACTCCAGGGCATAGTGAGGTGCTCAGTAACGGTCTGTTGAAAGAATGACTAAATGAATAGAAACAGAGTCCAGTAAATAAAAAAACCAGACTGCACACAACCTGTAGAGATGCAATTGGGGTTTATATAAATGGCAGAAGAACTATCTCCTTTGGTGAGAGTGTTCCAAAGCACTATTGCACGTGCAAACTTGGTATGCTAAATACTGATGCTGGTAACCCAAGAGCATATATATTTTTAACATTTTTAAGAGTCCAATTCATACAAACATTCCCAGATATTAAGGCTTTGACTTTTGAAACAGGGACGGGCTGCATGCATTTTAAGTTTTGCTAACTCTTGTTCATCCTTTGATCTAGCTACACAGGTATCTTTCCAGATCTTATCTAATTGTTGAAAAAAAAGTTTGTCACGACACTTACATATTACTCTGATTGTCTGGCTACATAATTGTCTCCCACAAAAGGTTTAAAAAGGCTTAGTGACTATGAGGGAAAAATGCAGATGAGCTGGAAAGCCATGCTGAGTCTGGTCTGTGAGCTGTGCTAAATAAGGACTTTGTTCTATTGAAACGCCCACTTGTGAAGAACCAGGAAATTAAAAACAAAAGAAATTTAAAATATGTATTTTACTATACGGATCATTTATTGTCTCAACGACATTTATTGACTACTCCATCCTTTCTCATATATCTGTTGTTGTTGTTAGGTGCCGTCAAGTTGGTTCTGACTCATAGCGACCCTATTTACAACAGAATGAAACGCTGCTTGGTCCTGCACCATCCTCATAATCATTGTTTTGCTTAAGCTCATTGTTGCAGCCACTGTGTCAATCTATCTCATTGAAGGTCTTCCTCTTTTTTGATGACCCTCTACTTTACCAAGCATGATGTCCATCTCCAGGGACTGATCCCTCCTGATAACATTTCCAAAGCATGTGAGACTTCGTTTTGCCATCCTTGCTTCTAATGAGCATTCTGGCTGTATTTCTCCCAAGATAGATTTATTAATTCTTTTGGCAGTCCATAGTATATTCAATATTCTTCGCCAAAACTATAATCCAAAGGTGTCAGTTCTTCTTCGGTCTTCCGTTTTCATTGTCCAGCTTTCGCACGCATATGAGGCGATTGAAAACAACGGCTTGTGTCAGGTACATCTTAGTCTACAAGGTGACATCTTTGCTTTTTAAGACTTTAAATAGGTCTTTTCCAACAGATTTACCCAATGCAAGGCGTCATTTGATCTCTTGACTGCTGCTTCCATAGGTGTTGATTGTGGATCCAAATAAAACGAAATCCTTGACAACTTCAATCCGTTTATCACGATGTTGCTTACTGGTTCATTTGTGAGGATTTTGGTTTTCTTTATGTTGAGGTGTAATCCATATTGAAGGCTGTAGTCTTTGATCTTTCTCTTAGTTATCTAGTGTGCTGCTATAGCAGAAACACCACAAGTGGATGGCTTCAACAAATGGAAGTTTATTCTCTCACAGTCTACCCACTGCCATCTAGTTGATTCCGACTCATAGCGACCCTATAGGACAGAGTAGAACTGCCCCATACAGTTTCCAAGGAGCACCTGGTGGAATCAAACTGCCAACTTTTGGGTTAGCAGCTGTAGCTCTTAACTGCTCTGCCAGCAGGGCTTCCCTCTCACAGTCTAGTAGGCTAGGAGTCCAAATTCAGGGCATCAGCTCCAGAGGAGGGCTTTCTCTCTCTGTTGACTCTGGAGGAAAGTCCTTGTCCTCAATCTTCCCCTGGACAAGGAGCTTCTCAGTGCAGGAACCCCGGGTCCAAAGGATTCACTCTTCTCCTGGCACTACTTTCTTCTTTTTTTTTCTCCTTTTTTGCCCTTTATTTTTTTAATGTCTTTTTTTAAAATTGTACTTTAGATGAAGGTTTATAGAACATATAGATTCTCATTAAAACAGTTAGTATACATGTTGTTAACAATGGTTAACAACCCCATGACATGTCAACACTATCCCTTCTCAACCTTGGGTTCCCTATTATCAGCTTTCCTGTCCCCTCCTGCCTTCTAGTCCTTGTCCCTGGACTGTTGTGCCCCATTAGTCTCGTTTTGTTTTATGGGTGTGTCTAATCTTTGGCTGAAGGATGTAGAATTATTTGCTCCGCATACAGAATGAATAAATATGGTGAAAGGATACAACCCTGGCGCACACCTTTCCTGACTTTAAACCACGAAGTACCCCTTGTTCTGTTTAAACAATTGCCTCTTGATGTATGTATAGGTTCCTTGTGAACACAATTAAGTGTTCTGGGGTTCCCATTCTTCACAATGTTATCCATAGTTTGTTATGATCCACACAGTTGAATGCCTTTGCCTAGTTAATAAAACCCAGGTAAACATCTTTCTGGTATTCTCTGCTTTCAGCCAGGATCCATCTGACATCAGCAGTGATATCCCTGGTTCTACATCATCCTCTTCTGAATTGAGCTTGAATTTTCTGACAGTTCCCTGTGGATGTACTGCTGCAGCCGCTTCTGAATGAGCTTCAGCAACGTTTTGCTTGCGTGTGATGGTTAAGACCGTGTGTCAACTTGGCTGGGCCATCTTTCTGTGTTTTGGCAGCTGTATAATGTGATCACTTCCCTGTTGAAATTTGATGTGTGATCACCCCCCCCACCCATGGGATCTGCTGAGTGGTACTGGTGGGGGCGGGGCCTGTGGCAGCTCACTGCCCCCTCAGTCTTTGTCTCTCCACCATCCACCGCCTAGTTCCTTCCCGCTCGCCTTGCTGGGGCTTTTCATCATTGTAGATCCTGCAGCTGGCTCCTGTTTGTCTGACTTCTGGTTCTTGGAACTTGAGCTAGTAGCCTGCCTGCTGATCTTGAGATCCATCGATCTTCATAGCTTGCTACAGCCCTGCTCTCTGGCCTGCCCATCTAGGGTTAGCCAGCCCCTGCGGCTACCTGAATCAGGAGAATACTTTTTCCTGACCCACACACTTGGGACGTTACAGCCTCTAAAAGCTGCGTAAGCTATTTCCTTGATATAAATCTCTCTTTCTCTATATATATGTGCTTCACTGGTTTTGCTTCTCTAGAGAACCCAGCCTAAGACAGGTATTATTTGATAATTTCCACATTCAGTGGGATCACCTTTCTTTGGAATGGGCATAAATATGGATCTTTTCCAGTTGGTTGGCCAGGTAGCTGTCTTCCTGATTTCTTGGAGTAGATGAGTGAGCACTTACAGCGCTGCATCCATTTGTGGAAACATCTCAGTTGCTATTCCATCAATTCCTGTTGCCTTGTTTTTCACCAATGCCTTCAGTGAAGCTTGCGCTTCTTCCTTCAGTACCATGCATTCCTGATCATATGCTACCTCCTGAAATGGTTGAACACTGACCAGTTCTCTTTGGTATAGTGACTCTATGTATTCCTTCCATCTTCTCTTAATGCTTCCTATGTCGTTTAATATTTTCCCCCTAGAATCCTTCAGTACTGCAACTCAAGGCTTGAATTTTTTCTTCAGTTGTTTCAGCTTGAGAAATACTGAATGTGTTCTTCTCTCTTTGTGTTCTATCTCCAGCTCTTTGCACATGTCATCATAATACTTTACTTTGTCTTCTCGAGCTGCCCTTTGAAATCTTCTGTTCAGCTCTTTTACATCATCATTTCTTCCATTTGCTTTAGCTACTCAATGTTCAAGAGCAAGTTTCAGAGTCTCTTCTAACATCCATTTTGGTATTTTTTTTCCTTTCTGTCTTTAATGACCTCTTGCTTTCTTCCTGCATGATGTCCTTGATGTCATCCCACAACTCATCTGGTCTTTGGTCATTTGTGTTCAGTGTGTCAAATCTATTCTTGAGATGTCTCTAAATTCAGGTGGAATATACTCAAGGTTGTACTTTGGCTCTCATGGCCTTGTTTTAATTTTCTTCAGCTTCAACTTGAGCTTGCATATGAGCAATTGATGGTCTGTTCCGCAGTTGGCCCCGGCCTTGTTCTAATGGATGGTATTGAGATTTCCATTGTCTCTTTCCAAAGATGTAGTCAGTTTGATTCCTGTGTATTCCATCTGGTGAGGTCCACATGTATAGTTGTTGTTTACGTTGTTAAAAAAAGGTATTTGCAATGCAGAAGTCATTGGTCTCGAAAAATTCGGTCATAGGATCTCCAGAATCATTTCTATTACCAAGGACATATTTTCCAACCACTGATCCTTCTTCTTTGTTTCCAACTTTCGCATTCCAATCACCAGTAATTATCAATGCATCCTGATTGCATCTTCAATCAATTTCAGACTGCAGAAGTTGGCAAAAATCTTCAGTTTCTTCCTCTTTGGCCTTAGTGGTTGGTGCATAAATTTGAATAATGTTGTATTTACAGGTCTCCCTTGTAGGCATATGGATATTATCCTATAACTGACAGCATTGTACTTCAGGATAGATCTTGAAATGTTGTTTTTGACAATTAATGCGATGCCATTCCTCTTCAAATTGTCATTCCCAGCATAGTAGACCATATGATTGTTCGATTCAAAATGGCAAATATCAGTCCATTTCAGCTCACTAATGCCTAGGATATCGATATTTATGTGTTCCATTTCATTTTTTGATGATTTCTAATTTTCCTAGATTCATACTTCATATATTCCGCGTTCCAATTATTAATGGATGTTTCCAGCTGTTTCTTCTCATTTTGAGTTGTGCCACATCAGCAAATGAAGGTCCCAAAAGCTTGACTTCATCCACATTATTAGGGTCAACTGTACTTTGAGGAGGCAGCTCTTCCCCAGTTGTCTTTTGAGTGCCTTCCAACCTGAGGGGCTCATCTTCTGGCAGTATATCAAACAATGTTCTCTGCTATTCGTAAGGTTTTCACTGGCTAATTCTTTTCAGAAGTAGACCGCCAGGTCCTTCTTCCTGGTATGTCTTAGTCTGGAAGCTCAGCTGAAACTTGTCTGCCATGGGTGACCCTGAAACTTGTCTGCCATGGGTGACCCTGCTGCTATTGTTACTCTGTAGGTAAACTTTATGCTTTAGTACTTTCATACATCTCATGGTAAACAGTCTGAAACTTTATTAAAACTATTCCAATAAAAAAAAGAAAAAAATCCTGTCCACTATGGGTGACCCTGCTGGTATTTGTATACTGGTGGCATAGCTTCAGCATCACAGCAACATGTGAGCCCCCACAGTAGGACAAAATGACAGATGCGTGGGGTATATATAAGTATATAGGTATATATATATGTATATATATATATAAAAGGTTGGCAATTTGAATCCACCAGCTGATCCTTGGAAACCTCTATGGGGCAGTTCTACTCTATCCTATGGGGTCTCTATGAGTCGGAATCAACTCGATAGCAACGGTTTTTTTTTTTTTTGTATATCTCTCTCTGTGTGTGTGTGTGTATGTATATACTTGCACACATATATATACTGAGAGAGAGAGCGAGCGAGCCCTGGTAGCACAGTGGTTAAGAGCTTGGCTGCTTACCAAAACGTCGGCAGTGTGAATCCACCAGATGCTCCTTGGAAACCCTATGGAGGCAGTTCTACTCTATCCTAGAGGGGTCACTATGAGTCGCAGTCAACTTGACAGCAACAGGTTTAGGATATACACACATACACATATATATAAGGAGCCCTGATGGTGCAATGATTGAGCACCCAGCTGCTAACCAAAATGTTGGTGGTTCGAACGCACCCAGTAGCTTGGTGGGAGAAAGAGCTGGCGATCTGCTCCAGTAAAGATTACAGCCTAGAAAATCCTATGGGGCGGTTCTACTCTGTCATATGGAGTCACTATGAGTTGAAATCGACTTGACAGCACCTGACAACAATAAATATATTAATATTACACTTCAATATATATAATTTACCCATTATGTAAATTGAGGTATAATTTTAAAAAGTGGAATACATAAACCTTAAGTGTAGAACTAAATGCATACACCCATGTAAGCTCTATCTGGATCAAATATAGAACATTTCCAGCATTCCAAGACTTTTCTTCATGTCCCCTTTCATTCAGTACAAAGAACAGCCACTATTCTAGATAGAGTAACTCTATCACCATGGATTAGTTTTGCCTGTACTTGAACTTTCTGTGAAATGGAATCATACAGTATATACTATACTGTATCTTAGGTTTTTTACTCAATGTTATATCTGTGCAATTCATCCATGTTGTTGAGTTTATTCTTTTTATACCTGGTTGTATTCCATTTTGTGAACATACCACAACATTTTTTATTCATTCATATTAGTTTTATATTGCTGCTGTAATACATTAACACAAGTTTAGTGTCCTAAAACAGTACAAATGCATTATCTTATAGTTCTGTAGGTTACAAGTTCAACATGGGTCTCACCGGACTGAAATGAAGGTGTTGGCAGGGCTATGCTCCTTTATGGAGACTGTAGGGGAGAATCTGTTTCCTTGTCTTTTCCAGCTCCTAGAGTCTGCCCGCGATCCTCTGCTTATGACACCATTCCTGCCTTTAAAACCAGGAGGGTTCCATCTCTCTGACCATTGTTCTGTAGTCACATCTCCTTCTCTGAACACAGCTGGGAAGGCTCTCCAATTTTAAGAAACTCTGGTGGCATAGTGGTTAAAAGCTACAGCTCATAACAAAAAGGTTGGCAGTTTGAATCCCAGATCCACCAGGAGCTCCTTGGAAACCCTACGGGGCAGTTCTACTCTGTCCTAAAGGGTTGCTATGAGTGTGAATTGACTTGATGGCAATAGTTTTTTTTAATAATATAGATTACACTGGGTCCACACAATCTAATCCAGAATAATCACTCCATCTCAAGGTCTATGGTTTAATCATAAAGTCCCCTTTGCCATGTAAGGTAACCTATTCACAGGTTCTGGGGATTAAGACATGGACATCTTTTTTATTTATTTATTTTTTAATATTTTATTGTACTTCAGGTGAAGGCTTACAGAACAAATAGTTTCTCATGAAACAGTAGTACACACGTTGTTTTATGACATTGGTTAACAACCCCACAACATATTAACCCTCTAACTTCTCAACCTTTTTTTTTTGGTGAAGATACACATAGCCAAAGATACACCATTTCAAAAATTTCTACATGCACAGTTCAGTGACATTGACTACGCTCTTCCAATTGTGCTGTTATTCTCACTTAAGATGAAGACTTACAGAACAAAATAGTTTCTCATTTAACAGTTACTACAAACGTTGCCCTGTGACAATGGTTAACAATCTCACAACACATCAATAATATCCTTACTCAAACTTGGGTTCCCTATTGCCAGCTTCCTTGTCCCCTTCTGCCTTCTGGCCCTTGTCACTGGACTCCTGTACCTCGTTAGTCTCATTTGGTTTTACGGGGCTGTCCACTCCCAGGCTGAACAGTGAACCTCAGAGGTAACTTCACCATTGAGCTAAAAGGGTGTCTGGGGGCCATACTCTTGAGGTTTCTCCAGTCTCCTGTAGGCCAGTAAATCTGGTCTTTTTTTTCTGAGTTAGAATTATGCTCTACATCCTTCTCCAGCTCTGTCCAGAACCCTCTGTTGTGATCCTGGTCAGAGCAGTCAGTGTAAGACTTGGGCATCTTTGAGGGGAAGGGAAGTCATTATTCTGCCTACCACACTATTTGACTCTCGATAGCCATTTGAATTGTTTCCAGTTTGGGGCCACTATAAACAAAGCTGGATTGACACACTAGCTGCAATAATGGGCTCAAACGTAGCAACAACCATGAGAATGGCGCAGGACTGGGCAAGATTTCTTTCTGTTATACCTAAAGTCACTGTAAGTCAGAGCTGACTCAACAACAACTAACAACAATACATAAAGCTGTAATAAACATTCTTGTACATGTTTTTGGTGAACATAAAGACTCATTTCTGTTGGGTATATATTCAGGAATTGAACTGCTGGATCATAGGGTATGAGTATGTTCAACCTTAGTTTTTTGTTTTTGTTTTTTAAAAAAAAAGGCAAATCAAACCAGCTGCCGTCAACTCAATTCTGACTCCTGGTGTCAGAGTTGAACTGTGCTCCACAGGGTTTTTAATGACTAATTCTTCAGAAGTCGACCACCAGGCCTTTCTTCCAAGGCACCTCTGGGTGGACTAGAACCTCTAACCTTTTGGTTAGCAGCCAAGCATGTTAACTGTTTGCAACACCCGGAGACTCCCGTAGGAGCTCAGGGGATGGA
Organism: Dugong dugon; assembly: GCA_030035585.1. NCBI lineage: Eukaryota > Metazoa > Chordata > Mammalia > Sirenia > Dugongidae > Dugong > Dugong dugon. Next base: position 194,823,748 of record CM057462.1, on the reverse strand, counting down.
ATAAAAAGGGGTTCTCTGCACTTCATTTTGAAATTATATTCTTTTGAATCATTTTCATTCATTAGTTTTTTTCAAGATATGTTTCTTGAACACCTGCTTTGTGTTATACTGTATGCTGGCTGCTGGGAATAAGACAGTGGCCAAGACAGTTTCTGTTCTCAGAGGTTAATGGGGAAGGCAGGCAAGTAAACAATTATAATAAAGAGCAGTAATCCTGGTATGCTAAGGGAACACCCCTCTCAGGGATTTCAGAGATAACGTGGAATGGATATTTGACTCATATATAGATCAATATTTAATACTGGCAAGCTGTATCCAGAGTGTAATTAGGTACTTACAATACCTTTCTTTATAGCATTTTTTTTTCTTTTTTATGGCCCTCTCTAATCTTTGGCTGAAGGGTGAACCTCAGGAGTGACTTCATTACTGAGCTAAAAGGTGTCGGGGGCCATACTCTCGGGGTTTCTCCAGTCTCCGTCAGATCAGTAAGTCTGATCTTTCATTTTGTATGTGTGTAAGATAGAATTTTGTTCTACATTTTTCTCCCACTCTGTCCGGGACCCTCTGTTGTGATCCTGGTCAGAGCAGTCAGTGGTGGTAGCTGGGCACCATCTAGCTGTACTGGACTCAGTCCGGTGGAGGCCTTGGTAGCTGTGGTCCATTAGTCCTTTGGACTAATCTTTTCCTTGTATCCTGTTCTCTTCATTCTCCCTTGCTCTTGAAGGGGTGAGACCAGTGGAGTATCTTAGATGGCTGCTCACAGGCTTTTAAGACCTCAGACACTACCAAGGTAGAATGTAGAACATTTTCTTTATAAACTATGTTATGCCACTTGAGCTAGATGTTCCCTGAGACCATGGTTCTCACAGCCCTCAGCCCAGTAATTTGGTCCCTCAGGGAGTCTGGATGTGTCTATGGAGCTTCCGTGACCTTTCCTTGTACAAGTTGTGCTGGCTTCCCCAGTATTGTGTACTGTCTTACATTCGCCAAAGTTACCACTTATCTACTGTCTGTTCAGTTGTTCAGCATTTTGCTCTGTATTACCTAATTTTCTCTTCACAAAGATTCCTTAAGGAAGATATTAGCATTTGATTTTACAGATGAAGAAATGGAGGCTCAGAGTGTTTTAAGTACTTTGCTAAAGTCATTACAACTTATAGGTGACTAGGAAAAATTTCAAATGCAAAGGAGATATTTGTGGACACTTTTTGACCAATGCACAATGCGTGATTAATTATATAAGAAATAAATTAGCCACTGAAGACCAGAACTCTGAAGTCCAACTGGGTATCAGATAGTTGAGTGTCTGGGAGGAAATGCCCAGAGAGGGTTGTTCTTTGGCTGTGTGGAGGCCCAGTGGGTGTCTGGAGGGCCTCAGAGATGCAAATTTTCTGATGCTAAATTGTTTAAACATTTCTCCTCCACTGCCTTTACAGAATTATGAAAACCCAGTAGAGAGTTAATACACCAGGCTAATCTTTTGGACGAATTGTAACTAATTATGACCAGTCCTTCCCAGAATCTCGAGTTTATCAGGCCTACTCGTTTTTATACTACCAGGCAATGCAGACATAAACTAGGCCTCGACCAATTCCTCTAGCTACTAGTCTCTCTTGAGAACCATTTGCCCCCACCCACTCAACCACCTCCATGATGTCCTACGGCAAGAAGCTGTCACGGAAAGGAGGGGAGCAGAGGACAAAGCAGCAGGAAGAGTGTAGAAGAGATGATGCTGAAGCCCTGGCCCCTACCTCCATCACCACCTCTCTGGTCCTGCCCACGCCCCACGGTAACGAGAGCTAACACTTACTGAGCACTTGGCGCCCCTGGCTGGTGCAAATGGTTAAGCACTCAACTACTAACCAAAAGGTTGGTGATGCAAATCCATGCACAGGTGCCTTGGAAGAAAGGCCTGGCAATCTACTCATGAAAGATCACAGTCTTTCATTATTATAGGTTGTAGTATGTTTTGAAATTGGGAAGTGTGAGTCGTCCAATTTTGTTCTTTTTTTCAGTATTGCTTTGGTGAAGAACACCAAAGACACAAGGAAAGTATTAGCCCAAGAGACAGAAGAGGCCACCTAAACCAGGGACTGCATCAGCTTGAGACTAGAAGAACTAGATGGTGCCCAACTACCACCAGTGATCACCCTGACAGGGAACACAACAGAGAGTCCCTGATGGAGTAGGAGAAAAGTGGGGTGCAGAACTCAAATTCTAGTAAAAAGACCAGACTTAATGGTCTGACTGAGACTGGTAGAACCTGGAAAGCATGGACCCTAGACCTTAAAACCATTCCCAAGGCCAACTCTTCAGACAAAGATTAGACTGAACTATAGGACATAAAATGATACATAAAATGAATAGTGTGCTTCTTAGCTCAAGTAGATACATGAGACTACGTGGGTAGCTCCTGTCCGGAGGTGAGATGAGAAGGCAGAGAGGGTGAGGAGCTTGTTGAATGGACACGGGAAATCCGGGGTGGAAAGGAGGAGTGTGCTGTCACAGTATAGGGAGAGCAATTAGGGTCACATAACAATGTGTGTATAAATTTTTGTAGGAGAGACTAACTTGAATTGTAAACTTTCACTTCAAGTACAACAATAAAATTAAAAAAAAAAAAAAGATTTACAGCCTTGGAAACCCTATGGGGCAGTTCTACTCTGTACTACAGGGTCACTATGAGTCAGCATTGACTCAACGGCAGTAGGTCTGGGTTTCTTTTTTTTTTTGGTGTTGCTCATGTATGCAGCCAGCCCCTCAGAAGCTGGCAGACAGAAGGAGAAGGAAGAAAGAAGACAGAAGAATCAGAGAGGAAGGAGGTGAAGAAGCTCCTAGAAGAGCTGTAACATGGGTTGAGGGCTGTAACACTGAAGACTCCAAGAGGCCCAGAGGGGCCCTGTGGTAGGCCTGGTGGTGATGGCAGAAACCTGCAGCTAGGCATGCCAGCAGCTAAGAGAGCTTGACGAAGCTGCTGTGCTGGCTGTGAGCTGGGTCCGAGATCAGTGGAGAGGCCAACGGCAGAGAGGCCAACGGCGGAGAGTCCAACGGCGGAGAGGCCAACGGCAGAGAGTCCAATGGCGGAGAGGCCTGTCCTCTGGAGGCTGAGAGAAAGCCTGTCCTGAGGGGGCTGAGAGGGGGCATCCATGGCAGAGAGAAGGGCCTGCTTGCTTGCACAGCCCAGAAGAGCTGACAAAGTTGTCCTGCACTGAAGAAGGGAGAGATGTGCTCTCCACTTTGGGGAGACTTCCAGACTTTGCCTACATCTTCTTGATCCTATCCTGAGTTGTAGCCTGCTGTTCCTGATCCCCAGTTGTACCCTATTACTTCCTTAATAAACCACTTAACTGTTAAAAACAAAAACAAAAACAAAAACCAATTATTGCTTTGGCTATTCTGGAACCCTGGGTGGCACAGTGGTTAAGAGCTCGGCTGCTAACCAAAAGGTTGGCAGTTTGAATCCACCAGCCACTCCTTGGAAACCCTATGGGGCAGTTCTACTCTGTCCTATAGGGTCGCTATGAGCTGGAATCAACTTGGCAGCAACGGGTTTGGTTGGTTGGCTATTCTGAGTCCCTTGCATTTCCATATAAATGTCAGGATCAGCTTGTTAATTTATGCAAAAAAGGAAGCTCGAATTTTGAAGATTTTTAAATTGATGATCAGTTGGGAGAGTATTACCATCTTAACAATATTAAATCTGCCAGTCCATGCACACAGCATGCCACCCATTTATTTAGCTTTTCTAATTTCTGTTAATGATGGTTTGTGGTATTCAGTGTACAAGTCTTCTATTTCTTTTGTTAAATATATGCTTAATATTTTATTATTTTGTTGCTATTGCAAATGGAATTATTTTCTTAATTTCATTTTGGGATTGTTCATTGCCAGCGTATAGAAATACAACTGATTTTTGTATGTTAATCTTTTTTCCTGCAATCTTTGCTGAACTTATTAACTCTTATAGATTTTTTGGTAGATTCCTTAGGATTTTCTATATACAAGATCATGTCATCTGCAAATAGAGATAGTTTTACTTTTTCCTTTCCAATCCATATGTCTTTTATTTGTCTGTCTTACCTAATTCCTCTCGTTAGAATCTCCAGTAGAATGTTGGCTGGAAGTAGTGAGAATGGACATGCTTGTCTTTTTCCTGATCTTAGGAGGAAAGCTTTCAGCCTTTTACCTTACATGTGGTGTTACTTGTGGGTTTTTCACAGCATCCGATAGAGGAACTTCCTTCTATTCCTAGTTTTTTTGAGTGCTTATGTCATGAAAGGGTGTTGAATTTTGTTAAATGCTTTTTCTGCATCTATTGAGATGATCATGTGTCTTTTGCCCCTTATTGTATTAATATGAAGCCCTGGTGGCACGGTGGTTAAAAGCTACGGCTGCTAACCAAAAGGTTGGCAGTCTGAATCCACCAGGCACTCCTTGGAAACCCTGTGGGGCAGTTCTACTCTGTCCTGTAGGGTCACTATGAGTCAGAATCGACTAGAGGGCAACGTTTTTTTTTTTTTTTAAATTGTATTAATATGGTTATCACATTGATTGTTTATCATATGTTGAACCAACTGTCTTAGTTCTCTAGTGCTGCTATAACAGAAACACCACAAGTGGTTGGCTTTAACAAACAGAAATTTATTCTGTCATAGTCCAGGACACCAGCTCCAGGGGAAGACTTTCTGTGTCTGTTCTGGGGGAAGGTCCTTGTCATCAATCTTCCCCTGGAATAGGAGCTTCTCCATGCAGGGACCCCGAGTCCAAAGGACTCATACTGCTCCCAGCACTTCTTTCTTGGTGGCATGAGGTCCCTATCTCTCTGCTCTCTTCTCTCTCCTTTTATCTCTTGTAAAATAAAAAGTGATGCAGGCCACACCCCAGGGAAACTCTTACATCAGATCAGGGCTGTGACCTGAGTAAGGGTGTGGCATCCCATCCTAATCCTCTTTAACATAACCTGCTCTTGCCTCATTAACGATAGGCAGAGATTAGGATTTGCAACACACAGGAAGATTGCATCAGATCCCAAAATGGAGGACAACCACACAACGCTGGGAATCATGGCCTAGCCAAGTTGACACATATTTTTGGAGGACACTATTCAATCCATAACACCAAACTTGCATTCTTGCGATAAATCTCATTTGGTCATTGTCTTAGTCATCTAGTGTTGCCATGACAGAAATACCACAAGTGGATGGCTTTAACAAAGAGAAATTTATCCTCTCATAGGCTAGTAGGCTAGAAGTCTAAATTCAGTGCTTCAGCTCCAGGGAAAGGCTTTCTCTCTCTATCGGCTCTGGAGGAAGGTCCTTATCATCAGTCTTCCCCTGGTCACGGAGCTTCTCAGTGCAAGGACCCTGGGTCCAAAGGATGTGCTCTGCTCCTGGTGCTGCTTTCTTGGTAGTATGAGGTCCCCCTGTCTCTCTGCTCCCTTCTATCTTTTATATCTCAAGGGATTGCCTCAGGACACAATCCAGTCTTGTAGATGAGGTCCTGCCTTACTAACACAACTGCCACCCGTCCTCCCTCATTAACATCATAGAGGCAGGATTTACAACATACAGGAAAATCACAGGATACCAGGAATCATGGGCCAGCCAAACTGGTACACACATTTTTGGGGGACATAATTCAATCCATGACAGTTGTGGTGTGTAATACTTTTTCTGTGTTGTTGGATTAATCGTGATGGTATTTTGTTGATGATTTCAACATCTATATTCATAAGGGACACTGGTCTGTCATATGCTTTTCTTGTCATGTCTTTGCCTTTTATGTAAGAATAACATTGGCCTCAAAGAATAGGTTGATACGTGTTTCCCTGAGGCCTCAGCATGACCTCTATCCACCCTCTAAAGTCTGCTGAATCCTTCATGGGCTGGAGTTGGGGGTAATCTTAGTTTGTTTGCATCCCATCTCCATCTTGATCCCCCTTTCCATGAGTATCTGTGATAGTTCAGGGGTCAGTTTTGGTTCTTGAGGAGAATTATTTCTCTCATTGGTCTTCCAAGAATTTCTCTGTCTTACCTTTCTGCCAACTCTGATCCTCCCTCTTGTCTCTTCTTGTTCCAGAGCCGTGTCACAGACTCAGCCAAATCTCTTGAGTCAGGCTGTCAGCTGCCTGGATCAGGATCTCAGCACTTCTCTGCACTGACAAAGCCAGTTTCTGATTTGCTTTACATGCATGGGATGGCAGGGGGAGACAGAAACAAAGGAATGAGTCCAGAATAGGCAGTATACCCGCTGCGATTCTGATTCACAGCCAGCCTATAGGACACAGTAGAACTGCCCCATAGGGTTTTCAAGGCTGTAATCTTTATGGAAGCAGACTGCCACTTCTTTCTCCCACAGAGTGGCTGGTGGGTTCAAACCGCCGACCTTTTGGTTAGCAGCTGACCACTTAACCACTGCGCCACCAGGGCTCCTTATAGGCTGTGTATCATTGAGATTTTGCAGGAGACCAGAAAGCTACTACTACAGACATCATGCGAACCTCCTTCTCCAAGGCCTAATGAAATGCCATTGCCCCGAGTTAATCAGAATAATTGTGTCTTCCTCTACAAAGCATGCAGCTGTGATCTGCCTTCATGTAGTGTACCTAGTTATAACAGCAAACACCTATATGATGCTTGCTGTGTGCAAGACACTATTTAAAGTTCTTTAATAAATTTATATATTGTGTATATAAAAATTTATATATTATACATAATATATAAAACATTTTATGTATATGTGTGTCTATCCTACCTTTATCTATTTATCTATCGATCGTGAGATGTCACGACGACCCTGTTAGTTGATCTTATTATCATCCCTGTTTTATAGAAACCAAGTTACAGAGAGGTGAAGTTTCTGGCCGAAGGTTGAGTTGGGATTCAAACCCAGAACTCTGGCTCCTGACTCTGCTTTTAACAACTCCGTATGCCAGATCCCTTGTGTGTGTCTGGGCTTCTGCTGCCAGGTTTTATGTTCTTATATGTCAGACACCTTGTCCTATGCATTTTTTGTGTCTTTCTCGCTAGTCTCTTGTCCCTCACTCAGCCTTCTGCTTGGTGCTAGGAAGATATTAGAATCTTTGTAAATATTTGCTGAATTATTGACCTCTCTCCTCATTTCACAGATGAGGAAACTGAGACCCAGAGAGAGCAAGGGCTTCACCTGAGGCCACGTGGCTCGTGAAGGGGAAATCCAAGGTCAGGAGCCAAGTGTCCTGATGCCCAGTCATTGCAAGGGTTGACTGGACACAGCTCTGAGGTGTCTCAGCCCCAAAGATGCAAGAACCTATTTTAATAGAGAGACCCTCAGATCGCCCTTAAGATGCCGCCTTCAGTATGTCTGGTCCTCCTCACTCTTCCAACTTTCTTTAAACTAACTCAACAAAACACTCTGAATTATTATTACAGAAAACCCGTTGCTGTCGAGTTGATTCCAACTCACAGCGACCCTATAGGACAGAGTAGAACTGCCCCATAGAGTTTCCAAGGAGTGCCTGGTGGATTTGAACTGCTGACCTTTTGGTTAGCAGCTGTAGCTCTTAACCACTGCACCCCCAGGGTTTCCATTATTACAGAAGGAAGGGATTAAGGAGGGGGAAGGAAACATTAAGTGCCTTCCAGGTGTCAGACCCATGCTAGTGAATTATTTCATTGATTCTCAGAACAACCCCCAAAAGTTAGGCAGTATTACTACCCTCATTACAGACACGGAGACTGAAGTTCAGAGAGATTAAATCACCTCCCCAAGACCACAGGACTGAGAGTCAGACGTGAGTCGGCCTGCAGAGATTGGATTTTCCAACCACACCACCAGGGGGCGTGTCAACAAAGTGATGACGCCTTTGGAGAGCTGGAGCCTGGGCTCTCCTGGAATGCCAGGGTTTGTGAGTTGGAATCGACTCTATGGCAACAGGTTTGTTTTTTGTTTGTTTTGTTAGGCAAGTATCTTGACTTAACTGCAAAGCCCCGGCAAGCCCTGGCTGGAAACTAGAATTCCCCTCTGACTCATGCATTCTTCGGAGAGCAGGTTCACATCCTCCCATCTCTAGTGTCCCCCCTGTCATTAGTGGGGGCAGGACTGCTGTCCCACATTGAAGCTTTCCAGCTGGGGAAGCGTTCTTCTGGCTGCACTGGGGTCTATACTATCGCAGTTTTCTTGGTAGTTGCTGTCTCGTGGTGACCCCATGTGTGCAGAGTAGAACAGCTCCATAGGATTTTCAAGGCTGTGACCTTTCCGAAGCAGATGGCAAGGGTTCTCTGGGTGGGTTTGAACTGCCAATCTTTCAGCTAGTACCCAGGCACTTAAACCATCTGTGCCATCCAGGGAATCATCTGTAGTTTTCTTGGGAAGAATTAAAATTCAGAAGACATGGGTTCTAGAGCTGGCCCTGCCCCTTTCTAGCTGTGTTACCCATGGAAAGCTGCATCTCTGCTCAGTCTTGTCATCTGGGGAGAAATCTACCCTGCCCACCACTACATGTCCAGGCCTTCTCCTAGGAAGCCTGAAGCCCCACGATTATAGCTTTATTCCTTTATTTTGCGCGTCAGTACCTGCTAAAGCTCACGTGCATTCTTCCGGAAGGGGCCGTTCTTAACTGTGAGTGACTTTCAGATGGGGGCAGGGGTGGTTCAGTGGTAGAATTGTCACCTTCCATGTGGGAGACTGGGCTTTGATTCCGGGCCAATGCACTTCGTGAGCAGCCACCACCCATTGTCATTGGAGGCTGATATGTTGCTACGACGCTGAGCAGGCTTCAGCAGAGCTTCCGGATTAAGATAGATTAAGAAGAGCAAGCCTTACCATGTGCTTCCCAAAACCAGCCAATGAAAACCCTATGGCTCCCAATGGTCTGATCCACAGCCAATCATGGGGCTCGCGCAGCACCCGCGGCATTTTGTTTAGACGTGCGTGGGGTCACGTGAGTCTCCGGCTGACTCCTGTGCAGCTAACAACAACAAATTTCCAATGGTTTACAGAGCAGATTTTGAATGGAGAGGGGAGAGGACAGAGCGTCCGAGGGCATTTGCTGAGGGAGGGGAGCTCAGCTGTGAGAACACCAACAGGGAAGCCTTCACCAAACCAGCCCTAACAGCATGGTGAGACCAGGAGGCTGAGAAACAGAACATGAGCATTCACCAGTTTGTGGCTATGGGCCCTCCATTCTCCTTTCTGAACCTCACTGTCCGCGTGTTTTTGTTCATTGTTCGCCAAAACCAGCCTGGATTCAGGTCACAGCTTGACCAAGCTTGTCTCCCCTCTCAGGTCAAGGCTTTCAGAATGAATACCGGTCTTCAGAGGAGGCCATAACTGGGCTGTCGACCGGGCGGCCATTTCTGGCCTCACTGTCCCGTCTCTCCTGGGTAGAGCTCTCCTCTGACTAAGCCCCCCTGCCTAGGAGTCAGTCTGTCCTTCCATCCCTCCTAACCAGAAGCCAAGGAAGAGGGCTGGAGGTGGAAACACCGAGGAGGGGGAGTGGTTACCCCTCTACTGTGGCACAGTGGAGAGGCATCTGGTTGTTCTTTGAGTCTCACCCCTGAGCTGTGCCATTCCCAGCATTGTGGCTGGCCTTCTGAGCCTCCCAGTCCTGGTCTGAGAACCAGTGCAATGAGACCCCTTTGAGGGCGGCTGTGAGGGGCTATCTGCCACGGAAACGATCTCAACTGATGTTTGTTTTCCTTTTCATCTTTTTCATATTCTGACTTCTCCAGCGTTGAGTGAGTGAGAGGACAGCACACATTTTCACTGTACTTTACAGTTTACGGAGCATTTTCATACTCACTGTTCAATTGAGTGCCCACACTGTGTCTGGGGGAATCATCATGGGCCAGTGAGACTATCTTCCTGCAGTTCTATAAGACCCAGCATTTCTCTTTTTGTACCATTCTACACTAATGATTATGTCCTTGTTTACTATCTGTCTTCCCCAGTGAACCGTAAAGTATATGAGATCAGGGGCCACATCTGTGCTCACTGCCCTGTTCCCAAAGTCTAGCACATGGGAACTACTCAAAAAATATTTGTGGTTTGATGGAGTGAATAACCTCCATTTAATAGATGAGAACATTGAGGTTCGCAGAAGCAATGTGACATGTCCAAGTCTACACAGTTAATATGGCAGAACTGAAACTCAAGAGCAGATGATCTTTTTCCATATTCAATATTATTTCACTATATCTTCTCTGGAGCCCTGGTGGCACAGTGGTTAAGAGCTACAGCTGCTAACGAAAAGGTCAGCAGTTCGAATCCACCTGCCGCTCCTTGAAAACCCTATGGGGCAGTTCTGTTCTGTCCTATAGGGTTGCAATGAGTGGGAGTTGATTTGATGGCAACAGGTTTGTTTTTTGTTTTTTTTTTTAATATCCTCTCTGCTCAGCTGATCCTTTTTCCACTTTCTAAATATTAATGGCTGACCACTGGTCCTCAAGTCTTGCATTTCTAATAGAAGTTGCTCCTGTGACCCCTGTCTCCTGGATCCCCATGAGAAATCAGTACCTGAGGCCCACAGTGCTCTGAGCCTAGTGCTTCTGAGGCAAGGTCCTTCCACTGTGTAGGGATGGCTGGAGGGAGTGGTGCTCTGAGAGCCCCAGGAAGAGACAGGGCTGAAATAATAGCAAAAGGTTATACTGTACCTGCTAGGTGCCACAAGGGATGCTTTATGGGCTGTGATGTTTTCTGACCCAAGAGGGCTTTCTGCTCAGGTGAATAACTCTTGGGATTGGTGGGAGGTGGTCTCTGTTCTGGGAAGTTGGCTTCAGCCTCTCCCATGGGCTGTCTGGATGCCCACAGAGGCTCACACTGATCTCTTGGCCAGCTCAGGGGTAGCTGGCTCAGACTTCTCCTTCCCTTCCTTCCTTCTTCTTTATTTCTACAAATATTTAATGAACATCTACTATGTTCCAGGCATCTTGTGGGCCTGGAGGATTTAGCAATGAATTAGAAACCGAAAGAGATCAACTCTTTCTGGTACATGAAGAGTTTGGTCCAGGACCCAAGCTTCTCTGTTCCAGAGAACCCCCATGAGCACTGGAAATACTGCAATATTCACCAGGAACAGAGATTCAGAAAGCTGTTCTCACCCAAAGAGCTTCTACAGATTAACCTCCTTAGGAGGGCAGTAGCTGAACCCAACAAATCTGAGGCTCTCTCTTGCTTCTCCAGGCAGCAGCTGAGTAAGGATCAGCAGCAGAGACCGGGAGTCACTTTCTCTTAAGACCTTCCCAGTCTGCTGGGCACCCTGTTACTCCAGGGGGCAATCAGCCATTGAGTGGGCACCCTGTTAGGGGCTCCAAGACTTCCATCTTCGTGTTACACGTTCCCCAGCTCCTCCTCAGTTCAGGCGTGGTGGTGAGTCAAGACAGTGAAAGCAATGGAAATGGAAAGAATGTTGTGCTGAGTGACTGCCGTCCTCGGCGCTGTGTCCTCCTCTGTATGAGGAGGCGATGGGCCAGATTTCTGACAGACCCCAGGTGACCTGTGGAGTCTAGGAATACCCGAAGCAGGACCGTGTGTCACTCAGTGTATTTAACAAGGGATCCAGAATTTCCAGAGTTTAAAGCAAGGCTGAGAATTTGTATTTCCACTCCCGATACATTGTTGTTAGGTGCCATTGTGTCAGTTCCAACTCATAGTGACCCTGTGAACAACAGAACAAAACACTGCCCGGTCCAGCACCATCCTCACAATCGTTACACTTGAGCCCATTATTGCAGCCACTGTGTCAATCCATCTCATTGAGGGTCTTCCTCTTTTTCACTGACCCTCTACTTTACCAAGTATGATGTCCTTCTCCAGAGACTAGTCCCTCCTAATAACATGTCCAGAGTACCTGAGACAAAGTCTCGCCATCCTTGCCTCTAAGGAGCACGCTGACTGTACTTCTTCCAAGACAGATTTGTTCATTCTTCTGTCTTGGTATATTCAATATTCTTCACCAACATCATAATTCAAAGGCATCAATTCTTCTTCAGTCTTCCTTGTTCATTGTCCAGCTTTTGCATGCGTATGAGGCAATTGAAAATACCATGGCTTGGGTCAGGAACATCTTAGCCCTTAAAGTGACATCTTTGCTTTTTAACGCCCTTGGAAGCTGCAGTCAAGAAATCAAATGATGCATTGCATTGGGCAAATCTGCTGCAAAAGACTTCTTTAAAGTGTTAAAAAGCAAAGATGTCACCCTGGATATACTGAATCAGAATCTACATTTTAACGAGATCCCCAGGTGATTCTTATGCGATTCTTGCATATACATAAGAATCACCTGGGGATATCGTTAAAATGTAGGTTCTGATTCAGTATATCTAGGGTGGAAATGCAAATTCTCAGCAGGAAATCGAACCAGAATGAACCAGTTCAAGTCCTGGTTTAAAGTCATCTGTTTACCCAGCATCCAGGGAGACCACGGCAACATGCTAAAGACAAGTGACTGCTGTCACAGTTTCCATCTGAATCAGGGCTGCGGTGAGGTCAGAACCTGCTCTGGAGTGACCACACTGGCCCTGTGGGCCTCCTCCCTCCCTAACAATGACGATGAGCTCTCATTCTTTCATTCTTCATTCAGCAAATGTTCGCTGAATGCTGTGAGCTCTGCACTGGGCCTTGAGGAGGCAGTGATGAGTAACACAAGGCATCTGCCCTCAAGGAACTCTCAGTAGAGAAGCAGGGAGATGACTGTTAAGAAGCCTTTACTGAGTATTTGTCATGTTCCAGGCTCTGTGATATCCCCAGGATCACAGTGGGGAATACCCAGACCCTAGTGTGAAGAAGCTCCGAATGGAACAGAGAAGGCAATTATCGGCACAGGGCATGACAGGTGCTCTGCCAGAGACACACTCCTTTACGAGGAGCCAGTGATGGGGGTGGGGACGTCTGGGCAGGTTTCCCAGAGGACACAGTACTTGGGGTGAGCCTGGGAGGTGTGTAGGAGTGGAGAAGGAAGGATGTTTTAAGCAGAGAGTGTGTCTAGGTGCATTCACAGATGGTGATAATTTGGTATGGCTATCGCGTGCATGGAGTCTCTGGGTGGTACAAACGGTTAACACACTCTGCTGCTAACTGAAAGGTTGGAGGTTTGAGCCAACCCAGAGGTGCCTCAGAAGAAAAGACTGGTGATCTAATTCTGAAAAATCAGCCACTGAAACCCCTATGGATCTAAGTTCTACTCTGACATACATGGGGTTGCCATGAGTCGGAATCAACTTGATGACAACTGATTATAGTATCCATACGGTGCAGGGGAGGGTGGAAGACAAAGCTAGTGCGGTAGAAATGCCAGACTATGAAGACCCCAGGCCATTTGGGACAATCTGTATTTTTTTCTTGGAGGTAATAGGGAGCCATTGGAAGTTTTAAATAGGATCGGATTTACATTTTAGAAAGAGAGATAGGGAGGGTCTGAGGATAGGAGGCAGTAGAGTTGGGAGGGGAGAACTTGGGTGCATTGTTGGATGTAGAGGTGAGGAAGAGAGAAGCTAGGATGACTCTCAGCTTTGGGTCTTGGGGTCATTTACTGAGAAAATTGAAGAGACTTGGGGAGGTGGTGGAGTGATAATGGGCTTTGTGTGCATCGATTACTGTAAACTCTGGAATGTGGCATGTCCTCAGGGGTAGGGGCAAAGAACAGGGAGTTGAGAAGAGGAAGGGAGGCCTTCACATGGTGGCTATAGGGGTCCTTATGATGGAGGCCATTTAAAGGTGTAGGAGGGCCTGTGGATATTGAGGCAGGAATAGGGGGAGAAAAGGATGAGCAGAGGGAAGTAGGGAAAGATTCTAGAGATTGAATTCCCTGGATGGGGCAATCTGTGACCCTAGGATATTGTTGTTATTAGGTGCTATTGAGTCAATTCAGACTCATAGGGACCCTATGTACAACAGGACAACACACTGCCCAGTCCTGTGCTATCCTCACAATCATTGCTATGTTTGAGCCCATTGTTGCAGCCACTGTGTCAGTCTGTCTTGTTAAGGGTCTTCCTCTTTTTTGCTCACCCTCTACTTTACCCAGCATGATGTCCTTCTCCAGGGACTGATCCCTCCTGATACCAAGTCCAAAGTACCTGAGACAAAGTCTCCCCATCTTTGCTTCCAAGGGACACTTTGGTTGTACTTCTTCCAAGACAGATTTGTTTGTTCTTCTGGCAGTCCATGGTATATTCAGTGTTCTTCACCAACATCATAATTCAAAGGCATCAATTCTTCCTTATCTTCCTTATTCGTCTTCCAGCTTTCCCATGAATATGAGTCGATTGAAAACACCGTGGCTTGGGTGAGGAGCACCATAGTCCTCAAAGTAATATATTTTCTTTTTAACACCTTAAAGAGATCTTTTGCAGCAGATTTGCCCAATGTAATACGTTGTTTGATTTCTTGACTGCTGCTTCCATGGGCGTTGATTGTGGATCCAAGTAAAATGAAGTCCTTGACAACTTCACTATTTTCTCCATTTATCATGACCTTAGGACACAAATAGCCATATTCCCAGACCCCTTTTTTTGATTTTGGTGGGAAAGGCTGGAACAAAGGCGGCAGGAAATTCTTGATCATTTAACCATTAACTTAGACACTCTAGTCATCTGTTAAATTGCCCAGACTCCTATAACATAACCCAGTCATACTCTGTCCACCAGGGCAGAGAGCATGACTTAGCAAGCTTGGAGAAGTCTTGGCCTCACAGGGCCGGGAGAGCCTAGAGCTGGGGCAGGTTGGTGTACATGGGATTAGGAGTTGAGTAGAGAGGAGAGAAAGGAGAAACTCCAACTCACCACCTCAAATCCTAGTTTCTAGGATATACGGGTGTCTTTCCTCTTTGTTGCAAGTGAGATTCACTTTGACCTTATTATTATTACTATTTAATTTGTCAATAGAATCTCCGCTACCTGAAGAAGAATGGTATGTAGGTGAGTGTATTAGTTTCCTCAGGCTGCTGTAACAAAGTGCCACAAAGTAGGTGGCTTATAAGAACAGAAATTTATTATCACACAGTTCTGGAGGCTAGGAGTCCAAATTCAGGGAGTTGGTGGGGCCATTTTCTCTCTGAAGACTCTAGGAGAAGATCCTTTCTTGTCCCTATGGGCTTCTGGTAGCCCCCGGTGTTCCTTGGCTACCATCTTCACATGGCCATCTCCCCACTTGTATCTCTCTGTGTCTATTCTCCTCTTTTATAAGGCCACCACTCAGATTGGATTAGCACCCACCACATATTAGTATGATCTCATGTTAACTGATAACATCTTCAAAGACCGTACTTCCAAACAAGGTCACGTTCTCAGGTATCAGGGGTTAGGACTTCAATATAAATTTTTGGAGGACACAATTTAACCCATAATAGTGGGGAAGAGAGAACTATATTTGTCACTCATTTCCTGTTTATGTTCAGTTCTTCCTGTCTTAGTTATCTAGTGCTGCCATAACAGAAATGCCACAACTGGATGGCTTTAACAAACCGAGGTTTATTCTTTCACAACTGAGGAGGCTAGAAGTCCAAAGTCAGGGTGCCAGCCCCAGGGGAAGGCTTTCTGTCTCTGCCGGCTCTGGAGGAAGGTCCTTGTCATCAATCTTCCCTTGGCAGAGTCTAGGAGTTTCTCAGTGCAGGGACGCCATGTCCAAAGGATGCGCTCCCCTCCTGGTTCTTCATTCTTGGTGGTAGGAGGCCCCTCTGTCTCTCTGCTCCCTTCTCTCTTTTATATCTCAAAAGAGATTGACTAAAGATACAACCTAATCTTGTAGATTGAGTCCTGCGTCATTAACATAACTGCCTCTAATCCTGCCTCTTAACATCATAGAGGTAAGACTTACAACACCTAAGATAATCACATCAGATGACAAAATGGTTGACAATCACACACTAGGAATCATGACCTAGCCAAGTTGACACACATTTTCGGGGGACAAAATCCAATCCATAACACTTCCCTTCTTTTCCTACTTTCTTCCCTTTTTCCTTCTTCTCTCCCTTTCTCTGTTCCTTCCCCATTTTCCATGCTTACCCTGTGCCCAGTCTGGAGCTAGATCCCAGGTTTACAAAGTCAAATTAAATTTCTTTAGATCCTGTACTAATCATTTAAGCTTTGAAATCTCAAGGGGGAGGGCAGTGTCTTTGGGTGGAGGGGGTCATTTTTCCCAAATGTGGGTGAAAACCCTGCTTGGAGGAGTCATTTCAATTCAATAAACACTAGATCTCTTTTGTGTTCAAGCCACAGTGAAAGGCAGCCCACTGGTGGTGAGTGGGCACAAAGAAGAGTAAGACTCACCATCCTCATTCCCCAGCTGGAGTCAAGGGCTGTGACCCATGAGACACCTAAGGCCTCTGGCACCAAGGCTGACTCCTGTCTGGGTTGTGATGCTACCTTCCCTCAGCTTGGCTCCATTCAGCAGGTGTTCACAGGCCCCTAAGTGTTCTCCCAGCTTGGGCTTTGGGCATTCAAGAGCATATAGTTCTTCTTCCGAGGAGTATATAATCTCGTGGGGACAAGACATCCACCTACGGAGCAGGGCAGTACTGTGCACGATGTGATTAAACATCTGAATGAGTCTGACACTGAGGGCCCCAGGAGCCCAGGGGAGCCCAGAGGGGTGGAGCAGTGACACTGAGTGGTGTTTAGATAGAAAAGTGAGGGAGAGGGCATTCTGAGCCTTGGGAGGAATGGGAAGGTGTCTAACTCAACTCTTTGTATCTCCAGTTCCAAGCACAGTGCCTGGTGCTTAGAAGAAGCTCAAAATGTCTGCAAAATGGAATAAAAGCATCAAATGCCACTTATGTAAAGCCTTCTCTGATCTTCTCAGGGTATTTAATATCTTTGCTAATGTAAAATTTTTACTACCCTAGTAATGCATGGTCATTGCAGGAAAATTAGGAAATGTAGGTAAGTGAAAGGAAAAAAAAAAAAAATGCTCAGGATCCCCCACCCAGAAGTAAATGCTGTTAACATTTTAACATAGATCCTTCCAGACTTCTTTTTGTAGGTTTTCTCACATATATAAAAATACACTGATATATTTAGGGAAACTTACATAAATGGAATCACCCTATGGTTTATACTGTTGTAACTTGCTGGACCTTTTTTCTCTTTGTATCCACTTTACTGAAGCTTTGGTCCCTACATGTCAGAGTCAGGGAAGGCCTGTCTCCCTCCCTGGTCTGGCAGCTCTTAGTGGACAATGACGATGACTTTGTCATCTTTACTCCTCTGACCTGGCACTAGCCTGGGGGCCTTGTATGTTCTCAGTGTGAGTTGGGAGAACTGAAAGGAATTCCCTGCTGTTGACCTCCCATGGATGACAGCAAACAAAGACAGATGAAGCCACTGAGAGGGGCAGCCCAGTGCCTCCGAGCGAGTCACTTGTCCTCCTCCCCACCGCCCCAAGTGCCCTTGCTTCCATGTGACGTGCTGTCTGCCCCCTGCGGCCAGCCCCTCCCGCCCCCTGCCCCCTGTGACCTTTCTATCTCTATCCTCTCCTGCTGGGAAAACAAGGTGTTTCCATGAGTGTGACTCCCGGCCTCTCCTTGCTGTTTTTACTCCTCCTGAGTCCCCCACCCCAGATACTGACTTGCTCTCCAGGAGAAGGGATCCTCCTTTCTCTGGTTACTCACTCCCCAGGCTCCTACGGTACCCCTGCCTCCAGCTTCTCATAGAAATGCTCCCCACAGTTGGCATGAGCCCCAAAAGGTGTGAGCATCCCCAGGCACAGGAGCTGGGCCAGGCTGACGGGCTGGCTCAGGGCCTGGGGGAGACCTTTCCAGGAAGTGCTCACACACACCTGGGAGCCCCGGGCAGCTAGTGATTCAGTCTCTGGAGTCTCTGCCTTCACCCATGTCTCTGGCGTTTATTCCTTAGAGGTGGTGAAACCCAGGCAAGAAGAAGAGAGCCCTGCACCTTGAGACCAGAGCTGTTAGAGGGATCCTCCACACAGCACCCCATTGCTTGGGGCAGGAGGAAGGCTCCGTTTTAAGCCCATATTGTACTATCTTTTCAGAAGCTAGTATTTAGGGTTTGCTTAACTGCATTATAAACGCTGGTGGTGTAGTGGTTAAAAAGCTACAGCTGCTAACCAAAAGGTTGGCAGTTTGAATCCACCACGCACTCCTTGGAAACTATGGGACAGTTCTACTCTGTCCTATAGGGTCACTATGAGTTGGATTGGATTCAAGGAACAAGCAGTGGACTAAGAGCCCAAAGAGCTGAGTTTGAAGCCTGGCACCTGCTCTTATCATCTGTGTGATCTTAGACAAGTTCCTTGGCCTCTCTGAGCTTTGATTGTCTTTGTCAATAGCAGGGATAATGACCCTCTGTTCTACCCAACATGGTGGTTGTGAAGATTCGAATAAAGGGATGTATGATAAATGATAAAATAAATGAAGAAATGCTCCCCAGAGGTGAGAGAATAAAAAGCCCTTGTTTTTCTGAGAAGAGGGACAAGTAGTGCCTTAGTAATTCACAAAGACCCCAAATGACGGCTATTTGCCCATCCTACTTGGTAGAATTTGTTGAACACACATCCAGCTGGGAGCTCTCAGGCTGGGAGAGGGGCCCAGAAATGCCTTAGCAACAATCCTGACATCTCTGGGTTTTCAGTGATCATGATGAAAACAATAGTAAAAATGACAAGCATAAGAAGAGCTAACACTACTGAATGCTTCTTATGTGCCAGAGCCAGTGCTAAGGGTGTGTAGCTCATGGAATCCACATACAGCCCTATGAGATGGCACTGTTTTTATCCTTGTTTCATTCATGGGTGAGGTGACACGGCCAGGCTGGGAGAGGACACAGCCCAGGCAGCGTCTTTGTTTGTCTTTGGGAGTTTTCTCTTGATTCTTCATTAAGCCTCCTCTCGGCCAAACGTCCAGTCAAGCTCAGAGGCATCACGTAGTCCTCTCATCTCTCCGAAGACGCGGGCCTTCAATTCCAGGCACCAACGGGGAAAATGTTAATAATTTTGATATCATTTTAAGTAATTAAGCCACCTTCTGAAACGTGAAGCCATTTTTTTTCTTATCTAAGTGTGCACATTAGTTTCCTATTGCTGTTGTGACGAATTACCACAAACTTAGTGGCTTAGACAATATAAATCTATTATTTTACGGTTTTGTGGGTCAGAAATCCTACATGGGTCTCAGGCATCCAAAATCAAGGTGTCGGCAGAGCTGTGCTCTGCCTTGAGGCTCTAGAGGAGAATCCATTTCCTTCATCTTTTCCAGATTCTAGAGGCCGCCTGCATTCCTTGTCTCGTGGCCCATTCGTTCGTCTTCAATGTGCGTCACTCCAACCTCTACCCCATGGCCACATCTTCTCTTTCTGACTTTGACTATCTTACTTCTATCTTACAGGGATCTTCGTTTATTACATTAGGCCCACCTGTATAATCCAGCACAATCTCACCCTCTCAGCTAAGGCTAAAATACTCAATCACATAGGAAAATCCCTCTTGCTATGTAAGGTAACACACAATTTCTGGGGATTAGGCTGTGGACATGTTTGAGGGACCATTATTCTGTCTTCTACTGTTTGCATCAGGGCAATAGAGACTAGTGAAAATAAGCCAAATAATAAAGCTTTCATTCCAATGTTAAAGTCCAGAGTCAGCATGTACTTGATGACAGCATCACTATGCAAAGCCCCTTACAGAGGTGGTTCCAGGCCAGGCTTCAGCAGAAGGAGGGTTGATCTGTAGAGAAGCACAGAGAAAGGGAAACCAAGGAGCAGGTGTTTTCAGGGCCACCCTATCTTTCCAAGGTTGGAAGTGTTCAGAAAACCTTATGGGCATGTCTAGTTTTGTTCACCATCCAAACCTGAGGTTATTATGCAATCTTATGCCACCAAGCACAGTCAGGTCATGATTTGACTTCTCGGTGGAGTTTTCCTACAGGAAGAGAATGCACAAGTCCGGCCAACGTTTGATACTTAGGCTTCTCTTTGTAAACTGATGTCATCAGTCTCTTGTGAGTTCACAGAAGTGAATGAATCAGCACTCCCAGGACTGATAAACTCGGAAGCATGGACAAGGTTGAGCTTCTGAACAGTCATCAAAGTCATGCCACCCTGGGGAGGGTTCTTGGGGGCCAGCCAAATGGCCCATCCCCAGTGATGCCAGACACCACCTTTCAGACCTAGTACACGATTCCTGGTTACTTAGGGCAGTTGAGGTAAAGATAGCTTCCAACTTTTCAAAACATGCAATTCAAACAATAATTTATCACATTTATTAGTATTTTCACTCCAAACTTCAATGACCATGTTTAACAAACAAATTATATAAAATAAACCTTTCTAGAAAAGATCACAAGAAGAAATAAAATATCATTCAAGAGGCAGGGTGCTGTGGTGGAGAGAGGGTGATTAACAGGATATGAATCCCAGCTCTGCCTCTAACTCCCTGTGTGATTTGGGGCAAACCCCTTTCCACCTCTGAGCCTCAGTTTCTTCATCTGTAAAATAAGGCACATGGTCTCAATCTTCACTGTGCGTTAGAACCACCTGGTGGACTTGCAGAGAATGCCAATGCTCAGGCCTCACCAGGGTTGGGAACCACTGGCTCTAAATGATCACTAACATCCTTTCCACATCTTCTCTTCTATCAATCATTCCTTGAGATATTGGAATTTGTTCATGAAAATCTAGGTTCAGATTTGTTGAGGTATTTGTCCTCGTTGGTCCCTGCCACTGACTAGCAGATTCAACTGAATGAAAAAATGAAAATTTGAGTATTTACAGCCTACAAAGCACTGAGATAGGACCTGGAGGTGTTCTTGCACTCAGAGTCCTCACCATGTGGTCAGATAGGTGGTCAGGTACCCTAGTAATTATAAGTAAAAGGGGATGGACATTGTTCCCTTTTTAAATTCATCATACCCAGGTATGATGAATTTAACTTCCATTGGGTCTCTTTTTCCAGAAATTCAGAGCCCGTGTTCTGCATCCTTCCTTAGATTTCTTAGCAAGGGGGGAAGAGATGGAACCTCTGAAACACAGAGGTCTAGCAGTCAAAGCAGTCTTCCTGCCTCCCGCCTCTGGTCTTTATCCAAGCCCACTCTATACCCTGTGAGCTGAAATTGAGATACGGGACAGCATCAAGTTTATTTTCAGCATTCCTTGAGGGCTTACTATGTGCCAGTCTTGATACAAAAGTTTTACAAATGTTAACTCATTTAATCTGCAAATGACCCTCTGAGAGGAAGCTCTATTATTTCCCCATATCACGATGAGTATAATAAGGCAGAGCACTCAGGTCACATGAACGGTAAGTGGGGAGCTAGGATTCAAATCCAGAACCTGGCTGTAGAGCTCATGTTTCCAACCACTAATTAATAAATGGTTTCTGTGCCCCCATGAAACGTTCTCAAGGCTTCTAAGGATAATGCTTACAAAGAATGAATAATCACACCTGCAATGTTTATGGTAAGGGGTTAAGTGAAAACTTAGTAAGATCAACTCTTATATAAGTACTATGATAAAGACTGTAAAATCAACACAAAACAGAAATCACTAAAAAACTATACACAATAAAAAAAGACTGAAAGGGAAATAGTAAAATATTAAGAGTACTGGGAGGATGGTTATAGGTAATTTTTTATCTTTCCTTTTTTTTGCACTTTTTCATAATGGACGTTTCCTTATAATCCCATCTATCCCCCAGTGGCAAGGATATATTCTTAATGTTTTTTATTATTTTAATTTTATTTATTTAATATTTTGTTATAGGAAAATATTAGGGCTAAGCTTTGACATTACAAAAAATGTCTGGGTTTCAAAAATCGGCAGATCAATAATTTGAAATTTAGAATATCTTTTCACATGGAAAAAAAGGTATGCATATTATTAGATTATTTTTAATTTTTTATCATGGTAAATATGCATATGTCATGGATTGAATTGTATCCCTTAAAAATGTGTGTCAACTTGGCTAGGCCATGAGTCCCAGCATTGCATGATTGTCCACCACTTTGTCTTCTGGTGTGATTTTCCTATGTGTTGTAAATCCTACCTCTATGATGTTAATGAGGCAGGACTCAATCTACAAGACTTAAGTCAATCTCTTTTGAGATATAAAAGAAAGAAGTAAGCAGAGAGACATAGGGACCTCATACTACCAATAAACAAGAGCCAGGAGAATAGTGCGTCCTTTGGGTCCGGGGTCCCTGTGCTGAGAAGCTCCTTGACCAGGGAAGATTGATGACAAGGACCTTTCCCCAGAGCCGACATAAAGAGAAAGGCTTCCCCTGGAGCTGGCACCCTGAATTTGTACCTCTAGCCTCCTAAAGTGTGAGAGAATAAATTTCTCTTTGTTAAAGCCATTCAGTTATGGTATTTCTGTTACAGCAGCACTAGATGACTAAAACACCATATAACAAAATACTTGCCATTTCAACATTTTTTATGTGCACAATTCAGTGACGTTTATCACATTCATCATGTTGCACAACCATCACCACTATTTCTAATTTTTTTCATCACTTTTAACAGAAGCTCAGTGCCACTCTAAGCAGTGACTCTCTCTTTTCCCCTCCCTCCCATTCCTGGTAACCACTAATAAACTTTGGTCTCTATGCATTTGCCTAGTCTAGATATTTCATATAAGTGGACTCATACAACAGTTAACCTTTTGTGACTGACATATTTCACTCAGCATAATGTTTTCAAGGTTCATCTAAGTTGTAGCATGTATCAAGACTTCATTTCTCTTTATGACAGAGTAATATTCCATTGTACGTATATAACCAAACCAAAACCCATTGCTGTTGATTGGATCCAACTCCTAGCAACACGATAGGACAGAGTAGAACTGCCTCACAGGGTTTCCAAGCAGAAGCAGACTGCCACATCTTTCTCCCATGGTGCGGTTGGTGGGTTCCAACCACCAACTTTTTGGTTAGCAGCCGAGCACTTAACCACTGAGCCAAAGGGCTCCTTGTATGGATATATGGTACCAGCTTTTTATCCATTCATTTTCTGATGGACACTTAGGTTGTTTCCATATTTTGGCTATTGTGAATAGTGCTGCAATGAACATTGGTGTACATGTATCTGTGTTCTTGCTTTCAATTCTTTTAGGTCTATATGTAGGAGTGGAATTGCTGGATCATATGATATTTCTATATTTAACTTTTTGAGGAACCTCTAGAATGTTTTCCATGGTGACTGTACCATTTCACAGTCCCATCAGCAATGCACGAGGGTTCTGATTTCTCCACATCCTCACCAACACCTGTTGTTTTCCTTTTTTAATCGTAGCCATCTTTGTGGGAGCGAAGTGATATCTCCTTGTGGTTTTGATTTGCATTTCCCTAATTACTAATGACATTAAGCATCTTTTTGTGTGCTTGATAGCCATTTGTATCTCTTCTTTGGTAAAAATCTATTCACGTCCTTTGCCCATTTTTAAATTGGGTTGTTTTGTCTTTCTGTTGTTGAGTGTAGGAGTTCTTTTAATATTCTGGATATTAAACACTTAAGAGATATACGATCCCCAAGTATTTTCTCCCATTCTGTAGGTTGTCTCTTCACTTTGTTGTTGAAGTCCTATGATGAACAAAAGTTTTTAACTTTGACGAAGTTCTATTTATTTATCTTGTCTTTTGTTGCTCTTGCTTTTGGTGTCGTATCTAAGAATTCACTGTTAAATACTAAGTCTTCTATGTTTCCTTCTAAAAGTTTTATGGTTGTAGTCCTTACACTTAGGTCCTTGATCCATTTTGAGTTAGTTTTCATATATGGTGTAAGGTGTATGTCCAGCTTTATTTTTTTCCATATGGAAATCCAGTTGTCTTAGCTCCATTTACCGAGACTGTTCTTTGAATGGATTAGCACTCTTGTCAAAAATCAACTGATCATAGATGTGCAGGTTTATTTCTGAACTCTCAATTCTGTCATTGGTCAAAATGTCTATCATTATACCTCTTCTGGCCTGTTTTGATTACTGTAGCTTTATAGTATGTTTTGAGATTGGGAATGTGAGTCCTCCTACTTTGTTCTTCTTTTTCAAGATTGCTTTAGCTATTTGGGGTCCCTTGCAGTTCCATATAAATTCAAGAATTGGCTTTTCCATTTCGGCAAAGAAGGCTGCTGGAATTTTGATGGGAATTGTCTTGAATCTATAAACTGCTTTAGGTTGTATTGGTATCTTAACGATATTGAGTCATCCATTCCACGAAAGCGGAATACCTTCCATTTATTTAACCAGTAACCCAACCAGTTGCCGTTGAGTAGATTCCGACTCATGGTGACCCCATGTGTGTCACAGTAGAACTCTGCTCCACGGAGTATTCAATGGCTGACTTTTTTGGAAATAGATTACTAGATCTTTCTTCAGAGGCACCTCTGGGTGGATTTGAACTGCTAACCTTTTGGTTAGCAACCAGGGACCTTAACTGTTTGCACCACCATTTATTTAGGTCTTCTTTAATTGGTTGGAGCTCTGGTGGTGCAGTGGTTTTAAGAGCTAAGCTGCTAACCAAAAGGTCAGCAGTTCGAATCCACTAGCCGCTCCTTGGAAACCCTATGGGACAGTTCTACTCTGTCCTATAAGGTCACTTATGAGTCCAAATCGACTTGATGGCAGCAGGTTTGGCTTTTCAGTTTTTAATTGGTTAGATTATTTTTAAGCTAAACATTTAAACTAACAGTGCCAGGCACTGTGCTAATAACTTTAATTTGGTAGGCTAATTATTATTCCCTTTTTACAGTGATGATTAAGTAGCTTGCCTGGGATTGTGCAGGTAGAGAATAGCAGAGGAAGACTGGAATGATCCCAGAAACTGTGCTGTAATTAAGCTGTAATAATGCCTCTCACAGAAGCCCATGTAGCCTAGGATGAAGCTGAGTATTGTATATTTCCCCAGTCTTATTTTTTCCCACTGTTTTTTATTGTGAATATGCAATATTTTGGCTACTCTTAGCTAAATAGACTTTGATGACTTCCCTGGAGACCTAAGTTGCCCTCAGAATATAGAAAATAACCTTTAGGTTCCATCTTGGGCTCTTCCCCCACCCCAGCATCAGAAGAAAAGTCTCTCCTGAGGCCGTTTAGACAAAGTGTGTCTTCTCAGCTTGGATGCTCTTCTCTTGGAGATGACCAGAACTGATGCCTCACGTGTGACAACCTTCAGATGAGTCTAGTTCTCCTGCTCCACCCTCAACAAACACCCAGTCCCTGCTACCTCACCTTAGGCCAAAAGTGCCTCCTTTAGAACCGCATGTGGTCAAAGAAACTGTTCCTAGATTTCTTCTGCTCTCTCAAAGGGATTGTTAGTGCTGAATCAGTTAGCGCTATTGGTGAGTTCTTTTGGTGGGTCAGTATCAGGTAAGGAGAGAGGCTCTACCACCCACACCTTCTGCATTAGACCTGCCGAAAATAACATCACTGAGATATCAAGCATTCTTGGTCCAGGCTATGGCATCATCCAAGAATGAAAACATCCACATTAGATCTTTGGCTTGGGCCTAGGGTTTTATTTTTAATCTTTATCCTTATTCCAAAGAGGGCCGTTTAATTTCCATCTTGGGACTTTTCCCCTCCAGTTCCTATACCAAAGATAAAAGAGGCCTTCTTTGCATCCCAGAGGTCTAGAACCTCCTGGCCCAGCTCAGGAAATAGGGAACATAGCAGTGCTGCCTGTGAGATTGGTAGGTGCTGTGTGTAATCTGCAAACCCCATCAGCGTCCTGGAGACCTGCAATCTTGGAGGCTCTTCCAGTGAGTTAATACTTGAGATGCTAATGCAGGAGGAACTGAGTCCTTGGGAAGAGAGGGAAGCGTAGTCACCCATGTCCCTTGTGAGAGATGCTATCAGCAACTCACACACAGTCTGCACCTCCTGATGCCAGGTCAGAGATGAACCCATATATAAGGTGGAAGCTTCTGATAGCACCTCAGGTCCACCTGCCTCTTGGACAATGTGCCTCAGTGCCTAAACCAGGTAAAGTGCATCTCGGGGACCAGGATGGACTCTTGGTGCTGGGGTTTGGGGCAGGGAGAGGCCCTCGGTGGAGACTGAGGATCCAAAAAGAGAAAAACCAAACCCATTGCCATTGAGTCAACTCCAACTCATAGTGACCCTATAAGACAGGGTAGAACTGCCCCGTAGAGTTTCCAAGGAGCACCTGGTGGATTTGAACTGCCCACCTTTTGGTTAGGAGCTGTAGCTCTTAACCTCTGTGCCACCAGGGTTTCCAAGGATAGTCATGGAGAAAGGCCAGGAGGGAAGAGGGAGGTTCTGTTGGAAGTTCTGTCTTTTTGAAGTTGCAGAGAATTCATTTGAAAATATGTAGTTCATAGGTTGAAACCATTTATACATTTGTTATAACTGATTTGGGGAGATTAGGTTTTTAAAATCTAATCATCATAGAGCTCAAATCTCATGAATTCATATTTCAATGTTAAATACAAGAAAGTTACCTTGGGCTAGTCGAACTTTAAAACTTCGGTATTGTCTTTCAGCTTCATTCAACTCCCACTGAGGTGACCTGCCAGCAGAGCCAGCAGCAGTGCCAGGCCCCTCTCAAGTGTACATCCAGGTGCCCTCCCTAGTGTCCCCCAAAATGCCCACCCAAGTGCCCAGCCCCATGCCCACCTCCAGTTTCTTCCTGTTACAGTGTCAGCTCTGGGGGCTGCTGTGGCTTTAGCTCTGGGGGCTGCTGAAGCTCAGGGGGTGGTGGCTGCTGCCTGAGCCACCATAAGCCCCCCAGATCTCATCGGCATCAGAGCTCTGACTACTGTGGCAGTGGTCAGCAGTGGGGGGCTGTGGATGCTGCTCTGGGTCTGGATGCTGCTGCTCTGAGGGCTCTGACTGCTGCTCCAGGTCTGCAGGCTGCTGCTGACTTGGACTGTGGGAGCTACACGGGAGCAGCATTGGAGGAACCAAAGTGCCAAGGACTTGCCCCAGGCTGAGATGTCTCTTCTTCCCCTTTGCCTTTGGGTGTTGTCCTTCTTCAGGCTCATGTTCAATCCACTGCACAGATGTCTCCAGGTTGAGCCTCTGGTGTTCATGGGCCTGATGTCCCGTCTCACATGAAATTGTGTGGGAGACTTTGTGTGGAAGCTCAGTTATGAAGCTATTTTCTCCGCAACAGTAAAGTTTTTTTATTCCTGGTGTCACTGCTGCTTATGACTTCCCAAGTGTCTTTCGTTCACCTCTCCCACCTCCCAGCACTTTGTATCAAGGTATCTTCTCTTCTCTAAAGTGTAAGCGAGCAGTTTAGAAATCACTTTGGGAAGCAGATTTTGGCACTGAAGCTACTGAGACCTCCGGGAAACAGTCTTCCCCAGAGGGGAATTTAAGGAATGCTGGTAGTGCAGGTGGCTCAATGATTAAGCACTTGGCTACTAACTGAAAAGCTGGTGGTTCAAACCCACCCAGAAGAAAGACCTGGTGATCTGCTTCCATACAGTTACAGCCAAGAAAACCCTATGGAGCAGTTCTACTCTGTAACACATGGGGTCGCTTTGAGTCGGAATCAATTCGACGGCACCCAACAACAACAGTAACAAGCTTGAGGAATGAATTAGGTCTGGGACCATTAGGTCTGACACAAGCTCCACGTGAGGAAAGTCAGGAATGGGTTTGAGGGGCCACAGAATGAGATGAAGTACCCTAGGAGAGTTTCCTTTAGGTGTGGGTCATAGTTTTAAAAATACTTTATCTCTTGTTCTTGAGGAATAAGATCAGCTGTAGTGCTCAGCCTGGGTTGCAATGAATAGGCGCCCTTTGTTTTTTTGACTGTTATAAATCCCCAGGCTGCCATCAGTCGGCTGGAGAGGGGAGTTGGCGTTTCTGAGGGAGTAAGTTTAGGGGGCAGGTGTGAAACATCTGTGCCCATTTTTCCTGGATCCTGGGTTTGGGTCAAAGTAGAGAATCAAGAGGACATTCCCTCTGCCAAGCCAAAGACTGCCTCTATGTAGAGTTGGTGTGTGTGTAGTACGGGGGTGGGAAAAGTGTGTGGGGGCTTTGGTCACTACCTTGGGTTTTTCAGGTAACGTTCCCTTAGGAGTGGGGCTGGTTCCTTCAGGAGATACTCAGAAGGTTTGTAATAGAAAAGATAATTCCAAATGAGTCTTTTACATACAAAATGAACACTTGGCCCCTCCTTTGATAAGGGTCAATATTGATCAGTAAAGTGAGTTAATATGTGAGGCCATAACAAGTCCATATAATGAGCTTGTAATTACTCAATCTACTCATGTTGAATGGGAACAGAAGATTTCAAAGAGTGGCTCGAGAAGACAAAGTAAAGTATTATAATGACATATGCAAAGACCGGGAGATAGAAAACAAAAAGAGATGAACACGTTCTGCATCTCTCAAGCTGAAAGAACTGAAGAAAAAATTCTAACCTAGAGTTGCAATACTGAAAGACTCTAGGGGGAAAATATCGATGACGCAGGAAGCATCAAAAGAAGATGGAAGGAATACAGAGTCACTATACCGGAAATAATTGGTCGATGTTCAACCATTTCAGGAGGTAGCATATGATCAAGAACCGATGGTACCGAAGGAAGAAGTCCAAGCTGCACTGAAGGCACTGGTGAAAAACAAGGCTCCAGGAATTGATGGAATACCAACTGAGATGTTTCAACAAATGGATGCACCGCTGGAAGTGCTCACTCATCTATGCCAAGAAATTTGGAAGACAGCTACCTGACCAACTGACTAGAAGAGATCCATATTTATGCCAATTCCCAAGAAACGTGATCCAACCAAATGCAGAAATTATCGAACAGTATCATTAATATCACATGCAAGTAAAATTTTGCTGAAGATCATTCAAAAAGCAACTGCAACAGTATATCAACGGGGAACTGCCAGATATTCAAACCAGATTCAGAAGAGGAGGTGGAACTAGGGATATCACTGCTGATGTCTGAAGGATCCTGGCTGAAAGCAGAGACTACCAGAAAGATGTTTACCTGTGTTTTATTAACTATGCAAAGGCATTCGACTGTGTGGATCATAACAAACTATGGATAACATTGCGAAGAATGGGAATTTCAGAACACTTAATTGTGCTCATGAGGAACCTGTACATAGATCAAGGGGCAGTCGTTTGAACAGAACCAGGGGATACTGTATGGTTTAAAGTCAGGAAAGGTGTGCATTAGGGTTGTATCTTTTCACCATACTTATTCAATCTGTATGCTGAGCAAATAATCTGAGAAGATGGACTATATGAAGAAGAATGGAGCATCAGGACTGGAGGAAGACTCATTAGCAACCTGCAATACGCAGATGACACAACCTTGCTTGTGGAAATCGAACAGGACTTGAAACACGTACTGATGAAGATCAAAGACTACAGCCTTCTGTATGGATTATACCTCAACATAAAGAAAACAAAAATCCTCACAACTGGACCAATAAGCAACATCATGGTAAATGGAGAAAAGATGGAAGTTGTCAAGGATTTCTTGGATTACTTGGATCCACAATCAACACCCATGGAAGCAGTAGTCAAGAAATCAAATGACGTGTTGCATTGGGCAAATATGCTGCAAAAGACCTCTTTAAAATATTGAAAAGCAAAGTTGTCACCTTGAAGACTAAGGTGTGCCTTACTCAAGCCATGGTGTTTTCAGTCTCCTCATATGCATGTGAAAGATGGAAGATGACTAAGGAAGATCGAAGAGGAATTGACACTTTTGAATTGTGGTGTTGGAGAAGAATATTGAATCTACCATGGACTGCCAAAAGAACGAACAAATCTGTCTTGGAAGAAGTACAACCAGAGTGCTCCTTAGAAGCAAGGATGGCGAGACTACATCTTACATACTCTGGACACGTTATCAGGAGGGATTGGTCCCTGGAGAAGGACATCATGCTTGGTAAAGTAGGGTCAGGGAAAAAGAGGAAGACCCTCAAAGAGATGGATTGGCGCAGTGGCTGCAACAATGGACTTAATCATAACAACGATTGTGAGGATGGTGCGGGACAGGGCAGTGTTTCGTTCTGTTGTACATAGGGTCGCTACGAGTCGGAACCAACTCGACGGCACCTAGCAACAATAACAACAGTATTTGCATATAACCTATGCACATCCTCCTATATACTTTAAATCATCTCTAGATTGCTTATGATAACTAATGCACTGCAAATGCTATGTAAATAGTTGTTACGCTATATTGTTTAGGGAATAATGACAAGAAAAAAAGTCTATACGTGTTCAGTGCAGATGTAACCATCGTAGGCCTACATGGTACGCATCAGATGTGAGGCGAACAATGCTCAAACAATGAGTGCTGGAGAGAGACTGAGGATCTGTGAAATGGTGGGATGCTACAGCAGGGTATGCCTACACATCACCTTTTTTCCCCTGAATGTTTCGATCCGCAGTTGGTTGAATCTGCAGATGTGGAACCCGTGGATATGGAGGGCCGACTATACGTCCTTCGGTTTTTGAATAATGACCTCACTTCTTGGAATGTCTCACCAATAGGTGCCCATAGGTACATATAACCTGCTAATCAGGCTCTACAGCCATGTTAAACAAAATTGGTATCTTTTGTGGTTTACCTTTCCTTGTGTGTTCCCTCACACTGCTCGCAGTTCATTCACCTCAAACCTCTCTCTCACCATTAATTCTTGAATTCTTAGTTTTTGACTTCTCTTATATCTCTCATTCATGGTTGTGGGCCGTTTCATTGATCAAGAAAACCGAAGAAATCCATTGCTGTCAAGTTGATTCCGACTCATAGCGACCCTATAGGACAGAGTAGAACTGCCCCACAGGGTTTTCAAGGAGTGGCTGGTGGATTCAAACTGATGACTTTTTGGTTAGCAGCCAAGCTCCTAACCACTGTGCAACCAGGGCTTCATTAATTAAGAAGCAGTCCTGAACCCAGGTGACCTCAAAATCCCTACCGATTCTTAAATTTTGACAGGTAATCAATTGCCGTGGCATCAATTTCTATCATGGTGATCCATGTGTGTCAGAGTTGAACTATGCTCCAGAGGGTTTTCAATGGCTGATTTTTTTGAAGTAGATTGCCAAGCCTTTCTTCCGAGATGCTTCTGGGTGGACTCCAACCACCAACCTTTCAATTAGTAGCTGATTGGTTGAACCCTTTGTACCACCCAGGGCCTCCTCTTGAATGTTAATTATTCTAAAAAGCACCATTTATCATGGATTCTTTGGGGCTTTGGGAAAGACTTCTTTTTCTCTCCTTCCTTCCTTCTTTTTTTTTTTTTGATCATGGGGCAGTGGTTACAGATAAATCCTATCTCCAAGGGGAAATGGGGCTGGGGGTGTAAGGAGCAGAGGATTCACAGGCTGGCTTGGCATTTTGCAATTAGATCAGCATCCTGCACACATTTCTTTCTTAAGCCCAGCAATGCTGTATCATGGGGGATATGGCAACTTCGCTACATTTGAAACTTTCCTGTTCTCGATGGTTCTGTAACTTTGCCTGGGTTGTTCTTCCCCTCTCTGGTGACAGAGATGAATGTCCACTGGGATCCCCACAGGGTTATCACCACCACCATCTTCATTCGACCCCATCTGGAAGCATCTGGATGTAGCCCCACAGGCTTATCACACAGCCTGCCATCTGCCCCAAGAAGCCAAGGACTAAGAGCCAGAGAGATAGGAATCAAGATAACATGTATGTGACCTGCCAACTACAAGTAGATGATTACACACTGGGATACTGGGATGGGTACGTGCACACACTCTGACACACACACACACACACACACACACTGTGGAAAAGACCAGGGAGAACAGGCCCCAGGAAAGGGTCCCCAGACCTCTCCTCCCTTAAGCCCCCTTGCCTTCTCTCAGCACACACACAGCCTTCCTAGCTGTAAACGGTGTCCTGTTTGGAATATAAACATACCACAAGCACTCCTGGCCTCTCTGTGACTTGGATGCCCATGTGAACCACCTACGGGTGCTACCTGAGTGATGAATGTCTCTGGGATGTGTCAGCTGAGTATGTCTGTTTGGAATTGGGCCCCTCCCAAAGAACCTGCTGTAACCTTATAAAAAGATTCCGTGGCTGGACACTACTCAGTCCACTGCCTAAGAAGTGGCCTGTTCCAGTTGGAGAACCGACTGAGTCTTCTAGTGGAGCCAGGGTCTGGTAAGTCTGCAAGGGGGGCCTGGGGAGGAGGTTGGGAAGAGCTGAAGGCAGAGGGGAGGAGGAGGTAGATCACATCAGGACAAGGGGAGTCCTGCAAAGCGCCTTACCCTTCAAGCTGGCCAACTTCTCATGGTTCCAGTGAGGACGTGGAGGCCAGACCAGGGGGTGACTTTTACAAGGTTACCCATCTGTTTGTAGCAAAGCCATGCCTAGAACCCAGGTCTTCTGGCTCTGAGGGCAGATATTTCCATTCTCTGCCCCACTCTGCTTTCCCTTAAGGTGTTGGGGTGAGAAAGACAGACAAGAAGGATGACTAGAACATGCTTCTGGGTTTTGTGGGTTTTTTTAGACCCAGGCAGCAGGGATGCAGGCAAGATTTGGGTATTTTCTAACTGATAGGGTGTTTACCCGCTGGTCGGAAGTTCCAATCCACCAGCTGCTCCTTGGAAACCCTATGGGGGCACTTCTACTCTGTCCTATAGGGTTGCTATGAGTCAGAATCGACTCGATGGCACACAGCAACAACAACATAACTATGAGGATTTCCCTTTAAGGTCTGTGGCCAAAGTGAAATGGGGGAGGGGGAAAGCGTCAAGAGAAGATTCTGGACTGTATCATACAGAGAAATTGGCACAATATGTACTTCAGTTTCTACTGTGTTCCTTATCACAGCCAGAAACTCATTGCCGTCAAGACGATTTGGTCTCTTAGAGACCCTACAGTACAGAGTAGAACTGCCCTATAGGGTGTGCAAGAAGCGGCCGGTGGATTCCAACTGCCGACCTTTTGGTTAGCAGCCGTAACTCTTAACCACTGAGCCACCAGGGCTTCTATTACAGCCAGAGAAGATGGAAAACCATGGATTCTTTGCGCAGACTGTTTGCTGCTCTATACATGTTTAACTCACTGGAAATAATCTGATTTGGGTTTGTTAGTTTGTTTCTCCCCTTTTGTGGTGTTTTCTTTTCGTGCATCAGGCTAGGTTGGCTTGCTCACTCAGCCAATCTGAAAAGCCCTGAGTTCCATTGTTGGAAAGAAACCGTCTGCTGGCCTTTGAAACGCTGCTCTTCTTCCAGGTTCACCGTGACAAGCACCGCCATGTCCTCCCAGCAAACCTCCAAAGGCTTTTCCAAGGGGACTTCGAAGGGCCCCGCCCCGTGTCCCGCCCCCACGCCCGCCCCGGCCTCCCCCTCCTCCTGCTGCGGCCACGGCTGCTGTGGCTCCAGCTCTTGCTGCGGGGACAGCCGCTGCTGCAACTCGGGTTGCTGCGGCTCCAGCTCCACCAGCTGCTGCTGCTTCCCACGGAGGCGACGTCACCGCCGCTGCTGCTGCTGCTGCGGGGGCAGCCAGAGGTCCCAGTGTTAACAGCCGGACCTCCGGCTGCTGCTGGCGTGGCTCGCGGCCCCGGCTGCGCCGGAGGGACCACTGGGGCCCAGAGAGGGTCCGCCCTGGGCCGCTGCTTCTCCTCCCCGTGTCTCCCCCCCACAGATGGTGATAGTGTTTATAATAGCTCCCATGCGGGCCAGGCCTCAGAGTTTGCCCCACAGTGAAGTTAACTGCGCTTGATGTTCAGAAACCCCCCTGCTTTTAGCCTCACAATCCCCTGACCCCCGGATTTCCCTCCCGAGGATCTGAGAGCATGGTTGGGTCACTGGGCTCTACCTATGGCTGCTGGAGCTCGCATACAGCAGGTGCTCCATAAACGTCGATTGTGATTGTCCTTGGAAGACACATCATAATAAAGCTTCTACCTCCTGAGAACACCCTCTTTCCTATCTGTTCTTTCGTTTGTGTGTATGCGTACGTATTTTCAGCTCGTCCCATTACCCCATCCAGTACCTCCCAGCCGCCCTCACAAGAAGGCTTGGGATGTTTGTGAAAGGCAGAAAACTGACATTTGTGCCTGAAGACGAACGTGGCTTTCTGGTAGTTCATTGTAACAGCAGTGATCACATCTGAGCCAGGCAGTGTTCTAAGGACTTTTCACGACATGCATCACCCCATTTAATTTTCCTAACAATGAGGTGGGTACTGTCATGCCCATTTTACAGAAGAGAAACTGAGGTTAAGTAACTTGCTCGAAGTGCATGATGGTGAAGGCTGGATACCTGACGTGACTTGTGTTCCCAGCTGTTCCACTTAGTCCTCCTTGAACCTCCCACAGCCTCGCCATGGAGGTGCTTAATCTCCAGGTGCTTAACCGCCAGGTCCAGGCAGCTGTGTTGCAAAGCTTTGGATTCCCAACTCCTGGGGCTTTGGGATCAGGCGAGCTGAGACCTGGGCCTTCTGTGTGGGGCAGCTTTTTGCCGCTGAGGATCATCAACTGCTTTGCTAGCTGGGTGAGGAGTTTTCCCAAGCTGGGCCTTCCAGGAGCCTGGGATCCTCCTTCTGCAGGTCTGGTTGGCTCAGACACATGAGCTCTCACTCTCTAGAGGTGGGGTGGTGGAGGAGGCGGGGTCACCTTGAATAGGACGGAAACCCGGGCTTGTGGGCATATTTTTCACTCGTTCGTCTAAGGGAAGGGGGAGAAGGCCATCCTCTGCACTGGTCTCTATGGGCGCCGAAGGCGGGAGATAACTATGCCAGTGATAACGATGGCAACCAAAAAAACATTGCTGTCGAGTGGATTCTGACTCGTGGTGGCCCCAGCTGCTATGGAGTAGAACTGCTCTAGGGGGTTTTCTTGGCTGTAATTTTTGTGGAAGCAGATTGCCAGACCTTTCTTCCGTGGCACCGCTAGGCGAGTTTGAACGGCTAAACTTTAGGTTCGTAGCCAAGTCAGTGCTATATGCACCATTTACATCAAGGGAACTTATAATAGTAACAATAGTGGAAACCAAACCCATTGTCATTGAGACGATTCCAACTCGTAGTGACCCTGTAGGACAGAGCAGAACTGCCTCATAGGGTTTCCAAGGCTGTCAATCTTTACACAAGTAGACTGCCACATCTGTCTCCCAAACAGCAGCTGGTGGGTTTGAACCGCTGACCTATCGGTTAGCAGCCAAGTGCTTAACCACTGAGCTACTGAGGCTATTGCTACCATTTATTAGGCACTTGCTTTGTTCCAGCACCAAGCTTGATACTTTACATATATGATCTCATTTAATCCTCACAGTAAACTCAAACTACAGCTCTCCATCTCCCATGTGATATGCAGGCAAACTTGGCCGAAGGAGCACAGCTAGAGAGTGGGCAAGATGCCCAGATGGTGAGTGAGGGAGATGAGGTTGGCACCTGGGTCTGTCTGGCTCCAAGGTCCGTGTTCTCAGCCACTCTGCTCTACTGCCTTACAAATCACCTCCACCCAGGGAAGGGACACGTGGGCCTGTGTGGACACACCCAGGTGCTTAGAGAATGGAAGCTTGGCTTCTTGGCTGCTCTGTCAATGGATGCATGAACAGTGAGCTGTGCCAGGGCATCTGCCCAGCAACCAGCTGCTGAAGGTGTTGCTCAGAGGTGAGGCTAGAAATGCTGCATTGATCCATCCAGGATGCCTCAAGCTGAGGTCAAATGGCTTCCTGTCAGGGAGGCTGTGAAGGGCAGACTGCTCTGTGTGGGAGGGGCCCTTACTTCCATCTCCACGGTTCTGAGATTCTCAGCGGGAGGTGATTTGTGAAAAGTGTTTGCAAACAGATGACATCACCCCTGACCTGCCTCCACCACACCAGTGATGTGTGTTGCCGCAATAAGCCCCCTGACTTGGTGTAGGGGTGAGGTGGGAAAGAACTGCCTGACTCACAACAGACAGGCTGGAAAGCCAATCTGTGGGTGGGGTGGGGGTGACCCCAAACAGGAAACTGCGGCCTGAGTTTTGGGAAAGAATTGTAGTGACTCACAAAGACACGTGATCCAAATGGGAATCCACACCCTTGTACACGAGGCACCCCAAACAGTTTGCCATGAGGTTGATGGTACTGCCAGATCACCTATGGCTGAAATACAGGGGGTTGCTGCAGGTGGACTTTGACGAGGGAGATTTGGGTGTTCTACTAATGGTTTTATTAAGGCAACCTGGAAATCTACTCTGGATGGGCTACAGCTCTCTCCTCACAGCCCTGCAGTCCTTTTCTGATTTATAGCAGCAGGTAAAGCTGCATGCGTGGCACAGGCATTGCCTCTGAGGAGGCAGCCATCATCCTCCAGCGTGCTGGGCCTGTGGGAAATTTGATAAAATGAAGTCTTACTCAAAGGTCATCACTTGTATGCTATGACAGACAGAATCAGATTTCTTGTTATCTTTGGAATATCTGGATAATATTGTTGAATTCATGTGTGCTCCCATTTTGGCTTAAATTATATCATTAATGGTAATAATAATAATTGATACTTACTGTTGCAGTTAGTTTATAAAGTGCTTTTACATATGCTCTTTTGCAACACTATAAAATAGGTATTATTGTCTCTGTTTAACAGATCGGGAAAGGCTCTGAGAGTTTGTGTAACCCACCTTAGGTTATCCAGCCGACAAGTAATAGTCTCTCTCTGGACCAGGCTTTTTAATGTCTTCTGATAGAACCAAGGGCCACCTCTTCTTAATCTGTGCATTGAGATAATTGAATAAAGTCACCCAGTTAATTATCTGGGGACTGTGCTGCGTTCATCACTGTACCCCTACCGTCTAGCACTGTGCCAGGTACATATTAAAAAACCAAACCAGTGCCCGTCAGGTCAATTCTAACTCGTGGCAACCCCATATGTGCAGAGTAGAACTTCTCCAAAGAGTCTTCAAGGCTGTGACCTTTTGAAACAGATTGCCAGGCCTTTCTGGGTAGGTTTGAACTGACAATCTTTCAGATGGTAGCCGTGCAGGGACTGCAGGCACATATTCCATTAACCTGTTGCCATTGAGTTGATTCCAGTTCATAGCAACCTTGTAGGACAGAGTACAACTGTCCCATACAGTTTCCAAGGTGTGCCTGGTGGATTCAAACTGCCGACCTTTTGGTTAGCAGCCGTCTTTCTTAACCACTCTGCCACCAGGGTTTCCTGGCACATATTAGGGGCCAACAAATAAATGAATGAGTGTTTGTTTCTTAGTGCCTCATGCGTAAAGTATTGTGTTCAACAATTCTAGGGAGACTCACAAAAAGTATCACTCAACCTTAAGGAGTTTATAATCTGATTCGGGAATCTGATTGTGGTACATAATCGTATGAAGTATGAACGATAACTCAGGTCCAAAGTACAAGAAATGTTACCGGCAGGACATGGTGTGGACAATTGCTGTAACAGTTCTGTTGAATTTCGATGAGGACTTGTTACAGAACTTTGAATGAGGACAGAGTTCCTATGGTCTGGGCTATTGACAAGACTGCATGGGAAGGGGATGTGAGGGATGGAGGTACTGCAGAGGGGCAGAGATTCACTGCGGATGTATTCATGAATGAGTTAGACACTCTTCATGGAGCCGGGGCGGGGTGGGGAATGAGATCAGGACCCTGCTGGCATGGACCTCACCTTCTAGCAGAAGATAAACAAGACAGTCAGATGATTCTCATAGTAAAAAGTGTTGTGATGAAAGAAAGACCAGACTTACTGGCCTGACAGAGACTGGAGAAACCCTGAGAGTATGGCCCCAGGACACCCTTCTAGCTCAGGAATGAAGTCACTCCTGAGGTTCACCATTCAGCCAACGATTAGACAGCCCCATAAAACAAAAAGAGCCTAAAAGGGCACACCAGCCCAGAGGCAAGGATGAGGAGGCAGGAGGGGACAGGAAAGCTGGTAATGGGGAACCCAAGGTCGAGAAGGGAGAGTGTTGACATGTCGTGGGGTTGTTAACCAATGTCATACAACAATATGTGTACTGTTTAATGAGACACTATTTGTTCTGTAAAGCTTCATCTAAAGTACAATAAAAAAAAAGTACCATGATGAAAATAAGGAAGATAGGGGTATAAAAATTTACTGGGGCCTTATGGGGAGACTGGGTGGGCCCAGGGAAGGCCTCTCTGAGGAAGTACTATTTGAGCAGAAAAGGCTGGAACAAAGACACGGAGGCAGGAAAGCACATGGTTACGGGGTTCCTCCCTGCGAGCAACCTAAGGCTCCAGAGTTTAAGAGTTATGGTGGCCCCGTTAGAGACTATCTCTAGCAGCAAATGTTGCCAGACACTTGGAATACAAGTCTGATCGTGATACTGATCACATACTATGAGCTTCTGCATTCAATCCTCACGAGTCTCTTACCAGGTCATTTTTTTTCTCACATTTTTGTGGATAAAAAACTGAGATATAGAGTTGTGAGGTAGCTGGCTCCAAATTGCACAGCTTGTATGTGACAGAGCAGAGGTTTAAACCTGGGTGTTCAAAGCAACATTCTCAATATCCTGCTATACTGTATATTTCTGGGAAGGTGGGTGTCTTAGTCATCTAGTGTTGGTATAACAGAAATACCACAGGTGGATGGCTTTAACAAAGAGAAATTTATTCTCTCACATTCTAGTAGGTTACAAGTCCAAATTCAGGGCATCAGCTCCAGGGGAAGGCTTCCTCTCTCTGTTGACTCTGAAGGAAGGTCCTTGTGATACACCAGTCTTCCATTGGTCTGAGAGCATCTCAGCACAGGAACCTTAGGTCCAAAGGACGTACTCTGCTCCTGGCACTGCTTTCTTGGTGGTATGAGGTTCCCATGTGTCTCTGCTCGCTTCTCTCTTTTATATCTCAAAAGAGATTGGCTTAAGACACTATGCGATCTTGTATACCTCATCAGTATAACTGCCGCTAATCCATCTTATTACATCATAGTGATAGTGTTTACAATACCTAAGGAAATCACATCAGATTACAAAATGGTACACAATCATACAATACTGGGAATCATGACCCAGTCAAGTTGACAGATAGTTTTGGGGGACACAATTCAATCCATGACAGTGGGGAATATTCTGAACCTTAGAGAGAAGAGAAAAAAGATCCAAGGGCTGTAGTGATGGCATAGAAAGGACCCTGAAGATAGGTCCTCAGAGAAGGAGAAATGAGGTCAGATCAAGAGTGGCCTTAAGTGCCATCTGCATCATATTTGTGCGACGTGGGGGTAGGAAAATGGTTTTGAAAGAATCCATTCAGAAAGGTGGAAGTTGATCTCCGTAACATCTACAGTACTCTCTGACACGTGCCCTAAGACCCTAGCATTAATTAGCCCTCTGGTGACCAGTGGACATATGGTATCCCAACCACTTTTTATGCCTCCGGAGTTCTTTGGGAGTATGCTTTTCCCACTGAAAGTATTTGCAGCCCTTCAGTAGGGACTTGTGTAACGGCAAAAGGTGAAAGAAACATTCGTTGAAGCAAAGTGTCTGGAATATGAGGCTTGCAGGTAAGGGAATGCAACCAGGAAGTAGGATTGGGTAAAATTTTGTCCTTTTGTCCTTCGTACCCCTAGATAAGCCTTGTAAGCATGTTTATGGTTTCCTGTGCGATAGTTAGGGAGTCCTGGTGGGCTTGGTTTTTGTTTTTTTGTCATATTTGGAAAACCAGAAGTTCCCCTTGTAACTTAATGGAAGGCGTCCATTTTTTTTGTCATATTTGGAAAACCAGAAGTTCCCCTTGTAACTTAATGGAAGGCGTCCCACCATATTTTCGGCCTCCAAGATTCATTGGTTCAGACAGTTGCCCAATGATCAGCAGGCTTGAGAATGCAGAAAGTTCAGTGTTAACCTTGTAGTCCCAGATAATATTTCTCAACATCTATATTAAAAAAAACCCACTGCTGTCAAGTAATTTCCAACTCATAGCTACCCTATCGGACAGAGTAGAACCACCCCATAGAATTTCCAAGGAGCACCTGGTGGATTTGAACTGCCAGCCTTTTGGTTAGCAGCTGTAGCACTTAACCACTGCGCCACCAGGGTTTCCAAAATCCATATTACCAACCCAAAATTTAAAGACACCCCATGACTCAGCATACTTCCACTAATGAAACACATGGAGGCCAAAAAAAATAAAAAATAAAAAAATTAAAGCAGAAAGTAATAGGGTCACCAAAGTGTGAGGTCGAGGAAGGTGGAGGGACAGGACCAAGAGAATAGACTGTACCTCTGTGAACAGCTGCCATGGCCCAGGCCTGAAACAAGGCTCCGAACTTGGCACATGGCAGCAGGGAAGGAAAGGAAAGGAAATGGCAGGTGTGCAAAGCTTTTTTCGAGATGGAAGAAGAACAGACCGAACTGGGTGGTGTATTGGGATTGAGGAAGAGGAAGCAAACGGAGGTGTCTCTGAGGCTTTGATGACAGAGAAAGGATGTTGCTATTGACAAAAACAGAGAAGCCGGGAGAAAGAACTGGTTTGGGGAGGAAGATGGTACATTCAGTACAAGCCACGTTGGGCTGAGGAGAGGGCACAGCATGACTATGAGGCTATGATGTGGGGCTGGAACTCCAGAGTCCCTGAGCATTGAGAGAAACGTGTAGGAATCTGTCATACAGAAACCTGTTGTCATCGAGTCAATTCCGACTCATATCGACCCTATAGGACAGAGTAGAACTGCCCCTTAGGATTTCTAAGGAGTGGCTGGTGGATTCAAACTGCTGACCTTTTGGTTAGCTGCTGAGCTCTTAACCACTGTGCCACCAGGTCAAATACTTGGGAATAGATGGGTCCCCCCTTTGCAGTGTAAGCTTATAAGAAAACAGATCTGGCCTGTCTTGTTCCTTGCTGTAACCTCAGGGTAAAGAACATAGACTGGCACGTTGAAGTCCCTTAGTAAATAGGTGTTGGGTGAATGAATGAAATGAACAAATGTGTGAAGCAGAGTAAACTGAACAGTTAGGAGGAAGTTGAGTTGCAAGTGAAGGGGGAAAAGATGCAGTCAGCGAAATCGCTCAGGGATTTGGACTAGACTATTGCTTAACGTGCTCGGCTTCTAATGGAAAGGTTGGCAGTTTGAGTCCACCCAGAGGGACCTCGGAAGAAAGGCCTGGCAACCTACTTTGGAAAAATCAGCCATCGAAAACCCTGTGGAGCACAGTTCTACTCCAACACCCATGGGGTCACCATGAGTCGCAACTGACTCAACGGCAACTGGTTTGGTTGATTTGTTTCATTCATCAGGCTACTTTTGCGGCTCAGATTCTACAAATCCACGCAGAGGAGAACCAGAACAGCGCCAGAGTGCAGAAGCTAAAGAATGTCATCCAGTCACGTTACTCAGTCACTCAAGGTCTTTCCTCCCATTATATCGTTCATGTTGGTATCTTTCAACACAGGACAGTTATAGGAAGAAATCCCATCTGGAGGGATAGCAGTTTCATCTTAATTATGTGGAACAGGCTGAGCAGACAAACTGGCATCCATAGTGAGTAAGGAAAAGATCTTCTCTTCTGTGGATGACGCCGCTGCGCGTCAGAATGATTTGGCTCTGATAAATCTGAAATATGTCAGCGTGCCTCGGGATGAGTGGCAGTCCAGCCAA
The DNA here is from genome assembly GCA_030035585.1 of Dugong dugon. Lineage (NCBI taxonomy): Eukaryota > Metazoa > Chordata > Mammalia > Sirenia > Dugongidae > Dugong > Dugong dugon. The sequence goes on along the minus strand of CM057462.1, from coordinate 194,782,274 downwards.
GAATAGCAGGTATCTCCTCTCGTCTTAGAAACATTGCACCAGGCCAAATGCCATGGCTGCTAAAGTATCTCTCATTACTAATGTATCTCACCTGTAAGGATTTATTACTCCTATTGCCATAATGCAACTACATCAGCTCTGCATGTTTGGAAACTGAATTTTCAGTGTTCAAAGGCCATTTCTCTGCCCATATGAAATGTAATTACATGTATCTCAAAGCTAGGAACTAACCTCCTCCCTCTAGCTCCCTCACCAGGTCATTTTCTGTTCATTCATGTCTGCGATCTTTCATTCATTAAACACTTGCTGTATGCCAGGCGCTGTCTGATACAAATTAGTAGCTCTTCTCTAGTAGTTCAGTGGGAGATAATCAAATTTCATAATACAGTGTAACGAGATGGATTTTCAGAGTCGGCACATGAAGTCAGCACGCTGTGCTACAGAAACCTAAAGAACCAACTGGTTTATCCAGTGAAGGCATAGGCAAAACTTCTAGGAGGTGGTGTTTGATCTTTGAAAGATGCACAGGAGCTGGTCAGGTTGAGAAGACAGGAAAAAATATTTAAGTTAAAGTAAATAGTAGCAAGTGCAGAGAGATGAGCTCATCCTTGGTAGCTCAAGGAAGTCAGGCAGGTGAAGTTCTACAGGTGGTCAGGGAACAGATAGGGCAGGGCCTTGTATGACTCCCTAAAGCTCCTGTAACTTTATCCTGAAGGTATGGTGGACCATGGCAGTTTTGGGGGCCTGTTAGACTTCTCTCCTATGTTTTCAGTCATACTAAAGTTACTATGGAGTCCTTGAGTGGTACAAACGGTTAATGCGCTCAGCTGCTAACTGAAAGGTTGGAGGTTTGAGTCCACCCTGAGGCACCTTGGAAGAAAGACCTGGTGATCTACTTCCAAAAAATCAGCCATTGAAAACTCTGTGTAGCACAGTTGTACGCTGACACACAGGGGTCACCATGAGTAGGAATCAACTCGAGGGTAAATGAAAAGAATAAAAAAATAAGTTACAGTAGCTTAGAAAAGGGAAGCAGTGTTTAACTTTATCTCTAGCTACCATGCTCATTCTATCACTCTGTCTTCTTTCTTACTTTCTTAGTGTCTTCCTCAAATTTTCAAAGAGCATCCCTCATAGTTTTATCTTTTTAAGGTTGGCAGTTCGAATCTACCCAGAGGCTCCTTGGAAGAAAGGCCTGGAGGTCTACTTCTAAAAGATCACAGTCGTTGAAACCCTGTTGAGTGCAGTTCTACTCTGAAACACATGGGGTCCACCAAGAGTTGGAATTGACTCGATGATAGCAACTGTCGGTTTTTTTTTTTAATCCCATCGGATAGTGCTTGTCCCTCCCACCATTTTGCTAGGTTTTATCACCCCAAGGTCCCCAACTCATCTCTAATGCTGTCCATCCAATGGTCTTTCTTCAGTCTCCAGGATCCCAGACCTCTGAGCAGCTCTGTCCACTGTTAATAAGCTCCTGCCCCTCCCTCATGACACTGTACTTCATTTTGTGTTTTTTAATCCTTTTTTTCTTTCTTCTTTGCTAGTCTCTCTTCGCTTATAAATCTGTGCGTTATACCTCAGGCACAGTTCATAGCTGTCTGCTACTCTCTTACGGTAGACTCTTTCTTGGAAATCTCATTCATTCACCAATCCCACACATTTTTATTGAGGAGTCCCTGGGTGGCACAAATGGTTGAGTGCTCAACTGCTAGCTGAAAGGTTGGTGGTTCAAGCCCACTCAGAGGCATCTTGGAAGACAGGCCTGAAGATCTGCTCCTGGAAGGTCACAGCCTTGAAAACCCTATGGAGCAGTTCTACTCTGCACGCATGGGCTGCTATGAGTTGGAATTAACTTGACAGCAACCAACAACAACAACAGTTTGTGCTAGGCTCTTGATTAGGATTTCAGATAGAAAGATGTCAAGTGGGTGATTCCTTTATGTAGGTGTCTCCAAAATCTCTCTCTCTAGCCATGCTATTTTTCACAAATTACAGGTTAAAAATCTCTGATTCTCATGGAGTAGTTCCATTTAGATGTGTCAAGCATACCGCCTACTAAACATAACTATCTCTCAAATGAGTCTTTTTTTTTTTTTTTGAAATTCAGACTTCTCCACTTCAGAAGGTGGGGCCACTATCACAATCTATGCTGAAAACTGCAGGATCGTTTTGATTCTTTCCTTCTTCTAATTTTTATATCTAATGAGTCACCAAACTGTATTTTTCTTTCTTACCCGGTAGCTCTCCCTATTGCCCTTTTCTTCCTATTTCTATCCCTACACTTTATTTTTTAATTAGCTACTTAATTATTTTTAGTGTGCTTTAGGTGAAAGTTGACAGAGCAAATTAGTTTCTTATTAAATAGTTAATACACAAATTATTTGGTGACATAGGTTGCCAACCCCGCGATGTGTCAACACTCTTGCCTTCTCCATCCCTGCTTCCCTGTTTCCATTTGTCCGGTTTTCCTGTCCCTTTCTGCCTTCTCATCTTTGCTTTTGGGCTGGTGTGCCCATTAGTCTCATAGAGATGATTGAACGACCAAGCACATTCCTCATGCATGTTATTGTTGGACCTATAGACGTGTCTAATCTTTGGCTGAAGGGTGAACATCCGGAATGACTTCAATACTGAGTTAAAAGGGTGTCTGGGGGCCATACTCTCAGGGTTTCTCCAGTCTCTGTCAGACCAGCAAGCCTAGTGGGTTTTTTTTTCTAGTGCATTTGAATTTTGTTCTACATTTTTCTCCCTCTCTGTCCAGGATCCTTTATTGTGATCCCTGCCAGAGCAGTCGGTGATGGTAACTAGGCACCATCTAGTCGTTCTGGGCTAAGTCTGGTGGAGGCTGTGGTAGTTATGGTCCTTCAGACATTTTTATTTTCTGTTTTTTTGGATTTGTGCCAGTAATGTCAGGGTGAGATGGTAGCTCATTTTAGTTTTGATATGCATTTCTCTAATTAACTAGTGATCTTGAGCATTTCCTCATGTATCTGTTAGCTGCTTGAATGTCTTCTTTGGTGAAGTTTCTGTTCATATCCTTTAGCCCATTTGTTAATTGAATTATTTGTCTTTTTATCGTAGAGGTGTTGGATTTTCCTATAGATTTTAGAGATTAAACCTTTGTCAGACATGTCATAGACAAAATTTTTTTCCCAGTCTGTAGGTTCTCTTTTCACTCTTTTGGTGAAGTCTTTTGATGAGCCCAAGTTTCTAATTTTTAGGAGAGCTTATTTATCTAGCTTATCTCCTGGTGTTTGTATATTGTTACTTATAGTTTGTATCATGTTTATGCCATATATTAGGGCCCCTAGTGTTGACCCTGTTTTTTCTCCCATTATCTTTATGGTTTTATATATAGGTCTTTGATCCATTTTGTATTAGTTTCTGTGTATGGTGAGAGGTGTGGGTCCTATTTCATTTTTTTACAGGTGGACATCCAGTTTTGCCAGCACCGTTTGTTAAAAATACTGTCTTTTCCCATTTTAATAGACTTCAGTCCTTTCTCAAAGATCGGGTGCCCGTAGGTAGATGGATTACAACTGGGTTCTCGATTCTGTTCCATTGGTCAACATGTCTGTTGTTGTACCAGTGCCAGGCTGTTTTGACTACTGTAGCTGTATAGTAGATTCTGAGGCTAGGTAATGTGAGGCTGCTACTTTGTGCTTCTTCAGTAGTGCTTTACTTATCCAGGGCCTCTTTCCTTTTCATATAAAGTTAATGATTAGTCTTTCCATCTCGTTAAAGAATGTTGTTGGTATTTGGATCAGGATTACATTGTATTTGTAGATTGCTTTGGGTAGAATTGTCGTTTTCACAGCGTTGAGTCTACCAATCCATGGGCATAGTAAGTTTTTCCATTTATGTAGATCTTTTTTGGTTTCTTGCTTTAGTGTTTTGTAGTTTTCTTTGTATAGGTCTTTTACATCGTGGTTAGATTTATTCCTAAGTATTTTATTTTTTTAGGGGCTATTATAAATGGTATTGCTTTCCTGATTTCCTTTTTGTAGTTCTCTTTATTGGTATATAGGAATCCAACTGATTTTTGTATGTTTATGTTGTATCCTGCTACTCTGCTGAATCTTTCTATTAGTTCCAGTAGTTTTCTTCTGGAGTCTTTAGGGTTCTCTATGTATAGTATCATACCATCTGTGAATAGGAATAGTTTTACTTCTTCCTTATCAATTGGATGCCCTTTATTTTTTTTTCTTGCCTTATTGCTCTAGCTAGGACTTCCAACACAAAGATAAATAAGAGTGGTAATAAAGGGCATCCTCGTCTTGTTCCCATTCTCAGGTGGAATATTTTCAGCCTCTCTCCATTGAGAATGATGTTGGCTGTTGGATTTGTATAGATGCTCTTTATTATGTTTAGGAATTTCCCTTGTATTCCTATCTTATCGATAGTTTTTATCAGGAATGGGTGCTGGACTTTATTGAATGCCTTTTCTGCATTGATTGAGGTAATCATGTGATTCTTTTGATTTATGTGATGGATTACATTGATTGATTTTCTAATGTGGAACCATCTTTGCATACCTGGTATGAATCCCACTTAGTTGTGTGTTTTTTTTTTTCCTTTCTTTTTTTTAAATGGTGCTGAATTCTATTGGCTAGAATTTTCTTGAGAATTTTTGTATTTATTTTCATGCAAGATATTGGTGTGTAATTTTCTTTTTTTGTGGTGTCTTTGCCTGGTTTTGGTGTCAGGGTTATTTTGGCTTCATAGAATGAATTCAGAAGTATTCCTTCCTTTTCTATATTCTGAAATAGTTTGAGTAGTAGTGGTGTGAGCTCTTCTCTAACTGTTTGGAGAATTCTCCAGTGACGCCATCTGGGCCAGGACTTTTTTTTTGTTGGGAGTTTTTCTTATTACCTTTACAATCTCTTCTATTGTTATGAGTTTGTTCAGATTTTCTACCTTAGTTTGTGTTAGTTTAGGTAGGTTGTGTATTTCTAGCAATTTGTCCGTTTTGTCTAGGCTTTCAAATTTGTTGGAGTACAGTTTTTCATAGTACTGTGATGATCCTTTTTATCTCAGTTGGGTCTGTAGTAATGTCCACCATTTCATTTCTCATTTGGGTTATTTGCTTTCTCTCCTGTTTTTCTTTTGTGAATTTGGCCAGTGGTTTGTCAATTTTGTTGATCCTTTCAAAGAACCAACCTTTGATTTTATTGATTCTATTGTTTTTCCACTCTTTATTTCATTTGTTTCTGTTCTGATCTTTATTATTTCCTTTCTTCTGGTGTCTCTGGCTTCTTTTGCTGTTGTCTTTATATTTGTTCCAGTTGTAGGGCTAATGTTTTGATTTTGTCCCTGTCTTCTTTTTCAATGTGTGTGCCTATTGCTATAAATTGACCTCAGATCACTGCCTTTGCTGTGTCCTAAGGGTTTTGGTATGATGTGTTTTCATTCTTATTTGACTCTAGAAATTTTTCTTATTCCATCTTTGATCTCTTCTATTACCCAGTGGTTTTTAAGCAAGGTATTATTCAGTTTCCATGTATTTGATTTTTTTCCTTGTTCTTCCTGTTATCAGTTTCTACCTGCACGGTGTTGTGATCAGAGAAAATGCTTTGTGGATTTTGGATTTTGTTGAGGGTTGCTTTGTGGCCTAAGATATGGTCTATTCTGGAGAATGTTCCATGTGCGTTAGAAAGGAATGCATACTTTGCTGCTGTTGGGCAGAGTGTTCTGTATATGTCTATGAAGTCAAGATGATTGATTGTGGCCTTTACATCTTCTGTATCTTTGCTGAGTTTCTTTCTATATGTGCTGTCCTTTACTGAGAGCGTTGTGTTGAAGTCTCCTACTATTACTGTGGAATGGTCAATTTCTCTCTTCAGTGCTGTTAACATTTGTTTTATGAATTTTGGACCCCTGTTGTTGGATGCATAGATATTTATTATGGTTATGTCATCATGGTGGATTGTCCCTTTAATCATTATATAATGTCCTTCCTTCTCTTTATGGTGGATTTTGCCTTAACGTCTATTTTATCTGAGATTACTATTGCCACCCCTGCTCTTTTTTGGTTGCTGTTTGATTGAAGTATTTTTTTCCATCCTTTGATTTTTAATATGTTTATGTCTTTTTGTTTCAGGTGTGTCTCTTGTAGACAGTATATTGATGAGTTGTGTTTTTTTTATCCTGTCTCTCACTCTCTGTCTCTTTACAGGTGCATTTAAGTCATTTACATTCACTGTGATTATCGATAGGTGTGAGTTTATTGCCTTCATTTTGTAGTCCTTTTTTTTATGGTGCTGACATTTTCACTATCCTTCTTTAATCGTCAACAAGAAGATGGGCAAGGAGTTTGGAAGTAAATGATGATTAGAGTTTAAGTATTCTACGGTGTTACACTGTTCCAGAGACATGTAAACATAAAGAGCTGTTTAGCAGACATGGTACAGAGCTCTAACTCTGCTACAGCTAGCTTGTTCACAACTATGGATTAAGATCTCCAAGTCTAGTCTCCTCTGGCACCATATACGGTGCCTTACCGGGATTCTTTACTTCCAAACTCAATATACTATTTATGAGAGACACACCTTAGACACAAAGACATAAATTTATTAAAAATCAAAGGATGGAAAAAGATAGATCAAGCAAAGAGCAACCAAAAGAGAGCAGGGGTAGCAATATTAATCTCAGATAAAATAGACTTTAAGGCAAAATCCACCATAAAGGGCAAGGAATGTCATTACATAATGATTAAAGGGACAATCCACCATGATGACATAACCATAATAAATATCTATGCATCCAACAATAGGGGTCCAAAATTCATAAAACAAATGTAAACAGCATTGAAAAGAGAAATTGACCATTCCACAGTAACAGCAGGAGACTTCAACACATCACCTTACATTTTATTGTTAGCCAATAATAGCTAGACCTTAACATCATCGCATTAGCCAACAATTACTTATACTATTTTATACTGTCAGTACTTGTTTATTTTTATCTATATTTTAATCTCTTTTCCCTTAAATGATATTTTAGCTGGATATAGAATTCCAGGCTGGCAAATATTCTTTCTGATCACTTTGAAAATATTATTCCACTGGCTATTCAAAAGGTTCTTGTCAGCCTAATTTTCACACTATTGGAGGAGATCTGTTTCATCTCTCTGGTACTTTTTATAATTTCCCCCTGAGACTTGTGTTTCTGAGGATTCATGACCTTCATCAAGTCTTGAAAATTTAGAGCCAATATCTCTTCAAGTATTGCTTCTCAATCATTCTATCTTTTATCTCCTTCTGGAACTCTTATGGATGCATGTAGGACTTATACAGTCTATCATCCAGAGATCACTGCATTCTAAATTTCCACAGATATATCTTGCAGTTCACTGTTTCTCTTTTCAGCTGTTTCTAGTGCTTGCCAACTAACTGTTACTTTATTCAAATATTTATTCTTCTCTCCTTCTATCTTAATTAAACTCTATATTAATAAAAAACCATATTAATAGTCAGGTCAATGACTGCCCAGAATAAATATCCTAGGCTCTCTTGTACCTAAGCATGGCCATGTGACTCAGTTCTGGGCAGTAGGATGCTACTGAAAGTATCTCTGGGACACGTTATTAAACGATAGGTGGCTCATACTCCTTGTCCCTTTCTTTCTTCATCTCTTCCTTCCTCTCCCTTCTTGGAATGTAGACTGATGGGTAGAACTGCATATTGAACCACAAGAACAAGGGCCACCCCGTAAGAGCTGCAAACAGAAAGGTAGAAGAAGAATCAGTCCCAGATGGACTGTGGAAACTTAATGTCAGTGCTGATGGTCAAGGTCTGGAATTTTATGTGGGAAACAAAACTAATTTTATATGAGAAACTTTCAATTTATTATGTCACTATCTTTTTTATCTCTTTTTCTTAGCCAAACTTAATTTTAACCTACTTTATCCATTGATTTTTAAATGTCAATGACTATATTTTTAATTTCTTAAAAAAAAAATTTTTTTTTATTGTACTTTAGGTGAAGGTTTACAGAACAAATAGTTTCTCATTAAACAGTCAGTACACATATTGTTTTATGACATTGGTTAACAACCCCACGACATGCCAACCTCTCCCTTCTTGCTTCTCGACCTTTACTTTTAATTTCTTATAGTTCTATTTGGTTCTTTTAAAATAATGTCTCTATATTTTCTTATTTTTAAATTTCTTATTTGTCTTTAATAATTTTAAACATTATTTTTATAATATTTAGCAGATAGTTCTTTAATCTGAATTTTCTTGGTATTTTAATTCTATTGTTTGTAGTATCTGTTGACCCTCATTGAAGATGAACTCACAATTTGAAATTACAAAACACGTGAGAAAACAATCCACCTTGAATTCATCATGCTCAATAGTGCTTTATTTGTGGGAATCCTGTGTAGGTTATGCTAAGGACAAGTCCTGCTAGATTAATTTTGACTTTGTTTCTGCCAAGTGTCACAGGGGATCTGTCATTTGCCTGGGACTAATTTTTATGTTTATTTCCCAGGTTGTGGATTCTCAGACCCCATAGGTAGTATACTCTGGAAAGAATGGAAAACAGTATGAGGCAAAGGGCCCAGGCCCATGGTTTTAAATGTTAAGGATTTACTTCTAATCCTTTCCCCAAGCCCAGGCTATGGTAGACGAACTTCTTTGTGGTATAATTTTTCCAGGCCATCTTTTTCACTGAGGATGTCTCTTCTATTGCTCCCTAATTTGTTCTTTCTCTTTATGGCTTAGATCTCAAAATCTTAGAAAATGATACTCCCTGCTTTCGGGTAGCTGCCATATCAACTTACAGTTCTTGTTTTGTTTTTCAATTCCCTCTTTAATTATGGACCTTGGGAAATTTTCTTTCTTGCTAGCTTAGCTACGCATTAAAAGGATTTTAAAAATATTTTATCTAGCCCTTGAGAAGGTTATAGCATAAAGATTTTGAAGTTTTCTAATAAGCAATATTGCCAGAACCAGTAGTTAGCTCTTTTGGAAGTTCTAGACTGCCTCAGCTGTGCTAAGGGAAACCAAGATGGAGCAGTGGTTAAGAGCTCAGCTGCTAGCCAAAGAGGTTGGCAGTTTGAATTGACCAGCAGCTCCTTGGAAACCCTATGGGGGAGTTCTACTCTGTCCTATAGGGTCACTGTGAGTTGGAATCAACTGGAAGGCAACTGGTTTGCTTTGGTTTTGGTTTAGGGTCAGACAGGCTCTGAGAACTGCTGTGGAGAGACCAGTGGCACTTTTAGTGAGGCAAACTCAAAGAAAGCCAAAATTCAGGGCAGATTCTTGATTATCATTCAATTGCTAAACATGGCAGATCTCTTATACAACCACTTAAGGACAGGACTTGTGTTCTGTACTTCTTGATGTTTCCTCTTCTACCCGGCATGGTGGTTTGTATAGAAGTTACTCAAAGCCAATTGTTGATTGATCGTTGACAGTATAAACTATATACTTTACTCCTTGCGTTGTGCTGTGGACTCATCAGAAAATTACATCAAGTTGTGGTACATTCTCAGATATAAAATAGCACATCAATCTTGCACTCCACCCAGTCCAGAAACATACCAAAAATGCCTGGGCTCATTTTTGACATCATAGACATTCTGTAACTTATTTACAACCAATAATAAAGAATACATAATTAAGGTATTATTTGTTCAGTTTAAAATACATTTTAAAAATGACTTTTAAAGGTAAAACAGTCCAAAATCACATCTTTAGCATTTGAAGAGTTATTAATATAGGTAGACCACTCATTCAATGCAGGAAAAAAGTCACTTTTACAGTAACCTGTTAAAACTTGACTACATCTAGACACATAATGTTAGCTTACTGTCTCACAAGACAGCTTATTTTATTTTTGATTAGTTTTTAGAAACTCTTTGTATTAAGTTTATGATATTAAGGTAATATTTTTCTTATTACTGAAAAATTGTGTTCATGTTAGAAAAAGTAGAAATGCAAATAAACAAAACGTAAAACAATTGATAATTCTATCATCCACAGATAATCTTTTCTACACCTTGTTGTGTATTCTTCAGACCTTTTTCTAGGCAATTTTTTCGTTTCATTTTATTTGACAAAATTGTATTCAGGCTATGCATGCTGTTTTTTATCTTCCCGTGTTGCTCAATGATGTATCATAGCATCTTTTCCATGACAATAAACATTTATCCATGGTGTACTTTTAATACAGTTCGAATCCACCAGCTGCTCCTTGGAAACCCTATAGGGCAGTTCTACTCTGTCCTATAGGGTTGCTATGAGTCAGGCCCGAGTCCATGGCAATGGGTAAATGCAGAGTAGAGGAGCCGTGGTGGCGCAGCAGTTAAGCACTCAGGTACTACTTGAAAGGTTCTAACCCATCAACCGGCACCCAGCAACAACAACAATGTGGAATAGATCCAAAGGGCAGCACTAGACTCAATGAAAAGGAGTTAAGCTCAAAGGAAAGAAAGCGGTCAGTAAGGAGGTCAAGAAGCAGGACTCTATACCGTGGAGGGAGGATAGCTTAGTATTAGACTGCTGGAGAGCCATTTGGCAATAGGCAGCAATATCCAGCAATTCCACTTGTACAGGTTCATCTAAGGTTTACCCTCTAGCTGTGCGACACAATGTATCTTCCCTACCTGAGTTGCAGGCTCCACCATGCTACCCTCTCTCTTATTACCCTGCTTGTTTTCTTCATAGTTATTATCTCTATTTGGGATTATTCTATTTGTGATCTGTTTCTTTCTGTCTCTCTCTTTAAATCTCCCCTCTCCCACCAGACGGTAGCATTGAGGACAGGGACTTCTTTGTCTTCCGTTCTGAATCCCCAGCATCTAGTACAGGACTGGGCAGAGATAAGATGCCTAATAAATATTTGTTGAATGAATAAATGGTGTGCGTTACAGCACATTTAACTATAGTGAAAAATTGAAGATAAGACCACGCCAAGAATAAGGAGTTAGTTAAATAATTGATGGTCTATCCATAAAATGGAAAACCACTGCACCACCAGAGCTCCATAAAGCAAATAGAGAGTATGTGATGACGTGGTGGTCAAGAGCTTGGCTGTTAACCAAGAGGTCGGCAGTTTGAATCCACCAGCCGCTCCTTGGAAACCCTATGGGGCAGTTCTACTTATAGAACTACTCATAGGGTTGCTATGAGTCGGAGTCAAGTTGACAGCAACGGGTGGTATTTGCTTTATAACAGTATTGCCCCGCGTGTATAAGCTTTACACTTTATTTACAAAGAACTTCCACATGCTAATTACAAAGAACTTCTGCAGGCTAATCTAAGGTATTAATTCTTTTTTTGTTGTTGTTATGGAAATTTTCAAACTTACACAAAAAGAGATAGAATTATGGACCTTAAATCCCCCATCTACCCAGCACTCAGATTACAAAAAAAACCCCAACATTTTGCCAGTATTGCTTCATCTACTCTCCCACTCCCTCCCTCCCACGTAAAAATAGTCCAGCCAAAAAAAAAAAAAAAGCAGAAACAGTGGGGCAGAGGGTGGGAGAGTAGATGAAGTAATGTTGGCAAAGTGTAGATTTTTTTTGGCTGGTTCATGTTGCATTTCCTCAATTATCTCAGAAGTGTGACTTTAGCCTTGTTTGAATCAGGACACAAAGAAAATCCTCGTATTGGTTGACAGTCTCTTAAGTTTCTTTCAATCTTTAGCAGTCCCTCTTCCTTTTTGCACTTGTGTTTGACTGGTTACTTCTTTCTAGTGTCATTTAACGTTCTTATGATATTCCTATGTTCCCCAGTATTTCTTATACACTGAAAATTAAATCTAGAAGTCTAAATTCAATTCTTTTTTTTGTTGTTGTTTGTGACAAGCAAACCTCAGATGTGATGTTATGCACTTCTTATTGCACCATATCAGAGGGCACATATTGTCTAGTGATTCTGTTTTTATTGATGTTAAGATTGACCTGTAGGTTTGGGTGTTGTTGACACCGTCCATCCATTTTAAATTCCCCATAAACTTTTCACCTATTGGTATAAGCACATATCGATGATTGTTGCCACAGTCATTACTCCATTAGGGGTTAATATACAGTGATTTTCTAATTCTGTCATTCATTCTGCATTTATTAACTGGAATTTTTTTTTTTTTTTAAATCAAAAAGAACTTTCTTCCTCAACTATTTGGTAGCCTTAACGACAGTTTTTATAGAAAAGACAGAATACATGTTAAATTCTTTCTCTTGACATTTTTCGGAATGAGTTGGTAGTCTAGCAATTTCTAAAGATAACCATTTTTTAAAAAAAGGTATTATTTTATGGATTCATGAATTTCTCTGTTTTTTGATGTGTCTTGATCAATTGCAGTGATTCTTTGTAAGTTGTCTAATTTTTTTTACCCAATGGGAGCCTTTTAAAATTGCCTCAATCTCTGACACAATCCCAATATATATGATAGCTTCCTTGTTTTCTGATACAATAAGATGTTCCAGGGTTTTTGTGTATATTACTTGCCTCAGATCTAGACTTGGTATTTCTCCAAAGAGCCCTATTTTCTTTTCACAGGAAATGGTACTTAGAGACCATACTATAGGCATCATGTATGAAAAATGATACTAAGTTTTCACTGCTGCTCGATCTTTTCAGCATTTAGTGAAAAGCATTAGTGGGCAGCACTACAAAATACATTTTTTTTCACTCGTGAATTTTTAATGACATTTCCAACTCAAATTTAACATTTTAGTATTTGAACATCTGTGATTTTACACTTTTATTTTTCTTCTTCTGTTATGCTGGAAACATTGGTCTCCTTTTGTTTTATCCTAGCTATAATATTTTCCAAATGATAATGCCAATGTTTTTACTAACGGGAGGGTCATTCAATGCTATGTAAGGTTTCTTTGAGACTTTTTTTTTGTCCTTGGAATCAAGATGTAGAGGCAAAATACTGTGTTTTAAGGTTATTTGGAGTAACTCTTTTCTTACTATAGTTATGCCATCGGCCTGATATGCAGTTACACACATTTGTTTTCACCGTGTAGAGTTTTTTTTATTTAATAATTTTATTTTTAACCATGTATAAAACATTTGGAAACCCTGGTGCTGTAGTGGTGAAGAGTTCAGCTGCTAACCAAAAGGTCGGCAGTTTGAATCCACCAGGTGCTCCCTGGAAACCCTATGGGGCAGTTCTGCTCTGTCCTATAGGGTCACCATGAGTCGGAATCGATTCAACAGCAATGGGTTTGGTTTTTTGGTTTTTTATAAAACATTTACATTATTCCAAAGTCAAACCTATAAAAGGATGTACATTCGACAAAGTCCAGCTTCCATCCTCGTCCCCTCCCTCCCATCTCCCATAAGTAACCATTTTTATTAGTACTTAGGTTTAGTCCTAATCCATAGTTTCTTTAAAGCATTAACTCTTAATCTTATGTTTAAAGTGTTTATGTAGGCAGGAAAGTGATTATTATTACCCCTAATCATAGATGAAATAGCTCTGCTCTATTTAAACCAAAGTGTAAACGTGCCTGGCTGCTAACCACAAGTTTGGAAGTTCAAGTCCTCTCAGAGGCACCTTGGAAGCAAGTCCTGGTGATCTACTTCTGAAAAATCAGCCATTGAAAACCCTGTGGAGCACAATTCTACTCTGACACACGTGGGGTTGCCTTGAGTCAGAACCAACTCAAAGGTAACTGGTTTGGTTCTGGTTTTTGTTTTGCTTTTGGCACCGAACTCCAAATCCTGTTCTCCTTCCCCTGCCCCATACTGCCCTCTACAGATAGCTCGGGAGGAATGCATCAAGGAGACAAAGCCATCCAGTTGCCCTTAAAAAAAACCGGACCGGTTGTGGATTCTGACTCTTACCTGTCACCCTTAGGTTAGACAATTAAACAGTCTTCTTATGTCCATGTTTACTCCTCCTACTCTAGAATTATGTCTAATAAGAATAGGAGCTATTTTTGGACTCCAGGTGCTGCTTTGTGTCTAGAGCTAGGAAAACATGTAGGTAAATATGTGTGAATAAATGCATGTGTTGTTAGTGAAACAAATTATCCCCAAATGTTGTCATTTTTTTGCTAATCTATTTTTTGCTTACCTAATTTTGTTAACCTATTATGGTGATAGAGTCCTACTGGTGCAGTGGTTAAGAGCTTGGCTGCTAACCAAAAGGTCGGCAGTTTGAATCCACCAGTTGCTCCTTGGAAACTCTATAGGGCAGTTCTACTCTGTCCTATAGGGTCGGTATGAGTCAGAATAGACTTGACAGCAATGTGGTTTTTTTTTTTTTTTTTTTTTGATGGTGATGGGATTCTCTGGATTGTGCAAACGACAAAGTGCTCCCCTATTAATCAAAAGTTGCAGTTGAACCCACTCAGAAGTGCCTCAGAAGAAAGGCCTGGCTATCTGCTTCCAAAAGATCACAGCTGTGGAAAACCCTGTGGAGCAGAGTTCTACTCTGAAACACTTGGGGTCCTCATGAGTTGGAATCTACCCAAGGCAACTGGTTTGGTTAATTACAGTGATGTAGAATTGAAGTACACAAGGGTATTATCTCTGAAATCACCTTTGTACACAATGGTGTTATCTCTGAAATCACCCTTCAGGCAAACGTGGGGATCACTTAAAAGAGGCAAGGAAGTTTTGAAATTCATGAGGACAACCGTTCAGGAAACAACACAAGCAGAGCCTGTGAAGTCCCAGTTGCAGTGGTTAAGCGCTAGGCTGCTAAGAAAGGTGGGCAGTAGGAACCCATCAGCTGCTCCTAGGGAGGAAGACGTGGCAGTCCGCTTCCATGAAGATTTAAAGCCTTGGAAACCTTATGGGGCAGCTCTACTCTGCATTAACCCAAACCAAACCAAACCCATTGCCTTCGAGTCTACTCTGACTCACAGCGACCCTATAGGGCAGAGTAGAACTGCCCCATAGGGTTTCCAAGGAGCGGCTGGTGGATTCGACCTGCAGACCTTTTAGTTACCAGCCCAGCTCTTAACTACTGTGCTACCAGGGCTCCTACGCTGCCCTATAGGGTCTCTATAGGGTCGCGATGAGTTCAAATCGACTCCACAGCAATGGGTTTTACATTTAACAATAAAGACCCCTAAAATGTTTTATGAGTTTAAAATGACTATAGGTTAAAAACAAGTTTCCTAATTCAACTTAATTTTACATTATATTGACAACTAGGCAGAAAATAGGGGTTACAACTTCCCTAAATAAAATTCTTGACTTGGTGGTGAGTGCAGAGTACGACAGTTAAAATCCCACAGTAGCATTGTTTTCCATGAAAGGGTTTCTTCAAGCTCCACCCACCTCTTGTGGACCTGAGGAAGCTGGAGGCTCAGAGGCGGTGACCAGGGGCAGGTGGAGGGGTGCTGGAGATGCAGAAATTTTCTAAGGTGAACCTTCATAGTCCAAGGAAGTCTCTCCCCTGTATCTTTGTTCTGTTTTCTAAGAGACCTAGAGGCAGAAGGCTTTTTGTAAAAGGGGCCTGACACAGCCTCACAGTTCCGCAGTCCAGAGAGGTCCTGGCTTTCCAAGCATTTCATTCCTTCTCTGCTTAGCAAAGAGCCAAGGAAGCATCCCCATAACCAGGAGCTTTGTATGTTTGTTCAGATAAGGTTTTAAAAACAGAGCATTTCAATGCCATAGGTTGTTCACAAGCATACAGATAGTCCCCGATTTACGACTTACTCCAGTTACCAGGAACCGCACTTACCACGTCTCTCGCTCTGCTTTTTGGTACATCTTACAGTTAGTAAACAGCCCTGGTGCTAACCAGAAAGTTGCTAACCAGAAAGTCTGCCCCTGGAATTCACCAGCTGCTCCTTGGGGCAGTGGGGCCAGAAAAGCACACTTTGAGCCGAGGGTGGGCGGGGTAGCCTGTCGGGACCCGCCACTGCCTTGGGCCGCACCCGCCCTGACTTGGCTCAGGCTCTGGACCTCAGGCGATGGGCGGAACCTGAGCGACAATCCTCCTTCTTACTTTTAGTGAAGGGCCTGCCGCTTCCCCCATGCAGCAGTGGTTAGGAGGGATCAGTGACTCGAGCTGATCAGGCCGGAGTTGGAACGTGGGTTTCTTTCGCGATATAACAAGAGAGGGATAACTTCTGCGGCGCTGAAGCCTTAAGTCCTTTCTTCCTCTGGATCAAGCAGCCTCCTAATTTTAGGAATCTCACTCCGGCTAATTAATTTCTTTTAAAAGTAAAGTTATTTTCCTGATAATTAAAGCAAGGCCCATTCTCTATATTTTGAAAACTATGAAAACATGAAGAAAACATTTGTGTGTGTATATCGTATCATTGCGCCACCAGGGCACCAAGGTGTATGTGTGCGTGTGTATAAAATACAAGAAGCCAGGGTATGTGTGTGTGTGTGTGTGTGTGTGTGTGTGTGTGTGTGTGTGTGTGTGTGTGTGTGTGTGTGTATATACTTATATACATATGTGTCATACAAGCAGCCCTGGTGGCTCAGTGGTGAAGCGCTCAACTTGCTAACCAAAGAGTCCCCTGTTGGAACCCATCAGCTGCTTCCCAGGAGAAAGATGTGGCAGCCTGCTCCCGTAAAGATTTACAGCCTTGCGAACACTATGAAGCAGTTGTAGGGTCTCTATGAGTCAGAATTGACTTGACTGCACATAACCACAACAGTATGTTATACACACACACACACACACACACACAATCGAGACTACACTTTATATGCTGTATACGCTGCTTTTTCGCATTACAGCGTGACAATTTGTCCGTCTTTAAAAGTGGTTTTAGTGACTGAGCAATTGAGGTGAGAAACCGATTTTATTCTCCTGGAAGCCAGATTTCTGGGTCCATGGAGTTGGGTGGCCCACCCAGGCCATTTGCCCCTAGGGGTCCTTTTGAACCTTGACCCTTTAAGGAGCTGATTTTCCTGGAGTCACTTAAGGTCAAGCAATAGGCTAATAAGCAGCTTGTGGAGATGGTTTTGCCTTAAGCATTGGGTTCTTTTGGAGAACTATCTGTGTGCAGCCAGTTTCCAGAAGCAGGAGCTCCAGGGTCTGATTGGAAGCTGTGCTTTAGGATATATGACATGTCCTTAATGACTCTGTTTTTACAGTTGACTGACCTTGAAGCCCTCCACATGCTCTGAGAATCCAACATGGAAGAGATATTTACAATGACTCTCAGGAGGCTACCCTGCTGGGACCCCACCTGTACAACCTGCTTTCACTATCCCGTGTTCGGAACGCCTTCCCTATACCTTCAGGTTGATGCTGCCGTTTCGAATTGTATCCACTCACAATAAATATGTTTGGTTACATTGATGTTTTGGTGTTTC
This sequence comes from Dugong dugon, assembly GCA_030035585.1. Taxonomy (NCBI): domain Eukaryota; kingdom Metazoa; phylum Chordata; class Mammalia; order Sirenia; family Dugongidae; genus Dugong; species Dugong dugon. The sequence continues at coordinate 194,765,013 of CM057462.1, read as the reverse complement.
TCTGGGCATTTAGACGGAAACCTTGGTGGCCTAGTGGTTAAGAGCTATAGCGGCTAACCAAAAAGTCGACAGTTCGAATACACCTGGCGCTCCTTGGAAGCTCTGTGGGGTAGTTCTACTCTGTCCTGTAGGGTTGCTGTGAGTTGGAATTGACTCTATGGCAACAAGTTGTGCACAATTAGGTTTTACATAGAGGCAAGTTCTTCTTCATTGCTTCCTTAAAGAATCACATATACCCACACACATGCATGACATACCTATATCTACATCTATGTTGTTGTTAGGTGCCATCGAGTCTCTTCCGACTCATAGTGATCCCATGAACAACAGAACGAGACACTGCCCGCTCTCGAGTCATCCTCACAATTGTTGTTACGTTTGAGCCCATTGTTGCAGTCACTGTGTCAATCCATCTCATTGAGGGTTTTCGTCTTTTTCTCTGACCCTCTACTTTACAGAGCATGATGTCCTTCTCCAGGGACTGGTCCTTCCTCATAACATGTCCAAAGTACATGAGATGAAGTCTTGCCATTCTCGATTCTAAGAAGCATTCTGGCTGTACTTCTTCCAAGACAGATTTATTTGTTCTTCTGGCAGTCTGTGGTATATTCAATATTCTTCATCAACACCATAATTCAAAGGCTTCAATTCTTCTTCCGTCTTCCTTATTCATTGTCCAGCTTTTGCATGCATATGAAGTGACTAAAAATACCATGGCTGGGGTCAGGTGCACCTTAGTCTTCAAGGTGACATCTTTGCTTCTTAACACTTTAAAGAGGTCTTTTGCCGCAGATTTGCCCAATGCAATACGTCATTTGATTTCTTGACTGCTGCTTCCATGGGCGTTGATTGTGAATCTAAGTAAAATGAAATCCTGGCAACTTCAATATTTTCTCCATTTATCATGATGTTGCTTTCCACATCTCTATCTATACCTGAATATTTAACCGGAGGCATTTTCCTAGAAATAGTTTTTACTTGGTCAAATCAAATGACTTTTTAAGGCTTTGGGCATACTCTTGTGTATGCACACTTGCTCTGTTATGGATTGAATTGTGCCCTCCAAAAATATATGTTGTAAATCCTAACCCCTCTACCAGTGGTTATAATCCCATTTGGAAATGGGTTTTCTTTGTTATGAGTCCATATCAATGTAGGTTGTATTTTAAGCCAATCACCTTTGAGATATAAAAAGAGTAGATTAGTCATAGAGAAGCAAGCAGAGATCAGGGAAGACAGACGCCATACCACATGAAGATCACCAGGGAACAAAGGAACAAAGACCTTCTGCCAGAGCCCACAAAGAAGGAAAGCCTTCTCCTTGAGCTGGTGTCCTGAATTCGGGCTTCTAGCCTCCTAAACTGTGAGAAAATAAATTTCTGTTTGTTAAAGCCATCCACTTGTGGTACTTCTGTTACAGCAGCACTAGGTCACAAAGACACCCTCATGCCCTCAAGTGCACAGAAACTGGTAATTTAAAGAAGAGCCAACTAGATAAGTGGAAACATTTTTTTGTTTACTATTAAAGAGACTAAACCTATTTTCATATATACATTGGCCATTTACAGTTCTTTTGTGAGTTTCCTGTGTCCTTTATCAAATTAAAAAAGATTGGGAAATAAGGAGTCCCTGGGTGGCGCAAACGGTTAAGCGCTCGACTACTAGCCGAAAGGTTGGCGGTTGGAACCCACGCAGAGGCGCCTCGGAAGGCAAGCCTGGCGATCTGCTTCTGAAAGGTCACAGTCTTGAAAACCCTGTGGAGCAGTCCTCCTCTGCACACATGAGGTCGCCATGAGTCGGCATTGACTCGACGACAGCAACAACAGCAGCAAATGATATTGTTAATATTATTTTCTTGAATATATGCTAGCACCTTTTTTACTGTGTGTCATTTCCTTTTAAAATTTTGTTACGGTACTGTTTGTCCCCTAGAGCTGCCAGTTCCGTGGTCAGCGGGCGCTGCTCCCCACTGATTCGGGCAGGGATTAAGGAGCACCAGCCTCAGATGGCCGCTAGGTGGAGCTGGTCACCCTCGCAGCCAGCTGGTGTGGGTGGAGCCGAAGATAAGGCTGCTTCTCTCTGGTAGCCCCCTGCTTGATTAAAGTCTGTGATCCTTGTCTGCCTTTCCTTGAGCTCTGTGCCTCTGAGCCGGCCCACCCCACTTTGGGTTTGACGCAGGTCCGACTGGGTGACGTTGGTGGATATCCGACGCAGTATGGTTTCTGGAGGTCTCAAGGCACAGATGCTTAGGCATCAACCCATAGGGCTTCAGCCAGCCTGCAAGCTGGTCACCCAGCCTGTCCAAGCCCCTCCGGGGGTGGTACAGCAAGCAGCTTAGTGTCCTGAGCACAAGTTAGTGTAAGGAGTGGGCAGGGCAGGGATGGACCTTACAGAAATGTGCGTGGTGAGTGGGGAAACGGAACACCATTCTAAGGTGTCAAAAACAATCAAAGCACAAAGAAATTAAAGCATAAAGGGTTTATTCAAGCAGTTCATCTGGATGCCTAAGGGAGACTTGTGTTTAGGAGGAACATAGGAGAGCTCCCGTAGGGAAGTTACAATGAGATTTTTAAGGAGGAAAGGAATAGATGGGATAGAAAATGAACTATTGGCTAATCTTAACTTGATTGAATCATGACCCCCTTTCTGAGATCAGCTGGTCTCTGTGGCCTGGCTAGCCCTACATTCATTTGTACAACAAAGGTATCTATTACACAGGAAACTCCATGGGTAAATTTTTTACGCAAGGTAAACTTTAAGTGAGTCCATGGTTAACAAGTGTCTCGTCACAAAGGCGGTTTGCATGATTTTATGTCCCTGGGAGCCCTGGTGGCACAGTGGTTAAGCGTTCAACTCCTAATCAAAAGGCCAGCAGTTTGAATCCACCAGCCACTCCTTGGAAACCCTGTGGGACAGTTCTACTCTGTCCTATAGGGTCGCTATGAGTTGGAATCAACTTGACCGCAACCGGTTTAGTTTGGTTTGGGTCTCCCCCGTGTCTCCTCTGGGCCTGTTTGTCTGTTCTCAAGTATATTCCACACTGGTTTCCTGTGCCTCAGTTTCTCTTCTTTAAAAAAGGGAAGCCTCAAGGGCTCACTTTCTGGTGAAGGAGACAGGTAGATGAACAAATAACTACAGGTGCTGTGGGAGGGTGGCTGATTCTGACTGGACAACGGGGATGGGAGAAGATGTGGGGGACCAGCAAAGAAGAGACTTTACAGAGGAGTTGACATTCGGGTGGGTCCAGCAGGATGGGTAATAACACCCCAGGCCAAGGGGACATGTCAGGCAGAGTGTGGAATGCCTTCCAAGAACAACAGATAATTTTATGTAGCTGGAGCACAGGCAGGTGAGGGAGAGGCTGGAAGTGGGGTTTAAGAGGTAGGCAAGGCCAGACATATTGGGCCTTGGATGGAGCACTAAAGGACTTGAGCTTTACTGTGTAGGAGGCAAGGACGCTTTGGGAAGTTTGAGGAGCTTCCTCCCTGACACCAACACAGGCTGCTCTTATCTGGGCGGAAGGTCTCTTGCCCAACCATCTCAACCCACTTAGACTGTAAAAGATGCACCTCAATATAACTTGGCTTAGAATCATCATGGGGTGGCTGCTGCAAAACTGTGGACCTGCAGGTAGGAAGTTCCCCAGGGCACTTGCCCCTTACAACTCAGAGAGGGAGAAGATTCGGCCTCCATTGCTCCCCCTGCTCCATCCAGTGCATCAGCAATTCCTACCCAGTCTATTTCCTAAACATTTCCTGCATTGGCCCACATCTCTCCATCTCCACTTTTCCCTGCCTCATCTGGGTCACGATCATCTGTTTCAAGCAGTGCTTTGGTGGCCTTTTAAGTGCTTTTTTGCTCCCACTCTTCTCCACCTTTAGTAATAACCAATTATTAAAAAATAAAAATGCACAGATCAGATTAGACCATCCCCTCCCTGCCTTAAAACCCTCCAGGGCACTTGGAATAAAATCCAAGCTTGGTCTCAAGGCCCTCCATGATTGGTTTCCTGCCTGCCTTCCTCCCCTGTTCTTCACCATGTCCTCCACTCTGGCCTTCTTTCTATTTCTGGAACACCAGGAGCCTGTTTCCATCCTATGAAGTCTCATGGTGATTTTTGATGAGTGACTTGAGCTGAGCTGCTGGAAGTGTGATCTGTCACTAGGCCAACAGGAGAGTACAGAGAAGAGGGAGAGAGGCCTGCTGTGGGTGAAGTCCGGCCAGAGACGAGAAGGGCCTGAGCCCAGGCTACTGACCCTGGAGACAAAGAGGAGGGAGGCCAGCTTGCCGGCTCTCTAGGGATGGGGGAATCCCAAAATGGCCTTGGAATTTCCAGGTACAGTAATGTAACGGAGACTTGGTGTCATTAACTCAAGTTGGGAAGTTAGGAGGCAGAGCTGGCAGGTGGGTGAAGATGAAAACTGAATCCCACTTACTGACCAACTGTTGCGTTTTGACAATAATAGTAACAACAATAGCAACCGGGGAAGCTGCCATCCTCTTCTTGGTACTGTGCTAGGTGCTTGGGTGCTTTTATCTCATTGACTTTTCACAGCACTGGGAGGGAGGTGCTAAAAGCCTCATCCCTTTAGGAATGAAGAACTGGAAGCTCAAAGCAATTAGATAATTTGTTCAGCTACTAAATGGCAGAACTGAGAATCCAGTCTAGGTATATTTGACCCTAAAACTCCTGGGAAGTGTCTTGACCTCTACAGTGATTCTAGGTAATCTATATCTTTGAAAGTTTCAGAAAGACTTCAAGTTTAACATGTCAAAAATGACACGTATTCATGTCCCCAGGCACCAGCATCTCATCTGTATTCTTTAGCTCAGGGACTTACTAAATCTGCCCTCCACCTTTGGCTCAAGACTGAGACCTGAGGGTCATCCTTGATTCCTCCCATCCCCTCGCTTCTCAACCTCCTGGTCAGGCACCAAATTCCACCCTTTCTGTCCCCAAACCATCCAGCCACTCAGCTGTGTTCTGTCCTCCATCCACTACCTGTCCTCAGTCCTGGCCAGCACTGCCTTTTGCCCTACAAGCTCTCTCCAGCCCTTGCAGCCAATGAAAAGACCCAGGAATTCGGAAGCAGCAAGGAGCTCAAAGAAGTCCTTCAATGACAAATTAAGGGTGCAGTGGAGACTTTATAATACAATCTTTTTGCATAATACATTCATGGTTATAGTGCAGAGATGTAAGAACCATGTATAGAGCTGACAAAAAGGAAAACATACGAACAAAAAAGCCCTTTTATCCTGGGCACAACCCATGACTCGTCCCCAGGCCCAGGACTCTAACCTTTTCCTGGATAGGGGCTAAGAGAGTCCCTAGGAAGGAAGCAGAACCAGGAAGCCTTGATCCTGCCCAGGCACCAGCTTCTTAAGCCTTCCTAAGTCCTGCTATTCCTCACTGATTTGCTCAGTGCATGTATACCTGCTAAGCATTTGCCAAGAGTTGGCCATACCAAGAGAACTCCAACTGTTTCTAAGGACCTCACAGTGGAGATGTGCAAATGTGGAACCAGCTAAGTAAAATGCAGTGTTCTAAGTGCCATAACTTTGCACGAGCCTCCAAGAGCACACACTCCCAGTGCCGAAGTCTGACACAGCAAGGAGGAGAAGGCCAGACTCTCTACCTCTGTGAGCAACCAGCTCCTTTTCATCCCAAGAGACTGGAGCTGGGAGTAGCTGGGGACAGAGCCTTCTGTACAGATGTGGCCCTTTCCCGGGTGCCTTCATCACTGGTGCCCGAAAAGGGGTGAATGCAGAGTGTACTCTGTTATTTGCAAGGGTGGGGGTGTCCACTTTGCTTGCTGAATCCCAGGGAGGGAGGGACAGGGGGAGGGGACGGGACTTCAGCCTGGTCTTTCTTGTGCAGTGCTGACTTCTCTCTGCTCAGAGCCCACAGACATCCTGTGAGAGGAGGAGAATCTGCCCTTCTCTTCCTCTCCTCCCCTGAGCCAGGTCACTGCACCCTGTGCAGGGAGGCAGGGCTGCGAGCTGCTGAAGGGAGGGGAGAACACCGAGCATCCTGGTCCAGGGAGAGCAAAACAGGGCAAGGACACTGGTGGGAAGTTGGAGAGATCTCACCGTTTCCCAGGGCCCAAGACATGTGTTGGGTTGATTCCAACTCATAGCGACCCTATAGGACAGAGTAGAACTTCCCCATAGAATTTCCGAGGAGCCTCTGGTGGATTTGAACTGCCGATCTTTGGGTAAGCAGCCGTAGCTCTTAACCACTGCGCCGCCAGGGTTTCCAAGACAGGTACTGACGGTGTCTGGGCCGGGGACTGGAATGGGGAGGACTTGGTTTCTGTAAAACAAAGAGAATGAGTCCTCTTGTGGCTTCTTAGACTTTCCCAGCAGCATCCTGGGGCCATGCTTCAGAAGTGGAGGAGAGGAAGTGGGGTGCAGAGGCATCAGCCTGGGCAGGTCATCTACCCTTGTTTCCTTTGATGCTGCTCCTCACAGACCTCAGGGCCTCAGTCAGCAGCAGCCCCCTGACCTGAGGCAGCAGCCAGGATTGCCTTGTATGGTGGGGCAGGCTGGCCACTGCACAAGGATATCTGGCCTGGGGGCAAGTGAGGGCTGACATTCAGCTTGAGCATTGCTGGCTGAGCTGTATGTAAACACAAGTTTGTGTCCAGCGGGGCACAGATCCACGTGGAGTAGAGGGCTGAGTGGTCCAGGTAGCAGCCAGAGCCCCCAGACTCAGGGCCATAGAGACTGGCTTGCTGTTGGTGTCTGTTGGATCTCAGACCACCTGTGCTGGTTCAGGCAGAAGCAGCCCTGGGAGCTAGAGCCAGAGCCGGGAGAGGTAGCAGGAAGGCATGGAGGTGAGTACTGGGTGGGCAGTGGTTGGAGCAAAGCGAGAGAGCTCAGTGGTGCTGAGATAACAAAAGCTTTATTTTTTCATGGAATCACACACAGGTGATGACAATTGACTGGGCAGGCATTGTAAGCACTGGCAGGTACAGGGTGGGCATTTTGTGGGCCGCTGGAGAACTCAGAACCCTCTCCAGGAACATCTCAGTGGTTGGACAAGGGAAAGGAGATTGGGGTTCTAGAGAGAACACATCAGGCGGGGGTGGTCCTTGGAACTTTGGGTCTTTGTTTCCTTTAAGATTGCTGATCCCGTCCACACTGCCCAGGTCAGCAGCAGCCCCCAGAGCTGTGGCCGCAGTGGGAGCCCCCGGACTGCTGACCACGGCCATTGTCACTGCAGTCGGAGCTCTGGCATCGGCATCGGTGGGACCTGCGGCACCTGTGGGGGCTCAGGCAGCAGCCCCCCTCAGAGCCGGGGCCATGGCAGCCCCCGGAGCTGGGAGCACAGCCGGAGGAGACTGGAGGCCAGCACTGTGCGGGGCTCTTTGGGGGGCACTTGGGTGAGGGGCACTTGGGAGGGGGCTGGCACTGCTGCTGGTTCTGCTGGCAGGACATCTCGGCGGGAGGGCGGTGAGCCTGGATCAAACAAAAACAAAACAAAATATGTGTCAGTGCAGAGGCTTCAGGCCAGTGTCTCCTCTATGAATGGTTTAATAAAACCCTTACTCCTCTGACCACCTGCTTCCTAGCTGCGATCTTCAGAAGGAAAATAGAAACTGGTTTAAAGTTCAATTGACCTGAAGGCATCTCTTTCCCTCCACTTGGCTCTCCTGCCAGAAAAGAATGCTGACCGCTCCCCAAAGCTTTCTGTCTTCATGGAAATGGGGAATCCAATACACCATTTGGTGTATTTGCTGAACAGCATCTCTAGACATCTATGCATATCTCAGGATGAAGTGTGGAAGGAATGCTGAGAGCCGGTCCTCTGGTCTGTCACAGACCCTGATGCACCCCATGGAGGTTCCTTGCTCACTGTCACATCCTTTGTCCCCAGCCGTCCACCAACCTTTGTCCTGCTGCCTTCACATCAGACACCTCTGCTTCCCTCTCCCCCACTGAAGTCTGGGCTTGTCTTCCCAACACTGCAAGCCAAAGTCCTGTCGCCTTCCCAACACTCACCGGGTGCAGAGGAGGCAGGAGACACTGTTCCTGAGGAAACTGTGGATGAGGAGCCCAGGGCAGGAGCCCTTTTATCCTGTGCTGGTCTGTGATGCACAGCCCGGGTATGCTGCCGCTTTCACAACCAGGGGAGGTGACAGACTTGAACAGTCCCAGTCCAGGCCTCTAGCATCTTCCTGCATACTTGCCAATGTCTGAAAAAAGAGAACTAGGGAATCTTGATGACTGCTCAGTATCTCCCAGCAGGTGTGTTGCAGACCAGCCATTTCTCCTCCTAACACTCACTCAGCTCAGATACTTTGACCTCAGCTCTGTCCCTTGCATTTTTTCTGGGCAGCGGGGATGTAGAGGAGATGTATATGATACATATCCTGACCTTGATTATTTCAAGTCTAACTGGACAGACATCAGAAAAGTAAACATATATGACTGATATCATGTGATTTGTCCCAGGTTACAAATGTTTCCACAGACCTGTCTTTTGGGTGGTGGTTCTCTATAAAACCAAACCCAAACCAAATCCACTGCCATCTACTCGATTCCGAGTCATAGCGACCCTATAGGACAGAGTAGAACTGCCCCCATAGGGTTTCCAGGGAGTGGCTGGTGGATTTGAACTGCTGACCTTTTGGTTAGTAGCCTGAGCTCTTAACCACTGTGTCACCAGGGCTCCGTACCCTTAAGGGTAGTGGTATACTCAGATGTAATCTGTTCCTGACTCCTGGGGTGCTGAGTGATCTGAGACCACTAGACACTGGGAATAAGATGTGTGGGGAAATGGATGGAGGGCAGGATCTAGACCCTGTTTCGGGCAGGTAAGACCCTTAATAGAACTTTATAGCAATTTATAAATTGCTTTATAGGCGGTGTTGTGGACTGAATTGTGCGTCCCTAAAATATCTGTCAACTTGGCTGGGTCATGATTCCCAGTATTGTATGATTGTGTACCATTTTTTAATGTGATGTGATTTGTTTATATGTTGTAAACTCTATCACTATGATGTAATAAGATGGATTATCAGCAGTTATACTGATGAGGAATACAAGATTGGATACAGTCTTAAGTCAATCTCTTTTGAGATATAAAAGACAGAAGCAAGCAGAGAGATGTGGGAATCTCATACCACCAAGAAAGCAGTGCCGGGAGCAGGGCACATCCTTTGGACCTGAGGTCCCTGTGCAGAGAAGCTCCCAGACCAAGGAAAGACTGATGCATCACAAGGACCTTCCTCCAGAGCCGACAGAGAGAGAAAGCCTTCTTCTGGAGCTGATGCCCTGAATTTGGACTTGTAGCCTACTGGATTGTGAGAGAATAAACTTCTCTTTGTTAAAGCCATCCACTTGTGGTATGTCTGTTACAGCAGCACTAGATGACTAAGACAGGAGGCTAATTGTGATCTCTAGGCAAATAAAAGCAGTAAAGCCAAGGTAGGATTATATGGATGAGTAGACAAAATAGCAAAGGGACCTACAATTTTGAGATCACAAGAATCATAGTTAATATGAGAAAGAAGTTAGTCTATATTTAGCTTCTTGTGTATGCGTGCTCTTGATTATAAGAAAATAGATTGATCCAGAAGTGTGAAATATTTACGATAATTGATGGAACTCATGAAGATGATTTTGTTCAATGCATTGCTAATGGTAAGATGGATGAGGGTGGTGGCATTATGTGCATCTCATTTAATGGAACAGACCTGCCTGATAATTTCTAAGGTTTGTATATGATGATTTTTATAAAATCTGAAGAATAGTTTTCCATTGGATTTTATTGTAGTATTAGAGACGAATTTCTCATCAAATTAATTTCTACTATCATAGTAAGTAAGGAGCTCTGGTGGCGCAGTGGCTAAAGTGATTGATTGTTAACTGCAAGATTGGTGGTTCAAAACCACCAGCAGCTCCAAGGAGAAAGATGTGGCAATCGGCTTCTGTAGAGATTTACGGCTTTGGAAACCCTCTGGGGTCGCTATGAGTTGGAATCGACTTGACAGCAGTGGGTTTGGTTTTGGTTTGATATCGTAATAAATGTATTTGGCTATTTATTTCCCAAAAATTGTAGTCAAAAATCCAAAAAAAAAAAAAAAAAAAAAAACCAAACCTGTTGCCATCAAGTTAATTCCAACTCATAGTGACCTTTTGGTTAGCAGCTGTAGCTCTTAACCACTACGTCACCAGGGTTTCTGTCAAAAATACAAGGGAACATTAATTATTTATATTTAAGTTAAATGATAATTTTAAAAGAAACATTTGTACAGTCAATGTGTGTGATTCTTTTTTGTACTTTATAGCTTTATGGAATGAATGCATTCTTTTAAACATGAAATTCATTATAAGGGTACTCATTTTACAACTTACCCACTTTAAAACATAAGGATCCCATGTTTACTCTGAGATACCTGTGGTAGAATGAATTGCTCTGGGTCACAAGGAATCGTGGCTTGGGATGGGGAAGTGGGACAGGGGTTGCAAGAAGCACTGACCGTCCTCTCTGATATTCTTCTGTCTCCAGCATGAGACCTCTTGTGAGGGGACTGTTGTGGCTCAGTCCCAGAACTATGCTTGAATGTCCATTTCCCTTATGCTGTTGAGGACCTCACCAGTTGATCGTATGTTGGAAGTAATTACTCATGAAGTGTGAAATGGGGACTTTCTCATACCAGACTGTGTAATGAAGGAGAAGAGGGACGTACAGTGTTGAAAAAACTCATCTCTATTTCCCCCCGTTTTGCCAAAGATGGAACCCAAGAGAATGCCAGATGAGAAGGGGGTCATTCTAATGAAGGTGTGTTTCTTAGTGTTCTCTAGAGAAATAGAAACACTAAGAGCCCTCTGTTTCTCTAGCTCTATATATAGAGAAAGAGAGAGAGAGAGAGAGAGAGAAAGAAAGAGATTTATTTATTGTATGGAATCAGCTCACAGGACTGTGGGGCTGGCAAGGCCCAAATCTGTAGGTCAGGCAACAGGATGAAGAGTCCTTCAGTTCTGTGTCCCAAAATCTGTCGGTCAGGTGACAGGAAGAGTGAGGAGGGAAGGAGGTCCGGAAAAATGTCTATTTATAGTCTGGAGGCAGAATACATCCTAGGGAAAACTCCTTTTTTGCCCTTAAGGCCTGCAACTGATTGGATGAAGCCTACCCACATTATGGAGGATATTCTACTTTATGTAAAGCCATATGATTTAATCCCGTGTAATTACTTCATAACAGCATGTAGACTAGTGTTTGACCAAACTGAGCACTATAGCCTAGCCAAGTTGGCACATAAAATTAACCATCACAGCATGCTACTGGGGGATTTGGGAAACCCTGGTGGAGTAGTGATTAAGAGCTACAGCTGCTAACCAAAATGTTGGCTGTTTGAATCCTCCCCAAGTGCTCCTTGGAAACTCTATGGGGCAGTTCTACTCTGTCCTATAGGGTCGTTATGAGTCAGAATTGACTCGATGGCAACGGGTTTGTGTTTTTTTTTGGTTTAAAGGATCCACTTTAGTCCTTGGTCTGTGACTCTGGTTGGAGACAACACCTTCTGTCTTCCGTCTCATAGGCCAGTATTTGTCCCGAGCCCCCTCTTTGGCTAACTGCCATTACCAGCTCTCCCCTTCTCAAATTCCTTCTTCTTCAAACCATTCATTCCAATATTTTTTTTCATTTAATAAACTCAGATGAGCATTGCTAATATTCTCCAGCCAAAGCCCATCAGGAACACACCCATAGCAGAACAAAATTGTGTTTGTTGACTCATTGCAATGAGGGAAATAGTACACCTTGTGTACTATTGTGCTTGGTATAGGATTTGGACTTATGTAAGCTAATTTTGGGAAGAGGTCAAGAAAGTGAAGTTTTGCTCTGGACTGCATTTCTGCATTGGGTATCTTAATAATTTTTAAGTAGGACACAGGAGCAATGCAGTAGTTAAAGCTGTAGTTGGTAAAGAAGTAGCAGTCACTTATATTAGCTGAGAGAAGGAAATGTTTAATCATTTTTGTGGTTTAGATAATGCTCTCGTTTTGTCGGTGCTCAGAGTGGTCTTGGTCCCTCACGGTCACAGAGGTAACTTGCTGATGCTGGAGTTCCATGAAGTTGTTTAAATTTAGCAGGAGAACACCACACCATGGTCTAACTACCAGAGCAAGACCAGTTCACTACCAGCAATCTGAGGCTACTCTTTCTTTTCTCGGAAACAATTATGGGCCAGGTACCATGGTCAGCACCAGGAATTCAAGTACAGAAAAAGAGAGGCATAAGATCTTTCTTCAGGAAGCTTAAAGTCTAGCAGAGAGAACAAACTCAGAAAATTTAATTGTATCAGTGATAAACTGTCCCAGAAAAATGAATTACACCAGCGATAAAGGCTCCTAAAATGGAATTCCAAGTGCCATGGGATATGTTAAAAAAAAAAGTATTAGAGCTCAGAGTTTGCTACAAAAGTGAATATTTATGTCTCTGTATCTTGTGATTATCAGAAGTAAGTCTTATCCTCATGACAGAAGCAGGCGTAGGGGTCACATTTTCACCCATGGGGTGCAACACTGTGTCATTGGTGGTGGGGGGCAGAGAGCAGTAACTCCAAAAGTAACACAAATCATAGACTTTGGGCAAGTTTCAAAGTTCAGACACCCTTGTCAATGGCTGTCAAAAGCAATTTTCCCAGTCCTTCGTGAAACACAAGTGGATGCCTACCAGGCTTCCCCCAGCCCCACCCCAACGGCCTGTCTTGGAAGGCTTCATACAAGTCCTGGAGATGGAGCGCACTGACCTCAACTTCATTTTGGTGAATTATTCCCACTCCTCACCCCTCCTTTTCCTTCTGAGATCAGGTGCTCCACAGGCCGAGCATGCAGAACAGTCATCCGGGGATGACAGAGAATAGCCGTAAGATCATGGCCTGGTCACTTCCTCTGTGCATGAGGACAACTCCCTGAGAGCCACCACTCCCTGGAGGCCAGTCCCAGGGAGCCCCAGCTTCCTGTTGTCCTGGGAATTCAAAGAAATACAGTGTCTGGTCTGGCTGGATGAACTTTGGGAGAATTTCACAACTTAGTAACTTCAATTGTATTATAGAAACAGGCAGTGCAGGATCTCAGGTTTAGTTCCTTGGAGGGCATTTTGGACATTCCACAGCAGTAATAAAGGATAAGTCAGCAAACACTAAATCCTTCTCCCTTTGCTAGCAAGTCACAGTTCCTTCTCAGTTCTGTCCCCTCCCATCCTCATCGTAATCTGCATTCTGTGACGAGCAGCTGAGTCATTCTTAAGGAAAGGGGGAAGAAGTAGCCAGAAAGTGCCACATATGTTCAATACAGCTTGAAGGTATGTGTCCTTAAGGTTCTCATAGATCCTAATTTCCCCCTCAGATAAAGTTGTAGTATTTTGAGGTAAACACATCTTCTCATGTTCCCTGAGAAGGATCCAAATGGATCCAGAATGTAAGAAGAGGTTGGACTAGATGTTTCTTCTTATATAGGGATGTTGGCTAAAGTCCCAAAGCTAAAAATATAGATGCTACTTATCTCTATTTTAAAAAGTGATCCTAGAAGAAACCACTGAACATGCCAACAGGACTTGCTAAGGATGGAACTCTTATCTCTCCTTTCTAGCTGTATATATATGTATATATATATATATATATATATATATATATATATACACACATATATATATATATATATATATATATATATATATATATATATATATATATATATACATATATATATATATATACACACACACAGAAGGCTGCACTTTGATGAGAATTTTTCTCGTAGGGGATTTATTGTCCTAGAAGAGAATGCTGTGGTTTTCCCTCTATCCTGCCCATGGGAAGGGGAAAGAGCTGATTGCCCCCAACAAGAGATAGTTTTCAGTGGGGGGTGGTGGTGGTGGTGTCGAAGATGACAACTTGTAGATGTTAGAGGTCCTTGCAAGAAAGGGAGACTGGATTTTTTATCTGTCAGCCTGCTTCAGCAGTAGATTTGCTGATCTGCCCTCTGAACCTATGGTTGAAGTGAGAAAAGGAATTGAAGTGAGAGAACATGGCATTGAGACAGGACTGCAGAGGACATCTGGAAAGAAAGCCAGGCTTGCATTATCTCCCTAGTGTGTTCTTAGGATAGCTGTCTACTGGACAGAGAGACCTCAGCATCAAGAGACTGTGGATGGCGCCAATAGGGATGGGAGCTTAAGGAGTTTCTGAGGAATATCTCTCATATTTGGGTACTGAGCTGTGAAGACTCCTTGCAGATGTCCCAGTAAGAAGTCACATAAGCACCTTGTAAGACAGCCCTCATGTGGAGCCTGCCACACAGAGGGAACGAGCAATCAATAGAGGATGCCAGTAGTACAACCAAATATGACACAACCGCCCCTGTTCTTTTCCCAGATCCCAACACAACGGAGGAGAAGGGGGGACTCGGATGGGGAGGGTCCTCCTGGGTAGATAAGTGAAAGTGCTGGCTATGCCCTCATCCAATTCCAGTCTCTTGGGGAGGGCCTGGTCAGTGCTGGGGCGATGGGAAGATTGGAGTTTGAAGTTATGTGAAGAATGAAAATTGGCTGGCTTAGACTTTATTATCCATAAAAATGACTGAAGAGATGTGGAATCTCCCTGAGATATTTTCAAGGGAGGTTTGATGCAGCATAGGAAAGGGCAGTTCCTGGGAAACAAAAATAAAAACATAAACTGCTTCCTCTTTGTACTGCACTGAGTTTAGACTGTTTAATGTATTAACTAGAAGGCTCTTAGTGGTTAAGAGCTTGGCTGTTAACCAAAATGTCAGCAGTTCTAATCCACCAGCCAGCTGCTCCTTGGAAACCCTATGGGGCAGTTCTACTCTGTCCTATAGGTTCACTATGAGTTGGAATCGACCAGACAGCAATGGGTTTGGTTAGAATATCTTTCTAACAAGAGCACAACTTTTGGATCCTCCTCTTTTTCTAGTATCAGTCAAGTCAATAAATGTTAAATTCCATTTCATAAAGGACAAGAAAGAGGCAGGTCCAGGGACATTGAGGGAAAGTTTCACAATTTCTCAAGGTCACACACAGGTACTGCAAAGGGACTGGGAAGAGGAAACTGGGAAGTTACAAGGGGTGGGATAAATGATGGATTTTCAAAGGTCAGCAAGAGAGCCTTCTAGGGATACCAACGTCTTAGAAGATTAAGAGGTAGAGGAGAGGGAACATGGCGCTGGGTAGTGGCAGTCCCCCTGTGCTGCTCACCTGCTTACCCAAGTAGAGAAACTACCTGGGAGGGAGTACCCTGGTCAACTTGACCCGATCCAACCTATTTGGTTTCAACACCTGCCATCTCAGCCTGCAATTCTTTGCTACAGTTCCTCTCTTATACCTGTTTTCTCATCACTTCCTGTCTATCTTGAATGTGGGGAGAGGTGTGGACTTAACAAGATCATGAAGGACCTGTGCTAAGTCCTGAGTAGGTGCATCCCTGTAGTGACTGATACTCGGTGGTCATGGAATATACTTCAGCCCTGAAGAAGGTCTCTTCTCCAGAGGGCTTGAAAGGGACCCAGGTTCATTCATTATGGGCTGGACGGCTGGAGGGTTGCTGGAAGCAAAAAGAGATGGGGGCATTGAAAGGACTCAATGACACGCAACAAAGAAAATCTGGAGTGGGCACCTTAAGAGTACAGTGGCAGGGACAGACACCTGGGCATTCTGCTGCTTGAGGGTCTTTCTGGAAATTATACCTAAGATGGGGTTGCAGAGAAAAGGACCCACTGAGAGCTGGAAAACAGATCTTTACTGATGCACAGGGATTACAAACAAAAAATAAAATAAGGCTTTATGGTGACTATCTGACTTCCAGATTAAACAGCAAGTTCTATCTGAGAGCTCCTACTCTCACCATCATCACAAATCTCCCATGAAATTTCTCTACTCAGGAGGTGGCAGAGATGGAGGAGGAAAAGCACCAGGCTGGAAAGAGGCTTGTCTCTGGTTCACTGGGTTCTCCAACCCTGCTCCTCTATGGTTTTCAGAGCCCAGGTCAACAATAGCCCCTGGACTCTTGGTCACTGCCACATTTGCCACAGCTGGAGCTCTGATGCTGCACTCAGTGGGACCTGGAATGCCTGTGATCACTCAGGCAGAAGCATCCTACAGAGGTGAAGCTAAGAGGTGGGGCCAAGATGGCAGTCAGATGCTTCCTGTGGCCCCTCTTACAACAAAGACCTGAAAAAACAAGTGAATCAATTGTATATGACAATCTAGGAGCCCTGAACATCAAAGGCAAAGTTGAAGAATCGGACTGAGTGGTGGGGGGAGGGAGAGATGGTTCAGAAGCAGGGAAGAGTTGCCACCCTTCAGGCCTGATCAGCTCATGGTGCACAGTGAGGCAAGCAGCAGAGCTCGGGAGGCATTTTCCACATCTGGAGAGACCCAGAGGCATAGAGTCTACTCGGCCATCCAGAACCAGTGAGAAGCAGCCTTTGAAAGATAAATACTTGTGTCTGGCCTACTGTGGGGATCAAAAAACACCCCATTTGGGAAAAACTTCTTTCCCATTTATTTCCCCCATCCCTGCTCTGCACTGGGTCCTGCGCCAGCTTCAGCGTTTTCTGAGTCCCCTGGGCTGGAAGTAGGACTCATCACGAGCCCAGAGCCATTCTCCTGGCCTCAGAGAGGGAACAAATTAACAAACAGGGAAAAAAATAAGCTGCTGGCTCCCCTAAGCCAGGAACCCAGGGTAGGCACAGCTCCTTTGCCTAGGCACAAGCATAAGGGGTCCACGGACTTTGAAAACCTTTCACCCCTGCATAGACTTGTGTGGGCCCATTTCAACAGTGTAGGACCTCATTACCACAGTACAACAGGGTATATGCCTGAAGTCTAACTTCAATAGTTTCAGCTGTGAAGTGGCAGGTTTGTGACATTTGACACTGCTCTGCCCATTAAGCAAGTTCCTCACCTGCCCACATCAGGGGACTGAGGACTGGTGGCTCCACCAATGCCACCTAGCCACCCACAACAGGGGTCCAAGAATAAGTGGTGCCCCCCAGTGCTTACTGCCAACAGCATTGGGTGCTTATAGTCTGGCTGCAAAACCCACCCACCTACTAGCTCTAGGGAACAGGGACACACTTTCCTTCCAGACACTCAGAGGCAGCCATCAGCCCCTTGCCTTGCTCAATGTCTGACCCCCTACTGCAGCCAAATACCTGTGCCTACTCCAATCACCCATGCCTGTCTAGGACTGTAGGTGAGAGCCTGCACCACACACTTGGTGACCGACTACCTGAACTCCTGAGCTGAATCCAAACAAGAAAAGTTAACGGACTCCGGTGGTCACATACTTAGTAACAGATGTAACCACCTGGTGACAGGATGTTAGAGCTTCAAAGGCACCAATAATCAAACTAGCTCACACAAGCAGTCTACTCGGGCATATCAAAACAAAACAAAAAAAGAAGCTAGGACACAGTAAGAAAACATAAAATAAATAAATTATAATAACTTATTAATGCTTTGGAGACAATAGTCAATATCAAATCACATAAAAAGGCAGACCATGATGGCTTCAGCAAGCTCCCAAAATAAAGAATCAATAAAGTTTCCAGAGGAAGAGAATTTCTTGGAATTACTGGAGGCAGAATATGAAAGATTAATATACAGAACTCCTTAAGATATTAGGAAGGAGATCCTTCAAAACTTAGACAAAGCCAACGAACATACAGACAAAGCAATAGAGGATATTAAGAAGGTTATTCAAGAGCACAATGTCAAGTTTAATAGGCTGCAAGAACCCATAGAAGGACAGCAATCAGAAATCCAGAAGATTAACAATAAAATGTCAGAATTAGATAACTCAATAGAAAATCATAGGAGTAGAATTGAGGCAGTGGAATTCAGAATTAGTGAGATTGAAGATAAAGCACTTGACACCAACTTATTTGAGGAAAAGTCAGATGAAAGGATTAAAAAAAATTAAGAAACTCTAAGAATTATGTGGGACTATATCAAGAGAAATAACCTACGAGTGATTGGAGTTCCAGAACAGGGGGGATAATAGAAAATACAGAGAAAATTATTGAAGATTTGTTGACAGAAAACTTCCCTGATATCATGAAAGTTGAGAAGATATCTATCCAAGATGCTCATCAAACCCCACATAAAGTAGATCCCAAAAGAAAGTCACCAAGACATATTATAATAAAACTTGCCAAAACCAAAGATAAAGAGAGAATTTTAAGAGTGGCTAAGGATAAGCGAAAAGTCATCTACAAAGGAGAGTCAATAAGACTAAGTTTGGACTACTCAGCAAAAATCAAGCAGGCAAGAAGGCAATGGGATGACATATATAAAGCCTTGAAGGAAAAAAAAAATACCAGCCAAGAATTATATATCCAGCAAAACTGTCTCTCAAATATGAAGGTGAAATTAGGGCATTTCCAGATAAACAGAAGTTTAGGGAATTTGCAAAAACCAAACCAAAATTACAAGAAATACTAAAGGGAGTCCTCTGGTTAGAAAATCAATAGCATCAGATAACAACCCAAGACTAGAACACAGGATAGAGAAACCAGATAGCAACCCAGATAGGGAAGTCGCAAAAATAAATGAAAGCTAAAACACTGAAAATACAGAAACAGAGATGTCAGTATGTAAAAGATGGCAACGTTAAAACAAAAAAGAGGGACTAAAAAATGTAGACATAGATTTTTCACGTGGAGTGGAAGTCAAGGCGATATAAAGAAATAAAAGACTGCTATAAACTTAGAAAAATAGGGGTAAATATTAAGGTACCACAAAGGAAACTAACAATCCTACACATCAAAATAAAAAGCAATAAAAATATAAAGACTCAGCAAATACAAAATCAACAACAATTCTGATTATTAATGGATGTTTGCAGCTGTTTCTTCTCATTTTGAGTCATGTCACGTCAGCCAATGAAGGTCTGAAAGCTTGACTCCATCCATGTTATTAACGTTGACTCTACTTGGAGGAGGCAGCTGTTCCCCAGCTGTATTTTGAGTGCCTTCCAAATTGAGAAGCTTATCTTCTGGTGCTATATCAGATAATGTTCCACTGCTATTCATAAGGCTTTCACTGGCCAATGTTTTTCCGAAGAAGACATGTAAGCCACCACAGTACGACAAACTGACAGACGAATAGTGGCAAAAACTGGTAGTAAAAGTGAAATGTTATTTTTGGTGCACATCAGGAATAATGATTTTGACCTTGAGGGCAGCTGAGTGCTATACTCTAGGCCCCAAATCTGGGAGACCAACTGCCCAAAAGGGTGATCCGTGTGGCTTGGCATTTTAGTGGTATAGAGTTTGAAAAGTAATATACAACACACCCAAGTAGTTACAAAGGAAATCTACTATCTTCTCACATCTCTTAAAACATTTCAGAGAATCTTGGAATATCATGGTGGCTAGGAGCATGAACTCCACAACCAAACCATCTGGGCTTGACCCACGTACAAATCTTTGGTCTTATGAATACATACAATTTATAACCCCTGAAAAGATCTCATTTTCATTTTTCTTCCCTCTCCAAGTTTCTCACAATGCATATACAGTACCCTTGTAATCTTCTCATTTGCTGCGTCCTGATCCCACTTCTCTCCTTGAATTCATCACCTATTCAGCTTTAAACAATCCCTTCCCATCCCCTTCAACACCTAAATGTTTCCTACAGAAATAAAGTGAATGTTCCTCCCTGAAGCTATTTGTCCTAACCCAGCCTCTTTCCAGTTCCAACATACAAGCTCATCATCATCCACCTGTGAGTGGAGGGAAGTGTGAGCTCTTATTTTTCCAGTCCTGGGCCAGGAGATGAGAGACCAGTGCAGCAGCCTCGGGAGGGGCAAAATAAAAATACAAGTGAAGAAGAGGAGCTTTATTTTTCACAGAATCAGACACAACTTCTGTCAAGCACTGACAAGAATACAGCTGGGGCAGACACTGGACCCTTGGAGGGCCAGCAGGAAGAGCCCCTGAGAACCTTCCTTGGATGAACCCAGGAGTTCAGTCAATGGAGAAGAGGTCAGGAGGGGCCCATGCAACTGTGACTGATCCTTGGCACTCTGAGTCTTTGGTCAGCTTCTGCCCACATCAGCAGCAGCCCCCCGAGTTGGGGCAGCAGCCTGAGCCCCCGGAGGGCTCACACTCATAGAACCTGGGACTCTGGTGCCAGTGCTGGTGGAAGAGATGGTGCCTGTGGTGGCTCAGGCAGAAGCCACCACTCCCAGAGCTGCAGCAGTCCCCAGAGCTGGGACCACAGCAGTAAGAAGAGACTGAAGGTAGGCATGGGGCTGGGCACTGGGGCTGGCATTTTCAGGGGGCACATGAGAGGGTGCTGGCATGGCTGCTGGTTCTGCTGGCAGGACAGTTCCCTGACATTTCTGTAGGTGTCAATGACCCTAGAGAAAATAAAATGAGCATATTAATGCACAAGTCTCTGGCCAGTGTCTCTTCTCTGATGAGTCTCATAGACCCCTTGCTCTACTTCTGAACTAAGAAATGTAGGAAGGAAATGAAAACCTATTTGAAGTTAATTTAGTCTAGAAAGATGCTGTTTCCTCTTTGGTCTTCTGCTAGAAAAGAACACAGACTGTTTTCTAATTGCGCTCCCAAGTCTTCTTGTCTCCATGTAACCCTAGAGGAGAATAGACCCACTTGGGTAAAGATCCACTTGGGTAAAGATTGATGGGAGGAGTGCAGCTCTCAGAACATGTTAGGAGGAGGATGAGGGTGTATTGAGATGTTCCATAGTGGTGCTCATTACCCCTACACTCTGCTGCCTCTACTCTGGACCCTCTGCTTCTCTCTCCTCTGGTGGAGACGTGGGCTTATCTTTCTAACCCTCCAAGTTCAGGTCCTGTCTCCAGCTGCACATTCGCCTGATTTCATGGAGCCCAGAGAAAGCTGCTTCTGAGTAGGATACGGACAGAGGAGCTCCTGATTGCTGAAGCATAGCACGAGTATGCTGCTGTTTCAAAGACCAGGAGGAAGATAACAGCACCAAAAACTCCCAGATATAAGCCTTCAGCATCTTCCTGGGCACATGACAATATGTTTGACAATAGGGAACCAGGAAGCCCAGGTAATTGCTCAAATACCTTCCACTTAGGTGTACATATGTCCTGAAGAGAGGTCATGTCCCATACTTTGCAGGGGGGGTGTACTGTTGAAAATGACAGTAACCTGATCTAGAGTGATTGACTGGACAGACAGACAAGTAAATAAGGAATCTGCTGCCATGTGATAAAGGCTTCAATAGATGTGATTAACTACAAAGTCCTTTGTCCTTTGAGTGACGGTCCTCTTTTCCTTCACATTCCCTTAGGAGACTATGCGCACCGGTGTGATGAGCACTTGCTCTTGGGGGTGGTGGCTGAGCTGAGCACACTGAGCCTTCACGATGAAGTGTGTGTGGGAAATGATGGAAAGGTGAAGCCAGGGGAGGTGGAATCCCTGGAAAAACCTCATGGGACAAATTGGTGCTTGAGTGAAGGGCGAATACAGAGAAGGACAGTATAATGACTGGAGTGACAAGAATACAATTAACATATTACAAAGGCATGATATCTATCCAGATCCCCTAGAATGTGTGACCTTCACTTTGAAAAAAAAAAGAAGAAAACCAAAAACAAACCTGTTGCCGTCGAGTTGATTCTGACTCATAGCGACCCTATAGGACAGAGTAGAACTGCCCAGTAGGGTTTCCAAGGCTGTAATCTTTATGGAAGCAGACTGCCACATCTTTCTCCTGCGGAATGGCTGGTGGGTTCGAACCACCGACCTTTAGGTTAGCAGCCGAGCACTTAATTATTGCACCACCAGGGCTCCTTAATAATACAGAGGCAAGAGTGATCCATCTGCTTGAACTAGTTAAGGAAGATCTGCCAATCATGAATGATAATTCATGGGTTTGATGAAGGTGCTTTTGTTGAATGCAATGAGCTTGATGGTAGTGTTGGGTGCATCTCATCTAATGGAACAGACTCAATATAGCCTATGTTTTGTCTATAGAGAATTAACATAAACTAAAGGCTATTTTCTCTGTGAATTTCATTTTTAATTTCTCATGGAATTTGTCTCCAATATTAAAATAAATACATTTTACCGTATGTTTTTCAAGATAAATCAGAGTCAAGAATATAATCAAACTATATATTTAAGTAAAATTGAAAATTTCAATGACAATTAAATTATATTCATTATAAGGGAGTGCGATTTTCTACATAGTAGCTCTTCCACGTAAGAGCACAATGATGCCATGACTTATTTCAAGTTGCCCTTAGTCCTGCCATTTAAATGTCTTCATCCATTCTGTAACTCATGCATTCATCCATTCACTCTATTCAAACACCAGTGTTGCACTGATAGGATGTATCTTGCCCTCTGCTGCACACAGGAGATTCAGGCGTGAACAAGACTTGGTCTCTGTTCTTGAGTAGCTCCTCATGTAGCGGGCAGACAGACAAGTAGTAAAATAAGCATGATCCAAGAGGGAGTGCTGTAATATACATGTGTGGGAAGTCCTCTGGCCTGAGGTCAGAGCCTTTGCGTGTCCATTCCCTTTTGCCTGCAGTGACTCTGAGGGGGAGGGTGTGCCCAGAAGTTGTTAGCTGCTGTCACTTGGGGATGACAGACAAGATGAGATCACTGGCCTGTGAGAACAGTCCTTGGACAAGTGGCAGGAGAAGAGATGTGGAGCCTTGACCTGTCCATGGCAGCCAGCCCAGGTGGCAATATCAAGAGGAGCTCATAGAAGCCAAGGACAGCAGGGGTTCATCAGGAGGGAGAGACTGAGGTTCAGAGGGGAGAATGGGGATGGGGGTGGGGCGCTGGAGGGATCTAAGACAAAGTGTAAGGGGCAGGATAATGTGCTTGATACA
Organism: Dugong dugon; assembly: GCA_030035585.1. Taxonomy (NCBI): domain Eukaryota; kingdom Metazoa; phylum Chordata; class Mammalia; order Sirenia; family Dugongidae; genus Dugong; species Dugong dugon. Next base: position 194,742,136 of record CM057462.1, on the reverse strand, counting down.
AGATTCTATTTTTGGGGTCAGAATTTCCAGGGTTTAAATCCCTGCTTGGCCAGTTAACAGCTGATGTTGGGGGTGGGGGGCAGGGAGAAAAAGTTATGAAGTGATGGAGGCAGTCTAGACCAATGATGTGAGGAGTAAAATCAGAGATGGAGACAAGAAATCTATAGGAGCTGTGTGGCATGATTTGTAAATTAACACACCTCCAAGGCCCACTGTGTCAGTATCTTAGTGACTGTGACATTTATTCTAAGAGCTCCAGGAATAGTTAGGACAGGGAGTGGTTCAAGTTGGCTGGGGTGGCTATGGTAGATTAGTTGAATGACGAATAATACTTAATGGGTGTGTTGATGACGAGGTTGGTAATGGTGATACTTGGGAACACCTGAGTGGGCAGTTGATTCACCAAGGGCTTTGGGAATTGCAATTATGTAAGGTGTGTAGTATTTTTCCACGGCATTTTATTATAACATTAGACATGTGTTGTCCTCTGAAATATCACATTTAAGAACAGAACAAACATTGTAAATCAGAAATACTAATTTAAATGGTGAGAAAACATTGTTATTTTAACATAAACATTGATGAACAGTGTATGTCTGGTTATCCTGATACAGGAAGGTCTACAGGTGTAGCCATCCCCTTGTAGGTGATCAAATAAGCAATATTCATGGGAATACAAGAGTGCTTTCATGTCACCTGTGGGAAGATGCTTTTTTCACTGGGGCTTGTGGGGTCAGGGAGGCAGGGCTGCTCGTGCAGGAATACTGTCCTATTATTATTATTTTTATAGAGTTCCTAAAGTGGAGACTTTTTTCCTTTTTTCAAAAAAAATTATTGTGATAAAGTAAATACAACATAAAATTTATCATTGTCATAATTTTTAAATGTATAATTCAGTGATATTAATTATAGTCACAATGCTGTGCAACCATCACCTCTATTTCCAAAGCTTTTTCATCACCCCAAACAGAAACTCAATACCCATTAAGCAATAAACCCCCATAAACCCATTGCTGTTGAGTTGATCTCGACTCACAGTGACCCTGTTAGACAGAGTAGAAATGCCCCATAGGGTTTTTAAGGCTGTAAATCCGTACAGAAGCAGACTGCCACATCTTTCTCCCAAGGAGCAGCTGGTGGGTTCAAACCACCCACCTTTCAGTTAGCAGCCGAGGGCTTTAACCACTCGACACAGGGGCTCCTTCTAACTGTCCCATTATTATGAACAATTTATCCCCTTTCCTTTCTCGGCTGTTGTCTTTCGGTGTGGAAGCTAGCAAACACTAGGTGTCCCTTTTGTCATCACCCAAGTCACTATCTCAAAGCCTTAATAATTGCCCAGGCTGAATATTTTCTCTGGGTTTATTAAACTGACAAAGAGTCCACCCTATCCCAAAGGGTGAGAGGCTAAGTGCACGGAGGGCCACTGTGTTTCAGCCTCTGCATTGCATGTAAATAGAGATAGTCTCCTGCGGACCCGCCCGAATGTACATTCTCTAGAGAAGAAACTGTGTCACTGTTTCACTGCTGTATCCCCAGTGCCTAGAATTGAGCACTTACGGGTTCAGGCTGGGGTCTAGTGTCACCCTGATGAGGTATGGAGAATCTCCTTCTCTCTAGTGTTGGGCCCTGCCCTTTTGCGGTCAGTTTTTAAGAGCTTCATTTATTACTTCTGGCTTTCCCAGATTTCTTTGGTGTCTGTGTGGTGGACTTTATTGGTTCATCCTAGTCCCTTTTCTCTTCACTCAGAATATATTCAACCACACCAAGAGCGCTATTGTTTCTTCAAGAGTGGTGGTTTGAGGTGTTTCTGAGTCTTCAAGCCTTGTTTTACAGCCCCTGTGGACAGCGCCTTTTAGTTCTCCAAATTTGTCCGACCTCAGACACTCTGTTTCCAGGTCTGCACAGGCGTCCTGGCATCAGGGTCCACTCACCCCGCTTTGCGGCTGTATCCTGAGTGGCACGGTCTTCCACTGGAGCCAAGCCTACTTATCCCTTCACTGCCGCTCATGTCTTGTGTGATTTCAAACAACTGAAACACAATAACAACCTGGTTGGTACATGTCTGGGACTAAACTCCTTTCAGGGTTTTTTGGGGTCTTTTTAATCAGTCAAATTAAAAATTAATTGCTAGCTGATATTTCTCACAGGATTTAAAATTAATTCAATGAATTCCACACTTTTTTTCGTTTTTCTTATTTTTCTTTCCTACTCAGCCCCTAACATCAGTTTCTCTCAATATTTGCAAGTTGACTGCAGTTCTGTGATATTTCTCTGGCTTTCTGGTAGCCGAAGTGAGATGGGATGCTTGGTTTGTATCTAGTCTAGGAATATTACTTCAACCTTGGTAACATGTGAGTTTCACACTTTAGGACAAAACATGGGTCTCTGTTGAGGTTGTGACTCTTAGTGTCGGTGTCATGGTAGTAGGGTTAGAAACTAATGTGTCTGTTCCTTTGATTATATGGATTTCCAACCCCAGCAACGCTTCTCATTTCCTCCTTTTATTTTTCCTGGTATTTGCATTCTGCACACACCCATCGTCTCACTGACTAAACTCCAGCCACATCTTTCCCCAGAACTCTTTCATTTAAATAATTCTCTCACCTTTACCTCGTTCTCTGGGTTTTCAGGGTAGGTCAAGTTAACCTTCTTTCTTTAAGCTTACGTCTCCTTCCTTCATTTTTCCTTCTGCTCCTTCTCTGCCTATAATCCTTGGGCTTCACCAGAAATGTCAGTCCTTTCACTGAGCGTTGCAGGGCCCCAAACCACTATGACTCTTATCCTTTGCTCCTCTCAACTCCAACATACAAACTCCCTCCAATCCCTTCGCTAAGTGGAAGGGAACCTGAACTTCAGATTTTTCCAGGTTCTATTCCCCAGTGTTAGGTTGTGCTGGGCTAAGGAACCGAGGCGAGGGGCAGAGTAGACAGACAAGTGATACCTGGGTGGTGATAAGGAGAAGCTTTATATTCCACAGGGTCAGACACAGGCCCTGACAAGCATCCGCAGGCGAAGGGTGTGGAGGAAACTGTGAGATCCTGGACATTAGACAGGAGAAGCCCTCCAGGGAGAGCTCGGACCCTCCACAGGCACATCCATGCAGCTCAGCCTGTGAAAGGGGGTCTGGGAAAGGTTGTGTCAGGCTAGGGCGGTCCTTGGGACTTTGGGTCTTTGTTTCCTTTACAATTGCTGGTCTTGTCCACACTGCCCAGGTCAGCAGCAAGCCCCCAGAGCTGTGGCTGCAGTGGGAGCCCCCGGACTGCTGACTACAGCCAGCATCACTGGAGTTGGAGCTCTGGTGTTGGCATTGGTGGGACCTGCGGCGCCTGTGGGGGCTCAGGCAGCAGCCCCCCTCAGAGCTGGGGCCATGGCAGGCCCCAGAGCTGGGCACGCAGCCGGAGGAGACTGGGGGCCAGCACTGTGCGGGGATCTTTGGCGGGCACTTGGGAGGGGGCTGGCACTGCTGCTGGTTCTGCTGGCAGGACATCTTGGCAGGAGGGCATTGAGCCTGGATAAAACAAAAACAAAACAAAATATGGGTCAATGCAGAGGCTTCAGGCCAGTGTCTCCTCATTCACTGGTTTCGTTATAGATCCCATTTCTCCAACACCAGTTGCTCCACCAGCCAAGATCTGGGGAAGGGAAATGGAAACTGACTTGATGTTAAATTGGCCTGATAAGTGGTCTTTCCCCTCTGTCTTCTGCCAGGCAAAAAGGCTAACAGGCTTGTATGTGAGCCTCCAGGGGCACCTCACACAACAATAGGGGGCCTGTCACACAGATCCAACGGGACCAGTGCCCCCTGTCTTTACTCAGTGCATGAAACACACAATGGTCACCACCACCCTCCAGGGCATCTTGCCTCTCTAACCTCGTGTGAGGAGGAAATGAGCTTATCTCTGGGAACAAGCACATGAGGAGAAGGGTGGAATTCTGCAGTCGGCTGTGTCACAGAAACCCTGACATGGCTCACAGACCCTCTTTCCTCACAGTCCTGCCCTTCCTTTGCCCCCTCCTCATTTGCTGCCCACCATGGGCTTCTTTCTACCAGCCCCATCCTGTCTTCCTGCTCCCCTCTCCTGAAGCATGAACAAGTCTGCTCAATTCCTCTCCTGAGCTGGAAACTCACCTGATTCTGTGGAGGCAGAAGGCTCTTGCTGAGGCCATTGTGGAATGAGAAACGCAGGACTGGAGTCCTTTCATCCGGAGCTGTGTTTTGTGATGCACAGCCAAGTATGTGTCCCCTTTCCCAACCCAGGAGGAGGGTGACAGCACCACACACTCCCAGGACCAGGCTTCTGGCATTTTCCTAGGCGCATATCTTGATGGATGACAAAAGAGAAGCAGGAAGCCTTGATGACCCTCCAATTACCCACAGCTCAGGCCTACTAGATTGTCATTCCACTTTTATTTATTCATTCAACTCACATGCCCTGAAATCGGGCTACATCCTTTTCGGGTGCTGGTAATATGGAGATGAACAGAACACTTTTCTGCCCTCGAGAAGCTCACAGCCTCTCGACAGACATACGGGCAAGCAAACAATAAGTATGATCCTATGTGGTAACAGATGTAACACAAGCGCACACACAGGCATCGGTCTGGGGTCGCTGCCCTGTATAACAATTCCTTATTGCTTTGAAGATTACTTCATCAAGGACCATGTAATTGGCTATTGTTTTAAGGGTGTTCTCTGAGCTGAAGTTACTGGACCATGGGAATGAGATGTGTGTGGTAAGGAATGAAAGAATGGAGTTGGGACCATGGTTTGAGAACCTTAGGAGAACCTCATGGCACCTGGAACGCAGCATGCGGTTGCTAGGCAAAAGAAGGGTAGAAGCAAGTTAGGTCTGGATGGAGAAGCAGATGTAAAAATGTGATCTCCATCTGTGGAGGTAACAGAAATCATGACTAATGGAAAACACAGGACATCTGTTTGTGGCTGTCTGTGGAATGTGTGTGGTTGACTTTCTAATTCTATATATTATATAGATAATTAATGAAGATTTTATGGGATTTGTTGATAATGATGTGGGTTCATTTACGGAGTAACCATGATGATGCCTGAGATTTGCATATGGTGAATTCATGTAAACAGGTATTCTTTTTCCTTTGGATTTAATTGTAATGTTAGTAATAAGTTAACCATTGAATTAATCTCTACTAATATAATAAAATACAGCCTCCAAACAGCAATTACTGCCATGTTTTCTAAAAAAAAATCTTTATTACTATATGTTCCAAAGAAAATAATCACAAGTAAGATGGTACTGTTTCTAATAATCATGAGTTTAAATTTATATTGTAATTTTAAATAAAACATTATGTTAATCAGAGTACACAAAAGCCTGCATGATCAAATACCTGTTCATTGGCCCAAAATGCATTGTAAAAAGGTATCATCCCTTCTTCTTCACCTCTGTCACTCTACTTTAAACAATTGTGATACCATGAGTTCTTTCAAGACTTATGTAGAATTAGGAATGAGGGAATGGGAATTCTGGATGGAGAGCAGGTGAAAGGCTGAGACAGGCATGCATGTTCTCAGTAACACGCTCCTGTCTGCAAAATGAAGTCCGCAAGGATGCTATATGTTCTCAGTTAGCCTCGGAGCTAAGTTGGCAGGGACATTGCACTTATATTATCCAGTGCCTCCTCCCCACATGGAGTTACTGTAATTAAAAAAAGACAATTACAAAGGATAAACATTGACACTTGTGAAATGCCAGACTGGGTGGTGTGGCTGAGGAGAGAAGACAGTGAAAGAAAACACAGCTGTATTCAAGCTGTCTGTGATGGTTAATTTTATGTGTCAATTTAGCTAGGCTACGGTGCCCAGCTGTTTGGTCAAACACTAGTCCAGAGGTTGCTGTGAAGGTATTTTGTATATGAGATTAACATTTACAATAAATTGACTTTAAGTAAAGTATTACAGTTGGCCTCATCCAATCAGTTGAAGGTCTTCAGAGCAAACACTGAGGTTTCCCAGAGACAAAGGAATTTTGCTTCAAGACTGTAACACAGAAACCCTGCCTGAGCTTCTAGTCAGCCACCAGACCTCACAATTGGTTTTGTTTTTCTGGAGAACCCTGACTGATACACCAACTTTGCTGGTGGAGAGAATGGCAGATGGAGGGGTCAGCCTGAGGACAGGGGTGTTATCAGAGAACTCGGGGCCTCTTGCCAATTCAGCTCTTCCCTCTTGTCTGTGTCCCTGGAAGAAGCCCCTGTCTTACACTCACAAGCCTGGGATGTAGCCTGAGTTATCACCTGCCTTCCCTTCTGGAGTTCTTTCTCACTCATTCATTCCTGTATTTCTTTTTAGAAAAAAACATTTGTTGGGCATCAGCCATAGGCTAAACACTCAGCATCGAGGATCTGGCAGTGAAGAAGAGAGACCCAGTTTCTGTCCTCAGAGAGCTTAGAAACTAGCAAACGGGACAAGCATCAAACATTCGAGTGATAAATATTACCATGGGGAAAATTCAGCTATTTTAGGGGGGTCCTAACTTAGTCTGGTTGTAGGTACTTTCTTTCATCCCCTGTGGTTTTCAGAAACAAGCACAGAAGATATTTTTATTCAAAACTTCTACAGTCTTGGTCAAGAATGAACTCTAACACAAATCACAAAATTGGGCAAGAATCAAAGGATCAAAACATTCAGAGACAGTCAGTGGAGTTGTTTTTATGAAATGCAAATAGACTTCTGTGTGGCTTCCCCAAATCCCATCCTTGACTCCATGTGTTGATGTTCTTATGCCAACTGCCTCCCATCCTTTTGTTCTGAAGAAGGTGAGTCATAGTCTCCACCTTACAGCCCATCCTTTCTATCATCAGAGTCAGAGATTGACAGGCAGAGCAGACATCCTGTACTGACGAAAGAGTGAATCATCAACTTGTCACTTGTCCCAAAACATGAGGGCAACTCTGGATGGAGTTGTTGTTAGTTGCTGTCAAGTCATTTCCGGCTCATAGCTACACTATGCACAACAGAACGAAAAACTGCCCAGTCCTGCACCATTCTCACAATCATTATTATTTTTGAGCCCATCGTTGCAGCCACTGTGTCAATCCATCTCATCCAGAGTCTATCTCTTTTTCATTGAATCTTTTCTTTACTAAGCATGATGTTCTTGTCCAGAGACTGGTCCCTGCTGATAACATGTCCAAAGTAAGGGAGACAAAGTCTCACTATCCTCGCTTCCAAGGAGCACTCTGGCTGTACTTCTTCCAAGACAGAGTTGTTCATTCTTCTGGCAGTCCACTGTATATTCAATATTCTTTGCCAACACCATAATTCAAAGGCATCGATTCTTCTTCAGTCTTCCTTATTCATTGTCCAACTTTTGCATGCATATGAGGCGATTGAAAATATCATGGCTTGGGATAGGTGCACCTTAGTCCTCAAAGTGACATCTTTGCTTTTGAACACTTTAAAGAGGTCTTTTGCAGCAGATTTGCCCAATGCAATGGATCATTTGATTTCTTGACTGCTGCTTTCTTGGGTGTTGATTGTGGATTCAAGTGAAATGAAATCCTTGACAACTTCAATCTTCTCTCCATTTATCATGATGTTGCTTAATGGTCCAGTTGTGAGAGTTTTTGTTTTCTTTATGTTGAGGTGGAATCCATACTGAAGGCTGTATTCTTTGATCTTTATCAAAAGTCCTTCAAGTCTTCGCTTTCAACAAGCAAGGTTGTGTCATCTGCATATCGAAGGTTGTTAATGAGTCTTCCACCAATCCTGATGCCGAGTTCTTTTTCATATAGTCCAGCTTCTCAGAGTATTTGCTCAGCATACAGATTAATAAGTGTGGTGAAAGGATACAACCCTGATGCACACCTTTCTGTATTTTGAACCACGTACTGTCAGCTTCTTCTGTTTGAAAGACTGCCTCTTGGGCTAAGTACAGATTCCTCATGAGTACAATTAAGTGTTTGGGAATTCCCATTCTTTGTAATATTCTCCATAATTTGTTATGATCCACACAGTCAAATGTCTTTGCATAGTGAGAACACCCGATGATGCATCCCTCGTGGTCCTGCTACTCTGGGGTCCTAGTGAGGACTGGATTTGGTTTAGCTGACTGAACCTTTGGAATAGTTCATCATCTGGTTATCATGGGTCACCTAACAGGAATAGGCAATGCAGCATCACAGGCTTGATTATGAGAAGTGCATTTTGACCAAGCTGTATCAGTAACAGACTAACCAACCAACCGAAGACCACACATACAAACACAGTTGAAATACTTTTTCCTTAACAAATCACAGTCTCTTCCCAGTTCAATCCTTTCCCATCACCACAACCATCTGTATCCTATGAAATATAGCTAAGTCAAGGACTTCGGGCAAAACGGCGCTCTAGGCAGAAGCACCACACTGTCCCTCCACAGCAAAGATCCAAAAAACTAAGCCGAACAGAGAAAACAATCCTGAAACCCTAAAACATCAAATGAAGAGATAAAGAACTCAGCCAAGCACCAAATGGAGTGAGAAAACTGACAGAGAATGGAGAGTGAGGAGAGAATCATGAAGTGGTCCCCTACCAGGTAACGCAGCGCGGATCCACCATCTTGGACTCCTATTGGAGACCAGCAAACAAGGGGTATGAGAAAGCAGCTTCATGGAGCTTCCAGCGGGAGACAAAACAACTGGTAATTTGCGATATATGCTTTCCCACCCCCCACCCTTCTTCACCCCCACTCGGCCTCCTCTGCTTCCTGCGACCACAATCTCTTGTCCGGGAAACACCGGCTGCTTGCATTCCACATACCTGAATGGGCCGGCTCTCTGAGTGCCATTTGTTGGCTGCCGGTGTTGCTTTTTTCTGCTTCTTTTGATTTCTTCCTTACCTCTCACCACCTCCCCATCCTTTTGCTCAAATACCTGGCTCCGTGTGCCATCTTTGCTTCTTCCTGAGGGGCCGCAGAGCTCTGGTAATTTGTGATATACACTTTCCCACTCCCTACACTTCTTCACCCACGCTCAGCCCCCTCTGCTTCCCGCGGACACAGTCTCTTGTCCGAGAAACACCGGCTGCTTGGATTCCACCAGCCCGCACTAGCTGGCTCTCTGAGTGCCATTTGTTGGCTGCTGGTGTTGCTTTTTTTCCTGCTTCTTTTGATTTATTCCTTACCTCTCACCACCTCCCCCTCCTTTCACTCAAATACCTGGCTCTGTGCGTCATCTTTGCTTCTTCCTGAGGGGCTGTGGAGCTCCGTTAGAGAGTGGAGCTGCTTCCGAGTCTGGGCTGCTGCGCTGGTGGGATCCTGGGGCTTTTGTTCATTTGTTTGTTTTGAATTGTTTGTTTGTTTTCTTTTCATTTTCTTGAGTTGGGATACCTTTCTGGCCAGGCGGTGCTGCATGGCAAGGAGACTACCCCCTAGGCTTGCACAGACGTGCAGAGGGATCCCTGAGGACAATTCTATTTTCCTTGTTTTTTTTCCTTCTGTTTTTTGAGGGGTTTTTCTTGTTCTTTTTTTTTTTTTTAATTTGTTTTGCTTTCTTTTCCCTCTTTTTCCCTTCATGTCTTTCTTCATTACTCAGTTTCTCGTCTCTCTATATCTTCCTTCTCTTTCTGTTCCCTGAATACCTGGCGTTGTATACCTCTACGCCTTCTCGCCAGGCTGTACTGCAACACCTCAGAGCGACTTCCCCAGACCTCATAGCTGCACCGGTGGGATCTCTGGGAACTTCGTGGTTCTTTAACATTTCCGATTTTTATTTATTCATTATTTTCTTTTCTTCCTTTTCCCCTTTCTGTTTTTCTCCATTTCATAGTCTCTTATCACTCCACTCCAAACTCCCCTAGCTTTCTTTTTGGTTTGTTTGTATGTTTTTGGCCCCTGTTCCTCTCTCCTCTATCCCATATCCATCTTAGCTCTGCACATAACAATCTCCCAGCTACATCCTGCCTACCTGCACCGTGAACTCGACATCACACCACCAAGCAGCACAGGCACGGCCTACTGGAACCTGCCCTGCACAGATTACTGATCCGCCCTGGTGGCTGTAGTAAGTGCCACAAACAACACATCCCAGTAACTCCTCTTCAGTTAGACCTGCCCTGCCGTACCATATCTGAGTGACTGACCCTGCCAGTTGAAGAAGGAGGTAAAAAATATTGTGCCCACAGATGAGCAAACAACAAAGAACACACAGTCTGCCTGCTCAGACATAGTCTAATTTTTTTAAAGAAAAGGGATGAAACAAACAAATCTACAATCAGTAAAAGAGAAAAATAACTACTGAATGCCCCAAAGACAGCAGACAATATCAAAACATTTACAAAAATAGGGCAGGATGGTTCCAGTAGGTGTCCAAAATAAAACACTAGATGACTCTCCTCTGGAAGAAAATGCACTAGAACTACCTGATAGGGAATTCAAATCTCTAATACTCAGAATTCTCCAAGAGCTGAGGCAAAAAGCTGACAAACATGAGGAAAAAATAGACAAATTCATGGAATATATAGACAAAAAATTGGAAGAATTCAGGAAATTAATGCAGGAACAAAATGCCTAAATAAATTCACAACTAGAAATTACACAAAGACAACAATTATAAATCCAAAAGATAAACAACAAGATTTCAGAAATGGATGGTGTCATAGAAGGGCTGAGAAGCAGATTTGAACCGGTGGAAGACAGGATCAGTGGAATTGAAGACAAACACTTGGATACAACTCTGTTTCAGGAAAACTCCAGAAAAAGAACAAAGAAAAATGAATAGACCCTGAGAGTTATGTGGGATACAATCAAAAGCAAAAATTTGTGAGTGATTGGAATTCCAGAACACAGGGAGAAAACAGAAAACACAGTGAGGGTCATTGAAGAACTGCTGACATAAAACTTCCCCAATATCATGAAAGATGAAAAGCTTGCCATCCAAGAAGCTCAACGAACCCCATATAGGAGAGACCCCAAAAGAAAATCACCAAGGCATATCATAATCACACTTGCCCAAACCAAAGACAAACAAAGAATCCTGAGAGCAGCTCAGAAAAAACAAGAAGTCACATACGGAGGAGAAGTAATAAGACTAAGCTCAGATTATTTGGCAGAAACCATGCAGGAAAGAAGGCAATAGGATAACATATATAAAATCTTGAAAGAAAAAAATTGCCAGCCAAGAATAATACAGACTGCAAAACTCTAGTTTAAATTTGATGGTGAAATTAGGTCATTTCCAGATAAACAGAAATTAAGAGAATATGTAAAAGTCAAACCAAACTTAGAAGAATTATTAAAGGGAGTTCTTTGATCTGAGGACAAACAACTTCAGCTCACAGGCAGAATCTAGGATGCAAGATCGTACCAGCCAGATACCAAACTAGGAAATGAGCCCTTTAGGACTATACAAAACCAAAAGAAATACAACAGGGAATCAGATCAGTTAATCAGTAAATGACAACAACATCAAAACAATAAAAGAGGGAATAAACGGCATAGGTATAGAACCTTCTAATGGAGAGGAAGGCAAGGCTATACCAAGTAATGGTAGACTGATCCAAACTTATAAAGATAAGGGTAAAATTCATGGTAACCACAAAGAAAGTTATCAAACATACTCATTAAAAAAAGAGGAAAAACATAAAAGTCTCAGGAAAAATAAACCTACAAAAACAAAAGAAATGAAAAAAAAAAAATCCACAAACAAAAGTAACTCAGCACAAGAGAGTAAGAAGAACAAAGAAAACTTCAGCACCCCCCCCAAAAAAGCACTACAAAATGACAGCAACAAACTCATATCTATCAATAATTACACTGAATGTAAATGGACTCATGAAGAGACGGAGAGTGACAGAATTGTTAAGAAAACAAGATCCATCAATATGCTGTCTACAAGAGACACACCTTAGAAACAAAGATGTGAATTTATTAAAAGCCAAAGGTTGGAAAAAAATATATCAAGTTAACAACTACCAAAAAAGAGCAGGAGTGGCAATTCTAATCTCAGATAAAATAGAACTTAAAACGAAATCTACCATAAAAGACAAAGAAAGACACTATATAATGATTAAGGGGTCGATCCATCATGAAGACATAACCATAACAAACATCTACGCACCCAACGACAGGGCTCCAAAATACATACAACAAACTCTAACAACACTGAAAAGAGAAATTGACAGTTCCACAATAATAGTAGGAGACTTCAACACACCACTCTCAGTAAAGGACAGAACAACTAAGAAGAAACTCAGCAAAGATATAGAAGATCTAAAGGGCACAATCAGCCAACTTGACCTCATAGACATATATAGAACACTCCATCCACCCACTGCAAAGTACACATTCTTTTGCAATGCACATGGAACGTTCTCCAGAATAGACCACATCTTAAGCCACAGAGCAATCCTCAACAAGTTCCAAAACATTGAGATAATTCAAAGTATCTTCTCTGACCACAATGTCATCAAGGCAGAAATTAACAATAGAAAGATCAAGGAAAAAAAATCAATTACATGGAAACTGAATAATACCCTGCTTACACATCACTGGGTAATAGAAGAAATCAGAGATGGAATCAAAAAATTCCTAGAATAAATGAGAATGAAAACACATCATACCAAAACCTTTGGGACACAGCAAAGGCAGTCCTCAGAGGACAATTTATAGCAATAGATGCACATATCAAAAGAGAAGAAAGGGACAAAATCAAAACATTAACTACAGAACTCAAACAAATAGAAAGAGAACAGGAAAAAAAGCCCACAACCACCGGAAGAAAGGAAATAGTAAAGATCAGAGCAGAAATAAATGAAATAGAGAACAGAAAAACAATAGAAAGAATCAACAAAACCAAAAGTTGGTTCTTTGAAAGAGTCAACAAAATCGACAAACCACTGTCCAGACTGACAAAAGAAAAACAGGAGACGACACAAATAACCCAAATAAGAAATGAAATGGGGGACATTACAACAGACCCAACCGAAATAAAAAGGAATATAACAGAATATTATGAAAAACTATACTCCAACAAATTTGAAAACATAGCGGAAATGGATAAATTTCTAGAAACATATGGCCTACCCAAACCACAACAAAGTGATGTTGAAAATCTGAACAGACCCATAACAAGAGAAGAGATTGAAAAGGTAATAAAAAAACTCTCAACCAAAAAAAGCCCTGGCCCAGATGGCTTCACTGGAGAATTCTACAAAACATTTACAGAAGAGCTTGTACAGTACTACTCAAGCTATTTCAGAGCATAGAAGAGGAAGCAACACTTCCAAATTCATTCTATGAAGCCAGCATAACGTTGATACCAAAACCAGGCAAAGACGTCACAAAAAAAGAAAATTACACATCAATATCTCTCATGAATATAGATGCAAAAATTCTGAACAAAATTCTAGCCAATAGAATTCAGCATCATATCAAAAAAATAATACACCATGACCAAGTAGGATTCATACCAGGTATGCAAGGATGGTTTAACATTAGAAAATCAATCAACGTAATCCACCACATAAATAAAAGGAAAGAAAAGAATCACATGATCATCTCAGTTGATGCAGAAAAGGCATCTGACAAAGTCCAACACCCATTCCTGATAAAAGCTCTCAATAAAATAGGTATAGAAGGGAAATTTCTCAACATAATAAAGGGCATCTATGCAAAACCAACGGCCAACATCATTCTTAATGGAGAGGGGCTGAAAACATTCCCCTTGAAAACAGTAACAAGACAAGGATGCTCTTTATCACCACTCCTATTTAACATTGTGCTGGAAGTTCTAGCTAGAGTAGTAAGGCAAGAAAAAGAAATAAAAGGCATCCAAATTGGTAATGAAGAAGTTAAACTGTCCCTGTTTGCAGATGATATGATACTATACATAGAAAACCCTAAAGACTCCATGAGAAATCTACTGGAACTAATAGAAAGATTCAGCAGAGTAGCAGGATACAAGATAAACATTCAAAAATCAGTTGGATTCCTATACACCAATAAGGAGAATAATGAAAAGAAAATCGGGAAAACAATACCATTTATAAGAACCCCTAAAAAGATAAAATACTTAGGAATAAATCTGACCAGGGATGTAAAATACCTATACAAAGAAAACTACAAAACACTACGGCATGAAAGCCAAAGGGATCTACATAAATAGAAAAACTTACCATGTTCAAGGATAGCAAGACTCAACATTGTGAAAATGATAATTCTACCCAAAGCAGTTTACAAATAGAACGCAATCCCGATCCAAATACCAACAACACTCTTCAAAGAGATGGAAAAACGAATCATTAACTTTATATGGAAAGGGAAGAAGCCCCGAATAAGTAAAGCACTACTGAAGAAGAAGAATAAAGTTGGAGGACTCACACTACCTGACTTCAGAACCTACTATACAGCTACTGTAGTCAAAACAGCCTGGTACTGGTACAACGACAGATACATTGACCAATGGAACAGAATTGAGAACCCAGATGTAAATCCACCCACCTACGGTCACCTGATCTTCAACAAGGGCCCAAAGTCCATCAAATTGGGAAAAGACAGCCTTTTTAACAAATGGTGCTGGCAAAACTGGGTATCCATCTGCAAAAAAATGAAACAGGACCCATACCTCACGCCGTATACAAAAACTACTTCAAAATGGATCAAAGACCTGAATATAAAGCCTAAAAGTATAAAGTTCATAGAAGAAAAAATAGGACCAACACTTCAGGTCTTAATACACGGCATTAACAGGATACAAACCATAACCATCAACGCACAAACCCCAATAGATAAGCTGGATAACTGGGATCTTCTAAAAATCAAACACCTATGCTCTTCAAAAGACTTCACCAAAAGAGTAAAAAGAGAACCTAAAGACTGGGAAAAAATTTTTGGACTGTACAAGTCAAACAAAGTTCTAATCTCCATAATCTACAAGAAAATCCAACATCTCTACAACAAAAAGACAAATAATCCTATTAAAAAATGGGCAAAGGAAATGAAAAGACACTTCACCAAAGAAGACATTCAAATTGCCAACAACACATGAGGAAACGCTCGCAATCACTAGCCCTTAGAGAAATGCAAATTAAAACCACAATGAGATACCATCTCACCCCGGCATTACTGGCACGAATCAAAACCACTGGAAATAACAAATGTTGGAGGGGTGGTGGGGAGATCGGAACTCTTACGCACTGCTGGTGGGAATGCAAAATGATACAACCATTTTGGAAAATGATATGGAGCTTCCTCAGAAAGCTAGAAATAGACATACCATTCGATCCAGCAATCCCACTCCTAGGAATATATCCTAGAGAAGTAAGAGTCGTCACTTGAATACACATATGCACACCTATGTTCATGGCAGCATTGTTCACAATAGCAAAACGATGGAAACAACCTAGATGCCCATCAACAGATGAATGGATAAACAAACTATGGTACATACACACAATGGAGTACTGTGAAATGAGAAAGAACAACAATGAATCTGTGAAGCATCTCATAACATGGATGAAACTGGAGGACATTATGCTGAGTAAAATAAGTCAATCACAAAAGGACAAATATTGTAAAAACCGATGAAAAAGTTCACACACAAAATGTAACAATCTTTGTTGGTTACCAGGGATGGGACGGGTCGGACACACAAAATGTAACAATCTTTGTTGGTTACCAGGGATGGGACGGGTCGGGGGAAATACCAAATAGGCAATAGGTAAGTGGTATCTTGGGTGAACGGTGAGACAGTACACAATACAGGGGAAACTAGCACAACTTGTACAAGGAAAGGTCATGGAAGCCCCATAGACACATCCAAACTCCCTGAGGGACTGAATTGCTAGGCAGAGGGCTGTGGGGACCATGATCTTGGGGAACATCTAGCTCAATTGGCATAACACGATGTTCTGCGTTCTACCTTGGTGAGTAGTGTCTGGGGTCTTAAAAGCCTGTGAGTGGCCATCTAAGATACTCCACTGGTCTCATCCCTTTGGGAGCAAGGGAGAATGAAGAGAACAGGATACAAGGAAAAGGTTAGTCCAAAGGACTAATGGTCCACAGCTACCAAGGCCTCCACCGGACTGAGTCCAGTATAGCTAGATGGTGCCTGGCTATCACCACTGACTGCTCTGACCATAATCACAACAGAGGGTTCTGGACAGAGCTGGAGAAGGATGTAGAGCATAATTGTAACTCACAAAAAGAAGACCAGATTTACTGGCCTAAAGGAGACTGGAGAAACCCTGAGAGTATGGCCCCCAGACACCCTTTTAGCTCAGTGGTGAAATTGTCTCCAAGGTTCACCATTCAGCCTGGGAGCAGACAGCCTCGTAAAACCAAATGGGACTAATGAGGTACAGTAGTCCAGTGACAAGGGCCAGAAGGCAGAAGGGGACAAGGAAGCTGGTGATAGGGAACCCAAGTTTGAGTAAGGATTTTGTTGATGTGTTGTGAGATTGTTAACCATTGTCATAGGGCAACATGTGTAGTAACTGTTAAATGAGAAACTATTTTGTTCTGTAAGCCTTCATCTTAAGTGAGAATAGCAGCTCAATTGGAAGAGTGTAGTCAGTGTCACTGAACTGTGCATGTAGAAATTTTTGAAATGGTGTATCTTTGGCTATGTATATTTTCACCAAAAATAAAGGGTGAGAAGTTAGAGGGTTGACATGTTGTGGGGTTGTTAACCAATGTCATAAAACAATATGTGTACTACTGTTTCATGAGAAACTATTCGTTCCGTAAGCCTTCACCTGAAGTACAATAAAAAGAAAAAAAAAAAAAAAAAGAACTTTAGCTAAGTCATTTATAGGGAGTATGGGATAAGGAACCTGCAAATTCAGCTTCCAATTTGATTATGTTTTTACCCAGAGTTCTTTAATTGCCCCCTTTGTTATTGAGGAGCCCCCGTGGTGCAGAGGAGCCTTGGGGTGTAGTGGTTAAGAGCTTGTCTGCTAATCAGAAAGTTGACAGTTTGAATCCACCAGCTGCTCCTTGGAAACCCTAGGGGGCAGTTCTACTCTGTTCTATACAGTCTCTATGAGTCAGAATTCACCCAAAGGCAACGAGTTTGATTTGGTTTTGGTGGCGCAGTGGTTAAATGATACAGCAGTTAAATGATACAAAAGGTCGACTGTTCAAATCGACGTCAGCAGGTTTGGTTTCAGTTTTGTTATCTAAAGCACTGAACTATTTCTGCAGAAAATTGTTCTGATCAAATCCAGCTTTAATAAGATTGTAAAGGCACATATATTGTTTTGTAAGATTTTGACTATATCCCCAAAGCTGTAAACAGTAGGAGCCAACGTGCTTCTCCTTCTAAAGAGGAAAGATACAGATCCAGCCCCAAAGGACTCACTGTGCAGTGGTGGAACTGATCCTACCATCATCACTGCCCTGCCACCAACCGCATTCCAGCCTATGTAAACGGGAAACCAGGAATACAAGAAAAAGTGTCAAGTACTAGGTCATCAACTTGGGGAAAAGGTCTAGGACATTTTCCTTCTCTTTTCCTTGAGCAAAAGGAACAGGGTGCCCACCTATGAAGGGGCTCTATAAGGACCACTTGTAGAGGTTAGGAGTATCTGCAAGAAACAGACACGATCATTTCAGTCCTTGCTTAGGCTGTGGGCTTGCATCTGTTCTCTGCCCTTGCTAGGATGAGGGAAAAAGGATGAGGGTGAGCAGTGCAGAGAAAGTGGGTGGCATGAGCCTGCCCTACATGCTTACCATTTCATGGGGGCAAAACCCCAAACCAAACCAGTTGCCATCAAGTCAAATGCGACCCCATGTGTTGCAAAGTAGAACTGCACTCCATGGAGTTTTCAAGGCTGTGATCTATGGGAAGATCAACAGGCCTTTCTTCTGAGGTGCCTCTGGGTGGGTTCAAACTGCCAACCTATCAGTAGCTGAGTGCTTAACAATTTGCACCATTCAGGAACTCCTTTCCTGGGGCAAGAGGTAGATTCTCCTATGGGCCAACTGGACACCCGGAGAGGGGTGAGCTGTCCTGCCAGTGTTCTGTTCAAGAGGGTTGTCTATGGGCAAAGGTCCAGCAATAATGGACCAATGGTGCTGGGGGCTTACTGAGGTAGTCAAAACAGAATCGATTCCACTGTGCTGTGGGGAGATCCTTGAAGCTCAAAGGTCTCCCTGAAGAGAGTCAACGATAGCAGAAGGAATTCAACAGCAAGAAGAGTTAATAGATGTTTTACTCTGTCTCCCCAGCTCCCACTTGCCTACCCTTAGATATGCCGGAGAAGAAAGGGCTACCCAGAAGGTGGAGTTCCCCCAGCAAGATCTGGCCAGCTCTGGGGGAGGAAGAAGAATTAAGACTAACGTTTTAAATTGAATTTTTTTTTTTTTAAATTCCTGGAAGTGAATGGAAAGGCATAAGATTCGTCTAAAGTATCTTTGATTGGAAAGGAAAATTCAGCACGGCACAGGAGAAGGTGGCATTTGGGAAAAAGTAAAAATGTTTTGTATTTGTACCCCACTGAGCTTAGACTGTTCAATAAACCAGTTACAGACATTCTGCAGCTCTTTGTAACAAGTGTCTTTCTTGGGTCCCCTAATGCATCCATATTAATAGATGGACACCGTATTTTTTTAGTTAAGGCCCAAACTGTAATTGCTTTATTTATAGTAAATATTTTCCGTATTTTGTTGCTTGCTTATCATATTGATTTTTCATTATTTTCTAGCTACACATATTCATATTTTTAAGTTTATAAATTTGTTCCCCATCTAGATAACATACAATATATCCCTACTCTTACTTTTTCCAAATACAAGCGTTTTTTTTTTTCAACTTTTTAATATGTTTGGAATTTATTTGCGGTATTAAGTAGTGTGCCTTGGTTTCTTGTGGTAGATTGCACTATTGGTCCCTTCCCCTCTTCACTTCCACCCTATTCCTGCCCTTTTGCCTTGTAACTTTGTAGTTTCTCCCGCTATAAGGGCAGACTATATTTTCCTGCCCCTAGATCTTGGGTTTGGACTTGTCACTTGCTTTGGTCAATGGAATAAGGCAGCGGTGATGCTGTGCCAGTTCAGAGCCTTGACTTTAAGGGCCTTGTGTGTTTCCACTTGCCCACTTGTGCCTCTCTCATATTGTAAAAACGGAGTGGGGACAGTGTCTGACCTCCTCCAATCCCACACAGGGGAAGGAGAACAAGATCAACAGCCCAAGACTGATTCCTACTAGGCAAGGGTCAGACATGCCTCCTCTCTCCGCCATCTTTACCAATTCTGACACCAATCGTCCCTCCCTACTTCTCTGCTGGATTCTATAATTCATTGCAATGGCCACGCAGAACTCACAGATCATACACATGATTATGGGGTTTATTAGGGAAGTAACAGTTACATTTCAGGCTCAAGAACACTCAGGATAACGTTCTTCCACCAGGATAGCCTCTTCCCAGCTGTGCTCGCAGGCACGCCTCTCCCTGGCCCTCAGTCTCTGCCCAAAGGTGCTCAGCTTTCTCTCTCCATGGGCCAGGAATCCCACCACGCTGTCTCCTGCTGCTGGGTCTCTCCTGCCATAGCTTCTCACTGCCTTCAGGGTTACAGCTTGGTCTGTCTCTCAGTCTCCTGCATCCAGGAGCTTCTCAGCACAGGGACCCCGGGTCCAAAAGATGCGCTCTAGGCTCTTGGATGTTCTTCCTTGGTGGTGGTAGGATCCTCCTCTCTACTCTGGAATTGGCTCTCTTTTGAGGCAGAACTGACAAATCCCCTTGGGTAGGCTACAATTACCGTATCACACAGTCCCGCCCAATCACCTGGACCATGGCTAGAAAAGCCGTACAAAAGTAATCAATCACACTGCACATATCCATGAGAAAAACATGTCCAGCTAGCCTTCTGAACCCAAAAGGAAAAAAAGACATGTGGAACAGAGCTGAGCCCAGCCTAGGTCAGACCATCTCACCACCTAGATGACCTGCAGTCCCATGAGCTTAAGACAAGTTGATTGCTGTATGCATTTTGCAGTTGTTACGCACTGTAATCAAGGCCATAATTAATTGATATATTTCTGAACTCTACTCTTTGTCTTGTAAAACCACTGAAAGTCTTACACTATTTTCCAGAGACTTTCCACAGAAATTTTAGCTCTTTGTCTTGCATAGCCCCAAGTTCTGCAAATATTC
The DNA here is from genome assembly GCA_030035585.1 of Dugong dugon. Lineage (NCBI taxonomy): Eukaryota > Metazoa > Chordata > Mammalia > Sirenia > Dugongidae > Dugong > Dugong dugon. Next base: position 194,722,026 of record CM057462.1, on the reverse strand, counting down.
TTAGGAGAAAATGGACGATGTGCTTGAGGGTCCCCAAGTCTCTGCTAAAAGCTCAGCTGATTCATTTGTCCCCCACCTGAGTCCCTCCATAGGTTTAATACCCAGATTCTAAGTGTTCTAACTGCCTGGAATTGACAAATGCTCTCAGGGTAAAAAAGGCTGCAGGAGTCAGCTCCCCTCCACTTTACATTGGCACAGCAGCTCTCTGCTGCCTTCCAAAAGACAATTTCTGATTATATTTGAATTCTCTAGTTATATTAATTGGGAGAACTGGTCTGCCAGTAGCTACTTCATTCTCCCCAGCAGTGAATGTTTACCATGATGTCTTCATATTAGAAAATCAATGGACATAGTTCAGTATATTTACAGATTAAAGGGGGGGAAAAAAAAGCAAAAAATTATCTCAAGGGATGTAAAACAAAGCATTTGATAACGTTTTACACTGATTACAGTCTATGCTTTCAGTAACCTGTCATGGGGAGAATATTCTTATTCTACTGAATAGTAACGAGCAAAACACAGCAGTGTGTGTTCAGTCTTCCATTATAAATGCACACTCAAATGTTTACTTTTTTTCTTAATTTTGGCTAAGAGAAGAATGCTATCCCATCGCTTTGTCATCAAAGCACATTTCGTGGTCTATTAGGATGATCATATTTTCCACATATTGGACCATCAGATGAGCACCTCATTTATAAAGCTGCCTTTGCGTTTTATATTGCTTTTATATTTCCATTACAGTGTTTTAGAGACAGAATGGACCTTAGATGGTGTCTTAGTTATCTAGTGCTGCTATAACAGAAATACCACAAGTGGAGGGTTTTAACAAAGAGAAGTTTATTTCCTCTCAGTCAAAGTAGGCTAGAAGTCCACATTCAGGGCGTCAGCTCCAGAGGAAGGCTTTCTCTCTGTTGGCCTTCTTCTCTTCAGTGTTGCCCTGGACTAGGAGCTTCTCTGTGCAGGGACCCCAGGTCCAAAGGACACTCTCTGCTCCTGGTACTGCTTTCTTGGTGGTATGAGGTCCCCCACTCTCTGCTTGCTTCTCTTTCCTTTTATCTCTTGAGAGATAAAAGGTGGCGCAGGCCACACCCCAGGGAAACTCCCTTTACATTGGATCAGGGGGGTAAGGGTGGTGTTACAATCCCGCCCTAATCCTCTTTAACATAAAATTACAATCACAAAATGGAGGCCAACCACACAATTCTGGGAATCATGACCCAGCCAAATTGATACATTTTTGGGGGGACCTAATTCAAACCATGACAGATGGAGAACTGATTCTTGGAGAGGTGAAATGACAGAGCCAAAGCCACAAATGAAGACACCAGCAAGGCCAGAATGAAACCCAAGTCTTCTAAGTCTCAGTTTAGTGCTGGGTGCCAAACACCTTGTCTGAGGCTTGCACAAAACCCTGCAGTGTCCCTTACTCTTGATACAAAGAAAGAAATATTCTCCTCATTTTCAGCTTCGCCCGCTGTCTGACTACAATTTGGTTTTCTAATATTAAACCCCATTCTTGGCCTATGCAAAAACTCAATTTGACAAAAACTCAATTTGAGTCACATAGATCTACTTACATTTTGTTTCTTTTTTTTTTTTCTGATTTAAAATTTTTTTTTTTACTGTACTTTAGATGAAGGTTTACAAAACAAATAGTTTCTCATTAAACAGTACACATATTGTTTTATGACATTGATTAACAACCCCATGACATGTCAACACTCTCCTTTCTTGACCTTGGGTTCCCTGTTAACAGCTTTCCTGTCCTCTCTTGCCTTCCAGTCCTTGTCCCTGGGCTGGTGTGCCCCATTAGTCTCATTTTGTTTTATGAGGCTGTCTAATCATTGCCTGAAGGGCAAACCTCCGGAGTGCCTTCTTTACTGAGCTAAAAGGGTGTCCAGGGGCATACTCTCGGGGTTTCTTCAGTCTCTGTCAGGCCAGTAAGTCTGGTCTTTTTTTGTGAGCTAGAATTTTGTCCTACATTTTTCTCCAGCTGTGTCCTCTATTGTGATCCCTGTCAGAGCAGTCAGTGGTGGTAGCCAGGCACCATCTAGCTGTACTGGACTCAGTCTGGTGGAGGCTGTGGTAGTTGTGGTCCATTAGTCCTTTGGACTAATCTTTCCCTTGTATCTTGTTTTCTTCATTCTCCCTTGCTCCCGAAGGGGTGAGACCAGTGGAGTATCTCAGATGCTACACTTTATATCTTGAGTACGCGTCGCATCTTTTAAGCATTGAATCGTGATAGCGTTCTTGCGTGAAACACCATCTTCTATCTTCTCCATCTATCCCAGAAGTTCTCTGTTGAGTATTAAGCTCCAAACCTACTCTTCCACCCTTTGTGATGCTGGACCTGGACTCCACAAAGCGCTTCTGCCTTTGCCAGTAGAGGATCAGTATTAGGCTCTGTCGGTAGGGGGCGCTAGACGTATACAGAAGGCTAGAGAAAGAATAAGGGACTTGCTTCTGCAGATTTTGCTTCCTGTTCCTGTAAGCTTCACCCTAGCTTTTTTTTTTTTTTTTTTTTAATATAGAAGCAGCAGTTGGTTCCTGTTATCATTTTTTTTTTTTTCACACTTCCAGGACGAGCCTCATCTCCTCCCTCAGAAACTCCAGCGTCACTAGTCACTGCCCCCTCCTCAGAGGTCTGGGTTCCAGTTGTGTGGGTACCTCCTCTAAGTCTCTAAGTTCGAAGAACTCCAACTTCTTCCCTTTGTTCCCCCAGCCCTAGAGGTGGTAGTAGTTGTTCAATGTTACTGTAGTACTCCCCGTTTGCCTTTTCAATCCTCCAATACCTGTTAAACCGATTCCTTATTATTTCTGTCAAAGTAAGTAAAGTTTTCTATTTTGTTGAATAGGCACAGACTGATAAAATCTCTAATAAGTTAAGGTGGTAGATAGCTGGAAAAAAATAATATCCTGAAATACTGATGCATATATTCCATATTGTAAACTAGTAACAATTTTACTGGCAGAAGATATGAATAGTAAATGAAACTTAAGTCTGTATATTTCAAAAACAATTATACTTAATGTATTTTTAATAAATCTAACTTCTGAATTTTCCTTTTAATTTAATTTGCTTTATTATCTGCTAGCCCTTGTTACAGAGAGGGACCAAAATGTCAAACATTAAGTAAAGTATAGGAGAAAAACACATAATTCCTCAAAAGTGGGAAGATTTTGTAACGGGAGAAGAATATACTTATCTAATTCTTACAGCCTGCCTTTGACACGTGTAGACATTTCACCAAAGAAGATATACATATGGCCAACAAACACATGAAAAGATGCCCCACATCATTAGTCTTTAGGAAAATGCAAATAAAAGCCACAATGAGATATCAATTCACACCCGCTAAGATGGCCATCATGAAAAAAAAAAAAAAAAGAAAGAAACAGAAAGCAACAGGTGCTGGCAGGTATGTCGAGAAATAGAAACCCTCATCCATTGCTGGTGGGATTGTGGAATAGTAAGTACAGCTACTATAGAAAATAGTCCGGCAGTTTCTCAAAAGTTAAACACAGAAGTACCATATGATCCAGCAATTCCACTCCTAGCTAGATACCCAGAAGAACTGAAAGCAGGGATTCAAACAGATACTTGTACACCAATGTTCATTGCAGCACTATTCACAATAGCCAAAAGATGGAAACAACCTAAATGTCCATCAACAAATGAATGGATAAACAAAATGTGGAAAGTATAGACAATGGAATATTACTCAGCCATAAAGAGAAGTCCTGATAACATGCTACAGCACGGATGAACTTGAAAACATTATGTTGAGTGAAATAAGTCAGTCATAAAAGGACAAATATTGTATGATTCCACTATAGGGTCACTGTGAGTCAGAATCGACTCGATGGCAATGGGTTTGGGTTTTTGGTATATGAAATATCAGAACAGGCAAATGCATACATACCTCAGGTTATTATTAGGTTATTAGTGGCAGGTGGGAGAGAGGGGGATGAGGGAACTCACTGTGTAGGAGTTGCTGAGCTTCTGTTAAACGTGATGGAAAAGCTGGAAATGGATAATGGTGATGGTCCCCCAACAATGAACGTCACTAAATTGCACATGTGAAGAATGTTGAAAACGCAAATACTTTGTTATAAACGTATTTACCACAATAAAAAAGTTACATGTACGTGTGTGTGTGTGTGTGTGTGTGTGTGTGTGTGTGTGTGTGTGTGACAGAGAGAGAGAGAAATCAGCCTAGAAGTTGCCTGGGCTCAAAGGTGGCCCATGGGGTTAAAGGACATCATTTTCTTAAAGACCAAGGAAGTCTAAATAGCTGGGTTAGACTGAGAAGAGAGGGCAGTTCTTTTATTTATTATTTTTCGAAGAAGGCATAAGATTGTAGTGTCTTGAGCAATGAGATTCTTGGCCTAGGGGCCAGGAATCCCCCCTGCTGCTCCGTGGAATCCCAGCCTAAGAGAGTGTGGGTTGGTGTGGTTATGTCTCCAGCTTCAGCAGAGTAGTTCAGGGTCTCCCCGAGAAGGACAGGATGGAGAGGCTGGGAGAGGAATGTCAGGAATTACCTTCCAGGTGTCTGGGTTGTTCCAGGAGTCACTTCCTGCTCCTCCCAGAGCCCTGGCTCACCAGAAGCCCAGTCAGCCAAGTGCCTATAAAATGCATCTCAGGCACCGCTCCTCATTGGTCCTGACACCTCAGGGATTCCCTGGTCCACATCTGGGGCTGACCCCGGTGAGTTGGTCTTTGGGAGCCCAGACAGCACAGCTGAAAGGAGGGAGCTGCTGGATATCACCAGGGGGAAGGGAAGGGGATGGAGGAAAGTGGAGGGGAGGAGTAGTGTTTTTGCCTTGGGTCTAGTAGGACCCAGCCTGAAAATTACAGTCTCTGACTGGAAGGAGAGTGATTAACAAGTCTAAATTCTTGCCAGTGTTTGGTCTGTGGCAGCTGAGGCAGCCTGGATGGGAAGCGCTGAACCTAGGCCATTTACATATCACAGACACATTTGTAGATGCTTGGAAAGGAAGGTTGATGCTTGGAGAGAAAATGTGATAGCCAATATTACCTTGAAATGGAATCTTTCTCCTTTCCTTTCCTCTACCTCAAATGTAAGTTCTTCCCTCCTTCCTCCTCCATCCTTCCTTCCTTCCCTTCTCTCCTTTAGTCTTTCTTTTCTTATTCAATTATTCATTCACTTATTTATTCATTGTTGTTGTTGTGTGCCCTTGTGATTCTTACTCATAGGGACTCTGTAGGATAGAGTTGAACTGCCCGATAGGGTTTCCAAGGCTGTAATCTCTAAAGGAAGGAGCCCTGGTTGCACAATGGTTAGGGGCTAGGCTGCTAACTGAAAGGTGGGTGGTTTGAACCCACCAGCTGCTCAGCTCTGTGGGAGAAAGATGTGGCAGTCTGTTTCTATAAAGATTACAGCCTTGGAAACCCTATGGGGCAGTTCTACTCTGCTATATGGTCGCTATGAGTTGGAATTGACTTGATGGCAATGGGTTTGGTTTGAGAGCCTTTACAGGAACAGATTGCTAGTTCTTTTCTCCAGTGGAGCTGCTGGTGGATTGGAACTGCTCACCTTTCGGTTGGGAGCCGAGTGCTTAACCATTGTGCCACCAGGGCTTCTATTTATTCATATATTCAACAAATATATTTTGAGTTCCTATTAAGTGACAGGCACTGTTCTGGACCCGGGGATATAGTAATGTGCAAAACAGGGAAAAAATCTCCATTTATTGAACACCTTCTATGTTATGGATCTCTGGTGGCACAGTGGTTAAAAGGTCGGTTGCTAACCAAAAGGTTGGCAGTTCGAATACACCAGCCGTTCTTTGGGAACACTATGGGGCAGTTCTACTCTGTCCTATGGAGTCATTGTGAGTCAGAATTTACTCAATAGAAACAGGTTTGGGTTTTTTTTTTGGTTTTCTATGTTACAGGAACTGAGCTATATCCGAGAGTATAAAAATGAGCAAGACAGGGGCTTTGGCCTGAACTTTGTTTCTGTAGTCATGATTAACTCAACATATCAACAGCCTAGGGGTAGATTCTAAATAAAGATTTGGTAAGTCCATAAAACATCTGCATTGGTTTTAGGTTGACTGAACTCCCACCAAGATGTCCTGCCAGCAAATCCAGCAGCCTTGCCAGCTTCCTCTTAAGGTCCTTACTACTAAGTGCCCCCCAAAGTGTCCTCCAAAGGACCCTCCCAAGTTGCCCTGCTCCAGGATCTTCCAGCTCTAGCCCTAGCTCCAGAGGTGCTGTGACTTCAGCTGACACTGGCACCAGAGCACAAGCTGTCACCACCGCTTTAGGGCCACTGCCTACCTGGGCTGTGAGCATCAGATGAATAACTCAAAAGCCAAAGACCTGAACCTGTCTTGTGCTCTTCACCCATCACTCTGATTTCATCCCTTCATGAGCCCTTACCTGTAGACCTGTGACTTTGGGGCTGACCTCAAACTTCCTTTCCCAACACCATTGCTCCGAAGGAGCTGCTTTGCCACAATAAATATTTTCAAGATCATCAATGTCTTGTGTTTTTGTTTTTTTAAGTTCATGTTTCTACTTGTTGGGAGGATGTTCTGCCTCTGTGTTTCCTATCTGGGTGACTAAGCAGAGGCCTTGAGCCCAGAACATGCTCTGGTAAGGAGGCTGGGAATTGGGTCTCCCTATCTTTCCCAGTTCCTTCTCATTATCAGAGAAGCCTTCCTCCATGTACTGGACACACAGGAACTTTCTCTGGCTCTTGCTGTCTTGTCCATGCATGGGCACCATATGGCACCTGGCCAACCCCACTTCTATATCTGTTCCTGGCAGGGAGGAAATGGGTTCTCCCTCAACTGCTGTACAAGACGGGGTGTCTGTGGAGCATCTGCCCTGCACCAGCCACGAGGGATAACTTGCTGGCCATGGGAGACTTGTAATGCTAGTGAAGCTGATCTCCCTCTGTCTGTTTTTGTGTGAGTAAACCATTGTTTCATACACTGTCAGAGCATATGGTTTGCGCTTTTGTTGGTGACCTTGAACTTTGACACTATTCTATTTACTAAGTCCTACTCTTTCTCTGAATAGATTTCTAGGGTCTTAATTTTGGCTGACTAGGAGAAAAATCAACCTACCAAATACAGGAAATCACTTTCTAAAAATACATATGTGCTTTGTTTTAATAAACCTAACATTGGACATACTACTCAAATAAATTAGGAACATACTGGTGTACTTGGGAGAATCTTATTATAAAAATATTTCCAAAATTTCCCTTTAAACAATCATATATTTTCTATGACTATTAAAGAAACAAGTCTCCAGGAATTGATGGAATATGAATTTTATTTTATGTATGTACAAAGAATTAATTTGGTCATTACTTCCTTAAATGAACAAACAAAAAAAGACCAAACCTATTGCCGTTGAGTCAGTTCCAACTCATAGTGAGCCTGTAGGACAGAGTAGAACTGCCCCGTAGGGTTTCCAAGGAGCGGCTGGTGGATTTGAACTGCCCACATTTTGGTTAGCAGCCGCAGCTTTTAACCACTATGCCACCAGGGTTTCCATTGCTTTCTTGGTGCCCTTATAATAAAATACTATTAACCTTTAAATTTGTGCTCCATCTTTGCTGCTGAGTTAGGTTTTTTTAAAATTGTGGTTTAGGTGAAGGTTTACAGAGCCAGTTAGTTTTCCACTGAACAGTTCATACGCAAATTGTTCCGTGACATTGGTTGCAATCACTGCAATGTATCAGCGCCCTCCACTTTACCACCCTTAGTTCCCCATTTCTATTCGTCTGATTTTCCTGCCCCTTTCCACCTTCTCGTCATTGCTTTTGGACAGATGTTGCTCTTTTGGTTTCATATAGATGATTGTTCTAAGGAGTACTTTCCTCATTGGTGTTATTGTTTTATAGGCCTGTCTATCATTTAGAGCCCTGGTGGCACAGTGGTTAAGAGCTATGGCTGCTAACCAAAAGGTCAGCAGTTGGAATCCAAAACCAGCTGCTCTTTGGAAACCCTATCGGGTGTTCTACTCTGTCCTATAGGGTCTCTATGAGTCGGAATTGACTCAACGGCAACTGGTTTGGTTTGAGTTTTTTTATCCATTATTTGGCTGAAAGTTGATCTCCGGGAATGGTTTCAAGTTCGAAGTTAGAAGGGTATCTAACGGCCATAGTGTCAGGGTCCTCCAGTCTCTCTCAGACCAGTAAATCTGGTCTTTTTTATCAATTTGAATTTTGTTCTACATTTTTTTCCCACTTTAACTGGGACCTTCTATTGTGATCCTGGTCAGAGTGGTCGGTAGTGGTAGCTGGGGCACCATCTAGTTCTTCTGATCTCAGGTTAGTGGAGGCTGTGGTTCCTGAGGTCCATTAGGCCTTTGGACTAATTGTTTCCTTGAGTCGTTGGTTTTCTTCATTCTCTTTTTCTCTGCATGGAAATAGACCAATAGTTGTATCTAAGATGGCTGCTGGCAAGTTTTTAAGACCCCAGACATTACTCACCAAAGTAAGATGTAGAGCATTGTCTTTATGAACTGTTGCTGTCAGGTGCCATTGAGTCGGTTGCCACTCATAGTGACTCCATGTAGAACAAACAGAATGAAACACTGCCCGGTCTTGCACCATCTCCACAATCCTTGCCATGCTTGAGCCCATTGTTGCAACCACTATGTCAAATCATATTTTAGAGGGTCTTCCTCTTTTTTGCTGACCCTCCACTTTACCAAGCATGATGTCCTTCTCCAGGAACTAGTCCCTTCTGATAACATGTCTGAAGTATGTAAGATGAAGTTTCGCCATCCTTGCCTCTAATAAGCATCCTGGCTGTACTTCTTCCAAGATATATTTGTTCATTCTGGCAGTCTATGGTATATGAAATATTATTTGCCAACACCATAATTCAAAGGTGTCAATATTTCTCCGGTCTTCTTTATTCACTGTCCAGCTTTTGCATGCACATGAGGCGATTGAAAACACCCTGGCTTGGGTCAGGCACACCTTAGTACTTAAGGTGACATCTTTACTTTTTAACACTTTAAAGAGATCTTTTGCAGCAGATTTGCCTAGTGCAATGAGTTTTTTGATTTCTTGATTGCTGCTTCCATGGGTGTTGATTGTGGATCCAAGTAAAATGAAACCTTTTAAAACTTCAGTATTTTTTGTTTATCATGACATTGCTTATTGGTTCAGTTGTAAGGATTTTTGTTTTCTTTATGTTGTGGTGTAATCCATACTGAAGGCTGTAGTCTTTGATCTTCATCAGTAAGTGCTTCAAGTCCTCTTCACTTTCAGCAAGGAAAGTTGTGTAATCTACATATCGCAGGTTGTTAATGATGCCCCGTTCTTCATATAGTCCAGTTTCTGGGATTATTTGCTCATTATACAGATTTAATAGGTATGGTGAAAGCATACAACCCTGACACACATCTGTCTTGACTTTAAACCATGCAGTGTCCCCTTGTTCTGTTCATACGACTGCCTGTTGGTCTAAGTACAGAGGTTCCTCATGAGCACAATTAAGTGTTCTGGAATTGCCATTCTTAGCAATTTTATCCATAATTTGTTATGATCCACACAGTCAAATGCCTTTTCATAGTTAATAAAACACAGGTAAACATCTTTCTGGTATTCTCTGCTTTCAGCCATGATCCATCTGACATCAGCAATGATATCTCTTGTTCCATGTGCTCTTCTGAATCCGGTGTTAATCTCTGGCAGTTCCCTGTTAATGTACTGCTGCAACTGCAACCACTTTTGAATGATTCGGCAAAATTTTGGTTATATGTGATATTAATGACTGAAGACCAGACAAGCTGTAGAATGACATCAAGGACATCATACACGAAGATAGCAAAAGGTTACTAAAAAGACAGGAAAGAAAGAAAAGACCAAAAAGAATGTCAGAGGAGACTCTGAAAGTTGCTCTTGAAGGTAAAGTATCTAAAGCAAAAGGAAAAAACGATGAAATGAAACAGCTGAAAAGAAAATTTCAAAGGGGGGGCTCGAGAATACAAAGTAAAATATTATAATGAAATGTGCAAAGACCTGGAGATAGAAAACTAAAAGGGAAGAACATGTTTGGCATTTCTCACGCTGAAAGAACCGGAGAAAAAATTCAAGCCTTGAGTTGCAATATTGAAGGATTCTACCAGGAAAATATTAAATGATGCAGGCAACATCAAAAGAAGATAGAAGGAATACACAGAGTCACTGTACCATAAAGAATTGGTCAACATTCAACCATTTTAGGAGACAGCATATGATCAAGCACTGATGGTACTGGAGGAAGAATTCTAAGCTGCATTGAAGACACTGGCAAAAAAAAGGCTGTATGGATTGAATTGTGTCCCCCCAAAATATGTGTATCAATTTGGCTAGGCTATGAGTCCCAGTATTGTGTGATTGTCCACCATTTTGTCATCTGGTGTGATTTTCCTGTGTGTTGTAATAAGGTGGGATAGGCGACAGTTGTGTTAATAAGGCAGGACACAATCTGCAGGATTGGATTGTGTCTTGGGCCGATCTCTTTTGCGATATAAAAGAGAAGCCAGCACAGAGACAGGGGGACCTCATAACACCAAGAAAGCAGCTGCAGGAGCAGAGTGTGTCTTTTGGACCTGGGATTCTTGTGTGGAGAAGCTCCTAGTCCAGGGGAAGATTGATGACACCGATCTTCCTCCAGAGCCGACAGAGAAAGCCTTCCCCTGGAGCTGATGTCCTAAATTTGGACTTCTAGCCTACTAGACTGTGAAAGAATAAACTTCTGTTTGTTAAAGCCATCCACATGTGGTATTTCTGTTACAGCAGCACTAGATGACTAAGACAAAGTCTCTGGGAGTTGACGGAATACCAGCTGAAATGTTTCAACAAATGGATGCAGTTCTGGAAGCACTCACTGGTCTATGCCAAGAAATTTGAAAGACAGCTACCTGGCCAACTGACTGGAAGAGATCCATAATTGTACACATTCCAAAGAAAGGTGATCCAACAGAATTCAGAAATTATCAAGCAATATCATTAATATCACACACAAGTAAAATTTTGCTGAAGATCTTTATGAACTATGTTATGCCAATTGACCTACATGTCCCCTGAAACAATGGTTCTTAGCTTTCAAGCCCAGTAATTCAGTCCTGCAAGATGTTTGATTATGTCTAGGATGTTTCCGTGACCACGCTCCCTGTGTGCTCTATTACGTATATATATACACATACATATGTATGAGTATACATGCAGCACATACAAATACGTATGCAGAAATATCCACAGCCCAATTTATGTATGCACATGGGTGCACTCCCATACACCCTCCCACACCTATTAAACATACCTATCTACCTACGTGGAGCCTTGTTGGCACAGTGGTTAAGAGCTTGGCTGCTAACCAAAAGGTCAGCAGATGGAACCCATCGGCAACTCCTTGGAAATCCTATGGGGCAATTCTACTCTGTTCTATAGGGTCACTATGAGTCGGAATCAACTCTAGTGCACCTAACAACAACATCTGCTTATGCATCCTCTCATAAATTCTTGTTTGTTATTAGTGTTGTTGCAGGATTATATATGTTATAGTATTTACCATCATTGCCTTTTATTCTTGCATACTTCTCACTGTCTTCCCTTGATTTGGTCATGTTGTGCTGACTTCCCCCATATTGTGTACTGCCTTTCCCTTCACCAAAGTTAACACATGTCTACTCTCTAGTGAGTGATTTTCTTTCCCTCCCCTCCCATCCCTGATTACCATAAAAAAATATTTCTTTCTGTGTGTAAACTTTCTCTTGACTATTTATAATAGTGGGCTCATACGATATTTGTCCTTTTGTAATTGACTTATTTCACTCAGCATAATGTCCTCCAGATTCATCCTTGTTGTGAGATGTTTCACAGATTCATCACTATTGTTTATTGTTTGTGTAGTGTTCCATTATGTGTATGTACCACAGTTTGTTTATCCATTCATCCACTGATGGGCACTTAGATTGTTTCCATCTTTTTGCTATTGTGAATAATGCTGCCATGAACATGGATGTACATATGTCTATTCTTGTCATGGATTTTATTTCTCTAGGATATATACCTAGGAGTGTGGGATTGCCGGATCCTATGGTATTTCTATTTCTAGCTTTTTCAGGAAATGCCAAACTCTTTTCCATAGTGGTTGTACCATTTTACATTCCCACCATCAGTGTATAAGAGTTCCAATCTCCCCAAAACCATGCCAGGATTTGTTGTTTTCTGGTGTTTTAATCAGTCCCATTATTGCCAGGGTGAGATAGTATCTCACTGTAGTTTCGAGCTGCATTTCTCTAATGGCTAATGATTGCAAGCACCTTTTCATGTGCTTTTTAGCTGTTTGAATGTCTTCTTTGGTGAATTGTCTTTTCATGTCCTTTTCCCATTTTTTAACTGGATTGCTTGTCTTTTTGTTGTTGAGGTGTTGAAGTGTTCTCTAAATTTTAAATATTAGACCCTTGGTGGATATGTCATACTTGATTTTTTTAAATTAATTAATTTTTTATTGTACTTCAGGTGAAGGCTTACAGAACAAATAGTTTCTCATGAAACAGAAGTGCACATGTTTTATGACATTGGTTAACAACCCCACAACATATGAACCCTCTAACTTCTCAACCTTTTTTTTTTTTTGGTGAAAATACACATTGCCAAAGATATACCATTTCAAAAATTTCTACATGCACAGTTCAGTGACATTGACTACGCTCTTTGAATTGTGCTGTTATTCTCACTTAAGACAAAGGCTTACAGAACAAAATAGTTTCTCATTTAACAGTTACTACAAATGTTGCCCTATGACAATGGTTAACAAGTTGATTTTTTTGTTTCCCAGTCTGTAGGTTCTCTTATTATTCTTTTGGTGAAGGCTTTTGATGAACGTAAGTGTTTAATTTTTAAGCGATCCCAGTCATCTGGTTTATCTTCTGTTCTTTGTGCATTTTTAGTTATGTTTCGTATTCTATTTATGCCTTATATTAGGGCCCCTAGTGTTGTCCCTATTTTTTCTTCTATGATCTTTATAGTTTTAGATTTTACGTTTAGGTCTGTGATTCATTTTGAATTCATTTTTGTGTAAGGTGTGAGGTATGGATCTTGTTTCATTTTTCTGCAAATGGATATCCAGTTTTGCCAGCACCATTCATTAAGGAGACTTTCTCTTTCCCCATTTGATGAACTTCAACCCTTTGTTTGTCAAAGATCAGCAGTCCAGAGGTGGCTAGACTTACTTCTGAGTTCTCAATTCTGTTCTGTTGGTTTATGTGTCTGCTGTTGTACCAGTACCAGGCTGTTTTGACTCTCGTGGCTGTATAGCAGGTTCTGAGACCAGGGATTGTGAAATCTCCTACTTTGTTCCTTTTCTTCAGTAATGCTTTGCTTATTTGGGGCGCCTTTCCTTTCCATATCAAGTTGGTGATGAGTTTTTTCATCTCATTAAAAAAGTTGTTTTAATTTGGATCAGGATTGCATTATGCTTGTAGATTGCTTTGGGTAGTATTGACATTTTCACAATGTTAACTCTTCCTATCCATGAGCATGGTATGTTTTTCCATTTATGTAGGTCTCTTTTGGTTTCTTGCAGTAGTGTTTTGTAGCTTTCTTTGTATAAGTCTTCTACATACCTGGTTAGATTTATTCCTAAGTATTTTACCTTTTTGAGGGCTATTGTAAATAGTATTGTTTTCCTGATTTTCTTTTCAAGTTCTCTTTGTTGGTGTAGAGGAATCCAACTGATATTTGTATGTTTATATTGTATCCTGCCACTTTGCTGTAATCTTCTATTAGTTCTAGTAGCTTTCTTGTGGACTCTTTGGGGTTTTCTGTGTATAAGATCATATCATCTGTGAATAGGAGTAGTTTTACTTCTTCCTTACCAGTTTGGATGTGCTTTATTTCCCTTTCTTGCCTTATTGCTCTATCTAGGTCTTTCAGTACAACATTTAATAAGAGTGGTGATAAAGTTCATCCTTGTCTGGTTCCTGCTGTCAAGGAGAATGCTTTTAGTCTCTGTTCATTGAGCATAATGTTAGCTGTTGGTTTTTGTCCAGGCATGGGACAGTAACTTGAAATTTACCTGCAAAAATAGGGTGTCTAGAGACTGAAGAAAGAGGCAGGCAACTCCAGTGTGGTGACAAAGGAGTTTTATTAGGGAGAGTTGTGTCCAAGTTGGTCCCGGGTGGCAGCAGGATCTAAGTAGATGAAGAATTTGGGAGTATTTCCTCATTTTCTATGTTTTGGAATAATTTGCATAGTATTGGTGTCAGCTCTTCTCTGAAGGCTTGATAGAATTTTCCAGTGAAGTTGTCTGGGCCAGGGTTTTTTTTGGGGGTGGGGGAGGAAGGGAGAGTTTTTTTTTTTTTAATTACCTCTTCAATCTCTTTTCTTGTTATGGGCCTGTTCACATTTTCTACTTCAGTTTGTGTTAGTTTGGGTAGGTAATATCTTTCTAGAAATTTTTCCATTTCTTCTAGGTTTTCAAATATGCTGGGGTATAATTTTTCATAATATTCTGTTATGATTATTTTTATTTTAGTTGGTTCTTGTGTAATGTCATCCATCTCATTTTTTATTTGATTATTTGTATATTCCTGGGTTTTTTTTTGTCAAGTTTTCAGCAGTTTGTCAATTTTATCAATCTTTTCAAGGAACCAACTTCTAGTCTTGTTGATCCTTTTGCTGTTTTCTGATTCATTTATTTCTGCTCTAGCCTTTATTATTTCCTTTATTCTTGCAGATGTGGGCTCCTTTTTCTGCTGTTTTTCTGTTTGTTTTAGTTGTAGGGTTAAGGTATTGATATTGGCCCTTTCTTCTTTTTTGATGTGTGCATTTATTGCTATAAATTGACCTCTGAGCACTGCTTTTGCTATGTCCCAAAGGGTTTATTATGCTGTGTTTTCATTTTTGTTTGATTCTAGAAAGTTTTAATTTTCATTTTTAACTTCTTCTGTTACACAGTGGTTTTTTCAAAAGGTGAAATTCAGTTTCCATGTCTTTTGTTTTTTTCTTGTTCTTCCTGTTATTAATTTCTAGTTTTGAAGCATTGCTATCTGAGGAGATGCTTTGTATTATTTCAGTATTTTTGAATTTATTGAGGCTTGCTTTGTGACCTAAAATATGGTCTATTCTGGAGAATGATCCATGTGTGTTGGAGGGGAATGTGTGCTGTGCTGCTGTTGGGTGGAGCACTCTCTATATATGTATGAGGTCAAGTCGCTTGATTGTGATGTTTAGATCTTCAGTATCTTCGCTGAGTTTCTTTCTAGTTGTTCTGTCTCTCATCAAAAGCGGTGTGTTAAATTCACCTACTATTATTGCGGAATTGTATATTTCTCTTTTCCTACTGTTAGAGTTTATGTATTTTTGAGCTCTGTTATTGGGCGTGTGTGATGGTTATGTGTCAGCTTGGCTGGGCCATGATTCTCAGTGGTTAGTATTATGTAATGATGTAGTTTGATAGTAATGTAATTATGTAATTTGGAAGTTATGTAATGATGTAGCTATCTTCTATTTTATGATATAATGTAATCAGCTCTGTAATGTGATCTGATGTGATCATTTAATCTGTTGTAATGGGAGTTTACTCAGGGATGTGGTCTGCATCTAATATATATGGAAGCTCTGACAAAACTCATTGGCTTTGGCTCACTGTGAATCCTGCATCTGGCTTGTCATCATCTGACCTCTTGTTCTTGAGACTTGAGCCAGTGGCCTGCCATATTGCCTGACAATCTTGGGATTCATTGGCCTGCACAACCTGTGAGCCAGCAGCCTGATGTCTTGCCTGTGAATCTTGGCTTCATCAACCTCAGCAGCCTGTAAGCCAGCAACGTGCCATCTGACCTGCAGATCTTGGGTTTGTCAGCCCATGTAGCTACGTGAGTCAGGAGAAGCCTCCAGCCTGATGCATGGACTTGGGACTTGCCACCTTCTACAACAGCTTGAGCCATTTCCTTAAGATAAATCTCTATCCATATATATATGCTTCACTGGTTTTTCTTCTCTAAAGAACCCGGCCTAAGACTGCATAAATATTTATTATGGTTATTCCCTCTCAGTTGATTGACCCTTTAATCATTATATAATGCCCTTCTTTGTCTCTTATAATGGATTTTGACTTAAAGTCTATTTTATCAGAGGTTGTTATTGCCACTCCTGCTTTCTCTTGGTTACTGTTTGCTTGACATATTTTTTTCCGTCCTTTGATTTTTAACCTAGTTATGTCTTTTTGTCTAAAGTGAGTCTCTTGTATGCAGCATATTGATGGGTCTTTTTTTTTAATCCATTCTGTTACTCTCTGTCTCTTGACTGGTGCATTTAACGCATTTACATGCAGTGTGATTATCGATAGGTACGAATTTACTGTTGCGCTTTTTTTTTTTTTGTGGTGTTGAGTGGTGGTGATGGTTTCTTTGTTCAGCTTACTTTTCTGTACTAAGTTTTTTTTGTTTATAGATTTTCTTTTCATTTCCTTTGTGGTTGTTGATTTTGTGTTTACTGAGTCTTTACGGTTTTCTTCTTTTTTTATTTTGATGAGTGGGTTTATTAATTTTTTTGTGGTTACCTTGGAATTTACCTTTATCTTCCTAAGTTTACAACCGTTTGTTATATCTTGATATTGCCTTGACTTCCTCTCCATATGGAAGTTAAGTAGCTACACCATTTATTACCCCCTTTTTTTATTTTGAAGTGGTCTTTGTTTACAGATTGAGGTCTCTGGTTTCCTGTTTTCTCTCTTGTAGATTTATTTTATTTTTTGTGAATTCTTTGTCTTGTTTGGTATCTGGGCGACGCCATGAGTCTTAATCTAGGGTTATTGTCTGATGTTGTTGGTTCGCTGTCTGAATGACTCCCTTTAATATTTCTTGTAAGGTTGGTCTAGTTTTTACCAATTCCCTTAAATTCTGTTCGTACATAAATGTCCTAGTTACATCATCATATTTGAGAAACACTTTTGCTACATATATAATTCCTGGTTGTCAATTTTTTTTCTTTCAGGGTTTTATATATGTCATCCCATTGGCTTCTTGCCAACATTGTCTCTGCTGAGAAATCAGAGCTTAATCTTATTGGTTCTCCTTTGTAGGTGATAGTTAGTTTTCCCTGCACTGCTCTGAGTTTTTTGCTTTGTCTTTGGTTTTGACAAGCTCGATTACCACGTCTTGGTGATTTTCTTTTGGAGTCTCTCCTGTATGGGGTTTGTTGAGCTTCTTGGATGGATGTATTCCATCTTTTATGATATTAGGGAAGTTTTCTGTCAGCAAATCTTCAAAAATTTTCTCTGTGAATTTTTTTTTGTCTCCTCCTGTTCTTGATTCCTATCATGCGTAAATGATTCCTCTTGTAGTGTCCCACGTAACTCTTTGGTTTCTCCATTTGTCTTCATTGTTTTTCCTGAATGTTCCTTAAATAAATTAGTATCAAGGGATTTGCCTTCTCATTTGCTGATTCTGTCTTCCAATGATTCAATTCTACTCCGACATTCCTCCACTGAGTTATCAATTTCTGAAATTTTGTTGTTAATCTTCTGGATTTCTGGTTACTGTTTTGTATGGTTTCTAATTGTCTATTTTGTTCTTGTACTGTTTTCTTGAATTCTTCTAGAATTCTTGTCTGTGTTTTCCTGGTTTTATCTGTGTTTTTCTTGACTCTTTCTAATCTGTTGGAGGGTCCTAAATAGAAGTCTTTTGAATTCCTCATCAATTAGTTCCATTACCTTTTCTTCCTCAGAAAAGTTTTCTGACCCTTTAGTTTGGTCACTTGCTTGAGCCATCTTGTTCTGCTTCTTTATGAGATTTGGTATTGTTTGTTGTCTTTGAGGCATTAAAGTGTTATTCTTATATTGACTGTATTTTTGTTTACTTTGTCCTGATTTTCTGTTTTGTTTTGATATATCTGGGATGGCAGCTTGGGTGTGCTACTCAGGTTGCTAGTCTGGCAAGACTGGAGTGCTCACCACCTGTTTTCAGGTAGATGGGGCAGCAGCTGGGTGTGTGAAATCCTTGACAACTTCAATATTTTCTGTGTTCATCATGATGTTATTTATTGGCCCAGTTGTGAGGATTTTGTTTTCTTTATGTTGAGGTATAATCTATACTGAAGGCTGTAGTCTGTGGGCTTCATCAGTATGTGCTTCAAGTTGTCTTCATTTTTAGCAAGAAAGGTTGTGTCATTTGCATATTGCAGGTTATTAATGAGTCTTCCTCTAATTCTGATGCCATGTTCTTCCTGTAGTCTGGCTTCTCAGACTATTTGTTGAGTTTACAGATTGAATAAGCAAGGTGAAATGATACAACACATTTGGACCACCTTTTCCAATTTTGAACCCTGCAATATCCTCTTGTTCTGTTGGAATGACTTCCTCTGGATCCATGTACATGTTCCACATGAGCACAATTAAGTGTTCTGGAATTTTCATTCTTCATAATGTTATCCTTAATTTGTTATGCTCCACATGATACTTGTGAGACAAACTAGAATTGTCATTGAGGGAAGGCCTTGCGGTATAGTGTTAGGTCTTAAATAGAATCTCTACCAACATTTGAAAACCCCCCAATAGAACGGCCCCGCCTGGCTGAATGCCTATAGTTAGTAATTATATATATCATTTTTAATTCTTTGTCCTGTCTTCCCACTGGAATATAGTCCTAGCTGAGGAGAGATTAGCTAGCTATCTTTTATATCACGTTGGATCTGCATAGTCGGCCACATAATCAATAAATACTTTCTCAGAGTGTGTGAGAGTGAATTCACAAGCTCTGATTCTTGATCTTTTGGTGAAGCAGTTCAAGAAAACCTTTGAATTTTCCACTTTGGAGATGCTTTGCTCTTTTTATTCACCCTAAGATACTCCTCTGTCATTTATTCTCATAAAATCTGCTTTATTTTTACTTAATTTGCTCAGCAAAGTTCTTTGGGAATAGTTCCTTGGTCAAGGGCATTCCAAGGCTTGAATATACAATGGTTGCTTATGGGTTGTCTAATCCTAACCTATTTATCTAAAACATCGTCTAATTCTAATGATGAAAATGATACTAATACTGGATACAAATGGCCATAGGCTGTGAGGTCATCGGTGTGTGTGTGTGTGTGTGTGTGTGTGTGTGTGTGTGTGTGTGTGTGTAGTGATGGTACCTGTGGTGAGCAAAATAATGTCCACCCAACACAAGCAGTTCCTATCCCTGAAACCTATAAACGTTACCTTAAAAGGAAAAAAGACCTTGGCAGATGTAATAAAGTTCAAGATCTTGAGATGAAGAAATTGTCTTGAATTATATAGGTGGGTTCTAAATGCAACATATGTATCCTTACAAGTCAGAATGAGATTCTTATGATACAGAGAAGAAAAGGCAATGTGAAGATGGAGAAGAGAAAAATTTGAAGAAGTTGGCCTTGTTGATACGTCCACAAGCCAAAGAATGATATGTCCACAAGCCAAAGAACATGGAAGCCACCAGAAGCTGAAGAGACAAGGGACAAATTCCCTCCTCAAGCTTATAGACGGAGTGTGGCTGGTGTCAAAAGTATCATCTCATATAGTCAGAGAGTTTGGAGAGGGCCTTGTCCCAAAAGTACAGCTCCACTCAGCCTGGGCTTCAGGGGAAAATGGAGGAAGTGTTTCACTGGAGTGAGGGACTGAAAAGCTAAGTAGGGGTCATTAGAAATATAATCCAAGAGAAAGAAGAGGGACCGATAGGGAGCAGGACACATGAGGAACATGAAATAATAGTTTCATCCTCACCTCGGGTAAAGTAACATTCCTTGACAGAACCTTCAGAGAATGCTTGAGGGAACAGAAAGGTCTACCTGTTAAACCCTGAGTCCAAACACAGCTGTAATGCCAGGAGTAATTATTATGGGAGGAGAAACATGAGGCTGGGATGCCCTTGGTCTTTGCACTTTGGTTCCTTACAAGTGTGGTCAGTAGCAGCCACGGCCAGACCACGGTCACAGCAGTTGGAGCTCCGGGAGCCTGTGGAGGCTCAGGCAGTAGCTGTCCCCAGTGCTTATAAGGTATGCTAACACCAAGCTCTGAAGTGAGTCTCCGATCTGTTGGGAACAGGACAAGTGAATGAACTGGTAGCCCTCTGTCTCTTTCTTCCTTCCCAACCTGGAAGGTCATGGAAGTTTCCAGGCTGTCCCTCTGGTGACCATGAACCAGATGTGCCTTCAGCAATAACCCAGTGTGGTCCTGGCCTCTGGAGACCCACTTGTGTCTTACCATCTCTCCTTAGGAAACTGGGGGTTTCAATTATCCAGACTTGAAAAGAAGGCAAAAACAGATTTTCGATCACTCTTTCAAGTTTATACTACATACTACTAACTAACATGGCTGCCTAAGTGTCACATGACTCTCTAGGGGATTTTTTTATTTGTTTTACTTTTGTTTAGGGACCAAACACTAAAGATAAATTGAACTTCAAGAGGATTTATAAGTTCCAAATTATTTGTGTCTAGTAGAAATGTTAACCCAATGATTTATTACTCTATAAGTCATTAGCTAATATTTTAACTAAATTTGCAATCATATTTCAACAGTCTTTCTTTCTCTGACTATATATACTTATAACACTACTATTCTCCTTTGGTGTCTTGGTGGCACCGTTGTTAAGAACCATGGCATGCTACAGATGTTAATCAAAAGGTCTGCAAGTCCAATCCACCAGCTGCTCCTTCGAAACCTATGGAGCAGTTCTACTCTGTCCTATAGGGTTACTATGCATTGGAATCGACTCGATGGCAACGGGTTTTAGTTTATTCTCCTTTGAACCAACGTTACCATCCTCCAACCATCTGATTCAGAGTTATGTGTATATGCATACTTATGTTCACGTATGAAAAACAGAAGAAAAACTAAGTTGTGTCAAATCTGACTCATGGTAATCCCATCCTTTACAGAGTAAAACTGAGCTCCGTGGGGTTTTCTAGGCTGTAATCTTTACAGGAACAGATTGCCAGGGTTTTCTTTTGTGGTGCTGCTGGGTGGGTTCCATCTGCCAACCTTTCAGTTTGTAGGCAAGTACAAATGGTTGTGCCACCGGGGGGCGGTATGTTCGCATACAATTTCATGTAAATGCAACACGCGCACACAGACACACACACACACACACACACACCAGGCACACACAGAGGTTTGCTTCTTCACTTACACCATGGTTACAAACATATCTGTCCAAGACAATGAGGAAACTGAGGATGATATCACAAGAAGATAGTTGAATGAACCAATGTGTTCCAGTCTCATTGGGAAAGAGATTCAAAACTATATAATTATACAAATTCTAGGCATTTATACTTATTATGTGACATGTACTCTTTTAAGGGCTTAATGTGTGATTCCTTCATTTACACAACAATCTAACTAAATAATGACAATGATTAGCCACATTTATCAGATGCATAAATGGAGACACACAATTTAAGAACTTGCTTAAGGTTTTATAGCAAATATCTGGTTCTCAGAATTCAAACCAAAGTATTTCAGCTCCGGAACCATGCTCCTAACCAGTACTCTGTAGTTGAACTGGGAAGGCTTATACCATTTATAATACAAGAAATGCAGACAGTTTAGGGTAAGTTATTCTTCTCAAGTTGGACTCAGAGCAACTGTTGCCTTCTCCTCTGGCTCCAAGAAGTATTGTTTCTGGGCTAGTTCCGACACTGCACAGAATTCCTTTCTGTTTCTCATGCCTTTCTCTTCTTCTTTGTTCCTCTGTCCTTTCTTAAACCCATTCTCCCAGTGGGGCTCTCTATTTGCCTGCCCTCCTCCTGCTCAGAGCCCCTTCCATGGCTCCCATGGATAAATTCACGATAATGAAAGATGAATAAAAGACTAGGTCCCTGACAAGGCAAAGCAGAATCTCTTATATACGGGGTCCAGGACCAGGCTCCAGGATGTGTACTGGCTGTAAGAGGAGGGGATGTGACTTACACACAAGGTACACGTATCCTCATTCCTGATATTCTGGTCTTCTCCCTTCCCTCCCTGGAAAGTCATGGAAGATTCCAGGCTGCCTAACTCATCTCCAGAAGCTCGATATGACTTCAGTAAGTATCGACCCTTTGGTAAATGGCTCTAGGTATCTAGGTCACTTTATATCCATCCTTACTTAGGAAACTGTAGGTCACACCCTTCCCTCCAGGCCTGCTCTATGAGTTGGGGTCTCTGGATTTGGATTATCTGTTTTCCCTGAGTAGAAGAAGTTGGAATGAATTGAGTGATGTATTTTATAGGAAAAAACTATAAAGTAATTAACCCATTGCTTGTGGAAGATAGAGAGAGATGAATGGACGGCATCGATTAGGTCTCATAATTGGTAAAGAAGAGAGGTGTTCCCAGAAAGAGAGACCAGGTTTGGAGGGTAAGTAGGCTTAGTGGGAGAATAAGTTTAATGTTACAGCAAGGCCTTTGTATCATTAGGAAAAATTTGGCAGGTTCAACTTGCAGCTTAGCGACTCTCTAGGCAAAGGAGAGGTGATTCAAGGGAAGTATCTGAAATGCCTCCCATGTCATTCTTGTAACAACTTTTAATTCATCTATCCATTCATCTAATCAGCATTCCACGGATAATTGCTAGAGTCACCAGATAAGGAACACCTGAGTTCTCAAGTTCTGGTGATGTGATGTGATGTGTTGAGAGATGTGATGGTAATATGGTGACTGTAGGTTTAGACCCAAGAAGACCTAGAGTTCTTATATGCTGGTGCCAAAGGTCATGATGAGCTGTTTTCCAACTCTGGCTGTTTATATTAGACCACAGAAGGATACACAGAAGGACTTTTTACCTCCTGATATTGGCATTTTGGGGATGGGATGCCCTTCAGCTTTTGAGCCTTCTATCCAACCCCTCATCCACATTTCTGAGGTTGTACATAAGCATGAAAACATGCATCGGTACACACACATGTATACAGACACCCAACCGTAAAGGCACAGCTTTCAACTTCTCTTCCTTCATTGTTACTATCATCTCTGTCAGAAAGAATGAGGAAACCTAGAATGACATCACAGAGGACATTGTCACATGAACCAGTGTCTCAGGAATCCTTTTGGGAAATGGTGGCTCAGGCAAGTCCAGTCCCTAAACCTCATCTTCTTTTTTGCGCATGGGTTTCACAGTAGTCTTCAGAATGCCCACTGGACTGTGAATGCCTGGAGGTCACAACACACATGTTGCCTCAGTAAACCTAAGTGTTTGGGCAGAACATGTACTCGACACCTGGTAGATGTTCAAACAATGCTCTTCTAATTAAATATGTATGTTCAGATATCAAAATTGTTCACAATTTATCTGAAAACCCTCAGAGTAGGGGACAATATATGAGAGTAGGTAATGAAAAATTTTCAGATAGGCCATATGTTAGTCAGACCGAAATGTAAATATCATATACTCTCACCTGCTAGACTAGGGGTATGTGAAGGAAGAGACTGTCTCTCTTTTTCCAAGATACATTCCCAGTTCATACCATATAGTAGTTCACAGTAAATATTTGATGAATGAATAAAACGAATCAGTTACTGGTTGAATGAGTCTGATTCAAATCCGACTAACCTCTCATTCAATAACAAGATTAAGTAAACCATTTATTTACCATCATCCTCTGGCTAGAAATAATTTAGTTTCTTAGAATCCTAAAGGCATAAAGACATTTTCCAGAATTTTCACAGCCTAATAATATTTTGAAATAAACTTCCTGAGGACAAGAACTGAATATTTACCATCTCTCTGTCTCACACACTGACCAGACAAAGTGTCTGGATCTAGCAAACGTTGTTTACAAATTGATGCTCACTAAGAATCTTCTTTGTGCCTTCTCAGGTCCCAAGAATTCAGTGAGGACGGTACTAGCCTGCCTCTTTTACAGTTGAGGATTTATATCGTCTAAATGAAGGACTGGAGGCACCTCAGCTCATAAATGGCAGAGTTATAATTTGAACACTGATCTCCTGATTGCCATTTGGTAGGATATTCCTTTATTAGTCAGAGTTCTCCAGAGAAACAGAATAGGAGTTCTACCTACCTACCTACCAAACTACCTACTACCTACCTACCATCCTACTACCTATCTACCTACTACCTACCTATCTACTACCTACCTACCTCCAGACTTATCTACCTGCCTACTACCTATCTACCTATTGTCTATCAAGAGAAATTTATTTTAAGGAATTGGCTCACACAACAGTAGGGCCTGGTAAGTCCAAAATCCATAGAACGGGTAGCTGGCTGGAAACTCTGGGAGAAGTATGTTACAGTCTTGAGGCAGAATTCCTTCTCTCTAGGAAACCTCAGTTTTTGCTCTTAAGGCCTTCAGCTGATTGGATGAGGTCCATGCACATTATCGAGGGTAATCTCTTTTACTTAGCGTCAACTGATTGTAAATGAGAATCACATCCAGAAAATTTCTTCACAGCGACATCTAGCCTAGTTTTTGACAAAACAACTGGGCACTCTAGCCCAGCCAAGTTGACACAGAAAATTAACTGTCATAATTGTCTTATAAGAAATCCCTTGTAACAAAATATGCATTTGGTTTCTTTGTAATTGAAGGAGTTTAGTCACAATCATTATTGCTGTTTAAAAAAAAAAAGAAGCCGAGGAGACCACCTTGATCCGTCTACTATTCCCATCAGCAGGGAACTAAGGGCCACTCAAGGTCCCGGAGTCTGGAACTGCCAAGGAGTGCGGGTGTGTAGAGAAGGGCATCCTGGGAAGTAGGCATTCCCTGGTTCTGTGTTCCAGAGAAGCCAGCCTGGCTATGGAAGCAGGGCTTGGAATATCATCCATGGGAATAGGAGGAAGACATTGCAGTGTGGACTTCAGTTTTCTCAGAGGTCACCCCCTAAGCCTTTATCCAGGCACTGGCTTTTTGGAAATTCCCAGGCAGCTCCTCTGAGACCTGTCCTGTGGCAGGTTGTGACTGGCTAAAGCCCTCTAACTCCAGCCCCAGAGGTCGTGTTAGGAACTCCGAAGCCTCCTGGGAAGGCAGGGACAGGGAGGCAAGGGAATGCCAGGAATGACCCAGCACGTGCCCTGGGTGAGTAACAGCCACCTCCTGCCCCTCCCAGAGCCAAGCTGGAGGAACTGCTATAAAAGCCATGCCTGGCTCCAGTACCTCATCTGCTTGAACTTCCCAGGGACATGTCTGTGCTCATGTCTGTGACCAGGGTGAGTGTGGCTGTGGGAGCCCCGAGGGACTCTGAGAGGATCAGGGAAGAGCTGACAGCTGGGAGGCAGACAGCAGGCAGAGGGAAAGGGAGGGAGGAGGGGAACTGAGGAAAGAGGGTCCTGTCTCGGATTCTGTGATACACTGAACAGAAGTAAGACTTAGTATGAACCAAGTCTTTGGAAATCTGTCCTGCTCTCAGACACATATGGGTCCCTCAATTTTGTCAAGGACATTATTCTTATGTTAGGAGAACAGGCACATCAGTGTGTGAACACTTTATGTGGGCTCACAAAGGTTAAGAAATGCTGGATACTCATTGTATACAAGAATGAGAAGCTCTTTGCTATTTCTGATTGTTGGGACCACATATTTTTATTCAGGGGAAAGATTTTAAGTTGTTTCTTTTCCTTACTGATGTGTATATGCTAGATATCCTTAACAATCCCCATAAGATTTAATTTGAAAAGAGTTCAAATTATCCTCCTTGCTTTCTATCTAAAGAGTTTCATTATTAATTTTCAGGTTGAAAAGTCCTGCTAAAATGTCCTGGCAGCAGAACCAGCAGCAGCGCCAGCTCCCTGCCAAATGTACCCCCAAGTGCCCTCCCAAGTGCCCCATCCCCAAGTGTCCCCCCAAGTGTCCCCCAAAGTGTCCTCCAGTCTCTCCCTGCTGCAGTGTCAGCTGCGGAGACTGCAGTGGACCTAGCTCTGGGTGCTGCAGCTCTGGAGGTGGCGGCTGCTGCCTGAGCCACCACAAACACCATCACTTCCACCGACGCCACTGGCACCAGAGTCCTGACTGCTGTGAGTGGGATCCCTGTGGGCACTCTGGCTGCTGCTCGGGCTCTGGAGGTTGCTGCTGAGCCAGGCCTTAGGCATCATAGAGAAACACTTATGAAGCAACCTCGAAACAGTGACCTACCCGAGGGTGATGCTTCCTCTGTTCTCGCTTCTACTTATCATGGGGATGAGGATCCTATGAAAGAGTTCTGTGTGTTCTAATGTCCCCAGTCCATCCTGGATCCTGATCATGTCTTCCTTCTTTTCTTTATACAACAGTAAATTTCCTATTGCATTTTCACAAGATATCCTCGTCTTTGTAAAGTCGTTCATTCTTTGCAAGTCCCTGAAGCCTAGAGTTCCAGCAACACACTTAGGGTGGCTTGGTAAGAGTACAGTGTGAGAAAGGGACAAGCTAGAAACAGTGTCTAAGGATACAATCCTCTAAGAACAAGCCTGAAGTAGAGCTTTGCAATGGGATTATGTCTGCACGCTCCAGCCTCTTGGACTAGGTGGTGACCAGAAGGAGGACTAGGTGGCACTGGTGAGGCACCAGTGGAGAAAGGGAAGGTGAAGGAGCCTGAGGGACCTCAAAGGAGAAGCTGATATGAGAAGGAAAGAATGCTGTGAAGTGGGTTCATTCAAATGTTTCTGGAATGAAACTCAGCCCCTCCAGAAAGAAACTCAATAGCCGATGGTGCTTCATGAAGCCTTTGCAAACATTTCTAAGTTCCCGCTGTGTGCTTTGCCATCTTTTCTGAGTAAGAAAAAGTCGGTACTTAGTATCTATAAACTCTATCCAGGCCTGGTTCCTGGTGGAGAAATATAGTTAAGAAGAAAATCTACTCCCAACCTAGAAAACTTCTCCACAAATATAGAAGAGAAAGAAAGATTTTATTATAGTAAGTATTAAACCAGAATGTGATTCATCATATGCCATCCGGTAAAGAAATTGCAAAGACGTAAAGAAATCTTTCCCTTTGTGTGTAAAACAACCCAAACGAAAAACCTATACTGTTGAGTCAATTCTGCCTCATAGAGAACCTGTAGGACAGAGTAAAACTGCCCCACAGAGTTTTCAAGAAGCACCTGGTGGATTTGAACTGCCAAGCTTTTGGTTAGCAGCTGAGCTCTTAACCAGTGCAATGAGTAAATTCATCTCCTGAAGATAAAATTGCTCATTTTCTGGTTTCTTTATGGCAGAGGTAGATTTGCAGTTAGGGGTCGGAAGCTCTTGAGGTCATGGTAATCTCTTTCCAGTTTTCTGGAAGGGGAAGATTACTTGAAGTAACACTTTAAAGAATTGACTTCCAAGTCCTTGAGCTAACACCTTGAATTTAGGTACTTTTCAAAGAGAGCGAGAAAGATTTTACAGTTACAAGCTATTGAAAGTGAATTCTAAAAGAACAGGGGAGGAAGGGTATTCCTCACTTATTTTCAACAGGGAAAATATGGGGCAATCAACTCTGTGACAAGTAACAACAGTAGCGAATTTTCAGCTGAAGGTCCCTGGGTGGTACAGTTAAGTACTTGTCTACTAACCAAAAGGTTGGGGGTTTTGACCCACCCAGAGGTGCCTCAGACGAAAGACATGGCAATCTGCTTCCCGAAAGGTCACAGCCATGTAAACCCTTTGGAGTGCAACTCAGTCACAACTGGTTTGGTGGTTTGGTTTTATTTTCAATTTGTATTTGTCCTTACACTCCTGAGGAAAGGATGCACAGGCCACTGGAGTCTAAGTTCCTATAAAGTCTAGAGAGCCTGCAACACGTACCTCTCCTCTGCTTCCAATTCCCGGTGCTCACCTGTGAAGGCTTAAAATCCTACAGGTGAGCCATAACCAAAGAAAAAATTGAAGAGGTCATGAAAAAAGCTCCCAACCAAAAAGCCCTGGCCCAGATGGCTTCATTGGAGAGTACTACCAAAGATTAGGAGAAGAGTTGACACCAATTCTACTCAAACTATTCCATAACATCGAGAAGGAAAGAATATTCCCTAATTTATTCTATAAAGCAAGCATAACACTTATACCAAAGCCAGGCAAAGATGTCCCAAAAATAGAGAAAATTACAGACCAATATCCCTCAGGATTATAGATGCAAAATTTCTCCATAAAATTCAACAGTATGTCAATAAAATAATATTGCATAATCAAGCTGGATTCATACCAAGGATGCAAGGGTGATTCAACATTAGAAAATTAGTCAAAGTAATTCACCACATAAATAAAACAAAGGAAAAGAATCCCATGATTATCTCAATTGATGCAGAAAAGGCATTTGATAAAATCCAACATCATTTCCTGATAAAAACTCTCAGCAAAATAGGCATAGAATGAAATGTCCTCAACATAATTACGGGCATATATGCAAAACGAAGAGCCAAAATTATTTTCAACGGAGAAAGATTGAGAGTATTCTCCTTGAGAGGCAGAACCAGACAAGGATGCCCATTATCACCACTCTTACTCTATACTCTTCTGGAAGTCATAGCCAGAGCAATAAGGCAAGAAAGGGAATTAAAGTGTACTCAAATTGGAAAGGAAGAAGTAAAACTATCCTTTTTCACAGATGACATCATTCTATACATAGAAAATCCCAGAGACTCCACAACAAAGTTACTGGAAGTAACAGAAGGATTAAGCAAAGTGGCAGGGCACAAGATCAACACACAAAGATCAGTTGGATTCCTCTGCACTAACAAAGAGAACTCCAAAAAAGGAAAACAAGAAAACAATACCATTTATAACAGCTTCCAAAAGGATAAAATACCTAGAAGTAAACCTAATCAGGGATGTAAAAGACATATCTGAGGAAAACTGTACAACACTACTGCAAGAAACCCAAAGAGACCTACAGAAATGGAAAAACATTCCACGCTCATGGCTTGAAAGAGCTAACATTGTGAAAATGTCAATATTACCCAAACGATCTACAGATATAATACAATCCCGATCCAAATCCCAACAACAGTATTTAATGAGATAGAAAAACTAATCACCAACTTGATATGGAAAGAAAGGAGGCCCAGAATGCTAAAACAATCCTGAAGAAGAACAAAGTAGGAGGCCTCACACTTCCTGATCTCGAAATTTACTATACAGGCACAGTAACCCAAACAGGCTGGTGCTGGTTCAATGACAAGACTCAAAGATGAATGGAATAAAATGGAGAACCCAGAAGTAAAGTAAATCCAGTCATCTACGGGCAGCTGATCTTTGACAAAGATTCAAAATTCTGTCAATGGAGAGAAAAAAATTCTCTTTTAACAAATGGTGCTGGCAAAACTGAATATCCATTGGCAAAAAGATGAAACAGGGTCCACACCTCACACCATACACAAAGCCTAAGTGAAAATGGACCAAAAGTGCTAAATGTTAAAGCTAAATTATAAAGTTCCTGGTAGGGACACGACTAGAGGACTTAATTTTCAGCATACATACTCTATCAAACACAACAAAAAATGCATAAAGAAGAGATGATAAATTAGATAACTGGGAACTCCTAAAAATTAAATACTATGCTTATCAGAAGACTACTAAAAGAGTAAACTGAGAACCTATGGATTGGGAACAGATCTTCAGCAACAACATATCTGACAAGGGTGTTATCGGTAAAACATATAGAAAACTTCAAAACTCAACAACAGAAAGAAACACTTCAATCTGAAAATGGGCAAAAGACTTGAGCAGACACCTACACAAAGAAGACATTCATGTGGGCAACAAACGCATGAAAAGGTGCTCGTGATCATTAGCCATTAGGAAGATACAAATGAAAACTACAATAAGATACCATCTCACCCCTCCAAAAATGGTACTGATTAAAAAAGTAGAAAACAACAAACGCTGGTGAGGTTGCAGGGAGATTGGAACGCTTATACACTATTAATGGATTGTAAAATGGTACAACAACTATGGAAAACAGTATGGCACTTCTTCAAAATCTAGAAATAGAAACACCTCATGATCCTGCAATCCAACCCCTAGGCATATATCCAAAAGACATAGAAGCAGTGAACCAATAGATATATGCATACCTATGTTCATTGCAGCATTATTCACAATATCAAAAAGTCAGACACAACCTACAAAAAAATCAAATCAAACCCATTGCCGTTCAGATGATTCTTACTTACAGCCACCACATAGGGTTTCCAAGGTTGTAAATCTTTGTAAAAGAAGACTGCCACATCTTTCTCCCTTGGAGCCCCTGGTGGTTTTGACCCACCAATCTTTCGGTCAGCGGTCGGTCACTTTACATGCTGCGCCATAACAGTCTAAGTGCCCATCGATGGACGAATGGATAAACAAACTGTGGTACATACATACAATAGGATATTATGCAACTATAAAGAGTATTTTTATAGTTTGTTGTACCCTGAGGGCTTGCATATTGCTGAGATGCTGGAATCTATGGCACCGGTATTCAAATACCAGCAGGGTCACCCATGCTGGACAGGTTTCAGCTGAGCTTCCAGACTAAGACAGACTAGGAAGAAGGACCTGGTGGTCTACTTCTGAAAAGAATTAGCCAGTGAAAACTTTATGAATAGCAGTGGAATATTGTCTGATATAGTGCCAGAAGAGGAGCCCCTCAGGTTGGAAGGCACTCAAAAAACAACTGGAGAAGAGCTGTCTCCTCAAAGTAGAGATGACCTTAATGATGTGGACGGAATTGAGCTTTCAGGAACTTCATTTGCTGATGTGGCTTGTCTCAAAAAGAGAATAAACAGCTGCTCATATCCATTAATAATTGGAATGTGGAAACTATGAAGTGTGATTCTAGGAAAATTGGAAACCTTCAAAAATGAATTGGAACTCATAAACATTAATATCCTAGGCATTAGTGAGCTGAATGAGTAACTGAAGAGGAATGGGGTTGCATTCATCGTCAAAGAGGACATTTCAAGATCTATCCTGAAGTACAACACTGTCAGTAATAGGATAATATCCATATACCTACAAGGAAGACAAGTTAATACTACCTTTATTTAAATCTATGCACCAACCACTAAGGCCAAAAATAAAGACACTGAAGATTTCTACCAATTTCAGCATTCTGAACTTGATCGAACATGTGATCAGGATTCACTGATAATTACTAGTGATTGGAATTCAAAGGTTGGAAGGATCAGTAGTTGCAAAAATGAGAAGGCAAGCTAGGGCAGAAAAGCTAGATTAATGGAAACAGAAGAAAGAGAATGGAGAGAATGAGAATGCTGACACATTGTGAAAAGTGTAATTTGGATGGGGAGAGTGTACTATTCAGGCTGTGTGATGGTTAAGATTCTATGTTAACTTGGCTGGGCCATGATTCTGGTGTTAATATGTGATCACTCCCGTGATGGGATCTGCTGTGAGTAACCAATCAGTTGAAAGCGAGTTTCCTTGTGCGTGTGGCCTACACCCAAATATAAGCATTGGCTTCTTGCTAACGGTCTCTGCTGAGAAATCAGAGCTTAATCTTATTGGTTCTCCTTTGCCGGTGACAGTTTCTTTTTCCTGCACTGCTGTCAGTTTTCTCCTTTGTCTTTAGTTCTGACAAGGTCGATTACCATGTGTCTTGGTGATTTTCTTTTGGAGTGTCTCCTGTATGGGTTTTGTTGAGGTTCTTGGATGGATATATTCCATCTTTTAAGATATTAGGGAAGTTTTCTGCCAGCAAATCTTCAAAAATGTTCTCTGTGAACTTTTTTTGTCTCCTCCTGTTCTTGAATTCCTATCATCCATAAATGATTCCTGTTGTAGTGTCCCAGACGACTCTTTGGTTTCTCCATTGTCTTCATTCTTTCTCCAGAATGTTCCTCAAAGAAATTACTATCAAGGGATTTGCCTTCTAATTTGCTGATTCTGTCTTCCATTGATTCAATCCTACTCCGACATTCCTCCACTGAGTTATCAATTTCTGAAATTTTGTTGTTAATCGTCTGGATTTCTGGTTGCCTTTTTGTATGGTTTCTAATCGACTATTTTGTTCTTGTACTGTTTTCTTGAATTCTTGTAGAATTTTTGTCTGTGTTTTCCTGGTTTTATCTGTGTGTTCCTTGACTCTTTCTTAATCTGTTGGAGGGTCCTAAATAGAAGTCTTTTGAATTCCTTATCAGGTAGTTACATTACCATTTCTTCCTCAGAAAGGTCTTCTGACCCTTTAGTTTGGTCACTTGCGTGAGCCATCTTGTTCTGCTCCTTTATGGGATTTGATATTTGTTATCTTCGACGCATTAAGGTGTTATTTATTGACTCTATATTTGTTTCATTTGTCTAATTTTCTGTTTTGTTTTGATATATCTGGGATGGCAGCTTGGGTTTGCTACTCAGGTTGCTAGTCTGGCAAGACTGGAGTGCTCACCATCTGTTTCCATGTAGGTGGGGCAGTGGCTGGGAGTGTGAAATCCTTGATAACTTCAGTATTTTCTGTGTTTATCATGTGTTATGTATTGTCCCACTGGTGAGGATTTTGTCTTCTTTATGTTGAGGTGTAATGTATACTGAAGGCTGTAGTCTTAGCACTGCATCAGTATGTGCTCCAAGTTGTCTTCATTTGTGGCAAGCAAGGATGTGTCATTTGCATATTGCAGGTTATTAATGAGTCTTCCTCTAATTCTGATTCCATGTTCTTCATATAGTGTGGCTTCTCGGACTACTTGTTGAGTTTACAGATTGAATAAGCAAGGTGAAATGATACAACACCTTTGGAGCACCTTTTCCAGTTTTGAACCCTGCAATATCCTCTTGTTCTGTTGGAATGACTTCCTCTGGATCCATGTCCATGTTGCACATGAGCACAATTAAGTGTTATGGAATTTTTATTCTTCATAATGTTATCCTGAATTTGTTATGCTCCACGTGATACTTGCTAGACACCCTAGAGCTGTCACTGAGGGAAGGCTTTGTGGTACACTGTTAGGTCTTCAATAGAATCTCTACCAACATTTGAAAGGCCCCAATAGAACGGCGTCACCTGCCTGAATGCCTATAGTTAGTAATTATATACATTATTTTTAATTCTTAGTCCTGTCTTCCCACTGGAATATAGTCCTAGCTAGGCAGAGATTAACTCTCTTTTATATCATGTTGGATCTGCAGAGTTGGCCACGTAATCAATAAATACTTGCTCAGAGTGTGTGGGAGTGAATTCAGAAGTTCTGATTCTTGATCATTTGGTGAGGCAGTTCAAGAAAACCTTGGAATTTTCTACTTTGGAGATGCTTTGCTGTTTTTATTCACCCTAGAATACTCCTCTCTCATTTGTTCTCATAAGACATGCTTGATTTTTATTTAATTTGCTCAGCAAAGTTCTTTGGGAATAGTTCCTTTGTCCAGGGCTTTCCAAGGTATGAATATACAATGATTGCTTAAGGGTTCACTAATCCTAACCTATTTATCTAAAACACCATCTATTTCTAATGATTAAAATGATACTAATACAGGATACAAATGGCGACAGGCTGTGAGGTCATTGGGGTATGGGTATGTGTGTGTGTGTGTGAGTGTTTGAGTGTGTGTGTCTGTGTGTGTGTAGTGATGGTATCTGTGGTGAGCAAAATAATGTCCCCCCAAAGCTATCAGTTCCTACCACTGAAACCTATAAATGTTACCTTAAAAGGAAAAAAGACCTTGGCAGATGTAATTAAGTTGAAGATCTTGAGATGAAGAAATTGTCTTGAATTATACAGGTGGGTTCTAAATTCAACATATGTATCCTTATAAGGCAGAATGAGATTCTAATGACACATAGAAGAAAAGGCAATGTGAAGATGGAGAAGAGAAAAATTTGAAGACGTTGGCCTTGTAGGTATGTCCACAAGCAGAAGCCAAAAAACCTGGCAGCCACCAGAAGCTGAAGATACAAGAGAGAAATTCCCTCCTCGAGCTTCCAGAGGGAGTGTGGCTGGTGTGAAAAGTATTATCTCATACAGTCAGGGAGTTTCGAGAGGGCCTTGTCCCAAAAGTACAGCTCCACTCAGCCTGGGCTTCAGGGGAAAATAGAGGGAATGTTTCACTGGAGTGAGGTACTGAACATCTAAGTAGGGGTCATTAGAAATATGATCCAAGAGAAAGAAGAGGGACCGACCAGGACCAGGACAGATGGGGAACATGAAATAATAGTTTCATCCTCACTTGGGGTAAAGTAACATTCCTTGACAGAACCTTCAGAGAATACGTGAGGGAACAGAAACGTCTACCTTTTAAACCCTGAGTCCAAACACAGCTGTAATGCCAGGAATAATCAGTACGGGAGAAGAAACACGAGGCTGGGATGCCCTTGGTCTTTGCACTTTGGATCCTTAGAAGTGTGGTCAGTAGCAGCCACGGCCCAGACCACTGCCACAGCAGTTGGAGCTCTGGGAGCCTGTGGCGGCTCAGGCAGTAGCTGTTCCCAGTGCTTATAAGATATGCTAACACCAAGCTCTGAAGTGAGTTTCAGCTCTATTGAGAAGAAGGCAAGTGAATGATCTGGTAGTCCCCTGTCTCTTTCTTCCTTCCCAACCTGGAAAGTCATGGAAGTTTCCAGGCTGTCCCTCTGGTGACCGTGAACCAGATATGACTTCAGCAATTACCCAGTGTGGCCCTGGGCTCTGGAGACCCACTTGTCTCTTACCATCTCTCCTTGGGAAACGGGGTGTTTAAATTATCCAGAACTTGAAAAGAAGTCAAAAACACGTTTTTGATCACTCTTACAAATTTATAATACATACTACTAACTAACAGGGCTGCCTATGTGTCACATGACCCTGTAGGGGATTTTTTTTTGTTTATTTTACTTTTGTTTAGGGATGAAACACTAAAGATAAATTTAACTTAAGGAGGATTATAAGTTCCAAATAATTTGTGTCTAGTAGAAATGATAACACAATGATGTATTACTCTTTAAAACATTAGGTAGTATTGTAACTAAATTTGCAATGTTATTTCAACAGTCTTTCTTTCTCTGACTATATAGACTTGGAATTCTCCTATTCTCCTTTGGTGTTCTGGTGGCACAGTTGTTAAGGGCCATGGCACGCTACAGATGTTAATAAAAAGGTGAGCATTTCGAATCCACCAGCTGCTCCTTCGAAACCTTTGGAGCAGTTGTACTCTGTCCTGTAGGGTTGCTATGCATTGGAATCTACTCGATGGCAACGGGTTTTGGTTTATTCTCCTTGGAAGTAACGTTACCACCCTTCAACCATCTGATTCAGAGTCATATGTTTATGCCTACTTATGTTCACGTACGAAAAACAGAAGAAAAACTAAGTCGTGTCAAATCTGACTCATGGGAACCCCAGCCGTTATTCAGTAGAACTGAGCTCCGTGGGCTTGTCTTGGCTGTAATCTTTACAGAAACAGATTCCTAGGGTTTTCTTGTGTGGTGCTGCTGGGTGGGTTGCAACTGCCAACCTTTCAGTTAGTAGGCAAGCACAAATGGTTGTGCCGTTCAGAGGCCTTACGTTCACATACAATTTCATGTAAATGCAACACACACACACACACAGACACAAGCACACACACACACCAGGCACACACACAGCTTTGCTTCCTCACTTACACCAGGGTTACAAGCATATCTGTCCAAGACAATGAGGAAACTGAGGATGAGATCACAAGAAGATTGGTCAATGAACCAATGTGTTCCAGTCTCATTGGGAAAGAGATTCAGAACTATATAATTATACAAATTCTGAGCATTTGTACTTATTATGTGACATGTACTATTCTCAGGGCTTAATGTGTGATTCTTTCATTTACACAACAATCTTACTAAATAATGACAACGATTAGCCACATTTATCAGGTGCAAAAATGGAGACTCACAATGTAAGAACTTGCTTAATGTTTCATAGCAAATATCTGGTTCTCAGAATTCAAAGCAAAGTATTCCATCTCCGGAACCATGCTCTTAACCAGTACTATGTAGTTGAACCGGGAATGCTCACGCTATTGATAATAGGGGAAATCCAGACAGTTTAGGGTAAGTTCTTCTCCTCAACTTGGACTCAGTACAACAGTTGCCTTCTCCTCTCTCCCCGAGAACTATTATTTCTGGGCTTGTTCCCACACCACACAGAATTCCTTTAAATTTCTCATGCTTTTCTCTTCTTCTTTGTTCCTCTGTTCTATCTTAAACCCATTCTCCCAGTAGCGCTCTCTATTTGCCTGCCCTGCTCCTGCTCAGAACCCCTTCCATGACTCCCATGGATAAACTCACGATAATGACAGATGAAGAAAAGGCTAGGTGTCTGACAAGGCAAAGCAGAATCTCTTATATAAGAGGTCCAGGACCTGGCTCCTGAGTGTGTACTGGCTGTAAGAGGAGGGGATGTGACTCTTGCACATAAGGGTACACTAATCCTCATTCCTGATATTCTGGTCTCCTTCTCTCTTCCCGCCCTCGAAAGTCATGGAAGATTCCAGGCTGCCTAACTCATCTCCAGAAGCTAGATATGACTTCAGTAAGTATCGATCCTTTGGTAAATGGCTCTAGGTATCTAGGTCACTATACATCCATCCTTTCTTAGGAAACTGTAGGTCACACCCTTGCCTCCAGGCCTGCACTATGAGTTGGGCCTCAGGATTTGGATTACCTGTTTACAGTGGGTAGAAGTGGTTGGAATGAATTGAGAGATATATTTTACTGGAAGAAACGATAAAGTAATTAACGCATTGCTTGTGGAAGATAGAGAGAAATGAATGGACGACATTGGTTAGGTCTCATACCTGGTGAATAGGAGAGTTGTTCCCACAAAGAGAGAGCATGCTTGGGAGGTGAGTAGGCTTGGTGGTAGAATAAATTTAATGTTATAGCAAGGCGTTTGTATCTTTAGGAGATATTTGGCAGATTCAACTTGAAGGTTAATGACTTTCTAGGTAATGGAGAGGTGATTCAAAGGAAGAATCTCAAATACCTCC
Source organism: Dugong dugon (assembly GCA_030035585.1). Lineage (NCBI taxonomy): Eukaryota > Metazoa > Chordata > Mammalia > Sirenia > Dugongidae > Dugong > Dugong dugon. The sequence continues at coordinate 194,685,196 of CM057462.1, read as the reverse complement.
CACATCTTTCTTCTAGTAACATTTAATTCATCTATCCTTTCATCTAGTCAGCACTCCATGGATAGTTGCTAGAGTCACCAGATAAGGAACACATGGAGTTCTCAGGTTCTGGTGATGTGATGTGATGTGTTGAGATGTGATGTAATATGGTGACTGTAGGTATAAAGCCATGAATACCTAGAATTCTTATATGTTGGTGCCAAAGGCCATGATGAGCTGATTCCCAACACTGGCTGTTTATACTAGCTCCCAGAAGGATACACAGAACGACATTTTACCTCCTGTTATTGGCTTTTGGGGAATGGGTTGCCCCTCAGCTTTGTAGCCTTCTATCCAACCCCTCATCCACATTTCTGAGCTTGTGCATGGCCATGAGAAAATGCATCCGGACACACACATGTATACACACACCCAACCTTAAAGGCACAGCTTTCGCATTCTCTTCCTTCATTGTTACTATCATCTCTGTCAATGAGAATGAGGAAACATAGAATGAAATCACTGAGGGCATTGTCATGTGAACCAGTGTCCAAGTATCCAATTGGTTGATGGTGGCTCAGGCAAGTCCAGTCCCTAAACCTCTTCATCTTTTATGCACATGGGTTTCCCAGTAGTCTTCAGAATGCTCACTGGATTGTGGGTGCCTGGTGGTCAAAACATGCATGTTGCCTCAATAAACCTAAGTGTTTGGGCAGAACATGCACTCAACATCTGGTAGGTATTGAAACAACATTTCTGTAATAAAATGTGTATGTTCAAAAATCAAAAGTTTTTCACAATGTATCTGACAACACTCAGAATAGGGGACCGTATATGAGACTAGGTAAAGAAAAATTTTAAGATAGGACATATGTTAATCAGATCGAAATGCAAACATCATATACTCTCACCTTGTAGACTAGGGGTATGTGAAGAAAGAGATTGCCTCTCCTTTTCCAAGATGTATTCCCAGTTTTTACCATACAGTAGATCACAGTAAATATTGATGAATGAATAAAATGATTCAATTACTGGTTCTATGTGTCTATTCAAGTCCGACTACCCTCTCATTCAATAACAAGATTAAGCAAAACATTTAATTCCCATCATCCTCTGGCTAGAAATAATTTTGTTTCTCAGAATTCTGAAGGCATAAAGTCATTTTCTAGAATTTTCACTAGCCTAATAATATTTTGAAATAAACTTTCTGAGGACAAGAACTGAATATTTCCCATCTCTCTGTCTCACACGCTGACCAGACAAAGTGTCTGGATCTAGCAAACATTCTTTACAAATTGATGCTCACTAAGAATCTTCTTTGGGCCTTCTCAGCCCCGAACAATTCAGTGAAGAAGGTACTAACCTGCCTCTTTTACATTTAAAGGTTTATATTGTCTAAATGAAGTTCTGGACACACCCCAGCTCATAAATGGCAGAGTCATAATTTCAACACTGATGTCCTGGTTGCCATTTGGTAGAATATTGCGGTATTAGTCAGAGTTCTCCAGAGAAACAGAATAGGAGATCTATCTATCTACCAACCTACATACCTACCTACTACCTACCTACCTACTACCTACCTATCTACTACCTCCCTACCTACCGACTATATTTCTACTTACCTACTATCTACCATCTATCTGTCTATCAAGAGAAATTTATTTTAGGGAATTGGCTCACACAACTGTAGGGCCTGCTAAGTCCAAAATCCGTAGAATGAGTAGCAGGCTGGGAACTCTGGGAGAACTATGTTACCGTCTTAAGGCAGAATTCCTGCTCTCCAGGAAACCTCGGTTTTTGCTCCTAAGACCTTCAGCTGATTGGATGAGGTCCATGCCTATTATTGAGGGTAATCTCCTTTACTTAGACTCAACTGATTGTAAATGATAATCACATCCAGAACATTTCTTCACAGCAACATCTAGACTAGTATTTGACAAAACAACTGGGCACTATAGCCTAGCCAAGTTGACTCAGAAAATTAACTTTGTAATTGTCTTATAAGAACTGCCTTGTAACAAAATATGCATTTGGTTTTTTGTAAGTGAAGGAGTTTAGACACAATCATTATTGTTGTTCAAAAAAAATAAAATAAAAACTGAGGAGATCACCTTCATCTATCTAGTAATCCCATCAGGAGGGACCTGAGGGCCACTCAAGGGCCCGGGGTCAGGAAGGACCAAGGAGGCAGGTATGTGGAGAAGGGCATCTTGAGAAGTGGGCATTCCCTGGTTCTGTGTTCCAGAGAAGCCAGCCTGACTATGGAAGCAGGGCTTGGAAGATCATCCTTGGCGGTAGGAAGAAGACGTTGTAGTGTGGACCTCAGTTTCCTCAGAGGTAACACCGTAAGCCTTTATCCAGGCAGTGGCTTGTTGGGAATTGCCAGGCAGCTTCTCTGAGAGCTGGCCTGTGGCAGGCTGTGACTGGCCAAAGCCCCTCTAACTCCAGGCCCAGGTGGCGTGCTGGGAGCTCCCAAGGTCTCCTGGGAAGGCAGGGAGAGGGAGGCAGGGGAATGCCAGGAATGACAAAACACGTGCCATGGGTGAGTAACAGCCACGTCCTGCACCGCCCAGAGCCAAGCTGGAGGAGTCACTATAAAAGCCATGCCTGGCTCCAGCATCTCATCTGCTTGGACCCCCCAGGGACGTGTCTGTGCTCGTGTCTGTGACCAGGGTGACTGTGAGTGTGGGAGCCCCAAGGGTTCTGAGAGGACGAGGGAAGAGCTGACAGCTGGGAGGCAGAGGGAAGGTGAGGGAGGAGGGGCACCGTGGAAAAAGGGTCCTGTCTTTGATTCTGTGATACAGTGAACAGAAATAAGACTCAGTCTAAACTAAGTCTTTGGAAATCTGTCCTGGTCTCAGATACAGATGGGTCCCTCAATTTTGTCAAGGACATTATTCTTCTGTTAGTAGAACAGGAACATCAGTGTGTGAACGCTTTATGTGGGCTCACGAACGTTGAGAAATACTGGCTACTCATTGTGTACAAGAGTGAGAAGCCTCTTAGTATATCTGATTGTTGGGACCACATATTATTATTCAGGGGAAAGATTTAGGTTGTTTCTTTTCTTTACTGATGTGTATATGCTAGATATCCTTAACTATCCCCATAAGATTTAATTTTAAAAGAGATCAAATTATCATCCTTGCTTTCTATCTAAAGAGTTTCATTATTAATTTTCAGGTTGCAAATTCCTGCTAGAATGTCCTGGCAGCAGAACCAGCAGCAGTGCCAGCTCCCTGCCAAATGTACCCCCAAGTGCCCTCCCAAGTGCCCCATCCCCACGTGTCCACCCAAGTGTCCCCCAAAGTGCCCTCCAGTCTCTCCCTGCTGCAGTGTCAGCTGCGGAGACTGCTGTGGACCTAGCTCTGGGTGCTGCAGCTCTGGAGGTGGCGGCTGCTGCCTGAGCCACCACAAACATCATATCTTCCACCGACGCCGCTGGCACCAGAGCCCTGACTGCTGTGAGTGTGATCCCTGTGGGCACTCTGGCTGCTGCTCAGGCTCAGGAGGTTGCTGCTGAGCCAGGCCTTAGGCATCACAGAGAAAAACTTGGAAAGCAACCTCGAGGCAGGGACCTACCCGAGAGTGACGCTTCTCCTGTTCTTGCTTCTCGTTTTCATGGTGCTGAGGATCCTATGAAAGAGTTCTGTGTGTTCTAATGTACCAAGTCCATCCTGGCTCCTGATCATGTCTTCCTTCTTTACTTTATACAACAATAAATCTCCTATTGCATATTCACAATATATCCTGGTCTTTGTCAAGTCTTTCATTCTTTGCAAGTCCCTGAAGCCTAGAGTTTCAGCAACACACTTAGGGTGGCTTAGTAAGAGTACAGTGTGAGAAAGGGACAAGCTAGAAACAGTTTCTAAGGAAACAATCCTCTAAGAACAAGCTTGTAGTAGAGCTTTGCAATGGGAATTATCTCTGCACACTCTAGCCTCTTGTCCCAAGTAGTGACTGGAAGGGCCTGAGAGCCCCAGGGCTGAGCAACTTTGACTGCGAGCCTCCTGGCCAGCTTAACCCACCATGATGAAAATGACTTTCATTTTCTCTGTGTGGCATGATTTAAGAAAATTTGAAAATTCTTCAGAATTCTAAGTAGATGGACAGCGGTGTATTTAACAGAACTCTTCTCATTTGATAAAAAAATGCTTTGCGTAGAATTAAAACCCTGATCTACTTCTGAAAGATCAGCCACTGAAAACTCCATGGAGCACAGCTCTCCTGTGAAGCTCATGGGATCACCATGATTCAGAATGGCCTTGATGTCAACTGGTGAGGAGCAAGCTGACATGACAACACATTGCCACTTACCTGCTTGTCAGGGAGGGTAAGTCTGCCTACCTCTTGCTTTTATTCATGCTTCAGTCCCCCCACCCCGAACAGCTGTGAAATAATTTGTTCAACAGTATAAGGCTTGAGAAGCACCCAAGTAGGAATCTACCCAGTCCCACTGACTCAGCCCATTGCTCCGTGGATGTAGAGTGGTCTGACGGTCACAGGAACGAGTGTGGGCCAATACCCCACTTTTCTTTCTGCCATCTGGCTCGCTGGCTGAGGCTCAGGCCTGGTGGGTGAGGAGGATACTTAATAGAAACAACACTGTCCTGTACTTGCACAATGAACTTCACAAGCCAGCCATCCGGACTGGGGTTGGCCTGCCTTAAATTCACCTCTTCTCGGCGCAGTCACACAGAATTTTAGGGCACTGAAGCAGCCTGCTTTGATGGTTGGGACTTGTTGACTTTAGGAGGAGGTTTGAAGGCAGGTAAGGACACCATGAGAGGACATCCAGAGTCCCAGTCTCTCAGCCAGGCTGAGAGGTTTCTATGTGGTAAACGATCAACTAAGATTGGAGCAAGAAAGACCCTGGTGAGACTGGGCTCTCTAAACAAGGCATCCCATCCCCTTCTCTGGATGAGAGTACTGGCTACCAATTTACACCTTGTAGACTCCCACACTAATCCCTTCCCTGTAATGCTGAGGCCTTTTTCCTTGCTTTTTGTAATGGGAATTTTGTAATGCATTTCATGATGTCACTCTTAACTTAATTTGAAATTCTGTAACTAGCAATTTTGGGAGTACCTGGAGGGTGCAAACTCTTAAGCAGTCTACTGTTAGCTGAAACGTTGGTAGTCCAAACCCACCTAGAGGTGTTTCAGAAGACAGGCCTGGAGATTTGCTTTGGAAAGGTCACAGTCATGAAAACCCTGTGGAGCAGTTGTACTCTGCACACATGGGGTCGCCACGAGCCAGAATCCACTCAAGGGCAACCAACAACAACTTGTTAATCATTATTAACTTAATAAATTAATACTTAACCACCCCAGAAACATATATTTGCATTTTATCCTTTTACTACTTTTCTGAACTGTCACCTATGCCATCTGTCAAGGGCACAAATGTGGGTATATCTATCTCTAGGCATTCTATTCTGTTCCATTTTAATATATGTCTACGCCTGCTCCACTTTCACACTGCAGTAATATGCAAACCCTGGTGGCATGGTGGTTAAGCGGTATGGCTGCTAACCAAAAGGTTGGCAGCTCGAATCCACCAGGTGCTCCTTGGAAAGTCAATGGGCTGGTTCTACTCGCTCCTATGGGGTGGCCATAAACAGGAAATGACTCGATGGTAACGGGTTTGGTTTTTCTGATTTGGTAATTAATATAGTTAAATAGTAAATCTTGATACCTAGTCAATAGACGATCTTTTTCTACATCAAGAATGACTTGACACTTTTGACCATTTGAACTTCGATACATATTTTCCATTAACTTCTTAAATTGTTGGATAATGAAAAAAAATAATAAAATTCTCAGGGAAATGCAAGCAACCTACAATAGCCAAATCATTCTTGAAAAAAGAACCAAGCTGGTGGTCTCATATTTCCTAATTTCAAATCGTACTATCAAGCTTCGGTAATTAAGACTGCGGTATTGCATAAGAATAAACCCGTTGTCGGCGTTTCAGTTCTGATGCACAGAGATCATATAGGACAGAGTAGAACTGCCCTATAGGGTTTCCAAAGAGCGGGTGGTGGATCTGAACTGCCAACCTTTTGGTTAGCAGCGGAGCTCTTAATCGCTGGGCCACCTGGGCTCATAAAAATAGATATATGGATTAGTGAAATAAAATTGAGAGTCCCCAAATAAACCCTTACGGTTATAATTACTTGATTTTAGACAGAGACGCCAAGACAATCAAACGGAACGAAGAAGAGTCTTTTCAACAAATGGTGCTGAGACAGCTGGATAACCACATACAAAAGAATGAACGGGAACCCGCTTCTCTCATCAGACAGGAAAGTAACTCAGATTGGCCCATAATCTGAATACAAGAGCCAAAAACTAGTAAAATCTTAATAGAAAACATAGGTGTAAATCTTTATTTTCTTGGGTTAGGAAATTGTTTCTTAGCTTTGGCACCGAAGTCACAAGTGACAAAGGAAAAAATGACAAACTAGTCTTCTTCAAAATTTAAATCTTTGTGCTTCAAAGGACACTATCAAGAAAGTGAAAAGACAATCTGTAGAATAGGAGAAAATATTTGGAAACCATGTATCTGGTAAGGGATTGTATTTAGAATACATAAAGTATACTTGCCACTCAATGATAAAAAGACAAATAATCTAATTAAAAAATAGCCAAAGGATCTGAATTGACATTTCTTCAAAGAAAGAATACAAACTGCCAGTTGCCACAGAAAGAAACACAACATCATTAGTCACCAGGGAAATGCAAATAAAAACCACAATGCAATATGATTCACATATACTAGGATGGCTATAATTAAAAAGACATACCATAAGCAGAGTTGACAAGGATGTGGAGAATTTGGAACCCTCATACATTGCCTGTGGGAATGTAAAATGACTTGCAGTTGTTCTGGGAAACAGTTTGACAGTTCCTCAAAAACGTTAAACAGAGTTACCATTCTACTCAGCAGTTCCTCTCTTCGCTATGTCTCCAAGAGAAATAAAAAGCAAACACATACACACAGAAACTTGTACATGAATGTTCATAGAAGTATTGCTCATAATAGCCCAAATGTAGGAAGAATCCAAATGCTCATCAACTAATAAATGGATAAAAAAATGTGTTAGACAAGGTCTGGGGAAACATCTAGCTCGACTGGCATAACACAGTTTGTAAAGACAATGTTCTGCATTTTCCCTTGGTGAGTAGTGTCTGGGGTCTTAAAAGTCTGTGAGCAGCCATCTAAGATCCTCCACCGGTCTCATGTCTTCGGGAACAAGGGAGAATGGAGAGAACAGGATACAAGGAAAAGATTAGTCCAAAGGACTAAGGGACCACAGCTACCAAGGCCTCCACCAGACTGAGTCCAGTACAGTTAGATGGTGCCAGGCTACCACCACTGAGTGCTCTGACCAGGATCACAAAAGAGGGTCCGGGACAGAGCTGGAGAACAATGTAGAACAAAATTCTGACTCACAAAAATAGACCAGATTTACTGGTCTGACAGAGACTGGAGGAACCCCAAGAGTATGGCCCCTGGGCACCCTTTTAGCTCAGTGGTGAAGTCACTCCCGAGGTTCACAGACCGATAATACAAAATGGGACTAATGAGGCACAGCAGTCTACGGACAAGGGCAGGAGGGGACAGGAAAGCTGGTTATAGGGAACCCAAAGTTGAAAAGGGACAGCAGTGACATGTCATGGGGTTGCTAACCACTGTCATAAGGTGTCTTAGTCATCTAGTGCTGCCAGGACAGAAATACCACAAGTGGATGGTTTTAACGAAGAGAAGTTTATTTCCTCACAGTTAAAGTAGGCTAAAAGTCCACATTCAGGGCTTCAGCTCCAGGGGAAGTCTTTCTCTCTCTGTCAGACTTCTCATCAGTGTTCCCTTGGACTAGGAGCTTCTCGGCCCAGGGACGCCCGTCTAAAGGACACGCTCTACTCCCGGCACTGCTTTCTTGATGGTATGAAGTCCCCCTGTCTCTCTGCTCACTTCTGTCTTTTATATCTCAAGAGATTGCCTCAGGGCACCATCCAGTCTTGTAGCTCCAGTCCTGCCTTATTAACACAACTGCCGCCCATCCTCCCTTGTTAACCTCATCGAGGCAGGTTTCCAACATACAGGAAAATCACACAGTACCAAGAATCATGCCCTGGTCAAACTGATACACACATTTTTGGGGGGACATAATTCAAACCATGACATAGGCCAATATGTGTACTGTTTAATGAGAAACTATCTGTTCTGTAAACCCTCATCTAAAGTACAAAAAAAAAAGAATTATCTACGTGAGATCAAATTGACAACAACAACTCAAAAGTTTTTTTGGGAAGCCTAGGCGGCAGTGAGTTGAAGATAATGGTGATGGAATAATTAGGAAAAGGATAGAGAAGATAGCAGGACAACTGGAAGAATGTAACCGATGTCACTGAATTGTTCATGTAGAAATTTTTGACATGGCGTATCTTTGGCTATGTATATTTTCAGGAAAAAAAAAAGTCCTCAGAGGCCAAGAGGAGAGTGTTTACATGTCGTGGGGTTGTTAACCATTGTCATAAAACTATATGTGTACTGACTGTTTAAGGAGAAACTATTTGTTCTGTAAATCTTCATCAAAAGTACAATAAATTTTTTTTTTAAAATGTGGTATATTTATACAATTCATCATTAATCAGTAATAAAAAGGAAAGCAGTGATCCATGCCACGACATGGATGAACCTTGAAAACACTGTGTTATGTGAAAGATGCCAATTACAAAAGGCCGTATATTGTAGGATTCCATTTATATGACCTGTGTAGAATGGGCAAATGTATAGAGACAGGAAATAAATCAGTGTTTGCCTAGACCTGGGGGATAAGGTGGGGAGAGAGGCGAGAAGGTGGTGTGACTGCTAATAGGTTCAGGGCTTCTTTTTTTTTAATAATTTATTGTACTTCAGGTGAAGGCTTACAGAACAAATAGTTTCTCATGAAACAGTAGTACACATGTTGTTTTATGACACTGATTAACAACCCCAAAACATTTTAATCCTCTAAAGTCTCAACTTTTTTTTTTTTTTTTTTGGTGAAAATACACATAGCCAAAGATACACCGTTTCAAAAATTTCTACATACACAGTTCACTGACATTGACTACGCTCTTCCAATTGTGCTGTTATTCTCACTTAAGATGAAGGCTTATAGAACAAAATGGTTTCTCATTTAGCAGTTACTACAAATGTTGCCCTATGACAATGGTTAACAATCTCACAACACATTAACAATATCCTTACTCAAGCTGGTGTTCCCTATCATCAGCTTCCTTCTCCCCTTCTGCCTTCTGGCCCTTGTCACTGGACTCCCATATCGCGTTAGTCTCAGTTGGTTTTACTGGACTGTCCACTCCCAGGCTGAACAGTGAACCTCAGAGGTAACTTCACCACTGAGCTAAAAGGGCGTCTGGGGGCCATACTTGCGAGGTTTCTCCAGTCTCCTTTAGGCCAGTAAATCTAGTCTTTTTTTTTTTTTTTTCTTTTGTGAGTTAGAATTATGCTGTACATCCCTCTCCAGCTCTTTCCAGAACCCTCTGCTATGATCCTGGTCACAGCAGTCAGCAGTGGTAGCCGGGAACCATCTAGCTGTACTGGACTCAGTCCAGTGGAGGCCTTGGTAGCTGTGGACAATTAGTCCTTTGGACTAATCTTTTCCTTGTATCCTGTTCTCTTCATTCTCCCTTGCTCCCGAAGGGATGAGACCAGTGTAGTATCTTAGATGGCCGCTCACAGGCTTTTAAGACCCCAGACACTACTCACCAAGGTAGAATGTAGAGCATTGTCTTTATAAGTAGTGTCATACCAATTGAGCTAGATGTTCCCAGAGACCACGGTCCCCAGAGCCCTCCGGCCAGCAACTCAGACCCTCGGGGAGTTTGGAAGGGCTTCTTTTTTTAAAACGAGACACACACTCACACACACACACAAAGACAAAAAATAAAAGACTAATCAGTGTAATTCTAATGACCATGTTATCCTTTGAAAGATTGAAAAATGGGCAACAGACTGAGGGAAAAATCTCCAGTACACATAAATAGACAAGGGAATAAATTCACAATATAGAATTGACTCATATAAATTCATATAAAAAAAGAAAAATAATTCCAAGAAAAATGTACAAGTGTATGGATAGGCCTTTTACTTTAGAGAAAAATCGGTATAGCTAATAAATATAAAATGAGATGCTAAACCTCATAGGTATTTAGAGAACTGCAGTTAATAAACAATTGGATATCATGTTTGTCTTTCAACTTGGCCAAAAACAAATTAAGTTTTATCATATGAAATATTGACGAACTTTGGGAAAGAGATATTTGTATAGATTACGGTGGGAGTGTTAATAGTGATCGTTAAGGAGGTAAATTTTCCGTATCTATAACAATGAAAATTGCCCATACTCTTTGTCCCAACAATATAATTTTTTAAATTTTTCGGTACTAGTTAACTGCTTGTATATGCACACGAAAACATCCATAACGGCAGGTTTACAGCAGAATTTATAGTTAAGGAATTTTCAGTAATAGTCTAAATGTCCAGCATTAAGAGAAGAGATACATAAACACTAACATCTTACTCAAGAAATATAAGGGAAGAGAAGGAGAAAGAAAAGGGAGGGGGTGAAATTGCCAAGACTATGACTTTCCATTAACATCCTCTTTACCACCAACACATGTTCAGGTGATGGCAACAGGTATGGAAGCAGGAAGAGACAGAGACTGACCAAGTGGTTTGGTCACCACAGTCACCATCATCATCATCAGCATCACCAACATCGTCCTCATCATCATCAGTAACAGCAACATCAACAACTTATAGTGAGTTTATCTCTAATTTGCATATCTGGTGATTTCTAAAAATGATCTTTCTGTACTCTCAAGGAAAAAATACTTTCGTTCTTTTGTTTATCTATTCACCACATGTTTACTGGAGACTTCATATGGAGCCCCTGGGTGGTGCCAATGGTTAAAACACTAAGCTGCTAAGCAAAAGGTTGGAAGTTTGAGTCCACCTAGAGGCACCTTGGAAGAAAGTTCTGGTAGTCTACTTGCAATTAATTATCCATTGAGATCCGTATGGATCACTGTTCTACGCTGACGTACATGGGTTGCCATGAGTTGACTCAAGGGCAACTGGTGATTCATATAAGATGGGCATTTTGTATTGAATATCCAACATTTAGATTAGTGAAAGAGAGAGAAAATTAAACAGTTACAATAAAGACTGTGCACAGAAGCACTTAACAGGGAACCTAAGTTAGTCTGAGGTCAGGTCCTCTTCCTTAAGTGAGAGCAATCTACTCCTTCTTCGCCAGCGCTGTCCTGGACTTCTTGGGCTACTTTCGTGATGAGAAGATCATTTATTTATGGCCCCTTCCACATTCGCATAAGCTCTACCATGTCTGTGTTTGTATTTTAGCTTGTTTTTGTGTGTATGTCTCTGTTAGAAATTCAGTTTGGCTGCTAGAAACAGAATTCTGACGTAACAGTACTCAAATAGCGGATTATTTTATTTTATAAACCATAAAACTGGAAGGGATGCAGTCCAGAGCTGTTTGGGACCTCCGTGATGTCATCAAAGACCTGGACTTTTTTCCTTTTCTCTTCTTCCTTTCTATGTGCTGACTTCCTTCCATAAAATTGTCAGAGCACTGGGTGCTGGGGCTCCAATTATGCCTGGGGCCCAGGTGGGAAGAAGAGAAAGCGGTGGCTATAGGGTGTCTACCAGCTCAGTGGACCCGTTCATTAAGCTTTCCTAAAGCTCCACCTTTAGACATTTGCTTTACTTCATTGGCCACTGTCAGGGATTGAGTTGTGTCCTCCAAAAAATATCTGTCAGTTTGGCTAGTTCCTGATTCCAAGTATTGTCTGTTTGTCTACCATTTTATCATCTGATGTGATTTCCTTAAGTGCTGTGAATGCTATCACTGTGATGTAGTAAGATGGATTAGCGGCACTTATACTGATGAGGTCTACCAGATTAGCTAGTCTCTTAAGCCAATCTCTTTTGAGATATAAAAGAGAGAATTGAGAAGAGACACATGGGGACCTTCATACCACCAAGAAAGCTGTTCTGGGAGCATAGCGTATCCTTCGGATCTGGTCTTCCTGCCCACGGAGAAGCTCCAACTCCAGGGGAAGACTGACGAGCAGGTTGACAGAGAGAGGAAGCCTTCCCCTGGAGCTTAGCCTGAATTTGGACTTTTAGCCTACTTCACTGTGAGGAAATAAACTTCTCCTTGTTAAAGCCATCCACTTGGGCTATTTCTGTTATAGCAGCAGTAGATCACTCAGACAGCCATCTTTATTGCCAAGGGAGGATGAGATGTGTCAGCCTCCACACCCAGCCCCACTGGGCTCTTTGCTGTCATTGATAACCTAGAGGTTCTGATGTTAAGGAAGAAGGGCTTACTGATACTGGTGGACAACTAGCAGTTTCTGTGACAGTATGATTTTCTAGGGACAAATGGCTAGAGATGTGGTTCTCTAGAAATAGCATGTGCTGCGTGTGTTGCATTATACCTGGAAAAATCACTCCAGTGAACTTCATCACAAAAAGGGAGGAAATTCATACCTCAAATGCTACCTTCATGAATCCACACATCAGGAGGTACCAATATCCTTGAGTTAGGGTGTTTCCAAAGATGTGCCTCAGAAAGGGATGTGCACTGTATTTGGGCTGTGCTGTGGAGCACTAGGAAACGCTGGTGGCATAGTGGTTAAGAGCTATAGCTGCTAACCAAAAGTTCAGAAGTTCGAATCCAGCAAGTGCTCCTTGGAAACTATTTGGGACAGTTCTACTCTGTCCAATAGGGTTGCTATGATTTGGAATCGACTAGATGGCAGCAGCTTTTCTGGTGGAGCACTCCCTCGGGCAGGGGAAGCCACTGAATTGACTTTGTCTATAATTGAGGAAATGATAACAATGGGGAACTCTGAGTTATCATTCCCTCCTCTCCCTTTCTCCACCAGACACTGTCCCCAGGTACAGGGGCCAGGGTCCGTGGGCAGCCTCTCAGGGGGAAGTAGTGCCTTGGAGAGCCACGTGAAGAGCTGAGCTGAGTGAGAGGACGGCAGGATCTGAAAAGTAGAAGACTGGAAGCTGCTGGGGTCCAAAGAGAGCATGAGCTGGGTCCCTGGGTGGAGAGGCATACCCCCAGGGAAAAGGTAAGGCGTTGGAAAAGAGAGAGGCAAGAACACCTGTGATTTCTTAGCAATATAGTGACCTGAGCAAAAGGATCCTGATCTAAGACCTAGAAATCTCCTAAGCACTCTATGGGGTGACTTTTTGAAGTTCAGCCTATAGTGTTGGTTTCCAAGAGGAATTCTGACCATTTCTATGGCTTCCTCAGTTCAGACCAGCAAGAAGGCAGGGAAGTGTCAACAATGACTGGCATGTTCTCCTGCTGTGCAGGAGCCACCTCTTGCTCCTGTCAGAGCCCCAGGCTAGTCTCCACATTCACCTGACTCCTTAAAGATTTTCAGTCATGTGGGAAGCCAGGTGAATGTGTCATGGAAGCCCACGGGAGGCTCTGAGCAGGAGGAGGTGGCACTGGTGAGGCACCACTGGAGAAACGGAAGTTGAAGGAGCCTGAGGCACCTCAAAGCAGAAGCTGATACGAGAAAGAAAGAATGCTGTGAAGTAGGCTCGTTCAAATGTTTCTGGACTGAATTTCAGCTCCTCCAGAAAGAAACTCAGTAGCTGATGATGCTCTGTGAAACATTTCCAAACACTGCAAAGTGCCTGCTGTGTGCTTTGCCATCTTTTCTGAGTGAGGAAAAATCGGTACTTAGTACCTATAAACTCTGTCCAGGCCTGGTTCCTGCTAAGAACAAAATCTACTCCCAACCCGGAAAACATCTCCACAATTACAGAAGAGAAAGGAAGATTTTAGTATAGTAAGCATTAAGCCAGAATGTGATGCAACATACGCCATCCAATAAAGAAATTGCAAAGACAGAAAGAAATCTTACGCTTTATTTATAAAAAACAACCCAAAAACCAAAAACCGATGCTGTTGAGTTAATTCTGCCTCATAGAGACCCTAAAGGACAGAGTAGAACTGCCCCATAGAGTTTCCAAGAAGCACTTGGTGGATTCGGACTGCCAAGCTTTTGGTTAGCAGCCAAGTTCTTAACCATGGCACTGATTGAATTTATGTCCTCAAGATAAAATTGCTCATTTTCTAGTTTCCTTGTGGTTGGAGGTAGACTTGCAGTTAGGGGTCTGCACCTCTTGATGTCATGCTAATCTCTCTCCAGTTTTCTGGAAGGGGAAGATTACCTGAAGTAACACTTTAAAGATTTGACTTTCAAATCCTTGAGCTAACACCTTGAATTCAGATACTTTTCAAAATGACAAAGAAAGATTTTACAATTACAAGCTATTGAAAGTGAATTCTAAAAGAACCTGAGAGGAAGGGGACTCTTCCCTTATTTTCAACAGGGAAAACTTGTTACAATCAACCTGGTGACAACTAACAATAACAACAACGAATTTTCAGTCTAAGGTCCCTGTGTGGTACAGTTAAGTTCTTGGCTACTAACCAAAAGGTTGGTGGTTTGGACCCACCCAGAGGTGCCTCAGGAGAAAGACATGGTGATCTGCTTTCCGAAAGCTCAAAGCCCATGAGAACCCTTTGGAGTGCAACTCAGTCAGGACTGGTTTGGTGCTTTGGTTTTGTTTTCATTTGAATTTGTCCTTATACTCCTGAGGAAAGGCTGCCCAGGCCACTGGTGGTTTTCCCTCCATATCTGTGAGCTAAGTTCCTGTAAAGTCCGGAGAGCCTGCAGCATACACCTCTCCTCTGCTTAAATTCCCAGTGCTCACATGTCAAGGCTTAAAAGCCTGCAGGTGAGCCATAACCAAAGAGAAAATTGAAGAGGTCATAAAAAAAGCTCCCAACCAAAAAAAGCCCTGGCCCAGATGGCTTCACTGGAGAGTTCTACCAAAGATTAAGAGAAGAGTTGACACCAATTCTACTCAAACTATTCCAGAACATAGAGAAGGAAACAATACTCCCTAATGTATTCTATAAAGCCAGCATAACACTGATACCAAAGCCAGGCAAAGACGTCACAAAAAAAGAAAATTCCAGACCAATATCCCTCAGGAGTATAGATGCAAAATTTCTCCATAAAATTCAACAGTATGTCAAAAAAATAATACTTCATGATCAATCTGGATTCATACCAATGATGCAAGGGTAATTCAACGTTAGAAACTCAGTCCAAGTAATTCACCACATAAATAAAACAAAGGAAATGAATCACATGATTATCTCAATTGATGCAAAAAAGACATTTGATAAAATCCAACACCCTTTCCTGATAATAACTCTCAGCAAAATAGGCATAGAAAGGAAATGTCCTCAACATAATTACGGGCATATATGCAAAACGAAGAGCCAAAATTATTCTCAGCGGAGCAGGATTGAGAGTATTCTCCTTGAGAGCAGGAACCAGACAAGGATGCCCATTATCACCACTCTTACTCAATACTGTACTGGAAGTCATAGCCAGAGCACTAAGGCAAGAAAAGGAATTAAAGTGTAGTCAAATTGGAAAGGAAGAAGTACAAGTATCCCTATTCAGAGATGATAGCATTCTCTACACAGAAAATCCCAGAGACTCCACAACGAAGTTACTGGAATTAATAGAAGGATTTAGCAAAGTGGCAGGGCAGGAGATCAACACACAAAAATCAGTAGGGTTCCTCTGCACTAACAAGGAGAACTCCAAAAAAGGAAAACAAGAAAACAATACCATTTATAATAGCCTCCAAAAGAATAAAGTACCTAGAAGTAAACCTAATCAGGGATGTAAAAGACATCCAAGGAAAACTATACAACACTACTGTAAGAAACCAAGAGAGACCTGCAGAAATGGAAAAACCTTCCACGCTCATGGATTGAAAGAGTTAACCTTGTGAAAATGTCAATATTACCCAAACGATCTACAGGTGTAATACAATCCCCATCCAAATCCCAATAACATTCTTTAATGAGATGGAAAAACTTATCACCAACTTGAGATGGAAAGAAAGGAGGCCCAGAATAGCTAAAACAATAGTGAAGAAGAACAAAGTAGGAGGCCTCACACTTCCTGATCTCAAAACTTACTATACACTCACAGTAACCAAAACAGCCTGGTGCTGGTGCAATGACAAGACACATAGACGAATGGAATAGAATGGAGAACCCAGAAGTAAACTAAATCCATTCATCTACGGGCAGCTGATGTTCGACAAGGGTCAAAATCCAGTCAATGGAGAAGAAACAGTCTCTTTAACAAGTGGTGCGGGCAAAACAGAATATCCATTGGCAAAAAAAAGAAACAGGGTCCACACCTCACACCCTAAACAAAACCTATGTGAAAATGGACTGAAGACCTAAATGTTAAGGCTAAATTATAAAGTTCCTGGAAGGGACACAACTAGAGGACTTAATTTTCAGCATAAGCAGTCTATCAAACTCAACAAAAAAATGCATAAACAACAGATGATAAATTAGATAACTGGGAACTCTTAAAAATTAAATACTATGCTTATCAAAAGACTACTAAAAGAGTAAACAGAGAACCTATGGATAGGGAAAAGGTGTTTGGCAACAACATATCTGACAAGGGTCTAATCTCTAAAACATATAGAAAACTTCAACAACTCAACAACAAAACGAAACACTTCAATCTAAAAATGGGCCATGGACATGAGCAGACACTTCAGCAAAGAGGACATTCATGTGGGCAACAAACACATGAGAAGTCTGCACAATCTGACCAAGGGAAATGAAGATGCTAAGGATGCAAGAAAAAGGGACAATTTCTGTAAATGCTATAATATATACAATTTTGCAACAACAGTTATAAAAAACAAAACCTATGTGTGTGGTTACATAGGTAGATATGTATGCATATATGTGTATAGGAAGGCATATGTGAGTACATGTATAGGTGTATCTGTAGGCTTCTGTATATAGATGTTTGTGGGTGATGCATATATACAGGCAGTCCCTGGATTACAAACGAGTTCCTTTCCTAAGCCTGTCTTTAAATCAAATTTGTATGTAAGTAGGAGCAGTTAGCTATGTGGGAGCACTTAGGTATGGTTCGTATCTAATTTCAGTTAGTGAAATGTTTGTCATACTATAGCTTTCTGGCATTATTTGAAAGTAGAGCATTCCTATGAAACCTTTCATAAGCCAAAATGGCAGACCCTCAAAATAATCTACCAAATCATGCCAAATAACACATTAAACCTAAAAGAACACTAACATACAGTAAATGCAGGAATGATATAATAAATAAATTGAGATAAAGCACTGATGCTCACAGACACATTTCAAAGATATGGCAGCTTGATACTGAGATGCTGAGTGTAGTTGCCAGGGAAGGAGCTTGCCCAGGACAGAGACATGTCCTAGTTGGGACAAAGACCCTGAGGGCCGCCTCCTTTCCAGATTAGGGCTTCCACTCCCCTGGAACCACCCTCCCCAGTTTGAGTGTCCAAGAGTGTCCAGCATCTCTGCCTTCCCAAAGGACCGGGGAGCCGCCCCCAGCCCTTCCTGGCTGCCCAGGGTTGTCCGGGGCTAGGGGGAGACGGGGCGACGTGAGGACAAATCTGTGATGTGCAAGGGAAGAAGCCTGGAAGAAGGCACCAAATCACCTGCTCCCTCTGTCCTGCACAGGTGCCTGAGAGGCTGAGAGATGGCAGATGGCACATCCTGCGGGAGGGACGCAATTGGCTTCTGCTCCAAGGTGTCCCCAACAGAGACTCTCTCTCCCAGGTGAAGGGGGCTAAGGCCAGCCCCGAGCCTACCTGCCCATGATATCTGGGAGGCTGGAGAATGTGGATCATGCCCTGCCTGGAGCCTGGAGTGGTGGGGGAGTGGACAAAAGAAGCACTGTGGGGAGGTGTGTGCTGGCAGAAAGGATAGGGTCACTGGGTGGGGAGAGTTGGTTGGAGACCCAAGACTCTGCCCTTTTCCCACCCTCAGGAAGCTGCAGAAGGCCCTGACACCCTAGACGCGCGAAGACACTCTCACTATTCCAGGCAAGTGCTGTCTGTTTGACGGTTTGCTATAAAACAAACGCTGGAGACTGTTTCCTCTGCGGATTTCTCTCCCTTAGTGAAAACAGGTACCAATGTAGGTCTTCCTAAAAGCCAAGTAGTAGTAAAGGGAACACCTTGTATCGCTTAACGTATGCCTTTCTATGCATAAAATACATTAAAGAAACACTTCCAGATACGTTAAAACACATTTAAACTAATCATACAATACTAATAATAATGTTTTGATGAGCGTCACAGAGTAGCGCCTGTTTATTCTTACAAACCATTGCATGTACCTCAGATTTTTAATATAATAGGCTTTACTGGGGTTGGTTCATAACTATGGTTGTATGTAAGTTGGATGTTTCTAACTCGGGGACTGTCTGTATTCATATATATAACAAAGCACACAGGGGCACAGTGATGAAGACTTTCTGGACATATCCAAACACCTCTCGGGATTGGTTGACTGTGTCAAAAGGCTTAGGACCATAGTCTTGTGGGACAACTCATTCAATTGACATAAGATAGTTCGTAAAGATAATGTTCTGCATCCTAGTTTGGTGAAGGGTACCTGGGGTCTTAAAAGCTTGCGAGCGGTCACCTACAATACAACTATGGTCTCTACTTGTCTGGAGGAAACAAGAAGGAATGGAACCAAAGACTCCATGAAGATACCAGTTCACATGAACCACAGCCTCCTTTAGCCTGAGAGCAGAAGAACTAGATGGTGCCTGGCTACCAATATCGGCTGTTGTGACCAGGGACACATTAGAAAGTCCCAAATAGAATGGGACAAAAATGTAGAACAAAAGTCAAATTCGTATAAAAGGCCAGACTTACTGAACCAATAGAGACTAGAGGAGCCCCTCAAAACTATCACTCTAAGATACCCTTTGAACTTGGAACTAAAGCTACTCCTGGATGTCATCTTTCAGCGAAATAATAGATGGGCTTATAAAATAAACCATATCAGCTGGGAATAATGTGTTTCCTTAAACAATGAACTATATTACCAGCATTTCCTCATTAAGCAAAGATGAGAAGGCCAGCTAGGGCAGGAAAGCTAGATTAATGGAAACAGAAGAAAGAGAATGGAGAGAATGAGAATGCTGACACATTGTGAAAAGTGCAACCAATGTCATAGAATAATTTTTATCAAAATTTTTACATTGGAACCTAATTTGATGTTTAAACTTTCACCTAAAAGACAAAAAGTATTAAAAAAAAAAACAAAAAAACCAAAGCCTATTTCTGAATGACAGAATAGAATAAGATTTGTTTTCTATCCATTTCCAAAAATAGAAGAAATTCTTTCCAAATATTCTTGTAGAATTTATTGATTATTTCCATGTGGACCAATTTGGATGGGGAGACTGTACTATACAGGCTGTGTGATGGTTAAGATTGTATGTTAACTTGGCTGGGCCATGATTCTCAGTGTTCACATGTGATCACCCCCATGATGGGATCTGCTGTGAGTAACCAATCAGATGAAAGCGAGTTTCCTTGGGCGTGTGGCCTACATGAGTTCATAAGGGTTCACTAATCCTAACCTATTTATCCAGAACACCATCTAATCCTAATGATTAAAATGATACTAATACAGGATACAAAAGGCCATAGGTTGTGAGCTTTTTGGAATATGTGTGTGTGTGTGTATGCGTGTGTGTAGTGATGGTATCTGTGGTGAGCAAAATAATTTCCCCGGACAGCAATCAGTTCCTATCCCTGAAACCTATAAATATTACCTTAAAAGGAAAAACGACCTTGGCAGATATAATAAAGTGCCAGATATTGAGAAGACAAAAGTGTCTTAAATTATTCACCTGGGCTCTACTAGGCAGCATGAGATTCTTATGACACAGAGAAGAAAAAGCAATGTGAAGATGGAGAAGAGAAAAAATTGAAGATGATGGCCTTGTAGATATGTCCACAAGCCAAAGGATGATATGTCCACAAGCTAAGGAACCTGGCAGCTACCAGAAGCGGAAGAGACAAGGGACTACTTCCCTCCTCGAGCTTCCAGAGGGAGTGTGGCTGGTGTCAAAAGTATCATCTCATACAGTCAGAGAGTTTGGAGAGGGCTTTGTCCCAAAAGCACAGCTCCACTCAGCCTGTGCTTCAGGGGAAAATGGAGGAAGTGTTTCACTGGAGTGAGGGACTGAAAAGCTAAGTAGGGGTCATTAGAAATAGGATCCAAGAGAAAGAAGAGGGACCGATAGGGAGCAGGACACATGGGGAACATGAAATAATAGTTTCATCCTCACCTCGGGTAAAGTAACTTTCCTTGACAGAACCTTCAGAGAATGCTTGAGGGCACAGAACGGTCTACCTGTTAAACCCTGAGTCCAAACACAGCTGTAATGCCAGGAGTAATTATTACGGGAGGAGAAACATGAGGCTGGGATGCCCTTGGTCTTTGCACTTTGGTTCCTTACAAGTGTGGTCAGTAGCAGCCACGGCCAGACCACTGTCACAGCAGTTGGAGCTCTGGGAGCCTATTGCGACTCAGGCAGTAGCTGTCCCCAGTGTTTATTAGGTATGCTAACACCAAGCTCTGAAGTGAGTCTCCGCTCTATTGGGAACAGGACAAGTGAATGAACTGGTAGCCCCCTGTCTCTTTCTTCTTTCCCAACCTGGAAAGTCATGGAAGTTTCCAGGCTGTCCCTCTGGTAACCATGAACCAGATGTGCCTTCAGCAATAATCCAGTGTGGTCCTGGGCTCTGGAGACCCACTTGTCTCTTACCATCTCTCCTTAGGAAACTGGGGGTTTCAATTACCCAGAACTTGAAAAGAAGGCAAAAAGAGATTTTCGATCACTCTTTCAAGTTTATACTACACACTACAAACTAACATGGCTGCCTAAGTGTCACATGACTCTCTAGGGGATTTTCTATTTGTTTTACTTTTGTTTAGGGACCAAACACTAAAGATAAATTGAACTTCAAGAGGATTTATAAGTTCCAAATTATTTGTGTCTAGTAGAAATTTTAACCCAATGATTTTTTACTCTTTATGACATTAGCTAATACTTTAACTAAATTTGCAATCTTATTTCAACAGTCTTTCTTTCTCTGACTATATATACTTATAACACTACTATTCTCCTTTGGTTTCTTGGTGGCAGAGTTGTTAAGAACCATGACACGCTACTGATGTTAATCAAAAGGTCTGCAAGTCGAATCCACCAGCTGCTCCTTCAAAACCTATGGAGCAGTTCTACTCTGTCCTATAGGGTTACTCCGCATTGGAATCGACTCGATGGCAACGCGTTTTAGTTTATTCTCCTTTGAACCAACGTTACTATCCTCCAACCATCTGATTCAGAGTCATGTGTATATGCATACTTATCTTCAAGTATGAAAAACAGAAGAAAAACTAAGTTGCGTCAAGTCTGACTCATGGTAATCCCATCCGTTACAGAGTAAAACTGAGCTCCGTGGGGTTTTCTTGGTTGTAATCTTTACAGAAACAGATTGCCAGGGTTTTCTTGTGTGGTGCTCCTGGGCGGGTTCCATCTGCCAACCTTTCAGTTTGTAGGCAAGTACAAATGGTTGTGCCACCCAGGGGCGTTATGTTCGCATACAATTTCATGTAAATGCAACATGCACACACACACACACACACACACACACACACACACACACACACCAGGCACACACAGAGCTTTGCTTCTTCACTTACACCATGGTTACAAACATATCTGTCCAAGACAATGAGGAAACTGAGGATGAGATCACAAGAAGATTGGTCAATGAACCAATGTGTTCCAGTCTCATTGGGAAAGAGATTCAGAACTATATAACTATACAAATTCTAAGCATTTATACTTATTATGTGACATGCACTCTTTTAAGGGCTTAATGTGTGATTCCTAAATTTACACAACAATCTAACTAAATAATGACAATGATTAGCCACATTTATCAGATGCAAAATTAGAGACACACAATTTAAGAACTTGCTTAAGGTTTCATAGCAAATATCTGGTTCTCAGAATCAAACCAAAGTATTTCAGCTCCGGAACCATGCTCCTAACCAGTACTCTGTAGTTGAACTGGGAAGGCTCATGCCATTTATAATACAAGAAATCCAGACAGTTTAGGGTAAGTTCTTCTCCTCAAGTTGGACTCAGATCAACTGTTGCCTTCTCCTCTAGTTCCAAGAAGTATTGATTCTGGGCTAGTTCCGACACCGCAGAGAATTCCTTTCTGTTTCTCATGCCTTTCTCTTCTTCTTTGTTCCTCTGTCCTTTCTTAAACCCATTCTCCCGGTGGTGCTCTCTATTTGCCTGCCCTGCTCCTACTCAGAGCCCCTTCCATGGCTCCCATGGATAAACTCACGATAATGAAAGATGAAGAAAAGGCTAGGTCCCTGACAAGGCAAAGCAGAATCTCTTATATACGGGGTCCAGGACCAGGATCCAGGATGTCTACTGGCTGTAAGAGGAGAGGATGTGACTTACACACTAGGTACACGTATCCTCATTCCTGATATTGTGGTCTTCTCTCTTCCCTCCCTGGAAAGTCATGGAAGATTCCAGGCTGCCTAACTCATCTCCAGAAGCTAGATATGACTTCAGTAAGTATCAACCTTTTGGTAAATGGCTCTAGGTATCTGGGTCACTTTATATCCATCCTTTCTTAGGAAACTGTAGGTCACACCCTTCCCTCCAGGCCTTCTCTATGAGTTGGGGTCTCTGGATTTGGATTATCTGTTTTCCCTGAGTAGAAGTAGTTGGAATGAATTGAGTGATGTATTTTATAGGAAAAAACTATAAAGTAATTAACCCATTGCTTGTGGAAGATAGAGAGAGATGAATGGATGACATCGGTTAGGTCTCATAACTGGTAAAGAAGAGAGGTGTTCCCAGAAAGAGAGACCAGGTTTGGAGGGTAAGTAGGCTTGGTGGTAGAATAAGTTTAATGTTACAGCAAGGCCTTTGTATCATTAGGAAAAATTTGGCAGGTTCAACTTACAGCCTAGCGACTCTCTAGGCAAAGGAGAGGTGATTCTAGGGAAGTATCTGAAATGCCTCCCAAGTCATTCTTCTAAGAAATTTTAATTCATCTATCCATTCATCTAATCAGCATTCCATGGATAATTGCTAGATTCACCAGATAAGGAACACCTGAGTTCTCAGGTTCTGGTGATGTGATGTGATGTGTTGAGAAATGTGATGGTAATATGGTGACTGTAGGTTTAGACCCAAGAAGACATAGAGTTCTTATATGCTGGTGCCAAAGGTCATGATGAGCTGTTTTCCAACTCTGGCTGTTTATATTAGACCACAGAAGGATACACAGAAGGACTTTTTACCTCCTGATATTGGCATATTGGGGATGGGATGCCCTTCAGCTTTTGAGCCTTCTATCCAACCCCTCATCCACATTTCTGAGCTTGTACATGAGCATGAAAACATGCATCGGTACACACACATGTATACAGACACCCAACCATAAAGGCACAGCTTTCGCCTTCTCTTCCTTCATTGTTACTATCATCTCTGTCAGCAAGAATGAGGAAAACTAGAATGACATCACAGAGGACACTGTCACATGAACCAGTGTCTCAGGAATCCTATTGGGAAATGGTGGCTCTGGCGAGTCCATTCCCTAAACCTCATCTTCTTTTATGTGCATGGGTTTCACAGTAGTCTTCAGTATTCCCACTGGACTGTGAATGCCTGGAGGTCACAGCACACGTTGCCTCAGGAAACCTAAGTGTTTGGCAGAACATGTACTCAACACCTGGTAGGTGTTCAAACAATGTTCTTCTAATCAAATGTGTATGTTCAGATATCAAAATTGTTCACAATTTATCTGAAAACCCTCAGAGTAGGGGACAATATATGAGAGTAGGTAATGAAAAATTTTCAGATAGGCCATATGTTAGTCAGACCGAAATGTAAATATCATATACTCTCACCTGCTAGACTAGGGGTATGTGAAGGAAGAGATTGTCTCTCTTTTTCCCAGATGTATTCCCAATTCATACCATACAGTAGTTCACAGTAAATATTTGATGAATGAATAAAATGAATCAATTACTGGTTGAATGAGTCTGATTCAAATCCGACTAACCTCTCATTCAGTAACAAGATTAAGTAAACTATTTAATTACCATCATCCTCTGGCTAGAAATAATCTTGTTTCTTAGAATTGCAAAGGCATAAAGTCATTTTCTAGAATTTTCACGAGCCTAATAATATTTTTAAATAAACTTCCTGAGGACAAGAACTGAATATTTTCCATCTGTCTGTCTCACACACTGACCAGACAAAGTGTCTGGATCTAGCAAACGTTCTTTACAATTTGATGCTCACTAAGAATCTTCTTTGTGCGTTCTCAGGTCCCAAGAATTCAGTGAGCGGGTACTAGCCTGCCTCTTTTACAGTTGAGGGTTTATATCGTCTAAATGAAGCACTGGAGGCACCCCAGCTCATAAATGGCAGAGTTTTAATTTGAACACTGATCTCCTGATTGCCATTTGGTAGAATATTCCTTTATTAGTCAGAGTTCTCCAGAGAAACAGAATAGGAGTTCTACCTACATAGCTACCAAACTACCTACTACCTACCTACCTACTACCTACCTACCATCCTACTACCTATCTATCTACCTACTACCTACCTATCTACTACCTACCTACCTCCCGACTTCTTATCTACCTGCCTACTACCTATCTACCGATTGTCTATCAAGAGAAATTTATTTTAAGGAATTGGCTCACACAAATGTAGGGCCTGCTAAGCCCAAAATCCATAGAACGGGTAGCAGGCTGGAAACTCTGGGAGAACTATATTACAGTCTTGAGGCAGAATTCCTTCTCTCTAGGAAACCTCAGTTTTTACTCTTAAGGCCTTCAGCTGATTGGATGAGGTCCATGCATATTATCGAGGGTAATCGCTTTTACTTAGCGTCAACTGATTGTAAATGAGAATCACATCCAGAAAATTTCTTCACAGCAACATCTAGCCTAGTTTTTGACAAAACAACTGGGCACTATAGCCCAGCCAAGTTGACACAGAAAATTAACTGTCATAATGTCTTATAAGAACTCCCTTGTAACAAAATATGCATTTGGTTTCCTTGTAATTGAAGGAGTTTAGTCACAATCATTATTGTTGTTTAAAAAAAAAAAAAAGCCGAGGAGACCACCTTGATCCATCTACTATTCCCATCATCCGGGAACTAAGGGCTACTCAAGGGCCCGGAGTCTGGAATGGCCAAGGAGGGCGGGTGTGTAGAGAAGGGCATCCTGGGAAGTGGGCATTCCCTGGTTCTGTGTTCCAGAGAAGCAAGCCTGGCTATGGAAGCAGGGCTCGGAAGATCATCCATGGGGATAGGAGGAAAACATTGCAGTGTGGACTTCAGTTTCCTTAGAGGTCACCCCCTAAGCCTTTATCCAGGCACTGGCTTTTTGGGAATTGACAGGCAGCTCCTCTGAGACCTGTCCTGTGGCAGGTTGTGACTGGCCAAAGCGCCTCTAACTCCAGCCCCAGAGGTCATCCTAGGAACTCCCAAGGTCTCCTGGGAAGGCAGGGACAGGGAGGCAAGGGAATGCCAGGAATGACCCAGCACGTGCCCTGGGTGAGTAAAAGCCACCTCCTGCCCCTCCCAGAGCCAAGCTGGAGGAACTGCTATAAAAGCCATGCCTGGCTCCAGTACCTCAACTGCTTGAACTCCCCAGGAACGTGTCTGTGCTCGTGTCTGTGACCAGGGTGAGTGTGGCTGTGGGAGCCCCGAGGGGCTCTGAGAGGATCAGGGAAGAGCTGACAGCTGGGAGGCAGAGGGAAAGGGAGTGAGGAGGGGAACTGAGGAAAGAGGGTCCTGTCTCGGATTCTGTGATACACTGAACAGAAGTAAAACGTAGTCTGAACCAAGTCTTTGGAAAACTGTCCTGCTCTCAGACACATATGGGTCCCTCAATTTTGTGAAGGACATTATTCTTATGTTAGTAGAGCAGGCACATCAGTGTGTGAACACTTTATGTGGGCTCATGAAGGTTAAGAAATGCTGGATACTCATTGTATACAAGAATGAGAAGCTCTTTGCTATTTCTGATTGTTGGGACCACATATTTTTATTCAGGGGAAAGATTTTAAGTTGTTTCTTTTCCTTACTGATGGGTATATGATACATATCCTTAACAATCCCCATAAGATTTAATTTGAAAAGAGTTCAAATTATCATCCTTGCTTTCTTTCTAAAGAGTTTCATTATTAATTTTCAGGTTGAAAAGTCCTGCTAAAATGTCCTGGCAGAACCATCAGCAGTGCCAGCTCCCTGCCAAATGTACCCCCAAGTGCCCTCCCAAGTGCCCCATCCCCCAGTGTCCCCCCAAGTGTCCCCCAAAGTGCCCTCCAGTCTCTCCCTGCTGCAGTCTCAGCTGCGGAGACTGCTGTGGACCTAGCTCTGGGTGCTGCAGCTCTGGAGGTGGCGGCTGCTGCCTGAGCCACCACAGACACCATCTCTTCCACCGACGCCGCTGGCACCAGAGCCCTGACTGCTGTGAGTGTGATCCCTGTGGGCACTCTGGCTGCTGCTCGGGCTCAGGCGGTTGCTGCTGAGCCAGGCCTTAGGCATCACAGAGAAACACTTAGGAAGCAACCTCGAGGCAGGGACCTACCTGAGGGTGATGCTTCTCCTGTTCTCGCTTCTCGTTTTCATGGTGCTGAGGATCCTATGAAAGAGTTCTGTGTGTTCTTATGTCCTGAGTCCATCCTGGATCCTGATCATGTCTTCCTTCTTTACTTTATACAACAATAAATCTCCTATTGCGTATTTACAAGATATCCTGGTCTTTGTCAAGTCTTTCATTCTTTGCAAGTCCCTGAAGCCTAGATTTCCAGCGAAACACTTAGGGTGGCTTGGTAAGAGTACAGTGTGAGAAAGGGACAAGCTAGAAACAGTGTCTAAGGAAACAATCCTCTAAGAACAAGCTTGAAGTAGAGCTTTGCAATGGGATTATCTCTACACACTCCATCCGCTTGGCGCAGGTGGTGACAGGAAGGAAGACTAGGTAGCACTGGTGAGGCACCACTGGAGAAAGGGAAGGTGAAGGAGCCTGAGGGACCTCAAAGGAGAAGCTGATAGGAGAAAGAATGCTGTGAAGTAGGTTCATTCAAATGTTTCTGGAGTGAAACTCAGCCCCTCCAGAAAGAAACTCAATAGCTGATGGTGCTTCATGAAGCCTTTGAAAACATTTCTAAGGGCCCGCTGTGTGCTTTGCCATCTTTTCTGAGCGAGGAAAAATCGCTACTTAGTACCTCTAAACTCTGTCCAGGCCTGGTTCCTGCTGGAGAAATATAGTTAAGAACAAAATCTACTCCCAACCTAGAAAACGTCTCCACAGATATAGAAGAGAAAGAGAATTTATTATAGTATTAAACCAGAATGTGATTCATCATATGCCATCCGGTAAAGAAATTGCAAAGACATAAAAAAATCTTTCCCTTTATATGTAAAAGAACGCAAAAAGAAAAACCTTTACTGTTGAGTCAATTCTGCCTCATAGAGAACTGTAGGACAGAGTAGAACTGCCCCACAGAGTTTTCAGGAAGCACCTGGTGGATTGGAACTTCCAAGCTTTTGGTTAGCAGCCGAGCTCTTAACCAGCGCAATGAGTAAATTCATCTCGTCAAGATAAAATTGCTCATTTTCTGGTTTCTTTATGGCTGGAGGTAGATTTGCAGTTAGGGGTCGGAAGCTCTTGAAGTCATGGTAATCTCTTTCCAGTTTTCTGGAAGGGGAAGATTACCTGAAGTAACACTTTAAAGAATTGACTTCCAAATCCTTGAGCTAACACCTTGAATTTAGGTACTTTTCAAAGAGAGCGAGAAAGATTTTACAGTTACAAGCTATTGAAAGTGAATTCTAAAAGAACAGGGGAGGAAGGGTATTCCTCACTTATTTTCAACAGGGAAACTATGGGGCAATCAACTCTGTGACAAATAACAACGGCAGCGAATTTTCAGTTGAAATTGTCCCTGGGTGGTACAGTTAACAGCTTGGCTACTACTTAAAAGGTTGGGGGTTTTGACCCACCCAGAGGTGCCTCAGAAGAAAGACATGGCAATCTGCTTCCCGAAAGGTCACAGCCATGTAAACCATTTGAGTGCAACTCAGTCACAACTGGTTTGGTGGTTTGGTTTTATTTTCAATTTGTATTTGTCCTTACACTCCTGAGGAAAGGATGCACAGGCCACTGGAGTCTAAGTTCCTATAAAGTCTAGAGAGAGCCTGCAGCACGTACCTCTCCTCTGCTTCCAATTCCCGGTGCTCACATGTCAAGGCTTAAAAACCTTCAGGTGAGCCCTAACCAAGGAAAAAATTGAAGAGGTCATAAAAAAAGCTCCCAACCAAAAAAGCCCTGGCCCAGATGGCTCCACTGGAGAGTTCTACCAAAGATTAGGAGAAGAGTTGACACCAATTCTACTCAAACTATTCCATAACATCGAGAAGGAAAGAATATTCCCTAATTTATTCTATAAAGCCAGCATAACACTGATACCAAAGCCAGGCAAAGACGTCCCAAAAAAAGAAAATTACAGACCAATATCCTTCAGGAGTATAGATGCAAAATATCTCCATAATATTCAACAGTATGTCAAAAAAATAATACTTCATAATCAAGCTGGATTGATACCAAGGATGCAAGGGTGATTCAACATTAGAAAATTAGTCAAAGTAATTCACCACATAAATAAAACAAAGCAAAATAATCCCATGATTATCTCAATAGATGCCCAAAAGGCATTTGATAAAATCCAACATCATTTCCTGTTAAAACTCTCAGCAAATTAGGCATAGAAGGAAATGTCCTCAACATAATTATGGGCATATATGCAAAACCAAGAGCCAAAATTATTTTCAACACAGAAAGATTGAGAGTATTCTCCTTGAGAGCCGGAACCAGACAAGGATGCCCATTATCACCACTCTTACTCTATACTCTTCTGGAAGACGTAGCCAGAGCAATAAGGCAAGAAAGGGAATTAAAGTGTACTCAAATTGGAAAGGAAGAAGTAAAACTATCCTTATTCACAGATGACATCATTCTATACATAGAAAATCCCAGAGATTCCACAACAAAGTTACTGCAAGTAACCGAAGGATTTAGCAAAGTGGCAGGGCACAAGATCAACACACAAAAATCAGTTGGGTTCCTCTGCACTAACAAGGAGAACTCCAAAAAAGGAAATCAAGAAAACAATACCATTTATAAATGCCTCTAAAAGGATAAAATACCTAGAAGTAAACCTAATCAGGGATGTAAAAGACATATCTGAGGAAAACTGTACAACACTACTGCAAGAAACCAAAAGAGACCTACAGAAATGGAAAAACATTCCACGCTCATGGCTTGAAAGAGCTAACATTGTGAAAATGTCAATATTACCCAAACGATCTACAGTTATAATACAATCCCGAACCAAATCCCAACAACATTCTTTAATGAGATGGAAAACCTAATCACCAACTTGACATGAAATGAAAGGAGGCCCAGAATAGCTAAAACAATCCTGAAGAAGAACAAAGTAGGAGGCCTCACACTTCCTGATCTCAAAACTTACTATACACTCACAGTTACCAAAAGAGCCTGGTGCTGGTTTAATGACAAGACACAAAGATGAATGGAATAGAATGGAGAACCCAGAAGTAAAGTAAATCCATTCATCTATGGGCAGCTGATCTTCGACAAAGAATCAAAATTCAGTCAACTGAGAGAAAAAATTCTCTTTAACCAACGGTGCTGGCAAAACTGGATATCCATAGCAAAAAAGATGAAACAGGGTCCACATTCGCACCATACACAAAGCCTAAGTGAAAATGGACCAAAGTGCTAAATGTTAAAGCTAAATTATAAAGTTCCTGGTAGGGACACAACTAGAGGACTGATTTTCAGCATATATAGCCCATCAAACACAACAAAAAATGCAAAACCAACAGATGATAAATTAGATACCTGGGAACACTGAAAAATTAAATATTATGCTTATCAGATGTCTACTAAAAGAGTAAACTGAGAACCTATGGATTGGGAACAGATCTTCAGCAACAACATATCTGAGAAGGGTCTAATCTGTAAAACATATAGAAAACTTCAAAACTCAACAACAGAAAGAAACACTTCAATCTAAAAATAGGCAAAAGACTTGAGCAGACACTTCCCCAAGGAAGACATTCATGTGGGCAACAAACACATGAAAATGTGCTCGTGATCATTAGCCCTTAGGGAGATAAAATGAAAACTACAATGACATACCATCTCACCCGTATAAAAATGGTACCGATTAAAAAAACAGAAAACAACAAACGATGGTGAGGTTGCGGTGAGATTGGAACGCTTATACACTGGTAATGGATTGTAAAATGGTACAACCACTATGGAAAACAGTATGGCACTTCTTCAAAATCTAGAAATAGAAACACCATATTGTCTAGCAATCTAAAACTTAAGCATATATCCAAAAGACATAGAAGCAGTGAAACGAATTGACATATGCATACCTATGTTCATTGCAGCATTATTCACAATAGCAAAAAGAAGACACAACCTACAAAAAAATCAAATCAAACCCATTGCCGTTGAGTTGATTCTTACTTATAGCCACCACATAGGGTTTCCAAGGTTGTAAATCTTTATGAAAGCAGACTGCTACATCTTTCTCCCTTGGAGCCCCTGGTGGTTTTGACCCACCAATCTTTCGGACAGCAGGCGATCACTTTACACGCTGCGCCATAACAGTCTAAGTTCCCATCGATGGACGAATGGATAAACAAATTGTGGTACATACATACAATAGAGTATTATGCAATTATAAAGAGTATATTTATAGTTTGTTGTACCCTGAAGGCTTGCATATTGCTGTGATGCTGGAATCTATGGCACCGGTATTCAAATACCAGCAAGGTCACCCATGGAGGACAGGTTTCCGCTGAGCTTCCAGACTAAGACAGACTAGGAAGAAGGACCTGGTGGTCTACTTCTGAAAAGAATTAGCCAGTGAAATCTTTATGAATAGCAGTGGAATATTGTCTGATATAGTGCCAGAAGAGGAGCCCCTCAGGTTGGAAGGCACTCAAAAGACAACTGGAGAAGAACTGCCTCCTCAAAGTAGAGTTGACCTTAATGACGTGGATGGAGTCGAGCTTTCAGGACCTTCATTTGCTAATGTGGCTTTTCTCAAATTGAGAAGAAAGAGCTGCTAATATCCGTTAATAATCGGAATGTGGAATGTATGAAGTGTGATTCTAGGAACATTGGAAACCGTCAAAAATGAAGTGGAACACATAAACATTGATATCCTAGGCATTAGTGAGCTGAATGAGTAACTGAAGAGGAATGGAGATGCATTCATTGTCAAAAAGTATATTTCAAGATCTATCCTGAAGTACAACTCTGTCAGTGTTAGCATAATATCCATATGCCTAAAGGAAGACGAGTTAATAATACTATTATTGAAATCTATGCACCAACCACTAAGGCCAAAAATGAAGACACTGTAGATATTTACCAATTCCTGCAGTCTGAAATTGATTCGAACATGTGACCAGGTTTCATCGATAATTACTAGTGATAGGAATTCAAATGTTGGAAGGGCAGTAGTTGGAAAATATGGCCTTAGTGCTAGCAATGAAGCTTGAGATCATATGATAGAATTTTGCAAGACGAATTTGTCTTGGAAGAAGTACAGCCAGAATGTTCCTCAGAAGCAAGGATGGTTAAGATTTCATCGCATATACTTTCGACAGGTTATCAGGGGGAATCAATCCCTGGAGAAAGACATCATGCTTGGTGAAGTAGAGGGTCATTGAAAAAGAGGAAGTTTCTCAATGAAATGAACTGACACAGTGACTGCAACAATGGGCTCAAGCATAACAATGATTGTGAGGATGGTACAGGACCAGACAGTGTTCTGTTCTGTTCTACATACGTTCGCTATGAGTCAGAACCAATTCGATGGTACCTAACAACAAAAGGAACATAAAGAATAAGGAGGAGTTTGCTAAAGATCTTATGACATGGATGAATCTTGAGGACACTTTGCTGTGTGAAAAAAGTCCATAAAAAAAGGACCAATATTGAATGGTTTCACTTTTATAAAAAGTGAACAATAAGTAAACACTCACAGAAAGCAACATTCTTTGATGGTTACCAAGGGTAGGAATGGGTAGGAATGGGTAGGAGGAGGAATCACTTTGTAGATAGTAGACACTTGTTATTTTTGGTGAGGGGAAAGGCAATACAAAAATGGGGGAAGTCTGCACAATCTGACCAAGGGAAATGAAGATGCTAATTATGCAAGAAAAAGGGACAATTTCTGTAAATGCTATAATATATATAACTTTGCAACAACAGTTTTAAAAAACAAAACCTATGTGTGTGGTTACATAGCTAGATATGTATGCATATATGTGTATAGGAAGTCAAATGTGAGTACATATATAGGTGTATCTGTAGGCTTATGTATGTAGATGTTTGTGTGTGATGCATATATATAGGCAGTCCCTGGATTACAGATGAATTCCATTCCTAAGCCTGTCTTTAAATCAAATTTGTACGTAAGTAGGAGCAGTTAGCTATGTAGGAGCACTTAGGTATGGTTCATATCTAATCTCAGTTAGTGAAATGTTTGTCATACTACATGCTTCTACCATTATTTGAAAGTAGAGCATTCCTACGAAAACTTTCATAAGCCAAAATGGCAGACCCACAAAATAATCTACCAAATCATACCAAATAACACATTAAACCTAAAATAACACTAACGGACAGTAAATGCAGGAATGATATGATAAATAAATTGAGTTAAAGCACAGATGCTCACAGACACAGTCAAAGTGATGGCAGTTTGATACTGAAATGAAAGAGTGTAGTTACCGGGGAAGGAGTTTGGCCAGGACAGAGACATGTCCTACTTGGGACATAGACACAGAGGGCCGCCTCCTTCCCAGATTAGGGCTTCCACTCCCCGGGGAACTGGCCTCCGCAGTTGGTGTGTCCAAGAGTGTCCAAGATCTCTGCCTTCCCAAAGGGCCGGGGAGCCACCCCCGGCCCTTCCCTGCAGCCCCGCGTTGTCCGGGGCTAAGAGGAGAGTGGGCGACGTTATGGCAAATCTGTGATGGGCAGGGGAAGAAGCCAGGAAGAAGGCACCATTTCACCTGCTCCCTCTGTCTCGCACAGGTGCCTGAGATCGAGGTCCACAGAGAGGCCTACAGAACGCAGATGGCACACGTGCTATGGGAGGGGCGCAACTGGCTTCTGCTCCAAGCTGTCCCCACCACAGACTCTGTCTCCTAGGTGAAGGGGGTAAGGCCAGCCCCCAGCTTAGCTGCCCATGATATCTGGGAGTCTGGAGACTGTGGATCATGCCCTGCCTGGAGCCTGGAGGGGTGGGGGCAGTGGACAAAAGAAGCACTGGGGGGAGGTGTGTGCTGGAGGAAAGGAGAGGGTCACTGGGTGGGGAGAGCTGGTTGGAGACCCAAGACTCTGCCCTTTTCCCACCCTCAGGGAGCTGCAGAAGGCCCTGACAAATGAGATGGGGGGAAGACACTCTCACTGTTCAGGGCAAGTGCTGTCTGTTTGACAGTTTGCTGCAAAACAAATGCTAGAGACTGTTTCCTCTGCAGATTTCTCTCCATTAGTGAAAACCCGTACCAATGTAGGTCTTTGTAAAAGTGAAGTAGTGTATAGGGAACTTTCAGAAAGTGTGGAAACCTGTGTATATCTTAGTGTGTGCCTTTGTATGCATAAAACACATTAAAGAAACATTTCCAGGTACATTAAAACACATTTAAAATAATCATACAGTAATAATAATAATGTTTTGATGAGCGTCACAAAGTAGCGCCGTTTGTTATTACGTACCATTGCACGTACCTCAGATTTTTAATATAATAGGCTTTATTGGGGTTGGTTCCTAACTATGGGTTGTATGTAAGTTGGATGTTTCTAACTCGGGGACTGTCTTTATTCATATATATAACAAAGCACATAGGGTTACAGTTCGGAAGCCTCTCTAGACATTTCCAAACACTCTTGGGATTGGTTTACTGTGTCAAAAGTCTGAGGACCATAGTCTTGTGGGACAAATCAGTCAATTGACATAACATAGTTCGTAAAGATTATGTTCTACATCTTAGTTTGTTGAATAATACCTGGGGTCTTAAAAGCTTGTGAGCGGTCATCTAAAATACAACTATTAGTTTCTACTTGTCTGGAGCAATCAAGAAGGAAGGGAACCAAAGACTCAATGAAGAACAAGTTCACATGAACCACGGCCCCATTTTGCCTGAGACCCGAAGACCTAGATGGTGCCTGGCTACAAATATCAACAGTTCTGACCAGGGACACATTAGAAAGTCCCAAACAGAATGGGACAAAAATGTAGAACAAAAGTCAAGTTTGTACAAAAGGCCAGACTTACTGAACCAACAGAGACTTGATGAGTCCCCCAAAACTATCACCCTAAGATACCCTTTGAACTTGGAACTAAAGCTACTCCTGGAGGTCATCTTTCAGCCAAATAATAGATAGGCCTATAAAATAAACAGTATTACGTGTGAGTAATGTCTTTCCTTAAAGAATCAACTATAAGAGGACAAACAGTCAGCATTTACCCATAAGCAAAAATGAGACGGCCAGCTAGGGCAGGAAAGCTAGATTAATGGAAACAGAAGAAAGAGAATGGAAACAATGAGAATGTTGACGCATTGTGAAAAGTGTAACCAATGTCATAGAACAATTCGTATCAAAATTTTTAAATTGGAACCTAATTTGCTGTGTAAACTTTCATCTAAAACACAAAAAATACTAAATAAAAAGAAAAGCCTATTGCTGAATGAGGGAATAGAATAAGATTTGTTTTCTATCCAATTCCAAAAAGAGAAGAAATTCTTTCCCAATATTCTTGTAGACTTTATTCAGTATTTCCAAGTGGATCAATTTGGATGGGGAGAGTGTACTATACAGGCTGTGTGATGGTTAAGAATTTATGTTAACTTCGCTGGGCCATGAATCTCAGTGTTCCCATGTGAGCACTCCCATGATGGGATCTGCTGTGAGTAACCAATCAGTTGAAAGTGAGTTTCCTTGGGCGTGTGGCCTACATGGGAATAGAAGCATTGGCTTCTTGCCAACATGGTCTCTGCTGAGAAATCTGATTTGTTCTCCTTTTTATGTGACAGTTGGTTTTTCCTGCACTGCTCTGAGTTTTTTCCTTTGTCTTTGGTTTTGACAAGCTGGATTACGATATGTCTTGGTGATTTT
This sequence comes from Dugong dugon, assembly GCA_030035585.1. NCBI lineage: Eukaryota > Metazoa > Chordata > Mammalia > Sirenia > Dugongidae > Dugong > Dugong dugon. The sequence continues at coordinate 194,649,873 of CM057462.1, read as the reverse complement.
CTTTTGGAGTCTCTCTTGTATGGGGTTTGTTGAGCTTCTTGGGTGGATATAGTCCATCTTTTATGATATTAGGGAAGTTTTCTGCCAGCAAATCTTCAAAATGTTCTCCGTGATTTTTTTTTGTCTCCTCCTGTTCTTGAACTTCTATCATGCGTAAATGATCCCTCTTGTAGTGTCCCACGTAACTCTTTGCTTTCTCCATTTGTCCTCATTCTTTCTCCTGGATGTTCCTCAAAGAAATTAGTATCAAGGGATTTGCCTTCTCATTTTCTGATTCTGTCTTCCACTGATTCAATTCTACTCTGATATTCCTCCACTGAGTTATCTATTTCTGAAAGTTTGTTGTTTATCTTTGGATTTCTGGTTGCTGTTTTGTATGGTTTCTAATTGTCTATTTTGTTATTGTGCTGTTTTCTTGAATTCTTCTAGAATTTTTGTGTGTGTTTTCCTGGTTTTATCTGTGTCTTCCTTGACTCTTTCTTAATCTGTTGGAGGGTCCTAAATAGAAGTGTTTTGAATTCCTCATCAGTTAGTTCCATTACCATTTCTTCCTCAGAAAGGTTTTCTGACCCTTTAGTTTGGTCACTTGCTTGAGGCATCTTGTTCTGTTTCTCTATGGGATTTGATATTGTTTGTTGTCTTTGAGGCATTAAGGTGTTATTCTATATATTGACTGTATGTTGTTTACTTTGTCCTGATTTTCTGTTTTGTTTTGATATATGTGGGATGGCAACTTGGGTTGCTACTCACGTTGCTAGCCTGGCAAGACTGGAGTGCTCACCACCTGTATCCAGTTAGGTGGGGCAGGGGCTGGGTGTCTGAAATCCTTGAGAACTTCAACATTTTCTGTGTATATCCTGATGTTATTTATTGGCCCACTTGTGAGGATTTTGTTTTCTTTATGTTGAGGTGTAATTTATACTGAAGGCTGTTGTCTTTGCTTTCATCAGCATGTGCTCTAAGTTGTATTCATTTGTGGGAAGCAAGGTTGTGTTATTTACATACCGCAGGCTATTAATGAGTTTTCCTCTCATTCTGATACCATGTTCTTCATAGAGTCTGGCTTCTCGGACTATTTGTTGAGTTTACAGAATGAATAAGCAATGTGAAATGATACAACATCTTTGGACCACCTTTTCCAATTTTGAACCATGCAATATCCTCTTGTTCTCTTTGAGTGACTTCCTCTGGATCCATGTACATTTTCCACATGAGCACAATTAAGTGTTCTGGAATTTTCATTCTTCATAATGTTATCCTGAATTTGTTATGCTCCAATGATACTTGCTAGACACCCTAGCATTGCCATTGAGGGAAAGCCTTGCAGTATAGTGTTAGGTCTTAAATAGAATCTCTACCAACATTTGAAAACCCCCCAGTAGAACGGCCCCACCTGCCTGAAGGCCTATAGTTATTAATTATATATATTATTTTAAATTCTTAGTCCTGTCTTCCCACTGGAATATAGTCCTAGATAGGCAGATATTAGCTGTCTTTTATATCATGTTGGATCTGCAGATTCGGCCACGTAACTAATGAGCACTTCCGCAGAGTGTGTGGGAGTGAATTCAAAAGGTCTGATTCTTGATCTTTTGGTGAGGCAGTTCAAGAAAACCTTTGAATTTTCCACTTTGGAGATGCTTTGCTTTTTTTATTCACCCTAGCATACTCCTCTCTCATTGATTCTCATAAGACCTGCTTGATTTTTATTTAATTCACTCAGCAAATTTCTTTGGGAATAGTTCCTTGGTCAAGAGCATTCCACAGCATGAATATACAATGGTTGCTTAAGGGTTCACTAATCCTAACCTATTTATCCAGAACATCATCTAATTCTAATGATTAAAAGGATACTAATACAGGATACAAAAGACCATAGGCTGTGAGGTCCTTGGGGTATATGTGTGTGTGTGCGTGCGTGTGTGTGTGTAGTGATGGTATCCGTGGTGAGCAAAATAATGTCCATCCAAAGCAGTCAGTTCCTATCCCTGAAACTTATAAACGTTACCTTAAAAGGAAAAAAGATCTTGGCAGATGTAATAAAGTTCAAGATCTTGAGATGAAGAAATTGTCTTGAATTATATAGGTGGGTTCTAAATGCAACCTATGTATCCTTACAAGGCAGAATGAGATTCTTATGACACAGAGAAGAAAAGGCAATGTGAAGATGGAGAAGAGAAAAATTTGAAGAAGCTGGCCTTGTTGATATGTCCACAAGCAAAAGAATGATATGTCCAGAATCCAAAGGACCTGGCAGCCACCAGAAGCTGAAGAGACAAGGGACTAATTCCCTCCTCGAGCTTCCAGAGGAAGTGTGGCTGGTGTCCAAAGTATTATCTCATACAGTCAGGGAGTTTGGAGAGGTCCTTGTCCCAAAAGTACAGCTCCACTCAGCCTGGTCTTCAGGGGAATTGGGTAGGAGTTTTTCTCTGGAGTAAGGGACTGAAAAGCTAAGTAGGGTTCATTAGAAATATGATTGAAGAGAAAGAAGAGGGGCAGATAGGGACCAGGACACATGGGGAACATGAAATAATAGTGCCATCCTCACTTGGGGTAAGGTAACATTCCTTGACAGAAACTTCAGAGAATACTTGAGGAAACAAAAAGGTCTACCTGTGAAATCCTGAGTCCAAACACAGCTGTAACGCAAGGAGCAATCGTTACGGGAGAAGAAACATGAGGCTGGGATGCCCTTGGTCTTTGCACTTTGGTTCTTACAACTGTGGTCAGTAACAGCCACAGCCCAGACCACTGCCATAGCAGTTGGAGCTCTGGGAGCCTGTGGAGGCTCAGGCAGTAGCTGTCCGCAGTGCTTATAAGATATGCTAACACCAAGCTGTGAAGTGAGTTTCAGCTCTATTGGGAACAGGACAAGTGAACGAACTAGTAGTCCCCTTTCTCTTTCTTCCTTCCCAACCTGGAAGGTCATGGAAGTTTCTAGGCTGTCCCTCTGGTGACCATGAACCAGATGTGACTTCAGCAGTGTCCCAGTGTGGTCCTGGGCTCTGGAGCCCTGCTTCTTCCTTACCATCTCTCCTTAGGAAACTGGAGGTTGAAATTATCCAGAACTTGAAAAGAAGGCAAAAACAGATTTTTGCTACTTTTTCAAATTTATACTACATACTACGAACTAACAAGGCTGCCTAAGGGTCACATTGATCTCTACGGAATTTTTTTATTTCTTTTACTTTTGATTAGGGAAGACATTAAAGATAAATTTAACTTGCAGAAGTTTTATAAGTTCCAAATTTTTTGTGTCTAGTAGAAATGATTACCCAATGATTTATTGCTCTTTAAGACATTAGCTAATATTGAAACTAAAGTTGCTATCTTATTTCAATAGTCTTTCTTTGTCTGACTTTACTTTGAACTCTCCTACTCTCCTCTGGGGTCTTGGTGGCACAATGGTTAAGAGGTACGGTATGCGACAGATTTTAATCAAAAAGTTGGCAAGTCGAATCCACTAGCCGCTCCTTGGAAACTCTATGGAGCAGTTCTACTCTGTCCGATAGGTTTGCTATGAATTGGAATCGAGGCGATGGCAACGTGTTTTGGTTTATTCTCCTTTGAACCAACTTTACCATCCTCCAACAATCTGATTCCGAATCATATGTATGTGCATACTTATGTTCACTTTCCAAAATCAGAAGAGAAACAAACTCGTGTCAATTCTGACTTATGGTAACCCCATCCGTTACAGAGTAGAACTGAGCTCCTGGGGTTTTGTTGGCTGTAATCTTTACAGAAACAGATTACCAGGATTTTCTTGTGTGGCGCTGCTGGGTGAGTTCAAAATGCCAACATTTCAGTTAGTAGGCAAGCACAAATGGTTGTGCCACCCAGGAGCCTTATGTTCACATAGATTTTCATGTAAATTCAACACACACACACACAGACACACCAGGCACACACACAGCTTTGCTTCCTCACTTACACCATGGTTACAAACATATCTGTCCAAGACAATGAGGAACCTGAGGGTGATATCACAAGAAGGTAGTTGAAGGAACCAATGTGTTCCATTCTCACTGGGAAAGAGATTCAGAACTATATAAATATACAAATTCTAAACATTTGTACTTATTATGTGACATGTACTCTTCTCAGGGTTTAATGTGTGATTCCTTCATTTACACAACAATCTTACTAAATAATGACAATGATTAGCCACATTTATCAGGTGCAAAATTGGAGACACACAACTTAAGAACTTGCTTAAGGTTTCATAGCAAATATCTGGTTCTCAATATTCAAACCAAAGTATTTCAGCACCGGAACCATGCTCCTAACCAGTACTCTGTAGTTGAACTGGGAGGGCTCATGCCATCTATAATACAAGAAATCCAACAGTTTAGGGTAAGTTCTTCTCCTCAAGTTGGACTCAGAGCAACTGTTGCCTTCTCCTCTGGCTCCAAGAAGTATTGTTTCTGGGCTAGTTCCGACACCGCACAGAATTCCTTTCTATTTCTCATGCCCTTCTCTTCTTCGTTGTTCCTCTGTCCTTTCTTAAACCCATTCTCCCAGTGGTGCTCTCTATTTGCCTGCCCTGCTCCTGCTCAGAGCCCCTTCTATGGATCCCATGGATAAACTCACGATAATGAATGATGAAGAAAAGGCTAGGTCCCTGACAAGGCAAAGCAGAATCTCTTATATAAGGGGGCCAGGACCAGGATCCAAGATGTCTACTGGCTGTAAGACGAGGGGATGTGACTTACACACAAGGTACACGTATCCTCATTTCTGGTATTCTGGTCTTCTCTCTTCCCTCCCTGGAAAGTCATGGAAGATTCCAGGCTGCCTAACTCATCTCCAGAAGCTATACATGACTTCGGTAAGTATTGATCCTTTGGTAAATGGCTCTAGGTATCTAGGTCACTTTATATCTATCCTTTCTTAGGAAACTGTAGGTCACACCCTTCCCTCCAGGCCTGCTCTATGAGTTGGGGTCTCTGGATTTGGATTATCTGTTTTCCCTGAGAAGACGAAGTTGGAATGAATTGAGCGACGTATTTTATAAGAAAAATCTATAAAGTAATTAACCCATTGCTTGAGGAAGATGGAGAGAGTTGAATGGACGGCATCGATTAGGTCTCATAACTGGTAAAGAAGAGAGGTGTTCCCAGAAAGAGAGACCAGGTTTGGAGGGTGAGTAGGCTTGGGGGTAGAATAAGTTCAATGTTACAGCAAGGCCTTTGTATCTTTAGGAAAAATTTGGCAGGTTCAACTTGCAGCATAGCGACTCTCTAGGCAAAGGAGAGGTGATTCAAGGGAAGTATCTGAAATGCCTCCCACATCATTCTTGTAAGAACTTTTAATTCATCTATACATTCATCTAATCAGCATTCCATGGATAATTGCTAGAGTCACCAGATAAGGAACACCTGAGTTCTCAAGTTCTGGTGATGTGATGTGATGTGTTGAGAGATGTGATGGTAATATGGTGACTGTAGGTTTAGACCCAAGAATACCTAGAGTTCTTATATGCTGGTGCCAAAAGTCATGATGAGCTGTTTTCCAACTCTGGCTGTTTATATTAGATCACAGAAGGATACACAGAAGGACTTTTTACCTCCTGATATTGGCATTTTGGGGATGGTTGCCCCTCAGCTTTGTAGCCTTCTATCCAACCCCTAATCCACATTTCTGAGCTTGTGCATGGCCATGAGAACATGCATGTGGACACACACATGTATACACACACCCAACCTTAAAGGCACAGCTTTCGCATTCTCTTCCTTCATTGTTACTATCATCTTGTCAATGAGAATGAGGAAACCTAGAATGACATCCCTGAGGGCATTGTCATGTGAACCAGTGTCCAAGTATTCTATTGGGTAATGGTGGCTCAGGCAAGTCCAGTCCCTAAACCTCATCATCTTTTATGAACATGGGTTTTCCAGTAGTCTTCAGAATGCCCACTGGATTGTGAGTGCCTGGCGGTCACAACACGCATGTTGCCTCAATAAACCTAAGTGTTTGGGAGAACATGCACTCAACCTCTGGTAGCTGTTGAAACAACATTCTTGTAATAAAATGTGTATGTTCAAAAATCAAAACTTATTCAGAATGTATCTGACAACCCTCAGAGTAGGGGACTGTATATGAGACTAGGTAAAGAAAAATTTTAAGATAGGACATATGTTAATCAGATCGAAATGTAAACATCATATACTCTCACCTGCTAGACTAGGGGTATGTGAATAAAGAGATTGCCTCTCCTTTTCCAAGATGTATTCCCAGTTTTTACCATACAGTAGTTCACAGTCAATATTGGTGAATGAATAAAATGATTCAATTACTGGTTGAATGTGTCTGATTCAAATCTGACTACCCTCTCATTCAATAACAAGATTAAGCAAAACATTTAATTCCCATCACCCTCTGGCTAGAAATAATTTTGTTTGTCAGAATTCCGAAGGCATAAAGTCATTTTCTAGAATTTTCACTAGCCTAATAATATTTTGAAATAAACTTTCTGAGGACAAGAACCGAATATTTTCCATCTCTCTGTCTCACACGCTGACCAGACAAAGTGTCTGGATCTAGCAAACATTCTTTACAAATTGATGCTTACTAAGAATCTTCTTGGGGCCTTCTCAGGCCCCAACAATTCAGTGAGGAAGGTACTAACCTGCCTCTTTTACAGTTGGAGGTTTATATTGACTAAATGAAGATCTGGAGTCACCCCAGCTCATAAATGGCAGAGTTATAATTTCAACACTGATCTCCTGATTGCCATTTGGTAGAATATTGCCTTATTAGTCAGAGTTCTCCAGAGAAACAGAATAGGAGATCTAACTATCTACCTACCTACATACCTACCTACTACCTACCTACCTACTACATACCTATCTACTACCTCCCTACCTCCCGACTACATATCTACCTACCTACTATCTACTATCTATCTGTCTATGAAGAGAAATTTATTTTAAGGAATTGGCTCACATAACTGTAGGGCTGCTAAGTCCAAAATTCAAAGAACACGTAGCAGGCTGGGAACTCTGGGAGAACTATGTTACAGTCTTGAGGCAGAATTCCTTCTCTCCAGGAAACCTCAGTTTTTGCTCTTAAGGCCTTCAGCTGATTGGATGAGCTCCATGCCTATTATTGAGGGTAATCTCCTTACTTAGAGTCAACTGATTGCAAATGATAATCACATCCAGAACATTTCTTCACAGCAACATCTACACTAGTGTTTGACAAAACAACTGGGCACTATAGCCTAGCCAAGTTGACTCTGAAAATTAACTTCATAATTGTCTTATAAGAACTGCCTTGTAACAAAATATGCATTTGTTTTTTTGTTTGTTTTTTGTAAGTGAAGGAGTTTAGACACACTCATTATTGTTGTTCAAAAAAAAAAAAAAAAAAAACGAGGAGAGTACTTGATCCATCTACTAATCCCATCTGAGGGACCTGAGGGCCACTCAAGGGCCCGGGGTCAGGAAGGGCCAAGGAGGCGGGTATGTGGAGAAGGGCATCTTGGGAAGTGGGCATTCCCTGGTTCTGTGTTCTAGAGAAGCCAGCCTAGCTATGGAAGTAGGACTTGGAAGATCATCCTTGGGGGTAGGAGGAAGAAGTTGTAGTGTGGACCTCAGTTTCCTCAGAGGACACCTCGTAAGACTTTATCCAGGCACTGGCTTGTTGGGAATTGCGAGGCAGCTTCTCTGAGAGCTAGCCTGTGGCAGGCTGTGACTGGCCAAAGCCCCTCTAACTCCAGCCCAAGGGGGAGTGCTGGGAGCTCCCAATGTCTCCTGGGAAGGCAGGGACAGGGAGGCAGGGGAATGCCAGGAATGCCAAATCACATGCCATGGGTGAGTAACAGCCATGTCCTGCCCCGCCCAGAGCCAAGCTGGAGGAGCCACTATAAAAGCCATGCCTGGATCCAGCATCTCATCTGCTCGGACTCCCGAAGGACGTGTCTGTTCTCGTGTCAGTGACCAGGGTGAGTGTGAGTGTTGGAGCCCCAAGGGTTCTGAGAGGACCAGAGAAGAGCTGACAGCTGGGAGGCAGAGGGAAGGGGAGGGAGGTGGGGCACCGAGGAAAGAGAGTCGTGTCTTTGATTCTTTGATACAGTGAACAGAAATAAGACTCAGTCTGAACTAAGTCTTTGGAAATCTGTCCTGGTCTCAGATACAGATGGGTCCCTCAATTTTGTCAAGGACATTACTCTTCTGTTAGTAGAACAGGCACATCAGTGTATGAACGCTTTATGTGGGCTCACGAAGGTTGAGAAACACTGTCTACTCATTGTGTACAAGAGTGAGAAGCCTCTTACTATGTCTGATTGTTGGGACCAGATATTTTTCTTCAAGGGAAAGGTTTAGGTTGTTTCTTTTCTTTACTGATGTGTATATGCTAGATATCCTTAACTATCCCCATAAGATTTAAGTTTAAAAGAGATCAAATTATCATCCTTGCTTTCTATCTAAAGAGTTTCATTATTAATTTTCAGGTTGCAAATTCCTGCTAAAATGTCCTGGCAGCAGAACCAGCAGCAGTGCCAGCTCCCTGCCAAATGTACCCCCAAGTGCCCTCCCAAGTGCCCCATCCCCACGTGTCCACCGAAGTGTCCCCCAAAGTGCCCTCCAGTCTCTCCTTGTTGCAATGTCAGCTGCGGAGACTGCTGTGGACCTAGCTCTGGGTGCTGCAGCTCAGGAGGTAGCAGCTGCTGCCTGAGCCACCACAGACATCATATCTTCCACCGACGCCGCAGGCACCAGAGCCCTGACTGCTGTGAGTGTGATCCCTGTGGGCACTCTGGCTGCTGCTCGGGCTCAGGAGGTTGCTGCTGAGGCTGGCCTTAGGCATCACAGAGAAACACTTAGACAGGAAGCTCGAGTCAGGGACCTACCTGAGAGTGATGCTTCTCCTGTTCTGGCTTGTCGTTTTCATGGCGCTGAGGATCCTGTGAAAGAGTTCTGTGTTTTCTAATATCCTGATTCCATCATGGATCCTGATCATGTCTTCCTTCTTTACTTTATACAACAATAAATCTCCTATTGCGTATTCACAAGATATCCTGGTCTTTGTCAAGTCTTTCATTCTTTGCAAGTCCCTGAAGGCTAGAGTTCCAGGGACACACTTAGGGTGGCTTCTAAGAGTATAGTGTGAGAAAGGGACAAGCTAGAAACAGTTTCTAAGGAAACAATCCTCTAAGAACAAGCTTGAAGTAGAGCTTTGCAATGGGATTATCTCTACACTCTCCAGCCTTTTGGCGCAGGTGGTGACCGGAAGGAGGACTAGGTGGCACTAGTGAGGCACCACTGGAGAAAGGGAAGGTGAAGGAGCCTGAGGGACCTCAAAGGAGAAGCTGATAGGAGAAAGAAAGAATGCTGTGAAGTAGGTTCATTCATATGTTTCTGGAATGAAACTCAGCCCTTCCAGAAAGAAACTCAATAGCTGATGGTGCTTCATGAAGCCTTTGCAAACATTTCTAAGGGCCCCCTGTGTGCTTTGCCGTCTTTTCTGAGTGAGGAAAAATCGGTACTTAGTACCTATAAACTCTGTCCAGGCCTGGTTCCTGTTGGAGAAATATAGTGAAGAACAAAATCTACTGCCAACCTAGAAAACTTCTCCACAAATATAGAAGAGAAAGAAAGATTTTATTATAGTAAGTATTAAACCAGAATGTGATTCATCATATGCCATCCGGTAAAGAAATTGCAAAGACATAAAGAAATCTTTCCCTTTATATGTAAAAAAATGCAAAACGAAAAACCTATACTGTTAAATCAATTCTGCCTCATAGAGAACCTGTAGGACAGAGTAGAACTGCCCCATAGAGTTTTCAAGAAGCACCTGGTGGATTTGAACTGCCAAGCTTTTGGTTAGCAGCCGAGCTCTTAACCAGTGCAACGAGTGAATTCATCTCCTCAAGATAAAATTGCTCATTTTCTGGTTTCTTTATGGCTGGAGGTAGATTTGCAGTTAGGGGTTGGAAGCTCTTGAGGTCATGCTAATCTCTTTCTATTTTTCTGGAAGGGGAAGATTACCTGAAGTAACACTTTAAAGAATTGACTTCCAAATCCTTGAGCTAACACCTTGAATTTAGGTACTTTTCAAAGAGAGCGAGAAAGATTTTACAGTTACAAGCTATTGAAAGTGAATTCTAAAAGAACAGGGGAGGAAAGGTATTCCTCACTTATTTTCAACAGGGAAACTATGGGGCAATCAACTCTGTGACAAGTAACAACAGCAGCGAATTTTCAGCTGAAGGTCCCTGGGTGGTACAGTTAAGTGCTTGGCTACTAGTGAAAAGGTTGGGGGTTTGGACCCACCCAGAGGTGCCTCAGAAGAAAGACATGGCAATCTGCTTCCCGGAAGGTCACAACCATGTAAACCCTTTGGAGTGCAACTCAGTCACAACTGGTTTGGTGCTTTGGTTTTATGTTTAATTTGTATTTGTCCTTACACTCCTGAGGAAAGGCTCCACAGGTCACTGGAGTCTAAGTTCCTATAAAGTCTAGAGAGAGCCTGCAGCACGTACCTCTCCTCTGCTTCCAATTCCCGATGCTCACCTGTCAAGGCTTACAAGCCTGCAGGTGATCCATAACCAAAGAAAAAATTGAAGAGGTCATGAAAAAAGCTCCCAACCAAAAAAGCCCTGGCCCAGATGGCTTCACTGGAGAGTTCTACCAAAGATTAGGAGAAGAGCTGACACCAATTCTACTCAAACTATTCCAAACATAGAGAAGGAAAGAATATTCCCTAATTTATTCTATAAAGCAAGCATAACACTTATACCAAACCAGGCAAAGACGTCCCCCCACAAAAAACGAGAAAATTACAGACCAATATCCCTCAGGATTATAGATGCAAAATTTCTCCATAAAATTCAACAGTATGTCAATAAAATAATATTGCATAATTTAGCTGGATTCATACCAAGAATGCAAGGGTGATTCAAGATTAGAAAATTAGTCAAAGTAATTCACCACATAAATAAAACAAAGGAAAAGAATCCCTAGATTATCTCAATTGATGCAGAAAAGGCATTTGATAAAATCCAACATCATTTCCTGATAAAAACTCTTAGCAAATTAGGCATAGAATGAAATGTCCTCAAAATAATTACAGGCATATATGCAAAACCAAGAGCCAAAATTATTTTCAACGGAGAAAGATTGAGAGTATTCTCCGTGAGAGCCGGAACCAGACAAGGATGCCCATTATCACCACTCTTACTCTATACTCTTCTGGAAGACATAGCCAAAGCAATAAGTCAAGAAAGGGAATTATAGTGTCCTCAGATTGGAAAGGAAGAAGTAAAACTATCCTTATTCACAGATGACATCATTCTATACATAGAAAATCCCAGAGACTCCACAACAAACTTACTGCAAGTAACCGAAGGATTTAGCAAAGTGGCAGGGCACAAGATCAACAAACAAAGATCAGTTGGATTCCTCTGCACTAACAAAGAGAACTCCAAAAAAGGAAATCAAGAAAACAGTACCATTTATAATAGCCTCCAAAAGGATAATATACCTAGAAGTAAACCTAATCAGGGATGTAAAAGATGTATCTGAGGAAAACTGTACAACACTACTGCAAGAAACCCAAATAGACCTACAGAAATGGAAAAACATTCCACGCTCATGGCTTGAAAGAGCTAACACTGTGAAAATGTCAATATTACACAAACGATCTACAGATACAATACAATCCCGATCCAAATCCCAACAACAGTCTTTAATGAGATAGAAAAACTAATCACCAACTTGATATGGAAAGAAAGGAGGCCCAGAATAGCTAAACAAACCTGAAGAAGAACAAAGTAGGAGGCCTCACACTTCCTGATCTCAAAACTTACTATACACTCACAGTAACCAAAACAGGCAGGTGCTGGTTCAATGACAAGACACAAAGATGAATGGAATAGAATGGAGAACCCAGAAGTAAAGTAAATCCATTCATCTACGGGCAGCTGATCTTCGACAAAGAGTCAAAATTCTGTCAATGGAGAGAAAAAAATTCTCTTTTAACAAATGGTGCTGGCAAAACTGAATATCCGTTGGCAAAAAGATGAAACAGGGTCCACACCTCACACCATACACAAAGCCTAAGTGAAAATGGACCAAAAGTGCTAAATGTTAAAGCTAAATTATAAAGTTCCTGGTAGGGACACAACGGGAGGACTTAATTTTCAGCATACATACTCTATCAAACACAACAAAAAATGCAAAAACAAGATATGATAAATTAGATAACTGGGAACTCCTAAAAATTAAATACTATGCTTATCAGAAGACTACTAAAAGATTAAATTGAGAACCTATGGATTGGGAATAGATCTTCAGCAACAACATATCTGACAAGGGTGTTTTCGGTAAAACATATAGAAAACTTCAAAACTCAACAACAGAAAGAAACACTTCAATCTGAAAATGGGCAAAAAACTTGAGCAGACACCTACACAAAGAAGACATTCATGTGGGCAACAAACACATGAAAAGGTGCTCGTGATCATTAGCCATTAGGAAGATACAAATGAAAACTACAATGAGATACCATCTCACCCCTGCAAAAATGGTACTGATTAAAAAACTAGAAAACAACAAACGCTGGTGAGGTTGCGGGGAGATTGGAACGCTTATACACTACTAATGGATTGTAAAATGGTACAACAACTATGGAAAACAGTATGGCACTTCTTCAAAATCTAGAAATAGAAACACCTCATGATCCTGCAATCCAACCCCTAGGCATATATCCAAAAGACATAGAAGCAGTGAACCAATAGATATATGCATACCTATGTTCATTGCAGCATTATTCACAATATCAAAAGTCAGACACAACCTACAAAAAAATCAAATCAAACCCATTGCCGTTCAGATGATTCTTACTTACAGCCACCACATAGGGTTTCCAAGGTTGTAAACCTTTGTAAAAGAAGACTGCCACATCTTTCTCCCTTGGAGCCCCTGGTGGTTTTGACCCACCAATCTTTCGGTCAGCAGTCGATCACTTTACATGCTGCGCCATAACAGTCTAAGTGCCCATCGATGGACGAATAGATAAACAAATTGTGGTACATACATACAATAGCATATTATGCAACTGTAAAGAGTATATTTATAGTTTGTTGTACCCTGAGGGCTTGCATATTGCTGTGATGCTGGAATCTATGCCACCGGTATTCAAATACCAGCAGGGTCACCCATGCTGGACAGGTTTCAGCTGAGCTTCCAACTAAGACAGACTAGGAAGAAGGACCTGGTGGTCTACTTCTGAAAAGAATTAGCCAGTGAAAACTTCATGAATAGCAGTGGAATTTTGTCTCATATAGTGCCAGAAGAGGAGCCCCTCAGGTTGGAAGGCACTCAAAAAACAACTGGAGAAGAGCTGTCTCCTCAAAGTAGAGATGACCTTAATGTCGTGGATGGAGTTGAGCTTTCAGGACCTTCATTTGCTGATGTGGCTTGTCTCAAAATGAGAAGAAATAGCTGCTAGTATCCATTAATAATTGGAATGTGGAAAGTATGAAGTGTGATTCTAGGAAAATTGGAAATCATCAAAAATGAATTGGAACACAAAAACACTGATATCCTAGACATTATTGAGCTGAATGATGAATTGAAGAGGAGTGGGGTTGCATTCATCATCAAAAAGAACATTTCAAGATCTATCCTGAAGTACAGCACTGTCAGTGTTAGGATAATATCCATATGCCTACAAGGCACACAAGTTAATACTACTATTATTTAAATCTATGCACTAACCACTAAGGCAAAAATGAAGATACTGTAGTTTTTATTTTTACCAATTTCTGCTGTCTGAAACTGATCAAACATGTGATCAGGAGTCATTGATAATTACTAGTGATTGGAATTCAAAAGTTGGAAGGATCAGTAGTTGGAAAATATGACTTGAGTGATAGCAGTGAAGCCTGAGATCGCATGATAGGATTTTGCAAGAGCAATCTGTCTTGGAAGAAGTACATCAGAATGCTCCTCAGAAGCAAGGATGGTTAAGACTTCATCTCATATACTTTGGACAGGATGTCAGGAGGAATCAATCCCTGGGGAAGGACGTCATGCTTGGTAAAGTAGAGGGTCATCGAAAAAGAGGAAGATTCTCAGCGAAATGGACTGACACAGTGACTGCAACAATGGGCTCAAGCATAACAAGGATTGTGAGGATGGTGCAGGACCAGACAGTGTTTTGTTCTGTTGTACATACGGTCGCTATGTTTCAGAACCAAGTCGATGGCAGCTAACAACAAAAACAACATAAAAAATAAGGAGGAGTTTGCTAAACATCTTATGACATGGATGAATCTGGAGGACATTATGCTGAGTGAAATAAGTCCATAAGAAAAGGACCAATATTGAATGGTTTCACTTTTATAAAAAGTCAAGAATAGGTATACACACAGAAAGCAACATTCTTTGATGGTTACCAATGGTAGGAAAGAGTAGGAGGAGCAATCCCTTTCTAGATAGTAGACACTTGTTATTTTTGGTGAGGGGAAAGGCAATACAAAATTGGGTGAAGTCTGTATAATCTGACCAAGGGAAATGAAGTTGCTAAGTATGCAAGAAAAAGGGACAATTTCTGTAATTGCTATAATATATACGATTTTGCAACAACTATTATGAAAAACAAAACCTATGTGTGTGATTACATAGGTAGATATGTATGCATATATGTGTATAGGAAGGCATATGTGAGCACATGTATAGGTGTATCTGTAGGCTTTGGTATATAGATGTTTGTGTGTGATGCATATATATATAGGCAGTCCCCGGATTACAAATGAGTTCCATTCCTAAGCCTGTCTTTAAATCAAATTTGTACATAAGTAGGAGCAGTTAGCTATGTAGGAGCACTTAGGCGTGGCTCAGATCTAACGTCAGTTAGTGAAATAATTGTCATAGTACAGGTTTCTAGCATTATCTGAAAGTAGAGTGTTCCTATGAAATCTTTCATAAGCCCATATGGCAGACCCCAAAAATAATCTACCAAATCATACCAAATAACACATTAAACCTAAAATAACACTAACCTATAGTAAATGATACGATAAATAAATGGAGAGAAAGCACAGATGCTAAGAGACAGAGTTCAAAGTTATGGGGGTTTGATGCTGAGATGCTGAGTGTTGTTCCCGGGAAAGGAGTTTGGCCAGGATGGAAACATGTCCTAGTTGGGACATCGAGCCTGAGGGCCGCCTCCTTCCGAGATTTGGGCTTCCACTCCCCGGGGAACCCCCCCCCCAAGTTCATGTGTCAAAGAGTGTCCAGCATCTCTGCCTTCCAAAAGGGCCGGGGAGGTACCCCCAGCCCTTCCTGGCAGCCCAGTGATGGCCGGGGCTAGGTGGAGAGGGGGCGATGTGAGGGCAGAGGCTCTGAGGGGCAAGTGAAGAAGCCAGCAAGAAGGCACCCTATCAGCTGCTCCCTCTGTCCCTCACAGGTGCCTGAGATCCAGGTCCCCAGAGAGGTTGACAGATGGCAGATGGCACATGCTGTGGGAGGGGCACAATTGACTTCTTCTCCAGGGTGTCTCCACCACAGACTCTCTCTCCTAGGTGAAGGGGGCTAAGGCCAGCCCCCAGCTTACCTGCCCAGCATGTCTGGGAGGCTGGAGACTGTGGATCATGCCCTGCCTGGAGCCTGGAGGGGTGGGGGGAGTGGACAAAAGAAGCACCGTGGGGTGGTGTTTGCTGGAGGAAAGGAGATGGTCACTGGGTGGGGAGAGCTGGTTGGAGACCCAAGACTCTGCCCTTTTCCCACCCTCAGGGAGCTGCAGAAGGCCCTGACACCGGAGATGGGGGAAGACACTCTCACTGTTCGGGGCAAGTGCTGTCTGTTTGAAGGTTTGCTGCAAAACAAAGGTTGGAGACTCTTTCTTCTTCGGATTTCTCTCCGTTAGTGAAAACAGGTACCAATGTACGTCTTCCTAAAAGCCAGGTAGTGTAAAGGGAACTTTCAGAAAGTGAAGACACCTGTGTATAGCTTATTGTGTGCCTTTCAATGCTTAAAACACTGTAAAGAAACACTTCCAGGTACATTAAAACACATTTAAACTAATCATACAGTAATAATAATAACGTTTTGATGAGCGTCACAAAGTAGCACCCGTTGCATGTACCTCAGATTTTTCATATAATAGGCTTTACCGGGGTTGGTTCATAACTATGGGCTGTATGTAAGTTGGATGTTTCTAACTGGGGGACTGTCTGTATTCATATATATAACAAAGCACATAGGGGCACAGTTATGAAGACTTTCTAGACCTATCCAAACACCTCTCGGGATTGGTTTACTGTGTCAAAATGCTGAGGACCAAAGTCTTGTGGGACAACTCAGTCAATTGACATAACATAATTCGTAAAGATAATGTTGTATATCCTACATTGGTGAATAGTACCTGGGGTCTTAAAAGCTTGCGAGCAGTCATCTAAAATACAACTATTGGTCTCTACTCATCAGGAGGAAAGAAGAAGGAAGGGAACCAAAGACTCAATGAAGAAACCAGTTCACATGAACCACAGCCTCTTTCAGCCTGAGACCAGAAGAACTAGATGGTGCCTGGCTACCAATATCAACAGTTCTGACCTGGGACGCATTAGAAATTCCCAAATAGAGTGGGACAAGAATGCAGAACAAAAGTCAAATTCCTATAAAAGACCAGACTTACCGAACCGATAGAGACTAGAGGAGCCCCCCAAAACTATCACCCTAAGATACCCTTTGTACTTGGACCTAGAACTACTCCTGGAGGTCATGTTTCAGCCAAATAATAGATAGGCTTAAAAAATAAACAATATCAAGTGTGAGTAATGTGTTTCATTAAACAATCAACTATATGTGGCCAAATGGTCAGCATTTACACATAAGCAAATATGAGAAGGCCAGCTAGGGCAGGAAAGGTAGATTAATGGAAATAGAAGAAAGAGAATGGAAATAATGAGAATGCTGACACATTGTGAAAAGTGTAACCAATGTCATAGAACAATTTGTATCAAAATTGTTAAATGGAAACCTAATTTGTTGTGTAAACTTTCACCTAAAAGACAAAAAATATTAAAAAAGATAAAGCCTATTGCGGAATGGGGGAATAGAATAAGATTTGTTTTATAACAAATTCCAAAAATAGAAGAAATTCTTTCCCAATATTCTTGTAGACTTTATTGAGTATTTCCATGTGGACCAATTGGGAAGGGGAGAGTGTACTATACAGGCTGTGTGATGGTTAAGAATGTATGTTAACTTCACTGGGCCATGATTCTCAGTGTTCACATGTGAGCACTCCCATGATGGGATCTGCTGTGAGAAACCAATGAGTTGAAAGCGAGTTTCCTTGGGCGTGTGGCCTACATCCGAATATAAGCATTGGCTTCTTGCCAACATGGTCTCTGCTGAGAAATCAGAGCTTAATCTTATTGGTTCTCCTGTGTAGGTGACGGTTTGTTTTTCCTACACTGCTCTCAGTTTTTTCCTTTGCCTTTGGTTTTGACAAGGTCGATTACCATATGTCTTGCTGATTTTCTTTTGGAGTCTCTCCTGTGTGGGGTTTGTTGAGCTTCTTGGATGGATATATTCCATCTTTTATGATACTAGGGAAGTTTTACGCCAGTAAATCTTCAAAGATGTTCTCTGCGTACTTTTTTTCTCTCCTCCTGTTCCTGAACTCCTATCATGCATAAATGATCCCTCTTGTAGTGTCCCACGTAACTCTTTGGTTTCTCCACTTTTCTTCATTTTTTCTCCTGAATGTTGGTCAAATAAATTAGTATCAAGGGATTTGCCTTCTAATTTGCTGATTCTGTCTTCCAATGATTCAATTCTACTCTGATATTCCTCCACTTAGTTATCAATTTCTGAAATTTTCTTGTTAATCTTCTGGATTTCTGGTTGCTATTTTGTATGGCTTCTAATTGTCTATTTTGTTCTTGTATAGTTTCCTTGAATTCTACTAGAATTTTTGTCTGTCTCTTCAGTTAGTTCCATTACCATTTCTTCCTCAGAAAGATCTTCTGACCGTTTAGTTTGGTCACTTGCTTGAGCCATCTTGTTCTGCTTCTTTATGGGATTTGATATTGTTTGTTGTCTTCGAGGCATTAAGGTGTTATTATATTTATTGACTGTATGTTTGTTTACTTTGCCTTGATTTTCTGTTTTGTTTTGATGTATCAGGGAATTCAGCTTGGGTGTGCTACTCAAGTTGCTAGCCTGGCAAGACTGGAGTGCTCACCACCTCTTTCCACGTAGGTGGGGCAGCGGCGGGGAGTGTGAAATCCTTGACAACTTGAACATTTTCTGTGTATATCATGATGTTATTTATCGGCCCAGTTGCGACGATTTTCTTTTCTTTATGTTGAAGTATAATCTATACTGAAGGTTGTACTGTTTGGGCTTCATCAGTATGTACTTCAAGTTGTCTGCATGTTTGGCAAGCATGGTTGTGTCATTTGTATATTGCAGGTTATTAATGAGTCTTCCTCTCATTCTGATTCCATGTTCTTCATATAGTGTGGCTTCTCGGACTACTTGTTGAGTTTACAGATTGAATAAGCAAGGTGAAAAGATACAACACCTTTGTACCACCTTTTCCAGTTTTGAACCCTGCAATATCCTCTTGATCTGTTGGAATGACTTCTTCTGGATCCATATCCATGTTCCACAATTAAGTGTTCTGGAATTTTCATTATTCATAATGTTATTCTTAATTTATTATGCTTCACATGATACTTGCTAGACACCCTAGAATTGTCACTGAGGGAATGCCTTGCGGTATAGTGTTAAGTCTTCAATAGAATCACTAAAACATTTGAAAAGCCCCAATAGAACAGCCCCACCTGCCTGAATGTCTACCGTTAGGAATTATATATATTAGTTTTATTTCTTAGTCCTGTCTTCCCACTGGGATATAGCCCTAGGTGGGCAGAGATTAACTCTCTTTTATATCATGTTGCATCTGCAGAGTTGGCCACGTAATCAATAAGCACTTGCTCAGAGTGTGTGGGAGTGAATTCATAAGGTCTGATTCTTGATCTTTTGGAGAGGCAGTTCAAGAAAACCTTGGAATTTTCCATTTTGGAGATGCTTTACTCTTTTTATTCACCCTAGCATACTCCACTCTCATTTATTCTCCTAAGACCTGCTCGATTTTTATTTAATTCGCTCAGCAAATTTCTTTGGGAATAGTTCCTTGGTCAAGGGCACTCCAAGGCATGAATATACAATGGTTGCTTAAGGGTTCACTAATCCTAACCTATTTATCCAGAACATCATCTAATTCTAATGATTAAAATGATACTAATACAGGACAGAAAAGGTCATAGGTTGTGAGGTCATTGGAGTATGTGTGTATGTGTGTGTGTGTGTGTGTATTTGTATGTGTGTGTGTGTGTGCGTGTGTAGTGATGGTATCTGTGGTGAGCAAAATAATGTCCCCTCAAAGTAATCAGTTCCTATCCCTGAAACCTATAAACATTACCTTAAAAGGAAAAAGGACTTTGGCAGATATAATTAAGTGCAAGATATTGAGATGAAGAAATTGTCTTGAATTATACAGGTGGGTTCTACTAGGCAGAATGAGATTCTTATGACACAGAGAAGAAAAGGCAATGTGAAGATGAAGGAGAGAAAAATTTGAAGATGATGGCCTTGTAGATACATCCACAAGCTAAAGGATGATAGGTCCACAAGCCAAGAAACCTCGCAGCTACCAGAAACTGAAGAGACAAGGGACAAGTTCTCTCCTGGAGCTTCCAGAGGGAGTGTGGCTGGTGTGAAAAGTATTATCTCATACAGTCAGGGAGTTTGGAGAGGGCCTTGTCCCAAAAGCACAGCTCCATTCAGCCTGGGCTTCAGGGGAAAATGGAGGGAGTGATTCAGTGGAGTGAGGAACTGAAAAGCTAAGCAGCTTTCATTAGAAATATGATCCAAGAGAAAGAAGAGGGACCGACCAGGACCAGGACAGATGGGGAACATGAAATAATAGTTTCATCCTCACTTGGGGTAAAGTAACATTCCTTGACAGAACCTTCAGAGAATACGTGAGGGAACAGAAACGTCTACCTTTTAAACCCTGAGTCCAAACATAGCTGTAATACCAGGAGTAATCATTACGGGAGAAGATAAATGAGGCTGGGATGCCCTTAGTCTTTGCACTTTGGTTCCTTACAAGTGTGGTCAGTAGCAGCCATGGCCCAGACCACTGCCACAGCAGTTGGAGCTCTGGGAGCCTGTGGAGGCTCAGGCAGTAGCTGTCCCAGTGCTTATAAGATATGCTAACACCAAGCTCTGAAGTGAGTTTCAGCTCTATTGAGAAGAAGACAAGTGAATGATCTGGTAGTCCCCTGTCTCTTTCTTCCTTCCCAACCTGGAAGGTCATGGAAGTTTCCAGGCTGTCCCTCTGGTGACTGTGAACCAGATGTGACTTCAGCAATGACCCAGTGTGGCCCTGGGCTCTGGAGACCCACTTGTCTCTTACCATCTCTCCTTGGGAAACTGGGTGTTTAAATTATCCAGAACTTGAAAAGAAGGCAAAAACACATTTTTGATCACTCTTACAAATTTATATTACATACTACTAACTAACAGGGCTGCCTAAGTGTCACACACCCTCTAGGGGATTTTTTATTTGTTTTACTTTTGTTTAGGGATGAAACACTAAAGATAAATTTAACTTAAGGAGGTATATAAGTTCCAAATTATTTGTGTCTAGTAGAAATGATAACACAATGATGTATTACTCTTTAAAACATTAGGTAGTATTGTAACTAAATTTGCAATCTTATTTCAGCAGTCTTTCTTTCTCTGCTATTTAGACTTGGAACTCTCCTATTCTCCTTTGGTGTTTTGGTGGCACAGTTGTTAAGAGCCATGGCACGCTACAGATGTTAATAAAAAGGCGAGCATTTCGAATCCACCAGCTGCTCCTTCGAAACCTATGGAGCAGTTCTACTCTGTCCTGTAGGGTTGCTATGCATTGGAATCGACTCGATGGCAACGGGTTTTGATTTATTCTCCTTGGAAGAAACGTTACCACCCTCCAAAACCATCTGATTCAGAGTCATATGTATATGCCTACTTATGTTCACGTACGAAAAACAGAGGAAAAACTAAGTCATGTCAAATCTGACTCATGGGAACCCCAGCTGTTACACAGTAGAACTGATCTCCGTGGGCTTTTCTTGGCTGTAATCTTTACAGAAACAGATTGCTAGGGTTTTCTTGTGCGGTGCTGCTGGGTGGGTTGCAACTGCCAACCTTTCAGTTAGTAGGCAAGCACAAATGGTTGTGCCATTCAGAGGCCTTACGTTCACATACAATTTCATGTAAATGCAACACACACACACACACAGACACAAGCACACACACACACACATACACCAGGCACACACACAACTTTGCTTCCTCACTTACACCAGGGTTACAAGCATATCTGTCCAAGACAATGAGGAAACTGAGGATGAGATCACAAGAAGATTGGTCAATGAACCAATGTGTTCCAGTCTCATTGGGAAAGAGATTCAGAACTATATAATTATACAAATTCTGAGCATTTGTACTTATTATGTGATATGTACTTTTCTCAGGGCTTAATGTGTGATTCTTTCATTTACACAGCAATCTTACTAAATAATGACAATGATTAGCCACATTTATCAGGTGCAAAAATGGAGACTCACAATGTAAGAACTTGCTTAATGTTTCATAGCAAATATCTGGTTCTCAGAATTCAGAGCAAAGTATTCCAGCTCCGGAACCATGCTCTTAACCAGTACTCTGTAGTTGAACTGGGAAGGCTCACGCTCTTTATAATATGAGAAATGCAGACAGTTTAGGGTAAGTTCTTCTCCTCAAGTTAGACTCATAGCAACTGTTGCCTTCTCCTCGGGCTCCAAGAACTATTGTTTCTGGGCTAGTTCCCACACTGCACAGAATTCCTTTCTATTTCCCATGCCCTTCTCTTCTTCTTTGTTCCTCTGTCCTTTCTGAAACCCATTCTCCCAGTGGGGCTCTCTATTTGCCTGCCCTCCTCCTGCTCAGAGCCCCTTCCATGGCTCCCATGGATAAACTCACGTTGACGACAGATGAAGAAAAGTCTAGGTCCCTGACAAGGCAAAGCAGAATCTCTTATATAAGGGGTCCAGGACCAGGCTCCAGGATGTGTACTGGTTGTAATAGGAGGGGATGTGATACTTACACATAAGGGTACATGTATCCTCATTCCTGATATTCTAGTCACCTTCTCTCTTCCCTTCCTGGAATGTCATGGAAGAATCCAGGCTGCCTAACTCATCTCCAGATGCTAGATATGACTTCAGTAAGTATCAATACTTTGGTCAATCCCTCTAGGGATTGAGGTCAATATATATCCATCTTGTCTTAGGAAACTGTAGGTCACACCCTTGCCTCCAGGTGTGCTCTATGAGTTGGGGCCTTAGGATTTGGATTGTCTGTTTTCAGTGGGTAGAAGAGGTTGGAATGAATTGAGAGATGTATTTTACAGGAAGAAACTATAAAGTATTTAACCCATGGCTTGTGGAAGATAGAGAGAGACGAATGGACGGCATTGGTTAGGTCTCATAACTGGTGAATAAGTGAGGTGTTCCCACAAAGACAGACCTGGTTTGCGAGGTGAGTAGGCTTGGTGGTAGAATAAGTTTATGTTACGGCAAGGCCTTTGTATCTTTAGGAAAAATGTGGTAGGTTCAGCTTGCAGGTTACCGACTTTCTAGGCAATGGAGAGTTGATCCAAGGGAAGTATCTCAAATGCCTCCCAGGTCACTCTTCTAATAACGTTTAATTCATCTATCCATTCAACTAATCAGCATTCCATGGATAATTGCTAGAGTCACCAGATAAGGAATACCTGGAGTTCTCAAGTTCTGGTGATGTGATGTGATGTGTTGAGATGTGAAGGTAATATGGTGACTGTAGGTTTAGACCCAAGAATACCTAGAATTCTTATATGCTGGTGCCAAAGGCCATGATGAGCTGAATCCCAACACTGATTGTTTAGGTTAGATCAAAGAAGCATACACAGAAGGACTTTTTACCTCCTGATATTGGCTTTTTGGGGATGGGATGCCCTTCAGCTTTGTAGCCTTCTATCCAACCCCTCATCCACATTTCTAAGCTTGTGCATGGCCATGAAAACATGCATCCGTACATACACATGTATACACACACCCAAGCATAAAGGCACAGCTTTCGCATTCTCTTCCTTTACTGTTACTATCATCTCTGTCAGCAAGAATGAGGAAACCTAGAATGACATCACAGAGGACATTGTCACATGAACCAGTGTCACAGGAATTGTATTGGGAAATGGTGGCTCAGGCAAGTCCAGTCCCTAAACCTCACCTTCTTTTATGCACATGGGTTTCACAGGAGTCTTCCGAATGTCCACTGGACTGTGAATGCCTGGAGGTCACAACACACATGTTGCCTCAATAAACCTAAGTTTTTGGAAAGAACATGTACTGAACACGTGGTAGGTGTTCAAAGAATGTTCTTGTAATTAAATGTGTATGTTCAAAAATCAGTATTTTTCACAATTTATCTGAAAACGCTCAGAGTAGGGGAGTATATATGAGACTAGGTAATGAAAAATTTTAAGATAGGCCATATGTTAGTCAGATCGAAATGTAAACATCATATACTCTCACCTGCTAGACGAGGGGTATGTGAAGGAAGAGATTGTCTCTCTTTTTCCAAGATGTATTCCCAGTTCATACCATACAGTAGTTCACAGTAAATATCTGATGAATGAATAAAAGGAATCAGTTACTGGTTGAATGAGTCTGATTCAAATCCGACTACCCTCTCATTCAATAACAAGATTAAGTAAATCATTGAATTACCATCATCCTCTGGCTAGAAATAATTTTGTTTCTTAGAATCCTAAAGGCACAGTCATTTTCTAGAATTTTCACTAGCCTAATAATATTTTGAAATAAACTTTCTGAGGGCAATAACTGAATATTTTCCATCTCTCTGTCTCACACACTGACCAGACAAAAGTGTCTGGATCTAGCAAACGTTCTTTACAAATTGATGCTCACTAAAAATCTTCTTTGTGCCTTCTCAGGTCCCAAGAACTCAGTGAGAAAGGTGCTAACCTGCCTCTTTTACAGTTGAGGGTTTAGATTGTCTAAATGAATAACTAGAGGCACCCCAGCTCATAAATGACAGAGTTATAATTTGAACACTCATCTCCTGATTGCCATTTGGTAGAATATTGCTTCAGTAGTCAGGGTTCTCCAGAGAAATAGAATAGGACATCTACCTACCTACCTACCTATATACCTACCTACAACTGCCTACCTACCTACCTACTACCTAACAACCTGCCTACTACCTATCTGCCTACCTACTACCTACCTATCTACTACGTCCCTACCTCCCTACTGCCTATCTACCTGCCTACTACCTATGTACCTATCTGTCTATCAAGAGAAATTTGTTATAAGGAATTGGCTCACACAACTGTAGGTCCTGGTAAGTCCAAAATCCATAGAACGGGTAGCAGGCTGGAAACTCTGGGAGAAGTATGTTACAGTCTTGAGGCAGAATACCTTCTCTCTGGGAAAACTCAGTTGTTGCTCTTAAGGCCTTCAGCTGATTGGATGAAGTCCATCCATATTATTGAGGTTAATCTCCTTACTTAGAGTCAACTTATTGTCAATGATAATCATATCTAGAAAATTTCTTCACAGCAACTTCTAGACTAGTGTTTGAGAAAACAACTGGGCACTCTATCCCAGCCAAGCTGACACAGAAAATTAACTGTCATAATTGTCTTATAAGAAACCCCTTGTAACAAAATATGCATTTGGTTTCTTTATAAGTGAATGAGTTTACTCACAATCATTATTGCTGTTTAAAAAAAAAAAAGCCAAGGAGACCACCTTGATCCATCTACTAATCCCATCAGCAGGGACCTGAGGGCCACTCAAGGGCCCGGAGTCATGAATGACAAGGGAGGAAGGGTGTATAGAGAAGGGAATCCTGGGAAGTGGCCATTCACTGGTTCTGTGTTCCAGAGAAGCCAGCCTGGCTATGGAAGCAGGGCTTGGAAGATCATCCTTGGGGATAGGAGGACGACGTTGTAGTGTGGACCTCAGTTTCCTCAGAGGTCACCCCCTAACTCCAGCCCCAGAGGGTGTGCTGGGAACTCCCAAGGTCTCCTGGAAAGGCAGGAACAGGGAGGCAGGGGAATACCAGGAATGACCCAGCACATGCCCTGGGTGAGTAGCAGCCACTTCCTGCCCCTCCCAGAGCCAAGCTGGAGGAACCGCTATATAAGCCATGCCTGGCTCCAGCATCTCATCTGCTCGGACTCCCCAGCGACGTGTCTGTGCTGGTGTCTGTGACCAGGGTGAGTGTGGTTGTGGGAGCCCCGAGGGGCTCTGAGAGGATCAGGGAAGAGCTGACAGCTGGGAGGCAGACAGCAGGCAGAGGGAAAGGGAGGGAAGAGGGGAACTGAGGAAAGAGGTTCCTGTCTTGGATTCTGTGATACACCGAACAGAAGTAAGACTCAGTCTGAACCAAGTGTTTGGACATCTGTCTTGGTCTCAGACAAATATGGGTCCTTCAGTTTGGTCAAAGACATTATTTTTATGTTAGTAGAACAGGTATGTCAGTGTGTGAACACTTTATGTGGGCTCACGAAGGTTAAGAAATACTGGCTACTCATTGTATCCAAGAATGAGAAGCTCCTTGCTATGTCTGATTGTTGGGACGACATATTTTTATTCAGGGGAAAGATTTAAGTTGTTTCTTTACCTTACTGATGTGTATATGCTAGATATCCTTAACTATCCCCATAAAATTTAAGTTTAAAAGAGAACAAATTATCCTCCTTGCTTTCTATCTAAAGAGTTTCATTATTAATTTTCAGGTTGAAAAGTCCTGCTAAAATGTCCTGGCACCAGAACAAGCAGCAGTGCCAGCTCCCTGCCAAATGTACCCCCAAGTACCCTCCCAAGTGCCCCATCCCCAAGTGTCCCCCCAAGTGTCCCCCAAAGTGCCCTCCAGTCCCTCCCTGCTGCAATGTCAGCTGCGGAGACTGCTGTGGACCTAGCTCTGGGTGCTGCAGCTCTGGAGGTGGCGGCTGCTGTCTGAGCCACCACAGACACCATCTCTTCCACCGACGCCGCTGGCACCAGGGCCCTGACTGCTGTGAGTGTGATCCCTGTGGGCACTCTGGCTGCTGCTCGGGGTCTGGAGGTTGCTGCTGAGCCAGACCTTAGGCATCATAGAGAAAGACTTAGGAAGCACAACCTCGAGGCGGGGACCTACCCCGGGTTGATGCTTCTCCTGTTCTCTCTTCTCCTTTTCGTGGGGCTGTGGATCCCATGAAAGAGTTCTGTGTGTTCTAATGTCCTGAGTCCATCCTGGATCCTGATCATCTCTTCCTCCTCTACTTTATACAACAATAAATCTCCTATTGTATATTCACAAGATATGCTGGTCTTTTCAATTCTTTCATTCTTTGCAAGTTCCTGAAGCCTAGAGTTCCAGCAACACACTTAGGCCGGCTTGTTAAGAGTACAGTGTGAGAAAGGGATAAGCTAGAAATAATGCCTAAGCATACGACCATCTAAGAACAAGCTTATGGTAGAGCTTTGCCATGAGATTATCTCTGCACGCTCCAGCCTCTTGGCTCAGGTGGTGACTGGAAGGGCCTGGGATCCCCAGTACTGAGCTCTTTCGATTGTGAGCCTCCCGGCTAGCTTAACCCATCATGCTGAAAATGATTTTCTTCTTGTCTGTGTGCCATGATTTAACAAATTTGAAAATTCTCTGGAATTCTAAGTAGATGGACAAAGTGTATTTAACAGAACTCTTCTCATTTGATAAAAAATGCTTCGCGTAGAATTAAAACCCTGATCTACTTCTGAAAGATCAGCCACTGAAAACTCCATGGAGCACAGTTCTCCTGTGAAACTCATGGGGTCACCATGAGTCAGAATGGACTTGATGTCAACTGGTTAGGGGCAAGCTTATGTGATAACATATTGCCACTTACCTGCTTGCCTGGGAGGGTCTGTCTGCCTAGCTCTTGCTTTTATTCATGCTTCAGTCCCTCCTCTGAACAGCTGTGAAATAAATTGTTCAACAGTATAAGGCTTGAGAAGCACCCAGGTAGGAATCTACCCAGTCCCACTGGCTCAGTCCAATGCTCAGTGGAAGTAGAGTTGTCTGAGGGTAACAGGAAGGAGTGTGGGCCAATATCTCACCTTTCTTTCTGCCACCTTGCTCAGGTATGGTGGGTGAGGAGGATAATTAATAGAAACAACACTGTCCTGTGGTTGCACAATGAACTTCAGAAGCCAGCAGTCCGGACTGGGGTTGGCCTGCCTTAATTTCTCCTCTTCTCAGCTCAGTCACTCAGAATTTTAGGGCACTGAAGCAGCCTGCCCTGATGGTTGAGACTCTGTGACTGGAGGATGAGGTTTGAAGGGAGGTAATGATACCATGAGAGGACATCCAGAATCAAAGTCTATCAGCCAGGCTGAGAGGTTTCTATGTGGGAAATGATCAACTCAGATTGGAGCAAGAAAGACCCTGGTGAGACTGGGCTCTCTCAACAAGGCATCCCATCCCCTTCTCTGGATGAGAGTACTGGCTACCAATTTACATCTCTCTAGACTCCCACTCTAATCCCTTCCTTGTAATGCTGAGGCCTTTTTCCTTGCTTTTTGTAAAGGTAAGTTTGTAATGCATTTCATAATGTCATTGTTAATTTAATTTGAAATTGTGTACTAGCAATTTTGGGAGTCCCTTTGTATTTCAAATGGTTAAGCAGTCTACTATTAGCTGAAAAGTTGGTAGTTCAAACCCACCTAGAGGTGCCTCAGAAGACAGGCCTGGAGATCTGCTTCGGAAAGTTCACAGTCGTGAAAACCCTGTGGAGCAGTTGTACTCTGCACACATGGGGTCGCCTCGAGCCAGAATCCACTCAAGGGCAACCAACAACAACTTGTTAATCGTTATTAACTTAATAAACTAATACTTAACTGCCCCAGAAGCATATATTTGCATTTAATCACTTTACTACTTTTCTGAATAGTCACCTATGCCATCTGTCAAGGGCACAAATGTGGCTATATCTATCTCTAGGCATTTTATTCTGTTGCATTTTTCTATGTGTCTACGCCTGCTCCAGTTTCACACTGCAGTAATATGGAAACCCTGGTTGCATTGTGGTTAAGTGCTATGGCTGCTAACCAATAGGATGGCAGTTTGAATCCACCAGGCATCCTTGGAAACTCTATGTAGCAGTTCTAATCTGTCCTACAGGGTCTCTGTGAGTAGGAAATGACTCCGTGGCAATGGGTTTGGTTTTTCTGGTTTGGTAATTAATATAGTTAAATAGTAAATCTTGATATCTAGTAGATACACAATCTTATTCTACGTCAAGAATGACTTGTCACTTTTGGCCGTAAGAACCTCTATACATATTTTCCATTAACTTGTTAAATTGCTAAAAAATTAAATATATATATAATAAAATTCTCATGAAAATGCAAGCGACCTAGAATAGCCAAAACATTCTTGAGAAAAGAGGAACACAGCTGGAGCTCTCATGCTTCCTGATTTCAAGTCTTACTAACAAGCGTCCGTAATTAAGACTGCCCTATTGCATAAGGATAAAACGCGTTGTCCA
This sequence comes from Dugong dugon, assembly GCA_030035585.1. NCBI lineage: Eukaryota > Metazoa > Chordata > Mammalia > Sirenia > Dugongidae > Dugong > Dugong dugon. The sequence goes on along the minus strand of CM057462.1, from coordinate 194,621,229 downwards.
TGATTCAGTTCCAACACCCAGAGATCATATAGGACAGAGTAGAACTGCCCCATAGGGTCTCCAAAGTGCAGGTGTTGGATCTGAAATGCCAACCTTTTGGTTAGCAGCCGAGCTCTTAATCGCTGTTACTCCAGGGTTCATAAGAATAGACATACAGATTAATGAAATAAAATTGGGAGACCAAAAATAAACCCTTCCATTTCTAATTAATTGATTTTTCACAAAGACGCCAAGACAATCAAACAGAATGAAGAAGAGTCTTTTCAACAAATGGTGCTGAGACAGCTGGATAACCACATACAAAAGAATGAACGGGAACCCGCTTCTCTCAGCAGACAGGAAAGTAACTCAGATTGGCCCATAACCTGAATACAAGAGCCAAAAACTATAAACTCCTTGTTAAAAACATAGGTGTAAATGTTTAATTTCTTGGGTTAGGAAAATGTTTCTTAGCTTTGGCACCGAAGTCACAAATGACAAAAGGAAAAAATAACAAATTAGTCTTCATCAAAATTTAAAACTTTGTGCTTCAGAGGACACTATCAAGAAAGTGAAAAGACAATTTGTAGAATAGGAGAAAATATTTGGAAACCATATATCTGGTAAAGGATTGTATTTAGAATACATAAAGAATACTTGCCACTCAATGATTTAAAGACAAATAATCTAATTAAAAAATAGCCAAAGGATCTGAATAGACATTTCTTCAAAGAAAGAATACAAATGGCCAATTGCCACAGAAAGAAACACAACATCACTAGTCACCAGGGAAATGTAAATAAAAACCACAATGCAATATCATTCACACCTACTAGGATGGCTATAATTAAAAACCCGAGTTGAGAAGGATGTAGAGAAATTGGAACCCTCATATATTGCCAGTGGGAATGTAAAATGACTTGCAATCACTCTGGGAAATAGTCTGACAGTTCCTCAAAAATGTTAAACAGAGTTACCATACTACTCAGCAGTTCCACTCTTCGCTATGTCTCCAAGAGAAATAAAAAGCGAGGACGTACACACAGAAACTTGTACATGAACATAGATAGAAGTATTGCTCATAATAGCCAAAAGGCAGGATGAATCCAAATGCCCAGCAACTAATGAATGGATAAAAAAATGTGGTATACATGGTCTCGGGAAACATCTAGCTCAACTGGCATAACACAGTTTATCAAGACAATGTTCTCGATTTACCTTGCTGAGTAGTGACTGGGGTATTAAATGTCTGTGAGCAGCCATCTAAGTTACTCCACTGGTCTCACCCCTTTGGGAGCAAGGGAGAATGGAGAGAACAGGGTACAAGGAAAAGATTAATTCAAAGAACTAATGGACCACAGCTACCAAGGCCTCCACCAGACTGAGGCCGGTACAGCTAGATGGTACCTGGCTACCACCACTGACTGCTCTGACCAGGATCATAACAGAGGGCCCTGGACAGAGCTTGACAACAATGTAGAACAAAATTCTAACTCACACACACTAAGAAAAATTAAAAAACAGACATACTGACCAGACAGAGACTGGAGAAACCCCAAGAGTATGGCCCGCGGGTGCCCTTTTAGCTCAGGTGTCAAGTCACGCCCGAGTTTCACCCTTCAGCTGGGGATTGGACAGTCCCATAAAACAAAATGGGACTAATGAGGCACAGCAGTCTGGGGACATGGACGAGAAGGCAGAAGGGGACAGGAACGCTGGTGATTGGGAAGCCAAAGTTGACAAGGGACAATACTGCCATGTCCTGGGGTTGTTCTCTATGTGAGATCAACTTGACAACAGCAACTCAAATATTTTGATGGGAAGACTAGGCGGCAGTGAGTTGAAGATAATGGTGATGGAATAATTTGGAAAGGATAATGAGAACAGTAGCACAACTGGAAGAATGTAATCAATGTCACTGAATTGTACATGTAGAAATTTTTAAAATGGTGTATCTTTGGCTGTGTATATTTTAATCAAAAAAAAAAAAAAGTCCTCCAAGGCCAAGAGGGGAGAGTGTTGACATGTCGTGGGGTTGTTAACCATTGTCATAAAACAGTATGTGTAGTGACTGTTTAAGGAGAAACTATTTGTTCTGTAAATCTTAATGTAAAGTACAATAAAAAAAATTTTAAAACAAAGTAGTACATTCATACATTTTAATATTATTCAGTAATAAAAAAGAAAGCAGTGATCCATGCCACGACGTGGATGAAGCTTAAAAACACTGTGTTATGAGAAAGATGCCAATTACAAAAGACCATATATTGTAGGATTCCATTTCTATGACATGTATAGTTTAGGCAAATCTATAGAGACAGGAAATAAATCAGTGGTTGCCTAGACCAGGGCGGTAAGAGGGGGAGGGAGGGGAGAAGGTGGTGTGACTGCTAATATGTTCAGGGCTTGTTTTTTTGAAAAACAAGATACACAGACACAAAGACAAAAAAACAAAAGACTAATCAGGGTAATTCTAATGGCTATGTTATCATTTAAAAAGTTGAAACATGAGGAATAGATTGAGCGAAAAATTTCCAATACACATAAATAAACAAGGGAATAAATTCACAATATAGAAATGACTCATATAAATTCTTATAAAAGAAGAAAAATAATTCCAAGAAAAATGAACAAGTGTATGGATAGGCCTTTTACATTAGAGAAAATCTGTATAACAAATAAATATAAAATGTGATGCTAAACCTCATAGGTATTTAGAGAACTACAGTTAATAAACAATTGGATATCATGTTTGTCTTTCAACTTGGCCTAAAAAAATTTAAGTTGTATAATATAAAATATTGACTAAGTTAGGGAAAGAGATATTTGTATAGATTACAGCGGGAGTGTTAATACTCATCATCATGGAGGTAAATTTTCCGTATCTATAGCAATGAAAATTGCCATCCTCTTTGTCAGAACAATTTAATTTTTTCAAGTTTTTGGTACTAGTCAACTGCTTGTACATGCACACAAGGACATCCATAAAGGCAGGTCTACAGCAGAATTTATACTTAGGGAATACTCAGTAATAGTCTAAATGTCCAGCATTAAGAGAAGACATACATAAATACTGACATCTTACTCAAGAAATATAAGGGAAGCGGAGGAGAAAGAAAAGGGAGAGGCTGAAACTGCCAAGACTATGACCTTCCCTAAACATCCTCTTTACCACCGACACATGTTCAGGTGATGGCAACAGGTATGGAAGCAAGAAGAGACAGAGACTGACCAAGTGGTTTGGTCACCACAGTCACCATCATCATCATCAGCATCACCAACATCGTCCTCATCATCATCAGTAACAGCAACATCAACAACTTATAATAAGTTCATCTCTAATTTGCATATCTGGTGATTTCTAAAAATGATCTTTCTGTACTCTCAAGGAAAAATACTTTCGTTCTTTTGTTTATCTATTCACCACACGTTTACTGGAGACTTCATATGGAGCCCCTGAGTGGTGCCAATGGTTAACACGCTAAGCTGCTAAGCAATATGTTGGAAGTTTGAGTCCACCTAGAGGCACCTTTGAAGAAAGTTCTGGTAATGTACTTCCAATTAATCATCCATGAGATCTGTATGGATCACTGTGCTACTCTGACGTACATGGGGTTGCCATGAGTTGACTCAAGGGTAACTGGTGATTCCTATAAGATGGGCATTTTGTATTGAATATACAGCTTTTAGATTAGTGGAAGAGATAGAAAATTAAACAGTTAGAATAAAGACCATGTATAGAAGCACTTAACAGGGAGCCTAAGTTAGTCTGAGGACATGTCTTCTTTCTTTAGTGAGAGTAATCTACCCCTTCTTCCCCAGCGATGTCCTGGACTTCTTGGGCTTTTTTCGCGATGAGAAGATCCTTTATTTAACAGCCCCTTCCACATTCGCATAAGCTCTGGCATGTCTGTATTTGGATTTTATCTTGTTTTTGTGTACATGTCTGTGTTAGAAATTCAGTTTGGCTGCCAGTAAAAAATTCTGAAGTAACAGTACTTAAATAGAGGATTATTTTATTTTATAGACCATAGAATTAGAAGGGATGCAGTCCAGAGCTGTTTGGGAGCTCCATGATGTCATCAAAGACCTGCAATTTTCCCTTTTCTCTTCTTTCATTCTAAGTGCTGGCTTCCTTCCATAAACTTGCCAGAGCACTGGGTGGTAGGGCTCCGATTATGTCTGGGTCTCATGTTGGAAAAAGAGAAGGGAGTGGCCATAGGGTGTCTACGAGCTCAGTGGGCCCATTCATTCAGCTTTCTTAAAGCTCCACCTTTAGAGATGTGCTTTATTTCATTGGCCACTGTCATGAATTGATTTGTGTCCTCCAAAAATATCAGCCAGCTTGGCTAGGTCATGATTCCCAATATTGTATGATTGCCTACCATTTTGTCATCTGACGTGATTTCCTTATGTGATGTAAATGCTATCACCGTGATGTAATAAGATGGATTAGCTGCAGTTATATTGATGAGATCTACAAGGTTAGGTAGTCTCTTAAGCCAATCTGTTTTGAGATATAAAAGAAAGATCTGAGAAGAGAGACATGTGAACCTCATACCACCAAGAAAGCAGCGGTGGGAGCAGAGCGTGTCCGTTGGATCTGGGGTCCCTGCCCGTGGAGAAGCTTCTAATCCAGGGGAAGATGATGAGAAGGCCGACAGAGAGAGAAAGCCTTCCCCTGGAGCTGACCATGAATTTGGACTTTTAGCCTACTTCACTGAGAGGCAATAAACTTCTCCTTGTTAAAATAATCCACTTGGGGTGTTTCTGTTATAGCAGCAGTAGATGACTGAGACAGCCACCTTTATCTCCAAGGGAGGCTGAGATGTGTCAGGCTCCACCCCCATCCCCACTGGGCTCTTTGTTGTCCTTGATAATACAGAGGTTCTGAAGTTAAGGATGAAGGGCATACTGATATTGGTGGGCAACTAGCAGTTTCTGTGACAGTATGATTTTCTAGGGACAAATGGCTAGAGATGTGGTTCTCTAGAAATAGCATGTGCTGCGTGTGCAGCATTATACCTGGAAAAATCACTCCAGTGAACTTCATCAAAAAAAGGGCGGAAATTCATACCTCAAATGCTACCTTCATGAATCCACACATCAGGAGGTGCCAATATCCTATAGTGAGGGTGTTTCCAAAGGTGTGCCTCAGAAAGGGATGTGCACTGTATTTGGGCTGTGCTGTGGGGCACTAGGAAACTCTGGTGGCATAGTGGTTAAGAGCTATAGCTGCTAACCAAAAGTTGAGCAGTTCGAATCCACCAAGTTCTCCTTGGAAACTCTATGGGGCAGTTCAACTCTGTCCAATAGGGTCACTGTGAGTCGGCTAGATGGCAACAGGTTTTTTGGTGGGGCACTCCCTGGGATAGAGGAAGCCACTGACTAGACCTTATCAATAATTGAGGAATTGATGACAATGGGGTTCTCTGAGGTCTCGTTCCCTTCTCTCCCTTTCTCCACCAGACACCGTCACCAGGTACATGGAGCAGGGTCTCTGGGCAGCCTCTCAGGGGGAAGCAGTGTCTTGGAGGGCCAGGTGAAGAGCTGAGCTGAGTGAAAGGATGGGCAGGATCTGAGAGGTAGAAGACTGGGAGCTGCTGGGGTCCAAAGCAGAGCATGAGCTGGGTCCCTGGCTGGAGAGACACTCCAGGAAAAAGGTGAGGGGTTGGGAAACAGAGAGGCCAAAACACCTTTGTTATCTTAGCAATATAGTGACCTGAGTAAGAGGATCCTGATCTAGGACGTAGAAATCTCCTAAGTGCTCTGTGGGGTGACTTTTTGCAACTCAGCCTACAGTGCTAGTTCTGAAGAGGAATTCTGACCATTTCTATGGCTTCCTCAGTGCAGACCAGCAAGAAGGCAGGGAAGTGTCAACAATGACAGGAATGCTCTCCTGTTGTGCAGGAGCCACCTCTTGCTCCCATCAGAGCTCCAGGCTAGTCTCCACATCACCTGACTCCTTAAAAATTTTCAGTCATGTGGGAAGCCAGGTGAATGTGTCATGGGAGCCCACAGGAGGCTCTGAGCAGGAGGATTAGGTGGCATTGGTGAGGAACCACTGGAGAAAGGCAAGGTGAAGAAGCCTGAGGGACCTCAAAGGAGAAGCTGATACGAGAAGGAAAGAATGCTGTGATGTAGGTCCATTTAAATGTTTCTTGAATGAAACTCAGCCCCTCCAGAAAGAAACTCAATAGCTGATGGTGCTCTATGAAGCCTTTGCTAACATTTCTAAGTACCTCTTTTGTGCTTTGCCATCTTTTCTGAGTGAGGAAAAATCGGTACTTAGTACGTGTAAACTCTGTCCAGGCCTGGATCCTGCTGGAGAAATATAGTTAAGAACAAAATCTACTCCCAACCTAGAAAAATTTCCACAAATATAGAAGAGAAAGAAAGATGTTACTATAGGAAGCATTAAACCAGAATGTGATGCATCACAGGTTAGATGGTAAAGAAGTTGCAAAGACAGAAGGAATCTTACCCTTTATATATAAAAAAAACCAAAACCAAAAAAGGATGCTTTTGAGTTAATTCTGCCTCATAGAGAACCTATACGACAGAGCAGAACTGCCCCGTAGAGTTTCCAAGAAGCACCTGGTGGATTCGAACTGCCAAGCTTTTAGTTAGCAGCTGAGCTCTTAACCACTGCACTGATTGAATTCATGTCCTGAAGATAAAATTGCTCATTTTCTAGTTTCCTTATGGCTGGTGGTAGATTTGCAGTTAGGGGTCTGAACCTCTTGACGTCATGCTAATCTCTTTCCAGTTTTCTGGAAGGGGAAGACTACCTGAAGTAACACTTGAAAGAAGTGACTTCCAAATCCTTGAGCTAACATCTTGAATTTAGGTACTTTTCAAAGAGACCGAGAAAGATTTTAGTGTTACAAGCTATTGAAAGTGAATTCTAAAAGAACAGGGGAGGAAGGGGATTTGTCACTTATTTTCAATAGGGAAAATATGGAGCAATCAACTCTGTGACAAATAACAACAACAACGAATTTTCAGTTGAAGGTCCCTGGGTCGTACAGTTAAGTGCTTAGCTACTAACCAAACGGTTGGCAGTTTGGACCCACCCAGAGGTGCCTCAGAAGAAAGACATGGCAATCTGCCTTCCCAAAGTTCACAGCCATGTAAACCCTTTGGAGTGCAACTCAGTCACAACTGGTTTGTTGCTTTGGTTTTATTTTCAATTTGTGTTTCTCCTTACACTCTTGAGGAAAGGCTGCACAGACCACTGGAGGTTTTCCCTCCATATCTGTGCAGTAAGATCCTATAAAGTCTAGAGACAGCCAGCAGCATACACCTCTCCTCTGCTTCCAATTCTTGGTGCTCATATGTCAAGTCTTAAAAACCTACAGGTGAGCCATAACCAAAGAGAAAATTGAAGAGGTCCTAAAAAATGCTCCCAACAAAAAACAAGCCCTGGCCCAGATGGCTTCACTGGAGAGTTGTACCTAACATTAAGAGAAGAGTTGACACCAACTCTACTCAAACTATTCCAGAACATAGAGAAGGAAAGAATACTCCCTAATTTATTCTATAAAGCCCGCAAGACACTGATACCAAAGCTGGGCAAGGACATCACAAAAAAACAAAATGACAGACTGATATCCCTCAGGAGTATTGATGCAAAATTTCTCCATAAAATTCAACAGTAGGTCAAAAAAATAATACTTCATGATCAATCTGGATTCATACTAAGGTTGTAAGTGTGATTCAACATTAGAAAATCAGTCAAAGTAGTTCACCACATAAAACAAAGGTAAAGAATCACATGATTATCTCAAATGATTCAGAAAAGGCATTTGATAAAATCCAACACTCTTTCCTGATAAAAACTGTCAGCAAAATAGGCATAGAAAGAAATGTCCGCAACATAATTACGGGCATATATGCAAAACCCAGAGACAAAATTATTCTCAATAGAGAATCATTAAGAGTATTCTCCTTGAGAACTGGAACCAGTTAAGGATGCCCATTATCATCACTCTTACTCAATACTGTACTGGGAGTCGTAGCCAGAGTAATAAGGCAAGAAAGGGAATTAAAGTGAAACGAATAGACATATGCATACCTGTGTTCATTGCAGCATTATTCACAATAGCAAAAAGATGGACACAACCTACAAAAACGTCAAATCAAACCCATTGCCGTTGAGTTGATTCTTACTGATAGCCTCGACATAGGGTTTCCAAGCTTGTAAATCTTTATGAAAGCAGACTGCCACATCTTTGTCCTTTGGAGCCCCTGGTGGTTTTGACCCACCAATCTTTCGGTTAGCAGTCAATCACTTTACCCACTGTGCCACAACAACCTAAGTGCCCGTCAATGGATGAATGGATAAACAAATTGTGGTACATACATACAACAGAATACTATGCAATTATAAAGAGTATATTTATAGTTTGTTGTACCGTGAGAGCTTGCATATTGCTGTGATGCTGGAAACTATGCCACCGGTATTCAAATACCAGGAGGGTCAACCATGGTGGACAGGTTTCCGCTGAGCTTCCAGACTAAGACAGTCTAAGAAGAAGTACCTGGTGGTCTACTTCTGAAAAGAATTAGCCAGTGACAACTTTATGAATAGCATTGGAATATTGTCTGATATAGTGCCAGAAGATGAGCCCCTCACGTTGCAAGGCACTCAAAAGACAACGGGGTAAGAGCTGCCTCCTCAAAGTAGAGTTGACCTTAATGACGTGGACGGAGTCGAGCTTTCAGGACCTTCATTTGCTGATGTGGCTTGTCTCAAAATGAGAAGAAACAGCTGCTAATATCCATTAATAATCAGAATGTGGAATGTATGAAGTGTAAATCTAGGAAAATTGGAAATCATCAAAAATGAATTGGAACACATAAACACTGATATCCTAGGCATTAGTGAGCTGAATGATGAATGAAGAGGAATGGAGTTGCATTCATCATCAAAAAGAACATTTCAAGATCTATCCTGAAGTCCAACACTGTCAGTGTTAAGATAATACCCATATACCTAAAGGAAGACGAGTTAATAATACTATTATTGAAATCTATGCACCAACCACTAAGGCCAAAAATGAAGACACTGTAGATTTTTGCCAAGTTCTGCAGTCTGAAATTGATCAAGTATGTGATCAGGATTCATTGGTAATTACTAGCGATTGGAATTCAAAAGTTGGAAGGATCAGTAGTTGGAAAATATGCCTCAGTGATAGCAGTGAAGCCTGAGATCACAGGACAGAATTTTGCAAGACCAATCAGTCTTGGAAGAAGTACAGCCAGAATGCTCCTCTGAAGCAAGGATAGTTAAGACTTCATCTCAAAATCTTTGGACATGTTATCTGGAGGAATCCATCCCTGGGGAAGGACGTCATGCTTGGTAAAGTAGAGGGTCATCGAAAAAGAGGAAGATTCTCAGCGAAATGGACTGACACAGTGACTGCAACAATGGGCTCAAGCATAACAAGGATTGTGCGGATGGTGCAGGACCAGACAGTGTTATGTTCTGTTGTACATACGGTCGATGTGTGTTAGAACCAATTCGATGGCACCTAACAACAAATACAACATAAAGAATACGGAGGAGTTTGCTAAACATCTTATGACATGGATGAATCTGGAGGATATTATGCTGAGTGAAATAAGTCCATAACAAAAGGAGCAACATTGAATGATTTCACTTTCATAAAAAGTCAAGAACAAGTATACACACAGAAAGTAACATTCTTTGACGGTTACCAAGGGTAGGAAGGAGTAGGAGGAGGAATCCCTTTCTAGATAGTAGACACTTGTTATTTTTGGTGATGGGAAAGGCAATACAAATTTGGGCAAAGTCTGCACAATCTGACCAAGGGAAATGAAGATGCTAATTATGCAAGAAAAAGGGACAATTTCTGTAAATGCTATAATATATACAATTTTGCAACAACAGTTATAAAAAACAAAACCTATGTGTGTGGTTACATAGGTAGATATGTATACATATATGTGTATAGGAAGGGATATGTGAGTACATGTATAGGTGTATCTGTAGGCTTCTGTATATAGATGTTTGTGGGTGATGCATATATACAGGCAGTCCCTGGATTACAAACGAGTTCCTTTCCTAAGCCTGTCTTTAAATCAAATTTGTATGTAAGTAGGAGCAGTTAGCTATGTAGGAGCACTTAGGTATGGTTCGTATCTAATGTCAGTTAGTGAAATGTTTGTCATACTACAGCTTTCTACCATTATTTGAAAGTAGGGCATTCCTATGAAACCTTTCATAAGCCAAAATGGCAGACCCTCAAAATAATCTACCAAAGCATGCCAAATAACACATTAAACCTAAAAGAACACTAACATACAGTAAATGCAGGAATGATATAATAAATAAATTGAGATAAAGCACTGATGCTCACAGACACATTTCAAAGATATGGCAGCTTGATGCTGAGATGCTGAGTGTAGTTGCCAGGGAAGGAGCTTGCCCAGGACAGAGACATGTCCTAGTTGGGACAAAGACCCTGAGGGCCGCCTCCTTCCCCGATTAGGGCTTCCACTCCCCTGGAACCACCCTCCCCAGTTTGAGTGTCCAAGAGTGTCCAGCATCTCTGCCTTCCCAAAGGACCGGGGAGCCGCCCCCAGCCCTTCCTGGCTGCCCAGGGTTGTCCGGGGCTAGGGGGAGACGGGGCGATGTGAGGACAAATCTGTGATGTGCAAGGGAAGAAGCCTGGAAGAAGGCACCATATCACCTGCTCCCACTGTCCCGCACACGTGCCTGAGAAGCTGACAGATGGCAGATGGCACATCCTGCGGGAGGGACGCTATTGGCTTCTGCTCCAAGGTGTCCCCACCACAGACTCTCCCAAGTGAAGGGGGCTAAGGCCAGCCCTGAGCCTACCTGCCCATGATATCTGGGAGGCTGGAGAATGTGGATCATGCCCTGCCTGGAACCTGGAGTGGTGGGGGAGTGGACAAAAGAAGCACTGTGGGGAGGTGTGTGCTGGCAGAAAGGATAGGGTCACTGGGTGGGGAGAGTTGGTTGGAGACCCAAGACTCTGCCCTTTTCCCACCCTCAGGAAGCTGCAGAAGGCCCTGACACCCTAGATGCGGGAAGACACTCTCACTATTCCAGGCAAGTGCTGTCTGTTTGACGGTTTGCTGCAAAACAAACACTGGAGACTGTTTCCTCTGCGGATTTCTCTCCCTTAGTGAAAACAGGTACCAATGTATGTCTTCCTCAAAGCAAAGTAGTGTAAAGGGAACTTTCAGAAAGTGAGGACTTATATAGCTTAACGTAGGCCTTTCTGTGCATAAAATACATTAAAGAAACACTTCCAGATACGTTAAAACACATTTAAACTAATCATACAATAATAATAATAATGTTTTGATGAGCGTCACAAAGTAGCGCTCGTTTATTCTTATGAACCATTGCATGTACCTCAGATTTTTAGTATAATAGGCTTTACTGGGGTTGGTTCATAACTATGGGTTGTACGTAAGTTGGCTGTTTCTAACTCGGGGACTGTCTGTATTCATATATATAACAAAGCACACAGGGGCACAGTGATGAAGACTTTCTGGACATATCCAAACACCTCTCGGGATTGGTTGACTGTGTCAAAAGGCTTAGGACCATAGTCTTGTGGGACAACTCAGTCAATTGATATAACATAGTTCGTAAAGATAATGTTCTACATCCTAGTCTAGTGAATAGTACCTGGGGTCTTAAAAGCTTGCAAGCGGTCACCTAAAATGCAACTATTGGTCTCTACGTGTCTGGAGGAAACAAGAATGAAGGGAACCAAAGACTCAGTGAAGATGCCAGTTCACATGAACCACAGCCTCCTTTAGCCTGAGACCAGAAGAACTAGATGGTGCCTGGCTACCAATATCGGCTGTTGTGACCAGGGACACATTAGAAAGTCCCAATAGAATGGGACAAAAATGTAGAACAAAAGTCAAATTCGTATAAAAGGCCAGACTTACTGAACCAATAGAGACTAGATGAGCCCCTCAAAACTATCACTCTAAGATACCCTTTGAACTTGGAACTAAAGCTACTCCTGGATGTCATCTTTCAGCGAAATAATAGATGGGCTTATAAAATAAACCATATCAGCTGGGAATAATGTGTTTCCTTAAACAATGAACTATATTACCAGCATTTCCTCATTAGCAAAGATGAGAAGGCCAGCTAGGGCAGGAAAGCTAGATTAATGGAAACAGAAGAAAGAGAATGGAAACAATGAGAATGTTGACACATTGTGAAAATTGTAACCAATGTCATAGAACAATTTGTATCAAAATTTTTACATTGGAACCTAATTTGCTGTGTAAACCTTCACCTAAAACACAAAAAACATTAAAAAAAAAAAAAACTAAAGCCTATTGCTGAATGGCAGAATAGAATAAATTTGTTTTCTATCCAATTCCAAAAATAGAAGAAATTCTTTCCCAATATTCTTGTAGACCTTACTGAGTTTTTCCATGTGGACCAATTTGGATGGGGAGACTGTACTGTACAGGCTGTGTGATGGTTAAGATTGTATGTTAACTTGGCTGGGCCATGATTCTCCGTGTTCACATGTGATCACCCCCATGATGGGACCTGCTGTGAGTAACCAATCAGTTGAAAGCTAGTTTCCTTGGGCGTGTGGCCTACATGAGTTCACAAGGGTTCACTAATCCTAACCTATTTATCCAGAACACCATCTAATCCTAATGATTAACATGATACTAGTACAGGATACAAAAGGCCATAGGTTGTGAGGTCTTTGGAATATGTGTGTGTGTGTGTATGCGTGTGTGTAGTGATGGTATCTGTGGTGAGCAAAATAATGTCCCCTCAAAGCAATAAGTTCCTATCCCTGAAACCTATAAACATTACCTTAAAAGGAAAAAGGTCCTTGGCAGATGTAATAAAGTGCCAGATATTGAGAAGACAAAAGTGTCTTGAATTATTCACCTGGGCTCTACTAGGCAGAATGAGATTCTTATGACACAGAGAAGAAAAGGCAGTGTGAAGATGGAGAAGAGAAAAAATTGAAGATGATGCCCTTGTAGATATGTCCACAAGCCAAAGGATGATATGTCCACAAGCTAAGGAACCTGGCAGCTACCAGAAGCGGAAGAGACAAGGGACTAATTCCCTCCTCGAGCTTCCAGAGGGAGTGTGGCTGGTGTCAAAAGTATCATCTCATAGAGTCAGAGAGTTTGGAGAGGGCCTTGTCCCAAAAGCACAGCTCCACTCAGCATGGGCTTCAGGGGAAAATGGAGGAAGTGTTTCACTGGAGTGAGGGACTGAAAAGCTAAGTAGGGGTCATTAGAAATAGGATCCAAGAGAAAGAAGAGGGACCGATAGGGAGCAGGACACATGGGGAACATGAAATAATAGTTTCATCCTCACCTCGGGTAAAGTAACTTTCCTTGACAGAACCTTCAGAGAATGCTTGAGGGCACAGAAAGGTCTACCTGTTAAACCCTGAGTCCAAACACAGCTGTAATGCCAGGAGTAACTATTACGGGAGGAGAAACATGAGGCTGGGATGCCCTTGGTCTTTGCACTTTGGTTCCTTACAAGTGTGGTCAGTAGCAGCCACGGCCAGACCACTGTCACAGCAGTTGGAGCTCTGGGAGCCTGTGGTGGCTCAGGCAGTAGCTGTCCCCAGTGCTTATTAGGTATGCTAACACCAAGCTGTGAAGTGAGTCTCCGCTCTATTGGGAACAGGACAAGTGAATGAACTGGTAGCCCCCTGTCTCTTTCTTCCTTCCCAACCTGGAAAGTCATGGAAGTTTCCAGGCTGTCCCTTTGGTAACCATGAACCAGATGTGCCTTCAGCAATAATCCAGTGTGGTCCTGGGCTCTGGAGACCCACTTGTGTCTTACCATCTCTCCTTAGGAAACTGGGGGTTTCAATTATCCAGAACTTGAAAAGAAGGGAAAAAGAGATTTTCGATCACTCTTTCAAGTTTATACTACATACTACTAACTAACATGGCTGCCAAAGTGTCACATGACTCTCTAGGGGATTTTTTATTTGTTTTACTCTTGTTTTTATGGACCAAACACTAAAGATAAATTGAACTTCAAGAGGATTTATAAGTTCCAAATTATTTGTGTCTAGTAGAAATATTAACCCAATGATTTATTACTCTTTAAGACATTAGCTAATATTTTAACTAAATTTGCAATCTTATTTCAACAGTCTTTCTTTCTCTGACTATATATACTTATAACACTACTACTCTCCTTTGGTGTCTTGGTGGCACAGTTGTTAAGAACCATGGCACGCTACAGATGTTAATCAAAAGGTCTGCATGTCGAATCCACCAGCTGCTACTTCGAAACCTATGGAGCAGTTCTACTCCGTCCTGTATGGTTACTACGCATTGGAATCGACTCGATGGCAACGGGTTTTAGTTTATTCTCCTTTGAACCAACATTACCATCCTCCAACCATCTGATTCAGAGTCATATGTATATGCATACTTATGTTCACGTATGAAAAACAGAAGAAAAACTAAGTTGTGTGAAATCTGACTCATGGTATCCCATCTGTTACAGAGTAAAACTGAGCTCCTTGGGGTTTTCTTGGTTGTAATCTTTACAGAAACAGATTGCCAGGGATTTCTTGTGTGGTGCTGCTGGGTGGGTTCCATCTGCCAACCTTTCAGTTTGTAGGCAAGTACAAATGGTTGTGCCACCCAGGGGCGTTATGTTCGCATACAATTTCATGTAAATGCAACACGCACACACACACACACACACACACACAGGCACACACACAGCTTTGCTTCTTCACTTACACCATGGTTACAAACATATCTGTCCAAGACAATGAGGAAACTGAGGATGATATCACAAGAAGATAGTTGAATGAACCAATGTGTTCCAGTCTCATTGGGAAAGAGATTCAGAAATATATAATTATACAAATTCTCAGCATTTATACTTGTTATGTGACATGTACTCTTTTAAGGGCTTAATGTGTGATTCCTAAATTTACACAACAATCTAACTAAATAATGACAATGATTAGCCACATTTATCAGATGCAATATTGGAGACACACAATTTAAGAACTTGCTTAAGGTTTCATAGCAAATATCTGGTTCTCAGAATCAAACCAAAGTATTTCAGCTCCGGAACCATGCTCCTAACCAGTACTCTGTAGTTGAACTGGGAAGGCTCATGCCATTTATAATACAAGAAATCCATACAGTTTAGGGTAAGTTCTTCTCCTCAAGTTGGACTCAGATCAACTCTTGCCTTCTCCTCTGGCTCCAAGAAGTATTGTTTCTGGGCTAGTTCCGACACCGCACAGAATTCCTTTCTGTTTCTCATGCCTTTCTCTTCTTCTTTGTTCCTCTGTCCTTTCTTAAACCCATTCTCCCGGTGGTGCTCTCTATTTGCCTTCCCTGCTCCTGCTCAGAGCCCCTTCCATGGCTCCCATGGATAAACTCACGATAATGAAAGATGAAGAAAAGGCTAGGTCCCTGACAAGGCAAAGCAGAATCTCTTATATAAGGGGTCCAGGACCAGGATCCAGGATGTCTACTGGCTGTAAGAGGAGGGGTTGTGACTTACACACTAGGTACACGTATCCTCATTCCTGATATTGTGGTCTTCTCTCTTCCCTCCCTGGAAAGTCATGGAAGATTCCAGGCTGCCTAACTCATCTCCAGAAGCTCGATATGACTTCAGTAAGTATCGACCCTTTGGTAAATGGCTCTAGGTATCTAGGTCACTTTATATCCATCCTTTCTTAGGAAACTGTAGGTCACACCCTTCCCTCCAGGCCTGCTCTATGAGTTGGGGTCTCTGGATTTGGATTATCTGTTTTCCCTCAGTAGAAGAAGTTGGAATGAATTGAGTGATGTATTTTATAGGAAAAAACTATAAAGTAATTAACCCATTGCTTGTGGAAGATAGAGAGAGATGAATGGACGGCATCGGTTAGGTCTCATAACTGGTAAAGAAGAGAGGTGTTCCCAGAGAGAGAGAGCAGGTTTGGAGGGTAAGTAGGCTTGGTGGTAGAATAAGTTTAATGTTACAGCAAGGCCTTTGTATCATTAGGAAAAAGTTGGCAGGTTCAAATTACAGCCTAGCGACTCTCTAGGCAAAGGAGAGGTGATTCAAGGGAAGTATCTGAAATGCCTCCCACGTCATTCTTGTAAGAACTTTTAATTCATCTACCCATTCATCTAATCAGCATTCCATGGATAATTGCTAGAGTCACCAGATAAGGAACACCTGAGCTCTCAAGTTCTGGTGATGTGATGTGATGTGATGTGTTGAGAGATGTGATGGTAATATGGTGGCTGTAGGTTTGGACCCAATAAGACCTAGAGTTCTTATATGCTGGTGCCAAAGGTCATGATGAGCTGTTTTCCAACTCTGGCTGTTTATATTAGAGCACAGAAGGATACACAGAAGGACTTTTTACCTCCTGATAGTGGCATTTTGGGGATGGGATGCCCTTCAGCTTTTGAGCCTTCTATCCAACCCCTCATCCACATTTCTGAGCTTGTACATGAGCATGAAAACATGCATCAGTACACACACATGTATACAGACACCCAACCATAAAGGCACAGCTTTCGCCTTCTCTTCCTTCATTGTTACTATCATCTCTGTCAGCAAGAATGAGGAAACCTAGAATGACATCACAGAGGACATTGTCACATGAACCAGTGTCTCAGGAATCCTATTGGGAAATGGTGGCTCTGGCAAGTCCAGTGCTATTTCTGATTGTTGCGCCCACATATTTTTATTCAGGGGAAAGATTTTAAGTTGTTTCTTATCCTTACTGATGGGTATATGATAGATATCCTTAACAATCCCCATAAGATTTAATTTGAAAAGAGTTCAAATTATCCTCCTTGCTTTCTATCTAAAGAGTTGCATTATTAATTTTCAGGTTGAAAAGTCCTGCTAAAATGTCCTGGCAGCAGAACCAGCAGCAGTGCCAGCTCCCTGCCAAATGTACCCCCAAGTGCCCTCCCAAGTGCCCCATCCCCACGTGTCTGCCCAAGTGTCCCCCAAAGTGTCCTCCAGTCTCTCCCTGCTGCAGTGTCAGCTGCGGAGACTGCTGTGGACCTAGCTCTGGGTGCTGCAGCTCTGGAGGTGGCGGCTGCTGCCTGAGCCACCACAGACACCATCTCTTCCACCGACGCCGCTGGCACCAGAGCCCTGACTGCTGTGAGTGTGATCCCTGTGGGCACTCTGGGTGCTGCTCAGGCCCTGGAGGTTGCTGCTGAGCCAGACCTTAGGTATCACAGAGAAAAACTTATGAGGCAACCTCGAGGCAGGGACCTACGCGAGGGTGATGCTTCCTCTGTTCTCGCTTCTACTTATCATGGGGATGAGGATCCTATGAAAGAGTTCTGTGTGTTC
The DNA here is from genome assembly GCA_030035585.1 of Dugong dugon. Classification (NCBI taxonomy): domain Eukaryota; kingdom Metazoa; phylum Chordata; class Mammalia; order Sirenia; family Dugongidae; genus Dugong; species Dugong dugon. The sequence goes on along the minus strand of CM057462.1, from coordinate 194,603,882 downwards.
TAATGTCCCAAGTCCATCATGAATCCTGATCATGTCTTCCTTCTTTACTGTATACAACAATAAATCTCCTATTGTGTATTCACAAGATATCCTGGTCTTTGTCAAGTCTTTCATTCTTTGCAAGTCCCTGAAGCCTAGATTTCCAGCGACACACTTAGGGTGGCTTGGTAAGAGTACAGTGTGAGAAAGGGAAAAGCTAGAAACAGTTTCTAAGGAAACAATCCTCTAAGAACAAGCTTGAAGTAGAGCTTTGCAATGGGATTGTCTCTACACGCTCCAGCCTCTTGGCGCAGGTGGTGACCGGAAGGAGGACTAGGTGGCACTGGTGAGGTACCACTGGAGAAAGGGAAGGTGAAGGAGCCTGAGGGACCTCAAAGGAGAAGCTGATAGGAGAAAGAAAGAATGCTGTGAAGTAGGTTCATTCAAATGTTTCTGGAGTGAAACTCAGCCCCTCCAGAAAGAAACTCAATAGCTGATGGTGCTTCATGAAGCCTTTGCAAACATTTCTAAGGGCCCGCTGTGTGCTTTGCCGTCTTTTCTGAGTGAGGAAAAATCGGTACTTAGTACCTATAAACTCTATCCAGGCCTCTTTCCTGCTGGAGAAATATAGTTAAGAACAAAATCTCCTCCCAACCTAGAAAACTTCTCCACAAATATAGAAGAGAAAGAAACAATTTATTATAGTAAGTATTAAACCAGAATGTGATTCATCATATACCATCCGGTAAAGAAATTGCAAAGACATAAGGAAATATTTCCCTTTATATATAAAAAAACGCAAAACGAAAAACCTATACTGTTGAGTCAATTCTGCCTCATAGAGAACCTGTAGGACAGAGGAGAACTGCCCCACAGAGTTTTCAAGAAGCACCTGGTGGATTTGAACTGCCAAGCTTTTGGTTAGCAGCCGAGCTCTTAACCAGTGCAATTAGTAAATTCATCTCCTCAAGATAAAATTGCTCATTTTCTGGTTTCTTTATGGCTGGAGGTAGATTTGCAGTTAGGGGTCGGAAGATCTTGAGGTCATGCTAATCTCTTTCCAGTTTTCTGGAAGGGGAAGATTACCTGAAGTAACACTTTAAAGAATTGACTTCCAAATCCTTGAGCTAACACCTTGAATTTAGGTACTTTTCAATGAGAGCGAGAAAGATTTTACAGTTACAAGCTATTGAAAGTGAATTCTAAAAGAACAGGGGAGGAAGGGTATTCCTCACTTATTTTCAACAGGGAAACTATGGGGCAATCAACTCTGTGACAAGTAACAACAGCAGCAAATTTTCAGCTGAAGGTCCCTGGGTGGTACAGTTAAGTGCTTGGCTACTAGTGAAAAGGTTGGGGGTTTTGACCCACCCAGAGGTGCCTCAGAAGAAAGACATGGCAATCTGCTTCCCGAAAGGTCACAGCCATGTAAACCCTTTGGAGTGCAACCCAGTCACAATTGGTTTGGTGCTTTGGTTTTATTTTTAATTTGTATTTGTCCTTACACTCCTGAGGAAAGGCTGCACAGGCCACTGGAGTCTAAGTTCCTATAAAGTCTAGAAAGAGCCTGCAGCACGTACCTCTCCTCTGCGTCCAATTCCCGGTGCTCACCTGTCAAGGCTTAAAAGCCTGCAGGTGAGCAATAACCAAAGAAAAAATTGAAGAGGTCATGAAAAAAGCTCCCAACCAAAAAAGCCCTGGCCCAGATGGCTTCACTGGAGAGTTTCACCAAAGATTAAGAGAAGAGTTGACACCAATTCTACTCAAACTATTACAGAACATAGAGAAGGAAAGAATATTCCCTAATTTATTCTATAAAGCCAGCATAACACTGATACCAAAGCCAGGCAAAGACGTCCCCAAAAAAGAAAATTACAGACCAATATCTTTCAGGAGTATAGACGCAAAAATTTCTCCATAATATTCAACAGTATGTCAAAAAAATAATACTTCATAATCAAGCTGGATTCATACCAAGGATGCAAGGGTGATTCAACATTAGAAAATTAGTCAAAGTAATTCACCACATAAATAAAACAAAGCAAAAGAATCCCATGATTATCTGAATTGATGCCCAAAAGGCATTTGATAAAATCCAACATCCTTTCCTGTTAAAACTCTCAGCAAAATAGGCATAGAAGGAAATGTCCTCAACATAATTATGGGCATATATGCATAACCAAGAGCCAAAATTATTTTCAACAGAGAAAGATTGAGAGTATTCTCCTTGAGAGCCGGAACCAGACAAGGATGCCCATTATCACCACTCTTACTCTATACTCTTCTGGAAGACGTAGCCAGAGCAATAAGGCAAGAAAGGGAATTAAAGTGTACTCAAATTGGAAAGGAAGTGGTAAAACTATCCTTATTCACAGATGACATCATTCTATACGTAGAAAATCCCAGAGACTCCACAACAAAGTTACTGCAAGTAACCGAAGGATTTAGCAAAGTGGCAGGGCACAAGATCAACACACAAAAATCAGTTGGGTTCCTCTGCACTAACAAGGAGAACTCCAAAAAAGGAAATCAAGAAAACAATACCATTTATAAATGCCTCTAAAAGGATAAAATACCTAGAAGTAAACCTAATCAGGGATGTAAAAGACATATCCTAGGAAAACTGTACAACACTACTGCAAGAAACCAAAAGAGACCTACAGAAATGGGAAAACCTTCCACGTTCATGGCTTGAAAGAGCTAACATTGTGAAAATGTCAATATTACCCAAACGATCTACAGTTATAATACAATCCCGATTCAAATCCCAACAACATTCTTTAATGAGATGGAAAAACTAATCACCAACTTGACATGGAAAGAAAGGAGGCCCAGAATAGCTAAAATAATCCTGAAGAAGAACAAAGTAGGAGGCCTCACACTCCCTGATCTCAAAACTTACTATACACTCACAGTTACCAAAAGAGCCTGGTGCTGGTTCAATGACAAGACACAAAGATGAATGGAATAGAATGGAGAACCCAGAAGTAAAGTAAATCCATTCATCTATGGGCAGCTGATCTTTGACAAAGAATCAAAATTCAGTCAACTGAGAGAAAAATTCTCTTTAACAAACGGTGCTGGCAAAACTGGATATCCATTGGCAAAAAAGATGAAACAGGGTCCACATTCACACCATACACAAAGCCTAAGTGAAAATGGACCAAAGTGCTAAATGTTAAAGCTGAATTATTAAGTTCCTGGTAGGGACACAACTAGAGGACTGATTTTCAGCATATATAGCCCATCAAACAAGACAATGAGGAACCTGAGGGTGATATCACAAGAAGGTAGTTGAATGAACCAATGTGTTCCATTCTCACTGGGAAAGAGATTCAGAACTATATAAATATACAAATTCTAAGTATTTGTACTTATTATGTGACTTGTACTCTTCTAAGGGCTTAATGTGTGATTCCTTCATTTACACAACAATCTTACTAAATAATGACAATGATTAGCCACATTTATCAGATGCAAGAATGGAGACACACAATTTAAGAACTTGCTTAAGGTTTCATAGCAAATATCTGGTTCCCAGAATTCAAACCAAACTAGTTCAGCTCCAGAACCATGCTCCTAACCAGTACTCTGTAGGTGAACTGAGAAGGCTCACGCTATTTATAATACATGAAATCCAAACAGTTTGGGGTAAGATCTTCTCAAGTTACACTCAGAGCAACTGTTGCCTTCTCCTCTGGCTCCAAGAACAATTCTTTCTGGGCTAGTTCCCACACCCCACAGAATTCCTTTGTATTTCTCATGCCCTTCTCTTCTTCTTTGTTCCTCTGTCCTTTCTTAAAACCATTCTCCCAGTGGGGCTCTCTGCTTGCCTGCGCTGCTCCTGCTCAGAGCCCCTTCCATGGCTCCCATGGATAACTGATGATAATGACAGATGAAGAAAAGGCTATGTCCCTGACAAGTCAAAGCAGAATCTCTTATATAAGGGGTCCTGGACCAGACTTCAGGGTGTGTACTAGCTGTAAGAGGAGGGGATGTGACTCTTACACATAAGGGTACATGTATGCTTATTCCTGATTTTCTAGTCTCTTTCTCTTTTCCCTCCCTGGAAAGTCATGGAAGATTCCAGGCTGCCTAACTCATCTCCAGAAGCTATATATGACTTCCGTCACTATCTGTCCATTGGTCAATGGCTCTAGATATCTAGGTCACTATATATCCATATTGTCTTAGGAAACTGTAGGTCACACCCTTGCCTCCAGGTGTGCTCTATGAGTTGGGGCCTCAGGATTTGGATTGTCTGTTTTCAGTGGGTAGAAGAGGTTGGAATGTATTGAGAGATGTATTTTACAGGAAGATACTATAAATTAACCCATTGCTTGTGGAAGATAGAGAGAGATGAATGGACAGCATTGGTTAGGTCTCATAACTGGTGAATAGGAGAGATGTTCCCAGGGACAGAGAGCATGTCTGGGAGGTCAGTGGGCTTGGTGGTAGAATAAGTTTAATGTTAGAGTAAGGCCTTTGTATCTCTAGGAGAAATTTGGCAGGTTCAACTTGCAGGTTAGTGACTGTCTAGGCAATGGAGAGGTAACTCCCAGGACATTCTTCTAATAACATTTAATTCATCTATCTGATCATCTAATCAGCATTCCATGGACAAATGCTAGAGTTACCAGATAAGGAACACCTGGAGTTCTCAAGTTCTGCTGATGTGATGTGATGTGTTGAGATGGGATGGTAATATTGTGAGTGTAGGTATAGATCCAAGAATACCTGGAATTCTCATATGCTGGTGCCAAAGGCCATGACGAGCTGATTCCCAACACTGGCTGTTTATACTAGATCATGAAAGGATACACAGAAGGACTTTTTACCACCTGATATTGGCTTTTTGGGGATGGGATGCTCTGCAGCTTTGTAGCTTTCTTTCCAACCCCTCATCCACATTTCTGATCTTGTACGTGAGCAAGAAAACATGCATCCATACACACACACGTATACACACACCCATCCATAAAGTCACAGCTGTCACATTCTCTTCTTTTTGTTACTAGCATCTCTGTCAGCGAGAATGAGGAAACCTAGAATGACATCACTGAGCGCATTGTCAGGTGAACCAGTGTCCCAAGAATCCTATTGGGAAATGGTGGCTCAGGCAAGTGCAGTCCCTAACCCTCGTCTTCTTTTACACACATGGGTTTCACAGTAGTCTTCAGAATTCCCCCTGGATTGTGAGTGCCTGGCAGTCACAACACACATGTTGGTCTCTATAAACCTAAGCGTTTGGGCAGAACATGCACTCAATACCTGGTAGGTGTTCAAATAAGATTCTTGTTATTAAATGTGTACATTCACAAATCAAACGTTTTCACATTTTGTCTAAAAATCCTCAGAGAAGGGGACTATATATGAGACTAGGTGATAAAAAAAATTAAGATAGGCCATATCTTATTCAGATTGAAATGTAAACATCATATACGCTCACCTGCTAGACTAGGAGTATGTGAAAGAAGAGATTGTCTCTCTTTTAGCAAGGTGTATTTCCAGTTCATACCATACAGTAGTTCACAATAAATATGTGATGAATGAATAAAAGGAATCAATTACTGGTTGAATGAGTCTAATTCAAATCCGACCACCCTCTCATTCAATAACAAGATTAAGTAAACCATTTAATAACCGTCATCCTCTGGCTAGAAATAATTTTGTTTCTCAGAATCCTGAAGGCATAATGTCATTTTGTAGAATTTTCACTAGCCTAATAATATTTTGAAATAAACTTCCTGAGGACAAGAACTGAATATTTTCTATCTCTCTGTCTCACACTCTGACGAGACAAAGTGTCCGGATCCAGCAAACATTCTTTACAAATTGATGCTCACTAAGAATCTTCTTTGTGCCTTCTCAGGTCCCAACAATTCCGTGAGGAAGGTACCAAGCTGCCTCTTTTACAGTTGAAGGTTTACATTGCCCAAATGAAGATCTTTAGGAACCCAAGCTCATAAATGGCAGAGTTATAATTTGAGCACTGTTCACCTGATCGCCGTTTGGTAGAATATTGCTTTATTAGTCATAGGTCTCCCGAGAAACAGAATAGGAGATCTATCTATCGACCTACCTACATACCCACCTACGACCTAACTACCTACATACTACCTCCCTACATCCCTACTACCTATCTAACTACCTACTACCTATCTACCTATCTGTCAGTCAAGAGAAATTTATTTTAAGGAATTGGCTCACACATCTGTAGGGGTTGGTAAGTCCAAAATCCATAGAATGGATAGCAGGCTGGAAACTCTGGGAAAACTATGTTACAGTCTTTAGGCAGAATTCCTTCTCTTCAGGAAACCTGCTTTTGCTCTAAAGTCCTTCAGCTGATTGGAGCAGTTCCATCCATATTATTGAAGGTAATCTCCTTTACTTGGAGTCAACTAATTGTAAATGTTAATCACATCTTCAAAATTTCTTCACAGCAACATCTAGACTAGTATTTGACTAAAAACAACCGGGCACTATAACCTAGCCAAGCTGACACAGAAAATTAACTGTCATAATTGTCTTATAAGAACTGCCTCGTAACAAAAAATGCATTTGGTTTGTTTGTTAGTGAAGGTGTTTACACACAATCATTATTGCTGGATAAAAAACAAAAAAAGTGCCGAGGAGACCACCTTGATTCATCTACTAATCCCATCAGCAGGGACCTGAGGGCCACTCAAGGGCCCGGGGTCAGGAAAGGCCAAGGAGGGTGGGTGTGTGGGGAAGGGCATCTTGGGAAGGGGGAATTTCCCGGTTCTGTGTTCCAGAGAAGGTAGCCTGGCTATGGAAGGAGGGCTTGTAAGATCATCCTTGGGGATAGGAGGAAGACATTGTAGTGTGGACCTCAGTTTCCTCAGAGGTCACCCCCCTAAGCTTTTGTCCAGGCACTAGCTTTTGGGAATTGCGAGGCAGCTCCTCTGAGACCTGTCCTGTGGCAGGCTGTGACTGGCCAAAGCCCCTCTAACTCCAGCCCCAGAGGCCATGCCTGGAGCTCCCAAGGCCTCCTGGGAAGGCAGGGACAGGGAGGCAGGGGAATGCCAGGAATGATCCAGCATATGCCATGGGTGAGTAACAGCTACCTCCTGCCCCTCCCAGAGCCAAGCTGGAGGAGCCGCTATAAAAGCCATGCCCGGCTCCAGCATCTCATCTGCTCGGACTCCCCAGGGACGTGTCTGTGCTCGTGTCTGTGACCAAGGTGAGTGTGAGTGTGGGAGCCCCAAGGGTTCTGAGAGGACCAGGGAAGAGCTGACAGCTGGGAGGCAGAGGGAAGGGGAGCGAGGAGGGGGACTGAGGAAAGAGGGTCCTGTCTTGGATTCTGTGATACACTGAACAGAAGTAAGACTCAGTCTGATCCAAGTCTTTGGAAATCTGTCCTGATCTCAGACACATATGGGTCCCTCAATTTTGTCAAGGACATTATTCTTATGTTAGTAGAACCAGCACATCAGTGTGTGAACGCTTTATGTGGGCTCACGAAGGTTGAGAAATACTGGCTACTCATTGTATACAAGCATGAGAAGCTCCTTGCTATGTCTGATTGATGGGACCACATATTTTTATTTAGGGGAAAGAGTTAGGTAGTTTCTTTTCCTTACTGATGTGTATATGCTAGATATCTTTAACTATCCCCATAAGATTTAGTTTTAAAAGAGATTAAATTATCATCCTTGCTTTATGATATCTAAAGAGTTTCATTATTAATCTTCAGGTTGAAAAGTGCTGCTAGAATGTCCTGGCAGCAGAACCAGCAGCAGTGCCAGCTCCCTGCCAAATGTACCCCCAAGTGCCCTCCCAAGTGCCCCATCCCCAGTTGTCCCCCCAAGTGTCCCCCAAAGTGTCCTCCAGTCTCTCCCTGCTGCAGTGTCAGCTGTGGAGACTGCTGTGGAACTAGCTCTGGGTGCTGCAGCTCTGGAGGTGGCGGCTGCTGCCTGAGCCACCACAGACACCATCTCTTCCACCGACGCCGCTGGCACAAGAGCCCTGACTGCTGTGAGTGTGATCCCTGTGGGCACTCTGGGTGCTGCTCGGGCCCTGGAGGTTGCTGCTGAGCCAGACCTTAGGCATCACAGAGAAAAACTTATGAGGCAACCTCGAGGCAGGGACCTACCTGAGGGTGATGCTTCTCCTGTTGTTGCTTCTCCTTTTCATGGCGCTGAGGATCCTATGAAAGAGTTCTGTGTGTTCTAATGTCCCAAGTCCATCATGAATCCTGATCATGTCTTCCTTCTTTACTTTATACAACAATAAATCTCCTATTGTGTATTCACAAGATATCCTGGTCTTTGTCAAGTCTTTCATTCTTTGCAAGTCCCTGAAGCCTAGAGTTTCAGCAACACACTTAGGGTGGCTAGGTAAGAGTACAGTGTGATAAACGGACAAGCTAGAAACAGTGTCTAAGGAAACAATCCTCTAAGAACAAGCTTGAAGTAGATCTTTGTAATGGGATTATCTCTGCACACTCTAGCCTCTTGTCCCAGGTAAGGCCTGGAAGGGCCTTAGAGCCCCAGGGCTGAGCACCTTTGACTGCGAGCCTCCTTGCCAGCTTAACCCACCATGATGAAAATGACTTTCATTTTCTCTGTGTGGCATGATTTAAGAAAATTTGAAAATTCTTTGGAATTCTAAGTAGATGGACAGCGGTGTATTTAACAGAACTCTTCTCATTTGATAAAAAAATGCTTTGCATAGAATTAAAACCCTGACCTACTTCTGAAAGATCAGCCACTGAAAACTCCATGGAGCGCAGCTCTCCTGTGAAGCTCATGGGATCGCCATGAGTCAGAATGTCCTTGATGTCAACTGGTGAGGAGCAAGCTTATGTGACAACACATTGCCACTTACCTGCTTGTCAGGGATGGTAAGTCTGCCTACCTCTTGCTTTTATTCATTCTTCAACCCCCCCCCCCCCCCGGAACAGCTGTGAAATAAATTGTTTAACAGTATAAGGCTTGAGAAGCACCCAAGTAGGAATCTACCCAGTCCCACCGGCTCAGTCCATTGCTCCGTGGATGTAGAGTGGTCTGACGGTCACAGGAACGAGAGTGGGCCAATACCCCACTTTTCTTTCTGCCATCTGGCTCGCTGGCTGAGGCTCAGGCCTGGTGGGTGAGGAGGATACTTAATAGAAACAACACTGTCCTGTACTTGCACAATGAACTTCACAAACCCAGCAATCCGGACTGGGGTTGGCCTGCCTTAAATTCACCTCTTCTTGGCGCAGTCACGCAGAATTTTAGGGCACTGAAGCAGCCTGCTCTGATGGTTGGGACTCGTTGACTGGAGGAGGAGGTTTGAAGGGAGGTAAGGACACCATGAGAGGACATCCAGAGTCCCAATCTAACAGCCAGGCTGAGAGGTTTCTATGTGGGAAACGATCAACTCAGATTGGAGCAAGAAAGACCCTGGTGAGACTGGGCTCTCTCAACAAGGCATCCCATCCCCTTCTCTGGATGAGATTACTGGCTACCAATTTACACCTCTGTAGACGCCCACTGTAATCCCTTCCCTGTAATGCTGAGGCCTTTTTCCTTGCTCTTTGTAATGGGAATTTTGTAATGCATTTTGTGATGTCACTCTTAATTTAATTTGAAATTCTGTAACTAGCAATTTTGGGAGTACCTGGAGGGTGCAAACTCTTAAGCAGTCTACTGTTAGCTGAAACGTTGGTAGTTCAAACCCACCTAGAGGTGTCTCAGAAGACAGGCCTGGAGATCTGCTTTGGAAAGGTCACAGTCATGAAAACCCTGTGGAGCAGTTGTACTCTGCGCACATGGGGTTGTCACGAGCCAGAATCTACGCAAGGGCAACCAACAACAACTTGTTAATCGTTATTAACTTAATAAAATAATACTTAACTGCCCCAGAAACATATATTTGCATTTTATCCTTTTACTACTTTTCTGAATTGTCACCTATGCCAACTGTCAAGGGCACAAATGTGGGTATATCTATCTCTAGGCATTCCATTCTGTTCCATTTTAATATGTGTCTACGGCTGCTCCAGTTTCACACCGCAGTAATATGCACACCGTGGTGGCATGGTGGTTAAGCGGTATGGCTGCTAACCAAAAGGTTGGCAGCTCGAATCCACCAGGTGCTCCTTGGAAACTCAATGGGCCTGTTCTACTCGCTCCTATGGGGTGGCCATGATCAGGAAATGACTCGATGGTAACGAGTTTGGTTTTTCTGATTTGGTAATTAATATAGTTAAATAGTAAATCTTGATACCTAGTCGATACATGATCTTTTTCTACCTCAAGAATGACTTGACACTTTTGGCCAATTGAACTTCGATACATATTTTCCATTAACTTCTTAAATTGTTTGAAAATGAAAAAAAATAATAAAGTTCTCAGGGAAATGCAAGCAGCCTAGAATAGCCAAATCATTCTTGAAAAAAGAACCAAGCTGGTGGTCTCATACTTCCTAATTTCAAATCGTACTATCAAGCTTCAGTAATTAAGACTGCGGTATTGCAGAAGAATAAAACCCGTTGTCGCCGATTCAGTTCTGACACACAGAGATCATATAGGACAGAGTAGAACTGCCCTATAGGGTTTCCAAAGAGCAGGTGGTGGATCTGAACTGCCAACCTTTTGGTTAGCAGCCGAGCTCTTAATCGCTGGGCTTCCTGGGCTCATAAAAATAGATATATGGATTAATGAAATAAAAGTGAGAGTCCCAAAATAAACCCTTCCATTTCTAATTAATTGATTTTTCACAAAGACGCCAAGACAATCAAATGGAACAAAGAAGAGTCTTTTCAACAAATGGTGCTGAGACAGCTGGATAACCACATACAAAAGAATGAACGGGAACCCGCTTCTCTCATCAGACAGATAAGTAACTCAGATTGGCCCATAACCTGAATACAAGAGCCAAAAGCTAGTAAAATCTTAGTAGAAAACATAGGTGTAAATGTTTATTTTCTTGGGTTAGGAAATTGTTTCTTAGCTTTGGCACCGAAGTCACAAGTGACAAAAGGAAAAAATGACAAATTAGTCTTCATCAAAATTTAAAACTTTGTGCTTCAAAGGACACTATCAAGAAAGTGAAAAGACAGTCTGTAGAATAGGAGAAAATATTAGGAAACCATATATCTGGTAAGGGATTGTATTTAGAATACATAAAGAATACTTGCCACTCAATGATAAAAAGACTAATAAGCTAATTAAAAGATGGGCAAAGGATCTGAATAGAGACTTCTTCAAAGACAGAATACAAATGACCTTTTGCCACAAAAAGAAACACAACGTCATTAGTCACCAGGGAAATGTAAATAAAAACCACAATGCAATATCATTCACACCTACTAGGATGGTTATAATTAAAAAGACCTACCGTAAGCAGAGTTGAGAAGGATGTAGAGCAATTGGAACCCTCATACATTGCAGGTGGGAATGTAAAATGACTTGCAATCACTCTGGAAAACAGTCTGACAGTTCCTCAAAAATGTTAAGCAGAGTTACCATACTACTCAGTAGTTCCACTCTTCGCTATGTCTCCAAGAGAAATAAAAAGCAAGGATGTACACGCAGAAACTTGTACATGAACGTACATAGAAGTATTGCTCATAATAGCCAAAAGGCAGGAAGAATCCAAATGCCCAGCAACTAATGAATGGATAAAAAAATGTGGTATACATGGTCTCGGGAAACATCTAGCTCAACTGGCATAACACAGTTTATCAAGACAATGTTCTCCATTTACCTTGCTGAGTAGTGACTGGGGTATTAAATGTCTGTGAGCAGCCATCTAAGTCACTCCACTGGTCTCACCCCTTTGGGAGCAAGGGAGAATGGAGAGAACAGGGTACAAGGAAAAGATTAGTCCAAAGAACTAATGGACCACAGCTACCAAGGCCTCCACCAGACTGAGGCCTGTACAGCTAGATGGTACTTGGCTACCACCACTGACTGCTCTGACCAGGATCATAACAGAGGGTCCTGGACAGAGATTGAGAACAATGTAGAACAAAATTCTAACTCACACACACAGAAAAAATAAAAAACAGACTTACTGACCTGACAGAGACTGGAGAAACCCCAAGTGTATGGCCCGCGGTGCCCATTTAGCTCAGGTGTGAAGTCACGCCCGAGGTTCACCCTTCAACCGGGGATTGGACGTCCCATAAAACAAAATGGGACTAATGAGGCACAGCAGTCTAGGGACAAGGACGAGAAGGCAGAAGGGGACAGGAAAGCTGGTGATTGGGAAGCCAAAGTTGACAAGGGACAATACTGCCATGTCCTGAGGTTGTTAACCACTGTCATACGGCAAAATGTGTAGTGTTCAATGAGAAACTATCTGTTCTGTAAACCCTCATCTAAAGTAAAAAAAAAAAAAAAAATAAGAAGAAAGGAGTTCTCTATGTGTAATCAACTTGACAACAGCAACTCAAAAATTTTGATGGGAAGCCTAGGCAGCAGTGAGTTGAAGATAATGGTGATGGAATAATTTGGAAAAGGATAATGAGAACAGTAGCACAACTGGAAGAATGTAATCAATGTCACTGAATTGTACATGTAGAAATTTTTGAAATGGTGTATCTTTGGCTATGTATATTTTCATCAAAAAAAAAAAAGTCCTCCAAGGCCATAGTAGACACTTGTTATTTTTGGTAAGGGGAAAGGCAATACAAATTTGGGCGAAGTCTGCACAATCTGACCAAGGGAAATGAAGATGCTAAGTATGCAAGAAAAAGGGACAATTTCTGTAAATGCTATAATATACACAATTTTGCAACAACAGTTATAAAAAACAAAACCTATGTGTGTGGTTACATAGGTAGATATGTATGCATATATGTGTATAGGAAGGCATATGTGAGTACATGTATAGGTGTATCTGTAGGCTTCTGTATATAGATGTCTGTGGGTGATGCATATATACAGGCAGTCCCTGGATTACAAACAAGTTCCTTTCCTAAGCCTGTCTTTAAATCAAATTTGTATGTAAGTAGGAGCAGTTAGCTATGTAGGAGCACTTAGGTATGGTTTGCATCGAATGTCAGTTAGTGAAATGTTTGTCATACTACATGCTTCTACCATTATTTGAAAGTAGAGCATTCCTATGAAACCTTTCATAAGCCAAAATGGCAGACCCTCAAAATAATCTACCAAAGCATGCCAAATAACACATTAAACCTAAAAGAACACTAACATACAGTAAATGCAGGAATGATATAATAAATAAATTGAGATAAAGCACTGATGCTCACAGACACATTTCAAAGATATGGCAGCTTGATGCTGAGATGCTGAGTGTAGTTGCCAGGGAAGGAGCTTGCCCAGGACAGAGACATGTCCTAGTTGGGACATAGACCCTGAGGGCCGCCTCCTTCCCAGATTAGGGCTTCCACTCCCCTGGAACCACCCTCCCCAGTTTGAGTGTCCAAGAGTGTCCAGCATCTCTGCCTTCCCAAAGGACCGGGGAGCCGTCCCCAGCCCTTCCTGGCTGCCCAGGGTTGTCCGGGGCTAGGGGGAGACGGGGCGATGTGAGGACAAATCTGTGATGTGCAAGGGAAGAAGCCTGGAAGAAGGCACCATATCACCTGCTCCCTCTGTCCTGCACAGGTGCCTGAGAGGCTGAGAGATGGCAGATGGCACATCCTGCAGGAGGGACGCAATTGGCTTCTGCTCCAAGGTGTCCCCACCACAGACTCTCTCTCTCAGGTGAAGGGGGCTAAGGCCAGCGCCGAGCCTACCTGCCCATGATATCTGGGAGGCTGGAGAATGTGGATCATGCCCTGCCTGGTGTGGTGGGGGAATGGACAAAAGAAGCACTGTGGGGAGGTGTGTGCTGGCAGAAAGGATAGGGTCACTGGGTGGGGAGAGTTGGTTGGAGACCCAAGACTCTGCCCTTTTCCCACCCTCAGGAAGCTGCAGAAGGCCCTGACACCCTAGATGCGGGAAGACACTCTCACTATTCCAGGCAAGTGCTGTCTGTTTGACGGTTTGCTGCAAAACAAACACTGGAGACTGTTTCCTCTGCGGATTTCTCTCCCTTAGTGAAAACAGGTACCAATGTAGGTCTTCCTAAAAGCCAAGTAGTGTAAAAGGAACACCTTGTATAGGTTAACGTATGCCTTTCTATGCATAAAATACATTAAAGAAACACTTCCAGATACGTTAAAACACATTTAAACTAATCATACAATAATAATAATAATGTTTTGATGAGCGTCACAGAGTAGCGCCTGTTTATTCTTACGAACCACTGCATGTACCTCAGATTTTTAATATAATAGGCTTTACTGGGGTTGGTTCATAACTATGGTTGTATGTGAGTTGGATGTTTCTAACTCGGGGACTGTCTGTATTCATATATATAACAAAGCACATAGGGGCACAGTGATGAAGACTTTCTAGACATATCCAAACACCTCTCGGGATTGGTGACTGTGTCAAAAGGCTTAGGACCATAGTCTTGCGGGACAACTCAGTCAATTGACATAACATAGCTCGTAAAGATAATGTTCTACATCCTAGTTTGGCGAATGGTACCTGGGGTCTTAAAAGCTTGCGAGCGGTCACCTACAATACAACTATTGGTCTCTACTTGTCTGGAGGAAACAAGAAGGAAGGGAAACAAAGACTCAATGAACATACCAGTTCACATGAACCACAGCCTCCTTTAGCCTGAGACCAGAAGAACTAGATGGTGCCTGGCTACCAATATCGGCTGTTGTGACGAGAGACAGATTAGAAAGTCCCAAATAGAATGGGACAAAAATGTAGAACAAAAGTCAAGTTTGTACAAAAGGCCAGACTTACTGAACCAATAGAGACTAGATGAGCCCCTCAAAACTATCACTGTAAGATACCCTTTGAACTTGGAACTAAAGCTATTCCTGGATGTCATCTTTCAGCGAAATAATAGATGGGCTTATAAAATAAACCATATCAGCTGGGAATAATGTGTTTCCTTAAACAATGAGCTATATTACCAGCATTTCCTCATTAGCAAAGATGAGAAGGCCAGCTAGGGCAGGAAAGCTAGATTAATGGAAACAGAAGAAAGAGAATGGAAAGAATGAGAATGCTGACACATTGTGAAAAGTTTAACCAATGTCATAGAACATTTTGTATCAAAATTTTTACATTGGAACCTAATTTGCTGTGTAAACCTTCACCTAAAACACAAAAAATATTAAAAAAAAAACCTAAAGCCTATTGCTGAATGGCAGAATAGAATAAATTTGTTTTCTATCCAATTCCAAAAATAGAAGAAATTCTTTCCCAATATTCTTGTAGACTTTACTGAGTATTTCCATCTGGACCAATTTGGATGGGGAGAGTGTACTATACAGGCTGTGTGATGGTTAAGATTCTATGTTAACTTGGCTGGGCCAAGATTCTGGTGTTAATATGTGATCACTCCCGTGATGGGATCTGCTATGAGTAACCAATCAGTTGAAAGCGAGTTTCCTTGGGCATGTGGCCTACTTCCGAATATAAGCATTGGCTTCTTGCCAACATGGTCTCTGCTGAGAAATCAGAGCTTAATCTTGTTGGTTCTCCTTTGCAGGTGACAGTTTCTTTTTCCTGCACTGTTCTCAGTTTTCTCCTTTGTCTTTAGTTCTGACAAGGTCGATTACCATATGTCTTGGTGATTTTCTTTTGGAGTGTCTCCTGTATGGGTTTTGTTGTGCTTCTTGGATGGATATATATTCCATCTTTTATGATATTAGGGATGTTTTCTGCCAGCAAATCTTCAAAAATGTTCTCTGTGACCTTTTTTTGTCTCCTCCTTTTCTTGAATTCCTATCATGCATAAATCATTCCTCTTGTAGTGTCCCACGTAACTATTTGGTTTCTCCATTTTTCTTCATTCTTTCTCCTGAATGTTCCTCAAAGAAATTAGTATCAAGGGATTAGCCTCCTAATTTGCTGATTCTATCTTCCATTGATTCTATTCTACTCCGACATTGCTCCACTGAGTTATCAATTTCTGAAATTTTGTTGTTAATCTTCTGGATTTCTGGTTGCTCTTTCGTATGGCTTCTAATTGTCTATTTTCTTCTTGTATTGTTTCCTTGAATTCTACTAGAATTTTTGTCTGTGTTTTCCTTGACTTTTTCTTAATCTCTTGGAGGATCCTACATAGGCGTCTTTTGAACTCCTCATCAGTTAGTTCCATTACCATTTCTTCCTCAGAAAGGTTTTCTGACCCTTTAGTTTGGTCACTTGCTTGAGCCATCTTCTTCCTCTTCTTTATGGGATTTGATATTGTTTGTTGTCTTCAAGGCATTAATGTGTTATTATATTTGTTGATTGTATGTTTGTTTACTTTGTCTTGATTTTCTGTTTTGATCTGATCTATCTGGAATGGCAGCTTGGGTGTGCTACTCAGGTGGCTAGTCTGGCAGGACTGGAGTGCTCAGCAGCTCTTTCCACGTAGGTGGGGCAGTGGCAGGGAGTATGAAATCCTTGACAACTTCAATATTTTCTGTGTGTATCATGATGTTATTTATCGGCCCAGTTGTGAGGATTTTCTTTTCTTTATGTTGAAGTATAATCTATACTGAAGGTTGTAGTCTTTGGCTTCATCACCATGTGCTTCAGTTGTCTTCATTTTTGGCAAGCATGGTTGTGTCATTTGCATATTGCAGGTTATTACTGAGTCTTCCTCTAATACTGATTCCACGTTCTTCATATAGTCTGGCTTCTCGGACTACTTGTTGAGTTTACAGATTGAATAAGCAAGGTGAAATGATGCAACACCGTTGGACCACCTTTTCCAATTTTGAACCCTGCAATATCCTCTTGTTCTGTTGGAATGACTTCCTCTGGATCCATGTCCATGTTCCACATGAGCACAATTAAGTGTTCTGGAAGTGTCATTCTTCATAATGTATCCTTAATTTATTATGCTCCCCATGATACTTGCTAGACACCCTAGAATTGTCACTGAGGGAAGGCCTTGCGGTATAGTGTTAGGTCTTAATTAGAATCTCTATCAACATTTGAAAACCCCCAATAGAACAGCCTCACCCGCCTGAATGTCTACAGTTAGAAATTATATATATTAGTTTTATTTCTTAGTCCTGTCTTCCCACTGGAATATAGTCCTAGGTGGGCAGAGATTAGCTCTCTTTTATATCATGTTGGATCTGCAGATTTGGCCCCAGAATCAGTAAATACTTGCTCAGAGTGTGTGGGAATGAATTCATAAGGTCTGATTCTTGATCTTTTGGTGAGGCAGTTCTAGAAAAACTTTGTATTTTCCACTTTGTTGATGCTTTTCTCTTTTTATACACCCTAGCATAGGCCTCTCTCATTTATTCTCATAAGACCTGCTTGATTTTTATTTAATTTGCTCAGCAAATTTCTTTGGGAATAGTTTCTTGGTCAAGGGCATTCCAAGGCATGAATATACAATGGTTGCTTAAGGGTTCACTAATCCTAACCTATTTATCCAGAACACCATCTAATCCTAATGATTAAAATGATACTAATACAGGATACAAAAGGCCATAGGTTGTGAGGTCTTTGGAATATGTGTGTGTGTGTGTATGCGTGTGTGTAGTGATGGTATCAGTGGTGAGCAAAATAATGTCCCCTCAAAGCAATCAGTTCCTATCCCTGAAACCTATAAATATTACCTTAAAAGGAAAAAGGACCTTGGCAGATGTAATAAAGTGCTAGATATTGAGAAGACAAAATTGTCTTGAATTATTCACCTGGGCTCTACTAGGCAGAATGAGATTCTTATGACACAGAGAAGAAAAAGCAATGTGAAGATGGAAAAGAGAAAAAATTGAAGATGATGGCCTTGTAGATATGTCCACAAGCCAAAGGATGATATGTCCACAAGCTAAGGAACCTGGCAGCTACCAGAAGCGGAAGAGACAAGGGACTAATTCCCTCCTCGAGCTTCCAGAGGGAGTGTGGCTGGTGTCAAAAGTATCATCTCATAGAGTCAGAGAGTTTGGAGAGGGCCTTGTCCCAAAAGCACAGTTCCACTCAGCCTGGGCTTCAGGGGAAAATGGAGGAAGTGTTTCACTGGAGTGAGGGACTGAAAAGCTAAGTAGGGGTCATTAGAAATAGGATCCAAGAGAAAGAAGAGGGACCTATAGGGAGCAGGACACATGGGGAACATGAAATAATAGTTTCATCATCACCTCGGGTAAAGTAACTTTCCTTGACAGAACCTTCAGAGAATACTTGAGGGAACAGAAAGGTCTACCTGTTAAACCCTGAGTCCAAACACAGCTGTAATGCCAGGAGTAATTATTACGGGAGGAGAAACATGAGGCTGGGATGCCCTTGGTCTTTGCACTTTGGTTTCTTACAAGTGTGGTCAGTAGCAGCCACGGCCAGACCACGGTCACAACTGTTGGAGCTCTGGGAGCCTGTGGCGGCTCAGGCAGTAGCTGTCCCCAGTGCTTATTAGGTATGCTAACACCAAGCTCTGAAGTGAGTCTCCGCTCTACTGGGAACAGGACAAGTGAATGAACTGGTAGCCCCCTGTCTCTTTCTTCCTTCCCAACCTGGAAAGTCATGGAAGTTTCCAGGCTGTCCCTCTGGTAACCATGAACCAGATGTGCCTTCAGCAATAATCCAGTGTGGTCCTGGGCTCTGGAGACCCACTTGTCTCTTACCATCTCTCCTTAGGAAACTGGGGGTTTCAATTACCCAGAACTTGAAAAGAAGGCAAAAAGAGATTTTCGGTCACTCTTTCAAGTTTATACTACACACTACAAACTAACATGGCTGCCTAAGTGTCACATGACTCTCTAGGGGATTTTTTATTTGTTTTACTTTTGTTTAGGGACCAAACACTAAAGATAAATTGAACTTCAAGAGGATTTATAAGTTCCAAATTATTTGTGTCTAGTAGAAATGCTAACCCAATGATTTATTACTCTTTAAGACATTAGCTAATATTTTAACTAAATTTGCAATCTTATTTCAACAGTCTTTCTTTCTCCGACTATAGATACTTATAACACTACTATTCACCTTTGGTTTCTTGGTGGCACAGTTGTTAAGAACCATGACACGCTACAGATATTAATCAAAAGGTTCAAGTCGAATCCACAAGCTGCTCCTTCAAAACCTATGGAGCAGTTCTGCTCTGTCCTATAGGGTTACTACGCATTGGATTCGACTCGATGGCAACGCGTTTTAGTTTATTCTCCTTTGAACCAACGTTACCATCCTCCAACCATCTGATTCAGAGTCATGTGTATATGCATACTTATGTTCACGTATGAAAATCAGAAGGAAAACTAAGTTGTGTCAAATCTGACTCATGGTGATCCCATCCGTTACAGAATAAAACTGAGCTCCGTGGGGTTTCTTGGTTGTAATCTTTACAGAAACAGATTGCCAGGGTTTTCTTGTGTGGTGCTCCTGGGTGGGTTCCATCTGCCAACCTTTCAGTTTGTAGGCAAGTACAAATGGTTGTGCCACCCAGGGGCGTTATGTTCGCATACAATTTCATGTAAATGCAACACACACACACACACACACACACACACACACACACACACACACACACACCAGGCACACACAGAGCTTTGATTCTTCACTTACACCATGGTTACAAACATATCTGTCCAAGACAATGAGGAAACTGAGGATGAGATCACAAGAAGATTGGTCAATGAACCAATGTGTTCCAGTCTCATTGGGAAAGAGATTCAGAACTATATAATTATACAAATTCTAAGCATTTATACTTATTATGTGACATGCACTCTTTTAAGGGCTTAATGTGTGATTCCTAAATTTACACAACAATCTAACTAAATAATGACAATGATTAGCCACATTTATCAGATGCAAAATTGGAGACACACAATTTAAGAACTTGCTTAAGGTTTCATAGCAAATATCTGGTTCTCAAAATCAAACCAAAGTATTTCAGCTCCGGAACCATGCTCCTAACCAGTACTCTGTAGTTGAACTGGGAAGGCTCATGCCATTTATAATACAAGAAATCCAGACAGTTTAGGGTAAGTTCTTCTCCTCAAGTTGGACTCAGATCAACTGTTGTCTTCTCCTCTGGCTCCAAGAAGTATTGTTTCTGGGCTAGTTCCGACACCGCAGAGAATTCCTTTCTGTTTCTCATGCCTTTCTCTTCTTCTTTGTTCCTCTGTCCTTTCTTAAACCCATTCTCCCGGTGGTGCTCTCTATTTGCCTGCCCTGCTCCTACTCAGAGCCCCTTCCATGGCTCCCATGGATAAACTCACGATAATGAATGATGAAGAAAAGGCTAGGTCCCTGACAAGGCAAAGAATAATCTCTTATATAAGGGGTCCAGGACCAGGATCCAGGATGTCTACTGGCTGTAAGAGGAGGGGATGTGACTTACACACTAGGTACATGTATCCTCATTCCTGATATTGTGGTCTTCTCTCTTCCCTCCCTGGAAAGTCATGGAAGATACCAGGCTGCCTAACTCATCTCCAGAGGCTCGATATGACTTCAGTAAGTATCGACCCTTTGGTAAATGGCTCTAGGTATCTAGGTCACTTTATATCCATCCTTTCTTAGGAAACTGTAGGTCACACCCTTCCCTCCAGGCCTGCTCTATGAGTTGGGGTCTCTGGATTTGGATTATCTGTTTTCCCTGAGTAGAAGTAGTTGGAATGAATTGAGTGATGTATTTTATAGGAAAAAACTATAAAGTAATTAACCCATTGCTTGTGGAAGATAGAGAGAGATGAATGGACGGCATCGGTTAGGTCTCATAACTGGTAAAGAAGAGAGGTGTTCCCAGAGAGAGAGAGCAGGTTTGGAGGGTAAGTAGGCTTGGTGGTAGAATAAGTTTAATGTTACAGCAAGGCCTTTGTATCATTAGGAAAAATTTGGCAGGTTCAACTTACAGCCTAGCGACTCTCTAGGCAAAGGAGAGGTGATTCAAGGGAAGTATCTGAAATGCCTCCCAAGTCATTCTTGTAAGAAATTTTAATTCATCTATCCATTCATCTAATCAGCATTCCATGGAGAATTGCTAGAGTCATCAGAAAAGGAACACCTGAGTTCTCAAGTTCTGGTGATGTGATGTGATGTGTTGAGAGATGTGATGGTAATATGGTGACTGTAGGTTTAGACCCAAGAAGACATAGAGTTCTTATATGCTGGTGCCAAAGGTCATGATGAGCTGTTTTCCAACTCTGGCTGTTTATATTAGACCACAGAAGGATACACAGAAGGACTTTTTACCTCCTGATATTGGCATATTGGGGATGGGATGCCCTTCAGCTTTTGAGCCTTCTATCCAACCCCTCATCCACATTTCTGAGCTTGTACATGAGCATGAAAACATGCATCGGCACACACACATGTATACAGACACCCAACCATAAAAGCACAGCTTTCTCCTTCTCTTCCTTCATTGTTACTATCATCTCTGTCAGCAAGAATGAGGAAACCTAGAATGACATCACAGAGGACACTGTCACATGAACCAGTGTCTCAGGAATCCTATTGGGAAATGGTGGCTCTGGCGAGTCCATTCCCTAAACCTCATCTTCTTTTATGTGCATGGGTTTCACAGTAGTCTTCAGTATTCCCACTGGACTGTGAATGCCTGGAGGTCACAGCACACGTTGCCTCAGTAAACCTAAGTGTTTGGCAGAACATGTACTCAACACCTGGTAGGTGTTCAAACAATGTTCTTCTAATCAAATGTGTATGTTCAGATATCAAAATTGTTCACAATTTATCTGAAAACCCTCAGAGTAGGGGACAATATATGAGAGTAGGTAATGAAAAATTTTCAGATAGGCCATATGTTAGTCAGACCGAAATGTAAATATCATATACTCTCACCTGCTAGACTAGGGGTATGTGAAGGAAGAGATTGTCTCTCTTTTTCCCAGATGTATTCCCAATTCATACCATACAGTAGTTCACAGTAAATATTTGATGAATGAATAAAATGAATCAATTACTGGTTGAATGAGTCTGATTCAAATCCGACTAACCTCTCATTCAGTAAGAAGATTAACTATTTAATTACCATCATCCTCTGGCTAGAAATAATCTTGTTTCTTAGAATTGCAAAGGCATAAAGTCATTTTCTAGAATTTTCACTAGCCTAATAATATTTTGAAATAAACTTCCTGAGGACAAGAACTGAATATTTTCCATCTCTCTGTCTCACACACTGACCAGACAAAGTGTCTGGATCTAGCAAACGTTCTTTACAACTTGATGCTCACTAAGCATCTTCTTTGTGCGTTCTCAGGTCCCAAGAATTCAGTGAGAAGGTACTAGCCTGCCTCTTTTACAGTTGAGGGTTTATATCGTCTAAATGAAGGACTGGAGGCACCACAGCTCATAAATGGCAGAGTTTTAATTTGAACACTGATCACCTGATTGCCATTTGGTAGAATATTCCTTTATTAGTCAGAGTTCTCCAGAGAAACAGAATAGGAGTTCTACCTACATAGCTACCAAACTACCTACTACCTACCTACCTACCTACCTACCTACCTACTACCTACCTACCATCCTACTACCTATCTATCTACCTACTACCTACCTACCTCCCGACTTCTTATCTACCTGCCTACTACCTATCTACCGATTGTCTATCAAGAGAAATTTATTTTAAGGAATTGGCTCACACAAATGTAGGGCCTGCTAAGCCCAAAATCCATAGAACGGGTAGCAGGCTGGAAACTCTGGGAGAACTATATTACAGTCTTGAGGCAGAATTCCTTCTCTCTAGGAAACCTCAGTTTTTGCTCTTAAGGCCTTCAGCTGATTGGATGAGGTCCATGCATATTATCGAGCGTAATCTCTTTTACTTAGCGTCAACTGATTGTAAATGAGAATCACATCCAGAAAATTTCTTCACAGCAACATCTAGCCTAGTTTTTGACAAAACAACTGGGCACTATAGCCCAGCCAAGTTGACACAGAAAATTAACTGTCATAATGTCTTATAAGAACTCCCTTGTAACAAAATATGCATTTGGTTTCTTTGTAATTGAAGGAGTTTAGTCACAATCATTATTGTTGTTTAAAAAAAAAAAAAAAGCCGAGGAGACCACCTTGATCCATCTACTATTCCCATCATCAGGGAACTAAGGGCCACTCAAGGGCCCGGAGTCTGGAACGGCCAAGGAGGGCGGGTGTGTAGAGAAGGGCATCCTGGGAAGTGGGCATTCCCTGGTTCTGTGTTCCAGAGAAGCCAGCCTGGCTATGGAAGCAGGGCTCGGAAGATCATCCACGGGGATAGGAGGAAGACATTGCAGTGTGGACTTCAGTTTCCTTAGAGTTCACCCCCTAAGCCTTTATCCAGGCACTGGCTTTTTGGGAATTGACAGGCAGCTCCTCTGAGACCTGTCCTGTGGCAGGTTGTGACTGGCCAAAGCGCCTCTAACTCCAGCCCCAGAGGTCATCCTAGGAACTCCCAAGGTCTCCTGGGAAGGCAGGGACAGGGAGGCAAGGGAATGCCAGGAATGACCCAGCAGGTGCCCTGGGTGAGTAACAGCCACCTCCTGCCCCTCCCAGAGCCAAGCTGGAGGAACTGCTATAAAAGCCATGCCTGGCTCCAGTACCTCAACTGCTTGAACTCCCCAGGAACGTGTCTGTGCTCGTGTCTGTGACCAGGGTGAGTGTGGCTGTGGGAGCCCCGAGGGGCTCTGAGAGGATCAGGGAAGAGCTGACAGCTGGGAGGCAGAGGGAAAGGGAGTGAGGAGGGGAACTGAGGAAAGAGGGTCCTGTCTCGGATTCTGTGATACACTGAACAGAAGTAAAACGTAGTCTGAACCAAGTCTTTGGAAATCTGTCCTGCTCTCAGACACATATGGGTCCCTCAATTTTGTCAAGGACATTATTCTTATGTTAGTAGAGCAGGCACATCAGTGTGTGAACACTTTATGTGGGCTCACGAAGGTTAAGAAATGCTGGATACTCATTGTATACAAGAGTGAGAAGCTCTTTGCTATTTCTGATTGTTGGGCCCACATATTTTTATTCAGGGGAAAGATTTTAAGTTGTTTCTTTTCCTTACTGATGGGTATATGATACATATCCTTAACAATCCCCATAAGATTTAATTTGAAAAGAGTTCAAATTATCATCCTTGCTTTCTATCTAAAGAGTTTCAATATTAATTTTCAGGTTAAAAAGTCCTGCTAAAATGTCCTGGCAGAACCAACAGCAGTGCCAGCTCCCTGCCAAATGTACCCCCAAGTGCCCTCCCAAGTGCCCCATCCCCCAGTGTCCCCCCAAGTGTCCCCCAAACTGCCCTCCAGTCTCTCCCTGCTGCAGTGTCAGCTGCGGAGACTGCTGTGGACCTAGCTCTGGGTGCTGCAGCTCTGGAGGTGGCGGCTGCTGCCTGAGCCACCACAGACACCATCTCTTCCACCGACGCCGCTGGCGCCAGAGCCCTGACTGCTGTGAGTGTGATCCCTGTGGGCACTCTGGCTGCTGCTCGGGCTCAGGAGGTTGCTGCTGAGCCAGGCCTTAGGCATCACAGAGAAACACTTAGGAAGCAAACTCGAGGCAGGGACCTACCTGAGGGTGATGCTTCCCCTGTTCTCGCTTCTCGTTTTCATGGTGCTGAGGATCCTATGAAAGAGTTCTGTGTGTTCTAATGTCCTGAGTCCATCCTGGATCCTGATCATGTCTTCCTTCTTTACTTTATACAACAATAAATCTCCTATTGCGTATTTACAAGATATCCTGGTCTTTGTCAAGTCTTTCATTCTTTGCAAGTCCCTGAAGCCTAGATTTCCAGCGACACACTTAGGGTGCCTTGGTAAGAGTACAGTGTGAGAAAGGGACAAGCTAGAAACAGTGTCTAAGGAAACAATCCTCTAAGAACAAGCTTGAAGTAGAGCTTTGCAATGGGATTATCTCTACACACTCCATCCGCTTGGCGCAGGTGGTGACAGGAAGGAAGACTAGGTAGCACTGGTGAGGCACCACTGGAGAAAGGGAAGGTGAAGGAGCCTGAGGGACCTCAAAGGAGAAGCTGATAGGAGAAAGAAAGAATGCTGTGAAGTAGGCTCATTCAAATGTTTCTGGAGTGAAACTCAGCCCCTCCAGAAAGAAACTCAATAGCTGATGGTGCTTCATGAAGCCTTTGCAAACATTTCTAAGGGCCCGCTGTGTGCTTTGCCATCTTTTCTGAGCGAGGAAAAATCGCTACTTAGTACCTCTAAACTCTGTCCAGGCCTGGTTCCTGCTGGAGAAATATAGTGAAGAACAAAATCTACTCCCAACCTAGAAAACGTCTCCACAGATATAGAAGAGAAAGAAAGAATTTATTATAGTATTAAACCAGAATGTGATTCATCATATGCCATCCGGTAAAGAAATTGCAAAGACATAAAAAAATCTTTCCCTTTATATGTAAAAGAACGCAAAAAGAAAAACCTTTACTGTTGAGTCAATTCTGCCTCATAGAGAACTGTAGGACAGAGTAGAACTGCCCCACAGAGTTTTCAGGAAGCACCTGGTGGATTGGAACTTCCAAGCTTTTGGTTAGCAGCCGAGCTCTTAACCAGCGCAATGAGTAAATTCATCTCGTCAAGATAAAATTGCTCATTTTCTGGTTTCTTTATGGCTGGATGTAGATTTGCAGTTAGGGGTCGGAAGATCTTGAGGTCATGCTAATCTCTTTCCAGTTTTCTGGAAGGGGAAGATTACCTGAAGTAACACTTTAAAGAATTGACTTCCAAATCCTTGAGCTAACACCTTGAATTTAGGTACTTTTCAAAGAGAGTGAGAAAGATTTTACAGTTACAAGCTATTGAAAGTGAATTCTAAAAGAACAGGGGAGGAAGGGTATTCCTCACTTATTTTCAACAGGGAAACTATGGGGCAATCAACTCTGTGACAAATAACAACGGCAGCGAATTTTCAGTTGAAATTGTCCCTGGGTGGTACAGTTAACAGCTTGGCTACTACTGAAAAGGTTGGGGGTTTTGACCCACCCAGAGGTGCCTCAGAAGAAAGACATGGCAATCTGCTTCCCGAAAGTTCACAGCCATGTAAACCCTTTGAGTGCAACTCAGTCACAACTGGTTTGGTGCTTTGGTTTTATTTTCAGTTTGTATTAGTCCTTACACTCCTGAGGAAAGGATGCACAGGCCACTGGAGTCTAAGTTCCTATAAAGTCTAGAGAGAGCCTGCAGCACGTACCTCTCCTCTGCTTCCAATTCCCGGTGCTCACATGTCAAGGCTTAAAAACCTTCAGGTGAGCCCTAACCAAAGAAAAAATTGAAGAGGTCATAAAAAAAGCTCCCAACCAAAAAAGCCCTGGCCCAGATGGCTCCACTGGAGAGTTCTACCAAAGATTAGGAGAGGAGTTGACACCAATTCTACTCAAACTATTCCATAACATCGAGAAGGAAAGAATATTCCCTAATTTATTCTATAAAGCCAGCATAACACTGATACCAAAGCCAGGCAAAGACGTCCCAAAAAAAGAAAATTACAGACCAATATCCTTCAGGAGTATAGATGCAAAATATCTCCATAATATTCAACAGTATGTCAAAAAAATAATACTTCATAATCAAGCTGGATTCATACCAAGGATGCAAGGGTGATTCAACATTAGAAAATTAGTCAAAGTAATTCACCACATAAATAAAACAAAGCAAAATAATCCCATGATTATCTCAATAGATGCCCAAAAGGCATTTGATAAAATCCAACATCCTTTCCTGTTAAAACTCTCAGGAAAATAGGCATAGAAGGAAATGTCCTCAACATAATTATGGGCATATATGCAAAACCAAGAGCCAAAATTATTTTCAACACAGAAAGATTGAGAGTATTCTCCTTGAGAGCCGGAACCAGACAAGGATGCCCATTATCACCACTCTTACTCTATACTCTTCTGGAAGACGTAGCCAGAGCAATAAGGCAAGAAAGGGAATTAAAGTGTACTCAAATTGGAAAGGAAGAAGTAAAACTATCCTTATTCACAGATGACATCATTCTATACATAGAAAATCCCAGAGACTCCACAACAAAGTTACTGCAAGTAACCGAAGGATTTAGCAAAGTGGCAGGGCACAAGATCAACACACAAAAATCAGTTGGGTTCCTCTCTACTAACAAGGAGAACTCCAAAAAAGGAAATCAAGAAAACAATACCATTTATAAATGCCTCTAAAAGGATAAAATACCTAGAAGTAAACCTAATCAGGGATGTAAAAGACATATCCGAGGAAAAGTGTACAACACTACTGCAAGAAACCAAAAGAGACCTACAGAAATGGAAAAACATTCCACGCTCATGGCTTGAAAGAGCTAACATTGTGAAAATGTCAATATTACCCAAACGATCTACAGTTATAATACAATCCCGAACCAAATCCCAACAACATTCTTTAATGAGATGGAAAAACTAATCACCAACTTGACATGGAATGAAAGGAGGCCCAGAATAGCTAAAACAATCCTGAAGAAGAACAAAGTAGGAGGCCTCACACTTCCTGATCTCAAAACTTACTATACACTCACAGTTACCAAAAGAGCCTGGTGCTGGTTTAATGACAAGACACAAAGATGAATGGAATAGAATGGAGAACCCAGAAGTAAAGTAAATCCATTCATCTATGGGCAGCTGATCTTCGACAAAGAATCAAAATTCAGTCAACTGAGAGAAAAAATTCTCTTTAACAAACGGTGCTGGCAAAACTGGATATCCATTAGCAAAAAAGATGAAACAGGGTTCACATTCGCACCATACACATAGCCTACGTGAAAATGGACCAAAGTGCTAAATGTTAAAGCTAAATTATAAAGTTCCTGGTAGGGACACAACTAGAGGACTGATTTTCAGCATATATAGCCCATCAAACACAACAAAAAATGCAAAACCAACAGATGATAAATTAGATACCTGGGAACACTGAAAAATTAAATATTATGCTTATCAGATGTCTACTAAAAGAGTAAACTGAGAACCTATGGATTGGGAACAGATCTTCAGCAACAACATATCTGAGAAGGGTCTAATCTGTAAAACATATAGAAAACTTCAAAACTCAATAACAGAAAGAAACACTTCAATCTAAAAATAGGCAAAAGACTTGAGCAGACACTTCCCCAAGGAAGACATTCATGTGGGCAACAAACACATGAAAATGTGCTCGTGATCATTAGCCCTTAGGGAGATAAAATCAAAACTACAATGACATACCATCTCACCCCTATAAAAATGGTACCGATTAAAAAACCAGAAAACAACAAACGATGGTGAGGTTGCGGTGAGATTGGAACGCTTATACACTGGTAATGGATTGTAAAATGGTACAACCACTATGGAAAACAGTATGGCACTTCTTCAAAATCTAGAAATAGAAACACCATATTGTCTAGCAATCTAAAACTTAAGCATATATCCAAAAGACATAGAAGCAGTGAAACGAATTGACATATGCATACCTGTGTTCATTGCAGCATTATTCACAATAGCAAAAAGAAGACACAACCTACAAAAAAATCAAATCAAACCCATTGCCGTTGAGTTGATTCTTACTTATAGCCACCACATAGGGTTTCCAAGGTTGTAAATCTTTATGAAAGCAGACTGCTACATCTTTCTCCCTTGGAGCCCCTGGTGGTTTTGACCCACCAATCTTTCGGACAGCAGGCGATCACTTTACACGCTGCGCCATAACAGTCTAAGTGCCCATCGATGGAGGAATGGATAAACAAATTGTGGTACATACATACAATAGAATATTATGCAACTATAAAGAGTATATTTATAGTTTGTTGTACCCTGAGGGCTTGCATATTGCTGTGATGCTGGAATCTATGGCACCGGTATTCAAATACCAGCAGGGTCACCCATGGAGGACAGGTTTCCGCTGAGCTTCCAGACTAAGACAGACTAGGAAGAAGGACCTGGTGGTCTACTTCTGAAAAGAATTAGCCAGTGAAATCTTTATGAATAGCAGTGGAATATTGTCTTATATAGTGCCAGAAGAGGAGCCCCTCAGGTTGGAAGGCACTCAAAAGACAACTGGAGAAGAACTGCCTCCTCAAAGTAGAGTTGACCTTAATGACGTGGATGGAATCGAGCTTTCAGGACCTTCATGTGCTAATGTGGCTTTTCTCAAATTGAGAAGAAACAGCTGCTAATATCCGTTAATAATTGGAATGTGGAATGTATGAAGTGTGATTCTAGGAAAATTGGAAACCGTCAAAAATGAAGTGGAACACATAAACATTGATATCCTAGGCATTAGTGAGCTGAATGAGTAACTGAAGAGGAATGGAGATGCATTCATTGTCAAAAAGAATATTTCAAGATCTATCCTGAAGTACAACTCTGTCAGTGTTAGCATAATATCCATATGCCTAAAGGAAGACGAGTTAATAATACTATTATTGAAATCTATGCACCAACCACTAAGGCCAAAAACGAAGACACTGTAGATATTTACCAATTTCTGCATTCTGAAAGTGATTCGAACATGTGACCAGGTTTCATCGATAATTACTAGTGATAGGAATTCAAATGTTGGAAGGGCAGTAGTTGGAAAATATGGCCTTAGTGCTAGCAATGAAGCTTGAGATCATATGATAGAATTTTGTAAGACGAATTTGTCTTGGAAGAAGTACAGCCAGAATGTTCCTCAGAAGCAAGGATGGTTAAGATTTCATCGCATATACTTTCGACAGGTTATCAGGGGGAATCAATCCCTGGAGAAAGAGATCATGCTTGGTGAAGTAGAGGGTCATTGAAAAAGAGGAAGTTTCTCAATGAAATGAACTGACACAGTGACTGCAACAATGGGCTCAAGCATAACAATGATTGTGAGGATGGTACAGGACCAGACAGTGTTCTGTTCTGTTCTACATACGGTCGCTATGAGTCAGAACCAATTCGATGGTACCTAACAACAAAAGGAACATAAAGAATAAGGAGGAGTTTGCTAAAGATCTTATGACATGGATGAATCTTGAGGACACTTTGCTGTGTGAAAAAAGTCCATAAAAAAAGGACCAATATTGAATGGTTTCACTTTTATAAAAAGTGAACAATAAGTAAACACTCACAGAAAGCAACATTCTTTGATGGTTACCAAGGGTAGGAATGGGTAGGATTGCGTAGGAGGAGGAATCACTTTGTAGATAGTAGACACTTGTTATTTTTGGTGAGGGGAAAGGCAATACAAAAATGGGGGAAGTCTGCACAATCTGACCAAGGGAAATGAAGATGCTAATTATGCAAGAAAAAGGGACAATTTCTGTAAATGCTATAATATATATAACTTTGCAACAACAGTTTTAAAAAACAAAACCTATGTGTGTGGTTACATAGCTAGATATGTATGCATATATGTGTATAGGAAGTCATATGTGAGTACATATATAGGTGTATCTGTAGGCTTATGTATGTAGATGTTTGTGTGTGAGGCATATATATAGGCAGTCCCTGGATTACAGATGAATTCCATTCCTAAGCCTGTCTTTAAATCAAATTTGTACGTAAGTAGGAGCAGTTAGCTATGTAGGAGCACATAGGTATGGTTCATATCTAATCTCAGTTAGTGAAATGTTTGTCATACTACATGCTTCTACCATTATTTGAAAGTAGAGCATTCCTATGAAACCTTTCATAAGCCAAAATGGCAGACCCACAAAATAATCTACCAAATCATACCAAATAACACATTAAACCTAAAATAACAGTAACGGACAGTAAATGCAGGAATGATATGATAAATAAATTGAGTTAAAGCACAGATGCTCACAGACACAGTCAAAGTGATGGCAGTTTGATGCTGAAATGAAAGAGTGTAGTTACCGGGGAAGGAGTTTGGCCAGGACAGAGACATGTCCTACTTGGGACATAGACACAGAGGGCCGCCTCCTTGCCAGATTAGGGTTCCACTCCCCGGGGAACTGGCCTCCGCAGTTGGTGTGTCCAAGAGTGTCCAAGATCTCTGCCTTCCCAAAGGGCCGGGGAGCCGCCCCCGGCCCTTCCCTGCAGCCCCGCGTTGTCCGGGGCTAAGAGGAGAGTGGGCGACGTGATGGCAAATCTGTGATGGGCAGGGGAAGAAGCCAGGAAGAAGGCACCATTTCACCTGCTCCCTCTGTCTCGCACAGGTGCCTGAGATCGAGGTCCACAGAGAGGCCTGCAGAACGCAGATGGCACACGTGCTATGGGAGGGGCGCAACTGGCTTCTGCTCCAAGCTGTCCCCACCACAGACTCTCTCTCCTAGGTGAAGGGGGTAAGGCCAGCCCCCAGCTTAGCTGCCCATGATATCTGGGAGTCTGGAGACTGTGGATCATGCCCTGCCTGGAGCCTGGAGGGGTGGGGGCAGTGGACAAAAGAAGCACTGGGGGGAGGTGTGTGCTGGAGGAAAGGACAGGGTCACTGGGTGGGGAGAGCTGGTTGGAGACCCAAGACTCTGCCCTTTTCCCACCCTCAGGGAGCTTCAGAAGGCCCTGACAAATGAGATGGGGGGAAGACACTCTCACTGTTCAGGGCAAGTGCTGTCTGTTTGACAGTTTGCTGCAAAACAAATGCTAGAGACTGTTTCCTCTGCAGATTTCTCTCCATTAGTGAAAACCCGTACCAATGTAGGTCTTTGTAAAAGTGAAGTAGTGTATAGGGAACTTTCAGAAAGTGCGGAAACCTGTGTATATCTTAGTGTGTGCGTTTGTATGCATAAAACACATTAAAGAAACATTTCCAGGTACATTAAAACACACTTAAAATAATCATACAGTAATAATAATAATGTTTTGATGAGCGTCACAAAGTAGCACCGTTTGTTATTACGTACCATTGCACGTACCTCAGATTTTTAATATAATAGGCTTTATTGGGGTTGGTTCCTAACTATGGGTTGTATGTAAGTTGGATGTTTCTAACTCGGGGATTGTCTTTATACATATATATAACAAAGCACATAGGGTAACAGTTCAGAAGCCTCTCTAGACATTTCCAAACACTCTTGGGATTGGTTTACTGTGTCAAAAGGCTGAGGACCATAGTCTTGTGGGACAAATCAGTCAATTGACATAACATAGTTCATAAAGATTATGTTCTACATCTTAGTTTGTGGAATAAAACCTGGGGTCTTAAAAGCTTGTGAGTGGTCATCTAAAATACAACTATTGGTTTCTACTTGTCTGGAGCAATCAAGAAGGAAGGGAACCAGAGACTCAATGAAGAACAAGTTCACATGAACCACGGCCCCATTTTGCCTGAGACCTGAAGACCTAGATGGTGCCTGGCTACAAATATCAACAGTTCTGACCAGGGACACATTAGAAAGTCCCAAACAGAGTGGGACAAAAATGTAGAACAAAAGTCAAGTTTGTACAAAAGGCCAGACTTACTGAACAAACAGAGACTAGATGAGTCCCCCAAAACTATCACCCTAAGATACCCTTTAAACTTGGAACTAAAGCTATTCCTGGAGGTCATCTTTCAGCCAAATAATAGATTGGCCTATAAAATAAAAAGTATTACCTGTGAGTAATGTCTTTCCTTAAAGAATCAACTATAAGAGGCCAAACAGTCAGCATTTACAAATAAGCAAAAATGAGACGGCCAGCTAGGGCAGGAAAGGTAGATTAATGGAAACAGAAGAAGGAGAATGGAAACAATGAGAATGTTGACGCATTGTGAAAAGTGTAACCAATGTCATAGAACAATTTGTATCAAAATTTTTAAATTGGAACCTAATTTGCTGTGTAAACTTTCATCTAAAACACAAAAAATACTAAAAAAAAAGAAAAGCCTATTGCTGAATGAGGGAATAGAATAAGATTTGTTTTCTATCCAATTCCAAAAAGAGAAGAAATTCTTTCCCAATATTCTTGTAGACTTTATTCAGTATTTCCAAGTGGATCAATTTGGATGGGGAGAGTGTACTATACAGGCTGTGTGATGGTTAAGAATGTATGTTAACTTCGCTGGGCCATGACTCTCAGTGTTCCCATGTGAGCACTCCCATGATGGGATCTGCTGTGAGTAACCAATCAGAAGAAAGTGAGTTTCCTTGGGCGTGTGGCCTACATCGGAATAGAAGCATTGGCTTCTTGCCAACATGGTCTCTACTGAGAAATCTGATTTGTTCTCCTTTTTATGTGACAATTGGTTTTTCCTGCACTGCTCTGAGTTTTTTCCTTTGTCTTTGGTTTTGACAAGCTGGATTACGATATGTCTTGGTGATTTTCTTTTGGAGTCTCTCTTGTATGGGGTTTGTTGAGCTTCTTGGGTGGATATAGTCCATCTTTTATGATATTAGGGAAGTTTTCTGCCAGGAAATCTTCAAAATGTTCTCCGTGATTTTTTTTTGTCTCCTCCTGTTCTTGAACTTCTATCATGCGTAAATGATCCCTCTTGTAGTGTCCCAGGTAACTCTTTGCTTTCTCCATTTGTCTTCATTCTTTCTCCTGGATGTTCCTCAAAGAAATTAGTATCAAGGGATTTGCCTTCTCATTTGCTGATTCTGTCTTCCATTGATTCAATTCTACTCCGATATTCTGCCAGTGAGTTATCTATTTCTGAAATTTTGTTGTTAATCTTTGGATTTCTGGTTGCTGTTTTGTATGGTTTCTTATTGTCTATTTTGTTATTGTACTGTTTTCTTGAATTCTTCTAGAATTTTTGTGTGTGTTTTCCTGGTTTTATCTGTGTCTTCCTTGACTCTTTCTTAATCTGTTGGAGGGTCCTAAATAGAAGTGTTTTGAATTCCTCATCAGTTAGTTCCATTACCATTTCTTCCTCAGAAAGGTTTTCTGACCCTTTAGTTTGGTCACTTGCTTGAGCCATCTTGTTCTGTTTCTTTATGGGATTTGATATTGTTTGTTGTCTTTGAGGCATTAAGGTGTTATTCTATATATTGACTGTATGTTTGTTTAATT
This sequence comes from Dugong dugon, assembly GCA_030035585.1. Lineage (NCBI taxonomy): Eukaryota > Metazoa > Chordata > Mammalia > Sirenia > Dugongidae > Dugong > Dugong dugon. The sequence continues at coordinate 194,570,066 of CM057462.1, read as the reverse complement.
TGTCCTGATTTTCTGTTTTGTTTTGATATATTTGGGATGGCAACTTGGGTTGCTACTCACATTGCTAGCCTGGCAAGACTGGAGTGCTCACCACCTGTATCCAGGTAGGTGGGGCAGGGGCTGGGTGTCTGAAATCCTTGAGAACTTCAACATTTTCTGTGTATATCCTGATGTTATTTATTGGCCCACATGTGAGGATTTTGTTTTCTTTATGTTGAGGTGTAATTTATACTGAAGGCTGTTGTCTTTGCTTTCATCAGCATGTGCTCTAAGTTGTATTCATTTGTGGGAAGCAAGGTTGTGTTATTTACATACCGCAGGCTATCAATGAGTTTTCCTCTCATTCTGATACCATGTTCTTCATATAGTCTGGCTTCTCGGACTATTTGTTGAGTTTACAGAATGAATAAGCAATGTGAAATGATACAATATCTTTGGACCACCTTTTCCAATTTTGAACCATGCAATATCCTCTTGTTCTCTTTGAGTGACTTCCTCTGGATCCATGTACATTTTCCCCATAAGCACAATTAAGTGTTCTGGAATTTTCATTCTTCATAATGTTATCCTGAATTTGTTATGCTCCAGTGATACTTGCTAGACACCCTAGCATTGCCATTGAGGGAAAGCCTTCCAGTATAGTGTTAGGTCTTAAATAGAATCTCTACCAACATTTCAAAACCCCCCACTAGAACGGCCCCACCTGCCTGAAGGCCTATAGTTATTAATTATATATATTATTTTAAATTCTTAGTCCTGTCTTCCCACTGGAATATAGTCCTAGATAGGCAGATATTAGCTGTCTTTTATATCATGTTGGATCTGCAGATTCGGCCACGTAACTAATGACCACTTCCGCAGAGTGTGTGGGAGTGAATTCAAAAGGTCTGATTCTTGATCTTTTGGTGAGGCAGTTCAAGAAAACCTTTGAATTTTCCACTTTGGAGATGCTTTGCTTTTTTTATTCACCCTAACATACTCCTTTCTCATTGATTCTCATAAGACCTGCTTGATTTTTATTTAATTCACTCAGCAAATTTCTTTGGGAATAGTTCCTTGGTCAAGAGCATTCCACAGCATGAATATACAATGGTTGCTTAAGGGTTCACTAATCCTAACCTATTTATCCAGAACATCATCTAATTCTAATGATTAAAAGGATACTAATACAGGATACAAAAGACCATAGGCTGTGAGGTCCTTGGGGTATATGTGTGTGTGTGCGTGCGTGTGTGTGTGTGTGTGTGTGTGTGTGTGTAGTGATGGTATCCGTGGTGAGCAAAATAATGTCCATCCAAAGCAATCAGTTCCTATCCCTGAAACTTATAAACGTTACCTTAAAAGGAAAACAGATCTTGGCAGATGTAATAAAGTTCAAGATCTTGAGATGAAGAAATTGTCTTGAATTATATAGGTGGGTTCTAAATGCAACCTATGTATCCTTACAAGGCAGAATGAGATTCTTATGACACAGAGAAGAAAAGGCAATGTGAAGATGGAGAAGAGAAAAATTTGAAGAAGCTGGCCTTGTTGATATGTCCACAAGCAAAAGAATGATATGCCCACAATCCAAAGGACCTGGCAGCCACCAGAAGCTGAAGAGACAAGGGACTAATTACCTCCTCGAGCCTCCAGAGGGAGTGTGGCTGGTGTCCAAAGTATTATCTCATACAGTCAGGGAGTTTGGAGAGGTCCTTGTCCCAAAAGTACAGCTCCACTCAGCTTGGTCTTCAGGGGAATTGGGTAGGAGTTTTTCTCTGGAGTAAGGGACTGAAAAGCTAAGTAGGGGTCGTTAGAAATATGATTGAAGAGAAAGAAGAGGGGCAAATAGGGACCAGGACACATGGGGAACATGAAATAATAGTTTCATCCTCACTTGGGGTAAGGTAACATTCCTTGACAGAAACTTCAGAGAATATTTGAGGGAACAGAAAGGTCTACCTGTGAAATCCTGAGTCCAAACACAGCTGTAACGCAAGGAGCAATCGTTACGGGAGAAGAAACATGAGGCTGGGATGCCCTTGGTCTTTGCACTTTGGTTCCTTACAACTGTGGTCAGTAACAGCCACAGCCCAGACCACTGCCACAGCAGTTGGAGCTCTGGGAGCCTGTGGAGGCTCAGGCAGTAGCTGTCCCCAGTGCTTATAAAATATGCTAACACCAAGCTGTGAAGTGAGTTTCAGCTCTATTGGGAACAGGACAAGTGAACGAACTGGTAGTCCCCTTTCTCTTTCTTCCTTCCCAACCTGGAAGGTCATGGAAGTTTCTAGGCTGTCCCTCTGGTGACCATGAACCAGATGTGACTTCAGCAGTGTCCCAGTGTGGTCCTGGGCTCTGGAGCCCCGCTTCTTCCTTACCATCTCTCCTTATGAAACTGGAAGTTGAAATTATCCAGAACTTGAAAAGAAGGCAAAAACAGATTTTTGCTCACTTTTTCAAATTTATACTACATACTACGAACTAACAAGGCTGCCTAAGGGTCACATTGATCTCTACGGAATTTTTTTATTTCTTTTACTTTTGATTAGGGAAGACATTAAAGATAAAATTAACTTGCAGAAGTTTTATAAGTTCCAAATTGTTTGTGTCTAGTAGAAATGATAACCCAATGATTTATTGCTCCTTAAGACATTAGCTAATATTGAAACTAAAGTTGCTATCTTATTTCAATAGTCTTTCTTTGTCTGACTTTACTTTGAACTCTCCTACTCTCCTCTGGGGTCTTGGTGGCACAGTGGTTAAGAGGTACGGTATGCTACAGATTTTAATCAAAAGGTTGGCAAGTCGAATCCACTAGCTCCTCCTTGGAAACTCTATGGAACAGTTCTACTCTGTCCGATAGGGTTGCTATGAATTGGAATCGAGGCGATGGCAACGTGTTTTGGTTTATTCTCCTTTGAACCAACTTTACCATCCTCCAACAATCTGATTCCGAATCATATGTATGTGCATACTTATGTTCACTTTCCAAAATCAGAAGAGAAACAAACTCGTGTCAATTCTGACTTATGGTAACCCCATCCGTTACAGAGTAGAACTGAGCTCCTGGGGTTTTGTTGGCTGTAATCTTTACGGAAACAGATTACCAGGATTTTCTTGTGTGGCGCTGCTGGGTGAGTTCAAAATGCCAACATTTCCGTTAGTAGGCAAGCACAAATGGTTGTGCCACCCAGAAGCCTTATGTTCACATAGATTTTCATGTAAATTCAACACACACACACACACACACACACCAGGCACACACACAGCTTTGCTTCCTCACTTACACCATGGTTACAAACATATCTGTCCAAGACAATGAGGAACCTGAGGGTGATATCACAAGAAGGTAGTTGAAGGAACCAATGTGTTCCATTCTCACTGGGAAAGAGATTCAGAACTATATAAATATACAAATTCTAAGCATTTGTACTTATTATGTGACATGTACTCTTCTCAGGGTTTAATGTGTGATTCCTTCATTTACACAACAATCTTACTAAATAATGACAATGATTAGCCACATTTATCAGGTGCAAAATTGGAGACACACAACTTAAGAACTTGCTTAAGTTTTCATAGCAAATATCTGGTTCTCAGAATTCAAACCAAAGTATTTCAGCACCGGAACCATGCTCCTAACCAGTACTCTGTAGTTGAACTGGGAGGGCTCATGCCATCTATAATATACGAAATGCAACAGTTTAGGGTAAGTTCTTCTCCTCAAGTTGGACTCAGAGCAACTGTTGCCTTCTCCTCTGGCTCCAAGAAGTATTGTTTCTAGGCTAGTTCCGACACCGCACAGAATTCCTTTCTATTTCTCATGCCATTCTCTTCTTCGTTGTTCCTCTGTCCTTTCTTAAACCCATTCTCCCAGTGGTGCTCTCTATTTGCCTGCCCTGCTCCTGCTCAGAGCACCTTCTATGGATCTCATGGGTAAACTCACGATAATGAAAGATGAAGAAAAGGCTAGGTCCCTGACAATGCAAAGCAGAATCTCTTATATAAGGGGGCCAGGACCAGGATCCAAGATGTCTACTGGCTGTAAGACGAGGGGATGTGACTTACACACAAGGTACACGTATCCTCATTCCTGGTATTCTGGTCTTCACTCTTCCCTCCCTGGAAAGTCATGGAAGATTCCAGGCTGCCTAACTCATCTCCAGAAGCTATACATGACTTCGGTAAGTATTGATCCTTTGGTAAATGGCTCTAGGTATGTAGGTCACTTTATATCTATCCTTTCTTAGGAAACTGTAGGTCACACCCTTCCCTCCAGGCCTGCTCTATGAGTTGGGGTCTCTGGATTTGGATTATCTGTTTTCCCTGAGAAGACGAAGTTGGAATGAATTGAACGACGTATTTTATAAGAAAAATCTATAAAGTAATTAACCCATTGCTTGAGGAAGATGGAGAGAGTTGAATGGACGGCATCGATTAGGTCTCATAACTGGTAAAGAAGAGAGGTGTTCCCAGAAAGAGAGACCAGGTTTGGAGGGTGAGTAGGTTTGGGGGTAGAATAAGTTCAATGTTACAGCAAGGCCTTTGTATCTTTAGGAAAAATTTGGCAGGTTCAACTTGCAGCATAGCGACTCTCTAGGCAAAGGAGAGGTGATTCAAGGGAAGTATCTGAAATGCCTCCCACATCATTCTTGTAAGAACTTTTAATTCATCTATACATTCATCTAATCAGCATTCCATGGATAATTGCTAGAGTAGCCAGATAAGGAACACCTGAGTTCTCAAGTTCTGGTGATGTGATTTGATGTGTTGAGAGATGTGATGGTAATATGGTGACTGTAGGTTTAGACCCAAGAATACCTTGAGTTCTTATATGCTGGTGCCAAAGGTCATGATGAGCTGTTTTCCAACTCTGGCTGTTTATATTAGATCACAGAAGGATACACAGAAGGACTTTTTACCTCCTGATATTGGCATTTTGGGGATGGTTGCCCCTCAGCTTTGTAGCCTTCTATCCAACCCCTCATCCACATTTCTGAGCTTGTGCATGGCCATGAGAACATGCATCTGGACACACACATGTATACACACACCCAACCTTAAAGGCACAGCTTTCGCATTCTCTTCCTTCATTGTTACTATCATCTTGTCAATGAGAATGAGGAAACCTAGAATGACATCACTGAGGGCATTGTCATCTGAACCAGTGTCCAAGTATCCTATTGGGTAATGGTGGCTCAGGCAAGTCCAGTCCCTAAACCTCATCATCTTTTATGCACATGGGTTTCCCAGTAGTCTTCAGAATGCCCACTGGATTGTGAGTGCCTGGCGGTCACAACACACATGTTGCCTCAATAAACCTAAGTGTTTGGGAGAACATGCACTCAACCTCTGGTAGCTGTTGAAACAACATTCTTGTAATAAAATGTGTATCTTCAAAAATCAAAACTTATTCAGAATGTATCTGACAACCCTCAGAGTAGGGGACTTTATATGAGACTAGGTAAAGAAAAATTTTAAGATAGGACATATGTTAATCAGATCGAAATGTAAACATCATATACTCTCACCTGCTAGACTAGGGGTATGTGAAGAAAGAGATTGCCTCTCCTTTTCCAAGATGTATTCCCAGTTTTTACCATACAGTAGTTCACAGTCAATATTGATGAATGAATAAAATGATTCAATTACTGGTTGAATGTGTCTGATTCAAATCTGACTCCCCTCTCATTCAATAACAAGATTAAGCAAAACATTTAATTCCCATCACCCTCTGGCTAGAAATAATTTTGTTTGTCAGAATTGCGAAGGCATAAAGTCATTTTCTAGAATTTTCACTAGCCTAATAATATTTTGAAATAAACTTTCTGAGGACAAGAACCGAATATTTTCCATCTCTCTGTCTCACACGCTGACCAGACAAAGTGTCTGGATCTAGCAAACATTCTTTACAAATTGATGCTTACTAAGAATCTTCTTTGGGCCTTCTCAGGCCCCAACAATTCAGTGAGGAAGGTATTAACCTGCCTCTTTTACAGTTGGAGGTTTATATTGACTAAATGAATATCTGGACGCACCCCAGCTCATAAATGGCAGAGTTATAATTTCAACACTGATCTCCTGATTGCCATTTGGTAGAATATTGCCTTATTAGTCAGAGTTCTCCAGAGAAACAGAATAGGAGATCTAACTATCTACCTACCTACATACCTACCTACTACCTACCTACCTACTACCTACCTATCTACTACCTCCTTACCTCCCGACTACATATCTACCTACCTACTATCTACTATTTATCTGTCTATCAAGAGAAATTTATTTTAAGGAATTGGCTCACATAACTGTAGGGCTGCTAAGTCCAAAATTCAAAGAACACGTAGCAGGCTGGGAACTCTGGGAGAACTATGTTACAGTCTTGAGGCAGAATTCCTTCTCTCCAGGAAACCTCAGTTTTTGCTCTTAAGGCCTTCAGCTGATTGGATGAGCTCCATGCCTATTATTGAGGGTAATCTCCTTACTTAGAGTCAACTGATTGCAAATGATAATCACATCCAGAACATTTCTTCACAGCAACATCTAGACTAGTGTTTGACAAAACAACTGGGCACTATAGCCTCGCCAATTTGACTCAGAAAATTAACTTCATAATTGTCTTATAAGAACTGCCTTGTAACAAAATATGCATTTGTTTTTTTATTTGGTTTTTTGTAAGTGAAGGAGTTTAGACACACTCATTATTGTTGTTCAAAAAAAAAAAAAAAAAAACCGAGGAGAGTACTTGATCCATCTACTAATCCCTTCTGAGGGACCAGCTCCCTGCCAAATGTACCCCCAAGTGCCCTCCCAAGTGCCCCATCCCCACGTGTCCACCGAAGTGTCCCCCAAAGTGCCCTCCAGACTCTCCTTGTTGCAATGTCAGCTGCGGAGACTGCTGTGGACCTAGCTCTGGGTGCTGCAGCTCAGGAGGTAGCAGCTGCTGCCTGAGCCACCACAGACATCATATCTTCCACCGACGCCGCAGGCACCAGAGCCCTGACTGCTGTGAGTGTGATCCCTGTGGGCACTCTGGCTGCTGCTCGGGCTCAGGAGGTTGCTGCTGAGGCAGGCCTTAGGCATCACAGAGAAACACTTAGACAGGAATCTCGAGGCAGGGACCTACCTGAGAGTGATGCTTCTCCTGTTCTGGCTTCTCGTTTTCATGGCGCTGAGGATCCTGTGAAAGAGTTCTGTGTTTTCTAATATCCCGATTCCATCATGGATCCTGATCATGTCTTCCTTCTTTATTTTATACAACAATAAATCTCCTATTGCGTATTCACAAGATATCCTGGTCTTTGTCAAGTCTTTCATTCTTTGCAAGTCCCTGAGGCCTAGATTTCCAGCGACACACTTAGGGTGGCTTGGTAAGAGTATAGTGTGAGAAAGGGACAAGCTAGAAACAGTTTCTAAGGAAACAATCCTCTAAGAACAAGCTTGAAGTAGAGCTTTGCAATGGGATTATCTCTACACTCTCCAGCCTTTTGGAGCAGGTGGTGACCGGAAGGAGGACTAGGTGGCACTAGTGAGGCACCACTGGAGAAAGGGAAGGCGAAGGAGCCTGAGGGACCTCAAAGGAAAAGCTGATAGGAGAAAGAAAGAATGCTCTGAAGTAGGTTCATTCATATGTTTCTGGAATGAAACTCAGCCCCTCCAGAAAGAAACTCAATAGCTGATGGTGCTTCATGAAGCCTTTGCAAACATTTCTAAGGGCCCGCTGTGTGCTTTGCCGTCTTTTCTGAGTGAGGAAAAATCGGTACTTAGTACCTCTAAACTCTGTCCAGGCCTGGTTCCTGCTGGAGAAATATAGTGAAGAACAAAATCTACTGCCAACCTAGAAAACTTCTCCACAAATATAGAAGAGAAATAAAGATTTTATTATAGTATGTATTAAACCAAAATGTGATTCATCATAGTCCATCCGGTAAAGAAATTGCAAAGACATAAAGAAATCTTTCCCTTTATATGTAAAAAAATTCAAAACGAAAAACCTATACTGTTGAATCAATTCTGCCTCATAGAGAACCTGTAGGACAGAGTAGAACTGCCCCATAGAGTTTTCAAGAAGCACCTGGTGGATTTGAACTGCCAAGCTTTTGGTTAGCAGCCGAGCTCTTAACCAGTGCAACGAGTGAATTCATCTCCTCAAGATAAAATTGCTCATTTTCTGGTTTCTTTATGGCTGGAGGTAGATTTGCAGTTAGTGGTGGGAAGCTCTTGAGGTCATGCTAATCTCTTTCCATTTTTCTGGAAGGGGAAGATTACCTGAAGTAACACTTTAAAGAAGTGACTTCCAAATCCTTGAGCTAACACCTTGAATTTAGGTACTTTTCAAAGAGAGCGAGAAAGATTTTACAGTTACAAGCTATTGAAAGTGAATTCTAAAAGAACAGGGGAGGAAGGGTATTCCTCACTTATTTTCAACAGGGAAACTATGGGGCAATCAACTCTGTGACAAGTAACAACAGCAGCGAATTTTCAGCTGAAGGTCCCTGGGTGGTACAGTTAAGTGCTTGGCTACTAGTGAAAAGGTTGGGGGTTTGGACCCACCCAGAGGTGCCTCAGAAGAAAGACATGGCAATCTGCTTCCCGAAAGATCACAGCCATGTAAACCCTTTGGCGTGCAACTCAGTCACAACTGGTTTGGTGCTTTGGTTTTATTTTCAATTTGTATTTGTCCTTACACTCCTGAGGAAAGGATGCACAGGCCACTGGAGTCTAAATTCCTATAAAGTCTAGAGAGAGCCTGCAGCACGTACCTCTCCTCTGCTTCCAATTCCCGGTGCTCACCTGTCAAGGCTTAAAAGCCTGCAGGCGATCCATAACCAAAGACAAATTTGAAGAGGTCATGAAAAAAGCTCCCAACCAAAAAAGCCCTGGCCCAGATGGCTCCACTGGAGAGTTCTACCAAAGATTAGGAGAAGAGTTGACACCAATTCTACTCAAACTATTCCAGAACATAGAGAAGGAAAGAATATTCCCTAATTTATTGTATAAAGCCAGCATAACACTGATACCAAAGCCAGGAAAAGATGTCACAAAAAAAGAAAATTACAGATCAATATCCTTCAGGAGTATAGATGCAAAATTTGTCCGTAACATTCAACAGTATGTCAAAAAAATAATACTTCATAATCAAGCTGGATTCATACCAAGGATGCAAGGGTGATTCAACATTAGAAAATTAGTCAAAGTAATTTACCACATAAATAAAACAAAGGAAAAGAATCCCATGATTATCTCAATTGATGCCCAAAAGGCATTTGATAAAATCCAACATCCTTTCCTGTTAAAACTCTCAGCAAAATAGGCATAGAAGGAAATGTCCTCAACATAATCATGGGCATATATGCAAAACCAAGAGTCAAAATCATTTTCAACAGAGAAAGATTGAGAGTATTCTCCTTGAGAGCCGGAACCAGACAAGGATGCGCATTATCACCACTCTTCCTCTATACTCTTCTGGAAGACGTAGCCAGAGCAATAAGGCAAGAAAGGGAATTAAAGTGTACTCAAATTGGAAAGGAAGATGTAAAACTATCCTTTTTCACAGATCACATCATGGTACACATAGAAAATCCCAGAGACTCAACAACAAAGTTACTGGAAGTAATAGAAGGATTTAGCAAATTGGCAGGGCACAAGATCAACACACAAAAATTAGTTGGGTTCCTCTGCACTAACAAGGAGAACTCCAAAAAAGGAAAACAAGAAAACAATACCATTTACAAATGCCTCTAAAAGGATAAAATACCTAGAAGTAAACTTAATCAGGGATGAAAAAGACATATCCGAGGAAAACTGTACAACACTACTGCAAGAAACCAAAAGAGACCTACAGAAATGGAAAAACATTCCACGCTCATGGCTTGAAAGAGCTAATATTGTGAAAAAGTCAATATTACCCAAACGATCTCAGTTATAATAAAATCCCGATCCAAATCCCAACAACATTCTTTAACGAGATGGAAAAACTAATCACCAACTTGACACGGAAAGAAAGGAGGCCCAGAATAGTTACAACAATCCTGAAGAAGAACAAAGTAGGAGGCCTCACACTTCCTGTTCTCAAAACTTTCTATACACTCACAGTTACCAAAACAGCCTGGTGCTGGTTCAATGACAAGACACAAAGATGAATGGAGTAGAATGGAGAACCCAGAAGTAAAGTAAATCCATTCATCTACGGGCAGCTGATCTTCGACAAAGAATCAAAATTCAGTCCATGGAGAGAAAAAATTCTCTTTAACAAACGGTGCTGGCAAAACTGGATATCCATTGGCAAAAAAGATGAAACAGGGTCCACACTCGCACCATACACAAAGCCTAAGTGAAAATGGACAAAAGTGCTAAATGTTAAAGTTAAATTATAAAGTTCCTGGTAGGGACACAACTAGAGGACTGAATTTTCAGCTTAAATAGCCCGTCAAACACAACAAAAAATGCAAAACCAACAGATGATAAATTAAATAACTGGGAACCCTTAAAAATTAAATACTATGCTTATCAGAAGTCAACTAAAAGAGTAAACTTAGAACCTATGGACTGGGAACAGATCTTCAGCAACAACATATCTGAGAAGGGTCTAATCTGTAAAACATATAGAAAACTTCAAAACTCAACAAAAGAAAGAAACACTTCAATCTAAAAATGGGCAAAAGACTTGAGCAGACACTTCCGCAAAGAAGACATTCATGGGGGCAACAAACACATGAAAATGTGCTCGTGATCATTAGCCCTTAGGGAGATACAAATCAAAACTACAATGACATACCATCTCACCCGTATAAAAATGGTACTGATTAAAAAAACAGAAAACAACAAACGCTGGTGAGGTTGCGGTGAGATTGGAACGCTTATACACTGGTAATGGACTGTAAAATGGTACAACCAGTATGGAAAACAGTACGGCACTTCTTCAAAATCTAGAAATAGAAACACCATATTGTCTAGCAATCTAAAACTTAAGCATATATCCAAAAGACATAGAAGCAGTGAAACGAATAGACATATGCATACCTATGTTCATTGCAGCATTATTCACAATAGCAAAAAGAAGACACAACCTACAAAAAAATCAAATCAAACCCATTGCCGTTGAGTTGATTCTTACTTATAGCCACCACATAGGGTTTCCAAGGTTGTAAATCTTTATGAAAGCAGACTGCCACATCTTTCTCCCTTGGATCCCCTGGTGGTTTTGACCCACCAAGCTTTCGGTCAGCAGTAGATCACTTTACTCGCTGCGCCATAACAGTCTAAGTGCCCATCGATGGGCGAATGGATAAACAAACTGTGGTACATACATACAATAGAATATTATGCAACTATAAAGAGTATATTTATAGTTTGTTGTACCCTGAGGGCTTGCATATTGCTGTGATGCTGGAATCTATGGCACCGGTATTCAAATACCAGCAGGGTCACCCATGGGGGACAGGTTTCAGCTGAGCTTCCAGACTAAGACAGACTAGGAAGAAGGAGCTGGTGGTTTACTTCTGAAAAGAATTAGCCGGTGAAGACTTAATGAATAGCAGTGGAATGTTGTCTGATATAGTGCCAGAAGATGAGCCCCTCAGGTTGGAAGGCACTCAAAAGACAACCAGAGAAGAGCTGCCTCCTCAAAGTAGAGTTGACCTTAAGGATGTGGACGGAGTCGAGCTTTCAGGGCCTTCATTCGCTAATGTGGGTTGTCTCAAATGAGAAGAACCAGCTGTTAATATCCATTAATAATCGGAATGTGGAATGTATGAAGTGTGATTCTAGGAAAATTGGAAACTGTCAAAAGTGAAGTGGAACACATAAACATTGATATCTTAGGCATTAGTGAGCTGAATGTGTAACTGAAGAGGTATGGAGTTGCATTCATTGTCAAAAAGAACATTTCAAGATCTATCCTGAAGTACAACACTGTCAGTGTTAGGATAATATCCATATGCCTAAAGGAAGACGAGTTAATAATACTATTATTGAAATCTATGCACCAACCACTAAGGCCAAAAATGAAGACACTGTAGATATTTACCAATTTCTGCAGTCTGAAAGTGATTCGAACATGTGACCAGGTTTCATCGATAATTACTAGTGATAGGAATTCAAATGTTGGAAGGGCAGTAGTTGGAAAATATGGCCTCAGTGCTAGCAATGAAGCCTGAGATCATATGATAGAATTTTGTAAGACGAATTTGTCTTGGAAGAAGTACAGCCAGAATGTTCCTCAGAAGCAAGGATGGTTAAGACTTCATCTCATATACTTTCGACAGGTTATCAGGGGGAATCAATCCCTGGAGAAAGACATCATGCTTGGTGAAGTAGAGGGTCATCGAAAAAGAGGAAGTTTCTCAATGAAATGAACTTACACAGTGACTGCAACAATGGGCTCAAGCATAACAATGATTGTGAGGATGGTACAGGACCAGACAGTGTTGTGTTCTGTTCTATATATGGTCGCTAGGAGTCAAAACCAATTCGATGGTACCTAACAACAAAAGGAACATAAAGAATAAGGAGGAGTTTGCTAAAGATCTTACGACATGGATGAATCTGGAGGACACTTTGCTGAGTGAAATAAGTCCATAAAAAAAGGACCAATATTGAATGGTTTCACTTTTATAAAAAGTCTACAATAAGTAAACACTCACAGAAAGCAACATTCTTTGATGGTTACCAAGGGTAGGAATGGGTAGGATTGCGTAGGAGGAGGAATCACTTTGTAGATAGTGGACACTTGTTATTTTTGGTGAGGGGAAAGGCAATACAAAAATGGGGGAAGTCTGCACAATCTGACCAAGGGAAATGAAGATGCTAATTATGCAAGAAAAAGGGACAATTTCTGTAAATGCTATAATATATACAACTTTGCAACAACAGTTTTAAAAAACAAAACCTATGTGTGTGGTTACATAGCTAGATATGTATGCATATATGTGTATAGGAAGTCATATGTGAGTACATATATAGGTGTATCTGTAGGCTTATGTATGTAGATGTTTGTGTGTGATGCATATATATAGGCAGTCCCTGGATTACAGATGAATTCCATTCCTAAACCTGTCTTTAAATCAAATTTGTACATAAGTAGGAGCAGTTAGCTATGTAGGAGCACTTAGGTATGGTTCATATCTAATCTCAGTTAGTGAAATGTTTGTCATACTACATGCTTCTACCATTATTTGAAAGTAGAGCATTCCTATGAAACCTTTCATAAGCCAAAATGGCAGACCCACAAAATAATCAACCAAATCATACCAAATAACACATTAAACCTAAAATAACAGTAACGGACAGTAAATGCAGGAATGATATGATAAATAAATTGAGTTAAAGCACAGATGCTCACAGACACAGTCAAAGTGATGGCAGTTTGATGCTGAAATGAAAGAGTGTAGTTACCAGGGAAGGAGTTTGGCCAGGACAGAGACATTTCCTACTTGGGACATAGACACAGAGGGCCGCCTCCTTCCCAGATTAGGGCTTCCACTCCCCCGGGAACCGGCCTCCGCAGTTGGTGTGTCCAAGAGTGTCCAGCATCTCTGCCTTCCCAAAGGGCCGGGGAGCCACACCCAGCCCTTCCCGGCAGCCCCACGTTGTCCGGGGCTAAGAGGAGAGTGGGCGACGTGAGGGCAAATCTGTGATGGGCAGGGGAAGAAGCCAGGAAGAAGGCACCATGTCACCTGCTCCCTCTGTCCCGCAGAGGTGCCTGACATCAAGGTCCACAGAGAGGCCTACAGAATGCAGATGGCACACGTGCTGTGGGTGGGGCGCAATTGGCTTTGCTCCAAGCTGTCCCCACCACAGACTCTCTCTCCTAGGTGAAGGGGGTAAGGCCAGCCCCCAGCTTAGCTGCCCATGATATCTGGGAGTCTGGAGACTGTGGCTCATGCCCTGCCTGGAGCCTGGAGGGGTGGGGGCAGTGGACAAAAGAAGCACTGGGGGGAGGTGTGTGCTGGAGGAAAGGACAGGGTCACTGGGTGGGGAGAGCTGGTTGGAGACCCAAGACTCTGCCCTTTTCCCACCCTCAGGAAGCTGCAGAAGGCCCTGACAAATGAGATGGGGGGAAGACACTCTCACTGTTCAGGGCAAGTGCTGTCAGTTTGACAGTTTGCTGCACAACAAATGCTAGAGACTGTTTCCTCTGCAGATTTCTCTCCATTAGTGAAAACCCGTACCAATGTAGGTCTTCGTAAAAGTGAAGTAGTGTATAGGGAACTTTCAGAAAGTGCGGAAACCTGTGTATATCTTAGTGTGTGCCTTTGTATGCATAAAACACATTAAAGAAACACTTCCAGGTACATTAAAACACATTTAAACTTATCATACAGTAATAATAATAATGTTATGATGAGCGTCACAAAGTAGCGCCGTTTGTTATTACGTACCATTGCACGTACCTCAGATTTTTAATATAATAGGCTTTATTGGGGTTGGTTCCTAACTATGGGTTGTATGTAAGTTGGATGTTTCTAACTCGGGGACTGTCTTTATTCATATATATAACAAAGCACATAGGGTTACAATTCGGAAGCCTCTCTAGACATTTCCAAACACTCTTGGGATTGGTTTACTGAGTCAAAAGTCTGAGGACCATAGTCTTGTGGGACAAATCAGTCAATTGACATAACATATTTCGTAAAGATTATGTTCTACATCTTAGTTTGTGGAATAATACCCGGGGTCTTAAAAGCTTGTGAGCGGTCATCTAAAATACAACTATTGGTTCCTACTTGTCTGGAGCAAACAAGAAGGAAGGGAACCAAAGACTCAATGAAGAACAAGTTCACATGAACCACGGCCCCATTTTGCCTGAGACCCGAAGAACTAGATGGTGCCTGGCTACCAATATCAACAGTTCTGACCAGGGACACATTAGAAAGTCCCAAACAGAATGGGACAAAAATGTAGAACAAAAGTCAAGTTTGTACAAAAGGCCAGACTTACTGAACCAAGAGAGACTAGATGAGTCCCCCAAAACTATCACCCTAAGATACCTTTTGAACTTGAAACTAAAGATACTCCTGGATGTCATCTTTCAGCCAAATAGTAGACTGGCCTATAAAATAAACAGTATTACGTGTGAGTAATGTCTTTCCTTAAAGAATCAAGTATAAGAGGCCAAACAGTCAGAATTTACCCATAAGCAAAAATGAGACGGCCAGCTAGGGCAGGAAAGGTAGATTAATGGAAACAGAAGAAAGAGAATGGAAACAATGAGAATGTTGACGCATTGTGAAAAGTGTAACCAATGTCGTAGAACAATTTGTATCAAAATTTTTAAATTGGAACCTAATTTGCTCTGTAAACTTTCATCTAAAACACAAAAAATACTGAAAAAAACTAAAGCTTATTGCTGAATGAGGGAATAGAATAAGATTTGTTTTCTATCCAATTCCAAAAAGAGAAGAAATTCTTTCCCAATATTCTTGTAGACTTTATTCAGTATTTCCAAGTGGATCAATTTGGATGGGAAAAGTGTACTATACAGGCTGTGTGATGGTTAAGAATGTATGTTAACTTCGCTGGGCCATGATTCTCAGTGTTCCCATGTGAGCACTCCCATGATGGGATCTGCTGTGAGTAACCAATCAGTTGAAAGTGAGTTTCCTTGGGCGTGTGGCCTACATCGGAATAGAAGCATTGGCTTCTTGCCAACATGGTCTCTGCTGAGAAATCTGATTTGTTCTCCTTTTTATGTGACAGTTGGTTTTTCCTGCACTGCTCTGAGTTTTTTCTAAGTTGTATTCATTTGTGGGAAGCAAGGTTGTGTCAATTACATACCGCAGGCTATTAATGAGTCTTCCTCTCATTCTGATACCATGTTCTTCATATAGTCTGGCTTCTCGGACTATTTGTTGAGTTTACAGAATGAATAAGCTATGTGAAATGATACAACATCTTTAGACCACCTTTTCCAATTTTGAACCATGCAGTATCCTCTTGTTCTCTTTGAGTGACTTCCTCTGGATCCATGTACATTTTCCACATGAGCACAATTAAGTGTTCTGGAATTTTCATTCTTCATAATGATATCCTGAATTTGTTATGCTCCAATGATACTTGCTAGACACCCTAGCATTGCCATTGAGGGAAGGCTTTGCAGTATAGTGTTAGGTCTTAAATAGAATCTCTACCAACATTTCAAAACCCCCCACTAGAACAGCCCCACCTGCTTGAAGGCCGATAGTTATTAATTATATATATTATTTTAAATTCTTAGTCCTGTCTTCCCACTGGAATATAGTCCTAGATAGGCAGAGATTAGCTGTCTTTTATATCATGTTGGATCTGCCGATTCGGCCACGTAACCAACGAGCACTTCCGCAGAGTGTGTGGGAGTGAATTCAAAAGGTCTGATTCTTGATCTTTTGGTGAGACAGTTCAAGAAAACCTTTGAATTTTCCACTTTGGAGATGCTTTGCTCTTTTTATTCACCCTAGCATACTCCTCTCTCATTGATCCTCATAATACCTGCTTGATTTTTATTTAATTCGCTCAGCAAATTTTTTTGGGAATAGTTTTTGGCCAAGAGCATTCCAAGGCATGAATATACAATGGTTGCTTAAGGGTTCACTAATCCTAACCTTTTTATCCAGAACATCATCTAATTCTAATGATTAAAAGGATACTAATACAGGATACAAAAGACCATAGGCTGTGAGGTCCTTGGGGTATATGTGTGTGTGTGTGTGTGTGTGTGTGTGTGTGTGTGTTTGTGTGTGTGTGTACAGTGATGGTATCCGTGGTGAGCAAAATAATGTCCACCCAAAGCAATCAGTTCCTATCCCTGAAACTTATAAACGTTACCTTAAGAGGAAAAAAGATCTTGGCAGATGTAATAAAGTTCAAGATCTTGAGATGAAGAAATTGTCTTGAATTATATAGGTGGATTTTAATGCAACCTATGTATCCTTACAAGGCAGAATGAGATTCTTATGACACAGAGAAGAAAAGGCAATGTGAAGATGGAGAAGAGAAAAATTTGAAGAAGCTGGCCTTGTTGATATGTCCACAAGCAAAAAAATGATATGTCCACAATCCAAAGAACCTGCCAGCCACCAGAAGCTGAAGAGACAAGAGACTAATTCCCTCCTCGAGCTTCCAGAGGGACTGTGGCTGGTGCCCAAAGTATTATCTCATACAGTTAGGGAGTTTGGAGAGGTCCCTGTCCCAAAAGCACAGCTGTACTCAGCCTGGGCTTCAGAGGAAATTGGTGGGAGTATTTCTCTGGAGTAAGGGACTGAAAAGCTAAGTAGGGGTCATTAGAAATATGATTCAAGAGAAAGAAGAGGGGCAGATAGGGAGCAGGGCACGGGGAACATGAAATAATAGTTTCATCCTCACTTGGGGTAAAGTAACATTCCTTGACAGAACCTTCAGAGAATACTTGCGGGAACAGAGAGGTCTACCTGTGAAACCCTCAGTCCAAACACAGCTATAACGCCAGGAGTAATCATTACGGGAGAAGAACCATGACGCTGGGATGCCCTTGGTCTTTGCACTTTGGTTCCTTACAAGTGTGGTCAGTAGCAGCCACGGCCCAGACCACTGCCACAGCAGTTGGAGCTCTGGGAGCCTGTGGAGGCTCAGGCAGTAGCTGTCCCCAGTGCTTATAAGATATGCTAACACCAAGCTGTGAAGTGAGTTTCAGCTCTATTGGGAACAGGACAAGTGAATGAACTGGTAGTCCCCTGTCTCTTTCTTCCTTCCCAACCTGGAAGGTCATGGAAGTTTCCAGGCTGTCCCTCTGGTGACCATGAACCAGATGTGACTTCAGCAGTGACCAAGTGTGGTCCTGGGCTCTGGAGCCCCACTTCTTCCTTACCATCTCTCCTTAGGAAACTGGAGATTGAAATTATCCAGAACTTGAAAAGAAGGCAAAAACAGATTTTTGCTCACTTTTTCAAATTTATACTACATACTACGATCTAACAAGGCTGCCTAAGGGTCACATTGCTCTCTAGGGGATTTTTTTATTTCTTTTACTTTTGATTAGGGAAGACACTAAAGATAAATTTAACTTTTAGAAGTTTTATAAGTTCGGAAGTATTTGTGTCTAGTAGAAATGATAACCCAATGATTTATTGCTCTTTAAGACATTAGCTAATATTGAAACTAAAGTTGCTATCTTATTTCAATAATCTTTCTTTGTCTGACTTTACTTTGAACTCTCCTACTCTCCTTTGGGGTCTTGGTGGCACAGTGGTTAAGAGCTATGGTACGCTACAGATGTGAATCAAAAGATTGTCAAGTCAAATCCACCAGCCGCTCCTTGGAAACTCTATGGAGCAGTTTTACGCTGTCCTATAGGGTTGCTATGAATTGGAATCGAGTCGATGGCAACGTGTGTTGGTTTATTCTCATTTGAACCAACTTTACCATCCTCTAACCATCTGATTCAGAGTCATATGTATGTGCATACTTATGTTCACTTACTAAGAACAGAAGAGAAACAAACTCGTGTCAATTCTGACTTATGGTAACCCCATCCGTTACAGAGTAGAACTGAACTCCTGGGGTTTTGTTGGCTGTAATCTTTACAGAAACAGATTACCAGGATTTTCTTGTGTGGCGCTGCTGGGTGAGTTCAAAATGACAACATTTCCGTTAGTAGGCAAGCGCAAATGGTTGTGCCACCTAGGAGCCTTATGTTCACATAGATTTTCATGTAAATTCAACACACACACACACACACACACCAGGCACACACGCAGCTTTGCTTCCTCACTTACACCATGGTTACAAACATATCTGTCCAAGACAATGAGGAACCTGAGGGTGATATCACAAGAAGGTAGTTGAATGAACCAATGTGTTCCATTCTCACTGGGAAAGAGATTCAGAACACCTGGCCAGAACACCTGGCGTTCTCAAGTTCTGCTGATGTGATGTGATGTGTTGAGATGGGATGGTAATATTGTGAGTGTAGGTATAGATTCAAGAATACCTGGAATTCTCATATGCTGGTGCCAAAGGCCATGATGAGCTGATTCCCAACACTGGCTGTTTATACTAGATCATGAAAGGATACGCAGAAGGACTTTTTACCACCTGATATTGGCTTTTTGGCGATGGGATGCTCTGCAGCTTTGTAGCTTTCTTTCCAACTCCTCATCCACATTTCTGAGCTTGTACGTGAGCATGAAAACATGCATCCATACACACACACGTATACACATACCCAACCATAAAGGCACAGCTGTCACATTCTCTTCCTTTTTGTTACTAGCATCTCTGTCAGCGAGAATGAGGAAACCTAGAATGACATCACTGAGCGCATTGTCAGGTGAACCAGTGTCCCAAGAATCCTATTGGGAAATGGTGGCTCAGGCAAGTGCAGTCCCTAAACCTCATCTTCTTTTACACACATGGGTTTCACAGTAGTCTTCAGAATTCCCACTGGATTGTGAGTGACTGGCGGTCACAACACAAATGTTGGTCTCTATAAACCTAAGCGTTTGGGCAGAACATGCACTCAACACTTGGTAGGTGTTCAAATAAGATTCTTGTAATTAAATGTGTACGTTCACAACTCAAAAGTTTTCACATTTTGTCTAAAAACCCTCAGAGTAGGGGACTATATATGAGACTAGGTGATGAGAAAAATTAAGGTAGGCCATATCTTCTTCAGATTGAAATGTAGACATCATATACGCTCACCAGCTAGACTAGGGGTATGTGAAAGAAGAGATTGTCTCTCTTTTACCAAGGTGTATTCCCAGTTCATACCATACAGTAGTTCACAGTAAATATGTGATGAATGAATAAAATGAATCAATTAAGGTTGAATGAGTCTAATTCAAATCCGACTACCCTCTCATTCAATCACCAGATTAAGTAAACCATTTAATTACCGTCATCCTCTGGCTAGAAATACTTCTGTTTCTTAGAATCCTGAAGGCATAATGTCATTTTCTAGAATTTTCACTAGCCTAATAATATTTTGAAATAAACTTCCTGAGGACAAGAACTGAATATTTTCTATCTCTCTGTCTCACACTCTGACGAGACAAAGTGTCTGGATCTAGCAAAAATTCTTTACTAACTGATGCTCACTAAGAATCTTCTTTGTGCCTTCTCAGGTCCCAACAATTCCGTGAGGAAGGTACCAACCTGCCTCTTTTACAGTTGAAGGTTTACATTGCCCAAATGAAGTTCTGGAGGAACCCACGCGCATAAATGGCAGAGTTATAATTTGAGCACTGATCACCTGATTGCCGTTTGGTAGAATATTGCTTTATTAGTCAGAGTTCTCCCGAGAAACAGAATAGGAGACCTATCTACCGACATACCTACATGCCTACCTACGACCTAACTCCCTACCTACTACCTCCCTACCTCCCTACTACGTATCTACCTACCTACTAACCATCTACCTATCTGTCAGTCAAGTGAAATTTATTTTAAGGAATTGGCTCACACAACTATAGGGCCTGGTAAGTCCAAAATCCATAGAACGGGTAGCAGGCTGGAAACTGGGAGAACTACGTTACAGTCTTGAGGCAGAATTCCTTCTCTCCAGGAAACCTGTTTTTGCTCTAAATGCCTTCAGCTGATTGGAGCAGTTCCATCCATATTTTTGAGGGTCAACTCCTTTACTCGGAGTCAACTAATTGTAAATGTTAATCACATCTACAAAATTTCTTCACAGCAACATCTAGACTAATATTTGACAAAACAACCGGGTACTATAGCCTAGCCAAGCTGACACAGAAAATTAACTGTCATAATTGTCTTATAAGAACTGCCTCGTAACAAAAAATACATTTGGTTTGTTTGTTAATGAAAGTGTATACACACAATCATTACTGTTGGATAAAAAACAAAAAAAGTGTCGAGGAGACCACCTTGATCCATCTACTAATCCCATCAGCAGGGACCTGAGGGTCACTCAAGGGCCCGGGGTCAGGAAGGGCCAAGGAGGGTGGGTGTGTGGAGAAGGGCATCTTGGGAAGTGGGAATTCTCCAGTTCTGTGTTCCAGAGAAGGTAGCCTGGCTATGGAAGGAGGGCTTGGAAGATCATCCTTGGGGATAGGAGGAAGACGTTGTAGTGTGGACCTCAGTTGCCTCGGAGGTCACATTTATCCAGGCACTGGCTTTTTGAGAATTGCCAGGCAGCTCCTCTGAGACTTGTCCTGTGGCAGGCTGTGACTGGCTAAAGCCCCTCTAACTCCAGCCACAGAGGTCATGCCTGGAGCTCCCAAGGCCTCCTGGGAAGGCAGGGACAGGGAGGCAGGGGAATGCCAGGAATGATCCAGCACATGCCATGGGTGAGTAACAGCCACCTCCTGCCCCTCCCAGAGCCAAGCTGGAGGAGCCGTTATAAAAGCAATGCCCGGCTCCAGCATCTCATCTGCTCGGACTCCCCAGGGACGTGTCTGTGCTCCTGTCTGTGACCAGGGTGAGTGTGAGTGTGGGAGCCCCAAGGGTTCTGAGAAGACCCCGGAAGAGCTGACAGCTGGGAGGCAGAGGGAAGGGGAGAGAGGAGGTTTACTGAGGAAAGAGGGTCCTGTCTTGGATTCTGTGATACACTGAACAGAAGTAAGACTCGGTCTGAACCAAGTCTTTGGAAATCTGTCCTGGTCTCAGACACATATGGGTCCCTCAGTTTTGTGAAGGACATTATTCTTATGTTATTAGAACCGGCACATCAGTGTGTGAACGCATTATGTAGGCTCACGAAGGTTGAGAAATACTGGCTACTCACTGTATACAACTATGAGAAGCTCCTTGCTATGTCTGATTGATGGGACCACATATTTTTATTCAGGGGAAAGATTTAGGTTGTTTCTTTTCCTTACTGATGTTTATATGCTAGATATCCTTAACTATCCCCATAAGATTTACTTTTAAAAAAGATTAAATTATCATCCTTGCTTTATGATATCTAAAGAGTTTCTTTATTAATCTTCAGGTTGAAAAGTGCTGCTAGAATGTCCTGGCAGCAGAACCAGCAGCAGTGCCAGCTCCCTGCCAAATGTACCCCCAAGTGCCCTCCCAAGTGCCACATTCTCAAGTGTCCCCCCAAGTGTCCCCCAAAGTGTCCTCCAGTCTCTCCCTGCTGCAGTGTCAGCTGCGGAGACTGCTGTGGACCTAGCTCTGGGTGCTGCAGCTCTGGAGGTGGCGGCTGCTGCCTGAGCCACCACAGACACCATCTCTTCCACCGACGCCGCTGGCACCAGAGCCCTGACTGCTGTGAGTGTGATCCCTGTGGGCACTCTGGCTGCTGCTCGGGCTCTGGAGGTTGCTGCTGAGCCAGGCCTTAGACATCATAGAGAAACACTTAGGAAGCAACCTCAAGGCAGGGACCTACCCGTGGGTGATGCTTCTCCTGTTCTCGCTTCTCCTTTTTATGGTGCTGAGGATCCTATGAAAGAATTCTGTGTGTTCTAATGTCCCGATTCCATCCTGGATCCTGATCATGTCTTCCTTCTTTACTTTATACAACAATAAATCTCCTATTGCATATTCACAAGATATCCTGGTCTTTGTCAAGTTTTTCATTCTTTGCAAGTCCCTGAAGCCTAGAGTTTCAGCAACACACTTATGGTGGCTTAGTAAGAGTACAGTGTGAGAAAGGGAAAAGCTAGAAACAGTTTCTAAGGAAAGAATCCTCTAAGAACAAGCTTGTAGTAGAGCTTAGCGATGGGATTATCTCTGCACACTCTAGCCTCTTGTCCCAGGTAGTGACTGGAAGGGCCTGAGAGCCCCAGGGCTGAGCAACTTTGACTGCGAGCCTCCTGGCCAGCTTAACCCACCATGATGAAAATGACTTTCATTTTCTCTGTGTGGCATGATTTAAGAAAATTTGAAAATTCTTCAGAATTCTAAGTAGATGGACAGCGGTGTATTTAACAGAACTCTTCTCATTAGATAAAAAAATGCTTTGCATAGAATTAAAACCCTGATCTACTTCTGAAAGATCAGCCACTGAAAACTCCATGGAGCACAGCTCTCCTGTGAAGCTCATGGGATCGCCATGAGTCAGAATGGCCTTGATGTCAACTGGTGAGGTGCAAGCTTACGTGACAACACATTGCCACTTACCTGCTTGTCAGGGAGGGTAAGTCTGCCTACCTCTTGCTTTTATTCATGCTTCAGCCCTCCCACCCGAACAGCTGTGAAATAAATTGTTCAACAATATAAGGCTTGAGAAGCACCCAAGTAGGAATCTACCCAGTCCCACTGGCTTAGGCCATTGCTCCGTGGATGTAGATTGGTCTGACAGTCATAGGAACAAGTGTGGGCCAATACCCCACTTTTCTTTCTGCCATCTGGCTCGCTGGCTGAGGCTCAGGCCTGGTGGGTGAGGAGGCAACTTAATAGAAACAACACTGTCCTGTACTTGCACAATGAACTTCACAAGGCAGCAATCCGGACTGGGGCTGGCCTGCCTTAAATTCACCTCTTCTCAGCGCAGTCACTCAGAATTTTAGGGCACTGAAGCAGCCTGCTCTGATGGTTGGGACTCGTTGACTGGAGGAGGAGGTTTGAAGGGAGGTAAGGACACCATGAGAAGACATCCAGAATCCCAGTCTAACAGCCAGGCTGAGAGGTTTCTATGTGGGAAACGATCAACTCAGATTGGAGCAAGAAAGACCCTGGTGAGACTGGGCTCTCTCAACAAGGCATCCCATCCCCTTCTCTGGATGAGATTACTGGCTACCAATTTACACCTCTGTAGACTCCCACTCTAATCCCTTCCCTGTAATGCTGAGGCCTTTTTCCTTGCTTTTTGTAATGGGAATTTTGTAATGCATTTTGTGATGTCACTCTTAATTTAATTTGAAATTCTGTAACTAGCAATTTTGGGAGTACCTGGAGGGTGCAAACTCTTAAGCAGTCTACTGTTAGCTGAAACGTTGGTAGTTCAAACCCACCTAGAGGTGTCTCAGAAGACAGGCCCGGAGATCTGCTTTGGAAAGGTCACAGTCATGAAAACCCTGTGGAGCAGTTGTACTCTGCACACATGGGGTCGCCACGAGCCAGAATCCACTCAAGGGCAACCAACAACAACTTGTTAATCGTTATTAACTTAATAAATTAATACTTAACTGCCCCAGAAACATATATTTGCATTTTATCCTTTTACTACTGTTCTGAACTGTCACCTATGCCATCTGTCAAGCGCGCAAATGTGGGTATATCTATCCCTAGGCATTCTATTCTGTTCCATGTTAATATATGTCTACGCCTGCTCCAGTTTCACACTGCAGTAATATGCAAACCCTGGTGGCATGGTGGTTAAGGAGTATGGCTGCTAACCAAAAGGTTGGCAGCTCGAATCCACCAGGTGCTCCTTGGAAAGTCAATGGGCTGGTTCTACTCGCTCCTATGGGGTGGCCATAAACAGGAAATGGCTCAATAGTAACGGGTTTAGTTTTTCTGATTTGGTAATTAATATAGTTAAATAGTAAAGCTTGATACCTAGTCGATAGACGATCTTTTTCTACATCAACAATGACTTGACACTTTCGGCCATTTGAACTTCGATACATTTTTCCATTAACTTCTTAAATTGTTTGAAAATGAAAAAAAATAATAAAATTCTCAGGGAAATGCAAGCAACCTAGAATAGCCAAATCATTCTTGAGAAAAGAACCAAGCTGGTGGTCTCATACTTCCTAATTTCAAATCGTACTATCAAGCTTCGGTAATTAAGACTGCGGTATTGCGTAAGAATAAACCCGTTGTCGGCGTTTCAGTTCTCATGCACAGAGATCATATAGGACAGAGTAGAACTGCCCTATAGGGTTTCCAAAGAGCGGGTGGTGGATCTGAACTGCCAACCTTTTGGTTAGCAGCCGAGCTCTTAATCGCTGGGCCACCTGGGCTCATGGAAATAGATAAATGGATTAGTGAAATAAAATTGAGAGTCCCCAAATAAACCCTTACGGTTATAATATCTTGATTTTAGACAGAGACGCCAAGACAATCAAACGGAATGAAGAAGAGTCTTTTCAACAAATGGTGCTGAGACAGCTGGATAACCACATACAAAAGAATGAACGGGAACCCGCTTCTCTCAGCAGACAGGAAAGTAACTCAGATTGGCCCATAACCTGAATACAAGAGCCAAAAACTATAAACTCTTAGTAGAAAACATAGGTGTAAATGTTTATTTTCTTGGGTTAGGAAATTGTTTCTTAGCTTTGGCACCGAAGTCACAAGTGATAAAAGGAAAAAATGACAAATTAGTCTTCATCAAAATTTAAAACTTTGTGCTTCAAATGACACTATCAAGAAAGTGAAAAGACAATCTGTAGAATAGGAGAAAATATTAGGAAACCATATATCTGGTAAGGGATTGTACGCAGAATACATAAAGAATACTTGCCACTCAATGATAAAAAGACTAATAACCTAATTAAAAGATAGGCAAAGGATCTGAAAAGAGACTTCTTCAAAGAAAGAATACAAATGGCCATTTGCCACAAAAAGAAACACAACGTCATTAGTCACCAGGGAAATGTAAATAAAAACCACAATGCAATATCATTCACACCTACTAGGATGGTTATAATTAAAAAGACCTACCGTAAGCAGAGTTGAGAAGGATGTAGAGCAATTGGAACCCTCATACATTGCAGGTGGGAATGTAAAATGACTTGCAATCACTCTGGGAAACAGTCTGACAGTTCCTCAAAAATGTTAAGCAGAGTTACCATACTACTCAGCAGTTCCACTCTTCGCTATTCCTCCAAGAGAAATAAAAAGCAAGGACGTACACACAGAAACTTGTACATGAACGTACATAGAAGTATTGCTCATAATAGCCAAAAGGCAGGAAGAATCCAAATGCCCAGCAACTAATGAATGGATAAAAAAATGTGGTATACATGGTCTCGGGAAACATCTAGCTCAACTGGCATAACACAGTTTATCAAGACAATATTTTCCATTTACCTCGCTGAGTAGTGACTGGGATATTAAATGTCTGTGAGCAGCCATCTAAGTTTCTCCACTGGTCTCACCCCTTTGGGAGCAAGGGAGAATGGAGAGAACAGGGTACAAGGAAAAGATTAATTCAAAGAACTAATGGACCACAGCTACCAAGGCCTCCACCATACTAAGGCCGGTACAGCTAGATGGTACCTGGCTACCACCACTGACTGCTCTGACCGGGATCACAAGAAAAGGTCCTGGACAGAGCTTGAGAACAACGTAGAACAAAATTCTAACTCACACACACAGAAAAAATAAAAAACAGACTTACTGACATGACAGAGACTGGAGAAACCCCAAGTGTATGGCCCGCGGGTGCCCTTTTAGCTCAGGTGTTAAGTCACGCCCGAGGTTCACCGTTCAGCCGGGGATTGGACAGTCCCATAAAACAAAATGGGACTAATGAGGCACAGCAGTCTAGGGACAAGGACGAGAAGGCAGAAGGTGACAGGAAAGCTGGTGATTGGGAAGCCAAAGTTGACAAGGGACAATACTGCCATGTCTTGGGGTTGTTAACCACTGTCATAGGGCAAAATATGTAGTGTTCAATGAGAAATTATCTGTTCTGTAAACCCTCATCTAAAAAAAAAAAAAAAAAAAGAAGAAGAAGAAAGGAATTCTCTATGTGTAATCAACTTGACAACAGCAACTCAAAAATTTTGATAGGAAGCCTAGGCGGGAGTGAGTTGAAGATAATGGTGATGGAATAATTTGGAAAAGGATAATGAGAACAGTAGCACAACTGGAAGAATGTAATCAATGTCACCGAATTGTACATGTAGAAATTTTTGAAATGGTGTATATTTGGCGGTGAATATTTTCATCAAAAAAAAAAAAAAAAAAAGTCCTCGAAGGCCAAGAGGGGAGAGTGTTGACATGTCGTGGAGTTGTTAACCATTGTCATAAAACAGTATGTGTACTGACTGTTTAAGGAGAAACTATTTGTTCTGTAAATCTTCATCTAACGTACAATAAAAAAAAAATTTTAAAACAAAGTAGTACATTCATACATTTTAAGATTATTCAGTAATAAAAAAGAAAGCAGTGATCCATGCTACGACGTGGATGAAGCTTGAAAACACTGTGTTATGAGAAAGATGCCAATTACAAAAGACCATATATTGTAGGATTCCATTTCTATGACATGTATAGATTAGGCAAATCTATAGAGACAGGAAATAAATCAGTGGTTGCCTAGACCAGGGCGGTAAGAGGGGGAAGGAGGGGAGAAGGTGGTGTGACTGCTAATACGTTCAGGGCTTGTTTTTTTGAAAAACAAGATACACAGACACAAAGACAAAAAAACAAAAGACTAATCAGGGTAATTCTAATGGCGATGTTATCATTTAAAAAGTTGAAACATGAGGAATAGATTGAGGGAAAAATTTCCAATACACATAAATAAACAAGGGAATAAATTCACAATATAGAAGTGACTCATATAAATTCTTATAAAAGAAGAAATATAATTCCAAGAAAAATGAACAAGTGTATGGATAGGCCTTTTACATTAGAGAAAATCTGTATAACAAATAAATATAAAATGTGATGCTAAACCTCATAGGTATTTAGAGAACTACAGTTAATAAACAATTGGATATCATGTTTGTCTTTCAACTTGGCCTAAAAAAATTTAAGTTGTATAATATAAAATATTGACTAAGTTAGGGAAAGAGATATTTGTATAGATTACAGCGGGAGTGTTAATACTCATCATCATGGAGGTAAATTTTCCGTATCTCTAGCAATGAAAATTGCCATACTCTTTGTCAGAACAATTTAATTTTTTCAGTTTTTTGGTACTAGTCAACTGCTTGTACATGCACACAAGGACATTTATACTTAGGGAATATTCAGTAATAGTCTAAATGCCCAGCATTAAGAGAAGACATACATAAATACCGACATCTTACTCAAGAAATATAAGGGAAGCGGAGTAGAAAGAAAAGGGAGAGGCTGGAACTGCCAAGACTATGACCTTCCCTAAACATCCTCTTTACCACCGACACATGTTCAGGTGATGGCAACAGGTATGGAAGCAAGAAAAGACAGAGACTGACCAAGTGGTTTGGTCACCACAGTCACCATTATCATCATCAGCATCACCAACATCGTCATCATCAGCATCAGTAACAGCAACATCAACAACTTATAATAAGTTCATCTCTAATTTGCATATCTGGTGATTTCTAAAAATGATCTTTGTGTACTCTCAAGGAAAAATACTTTCATTCTTTTGTTTATCTATTCACCACATGTTTACTGGAGACTTCATATGGAGCCCCTGGGTGGTGCCAATGGTTAAAACACTAAGCTGCTAAGCAAAATGTTGGAAGTTTGAATCCACCTAGAGGCACCTTGGAAGAAAGTTCTGGTAATGTACTTCCAATTAATCATCCATTGAGATCCGTATGGATCACTGTGCTACTCTGACGTACATGGGGTTGCCATGAGTTGACTCAAGGGTAACTGGTGATTCGTATAAGATGGGCATTTTGTATTGAATATACAGCTTTTAGATTAGTGGAAGAGTTAGAAAATTAAACAGAATAAAGACCATGTACAGAACACTTAACAGCGAACCTAAGTTAGTCTGAGGGCATGTATTCTTCCTTTAGTGAGAGTAATCTACCCCTTCTTCCCCAGCGATGTCCTGGACTTCTTGGGCTTTTTTCGCGATGAGAAGATCCTTTATTTATCAGCCCCTTCCACATTCGCATAAGCTCTGGCATGCCTGTATTTGTATTTTATCTTGTTTTTGTGTACATGTCTATGTTAGAAAGTCAGTTTGGCTGCTAGTAACAGAATTCTGAAGTAACAGTACTTAAATAGAGGATTATTTTATTTTATAGACCATAAAATTAGAAAGGATGCAGTCCAGAGCTGTTTGGGAGCTCCATGATGTCATCAAAGACCTGGAATTTTCCCTTTTCTCTTCTTTCATTCTAAGTGCTGGCTTCCTTCCATAAAATTGCTAGAGCACTGGGTGGTAGGGCTCCGATTATGTCTGGGTCCCATGTGGGAAGAAGAGAAGGGAGTGGCCATAGGGTGTCTATGAGCTCAGTGGGCACATTCATTAAGCTTGCTTAAAGCTCCACCTTTAGAGATGTGCTTTATTTCATTGGCCACTGTCATGAATTGAGTTGTGTCCTCCAAAAATATCAGCCAGCTTGGCTAGGTCATGATTCCCAATATTGTATGATTGCCTACCATTTTGTCATCTGACGTGATTTCCTTATGTGATGTAAATGCTATCACTGTGATGTAATAAGATGGATTAGCTGCAGTTATATTGATGAGATCTACAAGGTTAGGTAGTCTCTTAAGCCAATCTGTTTTGAGATATGAAAGAGAGAACTGAGAAGAGAGACATGGGGACCTCATACCACAAAGAAAGCACTGGTAGGAGCAGAACGTGTCCTTTGGATCTGGGGTCCCTGCCCGCGGAGAAGCTTCTAATCCAGGGGAAGATGATGAGAAGGCCGACAGAGAGAGAAAGCCTTTCCTTGGAGCTGACCGTGAATTTGGACTTTTAGCCTACTTCACTGAGAGGCAATAAACTTCTCCTTGTTAAAGTAATCCACTTGGGGTATTTCTGTTATAGCAGCAGTAGATGACTGAGACAGCCACCTTTATCTCCAAGGGAAGCTGAGATGTGTCAGGCTCCACCCCCACCCCCACTGGGCCCTTTGCTGTCCTTAATAACACAGAGGTTCTGAAGGTAAGGATGAAGGGCATACTGATATTGGTGGGCAACTAGCAGTTTCAGTGACAGTATGATTTTCTAGGGACAAATGGCTACAGATGTGGTTCTCTAGAAATAGCATGTGCTCCGTGTGCTGCATCATACCTGGAAAAATCACTCGAGTGAACTTTATCACAAAAAGGGCAGAAATTCATACCTCAAATGCTACCTTCATGAATCCACACATCAGGAGGTACCAATATCCTATCGTGAGGGTGTTTCCAAAGGTGTGCCTCAGAAAGGGATGTGCACTGTATTTGGGCTGTGCTGTGGGGCACTAGGAAACTCTGGTGGCATAGTGGTTAAGAGCTATAGCTGTTAACCAAAAGTTGAGCAGTTCGAATCCACCAAGTTCTCCTTGGAAACTCTATGGGGCAGTTCTACCCTGTCCAATAGGGTCACTGTGAGTCGGCTAGATGGCAACAGGTTTTTTGGTGGGGCACTCCCTGGGGCAGAGGTAGCCACTGACTAGACCTTATCAATAATTGAGGAATTGATGACAATGGGGATCTCTGAGTTCTCATTCCCTTCTCTCCCTTTCTCCACCAGACACTGTTACCAGGTACACGGACCAAGGTCCCTGGGCAGCCTCTCAGGGGGAAGCAGTGTTTTGGAAGGCCAGGTAAAGAGCTGAGCTGAGTGAGAGGACAGGCAGGATCTGAGAGGTAGAAGACTGGAAGCTGCTGGGGTCCAAAGGAAGCATGAGCTGGGTACCTGGGTGGAGAGACATTCCCCCAGGAAAAATGTAAGGCATTGGGAAAGAGAGGCCAGAACACCTTTGATTTCTTAGAAATATAGTGACCTGAGTAAGAGGATCCTGATCTAGGACCTAGAAAACTCCTAAGTGCTCTGTGGGGTGCCTTTTTGAAGCTCAGCCTACAGTGCTAGTTCTGAAGAGGAATTGTGACCATTTCTATGGCTTCCTTAGTGCAGACCAGTAAGGAGGCTGGGAAGTGTCAGCAATGATTGGCACATTCTCCTGTTGTGCGGGAGCCACCTCTTGCTCCTATCAGAGCCCCAGGCTAGTCTCCACATACACTTGACTCCTTAAAAATTTTGAATCATGTCGGAAGCCAGGTGAATGTGTCATGGGAGCCCACAGGAGGCTCTGAGCAGGAGAACTAGGTGGTATTGGTGAGGCACCACTGGAGAAAGGGAAGGTGAAGGAGCCTGAGGTACCTCAGAGGAGAAGCTGATACGAGAAGGAAAGAATGCTGTGAAGTAGGTTCGTTCAAATATTTCTGGAATGAAACTCAGCCCCTCCAGAAAGAAACTCAATAGCTGATGGTGCTCTATGAAGCTTTTGCAAACATTTCTAAGTACCTGTTTTGTGCTTTGCCATCTTTTCTGAGTGAGGAAAAATCAGTACTTAGTACGTATAAACTCTGTCCAGGCCTGGCTCCTGCTGGAGAAATATAGTTAAGAACAAAATCTACTCCCAACCTAGAAAACTTCTCCACAAATATAGAAGAGAAAGAAAGATTTTACTCTAGTAAGCATTAAACCAGAATGTGATGCATCACAGGTCGGAAGGTAAAGAAGATGCAAAGACAGAAGGAAATCTTACCCTTTATATATAAAAAAAACCAAAACCAAAAACGGATGCTTTTGAGTTAATTCTGCCTCATAGAGAACCTATAGGACAGAGCAGAACTGCCCCATAGAGTTTCCAAGAAGCACCTCGTGGATTCGAACTGCCAAGCATTTAGTTAGCAGCCGAGCTCTTAACCACTGCACTGATTGAATTCATGTCCTGAAGATAAAATTGCTCATTTTCTGGTTTCCTTATGGCTGGAGGTAGATTTGCAGTTAGGGGTCTGAACCTCTTGAGGTCGTGCTAATCTCTTTCCAGTTTTCTGGAAGGGGAAGACTACCTGAAGTAACACTTTAAATTATTGACTTCCAAATCCTTGAGCTATCACCTTGAATTTAGGTACTTTTCAAAGAGACCGAGAAAGATTTTAGTGTTACAAGCCATTGAAAGTGAATTCTAAAAGAACAGGGGAAGAAGGGGATTTGTCACTTATTTTCAATAGGGAAAATATGGAGCAATCAACTCTGTGACAAATAACAACAACAACGAATTTTCAATGGAAGGTCACTGGGTGGTACAGTTATGTGCTTGGCTACTAACCAAACGGTTGGCAGTTTGGACCCACCCAGAGGTGCCTCAGAAGAAAGAAATGGCAATCTGTCTTCCCAAAGGTCACAGCCATGTAAACCCTTTGGAGTGGAACTCAGTCACAACAGGTTTGTTGCTTTGGTTTTATTTTCAATTTGTGTTTCTCCTTACACTCTTGAGGAAAGGCTTCACAGGCCACTGGAGGTTTTCCCTCCATATCTGTGCAGTAAGTTCCTATAAAGTCTAGAGAGAGCCTGCAGCATACACCTCTCCTCTGCTTCCAATTTTTGGTGCTCATATGTCAAGTCTTAAAAACCTACACGTGAGCCATAACCGAAGAAAAAATTGAAGAGGTCATAAAAAATGCTCCCAACAAAAAGAAGCCCTGGCCCTGATGGCTTCACTGGAGAGTTCTACCTAAAATTAAGAGAATAGTTAACACCAACTCTACTCAAACTATTCCAGAACATAGAGAAGGAAAGAATACTCCCTAATTTATTCTATAAAGCCCGCATAACACTGATACCAAAGCTGGGCAAGGACATCACAAAAAAAGAAAATTACAAACCGATATCCCTCAGGCGTATTGATGCAAAATTTCTCCATAAAATTCAACAGTAGGTCAAAAAAATAATACTTCATGATCAATCTGGATTCATACCAAGGATGCAAGTATGATTCAACATTAGAAAATCAGTCAAAGTAGTTCACCACATAAAACAAAGGAAAAGAATCACATGATTATCTCAATTGATGCAGAAAAGGCATTTGATAAAATCCAACACTCTTTCTTGATAAAAACTGTCAGCAAAATAGGCATAGAAGGAAATGTCCGCAACATAATTACAGGCATATATGCAAAACCCAGAGCCAAAATTATTCTCAATGGAGAAAGATTAAGAGTATTCTCCTTGAGAACTGGAACCAGTCAAGGATGCCCATTATCATCACTCTTACTCAATACTGTACTGGGAGTCGTAGCCAGAGTAATAAGGCAAGAAAGGGAATTAAAGTAAAACGAATAGACATATGCATACCTATGTTCATTGCAGCATTATTCACAATAGCAAAAAGATGGACACAACCTATAAAAAAATCAAACCAAACCCATTACCGTTTTGATGATTCTTACTTATAGCAACCACATAGGGTTTCCAAGGCTGTAAATCTTTATGAAAGCAGACTGCCACATCTTTCTCCCTTGGAGCTCGTGGTGGTTTTGACCCACCAATCTTTCAGTTAGCAGTCGATCACTTTACCCACTGTGCCACAACAACCTAAGTGCCCATCAATGGATGAATGGATAAACAAATTGTGGTACATACATACAACAGAATACTATGCAACTATATAGAGTATATTTATAGTTTGTTGTACCGTGAGAGCTTGCATATTGCTGTGATGCTGGAAACTATGCCACCGGTATTCAAATACCAGGAGGGTCACCCATGGTGGACAGGTTTCCGCTGAGCTTCCAGACTAAGACAGACTAAGAAGAAGGACCTGGTGGTCTACTTCTGAAAAGAATTAGCCAGTGAAAACTTTATGAATAGCATTGGAATTTTGTCTGATATAGTGCCAGAAGATGAGCCCCTCAGGTTGCAAGGCACTCAAAAGACAACGGGGTAAGAGCTGCCTCCTCAAAGTAGAGTTGACCTTAATGACGTGGATGGAGTCGAGCTTTCAGAACCTTGATTTGCTGATGTGGCTTGCCTCAAAATGAGAAGAAACAGCTGCTAATATCCATTAATAATCAGAATGTGGAATGTATGAAGTGTGAATCTAGGAAAATTGGAAATCGTCAAAAATGAATTGGAACACATGAACACTGATATCCTAGGCATTAGTGAGCTGAATGATGAATGAAGAGGAATGGAGTTGCATTCATCATCAAAAAGAACATTTCAAGGTCTATCCTGAAGTCCAACACTGTCAGTGTTAAAATAATACCCATATACCTAAAGGAAGACAACTTAATAATACTATTATTGAAATCTATGCACCAACACTAAGGCCAAAAATTGAGACACTGTAGATTTTTGCCAAGTTCTGCAGTCTGAAATTGATCAAGCATGTGATCAGGATTCATTGGTAATTACTAGCGATTGGAATTCAAAAGTTGGAAGGATCAGTAGTTGGAAAATATGGCCTCAGTGATAGCAGTGAAGCCTGAGATCACAGGATAGAATTTTGCAAGACCAATCTGTCTTGGAAGCAGTACAGCCAGAATGCTCCTCTGAAGCAAGGATAGTTAAGACTTCATCTCAAAATCTTTGGACATGTTATCTGGAGGAATCCATCCCTGGGGAAGGATGTCATGCTTGGTAAAGTAGAGGGTCATCGAAAAAGAGGAAGATTCTCAGCGAAATGGACTGACACAGTGACTGCAACAATGGGCTCAAGCATAACAAGGATTGTGCAGATGGTGCAGCACCAGACAGTGCTATGTTCTGTTGTACATACGGTCTCTGTGTGTTAGAACCAATTCGATGGCCCCTAACAACAAATACAACATAAAGAATACGGAGGAGTTTGCTAAACATCTTATGACATGGATGAATCTGGAGGATATTATGCTGAGTGAAATAAGTCCATAACAAAAGGACCAACATTGAATGGTATCACTTTTATAAAAAGTCAAGAACAAGTATACACACAGAAAGTAACATTCTTTGACGGTTACCAAGGGTAGGAAGGAGTAGGAGGAGCAATCCCTTTCTAGATAGTAGACACTTGTTATTTTTGGTGAGGGGAAAGGCAATACAAATTTGGGCGAAGTCTGCACAATCTGACCAAGGGAAATGAAGATGCTAGGTATGCAAGAAAAAGGGACAATTTCTGTAAATGCTATAATATATACAATTTTGCAACAACAGTTATAAAAAACAAAACCTATGTGTGTGGTTACATAGGTAGATATGTATGCATATATGTGTATAGGAAGGCATATGTGAGTACATGTATAGGTGTATCTGTAGGCTTCTGTATATAGATGTTTGTGGGTGATGCATATATACACGCAGTCCCTGGATTACAAACGAATTCCTTTCCTAAGCCTGTCTTTAAATCAAATTTGTACGTAAGTAGGAGCAGTTAGCTATGTAGGAGCACTTAGGTATGGTTTGCATCGAATGTCAGTTAGTGAAATGTTTGTCATACTACATGCTTCTACCATTATTTGAAAGTAGAGCATTCCTATGAAATCTTGCAAGAGCCAAAATGGCAGACATTCAAAATAATCTACCAAATCATACCAAATAACACATTAAACCTAAAAGAACACTAACATACAGTAAATGCAGGAATGATATGATAAATAAATTGAGATAAAGAACTGATGCTCACAGACACAATTCAAAGATATGGCAGCTTGATACTGAGAGGCTGAGTGTAGTTGCCAGGGAAGGAGCTTGCCCAGGATAGAGACATGTCCTAGTTGGGACAAAGACCCTCAGGGCCACCTTCTTCCCAGATTAGGGCTTCCACTCCCCTGGAACCAACATCCCCACTTTGAGTGTCCAAGAGTGTCCAGCATCTCTGCCTTTCCAAAGGGCCGGGGAGCCGCCCCCAGCCCTTCCTGGCTGCCCAGGGTTGTCCGGGGCTAGGGGGAGACGGGGCGACGTGAGGACAAATCTGTGATGTGCAAGGGAAGAAGCCTGGAAGAAGGCACCATATCACCTGCTCCCTCTGTCCCGCACAGGTGCCTGAGAGGCTGAGAGGTGGCAGATGGCACATCCTGCGGGAGGGACGCAATTGGTTTCTGCTTCAAGGTGTCCCCACCACAGACTCTCTCTCCCAGGTGAAGGGGGCTAAGGCCAGCCCCGAGCCTACCTGCCCATGATATCTGGGAGGCTGGAGAATGTGGATCATGCCCTGCCTGGAGCCTGGAGTGGTGGGGGAGTGGACAAAAGAAGCACTGTGGGGAGGTGTGTGCTGGCAGAAAGGATAGGGTCACTGGGTGGGGAGAGTTGGTTGGAGACCCGACTCTGCCCTTTTCCCACCCTCAGGAAGCTGCAGAAGGCCCTGACACCCTAGATGCGGGAAGACACTCTCACTATTCCAGGCAAGTGCTGTCTGTTTGAAAGTTTATTGCAAAACAAACACTGGAGACTGTTTCCTCTGCGGATTTCTCTCCCTTAGTGAAAACAGGTACCAATGTAGGTCTTCCTAAAAGCCAAGTAGTGTAAAGGGAACACCTTGTATCGCTTAACGTATGTCTTTCTATGCATAAAATACATTAAAGAAACACTTCCAGATACGTTAAAACACATTTAAACTAATCATACAGTAATAATACTAATGTTTTGATGAGCGTCACAGAGTAGCGCCTGTTTATTCTTAAGAACCACTGCATTTACCTCAGATTTTTAATATAATAGGCTTTACTGGGGT
This sequence comes from Dugong dugon, assembly GCA_030035585.1. Classification (NCBI taxonomy): domain Eukaryota; kingdom Metazoa; phylum Chordata; class Mammalia; order Sirenia; family Dugongidae; genus Dugong; species Dugong dugon. Next base: position 194,533,890 of record CM057462.1, on the reverse strand, counting down.
TGGTTCATAACTATGGTTGTATGTAAGTTGGATGTTTCTCACTCGGGGACTGTCTGTATTCATATATATAACAAAGCATATAGGGGCACAGTGATGAAGACTTTCTAGACATATCCAAACACCTCTCGGGATTGGTTGACTGTGTCAAAAGGCTTAGGACCATAGTCTTGTGGGACAACTCAGTCAATTGACATAACATAGTTCGTAAAGATAATGTTCTACATCCTAGTTTGGTGAATGGTACCTGGGGTCTTAAAAGCTTGCGAGCGGTCACCTACAATACAACTATGGTCTCTACTTGCCTGGAGGAAACAAGAAGGAAGGGAACCAAAGACTCAATGAATATACCAGTTCACATGAACCACAGCCTCCTTTAGCCTGAGAGCAGAAGAACTAGATGGTGCCTGGCTACCGATATCAGCTGTTGTGACCAGGGACACATTAGAAAGTCCCAAATAGAATGGGACAAAAATGTAGAACAAAAGTCAAATTCGTATAAAAGGCCAGACTTACTGAACCAATAGAGACTAGATGAGCCCCTCAAAACTATCACTCTAAGATCCCCTTTGAACTTGGAACTAAAGCTACTCCTGGATGTCATCTTTCTGCGAAATAATAGATGGGCTTATAAAATAAACCATATCAGCTGGGAATAATGTGTTTCCTTAAACAATGAAGTATATTACCAGCATTTCCACATTAGCAAAGATGAGAAGGCCAGCTAGGGCAGGAAAGCTAGATTAATGGAAACAGAAGAAAGAGAATGGAAATAATGAGAATGCTGACACATTGTGAAAAGTTTAACCAATGTCAAAGAACAATTTGTATCAAAATTTTTACATTGGAATCTAATTTGCTGTTTAAACTTTCACCTAAAACACAAAAAGTATTAAAAAAAAAAACAAAACTAAAGCCTATTGCTGAATGACAGAATAGAATAAGATTTGTTTTCTATCCATTTTCAAAAACAGAAGAAATTCTTTCCAAATATTCTTGTAGAATTTATTGAGTATTTCCATGCGGACCAATTTGGATGGGAAGACTGTACTATACAGGCTGTGTGATGGTTAAGATTCTATGTTAACTTGGCTGGGCCATGATTCTCAGTGTTCACATGTGATCACCCCCATGATGGGATCTGCTGTGAGTAACCAATCAGATGAAAGCGAGTTTCCTTGGGCGTGTGGCCTACATGAGTTCACAAAGGTTCACTAATCCTAACCTATTTATACAGAACACCATCTAATCCTAATGATTAAAATGATACTAATACAGGATACAAAAGGCCATAGGTTGTGAGGTCTTTGGAATATGTGTGTGTGTGTGTGTATGCGTGTGTGTAGTGATGGTATCTGTGGTGAGCAAAATAATTTCCCCGGAAAGCAATCAGTTCCTATCCCTGAAACCTATAAATATTACCTTAAAAGGAAAAACGACCTTGGCAGATATAATAAAGTGCCAGATATTGAGAAGACAAAATTGTCTTGAATTATTCACCTGGGCTCTACTAGGCAGAATGAGATTCTTATGACACAGAGAAGAAAAAGCAATGTGAAGATGGAGAAGAGAAAAAATTGAAGATGATGGCCTTGTACATATGTCCACAAGCCAAAGGATGATATGTCCACAAGCTAAGGAACCTGGCAGCTACCAGAAGCGGAAGAGACAAGGGACTAATTCCCTCCTCGAGCTTCCAGAGGGAGTGTGGCTGGTGTCAAAAGTATCATCTCATAGAGTCAGAGAGTTTGGAGAGGGCCTTGTCCCAATAGCACAGCTCCACTCAGCCTGGGCTTCAGGCGAAAATGGAGGAAGTTTTTCACTGGAGTGAGGGACTGAAAAGCTAAGTAGGGGTCATTAGAAATAGGATCCAAGAGAAAGAAGAGGGACCGATAGGGAGCAGGACACATGGGGAACATGAAATAATAGTTTCATCCTCACCTCGGGTAAAGTAACTTTCCTTGACAGAACCTTCAGAGAATGCTTGAGGGAACAGAAAGGTCTACCTGTTAAACCCTGAGTCCAAACACAGCTGTAATGCCAGGAGTAATTATTACGGGAGGAGAAACATGAGGCTGGGATGCCCTTGGTCTTTGCACTTTGGTTCCTTACAAGTGTGGTCAGTAGCAGCCACGGCCAGACCACTGTCACAGCAGTTGGAGCTCTGGGAACCTGTGGCGGCTCAGGCAGTAGCTGTCCCCAGTGCTTATTAGGTATACTAACACCAAGCTCTGAAGTGAGTCTCCACTCTATTGGGAACAGGACAAGTGAATGAACTGGTAGCCCTCTGTCTCTTTCTTCCTTCCCAACCTGGAAAGTCATGGAAGTTTCCAGGCTGTCCCTCTGGTAACCATGAACCAGATGTGCCTTCAGCAATAATCCAGTGTGGTCCTGGGCTCTGGAGACCCACTTGTCTCTTACCATCTCTCCTTAGGAAACTGGGGTTTTCAATTACCCAGAACTTGAAAAGAAGGCAAAAAGAGATTTTCGATTACTCTTTCAAGTTTATACTACACACTACAAACTAACATGGCTGCCTAAGTTTCACATGACACTCTAGGGGATTTTTTATTAGTTTTACTTTTGTTTAGGGACCAAACACTAAAGATAAATTGAACTTCAAGTGGATTTATAAGTTCCAAATTATTTGTGTCTAGTAGAAATGTTAACCCAATGATTTATTACTCTTTAAGACATTAGCTAATATTTTAACTTAATTTGCAATCTTATTTCAACAGTCTTTCTTTCTCTGACTATATATACTTATAACACTACTATTCTCCTTTGGTGTCTTGGTGGCACAGTTGTTAAGAACCATGACACGCTACAGATGTTAATCAAAAGGTCTGCAAGTCGAATCCACCAGCTGCTCCTTCCAAACCTATGGAGCAGTTCTACTCTGTCCTATAGGGTTACTCCGCATTGGAATCGACTCGATGGCAACGGGTTTTAGTTTATTCTCCTTTGAACCAACGTTACTATCCTCCAACCATATGATTCAGAGTCATGTGTATATGCATACTTATCTTCACGTATGAAAAACAGAAGAAAAACTAAGTTGCGTCAAGTCTGACTCATGGTAATCCCATCTGTTACAGAGTAAAACTGAGCTCCGTGGGGTTTTCTTGGTTGTAATCTTTGCAGAAACAGATTGCCAGGGTTTTCTTGTGTGGTCCTCCTGGGTGGGTTCCATCTGCCAACCTTTCAGTTTGTAGGCAAGTACAAATGGTTGTGCCACCCAGGGGCGTTATGTTCGCATACAATTTCATGTAAATGCAACACGCACACACACACACACACACACACGAGGGACACACACAGCTTTGCTTCTTCACTTACACCATGGTTACAAACATATCTGTCCAAGACAATGAGGAAACTGAGGATGATATCACAAGAAGATAGTTGAATGAACCGATGTGTTCCAGTCTCATTGGGAAAGAGATTCAGAACTATATACTTATACAAATTCTAAGCATTTATACTTATTATGTGACATGCACTCTTTTAAGGGCTTAATGTGTGATTCCTAAATTTACACAACAATCTAACTAAATAATGACAGTGATTAGCCACATTTATCAGATGCAAAATTGGAGACACACAATTTAAGAACTTGCTTAAGGTTTCGTAGGAAATATCTGGTTCTCAGAATCAAACCAAAGTATTTCAGCTCCGGAACCTTGCTCCTAACCAGTACTCTGTAGTTGAACTGGGAAGGCTCATGCCATTTATAATACAAGAAATCCAGACAGTTTAGGGTAAGTTCTTCTCCTCAAGCTGGACTCAGATGAACTGTTGCCTTCTCCTCTAGCTCCGAGAAGTATTGTTTCTGGGCTAGTTCCGACACCGCAGAGAATTCCTTTCTGTTTCTCATGCCTTTCTCTTCTTCTTTGTTCCTCTGTCCTTCCTTAAACCCATTCTCCTGGTGGTGCTCTCTATTTGCCTTCCCTGCTCCTGCTCAGAGCCCCTTCCAAGGCTCCCATGGATAAACTCACGATAATGAAAGATGAAGAAAAGGCTAGGTCCCTGACAAGGCAAAGCAGAATCTCTTATATACGGGGTCCAGGACCAGGATCCAGGATGTCTACTGGCTGTAAGAGGAGGGGATGTGACTTACACACTAGGTACACGTATCCTCATTCCTGATATTGTGGTCTTCTCTCTTCCCTTTCTGGAAAGTCATGGAAGATTCCAGGCTGCTTAACTCATCTCCAGAAGCTCGATATGACTTCAGTAAGTATCTACCCTTTGGTAAATGGCTCTAGGTATCTAGGTCACTTTATATCCATCCTTTCTTAGGAAACTGTAGGTCACACCCTTCCCTCCAGGCCTGCTCTATGAGTTGGGGTCTCTGGATTTGGATTATCTGTTTTCCCTGAGTAGAAGAAGTTGGAATGAATTGAGTGATGTATTTTATAGGAAAAAACTGTAAAGTAATTAACCCATTGCTTGTGGAAGTTAGAGAGAGATGAATGGACGGCATCGATTAGGTCTCATAACTGGTAAAGAAGAGAGGTGTTCCCAGAAAGAGAGACCAGGTTTGGAGGGTAAGTAGGCTTAGTTGTAGAATAAGTTTAATGTTACAGCAAGGCCTTTGTATCATTAGGAAAAATTTGGCAGGTTCAACTTACAGCCTAGCGACTCTCTAGGCAAAGGATAGGTGATTCAAGGGAAGTATCTGAAATGCCTCCCACGTCATTCTTGTAAGAACTTTTAATTCATCTATCCATTCAACTAATCAGCATTCCACGGATAATTGCTAGAGTCACCAGATAAGGAAATCTGAGTTCTCAAGTTCTGGTGATGTGATGTGATGTGTTGAGAGATGTGATGGTAATATGGTGACTGTAGGTTTAGACACAAGAAGACCTAGAGTTCTTATATGCTGGTGTCAAAGGTCATGATGAGCTGTTTTCCATCTCTGGCTGGTTATACTAGACCACAGAAGGATACACAGAAGGACTTTTTACCTCCTGATAGTGGCATTTTGGGGATGGGATGCCCTTCAGTTTTGAGCCTTCTATCCAACCCCTCATCCACATTTCTGAGCTTGTACATGAGCATGAAAACATGCATCGGTACGCACACATGTATACAGACACCCAACCATAAAGGTACAGCTTTCGCCTTCTCTTCCTTCATTGCTACTATCATCTCTGTCAGTAAGAATGAGGAAACCTAGAATGACATCACAGAGGACATTGTCACATGAACCAGTGTCTCAGGAATCCTATTGGGAAATGGTGGCTCTGGCAAGTCCAGTCCCTAAACCTCATCTTCTTTTATGCAAATGGGTTTCACAGTAGTCTTCAGTATGCCCACTGGACTGTGAATGCCTGGAGGTCACAGCACACGTTGCCTCAGTAAACCTAAGTGTTTGGCAGAACATGTACTCAACACCTGGTAGGTGTTCAAACAATGTTCTTCTAATTAAATGCGTATGTTCAGATATCAAAATTTTCACAATTTATCTGAAAACCCTCAGCGTAAGGGACAATATATGAGAGTAGGTAATGAAAAATTTTCAGATCGGCCATATGTTAGTCAGACCGAAATGTAAATATCATATACTCTCACCTGCTAGACTAGGGGAATGTGAAGGAAGAGATTGTCTCTCTTTTTCCAAGATGTATTCCCAATTCATACCATACAGTAGTTCACAGTAAATATTTGATGAATGAATAAAATCAATCAATTACTGGTTGAATGAGTCTGATTCAAATCCGACTAACCTCTCATTCAGTAACAAGATTAAGTAAACTATTTAATTACCATCATCCTCTGGCTAGAAATAATCTTGTTTCTTAGAATTGCAAAGGCATAAAGTCATTTTCTAGAATTTTCACTAGCCTAATAATATTTTGAAATAAACTTCCTGAGGACAAGAACTGAATATTTTCCATCGCTCTGTCTCACACACTGACCAGACAAAGGGTCTGGATCTAGCAAACGTTCTTTACAATTTGATGCTCACTAAGAATCTTCTTTGTGCCTTCTCAGGTCCCAAGAATTCAGTGAGGAAGGTACTAGCCTGCCTCTTTTACAGTTGAGGGTTTATATCGTCTAAATGAAGGACTGGAGGCACCCCAGCTCATTAATGGCAGAGTTTTAATTTGAACACTGATCTCCTGATTGCCATTTGGTAGAATATTCCTTTATTAGTCAGAGTTCTCCAGAGAAACAGAATAGGAGTTCTACCTACCTACCTACCAAACTACCTACTACCTACCTACCTACCTACTACCTACCTACTACCTACCTACTACCTACCTACCATCCTACTACCTATCTACCTAGTACCTACCTATCTACTACCTACCTACCTCCCGACTTCTTATCTACGTGCCTACTACCTATCTACCGATTGTCTATCAAGAGAAATTTATTTTAAGGAATTGGCTCACACAAATGTAGGGCCTGCTAAGCCCAAAATCCATAGAACGGGTAGCAGGCTGGAAACTCTGGGAGAACTATATTACAGTCTTGAGGCAGAATTCCTTCTCTCTAGGAAACCTCAGTTTTTACTCTTAAGGCCTTCAGCTGATTGGATGAGGTCCATGCATATTATCGAGGGTAATCTCTTTTACTTAGCGTCAACTGATTGTAAATGAGAATCACATCCAGAAAATTTCTTCACAGCAACATCTAGCCTAGTTTTTGACAAAACAACTGGGCACTATAGCCCAGCCAAGTTAACACAGAAAATTAACTGTCATAATGTCTTATAAGAACTCCTTTGTAACAAAATATGCATTTGGTTTCTTTGTAATTGAAGGAGTTAAGTCACAATCATTATTGTTGTTAAAAAAAAAAAAAAAAGCCGAGGAGACCACCTTGATCCATCTACTATTCCCATCATCAGGGAACTAAGGGAGATTCAAGGGCCCGGAGTCTGGAACGGCCAAGGAGGGCGGGTGTGTACAGAAGGGCAACCTGGGAAGTGGGCATTCCCTGGTTCTGTGTTCCAGAGAAGCCAGCCTGGCTATGGAAGCAGGGCTTGGAATATCATCCATGGGAATAGGAGGAAGACATTGCAGTGTGGACTTCAGTTTCCTCAGAGTTCACCCCCTAAGCCTTTATCCAGGCACTGGATTTTTCAAAATTCCCACGCAGCTCCTCTGAGACCTGTCCTGTGGCAGGGTGTGACTGGCCAAAGCGCCTCTAACTCCAGCCCCAGAGGTCATGCTAGGAACTCCCAAGGTCTCCTGGGAAGGCAGGGACAGGGAGGCAAGGAAATGCCAGGAATGACCCAGCAGGTGCCCTGGGTGAGTAACAGCCACCTCCTGCCCCTCCCAGAGCCAAGCTGGAGGAACTGCTATAAAAGCCATGCCTGGCTCCAGTACCTCATCTGCTTGAACTCCCCAGGAACGTGTCTGTGCTCGTGTCTGTGACCAGGGTGAGTGTGGCTGTGGGAGCCCCGAGGGGCTCTGAGAGGATCAGGAAAGAGCTGACAGCTGGGAGGCAGAGGGAAAGGGAGGGAGGAGGGGAACTGAGGAAAGAGGGTCCTGTCTCGGATTCTGTGATACACTGAACAGAAGTAAAACTTAGTCTGAACCAAGTCTTTGGAAATCTGTCCTGCTCTCAGACACATATGGGTCCCTCAATTTTGTCAAGGACATTATTCTTTTTTTTTTTTTTTTAATTTTATTGTGGTAAAATACATATAACATAAATTTGTCATTTTAACCATTTTTCAGGGTACAATTCAGTGGCATTAACTACATTTGCCATGCTGTGGAACCGTTGCCACTGTCTATTTTCAAAACTTTTCCATCACCCCAAACAGAAGCTCCATCCACTGAGCAGTAACTCCCCAATTTTCATATAAACCAAAAACCAAACTCATTGGCATCAAGTCGATTTTGACTCATAGCGACCCTATAGGACAGAGCAGAACTAAGGACATTATTCTTATGTTAGTAGAGCAGACACATCAGTGTGTGAACACTTTATGTGGGCTCACGAAGGTTAGGAAATGCTGGATACTCATTGTATACAAGAGTGAGAAGCTCTTTGCTATTTCTGATTGTTGGGCCCACATATGTTTATTCAGGGGAAAGATTTTAAGTTGTTTCTTATCCTTACTGATGCGTATATGATAGATATCCTTAACAATCCCCATAAGATTTAATGTGAAAAGAGTTCAAATTATCATCCTTGCTTTGTATCTAAAGAGTTTCATTATTAATTTTCAGGTTGAAAAGTCCTGCTAAAATGTCCTGGCAGCAGAACCAGCAGCAGTGCCAGCTCCCTGCCAAATGTACCCCCAAGTGCCCTCCCAAGTGCCCCATCCCCAAGTGTCCCCCCAAATGTCCCCCAAAGTGCCCTCCAGTCTCTCCCTGCTGCAGTCTCAGCTGCGGAGACTGCTGTGGACCTAGCTCTGGGTGCTGCAGCTCTGGAGGTGGCGGCTGCTGCCTGAGCCACCACAGACACCATCTCTTCCACCGACGCCGCTGGCACCAGAGCCCTGACTGCTGTGAGTGTGATCCCTGTGGGCACTCTGGCTGCTGCTCTGGCTCAGGAGGTTGCTGCTGAGCCACGCCTTAGGCATCACAGAGAAACATTTAGAAAGCAACCTCGAGGCAGGGAGCTACCCGAGGGTGATGCTTCCCCTGTTCTCGCTTCTCGTTTTCATGGTGCTGAGGATCCTATGAAAGAGTTCTGTGTGTTCTTATGTCCTGAGTCCATCCTGGATCCTGATCATGTCTTCCTTCTTTACTTTATACAACAATAAATCTCCTATTGCGTATTTACAAGATATCCTGGTCTTTGTCAAGTCTTTCATGCTTTGCAAGTCCCTGAAGCCTAGATTTCCAGCGACACACTTAGGGTGGCTTGATAAGAGTACAGTGTGAGAAAGGGACAAGCTAGAAACAGTTTCTAAGGAAACAAGCCTCTAAGAACAAGCTTGAAGTAGAGCTTTGCAATGGGATTATCTCTACACGCTCCAGCCTCTTGGCGCAGGTGGTGACCGGAAGGAAGACTAGGTAGCACTGGTGAGGCACCACTGGAGAAAGGGAAGGTGAAGGAGCCTGAGGGACCTCAAAGGAGAAGCTGATAGGAGAAAGAAAGAATGCTGTGAAGTAGGTTCATTCAAATGTTTCTGGAGTGAAACTCAGCCCCTCCAGAAAGAAACTCAATAGCTGATGGTGCTTCATAAAGCCTTTGCAAACATTTCTAAGGGCACGCTCTGTGCTTTGCTGTCTTTTCTGAGTGAGGAAAAATCGGTACTTAGTACCTATAAACTCTGTCCAGGCTTGGTGCCTACTGGAGAAATATAGTTAAGAACAAAATCTCCTCCCAACCTAGAAAACTTCTCCACAAATATAGAAGAGAAAGAAAGATTTTATTATAGTAAGTATTAAACCAGAATGTGATTCATCATAGGCCATCCGGTAAAGAAATTGCAAAGACATAAAGAAATCTTTCCCTTTATATGTAAAAAAATGCAAAACGAAAAACCTATACTGTTGAGTCAATTCTGCCTCATAGAGAACCTCTAGGACAGAGTAGAACTGCCCCACAGAGTTTTCAAGAAGCACCTGGTGGATTTGAACTGCCAAGCTTTTGGTTAGCAGCCAAGCTCTTAACCAGTGCAACGAGTGAATTCATCTCCTCAAGATAAAATTGCTCGTTTTCTGGTTTCTTTATGGCTGGAGGTAGATTTGCAGTTAGGGGTCGGAAGCTCTTGAGGTCATGGTAATCTCTTTCCAGTTTTTTGAAAGGGGAAGATTACCTGTAGTAACACTTTAAAGAATTGACTTCCAAATCCTTGAGCTAACACCTTGAATTTAGGTACTTTTCAAAGAGAGTGAGAAAGATTTTACACTTACAAGCTATTGAAAGTGAATTCTAAAAGAACAGGGGAGGAAGGTTATTCCTCACTTATTTTCAACAGGGCAACTATGGGGCAATCAACTCTGTGACAAATAACAATGGCAGCGAATTTTCAGTTGAAGGTCCCTGGGTGGTACAGTTAACTACCTGGCTACTAATGAAAAGGTTGAGGGTTTTAACCCACCCAGAGCTGCCTTAGAAGAAAGACATGGCAATCTGCTTCCCGAAAGATCACAGCCATGTAAACCCTTTGGCGTGCAACTCAGTCACAACTGGTTTGGTGCTTTGGTTTTATTTTCAATTTGTATTTGTCCTTACACTCCTGAGGAAAGGATGCACAGGCCACTGGAGTCTAAATTCCTATAAAGTCTAGAGAGAGCCTGCAGCACGTACCTCTCCTCTGCTTCCAATTCCCGGTGCTCACCTGTCAAGGCTTAAAAGCCTGCAGGTGATCCATAACCAAAGACAAATTTGAAGAGGTCATGAAAAAAGCTCCCAACCAAAAAAGCCCTGGCCCAGATGGCTCCACTGGAGAGTTCTACCAAAGATTAGGAGAAGAGTTGACACCAATTCTACTCAAACTATTCCAGAACATAGAGAAGGAAAGAATATTCCCTAATTTATTGTATAAAGCCAGCATAACACTGATACCAAAGCCAGGAAAAGATGTCACAAAAAAAGAAAATTACAGACCAATATCCTTCAGGAGTATAGATGCAAAATTTGTCCATAACATTCAACAGTATGTCAAAAAAATAATACTTCATAATCAAGCTGGATTCATACCAAGGATGCAAGGGTGATTCAACATTAGAAAATTAGTCAAAGTAATTCACCACATAAATAAAACAAAGGAAAAGAATCCCATGATTATCTCAATTGATGCCCAAAAGGCATTTGATAAAATCCAACATCCTTTCCTGTTAAAACTCTCAGCAAAATAGGCATAGAAGGAAATGTCCTCAACATAATCATGGGCATATACGCAAAACCAAGAGTCAAAATCATTTTCAACAGAGAAAGATTGAGAGTATTCTCCTTGAGAGCCGGAACCAGACAAGGATGCGCATTATCACCACTCTTCCTCTATACTCTTCTGGAAGACGTAGCCAGAGCAATAAGGCAAGAAAGGGAATTAAAGTGTACTCAAATTGGAAAGGAAGATGTAAAACTATCCTTTTTCACAGATGACATCATGGTACGCATAGAAAATCCCAGAGACTCCACAACAAAGTTACTGGAAGTAATAGAAGGATTTAGCAAAGTGGCAGGGCACAAGATCAACACACAAAAATCAGTTGGGTTCCTCTGCACTAATAAGGAGAACTCCAAAAAAGGAAAACAAGAAAACAATACCATTTACAAATGCCTCTAAAAGGATAAAATACCTAGAAGTAAACTTAATCAGGGATGTAAAAGACATATCCGAGGAAAACTGTACAACACTACTGCAAGAAACCAAAAAAGACCTACAGAAATGGAAAAACATTCCACGCTCATGGCTTGAAAGAGCTAATATTGTGAAAAAGTCAATATTACCCAAACGATCTCAGTTATAATACAATCCCGATCCAAATCCCAACAACATTCTTTAACGAGATGGAAAAACTAATCACCAACTTGACACGGAAAGAAAGGAGGCCCAGAATAGTTATAACAATCCTGAAGAAGAACAAAGTAGGAGGCCTCACACTTCCTGTTCTCAAAACTTTCTATACACTCACAGTTACCAAAAGAGCCTGGTGCTGGTTCAATGACAAGACACAAAGATGAATGGAGTAGAATGGAGAACCCAGAAGTAAAGTAAATCCATTAATCTACGGGCAGCTGATCTTCGACAAAGAATCAAAATTCAGTCCATAGAGAGAAAAAATTCTCTTTAACAAACGGTGCTGGCAAAACTGGATATCCATTGGCAAAAAAGATGAAACAGGGTCCACACTCGCACCATACACAAAGCCTAAGTGAAAATGGACAAAAGTGCTAAATGTTAAAGTTAAATTATAAAGTTCCTGGTAGGGACACAACTAGAGGACTGAATTTTCAGCTTAAATAGCCCGTCAAACACAACAAAAAATGCAAAACCAACAGATGATAAATTAAATAACTGGGAACTCTTAAAAATTAAATACTATGCTTATCAGAAGTCAACTAAAAGAGTAAACTGAGAACCTATGGACTGGGAACAGATCTTCAGCAACAACATATCTGAGAAGGGTCTAATCTGTAAAACATATAGAAAACTTCAAAACTCAACAAAAGAAAGAAACACTTCAATCTAAAAATGGGCAAAAGACTTGAGCAGACACTTCCGCAAAGAAGACATTCATGTGGGCAACAAACACATGAAAATGTGCTCGTGATCATTAGCCCTTAGGGAGATACAAATCAAAACTACAATGACATACCATCTCACCCGTATAAAAATGGTACTGATTAAAAAAACAGAAAACAACAAACGCTGGTGAGGTTGCGGTGAGATTGGAACGCTTATACACTGGTAATGGACTGTAAAATGGTACAACCAGTATGGAAAACAGTACGGCACTTCTTCAAAATCTAGAAATAGAAACACCATATTGTCTAGCAATCTAAAACTTAAGCATATATCCAAAAGACATAGAAGCAGTGAAACGAATAGACATATGCATACCTATGTTCATTGCAGCATTATTCACAATAGCAAAAAGAAGACACAACCTACAAAAAAATCAAATCAAACCCATTGCCGTTGAGTTGATTCTTACTTATAGCCACCACATAGGGTTTCCAAGGTTGTAAATCTTTATGAAAGCAGACTGCTACATCTTTCTCCCTTGGATCCCCTGGTGGTTTTGACCCACCAAGCTTTCGGTCAGCAGTAGATCACTTTACTCGCTGCGCCATAACAGTCTAAGTGCCCATCGATGGGCGAATGGATAAACAAACTGTGGTACATACATACAATAGAATATTATGCAACTATAAAGAGTATATTTATAGTTTGTTGTACCCTGAGGGCTTGCATATTGCTGTGATGCTGGAATCTATGGCACCGGTATTCAAATACCAGCAGGGTCACCCATGGGGGACAGGTTTCAGCTGAGCTTCCAGACTAAGACAGACTAGGAAGAAGGAGCTGGTGGTTTACTTCTGAAAAGAATTAGCCGGTGAAGACTTAATGAATAGCAGTGGAATGTTGTCTGATATAGTGCCAGAAGATGAGCCCCTCAGGTTGGAAGGCACTCAAAAGACAACCAGAGAAGAGCTGCCTCCTCAAAGTAGAGTTGACCTTAAGGATGTGGACGGAGTCGAGCTTTCAGGGCCTTCATTCGCTAATGTGGGTTGTCTCAAATGAGAAGAACCAGCTGTTAATATCCATTAATAATCGGAATGTGGAATGTATGAAGTGTGATTCTAGGAAAATTGGAAACTGTCAAAAGTGAAGTGGAACACATAAACATTGATATCTTAGGCATTAGTGAGCTGAATGTGTAACTGAAGAGGTATGGAGTTGCATTCATTGTCAAAAAGAACATTTCAAGATCTATCCTGAAGTACAACACTGTCAGTGTTAGGATAATATCCATATGCCTAAAGGAAGACGAGTTAATAATACTATTATTGAAATCTATGCACCAACCACTAAGGCCAAAAATGAAGACACTGTAGATATTTACCAATTTCTGCAGTCTGAAAGTGATTCGAACATGTGACCAGGTTTCATCGATAATTACTAGTGATAGGAATTCAAATGTTGGAAGGGCAGTAGTTGGAAAATATGGCCTCAGTGCTAGCAATGAAGCCTGAGATCATATGATAGAATTTTGTAAGACGAATTTGTCTTGGAAGAAGTACAGCCAGAATGTTCCTCAGAAGCAAGGACGGTTAAGACTTCATCTCATATACTTTCGACAGGTTATCAGGGGGAATCAATCCCTGGAGAAAGACATCATGCTTGGTGAAGTAGAGGGTCATCGAAAAAGAGGAAGTTTCTCAATGAAATGAACTTACACAGTGACTGCAACAATGGGCTCAAGCATAACAATGATTGTGAGGATGGTACAGGACCAGACAGTGTTGTGTTCTGTTCTATATATGGTCGCTAGGAGTCAAAACCAATTCGATGGTACCTAACAACAAAAGGAACATAAAGAATAAGGAGGAGTTTGCTAAAGATCTTACGACATGGATGAATCTGGAGGACACTTTGCTGAGTGAAATAAGTCCATAAAAAAAGGACCAATATTGAATGGTTTCACTTTTATAAAAAGTCTACAATAAGTAAACACTCACAGAAAGCAACATTCTTTGATGGTTACCAAGGGTAGGAATGGGTAGGATTGCGTAGGAGGAGGAATCACTTTGTAGATAGTGGACACTTGTTATTTTTGGTGAGGGGAAAGGCAATACAAAAATGGGGGAAGTCTGCACAATCTGACCAAGGGAAATGAAGATGCTAATTATGCAAGAAAAAGGGACAATTTCTGTAAATGCTATAATATATACAACTTTGCAACAACAGTTTTAAAAAACAAAACCTATGTGTGTGGTTACATAGCTAGATATGTATGCATATATGTGTATAGGAAGTCATATGTGAGTACATATATAGGTGTATCTGTAGGCTTATGTATGTAGATGTTTGTGTGTGATGCATATATATAGGCAGTCCCTGGATTACAGATGAATTCCATTCCTAAACCTGTCTTTAAATCAAATTTGTACATAAGTAGGAGCAGTTAGCTCTGTAGGAGCACTTAGGTATGGTTCATATCTAATCTCAGTTAGTGAAATGTTTGTCATACTACATGCTTCTACCATTATTTGAAAGTAGAGCATTCCTATGAAACCTTTCATAAGCCAAAATGGCAGACCCACAAAATAATCAACCAAATCATACCAAATAACACATTAAACCTAAAATAACAGTAACGGACAGTAAATGCAGGAATGATATGATAAATAAATTGAGTTAAAGCACAGATGCTCACAGACACAGTCAAAGTGATGGCAGTTTGATGCTGAAATGAAAGAGTGTAGTTACCGGGGAAGGAGTTTGGCCAGGACAGAGACATTTCCTACTTGGGACATAGACACAGAGGGCCGCCTCCTTCCCAGATTAGGGCTTCCACTCCCCGGGGAACCGGCCTCCGCAGTTGGTGTGTCCAAGAGTGTCCAGCATCTCTGCCTTCCCAAAGGGCCGGGGAGCCACACCCAGCCCTTCCCGGCAGCCCCACGTTGTCCGGGGCTAAGAGGAGAGTGGGCGACGTGAGGGCAAATCTGTGATGGGCAGGGGAAGAAGCCAG
This sequence comes from Dugong dugon, assembly GCA_030035585.1. NCBI lineage: Eukaryota > Metazoa > Chordata > Mammalia > Sirenia > Dugongidae > Dugong > Dugong dugon. The sequence continues at coordinate 194,518,765 of CM057462.1, read as the reverse complement.
GAAGAAGGCACCATGTCACCTGCTCCCTCTGTCCCGCAGAGGTGCCTGACATCAAGGTCCACAGAGAGGCCTACAGAATGCAGATGGCACACGTGCTGTGGGTGGGGCGCAATTGGCTTTGCTCCAAGCTGTCCCCACCACAGACTCTCTCTCCTAGGTGAAGGGGGTAAGGCCAGCCCCCAGCTTAGCTGCCCATGATATCTGGGAGTCTGGAGACTGTGGCTCATGCCCTGCCTGGAGCCTGGAGGGGTGGGGGCAGTGGACAAAAGAAGCACTGGGGGGAGGTGTGTGCTGGAGGAAAGGACAGGGTCACTGGGTGGGGAGAGCTGGTTGGAGACCCAAGACTCTGCCCTTTTCCCACCCTCAGGGAGCTGCAGAAGGCCCTGACAAATGAGATGGGGGGAAGACACTCTCACTGTTCAGGGCAAGTGCTGTCAGTTTGACAGTTTGCTGCACAACAAATGCTAGAGACTGTTTCCTCTGCAGATTTCTCTCCATTAGTGAAAACCCGTACCAATGTAGGTCTTCGTAAAAGTGAAGTAGTGTATAGGGAACTTTCAGAAAGTGCGGAAACCTGTGTATATCTTAGTGTGTGCCTTTGTATGCATAAAACACATTAAAGAAACACTTCCAGGTACATTAAAACACATTTAAACTAATCATACAGTAATAATAATAATGTTATGATGAGCGTCACAAAGTAGCGCCGTTTGTTATTACGTACCATTGCACGTACCTCAGATTTTTAATATAATAGGCTTTATTGGGGTTGGTTCCTAACTATGGGTTGTATGTAAGTTGGATGTTTCTAACTCGGGGACTGTCTTTATTCATATATATAACAAAGCACATAGGGTTACAATTCGGAAGCCTCTCTAGACATTTCCAAACACTCTTGGGATTGGTTTACTGAGTCAAAAGGCTGAGGACCATAGTCTTGTGGGACAAATCAGTCAATTGACATAACATATTTCGTAAAGATTATGTTCTACAACTTAGTTTGTTGAATAATACCTGGGGTCTTAAAAGCTTGTGAGCGGTCATCTAAAATACAACTATTGGTTTCTACTTGTCTGGAGCAAACAAGAAGGAAGGGAACCAAAGACTCAATGAAGAACAAGTTCACATGAACCACGGCCCCATTTTGCCTGAGACCCGAAGAACTAGATGGTGCCTGACTACCAATATCAACAGTTCTGACCAGGGACACATTAGAAAGTCCCAAACAGAATGGGACAAAAATGTAGAACAAAAGTCAAGTTTGTACAAAAGGCCAGACTTACTAAACCAAGAGAGACTAGATGAGTCCCCAAAACTATCACCCTAAGATACCTTTTGAACTTGGAACTAAAGATACTCCTGGATGTCATCTTTCAGCCAAATAGTAGACTGGCCTATAAAATAAACAGTATTACGTGTGAGTAATGTCTTTCCTTAAAGAATCAACTATAAGAGGCCAAACAGTCAGAATTTACCCATAAGCAAAAATGAGACGGCCAGCTAGGGCAGGAAAGGTAGATTAATGGAAACAGAAGAAAGAGAATGGAAACAATGAGAATGTTGACGCATTGTGAAAAGTGTAACCAATGTCATAGAACAATCTGTATCAAGATTTTTAAATTGGAACCTAATTTGCTGTGTAAACTTTCATCTAAAACACAAAAAATCATAAGGAAACTAAAGCGTATTGTTGAATGAGGGAATAGAATAAGATTTGTTTTCTATCCAATTCCAAAAAGAGAAGAAATTCTTTCCCAGTATTCTTGTAGACTTTATTCTGTATTTCCAAGTGGATCAATTTGGATGGGGAGAGTGTACTATACAGGCTGTGTGATGGTTAAGAATGTATGTTAACTTCTCTGGGCCATGATTCTCAGTGTTCACATGTGAACACTCCCATGATGGGATCTGCTGTGAGTAACCAATCAGTTGAAATTGAGTTTCCTTGGGCATGTGGCCTACTTCGGAATAGAAGCATTGGCTTCTTACCAACCTGATCACTGCTGAGAAATCTGATTTGTTCTCCTTTTTATGTGACAGTTGGTTTTTCCTGCACTGCTCTGAGTTTTTTCCTTTGTCTTTGGTTTTGACAAGCTCGATTACGATATGTCTTGGTGATTTTATTTTTGGAGTCTCTCCTGTATGGGGTTTGTTGAGCTTCTTGGGTGGATATATTCCATCTTTTATGATATTAGGGAAGTTTTCTGCCAGCAAATCTTCAAAATGTTCTCCGTGAATTTTTTTTGTCTCCTCCTGTTCATGAACTTCTATCATGCGTAAATGATCCCTCTTGTAGTGTCCCACGTAACTCTTTGCTTTCTCCATTTGTCTTCATTCTTTCTCCTGGATTTCCTCAAAGAAAGTAGTATGAAGGGATTTGCCTTCTCATTTGCTGATTCTGTCTTCCATTGATTCAATTCTACTCTGATATTCCTCCACTGAGTTATCTATTTCTGAAATTTTGTTGTGAATCTTTGGATTTCTGGTTGCTGTTTTGTATGGTTTCTAATTGTCTATTTTGTTTCTGTACTGTTTTCTTGAATTCTTCTAGAATTTTTGTCTGTGTTTTCCTGGTTTTATCTGTGTCTTCCTTGACTCTTTCTTAATCTGTTGGAGGGTCCTAAATAGAAGTGTTTTGAATTCCTCATCAGGTAGTTCCATTACCATTTCTTCCTCAGAAAGGTTTTCTGACCCTTTAGTTTGGTCACTTGCTTGAGGCATCTTGTTCTGTTTCTCTATGGGATTTGATATTGTTTGTTGTCTTTGAGGCATTAAGGTGTTATTCTATATATTGACTGTATGTTTGTTTACTTTGTCCTGATTTTCTGTTTTGTTTTGATATATGTGGGATGGCAACTTGGGTTGCTACTCAGGTTGCTAGCCTGGCAAGACTGGAGTGCTCACCACCTGTTTCCAGGTAGGTGGCGCAGGGGCTGGGTGTCTCAAATCCTTGAGAACTTCAACATTTTCTGTGTATATCCTGATGTTATTTACTGGCCCACTTGTGAGGATTTTGTTTTCTTTATGTTGAGGTGTAATCTATACTGAAGGCTGTTGTCTTTGCTTTCATAAGCATGTGCTCTAAGTTGTATTCATTTGTGGGAAGCAAGGTTGTGTCAATTACATACCACAGGCTATTAATGAGTCTTCCTCTCATTCTGATACCAGGTTTTTCATATAGTCTGGCTTCTCGGACTATTTGTTGAGTTTACAGAATGAATAAGCAATGTGAAATGATACAACATCTTTGGACCACCATTTCCAATTTTGAACCATGCAATATCCTCTTGTTCTCTTTGAGTGACTTCCTCTGGATCCATGTACATTTTCCACATGAGCACAATTAAGTGTTCTGGAATTTTCATTCTTCATAATGTTATCCTGAATTTGTTATGCTCCAATGATACTTGCTAGACACACTAGCATTGCCATTGAGGGAAGACCTTGCAGTATAGTGTTAGGTCTTAAATAGAATCTCTACTAACATTTGAAAACCCCCCAGTAGAATGGCCCCACCTGCCTGAAGGCCTATAGTTATTAATTATATATATTATTTTAAATTCTTAGTCATGTCTTCCCACTGGAATATAGTCCTAGATAGGCAGAGATTAGCTGTCTTTTATATCATGTTGGATCTGCAGATTCGGCCACGTAACTAATGAGCACTTCCGCAGAGTGTGTGGGAGTGAATTCAAAAGGTCTGATTCTTGATCTTTTGGTGAGGCATTTCAAGAAAACCTTTGAATTTTCCACTTTGGAGATGCTTTGCTCTTTTTATTCACCCTAGCATACTCCTCTCTCATTGATTCTCATAAGACCTGCTTGATTTTTATTTAATTCACTCAGCAAATTTCTTTGGGAATAGTTCTTTGGTCAAGAGCATTCCAAAGCATTAATATACAATGGTTGCTTAAGGGTTCACTAATCCTAACCTATTTATCCAGAAGATCATCTAATTCTAATGATTAAAAGGATACTAATACAGGATACAAAAGGCCATAGGCTGTGAGGTCCGTGGGTAAGTGTGTGTGTGTGTGTGTGTGTGTGTGTGTGTGTGTGTGTGTGTATAGTGATGGTATCCGTGGTGAGCAAAATAATGTCCACCCAAAGCAATCAGTTCCTATCCCTGAAACTTATAAATGTTACCTTAAGAGGAAAAAAGATCGTGGCAGATGTACTAACGTTCAAGATCTTGAGATGAAGAAATTGTCTTGAATTATACAGGTGGGTTCTAAATGCAACCTATGTATCCTTACAAGGCAGAATGAGATTCTTATGACACAGAGAAGAAAAGGCAATGTGAAGATGGAGAAGAGAAAAATTTGAAGAAGCTGGCCTTGTTGATATGTCCACAAGCAAAGAATGATATGTCCACAATTCAAAGCACCTGGCAGCCACCAGAAGCTGAGGAGACAAGGGACTAATTCCCTCCTCGAGCTTCCAGAGGGAGTGTGGCTGGTGTCTAAAGTATTATCTCATACAGTCCGAGAGTTTGGAGAGGTCCGTGTCCCAAAAGCACAGCTCTACTCAGCCTGGTCTTCAGGGGAAATGGGTGGGAGTTTTTCTCTGGAGTAAGGGACTGAAAAGCTAAGTAGGGGTCATTAGAAATATGATTCAAGAGAAAGAAGAGGAGCAGATAGGGACCAGGACACATGGGGAACATGAAATAATAGTTTCATCCTCACTTGGGGTAAGGTAACATTCCTTGATAGAACCTTCAGAGAATATGTGAGGGAACAGAAACTTCTACCTGTGAAACCCTGAGTCCAAACACAGCTGTAACGCACGGAGGAATCATTACGGGATAAGAAACATGAGGCTGGGATGCCCTTGGTCTTTACACTTTGGTTCCTTACAAGTGTGGTCAGTAGCAGCCACGGCCCAGACCACTGCCACAGCAGTTGGAGCTCTGGGAGCCTGTGGAGGCTCAGGCAGTAGCTGTCTGCAGTGCTTATAAGATATGCTAACACCAAGCTGTGAAGTGAGTTTCAGCTCTATTGGGAACAGGACAAGTGAATGAACTGGTAGTCCCCTGTCTCTTTCTTCCTTCCCAACCTGGAAGGTCATGGAAGTTTCTAGGCTGTCCCTCTGGTGACCATGAACAAGATGTGACTTCAGCAGTGCCCCAGTGTGGTCCTGGGCTCTGGAGCCCCACTTCTTCCTTACCATCTCTCCTTAGGAAACTGGAGGTTGAAATTATCCAGAACTTGAAAAGAAGGCAAAAACAGATTTTTGCTCACTTTTTCAAATTTATACTACATACTACGAACTAACAAGGCTGCCTAAGGGTCACATTGATCTCTACGGGATTTTTTAATTTCTTTTACTTTTGATTAGGGAAGACATTAAAGATAAATTTAACTTGCAGAAGTTTTATAAGTTCCAAATTATTTGTGTCTAGTAGAAATGATAACCCAATGATTTATTGCTCCTTAAGACATTAGCTAATTTTGAAACTAAAGTTGCTATCTTATTTCAATAGTCTTTCTTTGTCTGACTTTACTTTGAACTCTCCTACACTCCTCTGGGGTCTTGGTGGCACAGTGGTTAAGAGGTATGGTATGCTACAGATTTTAATCAAAAGGTTGGGAAGTCGAATCCACCAGCCGCTCCTTGGAAACTCTATGGAGCAGTTCTACTCTGTCAGATAGGGTTGCTATGAATTGGAATCGAGGCGATGGCAACGTGTGTTGGTTTATTCTCCTTTGAACCAACTTTACCATCCTCCAACCATCTGATTCAGAGTCATATGTATGTGCATACTTATGTTCACTTACTAAGAACAGAAGAGAAACAAACTCGTGTCAATTCTGACTTATGGTAACCCCATCCGTTACAGAGTAGAACTGAGCTCCTGGGGTTTTGTTGGCTGTAATCTTTACAGAAACAGATTACCAGGATTTTCTTGTGAGGCGCTGCTGGGTGAGTTCAAAATGACAACATTTCCGTTAGTAGGCAAGCACAAATGGTTGTGCCACACAGGAGCCTTATGTTCACATAGATTTTCATGTAAATTCAACACACACACACACACACACACACACCAGGCACACACACAGCTTTGCTTCCTCACTTACACCATGGTTACAAACATATCTGTCCAAGACAATGAGGAACCTGAGGGTGATATCACAAGAAGGTAGTTGAAGGAACCAGTGTGTTCCATTCTCTCTGGGAAAGAGATTCAGAACTATATAAATATACAAATTCTAAGCATTTGTACTTATTATGTGACATGTACTCTTCTCAGGGTTTAATGTGTGATTCCTTCATTTACACAACAATCTTACTAAATAATGACAATGATTAGCCACATTTATCAGGTGCAAAATTGGAGACACACAACTTAAGAACTTGCTTAAGGTTTCATAGCAAATATCTGGTTCTCAGAATTCAAACCAAAGTATTTCAGCTCCGGAACCATGCTCATAACCAGTACTCTGTAGTTGAACTGGGAGGGCTCATGCCATCTATAATACAAGAAATCCAACAGTTTAGGGTAAGCTCTTCTCCTCAAGTTGGACTCAGAGCAACTGTTGCCTTCTCCTCTGGCTCCAAGAAGTATTGTTTCTGGGCTAGTTCCGACACCGCACAGAATTCCTTTCTATTTCTCATGCCCTTCTCTTCTTCGTTGTTCCTCTGTCCTTTCTTAAACCCATTCTCCCAGTGGTGCTCTCTATTTGCCTGCCCTGCTCCTGCTCAGAGCCCCTTCTATGGATCCCATGGATAAACTCACGATAATGAAAGATGAAGAAAAGGCTAGGTCCCTGACAAGGCAAAGCAGAATCTCTTATATAAGGGGGCCAGGACCAGGATCCAAGATGTCTACTGGCTGTAAGACGAGGGGATGTGACTTACACACAAGGTACACGTATCCTCATTCTTGGTATTCTGGTCTTCTCTCTTCCCTCCCTGGAAAGTCATGGAAGATTCCAGGCTGCCTAACTCATCTCCATAAGCTATACACGACTTCGGTAAGTATTGATCCTTTGGTAAATGGCTCTAGGTATCTAGGTCACTTTATATCTATCCTTTCTTAGGAAACTGTAGGTCACACCCTTCCCTCCAGGCCTGCTCTATGAGTTGGGGTCTCTGGATTTGGATTATCTGTTTTCCCTGAGAAGACGAAGTTGGAATGAATTGAGCGACGTATTTTATAAGAAAAATCTATAAAGTAATTAACCCATTGCTTGTGGAAGATAGAGAGAGATGAATGGACGGCATCGATTAGGTCTCATAACTGGTAAAGAAGAGAGGTGTACCCATAAAGAGAGACCAGGTTTGGAGGGTGAGTAGGCTTCGGGGTAGAATAAGTTCAATGTTACAGCAAGGCCTTTGTATCTTTAGGAAAAATTTGGCAGGTTCAACTTGCAGCATAGCGACTCTCTAGGCAAAGGAGTGGTGATTCAAGGGAAGTATCTGAAATGCCTCCCACGTCATTCTTGTAACAACTTTTAATTCATCTATCCATTCATCTAATCAGCATTCCATGGATAATTGCTAGAGTCACCAGATAAGGAACACCTGAGTTCTCAAGTTCTGGTGATGTGATGTGATGTGTTGAGAGATGTGATGGTAATATGGTGACTGTAGGTTTAGACCCAAGAATACCTAGAGTTCTTATATGCTGGTGTCAAAGGTCATGATGAGCTGTTTTCCAACTCTGGCTGTTTATATTAGATCACAGAAGGATACACAGAAGGACTTTTTACCTCCTGATATTGGCATTTTGGGGATGGTTGCCCCTCAGCTTTGTAGCCTTCTATCCAACCCCTCATCCACATTTCTGAGCTTGTGCATGGCCATGAGAACGTGCATCTGGACACACACATGTATACACACACCCAACCTTAAAGGCACTGCTTTCGCATCTCTTCCTTCATTGTTACTATCATCTTGTCAATGAGAATGAGGAAACCTAGAATGACATCACTGAGGGCATTGTCATGTGAACCAGTGTCCAAGTATTCTATTGGGTAATGGTGGCTCAGGCAAGTCCAGTCCCTAAACCTCATCATCTTTTATGCACATGGGTTTTCCAGTAGTCTTCAGAATGCCCACTGGATTGTGAGCGCCTGGCTGTCACAACACGCATGTTGCCTCAATAAACCTAAGTGTTTGGGAGAACATGCACTCAACCTCTGGTAGCTGTTGAAACAACATTCTTGTAATAAAATGTGTATGTTCAAAAATCAAAAGATTTTCACAATGTATCTGACAAACCTCAGAGTAGGGGACTGTATATGAGACTAGGTAAAGAATAATTTTAAGATAGGACATATGTTAATCAGATCGAAATGTAAACATCATATACTCTCAACTGCTAGACTAGGGGTATGTGAAGAAAGAGATTGCCTCTCCTTTTCCAAGATGTATTCCCAGTTTTTACCATACAGTAGTTCACAGTCAATATTGAAGAATGAATAAAATGATTCAATTACTGGTTGAATGTGTCTGATTCAAATCCGACTACCCTCTCATTCAATAACAAGATTAAGCAAAACATTTAATTCCCATCATCCTCTGGCTAGAAATAATTTTGTTTCTCAGAATTCCGAAGGCATATAGTCATTTTCTATAATTTTCACTAGCCTAATAATATTTTGAAATAAACTTTCTGAGGAGAAGAACCGAATATTTTCCATCTCTCTGTCTCACACGCTGACCAGACAAAGTGTCTGGATCTAGCAAACATTCTTTACAAATTGATGCTCACTAAGAATCTTCTTTGGGCCTTCTCAGGCCCCAACAATTCAGAGAGGAAGGTACTAACCTGCCTCTTTTACAGTTGGAGGTTTATATTGACTAAATGAAGATCTGGAGTCACCCCAGCTCATAAATGGCAGAGTTATAATTTCAACACTGATCTCCTGATTGCCATTTGGTAGAATATTGCCTTATTAGTCAGAGTTCTCCAGAGAAACACAATAGGAGATCTAAGTATCTACCTACCTACATACCTACCTACTACCTACCTACCTACTACCTACCTATCTACTACCTCCCTACCTCCCGACTACATATCTACCTACCTACTATCTACTATCTATCTGTCTATCAAGAGAAATTTATTTTAAGGAATTGGCTCACACAACTGTAGGGCCTGCTAAGTCCAAAATCCGTAGAACGCGTAGCAGGCTGGGAACTCTGGGAGAAATATCTTACAGTCTTGAGGCAGAATTCCTTCTCTCCAGGAAACCTCAGTTTTTGCTCTTAAGGCCTTCGGCTGATTGGATGAGCTCCATGCCTATTATTGAGGGTAATCTCCTTACTTAGAGTCAACTGATTGCAAATGATAATCACATCCAGAACATTTCTTCACAACAACATCTAGACTAGTGTTTGACAAAACAACTGGGCACTATAGCCTAGCCAAGTTGACTCAGAAAATTAACTTCATAATTGTCTTATAAGAACCGCCTTGTAACAAAATATGCATTTGGTTTTTTATTTGGTTTTTTGTAAGTGAAGGAGTTTAGACACACTCATTATTGTTGTTCAAAAAAAAAAAAAAAAAAAAAAAAAACCGAGGAGAGTATTTGATCCATCTACTAATCCCATCTGAGGGACCTCAGGGCCACTCCAGGGCCCGGGGTCAAAAGGGCCAAGGAGGCGGTTATGGGGAGAAGGGCATCTTGGGAAGTGGGCATTCCCTGGTTCTGTGTTCTAGAGAAGCTAGCCTAGCTATGGAAGCAGGGCTTGGAAGATCATCCTTTGGAGTAGGAGGAAGAAGTTGTAGTGTGGACCTCAGATTCCTCAGAGGTCACCTCGTAAGACTTTATCCAGGCACTGGCTTGTTGGGAATTGCGAGGCAGCTTCTTTGAGAGCTAGCCTGTGGCAGGCTGTGACTGGCCAAAGCCCCTCTAACTCCAGCCCAAGGGGGAGTGCTGGGAGCTCCCAAGGTCTCCTGGGAAGGCAGGGACAGGGAGGCAGGGGAATGCCAGGAATGCCAAATCACATGCCATGGGTGAGTAACAGCCATGTCCTGCCACGCCCAGAGCCAAGCTGGAGGAGACACTATAAAAGCCATGCCTGGCTCCAGCATCTCATCTGTTCGGACTCCCCAAGGACGTGTCTGTTCTTGTGTCAGTGACCAGGGTGAGTGTGAGTGTGGGAGCCCCAAGGGTTCTGAGAGGACCAGAGAAGAGCTTACAGCTGGGAGGCAGAGTGAAAGGGCGGGAGGTGGGGCACCGAGGAAAGAGAGTCGTGTCTTTGATTCTTTGATACAGTGAACAGAAATAAGACTCAGTCTGAACTAAGTCTTTGGAAATCTCTCCTGGTCTCAGATACAGATGGGTCCCTCAATTTTGTCAAGGACATTATTCTTCTGTTAGTAGAACAGGCACATTAGTGTATGAACGCTTTATGTGGGCTCACGAAGTGTTGAGAAACACTGTCTACTCATTGTGTACAAGAGTGAGAAGCCTCTTACTATGTCTGATTGTTGGGACCACATATTTTTATTCAGGGGAAAGATTTAGGTTGTTTCTTTTCTTTACTGATGTGTATATGCTAGATATCCTTAACTATCCCCATAAGATTTAAGTTTAAAAGAGATCAAATTATCATCCTTGCTTCCTATTTAAAGAGTTTCATTATCAATTTTCAGGTTGCAAATTCCTGCTAAAATGTCCTGGCAGCACAACCAGCAGCAGTGCCAGCTCCCTGCCAAATGTACCCCAAAGTGCCCTCCCAAGTGCCCCATCCCCATGTGTCCACCGAAGTGTCCCCCAAAGTGTCCTCCAGTCTCTCCCTGCTGCAGTGTCAGCTGCGGAGACTGCTGTGGACCTAGCTCTGGGTGCTGCAGCTCAGGAGGTAGCAGCTGCTGCCTGAGCCACCACAGACATCATATCTTCCACCGACGCCGCAGGCACCAGAGCCCTGACTGCTGTGAGTGTGATCCCTGTGGGCACTCTGGCTGCTGCTCGGGCTCAGGAGGTTGCTGCTGAGACACGCCTTAGGCATCACAGAGAAACACTTAGACAGGAATCTCGAGGCAGGGACCTACCTGAGAGTGATGCTTCTCCTGTTCTGGCTTCTCATTTTCATGGGGCTGAGGATCCTGTGAAAGAGTTCTGTGTGTTCTAATATCCCGATTCCATCATGGATCCTGATCATGTCTTCCTTCTTTACTTTATACAACAATAAATCTCCTATTGCGTATTCACAAGATATCCTGGTCTTTGTCAAGTCTTTCATTCTTTGCAAGTCCCTGAAGGCTAGAGTTCCAGCGACACACTTAGGGTGGCTTGGTAAGAGTATAGTGTGAGAAAGGGACAAGCTAGAAACAGTTTCTAAGGAAACAATCCTCTAAGAACAAGCTTGAAGTAGAGCTTTGCAATGGGATTATCTCTACACTCTCCAGCCTCTTGGCGCAGGTGGTGACCGGAAGGAGGACTAGGTGGCACTAGTGAGGCACCACTGGAGAAAGGGAAGGTGAAGGAGCCTGAGGGACCTCAAAGGAGAAGCTGATAGGAGAAAGAAAGAATGCTGTGAAGTAGGTTCATTCAAATGTTTCTGGAGTGAAACTCAGCCCCTCCAGAAAGAAACTCAATAGCTGATGGTGCTTCATGAAGCCTTTGCAAACATTTCTAAGGGCCCGCTGTGTGCTTTGCCGTCTTTTCTTTGTGAGGAAAAATCGGTACTTAGTACCTCTAAACTCTGTCCAGGCCTGGTTCCTGCTGGTGAAATATAGTGAAGAACAAAATCTACTCCCATCCTACAAAACTTCTCCACAAATATAGAAGAGAAAGAAAGATTTTATTATAGTAAGTATTAAACCAGAATGTGATTCATCATATGCCATCCGGTAAAGAAATTGCAAAGACATAAAGAAATCTTTCCCTTTATATGTAAAAAAATGCAAAACGAAAAACCTATACTGTTGAGTCAATTCTGCCTCATAGAGAACCTCTAGGACAGAGTAGAACTGCCCCATAGAGTTTTCAAGAAGCACTTGGTGGATTTTAACTGCCAAGCTTTTGGTTAGCAGCCGAGCTCTTAACCAGTGCAACGAGTGAATTCATCTCCTCAAGATAAAATTGCTCATTTTCTGGTTTCTTTATGGCTGGAGGTAGATTTGCAGTTAGGGGTCGGAAGCTCTTGAGGTCATGCTAATCTCTTTCCAGTTTTCTGGAAGGGGAAGATTACCTGAAGTAACACTTTAAAGAATTGACTTCCAAATCCTTGAGCTAACACCTTGAATTTAGGTACTTTTCAAAGAGAGCGAGAAAGATTTTACAGTTACAAGCTATTGAAAGTGAATTCTAAAAGAAGAGGGGAGGAAGGGTATTCCTCACTTATTTTCAACAGGGAAACTATGGGGCAATCAACTCTGTGAGAAGTAACAACAGCAGCGAATTTTCAGCTGAAGGTCCCTGGGTGGTACAGTTAAGTGCTTGGCTAGTAGTGAAAAGGTTGGGGGTTTTGACCCACCCAGAGGTGCCTCAGAAGAAAGACATGGCAATCTGCTTCCCGAAAGGTCACAACCATGTAAACCGTTTGGAGTGCAACTCAGTCACAACTGGTTTGGTGCTTTGGTTTTATTTTTAATTTGTATTTGTCCTTACACTCCTGAGGAAAGGCTGCACAGGCCACTGGAGTCTAAGTTCCTATAAAGTCTAGAGGGAGCCTGCAGCACGTACCTCTCCTCTGCTTCCAATTCCCGGTGCTCACCTCTCAAGGCGTAAAAGCCTGCAAGTGATCCATAACCAAAGAAAAAATTGAAGAGGTCATGAAAAAAGCTCCCAAACAAAAAAGCCCTAGCCCAGATGGCTCCACTGGAGAGTTCTAACAAGATTAGGAGAAGAGTTGACACAAATTCTACTCAATCTATTCAAGAACATAGAGAAGGAAATAATATTCCCTAATTTATTCTATAAAGCAAGCATAACACTTATACCAATGCCAGGCAAAGACATCGCCCCCCCCCAAAAAAAAAAAAAAGAGAAAATTACAGACCAATATCCCTCAGGATTATAGATGCAAAATTTCTCCATAAAATTCAACAGTATGTCAATAAAATAATATTGCATAAGTTAGCTGGATTCATACCAAGAATGCAAGGGTGATTCAAGATTAGAAAATTAGTCAAAGTAATTCACCACATAAATAAAACAAAGGAAAAGAATCCCATGATTATCTCAATTGATGCAGAAAAGGCATTTGATAAAATCCAACATCATTTCCTGATAAAAACTCTTAGCAAAATAGGCATAGAATGAAATGTCCTCAAAATAATTACGGGAATATATGCAAAACCAAGAGCCAAAATTATTTTCAATGGAGAAATATTGAGAGTATTCTCCTTGAGAGCCGGAAACAGACAAGGATGCCCATTATCACCACTCTTACTCTATACTCTTCTGGAAGATGTAGCCAGAGCAATAAGGCAAGAAAGGGAATTAAAGTGTACTGAAATTGGAAAGGAAGAAGTAAAACTATCCTTTTTCACAGATGACATCATTCTATACATAGAAAATCCCAGAGACTCCACAACAAAGTTACTGCAAGTAACAGAAGGATTTAGCAAAGTGGCAGGGCACAACATCAACACACAAAGATCAGTTGGATTCTTCTGCACTAACAAAGAGAAATCCAAAAAAGGAAATCAAGAAAACAGTACCATTTATAATAGCCTCCAAAAGGATAAAATACCTAGAAGTAAACCTAATCAGGGATGTAAAAGATGTATCCGAGGAAAACTGTATAACACTACTGCAAGAAACCCAAATAGATCTACAGAAATGGAAAAACATTCCACGCTCATGGCTTGAAAGAGCTAACATTGTGAAAATGTCAATATTACCCAAACGATCTACAGATATAATACAATCCCGATCCAAACCCCAACAACAGTCTTTAATGAGATAGAAAAACTAATCACCAACTTGATATGGAAAGAAAGGAGGTCCAGAATAGCTAAAACAATCCTGAAGAAGAAGAAAGTAGGAGGCCTCACACTTCCTGATCTCAAAACTTACTATACACTCACAGTAACCAAAACAGGCTGGTGCTGGTTCAATGACAAGACACAAAGATGAATGGAATAGAATGGAGAACCCAGAAGTAAAGTAAATCCAGTCATCTACGGGCAGTTGATCTTTGACAAAGAGTCAAAATTCAGTCAATGGAGAGAAAAAAATTCTCTTTTAACAAATTGTGCTGGCAAAACTGAATATCCATTGGCAAAAAGATGAAACAGGGTCCACACCTCACACCATACACAAAGCCTAAGTGAAAATGGACCGAAAGTGCTAAATGTTAAAGCTAAATTATAAAGTTCCTGGTAGGGACACAACTGGAGGACTTAATTTTCAGCATACATACTCTATCAAACACAACAAAAAATGCATAAACAACAGATAATAAATTAGATAACTGGGAACTCCTAAAAATTAAATACTATGCTTGTCAGAAGACTACCAAAAGATTAAACTGAGAACCTATGGATTGGGAACACATCTTCAACAACAACATATCTGACAAAGGTGTTATCGGTAAAACATATAGAAAACTTCAAAACTCAACAACAGAAAGAAACACTTCAATCTGAAAATGGGCAAAACACTTGAGCAGACACCTACACAAAGAAGACATTCATGTGGGCAACAAACACATGAAAAGTTGCTCGTGATCATTAGCCATTAGGAAGATACAAATGAAAACTACAATGAGATACCATCTCAACCCTGCATAAATGGTACTGATTTAAAAATAGAAAACAACAAACGCTGGTGAGGTTGCGGGGAGATTGGAACGCTTATACACTACTAATGGATTGTAAAATGTTTCAACAACTATGGAAAACAGTATGGCACTTCTTCAAAATCTAGAAATAGAAACACCTCATGATCGTGCACTCCAACCCCTAGGCATATATCCAAAAGACATAGAAGCAGTGAACCAATAGATATATGCATACCTATGTTCATTGCAGCATTATTCACAATATCAAAAAGTCAGACACAACCCACAAAAAATCACATCAAACCCATTGCCTTTCAGTTGATTCTTACTTATAGCCACCACATAGGGTTTCCAAGGTTGTAAATCTTTATAAAAGAAGACTGCCACATCTTTCTCCCTTGGAGCCCCTGGTGGTTTTGACCCACCAATCTTTCAGTCAGCAGTCGATCACTTTAGATGCTGCGCCATAACAGTCTAAGTGCCCATTGATGGACGAATAGATAAACAAACTGTGGTACATACATACAATAGGATATTATGCAACTGTAAAGAGTATATTTATAGTTTGTTGTACCCTGAGGGCTTGCATATTGCTGTGATGCTGGAATCTAAATCTATGGCACCGGTATTCAAATACCAGCATGGACACCCATGCTGGACAGGTTTCAGCTGAGCTTCCAGACTAAGACAGACTAGGAAGAACGACCTGGTGGTCTACTTCTTAAAAGAATTAGCCAGTGAAAACTTTATGAATAGCAGTGGAATATTGTCTCATATAGGGCCAGAAGAGGCGCCCCTCAGGTTGGAAGGCACTCAAAAAACAACTGGAGAAGAGCTGTCTCCTCAAAGTAGAGATGACCTTAATGACGTGGACGGAGTTGAGCTTTCAGGACCTTCATTTGCTGATGTGGCTTGTCTCAAAATGAGAAGAAACAGCTGCTAGTATCCATTAATAATTGGAATGTGGAAAGTATGAAGTGTGATTCTAGGAAAATTGGAAATCGTCAAAAATGAATTGGAACACAAAAACACTGATATCCTAGACATTATTGAGCTGAATGATGAATTGAAGAGGAGTGGGGTTGCATTCATTGTCAAAAAAAAAACATTTCAAGATCTATCCTGAAGTACAGCACTGTCAGTGTTAGGATAATATCCATATGCCTACAAGGCACACAAGTTAATACTACTATTATTTAAATCTATGCACCAAAAACTAAGGCAAAAATGAAGATACTGTAGTTTTTTACCAATTTCTGCTGTCTGAAACTGATCGAACATGTGATCAGGAGTCATTGATAATTACTAGTGATTGGAATTCAAAAGTTGGAAGGATCAGTAGTTGGAAAATATGACTTGAGTGATAGCAGTGAAGCCTGAGATCGCATGATAGGATTTTGCAAGAGCAATCTGTCTTGGAAGAAGTACATCAGAATGCTCCTCAGAAGCAAGGATGGTTAAGACTTCATCTCATATACTTTGGACAGGATGTCAGGAGGAATCAATCCCTGGGGAAGGACGTCATGCTTGGTAAAGTAGAGGGTCATCGAAAAAGAGGAAGATTCTCAGCGAAAGGGACTGACACAGTGACTGCAACAATGGGCTCAAGCATAACAAGGATTGTGAGGATGGTGCAGGACCAGACAGTGTTTTGTTCTGTTGTACATACGGTCGCTATGTTTCAGAACCAAGTCGATGGCAGCTAACAACAAAAACAACATAAAGAATAAGGAGGAGTCTGCTAAACATCTTATGACATGGATGAATCTGGAGGACATTATGCTGAGTGAAATAAGTCCATAAGAAAAGGACCAATATTGAATGGTTTCACTTTTATAAAACGTCAAGAATAGGTATAGACAAAGAAAGTAACATTCTTTGATGGTTACCAAGGGTAGGAAAGAGTAGGAGGAGCAATCCCTTTCTAGATAGTAGACACTTGTTATTTTTGGTGAGGGGAAACGCAATACAAAATTGGGTGAAGTCTGTATAATCTGACCAAGGGAAATGAAGTTGCTAAGTATGCAAGAAAAAGGGACAATTTCTGTAATTGCTATAATATATACGATTTTGCAACAACAATTATGAAAAACAAAACCTATGTGTGTGATTACATAGGTAGATATGTATGTATATATGTGTATAGGAAGGCATATGTGAGCACATGTATAGGTGTATCTGTAGGCTTTGGTATATAGATGTTTGTGTGTGATGCATATATATATAGGCAGTCCCCGGATTACAAATGAGTTCCATTCCTAAGCCTTTCTTTAAATCAAATTTGTACATAAGTAGGAGCAGTTAGCTATGTAGGAGCACTTAGGTGTGGCTCAGATCTAACGTCAGTTAGTGAAATAATTGTCATACTACAGGTTTCTAGAATTATCTGAAAGTAGAGTGTTCCTACGAAATCTTTTATAAGCCCATATGGCAGACCCCAAAAATAATCTACCAAATCATACCAAATAACACATTAAACCTAAAATAACACTAACCTATAGTAAATGATACGATAAATAAATGGAGAGAAAGCACAGATGCTGAGAGACAGAGTTCAAAATTATGGGGGTTTGATGCTGTGATGCTGAGTGTTGTTCCCGGGAAAGGAGTTTGGCCAGGATGGAGACATGTCCTAGTTGGGACATCGAGCCTGAGGGCCGCCTTCTTCCGAGATTTGGGCTTCCACTCCCCGGGGAATCCCCCCCCCCAAGTTCATGTGTCAAAGAATGTCCAGCATCTCTGCCTTCCAAAAGGGCTGGGGAGCCACCCCCAGCCCTTCCTGGCAGCCCAGTGATGGCCGGGGCTAGGTGGAGAGGGGGCGACGTGAGGGCAGAGGCTCTGAGGGGCAAGTGAATAAGCCAGCAAGAAAGCACCATATCAGCTGCTCCCTCTGTCCCTCACAGGTGTCTGAGATCCAGGTCCCCAGAGAGGTTGACAGATGACAGATGGCACATGCTGTGTGAGGGGCGCAATTGGCTTCTGCTCCAAGGTGTCCCCACCGCAGACTCTCTCTCCTAGGTGAAGGGGGCTAAGGCCAGCCCCCAGCTTACCTGCCCAGCATGTCTGGGAGGCTGGAGACTGTGGATCATGCCCTGCCTGGAGCCTGGAGGGGTGGGGGAGTGGACAAAAGAAGCACCGTGGGGTGGTGTTTGCTGGAGGAAATGAGATGGTCACTGGGTGGGGAGAGCTGGTTGGAGACCCAAGACTCTGCCCTTTTCCCACCCTCAGGGAGCTGCAGAAGGCCCTGACACCGGAGATGGGGGAAGACACTCTCACTGTTCGGGGCAAGTGCTGTCTGTTTGACGGTTTGCTGCAAAACAAAGGTTGGAGACTCTTTCTTCTTCGGATTTCTCTCCGTTAGTGAAAACAGGTACCAATGTAGGTCTTCCTAAAAGCCAGGTAGTATAAAGGGAACTTTCAGAAAGTGAAGACACCTGTGTATAGCTTATTGTGTGCCCTTCAATGTTTAAAACACTTTAAAGAAACACTTCCAGGTACATTAAAACACATTTAAACTAATCATACAGTAATAATAATAATGTTTTGATGAGCATCACAAAGTAGCACCCATTGCATGTACCTCAGATTTTTCATATAATAGGCTTTACTGGGGTTGGTTCATAACTACAGGCTGTATGTAAGTTGGATGTTTCTAACTGGGGGACTGTCTGTATTCATATATATAACAAAGCACATAGGGGCACAGTTATGAAGACTTTCTAGATATCCAAACACCTCTCGGGATTGGTTTACTGTGTCAAAAGGCTGAGGACCAAAGTCTTATGGGACAAGTCAGTCAATTGACATAACATAATTCGTAAAGATAATGTTGTATATCCTACATTGGTGAATAGTACCTGGGGTCTTAAAAGCTTGCGAGCAGTCATCTAAAATACAACTATTGGTCTCTACTCATCAGGAGGAAAGAAGAAATAAGGGAGCCAAAGACTCAATGAAGAAACCAGTTCACATGAACCACAGCCTCTTTCAGCCTGAGACCAGAAGAACTAGATGGTGCCTGGCTACCAATATCAACAGTTCTGACCTGGGACGCATTAGAAATTCCCAAATAGAGTGGGACAAGAATGCAGAACAAAAGTCAAATTCCTATAAAAGACCAGACTTACCGAACTGATAGAGACTAGAGGAGCCCCCCAAAACTATCACCCTAAGATACCCTTTGAACTTGGAACTAGAGCTACTCCTGGAGGTCATGTTTCAGCCAAATAATAGATAGGCTTAAAAAATAAACAATATCAAGTGTGAGTAATGTGTTTCATTAAACAATCAACTATATGTGGCCAAATGGTCAGCATTTACCCATAAGCAAATATGAGAAGGCCAGCTAGGGCAGGAAAGGTAGATTAATGGAAATAGAAGAAAGAGAATGGAAATAATGAGAATGGTGACACATTGTGAAAAGTGTAACCAATGTCATAGAACAATTTGTATCAAAATTGTTAAATGGAAACCTAATTTGTTGTGTAAACTTTCACCTAAAAGACAAAAAATATTAAAAAAGATAAAGCCTATTGTGGAACGGGGGAATAGAATAAGATTTGTTTTATAACAAATTCCAAAAATAGAAGAAATTCTTTCCCAATATTCTTGTAGACTTTATTGAGTATTTCCACGTGGACCAATTGGGAAGGGGAGACTGTACTATACAGGATGTGTGATGGTTAAGAATGTATGTTAACTTCGCTGGGCCATGATTCTCAGTGTTCACATGTGAGCACTCCCATGATGGGATCTGCTGTGAGTAACCAATGAGTTGAAAGCGAGTTTCCTTGGGCGTGTGGCCTACATCCGAATATAAGCATTGGCTTCTTGCCAACATGGTCTCTGCTGAGAAATCAGAGCTTAATCTTATTGGTTCTCCTGTGTAGGTGACGGTTTGTTTTTCCTACACTGCTCTCAGTTTTTTCCTTTGTCTTTGGTTTTGACAAGCTTGGTTACCATACGTCTTGGTGATTTTCTTTTGGGGTCTCTCCTGTGTGGGGTTTGTTGAGCTTCTTGGATGGATATATTCCATCTTTTCTGATATTAGGGAAGTTTTCTGCCAGCAAATCTTCAAAAATGTTCTCTGCGTACTTTTTCTCTCTCCTCCTGTTCCTGAACTCCTATCATGCATAAATGATCCCTCTTGTAGTGTCCCACGTAACTCTTTGGTTACTCCAATTTTCTTCATTTTTTCTCCTGAATGTTGGTCAAATAAATTAGTATCAAGGGATTTGCCTTCTAATTTGCTGATTCTGTCTTCCAATGATTCAATTCTACTCTGACATTCCTCCACTGAGTTATCAATTTCTGAAATTTTCTTGTTAATCTTCTGGATTTCTGGTTGCTATTTTGTATGGCTTCTAATTGTCTATTTTGTTCTTGTATACTTTCCTTGAATTCTAGTAGAATTTTTGTCTGTCTCTTCAGTTCCATTACCATTTCTTCCTCAGAAAGGTCTTCTGACCCTTTAGTTTGGTCACTTGCTTGAGACATCTTGTTCTGCTTCTTTATGGGATTTGATATTGTTTGTTGTCTTCGAGGCATTAAGGTGTTGTTATATTTATTGACTGTATGTTTGTTTACTTTGTCTTGATTTTCTGTTTTGTTTTGATGTATCTGGGATGGCAGCTTGGGTGTGGTACTCAGGTTGCTAGTCTGGCAAGACTGGAGTGCTCACCACATCTTTCCACGTAGGTGGGGCAGCGGCGGGGAGTGTGAAATCCTTGACAACTTCAACATTTTCTGTGTATATCATGATGTTATTTATCGGCCCAGTTGTGGCGATTTACTTTTCTTTATGTTGAAGTATAATCTATACTGAATGTTGTACTGTTTGGGCTTCATCAGTATGTGCTTCAAGTTGTCTGCATGTTTGGCAAGCATGCTTGTGTCATTTGCATACTGCAGGTTATTAATGAGTCTTCCTCTCATTCTGATTCCATGTTCTTCATATAGTGTGGCTTCTCAGACTACTTGTTGAGTTTACAGATTGAATAAGCAAGGTGAAAAGATACAACACCTTTGGACCACCTTTTCCAGTTTTGAACCCTGCAATATCCTCTTGTTCTGTTGGAATGACTTCCTCTGGATCCTTGTCCATGTTGCACATGAGCACATTTAAGTGTTCTGGAATTTTCATTCTTCATAATGTTATTCTTAATTTATTATGCTCCACATGATACTTGTTAGACACCCTAGAATTGTCACTGAGGGAAGGCCTTGCGGTATAGTGTTAGGTCTTCAATAGAATCTCTACCAACATTTGAAAAGCCCCAATAGAACAGCCCCACCTGCCTGAATGTCTACCGTTAGGAATTATATATATTAGTTTTATTCCTTAGTCCTGTCTTCCCACTGGGATATAGCCCTAGGTGGGCAGAGATTAACTCTCTTTTATATCATGTTGGATCTGCAGAGTTGGCCACGTAATCAGTAAGCACTTGCTCAGAGTGTGTGGGAGTGAATTCATAAGGTCTGTTTCTTGAT
Organism: Dugong dugon; assembly: GCA_030035585.1. Lineage (NCBI taxonomy): Eukaryota > Metazoa > Chordata > Mammalia > Sirenia > Dugongidae > Dugong > Dugong dugon. The sequence goes on along the minus strand of CM057462.1, from coordinate 194,497,588 downwards.
CTTTTGGAGAGGCAGTTCAAGAAAACCTTGGAATTTTCCATTTTGGAGATGCTTTACTCTTGTTATTCACCCTAGCATACTCCACTCTCATTTATTCTCATAAGACCTGCTTGATTTTTATTTAATTTGCTCAGCAAATTTCTTTGGGAATAGTTCCTTGGTCAAGGGCATTCGAAGGCATGAATATACAATGGTTGCTTAAGGGTTCACTAATCCTATTTATCCAGAACATCATCTAATTCTAATGATTAAAATGATACTAATACAGGAAAGAAAAGGTCATAGGCTATGAGGTCATTGGAGTATGTGTGTGTGTGTGTGTGTGTGTGTGTGTGTGTGTAGTGATGGTATCTGTGGTGAGCAAAATAATGTCCCCTCAAAGCAATCAGTTCCTATCCCTGAAACCTATAAACATTACCTTAAAAGGAAAAAGGACTTTGGCAGATGTAATTAAGTGCAAGATATTGAGATGAAGAAATTGTCTTGAATTATACAGGTGGGTTCTACTAGGCAGAATGAGATTCTTATGACACAGAGAAGAAAAGGCAATGTGAAGATGGAGGAGAGAAAAATTTGAAGATGATGGCCTTGTAGATACATCCACAAGCTAAAGGATGATATGTCCACAAGCCAGGAAACCTCGCAGCTACCAGAAACTGAAGAGACAAGGGACAAGTTCTATCCTTGAGCTTCCAGAGTGAGTGTGGCTGGTGTGAAAAGTATTATCTCATACAGTCAGGGAGTTTGGAGAGGGCCTTGTCCCAAAAGCACAGCTCCATTCAGCCTGGGCTTCAGGGGAAAATGGAGGGACTGATTCAGTGGGGTGAGAAACTGAAAAGCTAAGCAGCTTTCATTAGAAATATGATCCAAGAGAAAGAAGAGGGACCGACCAGGACCAGGACAGATGGGGAACATGAAATAATAGTTTCATCCTCACTTGGGGTAAAGTAACATTCCTTGACAGAAACTTCACAGAATACGTGAGGGAACAGAAACGTCTACCTTTTAAACCCTGAGTCCAAACACAGCTGTAATGCCAGGAATAATCAGTACGGGAGAAGAAACACGAGGCTGGGATGCCCTTGGTCTTTGCACTTTGGATCCTTAGAAGTGTGGTCAGTAGCAGCCACGGCCCAGACCACTGCCACAGCAGTTGGAGCTCTGGGAGCCTGTGGAGGCTCAGGCAGTAGCTGTTCCCAGTGCTTATAAGATATGCTAACACCAAGCTCTGAAGTGAGTTTCAGCTCTATTGAGAAGAGGACAAGCGAATGATCTGGTAGTCCCCTGTCTCTTTCTTCCTTCCCAACCTGGAAGGTCATGGAAGTTTCCAGGCTGTCCCTCTGGTGACCGTGAACCAGATGTGACTTGAGCAATTACCCAGTGTGGCCCTAGGCTCTGGAGACCCACTTGTCTCTTACCATCTCTCCTTGGGAAACGGGATGTTTAAATTATCCAGAACTTGAAAAGAAGTCAAAAACACATTTTTGATCACTATTACAAATTTATACTACATACTACTAACTAACATGGCAGCCTAAGTGTCACATGACCCTCTAGGGGATTTTTTTTTTTTGTTTGTTTTACTTTTGTTTAGGGATGAAACACTAAAGATAAATTTAACTTAAGGAGGATTATAAGTTCCAAATTATTTGTGTCTAGTAGAAATGATAACACAATGATGTATTACTCTTTAAAACATTAGGTAGTATTGTAACTAAATTTGCAATCTTATTTCAACCGTCTTTCTTTCTCTGACTATATAGACTTGGAACTCTGCTATTCTCCTTTGGTGTTCTGGTGGCACAGTTGTTAAGAGCCATGGCACGCTACAGATGTTAATAAAAAGGTGAGCATTTCGAATCCACCAGCTGCTCCTTCGAAACCTATGGAGCAGTTGTACTCTGTCCTGTAGGGTTGCTATGCATTGGAATCGACTCGATGGCAATGGGTTTTGGTTTAGTCTCCTTGGAAGTAACGTTACCACCCTTCAACCATCTGATTCAGGGTCATATGTTTATGCCTACTTATGTTCACGTACGAAAAACAGAAGAAAAACTAAGTTGTGTCAAATCTGACTCATGGGAACCCCAGCCGTTACACAGTAGAACTGAGCTCCGTGGGCTTTTCTTGGCTGTAATCTTTACGGAAACAGATTGCTAGGGTTTTCTTGTGTGGTGCTGCTGGGTGGGTTGCAACTGCCAACCTTTCAGTTAGTAGGCAAGCACAAATGGTTGTGCCATTCAGAGGCCTTACGTTCAGATACAATTTCATGTAAATGCAACACACACACACACAGACACAAGCACACACACACACCAGGCACACACACAGCTTTGCTTCCTCACTTACACCAGGGTTACAAGCATATCTGTCCAAGACAATGAGGAAACTGAGGATGAGATCACAAGAAGATTGGTCAATGAACCAATGTGTTCCAGTCTCATTGGGAAAGAGATTCAGAACTATGTAATTATACAAATTCTGAGCATTTGTACTTATTATGTGAAATGTACTATTCTCAGGGCTTAATGTGTGATTTTTTCATTTACACAACAATCTTACTAAATAATGACAATGATTAGCCACATTTATCAGGTGCAAAAATGGAGACTCACAGTGTAAGAACTTGCTTTACGTTTCATAGCAAATATCTGGTTCTCAGAATTCAAAGCAAAGTATTCTAGCTCCGGAACCATGCTCCTAACCAGTACTCTGTAGTTGAACTGGGAAGGCTCACGCTCTATAATATGAGAAATGCAGACAGTTTAGGGTAAGTTCTTCTCCTCAAGTTAGACTCATAGCAACTGTTGCCTTCTCCTCTGGCTCCAAGAAGTATTCTTTCTTGGCTAGTTCCCACACTGCACAGAATTCCTTTCTATTTCCCATGCCCTTCTCTTCTTCTTTGTTCCTCTGTCCTTTCTGAAACCCATTCTCCCAGTGGGGCTCTCTATTTGCCTGCCCTCCTCCTGCTCAGAGCCCCTTCCATGGCTCCCATGGATAAACTCACGATGACGACAGATGAAGAAAAGGCTAGGTCCCTGACAAGGCAAAGCAGAATCTCTTATATAAGGGGTCCAGGACCAGGCTCCAGGATGTGTACTGGTTGTAATAGGAGGGGATGTGACACTTACACATAAGGGTACATGTATCCTCATTCCTGATATTCTAGTCGCCTTCTCTCTTCCCTTCCTGGAATGTCATGGAAGAATCCAGGCTGCCTAACTCATCTCCAGATGCTAGATATGACTTCAGTAAGTATCAATACTTTGGTTAATCGCTCTAGGTATCGAGGTCAATATATATCCATCTTGTCTTAGGAAACTGTAGGTCACACCCTTGCCTCCAGGTGTGCTCTATGAGTTGGGGCCTTAGGATTTGGATTGTCTGTTTTCAGTGGGTAGAAGAGGTTGGAATGAATTGAGAGATGTATTTTACAGGAAGAAACTATAAAGTATTTAACCCATGGCTTGTGGAAGATAGAGAGAGATGAATGGACGGCATAGGTTAGGTCTCATAACTGGTGAATAAGTGAGGTGTTCCCACAAAGACAGACCTGTTTTGCGAGGTGAGTAGGCTTGGTGGTAGAATAAGTTTATGTTACGGCAAGGCCTTTGTATCTTTAGGAAAAATGTGGTAGGTTCAACTTGCAGGTTACCGACTTTCTAGGCAATGGAGAGTTGATTCAAGGGAAGTATCTCAAATGCCTCCCAGGTCACTCTTCTAATAACGTTTAATTCATCTATCCATTCAACTAATCAGCATTCCATGGATAATTGCTAGAGTCACCAGATAAGGAATACCTGGAGTTCTCAAATTCTGGTGAAGTGATGTGATGTGTTGAGATGTGATGGTAATATGGTGACTGTAGGTTTGGACCCAAGAATACCTAGAATTCTTATATGCTGGTGCCAAAGGCCATGATGAGCTGATTCCCAACACTGATTGATTAGGTTAGATCAAAGAAGCATACACAGAAGGACTTTTTACCTCCTGATATTGGCTTTTTGGGGATGGGATGCCCTTCAGCTTTGTAGCCTTCTATCCAACCCCTCATCCACATTTCTAAGCTTGTGCATGGCCATGAAAACATGCATCCGTACACACACATGTATACACACACCCAACCATAAAGGCACAGCTTTCGCATTCTCTTCCTTTACTGTTACTATCATCCCTGTCAGCAAGAATGAGGAAACCTAGAATGACATCACAGAGGACATTGTCACATGAACCAGTGTCACAGGAATCCTATTGGGAAATGGTGCCTCAGGCAAGTCCAGTCCCTAAACCTCACCTTCTTTTATACACATGGGTTTCACAGGAGTCTTCCAAATGTCCACTGGACTGTGAATGCCTGGAGGTCACAACACACATGTTGCCTCAATAAACCTAAGTTTTTGGAAAGAACATGCACTGAACACGTGGTAGGTGTTCAAACAATGTTCTTGTAATTAAATCTGTATGTTCAAAAATCTATATTTTTCACAATTTATCTGAAAACGCTCAGAGTAGGGGAGTATATATGAGACTAGGTAATGAAAAATTTTAAGATAGGCCATATGTTAGTCAGATCGAAATGTAAACATCATATACTCTCACCTGCTAGACGAGGGGTATGTGAAGGAAGAGATTGTCTCTCTTTTTCCATGATGTATTCCCAGTTCATACCATACAGTAGTTCACAGTAAATATCTGATGAATGACTAAAAGGAATCAATTACTGGTTGAATGAGTCTGATTGAAATCCGACTACCTTCTCACTCAATAACAAGATTAAGTAAATCACTGAATTACCATCATCCTCTGGCTAGAAAAAATTTTGTTTCTTAGAATCCTAAAGGCACAGTCATTTTCTAGAATTTTCACTAGCCTAATAATATCTTGAAATAAACTTCCTGAGGACAAGAACTGAATATTTTCCATCTCTCTGTCTCACACACTGACCAGACAAAGGGTCTGGATCTAGCAAACGTTCTTTACAAATTGATGCTCACTAAGAATATTCTTTGTGCCTTCTCAGGTCCCAAGAATTCAGTGAGAAAGGTGCTAACCTGCCTCTTTTACAGTTGAGGGTTTAGATTGTCTAAATGAATAACTGGAGGCACCCCAGCTCATAAATGGCAGAGTTATAATTTGAACACTGATCTCCTGATTGCCATTTGGTAGAATATTACTTCAGTAGTCAGGGTTCTCCAGAGAAATAGAATAGGAGATCTACCTACCTACCTACCTATATACTTCTACAACTGCCTACCTAAGAACCTACTACCTACCTACCTGCCTACTACCTATCTGCCTACCTACTACCTAACTATCTACTACCTCCCTACCTCCCAACTACCTGTCTACCTGCCTACTACCTATGTACCTATCTGTCTATCAAGAGAAATTTGTTATAAGGAATTGGCTCACACAACTGTAGGGCCTGGTAAGTCCAAAATCCATAGAACGGGTAGCAGGCTGGAAACTCTGGGAGAAGTATGTTACAGTCTTGAGGCAGAATACCTTCTGTCTGGGAAAACTCAGTTGTTGCTCTTAAGGCCTTCAGCTGATTGGATGAGGTCCTTCCATATTATTGAGGATAATCTCCTTACTTAGAGTCAACTTATTGTCAATGATAATCATATCTAGAAAATTTCTTCACAGCAACTTCTAGACTAGTGTTTGAGAAAACAACTGGGCACTCTAGCCCAGCCAAGTTGACACAGAAAATTAACTGTCATAATTGTCTTATAAGAACCCCCTTGTAACAAAATATGTATTTGGTTTCTTTATAAGTGAAGGAGTTTACTCACAATCATTATTGCTGTTTAAAAAAAAAAAAAGCCAAGGAGACCACCTTGATCCATCTACTAATCCCATCAGCAGGGACCTGAGGGCCACTCAAGGGCCCGGAGTTATGAATGACAAGGGAGGAAGGGTGTATAGAGAAGGGAATCCTGGGAAGTGGGCATTCCCTGGTTCTGTGTTCCAGAGAAGCCAGCCTGGCTATGGAAGCAGGGCTTGGAAGATCATCCTTGGGGATAGGAGGACGACGTTGTAGTGTGGACCTCAGTTTCCTCAGAGGTCACCCCCTAACTCCAGCCCCAGAGGGTGTGCTGGGAACTCCCAAGGTCTCCTGGAAAGGCAGGAACAGGGAGGCAGGGGAATACCAGGAATGACCCAGCACATGCCCTGGGTGAGTAGCAGCCACTTCCTGCCCCTCCCAGAGCCAAGCTGGAGGAACCGCTATATAAGCCATGCCTGGCTCCAGCATCTCATCTGCTCGGACTCCCCAGCGACGTGTCTGTGCTGGTGTCTGTGACCAGGGTGAGTGTGGTTGTGGGAGCCCCGAGGGGCTCTGAGAGGATCAGGGAAGAGCTGACAGCTGGGAGGCAGACAGCAGGCAGAGGGAAAGGGAGGGAAGAGGGGAACTGAGGAAAGAGGTTCCTGTCTTGGATTCTGTGATACACCGAACAGAAGTAAGACTCAGTCTGAACCAAGTCTTTGGACATCTGTCTTGGTCTCAGACAAATATGGGTCCTTCAGTTTGGTCAAAGACATTATTCTTATGTTAGTAGAACTGGTATGTCAGTGTGTGAACACTTTATGTGGGCTCACGAAGGATAAGAAATACTGGCTACTAATTGTATCCAAGAATGAGAAGCTCCTTGCTATGTCTGATTGTTGGGACGACATATTTTTATTCAGGGGAAAGATTTAAGTTGTTTCTTTACCTTACTGATGTGTATATGCTAGATATCCTTAACTATCCCCATAAAATTTAAGTTTAAAAGAGAACAAATTATCCTCCTTGCTTTCTATCTAAAGAGTTTCATTATTAATTTTCAGGTTGAAAAGTCCTGCTAAAATGTCCTGGCAGCAGAACAAGCAGCAGTGCCAGCTCCCTGCCAAATGTACCCCCAAGTGCCCTCCCAAGTGCCCCATCCCCATGTGTCCCCCAAAGTGTCCCCCAATGTGCCCTCCAGTCCCTCCCTGCTGCAATGTCAGCTGCGGAGACTGCTGTGGACCTAGCTCTGGGTGCTGCAGCTCTGGAGGTGGCGGCTGCTGTCTGGGCCACCACAGACACCATCTCTTCCACCGACGCCGCTGGCACCAGAGCCCTGACTGCTGTGAGTGTGATCCCTGTGGGCACTCTGGCTGCTGCTCAGGGTCTGGAGGTTGCTGCTGAGCCAGACCTTAGGCATCATAGAGAAAGACTTAGGAAGCACAACTTCGAGGCGGGGACCTACCCCGGGTTGATGCTTCTCCTGTTATCGCTTCCCCTTTTCATGGGGCTGCGGATCCCATGAAAGAGTGCTGTGTGTTCTAATGTCCTGAGTCCATCCTGGATCCTGATCATCTCTTCCTCCTCTACTTTATACAACAATAAATCTCCTATTGCATACTCACAAGATTTGCTGGTCTTTTCAATTCTTTCATTCTTTGCAAGTCCCTGAAACCTAGAGTTCCAGCAACACACTTAGGCCGGCTTGTTAAGAGTACAGTGTGAGAAAGGGATAAGCTAGAAATAATGCCTAAGAATACGACCATCTAAGAACAAGCTTATGGTAGAGCTTTGCCATGAGATTATCTCTGCACGCTCAGCCTCTTGGCTCAGGTGGTGACTGGAAGGGCCTGGGATCCCCAGTACTGAGCTTTTTCGATTGTGAGCCTCCCGGCTAGCTTAACCCATCATGCTGAAAATGATTTTCTTCTTGTCTGTGTGACATGATTTAACAAATTTGAAAATTCTCTGGAATTCTAAGTAGATGGACAAGGTGTATTTAACAGAACTCTTCTCATTTGATAAAAAATGCTTTGTGTAGAATTAAAACCCTGATCTACTTCTGAAAGATTAGCCACTGAAAACTCCATGGAGCACAGTTCTCCTATGAAACTCATGGGGTCACCATGAGTCAGAATGGACTTGATGTCAACTGGTTAGGGGGAAGCTTATGTGACATCATATTGCCACTTACCTGCTTGCCTGGGAGGGTCTGTCTGCCTAGCTCTTGCTTTTATTCATGCTTCAGTCCCTCCTCTGAACAGCTGTGAAATAAATTGTTCAACAGTATAAGGCTTGAGAAGCACCCAGGTAAGAATCTACCCAGTCCCACTGGCTCAGTCCAATGCTCAGTGGAAGTAGAGTGGTCTGAGGGTCACAGGAAGGAGTGTGGGCCAATATCTCACCTTTCTTTCTGCCACCTTGCTCAGGTCTGGTGGGTGAGGAGGATAATTAATAGAAACAACACTCAAACTATTCCATAACATAGAGAAGGAAAGAATATTCCCTAATTTATTCTATAAAGCCAGCATAACACTGATACCAAAGCCAGGCAAAGACGTCCCAAAAAAAGAAAATTACAGACCAATATCCTTCAGGAGTATAGATGCAAAATATCTCCATAATATTCAACAGTATGTCAAAAAAATAATACTTCATAATCAAGCTGGATTCATACCAAGGATGCAAGGGTGATTCAACATTAGAAAATTAGTCAAAGTAATTCACCACATAAATAAAACAAAGCAAAATAATCCCATGATTATCTCAATAGATGCCCAAAAGGCATTTGATAAAATCCAACATCATTTCCTGTTAAAACTCTCAGCAAATTAGGCATAGAAGGAAATGTCCTCAACATAATTATGGGCATATATGCAAAACCAAGAGCCAAAATTATTTTCAACACAGAAAGATTGAGAGTATTCTCCTTGAGAGCCGGAACCAGACAAGGATGCCCATTATCACCACTCTTACTCTATACTCTTCTGGAAGACGTAGCCAGAGCAATAAGGCAAGAAAGGGAATTAAAGTGTACTCAAATTGGAAAGGAAGAAGTAAAACTATCCTTATTCACAGATGACATCATTCTATACATAGAAAATCCCAGAGACTCCACAACAAAGTTACTGCAAGTAACCGAAGGATTTAGCAAAGTGGCAGGGCACAAGATCAACACACAAAAATCAGTTGGGTTCCTCTGCACTAACAAGGAGAACTCCAAAAAAGGAAATCAAGAAAACAATACCATTTATAAATGCCTCTAAAAGGATAAAATACCTAGAAGTAAACCTAATCAGGGATGTAAAAGACATATCTGAGGAAAACTGTACAACACTACTGCAAGAAACCAAAAGAGACCTACAGAAATGGAAAAACCTTCCACGCTCATGGCTTGAAAGAGCTAACACTGTGAAAATGTCAATATTACCCAAACGATCTACAGTTATAATACAATCCCGAACCAAATCCTAACAACATTCTTTAATGAGATGGAAAACCTAATCACCAACTTGACATGAAATGAAAGGAGGCCCAGAATAGCTAAAACAATCCTGAAGAAGAACAAAGTAGGAGGCCTCACACTTCCTGATCTCAAAACTTACTATACACTCACAGTTACCAAAAGAGCCTGGTGCTGGTTTAATGACAAGACACAAAGATGAATGGAATAGAATGGAGAACCCAGAAGTAAAGTAAATCCATTCATCTACGGGCAGCTGATCTTCGACAAAGAATCAAAATTCAGTCAACTGAGAGAAAAAATTCTCTTTAACCAACGGTGCTGGCAAAACTGGATATCCATTAGCAAAAAAGATGAAACAGGGTCCACATTCGCATCATACACAAAGCCTAAGTGAAAATGGACCAAAGTGCTAAATGTTAAAGCTAAATTATAAAGTTCCTGGTAGGGACACAACTAGAGGACTGATTTTCAGCATATATAGCCCATCAAACACAACAAAAAATGCAAAACCAACAGATGATAAATTAGATACCTGGGAACACTGAAAAATTAAATATTATGCTTATCAGATGTCTACTAAAAGAGTAAACTGAGAACCTATGGATTGGGAACAGATCTTCAGCAACAACATATCTGAGAAGGGTCTAATCTGTAAAACATATAGAAAACTTCAAAACTCAACAACAGAAAGAAACACTTCAATCTAAAAATAGGCAAAAGACTTGAGCAGACACTTCCCCAAGGAAGACATTCATGTGGGCAACAAACACATGAAAATGTGCTCGTGATCATTAGCCCTTAGGGAGATAAAATGAAAACTACAATGACATACCATCTCACCCCTATAAAAAATGGTACCGATTAAAAAACCAGAAAACAACAAACGATGGTGAGGTTGCGGTGAGATTGGAACGCTTATACAGTGGTAATGGATTGTAAAATGGTACAACCACTATGGAAAACAGTATGGCACTTCTTCAAAATCTAGAAATAGAAACACCATATTGTCTAGCAATCTAAAACTTAAGCATATATCCAAAAGACATAGAAGCAGTGAAACGAATTGACATATGCATACCTATGTTCATTGCAGCATTATTCACAATAGCAAAAAGAAGACACAACCTACAAAAAAATCAAATCAAACCCACTGCCGTTGAGTTGATTCTTACTTATAGCCACCACATAGGGTTTCCAAGGTTGTAAATCTTTATGAAAGCAGACTGCTACATCTTTCTCCCTTGGAGCCCCTGGTGGTTTTGACCCACCAATCTTTCGGACAGCAGGCGATCACTTTACACGCTGCGCCATAACAGTCTAAGTGCCCATCGATGGACGAATGGATAAACAAATTGTGGTACATACATACAATAGAGTATTATGCAACTATAAAGAGTATATTTATAGTTTGTTGTACCCTGAGGGCTTGCATATTGCTGTGATGCTGGAATCTATGGCACCGGTATTCAAATACCAGCAAGGTCACCCATGGAGGACAGGTTTCCGCTGAGCTTCCAGACTAAGACAGACTAGGAAGAAGGACCTGGTGGTCTACTTCTGAAAAGAATTAGCCAGTGAAATCTTTATGAATAGCAGTGGAATATTGTCTGATATAGTGCCAGAAGAGGAGCCCCTCAGGTTGGAAGGCACTCAAAAGACAACTGGAGAAGAACTGCCTCCTCAAAGTAGAGTTGACCTTAATGACGTGGATGGAGTCGAGCTTTCAGGACCTTCATTTGCTAACGTGGCTTTTCTCAAATTGAGAAGAAAGAGCTGCTAATATCCATTAATAATCGGAATGTGGAATGTATGAAGTGTGATTCTAGGAAAATTGGAAACCGTCAAAAATGAATTGGAACACATAAACATTGATATCCTAGGCATTAGTGAGCTGAATGAGTAACTGAAGAGGAATGGAGATGCATTCATTATCAAAAAGAATATTTCAAGATCTATCCTGAAGTACAACTCTGTCAGTGTTAGCATAATATCCATATGCCTAAAGGAAGACGAGTTAATAATACTATTATTGAAATCTATGCACCAACCACTAAGGCCAAAAATGAAGACACTGTAGATATTTACCAATTTCTGCAGTCTGAAAGTGATTCGAACATGTGACCAGGTTTCATCGATAATTACTAGTGATAGGAATTCAAATGTTGGAAGGGCAGTAGTTGGAAAATATGGCCTTAGTGCTAGCAATGAAGCTTGAGATCATATGATAGAATTTTGCAAGACAAATTTGTCTTGGAAGAAGTACAGCCAGAATGTTCCTCAGAAGCAAGGATGGTTAAGATTTCATCGCATATACTTTCGACAGGTTATCAGGGGGAATCAATCCCTGGAGAAAGACATCATGCTTGGTGAAGTAGAGGGTCATTGAAAAAGAGGAAGTTTCTCAATGAAATGAACTGACACAGTGACTGCAACAATGGGCTCAAGCATAACAATGATTGTGAGGATGGTACAGGACCAGACAGTGATCTGTTCTGTTCTACATACGGTCGCTATGAGTCAGAACCAACTCGATGGTACCTAACAACAAAAGGAACATAAAGAATAAGGAGGAGTTTGCTAAAGATCTTATGACATGGATGAATCTTGAGGACACTTTGCTGTGTGAAAAAAGTCCATAAAAAAAGGACCAATATTGAATGGTTTCACTTTTATAAAAAGTGAACAATAAGTAAACACTCACAGAAAGCAACATTCTTTGATGGTTACCAAGGGTAGGAATGGGTAGGAATGGGTAGGAGGAGGAATCACTTTGTAGATAGTAGACACTTGTTATTTTTGGTGAGGGGAAAGGCAATACAAAAATGGGGGAAGTCTGCACAATCTGACCAAGGGAAATGAAGATGCTAATTATGCAAGAAAAAGGGACAATTTCTGTAAATGCTATAATATATATAACTTTGCAACAACAGTTTTAAAAAACAAAACCTATGTGTGTGGTTACATAGCTAGATATGTATGCATATATGTGTATAGGAAGTCAAATGTGAGTACATATATAGGTGTATCTGTAGGCTTATGTATGTAGATGTTTGTGTGTGATGCATATATATAGGCAGTCCCTGGATTACAGATGAATTCCATTCCTAAGCCTGTCTTTAAAACAAATTTGTACGTAAGTAGGAGCAGTTAGCTATGTAGGAGCACTTAGATATGGTTCATATATAATCTCAGTTAGTGAAATGTTTGTCATACTACATGCTTCTACCATTATTTGAAAGTAGAGCATTCCTATGAAAACTTTCATAAGCCAAAATGGCAGACCCACAAAATAATCTACCAAATCATACCAAATAACACATTAAACCTAAAATAACACTAACGGACAGTAAATGCAGGAATGATATGATAAATAAATTGAGTTAAAGCACAGATGCTCACAGACACAGTCAAAGTGATGGCAGTTTGATACTGAAATGAAAGAGTGTAGTTACCGGGGAAGGAGTTTGGCCAGGACAGAGACATGTCCTACTTGGGACATAGACACAGAGGGCCGCCTCCTTCCCAGATTAGGGCTTCCACTCCCCGGGGAACTGGCCTCCGCAGTTGGTGTGTCCAAGAGTGTCCAAGATCTCTGCCTTCCCAAAGGGCCGGGGAGCCGCCCCCGGCCCTTCCCTGCAGCCCCGCGTTGTCCGGGGCTAAGAGGAGAGTGGGCGACGTTATGGCAAATCTGTGATGGGCAGGGGAAGAAGCCAGGAAGAAGGCACCATTTCACCTGCTCCCTCTGTCTCGCACAGGTGCCTGAGATCGAGGTCCACAGAGAGGCCTACAGAACGCAGATGGCACACGTGCTATGGGAGGGGCGCAACTGACTTCTGCTCCAAGCTGTCCCCACCACAGACTCTCTCTCCTAGGTGAAGGGGGTAAGGCCAGCCCCCAGCTTAGCTGCCCATGATATCTGGGAGTCTGGAGACTGTGGATCATGCCCTGCCTGGAGCCTGGAGGGGTGGGGGCAGTGGACAAAAGAAGCACTGGGGGGAGGTGTGTGCTGGAGGAAAGGAGAGGGTCACTGGGTGGGGAGAGCTGGTTGGAGACCCAAGACTCTGCCCTTTTCCCACCCTCAGGGAGCTTCAGAAGGCCCTGACAAATGAGATGGGGGGAAGACACTCTCACTGTTCAGGGCAAGTGCTGTCTGTTTGACAGTTTGCTGCAAAACAAATGCTAGAGACTGTTTCCTCTGCAGATTTCTCTCCATTAGTGAAAACCCGTACCAATGTAGGTCTTTGTAAAAGTGAAGTAGTGTATAGGGAACTTTCAGAAAGTGTGGAAACCTGTGTATATCTTAGTGTGTGCCTTTGTATGCATAAAACACATTAAATAAACATTTCCAGGTACATTAAAACACATTTAAAATAATCATACAGTAATAATAATAATGTTTTGATGAGCGTCACAAAGTAGCGCCGTTTGTTATTACTTACCATTGCACGTACCTCAGATTTTTAATATAATAGGCTTTATTGAGGTTGGTTCCTAACTATGGGTTGTATGTAAGTTGGATGTTTCTAACTCGGGGACTGTCTTTATTCATATATATAACAAAGCACATAGGGTTACAGTTCGGAAGCCTCTCTAGACATTTCCAAACACTCTTGGGATTGGTTTACTGTGTCAAAAGTCTGAGGACCATAGTCTTGTGGGACAAATCAGTCAATTGACATAACATAGTTCGTAAAGATTATGTTCTACATCTTAGTTTGTTGAATAATATCTGGGGTCTTAAAAGCTTGTGAGCGGTCATCTAAAATACAACTATTGGTTTCTACTTGTCTGGAGCAATCAAGAAGGAAGGGAACCAAAGACTCAATGAAGAACAAGTTCACATGAACCACGGCCCCATTTTGCCTGAGACCCGAAGACCTAGATGGTGCCTGGCTACAAATATCAACAGTTCTGACCAGGGACACATTAGAAAGTCCCAAACAGAATGGGACAAAAATGTAGAACAAAAGTCAAGTTTGTACAAAAGGCCAGACTTACTGAACCAACAGAGACTTGATGAGTCCCCCAAAACTATCACCCTAAGATACCCTTTGAACTTGGAACTAAAGCTACTCCTGGAGGTTATCTTTCAGCCAAATAATAGATTGGCCTATAAAATAAAAAGTATTACCTGTGAGTAATGTCTTTCCTTAAAGAATCAACTATAAGAGGCCAAACAGTCAGCATTTACCCATAAGCAAAAATGAGACGGCCAGCTAGGGCAGGAAAGCTAGATTAATGGAAACAGAAGAAAGAGAATGGAAACAGTGAGAATGTTGACGCATTGTGAAAAGTGTAACCAATGTCATAGAACAATTTGTATCAAAAGTTTTAAATTGGAACCTAATTTGCTGTGTAAACTTTCATCTAAAACACAAAAAATACTAAAAAAAAAAGAAAAGCCTATTGCTGAATGAGGGAATAGAATAAGATCTGTTTTCTATCCAATTCCAAAAAGAGAAGAAATTCTTTCCCAATATTCTTGTAGACTTTATTCAGTATTTCCAAGTGGATCAATTTGGATGGAGAGAGTGTACTATACAGGCTGTGTGATGGTTAAGAATGTATGTTAACTTCCCTGGGCCATGATTCTCAGTGTTCCCATGTGAGCACTCCCATGATGGGATCTGCTGTGAGTAACCAATCAGTTGAAAGTGAGTTTCCTTGGGCGTGTGGCCTACATCGGAATAGAAGCATTGGCTTCTTGCCAACATGGTCTCTGCTGAGAAATCTGATTTGTTCTCCTTTTTATGTGACAGTTGGTTTTTCCTGCACTGCTCTGAGTTTTTTCCTTTGTCTTTGGTTTTGAGAAGCTGGATTACGATATGTCTTGGTGATTTTCTTTTGGAGTCTCTCTTGTATGGGGTTTGTTGAGCTTCTTGGGTGGATATAGTCCATCTTTTATGATATTAGGGAAGTTTTCTGCCAGCAAATCTTCAAAATGTTCTCCGTGATTTTTTTTTGTCTCCTCCTGTTCTTGAACTTCTATCATGCGTAAATGATCCCTCTTGTAGTGTCCCACGTAACTCTTTGCTTTCTCCATTTGTCTTCATTCTTTCTCCTGGATGTTCCTCAAAGAAATTAGTATCAAGGGATTTGCCTTCTCATTTGCTGATTCTGTCTTCCACTGATTCAATTCTACTCCGATATTCCTCCACTGAGTTATCTATTTCTGAAATTTTGTTGTTAATCTTTGGATTTCTGGTTGCTGTTTTGTATGGTTTCTAATTGTCTATTTTGTTATTGTGCTGTTTTCTTGAATTCTTCTAGAATTTTTGTGTGTGTTTTCCTGGTTTTATCTGTGTCTTCCTTGACTCTTTCTTAATCTGTTGGAGGGTCCTAAATAGAAGTGTTTTGAATTCCTCATCAGTTAGTTCCATTACCATTTCTTCCTCAGAAAGGTTTTCTGACCCTTTAGTTTGGTCACTTGCTTGAGGCATCTTGTTCTGTTTCTCTATGGGATTTGATATTGTTTGTTGTCTTTGAGGCATTAAGGTGTTATTCTATATATTGACTGTATGTTGTTTACTTTGTCCTGATTTTCTGTTTTGTTTTGATATATGTGGGATGGCAACGTGGGTTGCTACTCACGTTGCTAGCCTGGCAAGACTGGAGTGCTCACCACCTGTATCCAAGTAGGTGGGGCAGGGGCTGGGTGTCTGAAATCCTTGAGAACTTCAACATTTTCTGTGTATATCCTGATGTTATTTATTGGCCCACTTGTGAGGATTTTGTTTTCTTTATGTTGAGGTGTAATTTATACTGAAGGCTGTTGTCTTTGCTTTCATCAGCATGTGCTCTAAGTTGTATTCATTTGTGGGAAGCAAGGTTGTGTTATTTACATACCGCAGGCTATCAATGAGTTTTCCTCTCATTCTGATACCATGTTCTTCATAGAGTCTGGCTTCTCGGACTATTTGTTGAGTTTACAGAATGAATAAGCAATGTGAAATGATACAACATCTTTGGACCACCTTTTCCAATTTTGAACCATGCAATATCCTCTTGTTCTCTTTGAGTGACTTCCTCTGGATCCATGTACATTTTCCACATGAGCATAATTAAGTGTTCTGGAATTTTCATTCTTCATAATGTTATCCTGAATTTGTTATGCTCCAATGATACTTGCTAGACACCCTAGCATTGCCATTGAGGGAAAGCCTTGCAGTATAGTGTTAGGTCTTAAATAGAATCTCTACCAACATTTGAAAACCCCCCAGTAGAACGGTCCCACCTGCCTGAAGGCCTATAGTTATTAAATATATATATTATTTTAAATTCTTAGTCCTGTCTTCCCACTGGAATATAGTCCTAGATAGGCAGATATTAGCTGTCTTTTATATCATGTTGGATCTGCAGATTCGGCCACGTAACTAATGAGCACTTCCGCAGAGTGTGTGGGAGTGAATTCAAAAGGTCTGATTCTTGATCTTTTGGTGAGGCAGTTCAAGAAAACCTTTGAATTTTCCACTTTGGAGATGCTTTGCTTTTTTTATTCACCCTAACATACTCCTCTCTCATTGATTCTCATAAGACCTGCTTGATTTTTATTTAATTCACTCAGCAAATTTCTTTGGGAATAGTTCCTTGGTCAAGAGCATTCCACAGCATGAATATACAATGGTTGCTTAAGGGTTCACTAATCCTAACCTATTTATCCAGAACATCATCTAATTCTAATGATTAAAAGGATACTAATACAGGATACAAAAGACCATAGGCTGTGAGGTCCTTGGGGTATATGTGTGTGTGTGCGTGCGTGTGTGTGTGTAGTGATGGTATCCGTGGTGAGCAAAATAATGTCCATCCAAAGCAATCAGTTCCTATCCCTGAAACTTATAAACGTTACCTTAAAAGGAAAAAAGATCTTGGCAGATGTAATAAAGTTCAAGATCTTGAGATGAAGAAATTGTCTTGAATTATATAGGTGGGTTCTAAATGCAACCTATGTATCCTTACAAGGCAGAATGAGATTCTTATGACACAGAGAAGAAAAGGCAATGTGAAGATGGAGAAGAGAAAAATTTGAAGAAGCTGGCCTTGTTGATATGTCCACAAGCAAAAGAATGATATGTCCAGAATCCAAAGGACCTGGCAGCCACCAGAAGCTGAAGAGACAAGGGACTAATTCCCTCCTCGAGCTTCCAGAGGGAGTGTGGCTGGTGTCCAAAGTATTATCTCATACAGTCAGGGAGTTTGGAGAGGTCCTTGTCCCAAAAGTACAGCTCCACTCAGCCTGGTCTTCAGGGGAATTGGGTAGGATTTTTTCTCTGGAGTAAGGGACTGAAAAGCTAAGTAGGATTCGTTAGAAATATGATTGAAGAGAAAGAAGAGGGGCAGATAGGGACCAGGACACATGGGGAACATGAAATAATAGTGTCATCCTCACTTGGGGTAAGGTAACATTCCTTGACAGAAACTTCAGAGAATACTTGAGGAAACAAAAAGGTCTACCTGTGAAATCCTGAGTCCAAACACAGCTGTAACGCAAGGAGCAATCGTTACGGGAGAAGAAACATGAGGCTGGGATGCCCTTGGTCTTTGCACTTTGGTTCCTTACAACTGTGGTCAGTAACAGCCACAGCCCAGACCACTGCCATAGCAGTTGGAGCTCTGGGAGCCTGTGGAGGCTCAGGCAGTAGCTGTCCCCAGTGCTTATAAGATATGCTAACACCAAGCTGTGAAGTGAGTTTCAGCTCTATTGGGAACAGGACAAGTGAACGAACTGGTAGTCCCCTTTCTCTTTCTTCCTTCCCAACCTGGAAGGTCATGGAAGTTTCTAGGCTGTCCCTCTGGTGACCATGAACCAGATGTGACTTCAGCAGTGTCCCAGTGTGGTCCTGGGCTCTGGAGCCCTGCTTCTTCCTTACCATCTCTCCTTAGGAAACTGGAGGTTGAAATTATCCAGAACTTGAAAAGAAGGCAAAAACAGATTTTTGCTACTTTTTCAAATTTATACTACATACTACGAACTAACAAGGCTGCCTAAGGGTCACATTGATCTCTACGGAATTTTTTTATTTCTTTTACTTTTGATTAGGGAAGACATTAAAGATAAATTTAACTTGCAGAAGTTTTATAAGTTCCAAATTTTTTGTGTCTAGTAGAAATGATTACCCAATGATTTATTGCTCTTTAAGACATTAGCTAATATTGAAACTAAAGTTGCTATCTTATTTCAATAGTCTTTCTTTGTCTGACTTTACTTTGAACTCTCCTACTCTCCTCTGGGGTCTTGGTGGCACAATGGTTAAGAGGTACGGTATGCGACAGATTTTAATCAAAAAGTTGGCAAGTCGAATCCAGTAGCCGCTCCTTGGAAACTCTATGGAGCAGTTCTACTCTGTCCGATAGGTTTGCTATGAATTGGAATCGAGGCGATGGCAACGTGTTTTGGTTTATTCTCCTTTGAACCAACTTTACCATCCTCCAACAATCTGATTCCGAATCATATGTATGTGCATACTTATGTTCACTTTCCAAAATCAGAAGAGAAACAAACTCGTGTCAATTCTGACTTATGGTAACCCCATCCGTTACAGAGTAGAACTGAGCTCCTGGGGTTTTGTTGGCTGTAATCTTTACAGAAACAGATTACCAGGATTTTCTTGTGTGGCGCTGCTGGGTGAGTTCAAAATGCCAACGTTTCAGTTAGTAGGCAAGCACAAATGGTTGTGCCACCCAGGAGCCTTATGTTCACATAGATTTTCATGTAAATTCAACACACACACACACAGACACACCAGGCACACACACAGCTTTGCTTCCTCACTTACACCATGGTTACAAACATATCTGTCCAAGACAATGAGGAACCTGAGGGTGATATCACAAGAAGGTAGTTGAAGGAACCAATGTGTTCCATTCTCACTGGGAAAGAGATTCAGAACTATATAAATATACAAATTCTAAGCATTTGTACTTATTATGTGACATGTACTCTTCTCAGGGTTTAATGTGTGATTCCTTCATTTACACAACAATCTTACTAAATAATGACAATGATTAGCCACATTTATCAGGTGCAAAATTGGAGACACACAACTTAAGAACTTGCTTAAGGTTTCATAGCAAATATCTGGTTCTCAATATTCAAACCAAAGTATTTCAGCACCGGAACCATGCTCCTAACCAGTACTCTGTAGTTGAACTGGGAGGGCTCATGCCATCTATAATACAAGAAATCCAACAGTTTAGGGTAAGTTCTTCTCCTCAAGTTGGACTCAGAGCAACTGTTGCCTTCTCCTCTGGCTCCAAGAAGTATTGTTTCTGGGCTAGTTCCGACACCGCACAGAATTCCTTTCTATTTCTCATGCCCTTCTCTTCTTCGTTGTTCCTCTGTCCTTTCTTAAACCCATTCTCCCAGTGGTGCTCTCTATTTGCCTGCCCTGCTCCTGCTCAGAGCCCCTTCTATGGATCCCATGGATAAACTCACGATAATGAAAGATGAAGAAAAGGCTAGGTCCCTGACAAGGCAAAGCAGAATCTCTTATACAAGGGGGCCAGGACCAGGATCCAAGATGTCTACTGGCTGTAAGACGAGGGGATGTGACTTACACACAAGGTACACGTATCCTCATTTCTGGTATTCTGGTCTTCACTCTTCCCTCCCTGGAAAGTCATGGAAGATTCCAGGCTGCCTAACTCATCTCCAGAAGCTATACATGACTTCGGTAAGTATTGATCCTTTGGTAAATGGCTCTAGGTATCTAGGTCACTTTATATCTATCCTTTCTTAGGAAACTGTAGGTCACACCCTTCCCTCCAGGCCTGCTCTATGAGTTGGGGTCTCTGGATTTGGATTATCTGTTTTCCCTGAGAAGACGAAGTTGGAATGAATTGAGCGACGTATTTTATAAGAAAAATCTATAAAGTAATTAACCCATTGCTTGCGGAAGATAGAGAGAGATGAATTGACGGCATCGATTAGGTCTCATAACTGGTAAAGAAGAGAGGTGTTCCCAGAAAGAGAGACCAGGTTTGGAGGGTGAGTAGGCTTGGGGGTAGAATAAGTTCAATGTTACAGCAAGGCCTTTGTATCTTTAGGAAAAATTTGGCAGGTTCAACTTGCAGCATAGCGACTCTCTAGGCAAAGGAGAGGTGATTCAAGGGAAGTATCTGAAATGCCTCCCACATCATTCTTGTAAGAACTTTTAATTCATCTATACATTCATCTAATCAGCATTCCATGGATAATTGCTAGAGTCACCAGATAACGAACACCTGAGTTGTCAAGTTCTGGTGATGTGATGTGATGTGTTGAGAGATGTGATGGTAATATGGTGACTGTAGGTTTAGACCCAAGAATACCTAGAGTTCTTATATGCTGGTGCCAAAGGTCATGATGAGCTGTTTTCCAACTCTGGCTGTTTATATTAGATCACAGAAGGATACACAGAAGGACTTTTTACCTCCTGATATTGGCATTTTGGGGATGGTTGCCCCTCAGCTTTGTAGCCTTCTATCCAACCCCTAATCCACATTTCTGAGCTTGTGCATGGCCATGAGAACATGCATGTGGACACACACATGTATACACACACCCAACCTTAAAGGCGCAGCTTTCGCATTCTCTTCCTTCATTGTTACTATCATCTTGTCAATGAGAATGAGGAAACCTAGAATGACATCGCTGAGGGCATTGTCATGTGAACCAGTGTCCAAGTATTCTATTGGGTAATGGTGGCTCAGGCAAGTCCAGTCCCTAAACCTCATCATCTTTTATGAACATGGGTTTTCCAGTAGTCTTCAGAATGCCCACTGGATTGTGAGTGCCTGGCGGTCACAACACGCATGTTGCCTCAATAAACCTAAGTGTTTGGGAGAACATGCACTCAACCTCTGGTAGCTGTTGAAACAACATTCTTGTAATAAAATGTGTATGTTCAAAAATCAAAACTTATTCAGAATGTATCTGACAACCCTCAGAGTAGGGGACTGTATATGAGACTAGGTAAAGAAAAATTTTAAGATAGGACATATGTTAATCAGATCGAAATGTAAACATCATATACTCTCACCTGCTAGACTAGGGGTATGTGAAGAAAGAGATTGCCTCTCCTTTTCCAAGATGTATTCCCAGTTTTTACCATACAGTAGTTCACAGTCAATATTGATGAATGAATAAAATGATTCAATTACTGGTTGAATGTGTCTGATTCAAATCTGACTCCCCTCTCATTCAATAACAAGATTAAGCAAAACATTTAATTCCCATCACCCTCTGGCTAGAAATAATTTTGTTTGTCAGAATTCCGAAGGCATAAAGTCATTTTCTAGAATTTTCACTAGCCTAATAATATTTTGAAATAAACTTTCTGAGGACAAGAACCGAATATTTTCCATCTCTCTGTCTCACACGCTGACCAGACAAAGTGTCTGGATCTAGCAAACATTCTTTACAAATTGATGCTTACTAAGAATCTTCTTGGGGCCTTCTCAGGCCCCAACAATTCAGTGAGGAAGGTACTAACCTGCCTCTTTTACAGTTGGAGGTTTATATTGACTAAATGAAGATCTGGAGTCACCCCAGCTCATAAATGGCAGAGTTATAATTTCAACACTGATCTCCTGATTGCCATTTGGTAGAATATTGCCTTATTAGTCAGAGTTCTCCAGAGAAACAGAATAGGAGATCTAACTATCTACCTATCTACATACCTACCTACTACCTACCTACCTACTACCTACCTATCTACTACCTCCCTACCTCCCGACTACATATCTACCTACCTACTATCTACTATCTATCTGTCTATGAAGAGAAATTTATTTTAAGGAATTGGCTCACATAACTGTAGGGCTGCTAAGTCCAAAATTCAAAGAACACGTAGCAGGCTGGGAACTCTGGGAGAACTATGTTACAGTCTTGAGGCAGAATTCCTTCTCTCCAGGAAACCTCAGTTTTTGCTCTTAAGGCCTTCAGCTGATTGGATGAGCTCCATGCCTATTATTGAGGGTAATCTCCTTACTTAGAGTCAACTGATTGCAAATGATAATCACATCCAGAACATTTCTTCACAGCAACATCTACACTAGTGTTTGACAAAACAACTGGGCACTATAGCCTAGCCAAGTTGACTCTGAAAATTAACTTCATAATTGTCTTATAAGAACTGCCTTGTAACAAAATATGCATTTGGTTTTTTGTTTGTTTTTTTGTAAGTGAAGGAGTTTAGACACACTCATTATTGTTGTTCAAAAAAAAAAAAAAAAAAAACCGAGGAGAGTACTTGATCCATCTACTAATCCCATCTGAGGGACCTGAGGGCCACTCAAGGGCCCGGGGTCAGGAAGGGCCAAGGAGGCGGGTATGTGGAGAAGGGCATCTTGGGAAGTGGGCATTCCCTGGTTCTGTGTTCTAGAGAAGCCAGCCTAGCTATGGAAGCAGGACTTGGAAGATCATCCTTGGGGGTAGGAGGAAGAAGTTGTAGTGTGGACCTCAGTTTCCTCAGAGGTCACCTCGTAAGACTTTATCCAGGCACTGGCTTGTTGGGAATTGCGAGGCAGCTTCTCTGAGAGCTAGCCTGTGGCAGGCTGTGACTGGCCAAAGCCCCTCTAACTCCAGCCCAAGGGGGAGTGCTGGGAGCTCCCAACGTCTCCTGGGAAGGCAGGGAAAGGGAGGCAGGGGAATGCCAGGAATGCCAAATCACATGCCATGGGTGAGTAATAGCCATGTCCTGCCCCGCCCAGAGCCAAGCTGGAGGAGCCACTATAAAAGCCATGCCTGGATCCAGCATCTCATCTGCTCGGACTCCCCAAGGACGTGTCTGTTCTCGTGTCAGTGACCAGGGTGAGTGTGAGTGTTGGAGCCCCAAGGGTTCTGAGAGGACCAGAGAAGAGCTGACAGCTGGGAGGCAGAGGGAAGGGGAGGGAGGTGGGGCACCGAGGAAAGAGAGTCGTGTCTTTGATTCTTTGATACAGTGAACAGAAATAAGACTCAGTCTGAACTAAGTCTTTGGAAATCTCTCCTGGTCTCAGATACAGATGGGTCCCTCAATTTTGTCAAGGACATTACTCTTCTCTTAGTAGAACAGGCACATCAGTGTATGAACGCTTTATGTGGGCTCACGAAGGTTGAGAAACACTGGCTACTCATTGTGTACAAGAGTGAGAAGCCTCTTACTATGTCTGATTGTTGGGACCAGATATTTTTCTTCAAGGGAAAGGTTTAGGTTGTTTCTTTTCTTTACTGATGTGTATATGCTAGATATCCTTAACTATCCCCATAAGATTTAAGTTTAAAAGAGATCAAATTATCATCCTTGCTTTCTATCTAAAGAGTTTCATTATTAATTTTCAGGTTGCAAATTCCTGCTAAAATGTCCTGGCAGCAGAACCAGCAGCAGTGCCAGCTCCCTGCCAAATGTACCCCCAAGTGCCCTCCCAAGTGCCCCATCCCCACGTGTCCACCGAAGTGTCCCCCAAAGTGCCCTCCAGTCTCTCCTTGTTGCAATGTCAGCTGCGGAGACTGCTGTGGACCTAGCTCTGGGTGCTGCAGCTCAGGAGGTAGCAGCTGCTGCCTGAGCCACCACAGACATCATATCTTCCACCGACGCCGCAGGCACCAGAGCCCTGACTGCTGTGAGTGTGATCCCTGTGGGCACTCTGGCTGCTGCTCGGGCTCAGGAGGTTGCTGCTGAGGCTGGCCTTAGGCATCACAGAGAAACACTTAGACAGGAAGCTCGAGTCAGGGACCTACCTGAGAGTGATGCTTCTCCTGTTCTGGCTTGTCGTTTTCATGGCGCTGAGGATCCTGTGAAAGAGTTCTGTGTTTTCTAATATCCTGATTCCATCATGGATCCTGATCATGTTCCTTCTTTACTTTATACAACAATAAATCTCCTATTGCGTATTCACAAGATATCCTGGTCTTTGTCAAGTCTTTCATTCTTTGCAAGTCCCTGAAGGCTAGAGTTCCAGGGACACACTTAGGGTGGCTTCTAAGAGTATAGTGTGAGAAAGGGACAAGCTAGAAACAGTTTCTAAGGAAACAATCCTCTAAGAACAAGCTTGAAGTAGAGCTTTGCAATGGGATTATCTCTACACTCTCCAGCCTTTTGGCGCAGGTGGTGACCGGAAGGAGGACTAGGTGGCACTAGTGAGGCACCACTGGAGAAAGGGAAGGTGAAGGAGCCTGAGGGACCTCAAAGGAGAAGCTGATAGGAGAAAGAAAGAATGCTGTGAAGTAGGTTCATTCATATGTTTCTGGAATGAAACTCAGCCCTTCCAGAAAGAAACTCAATAGCTGATGGTGCTTCATGAAGCCTTTGCAAACATTTCTAAGGGCCCGCTGTGTGCTTTGCCGTCTTTTCTTTGTGAGGAAAAATCGGTACTTAGTACCTATAAACTCTGTCCAGGCCTGGTTCCTGTTGGAGAAATATAGTGAAGAACAAAATCTACTGCCAACCTAGAAAACTTCTCCACAAATATAGAAGAGAAATAAAGATTTTATTATAGTAAGTATTAAACCAGAATGTGATTCATCATATGCCATCCGGTAAAGAAATTGCAAAGACATAAAGAAATCTTTCCCTTTATATGTAAAAAAATGCAAAACGAAAAACCTATACTGTTGAATCAATTCTGCCTCATAGAGAACCTGTAGGACAGAGTAGAACTGCCCCATAGAGTTTTCAAGAAGCACCTGGTGGATTTGAACTGCCAAGCTTTTGGTTAGCAGCCGAGCTCTTAACCAGTGCAACGAGTGAATTCATCTCCTCAAGATAAAATTGCTCATTTTCTGGTTTCTTTATGGCTGGAGGTAGATTTGCAGATAGGGGTCGGAAGCTCTTGAGGTCATGCTAATCTCTTTCCAGTTTTCTGGAAGGGGAAGATTACCTGAAGTAACACTTTAAAGAATTGACTTCCAAATCCTTGAGCTAACACCTTGAATTTAGGTACTTTTCAAAGAGAGCGAGAAAGATTTTACAGTTACAAGCTATTGAAAGTGAATTCTAAAAGAACAGGGGAGGAAAGGTATTCCTCACTTATTTTCAACAGGGAAACTATGGGGCAATCAACTCTGTGACAAGTAACAACAGTAGCGAATTTTCAGCTGAAGGTCCCTGGGTGGTACAGTTAAGTGCTTGGCTAGTAGTGAAAAGGTTGGGGGTTTTGACCCACCCAGAGGTGCCTCAGAAGAAAGACATGGCAATCTGCTTCCCGAAAGGTCACAACCATGTAAACCCTTTGGAGTGCAACTCAGTCACAACTGGTTTGCTGCTTTGGTTTTATGTTTAATTTGTATTTGTCCTTACACTCCTGAGGAAAGGCTCCACAGGCCACTGGAGTCTAAGTTCCTATAAAGTATAGAGAGAGCCTGCAGCACGTACCTCTCCTCTGCTTCCAATTCCCGATGCTCACCTGTCAAGGCTTACAAGCCTGCAGGTGATCCATAACCAAAGAAAAAATTGAAGAGGTTATGAAAAAAGCTCCCAACCAAAAAAGCCCTGGCCCAGATGGCTTCACTGGTGAGTTCTACCAAAGATTAGGAGAAGAGCTGACACCAATTCTACTCAAACTATTCCAGAACATAGAGAAGGAAAGAATATTCCCTAATTTATTCTATAAAGCAAGCATAACACTTATACCAAACCAGGCAAAGACGTCCCCCCCGCAAAAAACGAGAAAATTACAGACCAATATCCCTCAGGATTATAGATGCAAAATTTCTCCATAAAATTCAACAGTATGTCAATAAAATAATATTGCATAATTTAGCTGGATTCATATCAAGAATGCAAGGGTGATTCAAGATTAGAAAATTAGTCAAAGTAATTCACCACATAAATAAAACAAAGGAAAAGAATCCCTAGATTATCTCAATTGATGCAGAAAAGGCATTTGATAAAATCCAACATCATTTCCTGATAAAAACTCTTAGCAAATTAGGCATAGAATGAAATGTCCTCAAAATAATTACAGGCATATATGCAAAACCAAGAGCCAAAATTATTTTCAACGGAGAAAGATTGAGAGAATTCTCCGTGAGAGCCGGAACCAGACAAGGATGCCCATTATCACCACTCTTACTCTATACTCTTCTGGAAGACATAGCCAGAGCAATAAGTCAAGAAAGGGAATTATAGTGTCCTCAGATTGGAAAGGAAGAAGTAAAACTATCCTTATTCACAGATGACATCATTCTATACATAGAAAATCCCAGAGACTCCACAACAAACTTACTGCAAGTAACCGAAGGATTTAGCAAAGTGGCAGGGCACAAGATCAACAAACAAAGATCAGTTGGATTCCTCTGCACTAACAAAGAGAACTCCAAAAAAGGAAATCAAGAAAACAGTACCATTTATAATAGCCTCCAAAAGGATAATATACCTAGAAGTAAACCTAATCAGGGATGTAAAAGATGTATCTGAGGAAAACTGTACAACACTACTGCAAGAAACCCAAATAGACCTACAGAAATGGAAAAACATTCCACGCTTATGGCTTGAAAGAGCTAACACTGTGAAAATGTCAATATTACACAAACGATCTACAGATACAATACAATCCCGATCCAAATCCCAACAACAGTCTTTAATGAGATAGAAAAACTAATCACCAACTTGATATGGAAAGAAAGGAGGCCCAGAATAGCTAAACAAACCTGAAGAAGAAGAAAGTAGGCCTCACACTTCCTGATCTCAAAACTTACTATACACTCACAGTAACCAAAACAGGCAGGTGCTGGTTCAATGACAAGACACAAAGATGAATGGAATAGAATGGAGAACCCAGAAGTAAAGTAAATCCATTCATCTACGGGCAGCTGATCTTCGACAAAGAGTCAAAATTCTGTCAATGGAGAGAAAAAAATTCTCTTTTAACAAATGGTGCTGGCAAAACTGAATATCCGTTGGCAAAAAGATGAAACAGGGTCCACACCTCACACCATACACAAAGCCTAAGTGAAAATGGACCAAAAGTGCTAAATGTTAAAGCTAAATTATAAAGTTCCTGGTAGGGACACAACGGGAGGACTTAATTTTCAGCATACATACTCTATCAAACACAACAAAAAATGCAAAAACAAGATATGATAAATTAGATAACTGGGAACTCCTAAAAATTAAATACTATGCTTATCAGAAGACTACTAAAAGATTAAATTGAGAACCTATGGATTGGGAATAGATCTTCAGCAACAACATATCTGACAAGGGTGTTTTCGGTAAAACATATAGAAAACTTCAAAACTCAACAACAGAAAGAAACACTTCAATCTGAAAATGGGCAAAAAACTTGAGCAGACACCTACACAAAGAAGACATTCCTGTGGGCAACAAACACATGAAAAGGTGCTCGTGATCATTAGCCATTAGGAAGATACAAATGAAAACTACAATGAGATACCATCTCACCCCTGCAAAAATGGTACTGATTAAAAAACTAGAAAACAACAAACGCTGGTGAGGTTGCGGGGAGATTGGAACGCTTATACACTACTAATGGATTGTAAAATGGTACAACAACTATGGAAAACAGTATGGCACTTCTTCAAAATCTAGAAATAGAAACACCTCATGATCCTGCAATCCAACCCCTAGGCATATATCCAAAAGACATAGAAGCAGTGAACCAATAGATATATGCATACCTATGTTCATTGCAGCATTATTCACAATATCAAAAGTCAGACACAACCTACAAAAAAATCAAATCAAACCCATTGCCGTTCAGATGATTCTTACTTACAGCCACCACATAGGGTTTCCAAGGTTGTAAACCTTTGTAAAAGAAGACTGCCACATCTTTCTCCCTTGGAGCCCCTGGTGGTTTTGACCCACCAATCTTTCGGTCAGCAGTCGATCACTTTACATGCTGCGCCATAACAGTCTAAGTGCCCATCGATGGACGAATAGATAAACAAATTGTGGTACATACATACAATAGCATATTATTCAACTGTAAAGAGTATATTTATAGTTTGTTGTACCCTGAGGGCTTGCATATTGCTGTGATGCTGGAATCTATGCCACCGGTATTCAAATACCAGCAGGGTCACCCATGCTGGACAGGTTTCAGCTGAGCTTCCAACTAAGACAGACTAGGAAGAAGGACCTGGTGGTCTACTTCTGAAAAGAATTAGCCAGTGAAAACTTCATGAATAGCAGTGGAATTTTGTCTCATATAGTGCCAGAAGAGGAGCCCCTCAGGTTGGAAGGCACTCAAAAAACAACTGGAGAAGAGCTGTCTCCTCAAAGTAGAGATGACCTTAATGTCGTGGATGGAGTTGAGCTTTCAGGACCTTCATTTACTGATGTGGCTTGTCTCAAAATGAGAAGAAATAGCTGCTAGTATCCATTAATAATTGGAATGTGGAAAGTATGAAGTGTGATTCTAGGAAAATTGGAAATCATCAAAAATGAATTGGAACACAAAAACACTGATATCCTAGACATTATTGAGCTGAATGATGAATTGAAGAGGAGTGGGGTTGCATTCATCATCAAAAAGAACATTTCAAGATCTATCCTGAAGTACAGCACTGTCAGTGTTAGGATAATATCCATATGCCTACAAGGCACACAAGTTAATACTACTATTATTTAAATCTATGCACTAACCACTAAGGCAAAAATGAAGATACTGTAGTTTTTTTTTTTACCAATTTCTGCTGTCTGAAACTGATCAAACATGTGATCAGGAGTCATTGATAATTACTAGTGATTGGAATTCAAAAGTTGGAAGGATCAGTAGTTGGAAAATATGACTTGAGTGATAGCAGTGAAGCCTGAGATCGCATGATAGGATTTTGCAAGAGCAATCTGTCTTGGAAGAAGTACATCAGAATGCTCCTCAGAAGCAAGGATGGTTAAGACTTCATCTCATATACTTTGGACAGGATGTCAGGAGGAATCAATCCCTGGGGAAGGACGTCATGCTTGGTAAAGTAGAGGGTCATCGAAAAAGAGGAAGATTCTCAGCGAAAGGGACTGACACAGTGACTGCAACAATGGGCTCAAGCATAACAAGGATTGTGAGGATGGTGCAGGACCAGACAGTGTTTTGTTCTGTTGTACATACGGTCGCTATGTTTCAGAACCAAGTCGATGGCAGCTAACAACAAAAACAACATAAAGAATAAGGAGGAGTTTGCTAAACATCTTATGACATGGATGAATCTGGAGGACATTATGCTGAGTGAAATAAGTCCATAAGAAAAGGACCAATATTGAATGGTTTCACTTTTATAAAAAGTCAAGAATAGGTATACACACAGAAAGCAACATTCTTTGATGGTTACCAATGGTAGGAAAGAGTAGGAGGAGCAATCCCTTTCTAGATAGTAGACACTTGATATTTTTGGTGAGGGGAAAGGCAATACAAAATTGGGTGAAGTCTGTATAATCTGACCAAGGGAAATGAAGTTGCTAAGTATGCAAGAAAAAGGGACAATTTCTGTAATTGCTATAATATATACGATTTTGCAACAACTATTATGAAAAACAAAACCTATGTGTGTGATTACATAGGTAGATATGTATGCATATATGTGTATAGGAAGGCATATGTGAGCACATGTATAGGTGTATCTGTAGGCTTTGGTATATAGATGTTTGTGTGTGATGCATATATATATAGGCAGTCCCCGGATTACAAATGAGTTCCATTCCTAAGCCTGTCTTTAAATCAAATTTGTACATAAGTAGGAGCAGTTAGCTATGTAGGAGCACTTAGGTGTGGCTCAGATCTAACGTCAGTTAGTGAAATAATTGTCATAGTACAGGTTTCTAGCATTATCTGAAAGTAGAGTGTTCCTATGAAATCTTTCATAAGCCCATATGGCAGACCCCAAAAATAATCTACCAAATCATACCAAATAACACATTAAACCTAAAATAACACTAACCTATAGTAAATGATACGATAAATAAATGGAGAGAAAGCACAGATGCTAAGAGACAGAGTTCAAAGTTATGGGGGTTTGATGCTGAGATGCTGAGTGTTGTTCCCGGGAAAGGAGTTTGGCCAGGATGGAGACATGTCCTAGTTGGGACATCGAGCCTGAGGGCCGCCTCCTTCCGAGATTTGGGCTTCCACTCCCCGGGGAACCCCCCCCCCCCAAGTTCATGTGTCAAAGAGTGTCCAGCATCTCTGCCTTCCAAAAGGGCCGGGGAGGTACCCCCAGCCCTTCCTGGCAGCCCAGTGATGGCCGGGGCTAGGTGGAGAGGGGGCGATGTGAGGGCAGAGGCTCTGAGGGGCAAGTGAAGAAGCCAGCAAGAAGGCACCCTATCAGCTGCTCCCTCTGTCCCTCACAGGTGCCTGAGATCCAGGTCCCCAGAGAGGTTGACAGATGGCAGATGGCACATGCTGTGGGAGGGGCACAATTGACTTCTTCTCCAGGGTGTCTCCACCACAGACTCTCTCTCCTAGGTGAAGGGGGCTAAGGCCAGCCCCCAGCTTACCTGCCCAGCATGTCTGGGAGGCTGGAGACTGTGGATCATGCCCTGCCTGGAGCCTGGAGGGGTGGGGGGAGTGGACAAAAGAAGCACCGTGGGGTGGTGTTTGCTGGAGGAAAGGAGATGGTCACTGGGTGGGGAGAGCTGGTTGGAGACCCAAGACTCTGCCCTTTTCCCACCCTCAGGGAGCTGCAGAAGGCTCTGACACCGGAGATGGGGGAAGACACTCTCACTGTTCGGGGCAAGTGCTGTCTGTTTGAAGGTTTGCTGCAAAACAAAGGTTGGAGACTCTTTCTTCTTCGGATTTCTCTCCGTTAGTGAAAACAGGTACCAATGTACGTCTTCCTAAAAGCCAGGTAGTGTAAAGGGAACTTTCAGAAAGTGAAGACACCTGTGTATAGCTTATTGTGTGCCTTTCAATGCTTAAAACACTGTAAAGAAACACTTCCAGGTACATTAAAGCACATTTAAACTAATCATACAGTAATAATAATAACGTTTT
The DNA here is from genome assembly GCA_030035585.1 of Dugong dugon. Taxonomy (NCBI): domain Eukaryota; kingdom Metazoa; phylum Chordata; class Mammalia; order Sirenia; family Dugongidae; genus Dugong; species Dugong dugon. Next base: position 194,466,446 of record CM057462.1, on the reverse strand, counting down.
GATGAGCGTCACAAAGTAGCACCCGTTGCATGTACCTCAGATTTTTCATATAATAGGCTTTACCGGGGTTGGTTCATAACTACGGGCTGTATGTAAGTTGGATGTTTCTAACTGGGGGACTGTCTGTATTCATATATATAACAAAGCACATAGGGGCACAGTTATGAAGACTTTCTAGACCTATCCAAACACCTCTCGGGATTGGTTTACTGTGTCAAAAGGCTGAGGACCAAAGTCTTGTGGGACAACTCAGTCAATTGACATAACATAATTCGTAAAGATAATGTTGTATATCCTACATTGGTGAATAGTACCTGGGGTCTTAAAAGCTTGCGAGCAGTCATCTAAAATACAACTATTGGTCTCTACTCATCAGGAGGAAAGAAGAAGGAAGGGAACCAAAGACTCAATGAAGAAACCAGTTCACATGAACCACAGCCTCTTTCAGCCTGAGACCAGAAGAACTAGATGGTGCCTGGCTACCAATATCAACAGTTCTGACCTGGGACGCATTAGAAATTCCCAAATAGAGTGGGACAAGAATGCAGAACAAAAGTCAAATTCCTATAAAAGACCAGACTTACCGAACCGATAGAGACTAGAGGAGCCCCCCAAAACTATCACCCTAAGATACCCTTTGTACTTGGACCTAGAACTACTCCTGGAGGTCATGTTTCAGCCAAATAATAGATAGGCTTAAAAAATAAACAATATCAAGTGTGAGTAATGTGTTTCATTAAACAATCAACTATATGTGGCCAAATGGTCAGCATTTACACATAAGCAAATATGAGAAGGCCAGCTAGGGCAGGAAAGGTAGATTAATGGAAATAGAAGAAAGAGAATGGAAATAATGAGAATGCTGACACATTGTGAAAAGTGTAACCAATGTCATAGAACAATTTGTATCAAAATTGTTAAATGGAAACCTAATTTGTTGTGTAAACTTTCACCTAAAAGACAAAAAATATTAAAAAAGATAAAGCCTATTGCGGAATGGGGGAATAGAATAAGATTTGTTTTATAACAAATTCCAAAAATAGAAGAAATTCTTTCCCAATATTCTTGTAGACTTTATTGAGTATTTCCATGTGGACCAATTGGGAAGGGGAGAGTGTACTATACAGGCTGTGTGATGGTTAAGAATGTATGTTAACTTCGCTGGGCCATGATTCTCAGTGTTCACATGTGAGCACTCCCATGATGGGATCTGCTGTGAGTAACCAATGAGTTGAAAGCGAGTTTCCTTGGGCGTGTGGCCTACATCCGAATATAAGCATTGGCTTCTTGCCAACATGGTCTCTGCTGAGAAATCAGAGCTTAATCTTATTGGTTCTCCTGTGTAGGTGACGGTTTGTTTTTCCTACACTGCTCTCAGTTTTTTCCTTTGCCTTTGGTTTTGACAAGGTCGATTACCATATGTCTTGCTGATTTTCTTTTGGAGTCTCTCCTGTGTGGGGTTTGTTGAGCTTCTTGGATGGATATATTCCATCTTTTATGATACTAGGGAAGTTTTACGCCAGTAAATCTTCAAAGATGTTCTCTGCGTACTTTTTTTCTCTCCTCCTGTTCCTGAACTCCTATCATGCATAAATGATCCCTCTTGTAGTGTCCCACGTAACTCTTTGGTTTCTCCACTTTTCTTCATTTTTTCTCCTGAATGTTGGTCAAATAAATTAGTATCAAGGGATTTGCCTTCTAATTTGCTGATTCTGTCTTCCAATGATTCAATTCTACTCTGATATTCCTCCACTTAGTTATCAATTTCTGAAATTTTCTTGTTAATCTTCTGGATTTCTGGTTGCTATTTTGTATGGCTTCTAATTGTCTATTTTGTTCTTGTATAGTTTCCTTGAATTCTACTAGAATTTTTGTCTGTCTCTTCAGTTAGTTCCATTACCATTTCTTCCTCAGAAAGATCTTCTGACCGTTTAGTTTGGTCACTTGCTTGAGCCATCTTGTTCTGCTTCTTTATGGGATTTGATATTGTTTGTTGTCTTCGAGGCATTAAGGTGTTATTATATTTATTGACTGTATGTTTGTTTACTTTGCCTTGATTTTCTGTTTTGTTTTGATGTATCAGGGAATTCAGCTTGGGTGTGCTACTCAAGTTGCTAGCCTGGCAAGACTGGAGTGCTCACCACCTCTTTCCACGTAGGTGGGGCAGCGGCGGGGAGTGTGAAATCCTTGACAACTTGAACATTTTCTGTGTATATCATGATGTTATTTATCGGCCCAGTTGCGACGATTTTCTTTTCTTTATGTTGAAGTATAATCTATACTGAAGGTTGTACTGTTTGGGCTTCATCAGTATGTGCTTCAAGTTGTCTGCATGTTTGGCAAGCATGGTTGTGTCATTTGTATATTGCAGGTTATTAATGAGTCTTCCTCTCATTCTGATTCCATGTTGTTCATATAGTGTGGCTTATCAGACTACTTGTTGAGTTTACAGATTGAATAAGCAAGGTGAAAAGATACAACACCTTTGTACCACCTTTTCCAGTTTTGAACCCTGCAATATCCTCTTGATCTGTTGGAATGACTTCTTCTGGATCCATATCCATGTTCCACAATTAAGTGTTCTGGAATTTTCATTCTTCATAATGTTATTCTTAATTTATTATGCTCCACATGATACTTGCTAGACACCCTAGAATTGTCACTGAGGGAATGCCTTGCGGTATAGTGTTAGGTCTTCAATAGAATCACTAAAACATTTGAAAAGCCCCAATAGAACAGCCCCACCTGCCTGAATGTCTACCGTTAGGAATTATATATATTAGTTTTATTTCTTAGTCCTGTCTTCCCACTGGGATATAGCCCTAGGTGGGCAGAGATTAACTCTTTTATATCATGTTGCATCTGCAGAGTTGGCCACGTAATCAATAAGCACTTGCTCAGAGTGTGTGGGAGTGAATTCATAAGGTCTGATTCTTGATCTTTTGGAGAGGCAGTTCAAGAAAACCTTGGAATTTTCCATTTTGGAGATGCTTTACTCTTTTTATTCACCCTAGCATACTCCACTCTCATTTATTCTCCTAAGACCTGCTTGATTTTTATTTAATTTGCTCAGCAAATTTCTTTGGGAATAGTTCCTTGGTCAAGGGCACTCCAAGGCATGAATATACAATGGTTGCTTAAGGGTTCACTAATCCTAACCTATTTATCCAGAACATCATCTAATTCTAATGATTAAAATGATACTAATACAGGACAGAAAAGGTCATAGGTTGTGAGGTCATTGGAGTATGTGTGTATGTGTGTGTGTGTGTGTATTTGTATGTGTGTGTGTGTGTGCGTGTGTAGTGATGGTATCTGTGGTGAGCAAAATAATGTCCTCTCAAAGTAATCAGTTCCTATCCCTGAAACCTATAAACATTACCTTAAAAGGAAAAAGGACTTTGGCAGATATAATTAAGTGCAAGATATTGAGATGAAGAAATTGTCTTGAATTATACAGGTGGGTTCTACTAGGCAGAATGAGATTCTTATGACACAGAGAAGAAAAGGCAATGTGAAGATGAAGGAGAGAAAAATTTGAAGATGATGGCCTTGTAGATACATCCACAAGCTAAAGGATGATAGGTCCACAAGCCAAGAAACCTCGCAGCTACCAGAAACTGAAGAGACAAGGGACAAGTTCTCTCCTGGAGCTTCCAGAGGGAGTGTGGCTGGTGTGAAAAGTATTATCTCATACAGTCAGGGAGTTTGGAGAGGGCCTTGTCCCAAAAGCACAGCTCCATTCAGCCTGGGCTTCAGGGGAAAATGGAGGGAGTGATTCAGTGGAGTGAGGAACTGAAAAGCTAAGCAGCTTTCATTAGAAATATGATCCAAGAGAAAGAAGAGGGACCGACCAGGACCAGGACAGATGGGGAACATGAAATAATAGTTTCATCCTCACTTGGGGTAAAGTAACATTCCTTGACAGAACCTTCAGAGAATACGTGAGGGAACAGAAACGTCTACCTTTTAAACCCTGAGTCCAAACATAGCTGTAATACCAGGAGTAATCATTACGGGAGAAGATAAATGAGGCTGGGATGCCCTTAGTCTTTGCACTTTGGTTCCTTACAAGTGTGGTCAGTAGCAGCCATGGCCCAGACCACTGCCACAGCAGTTGGAGCTCTGGGAGCCTGTGGAGGCTCAGGCAGTAGCTGTCCCAGTGCTTATAAGATATGCTAACACCAAGCTCTGAAGTGAGTTTCAGCTCTATTGAGAAGAAGACAAGTGAATGATCTGGTAGTCCCCTGTCTCTTTCTTCCTTCCCAACCTGGAAGGTCATGGAAGTTTCCAGGCTGTCCCTCTGGTGACCGTGAACCAGATGTGACTTCAGCAATGACCCAGTGTGGCCCTGGGCTCTGGAGACCCACTTGTCTCTTACCATCTCTCCTTGGGAAACTGGGTGTTTAAATTATCCAGAACTTGAAAAGAAGGCAAAAACACATTTTTGATCACTCTTACAAATTTATATTACATACTACTAACTAACAGGGCTGCCTAAGTGTCACACACCCTCTAGGGGATTTTTTATTTGTTTTACTTTTGTTTAGGGATGAAACACTAAAGATAAATTTAACTTAAGGAGGTATATAAGTTCCAAATTATTTGTGTCTAGTAGAAATGATAACACAATGATGTATTACTCTTTAAAACATTAGGTAGTATTGTAACTAAATTTGCAATCTTATTTCAGCAGTCTTTCTTTCTCTGCTATTTAGACTTGGAACTCTCCTATTCTCCTTTGGTGTTTTGGTGGCACAGTTGTTAAAAGCCATGGCACGCTACAGATGTTAATAAAAAGGCGAGCATTTCGAATCCACCAGCTGCTCCTTCGAAACCTATGGAGCAGTTCTACTCTTTCCTGTAGGGTTGCTATGCATTGGAATCGACTCGATGGCAACGGGTTTTGATTTATTCTCCTTGGAAGAAACGTTACCACCCTCCAAAACCATCTGATTCAGAGTCATATGTATATGCCTACTTATGTTCACGTACGAAAAACAGAGGAAAAACTAAGTCATGTCAAATCTGACTCATGGGAACCCCAGCTGTTACACAGTAGAACTGATCTCCGTGGGCTTTTCTTGGCTGTAATCTTTACAGAAACAGATTGCTAGGGTTTTCTTGTGCGGTGCTGCTGGGTGGGTTGCAACTGCCAACCTTTCAGTTAGTAGGCAAGCACAAATGGTTGTGCCATTCAGAGGCCTTACGTTCACATACAATTTCATGTAAATGCAACACACACACACACACAGACACAAGCACACACACACACACACATACACCAGGCACACACACAACTTTGCTTCCTCACTTACACCAGGGTTACAAGCATATCTGTCCAAGACAATGAGGAAACTGAGGATGAGATCACAAGAAGATTGGTCAATGAACCAATGTGTTCCAGTCTCATTGGGAAAGAGATTCAGAACTATATAATTATACAAATTCTGAGCATTTGTACTTATTATGTGATATGTACTTTTCTCAGGGCTTAATGTGTGATTCTTTCATTTACACAGCAATCTTACTAAATAATGACAATGATTAGCCACATTTATCAGGTGCAAAAATGGAGACTCACAATGTAAGAACTTGCTTAATGTTTCATAGCAAATATCTGGTTCTCAGAATTCAGAGCAAAGTATTCCAGCTCCGGAACCATGCTCTTAACCAGTACTCTGTAGCTGAACTGGGAAGGCTCACGCTCTTTATAATATGAGAAATGCAGACAGTTTAGGGTAAGTTCTTCTCCTCAAGTTAGACTCATAGCAACTGTTGCCTTCTCCTCTGGCTCCAAGAAGTATTGTTTCTGGGCTAGTTCCCACACTGCACAGAATTCCTTTCTATTTCCCATGCCCTTCTCTTCTTCTTTGTTCCTCTGTCCTTTCTGAAACCCATTCTCCCAGTGGGGCTCTCTATTTGCCTGCCCTCCTCCTGCTCAGAGACCCTTCCATGGCTCCCATGGATAAACTCACGTTGACGACAGATGAAGAAAAGGCTAGGTCCCTGACAAGGCAAAGCAGAATCTCTTATATAAGGGGTCCAGGACCAGGCTCCAGGATGTGTACTGGTTGTAATAGGAGGGGATGTGACACTTACACATAAGGGTACATGTATCCTCATTCCTGATATTCTAGTCGCCTTCTCTCTTCCCTTCCTGGAATGTCATGGAAGAATCCAGGCTGCCTAACTCATCTCCAGATGCTAGATATGACTTCAGTAAGTATCAATACTTTGGTCAATCCCTCTAGGGATTGAGGTCAATATATATCCATCTTGTCTTAGGAAACTGTAGGTCACACCCTTGCCTCCAGGTGTGCTCTATGAGTTGGGGCCTTAGGATTTGGATTGTCTGTTTTCAGTGGGTAGAAGAGGTTGGAATGAATTGAGAGATGTATTTTACAGGAAGAAACTATAAAGTATTTAACCCATGGCTTGTGGAAGATAGAGAGAGATGAATGGACGGCATTGGTTAGGTCTCATAACTGGTGAATAAGTGAGGTGTTCCCACAAAGACAGACCTGGTTTGCGAGGTGAGTAGGCTTGGTGGTAGAATAAGTTTATGTTACGGCAAGGCCTTTGTATCTTTAGGAAAAATGTGGTAGGTTCAACTTGCAGGTTACCGACTTTCTAGGCAATGGAGAGTTGATCCAAGGGAAGTATCTCAAATGCCTCCCAGGTCACTCTTCTAATAACGTTTAATTCATCTATCCATTCAACTAATCAGCATTCCATGGATAATTGCTAGAGTCACCAGATAAGGAATACCTGGAGTTCTCAAGTTCTGGTGATGTGATGTGATGTGTTGAGATGTGAAGGTAATATGGTGACTGTAGGTTTAGACCCAAGAATACCTAGAATTCTTATATGCTGGTGCCAAAGGCCATGATGAGCTGAATCCCAACACTGATTGTTTAGGTTAGATCAAAGAAGCATACACAGAAGGACTTTTTACCTCCTGATATTGGCTTTTTGGGGATGGGATGCCCTTCAGCTTTGTAGCCTTCTATCCAACCCCTCATCCACATTTCTAAGCTTGTGCATGGCCATGAAAACATGCATCCGTACACACACATGTATACACACACCCAAGCATAAAGGCACAGCTTTTGCATTCTCTTCCTTTACTGTTACTATCATCTCTGTCAGCAAGAATGAGGAAACCTAGAATGACATCACAGAGGACATTGTCACATGAACCAGTGTCACAGGAATCCTATTGGGAAATGGTGCCTCAGGCAAGTCCAGTCCCTAAACCTCACCTTCTTTTATGCACATGGGTTTCACAGGAGTCTTCCGAATGTCCACTGGACTGTGAATGCCTGGAGGTCACAACACACATGTTGCCTCAATAAACCTAAGTTTTTGGAAAGAACATGTACTGAACACGTGGTAGGTGTTCAAAGAATGTTCTTGTAATTAAATGTGTATGTTCAAAAATCAGTATTTTTCACAATTTATCTGAAAACGCTCAGAGTAGGGGAGTATATATGAGACTAGGTAATGAAAAATTTTAAGATAGGCCATATGTTAGTCAGATCGAAATGTAAACATCATATACTCTCACCTGCTAGACGAGGGGTATGTGAAGGAAGAGATTGTCTCTCTTTTTCCAAGATGTATTCCCAGTTCATACCATACAGTAGTTCACAGTAAATATCTGATGAATGAATAAAAGGAATCAGTTACTGGTTGAATGAGTCTGATTCAAATCCGACTACCCTCTCATTCAATAACAAGATTAAGTAAATCATTGAATTACCATCATCCTCTGGCTAGAAATAATTTTGTTTCTTAGAATCCTAAAGGCACAGTCATTTTCTAGAATTTTCACTAGCCTAATAATATTTTGAAATAAACTTTCTGAGGACAATAACTGAATATTTTCCATCTCTCTGTCTCACACACTGACCAGACAAAAGTGTCTGGATCTAGCAAACATTCTTTACAAATTGATGCTCACTAAGAATCTTCTTTGTGCCTTCTCAGGTCCCAAGAACTCAGTGAGAAAGGTGCTAACCTGCCTCTTTTACAGTTGAGGGTTTAGATTGTCTAAATGAATAACTAGAGGCACCCCAGCTCATAAATGACAGAGTTATAATTTGAACACTCATCTCCTGATTGCCATTTGGTAGAATATTGCTTCAGTAGTCAGGGTTCTCCAGAGAAATAGAATAGGACATCTACCTACCTACCTACCTATATACCTACCTACAACTGCCTACCTACCTACCTACTACCTAACAACCTGCCTACTACCTATCTGCCTACATACTACCTACCTATCTACTACCTCCCTACCTCCCAACTACCTATCTACCTGCCTACTATCTATGTACCTATCTGTCTATCAAGAGAAATTTGTTATAAGGAATTGGCTCACACAACTGTAGGGCCTGGTAAGTCCAAAATCCATAGAACGGGTAGCAGGCTGGAAACTCTGGGAGAAGTATGTTACGGTCTTGAGGCAGAATACCTTCTCTCTGGGAAAACTCAGTTGTTGCTCTTAAGGCCTTCAGCTGATTGGATGTAGTCCATCCATATTATTGAGGTTAATCTCCTTACTTAGAGTCAACTTATTGTCAATGATAATCATATCTAGAAAATTTCTTCACAGCAACTTCTAGACTAGTGTTTGAGAAAACAGCTGGGCACTCTATCCCAGCCAAGCTGACACAGAAAATTAACTGTCATAATTGTCTTATAAGAAACCCCTTGTAACAAAATATGCATTTGGTTTCTTTATAAGTGAATGAGTTTACTCACAATCATTATTGCTGTTTAAAAAAAAAAAAAGCCAAGGAGACCACCTTGATCCATCTACTAATCCCATCAGCAGGGACCTGAGGGCCACTCAAGGGCCCGGAGTCATGAATGACAAGGGAGGAAGGGTGTATAGAGAAGGGAATCCTGGGAAGTGGCCATTCACTGGTTCTGTGTTCCAGAGAAGCCAGCCTGGCTATGGAAGCAGGGCTTGGAAGATCATCCTTGGGGATAGGAGGACGACGTTGTAGTGTGGACCTCAGTTTCCTCAGAGGTCACCCCCTAACTCCAGCCCCAGAGGGTGTGCTGGGAACTCCCAAGGTCTCCTGGAAAGGCAGGAACAGGGAGGCAGGGGAATACCAGGAATGACCCAGCACATGCCCTGGGTGAGTAGCAGCCACTTCCTGCCCCTCCCAGAGCCAAGCTGGAGGAACCGCTATATAAGCCATGCCTGGCTCCAGCATCTCATCTGCTCGGACTCCCCAGCGACGTGTCTGTGCTGGTGTCTGTGACCAGGGTGAGTGTGGTTGTGGGAGCCCCGAGGGGCTCTGAGAGGATCAGGGAAGAGCTGACAGCTGGGAGGCAGACAGCAGGCAGAGGGAAAGGGAGGGAAGAGGGGAACTGAGGAAAGAGGTTCCTGTCTTGGATTCTGTGATACACCGAACAGAAGTAAGACTCAGTCTGAACCAAGTCTTTGGACATCTGTCTTGGTCTCAGACAAATATGGGTCCTTCAGTTTGGTCAAAGACATTATTCTTATGTTAGTAGAACTGGTATGTCAGTGTGTGAACACTTTATGTGGGCTCACGAAGGTTAAGAAATACTGGCTACTCATTGTATCCAAGAATGAGAAGCTCCTTGCTATGTCTGATTGTTGGGACGACATATTTTTATTCAGGGGAAAGATTTAAGTTGTTTCTTTACCTTACTGATGTGTATATGCTAGATATCCTTAACTATCCCCATAAAATTTAAGTTTAAAAGAGAACAAATTATCCTCCTTGCTTTCTATCTAAAGAGTTTCATTATTAATTTTCAGGTTGAAAAATCCTGCTAAAATGTCCTGGCACCAGAACAAGCAGCAGTGCCAGCTCCCTGCCAAATGTACCCCCAAGTACCCTCCCAAGTGCCCCATCCCCAAGTGTCCCCCCAAGTGTCCCCCAAAGTGCCCTCCAGTCCCTCCCTGCTGCAATGTCAGCTGCGGAGACTGCTGTGGACCTAGCTCTGGGTGCTGCAGCTCTGGAGGTGGCGGCTGCTGTCTGAGCCACCACAGACACCATCTCTTCCACCGACGCCGCTGGCACCAGGGCCCTGACTGCTGTGAGTGTGATCCCTGTGGGCACTCTGGCTGCTGCTCGGGGTCTGGAGGTTGCTGCTGAGCCAGACCTTAGGCATCATAGAGAAAGACTTAGGAAGCACAACCTCGAGGCGGGGACCTACCCCGGGTTGATGCTTCTCCTGTTCTCTCTTCTTCTTTTCGTGGGGCTGCGGATCCCATGAAAGAGTTCTGTGTGTTCTAATGTCCTGAGTCCATCCTGGATCCTGATCATCTCTTCCTCCTCTACTTTATACAACAATAAATCTCCTATTGTATATTCACAAGATATGCTGGTCTTTTCAATTCTTTCATTCTTTGCAAGTTCCTGAAGCCTAGAGTTCCAGCAACACACTTAGGCCGGCTTGGTAAGAGTACAGTGTGAGAAAGGGATAAGCTAGAAATAATGCCTAAGCATACGACCATCTAAGAACAAGCTTATGGTAGAGCTTTGCCATGAGATTATCTCTGCATGCTCCAGCCTCTTGGCTCAGGTGGTGACTGGAAGGGCCTGGGATCCCCAGTACTGAGCTCTTTCGATTGTGAGCCTCCCGGCTAGCTTAACCCATCATGCTGAAAATGATTTTCTTCTTGTCTGTGTGCCATGATTTAACAAATTTGAAAATTCTCTGGAATTCTAAGTAGATGGACAAAGTGTATTTAACAGAACTCTTCTCATTTGATAAAAAATGCTTCGCGTAGAATTAAAACCCTGATCTACTTCTGAAAGATCAGCCACTGAAAACTCCATGGAGCACAGTTCTCCTGTGAAACTCATGGGGTCACCATGAGTCAGAATGGACTTGATGTCAACTGGTTAGGGGCAAGCTTATGTGATAACATATTGCCACTTACCTGCTTGCCTGGGAGGGTCTGTCTGCCTAGCTCTTGCTTTTATTCATGCTTCAGTCCCTCCTCTGAACAGCTGTGAAATAAATTGTTCAACAGTATAAGGCTTGAGAAGCACCCAGGTAGGAATCTACCCAGTCCCACTGGCTCAGTCCAATGCTCAGTGGAAGTAGAGTTGTCTGAGGGTAACAGGAAGGAGTGTGGGCCAATATCTCACCTTTCTTTCTGCCACCTTGCTCAGGTATGGTGGGTGAGGAGGATAATTAATAGAAACAACACTGTCCTGTGGTTGCACAATGAACTTCAGAAGCCAGCAGTCCGGACTGGGGTTGGCCTGCCTTAATTTCTCCTCTTCTCAGCTCAGTCACTCAGAATTTTAGGGCACTGAAGCAGCCTGCCCTGATGGTTGAGACTCTGTGACTGGAGGATGAGGTTTGAAGGGAGGTAATGATACCATGAGAGGACATCCAGAATCAAAGTCTATCAGCCAGGCTGAGAGGTTTCTATGTGGGAAATGATCAACTCAGATTGGAGCAAGAAAGACCCTGGTGAGACTGGGCTCTCTCAACAAGGCATCCCATCCCCTTCTCTGGATGAGAGTACTGGCTACCAATTTACATCTCTCTAGACTCCCACTCTAATCCCTTCCTTGTAATGCTGAGGCCTTTTTCCTTGCTTTTTGTAAAGGTAAGTTTGTAATGCATTTCATAATGTCATTGTTAATTTAATTTGAAATTGTGTACTAGCAATTTTGGGAGTCCCTTTGTATTTCAAATGGTTAAGCAGTCTACTATTAGCTGAAAAGTTGGTAGTTCGAACACACCTAGAGGTGCCTCAGAAGACAGGCCTGGAGCTCTGCTTCGGAAAGTTCACAGTCGTGAAAACCCTGTGGAGCAGTTGTACTCTGCACACATGGGGTCGCCTCGAGCCAGAATCCACTCAAGGGCAACCAACAACAACTTGTTAATCGTTATTAACTTAATAAACTAATACTTAACTGCCCCAGAAGCATATATTTGCATTTAATCACTTTACTACTTTTCTGAATAGTCACCTATGCCATCTGTCAAAGGCACAAATGTGGCTATATCTATCTCTAGGCATTTTATTCTGTTGCATTTTTCTATGTGTCTACGCCTGCTCCAGTTTCACACTGCAGTAATATGGAAACCCTGGTTGCATTGTGGTTAAGCGCTATGGCTGCTAACCAATAGGATGGCAGTTCGAATCCACCAGGCATCCTTGGAAACTCTATGTAGCAGTTCTAATCTGTCCTATAGGGTCTCTGTGAGTAGGAAATGACTCCGTGGCAATGGGTTTGGTTTTTCTGGTTTGGTAATTAATATAGTTAAATAGTAAATCTTGATATCTAGTAGATACACGATCTTATTCTACATCAAGAATGACTTGTCACTTTAGGCCGTAAGAACCTCTATACATATTTTCCATTTACTTGTTAAATTGCTAAAAAATTAAATATATATATATATATAATAAAATTCTCATGAAAATGCAAGCGACCTAGAATAGCCAAAACATTCTTGAGAAAAGAAGAACACAGCTGGAGCTCTCATGCTTCCTGATTTCAAGTCTTACTAACAAGCGTCCGTAATTAAGACTGCCCTATTGCATAAGGATAAAACGCGTTGTCCATGATTCAGTTCCAACACCCAGAGATCATATAGGACAGAGTAGAACTGCCCCATAGGGTCTCCAAAGTGCAGGTGTTGGATCTGAAATGCCAACCTTTTGGTTAGCAGCTGAGCTCTTAATCGCTGGGACTCCAGGGTTCATAAGAATAGACATACAGATTAATGAAATAAAATTGGGATTCCAAAACTAAACCCTTCCATTTCTAATTAATTGAGTTTTCACAAAGACGCCAAGACAATCAAACGGAACGAAGAAGAGTCTTTTCAACAAATGGTGCTGAGACAGCTAGATAACCACATACAAAAGAATGAATGGGAACCCGCTTCTCTCAGCAGGAAGGAAAGTAACTCAGATTGACCAATAACCTGAATACAAGAGCCAAAAACTATAAACTCTTAGTAGAAAACATAGGTGTAAATCTTTATTTTCTTGGGTTAGGAAAATGTTTCTTAGCTTTGGCACCGAAGTCACAAATGACAAAAGGAAAAAATAACAAATTAGTCTTCATCAAAATTTAAAACTTTGTGCTTCAGAGGACACTATCAAGAAAGTGAAAAGACACTCTGTAGAATAGGAGAAAATATTTGGAAACCATGTATCTGGTAAGGGATTGTATTTAGAATACATAAAGAATACTTGCCACTCAATGATAAAAAGACAAATAATCTAATTAAAAAATAGCCAAAGGATCTGAATAGACATTTCTTCAAAGAAAGAATACAAACGGCCAATTGCCACAGAAAGAAACACAACATCACTAGTCACCAGGGAAATGCAAATAAAAACCACAATGCAATATCATTCACACCTACTAGGATGGCTATAATTAAAAACCCGAGTTGAGAAGGATGTAGAGAAATTGGAACCCTCATATATTGCCAGTGGGAATGTAAAATGACTTGCAATCACTCTGGGAAACAGTCTGACAGTTCCTCAAAAATGTTAAACAGAGTTACCATACTACTCAGCAGTTCCACTCTTCGCTATGTCTCCAAGAGAAATAAAAAGCAAACACATACACACAGAAACTTGTACAGGAACGTACATAGAAGTATTGCTCATAAAAGCAAAAAGGCAAGAAGAATCCAAATGCCCATCAACTAATGAATGGATAAAAAATGTGGTATACATGGTCTCGGGAAACATCTAGCTTAACTGGCATAACACAGTTTATCAAGACAATGTTCTCCATTTACCTTGGTGAGTAGTGTCTGGGGTATTAAATGTCTGTGAGCAGCCATCTAAGATCCTCCACCCGTCTCACGTCTTTGGGAGCAAGGGAGAATGGAGAGAACAGGATACAAGGAAAAGATTAGTCCAAAGGATTAATGGACCACAGCTACCAATGCCCCCACCAGACTGAGTCCGGTACAGCTTGATGGTACCTGGCTACTATCATTGGCTGCTCTGACCAGGATCACAACAGAGGGTCCTAGACAGAGCTTGAGAACAATGTAGAACAAAATTCTAACTCACACACACACACACACACACACACAAAACAGACTTACTGACCTGACAGAGACTATAGAAACCCCAAGAATATGGCCCCGGGGCCCCCTTTCAACTCAGTGGTGAAGTCATGCCCGAGGTTCACCCTTCAGCCGGGGATTGGATAGTGCCATAAAACAAAATGGGACTAATGAGGCACAGCAGTCTAGGGACAAGGACCAGAAGGCAGGAGGGGACAGGAAAGCTGGTGACTGGGAAGCCAAGGTTGAGAAGGGACAGTATTGCCATGTCCTGGGGTTGTTAACCACTGTCATATGGCAATATGTGAACTATTTAATGAGCAACTATTTCTTCTGTAAACCCTTATCAAAAGCAAAAAGAAAAAAGGAATTCTCTATGTGAGAGCAATTAGACAACAGCAACTCAAAAATTTTGATGGGAAGCCTGGGCGGCAGTGAGTTGAAGATAATGGTGATAGAATAATTTGGAAAAGGATAATGAGAACAGTAGCACAACTGGAAGAATGTAATCGATGTCACTGAATTGTACATGTAGAAATTTTTGAAATGGTGTATCTTTGGCTATGTAGATTTTTACCAAAGGGAAAAAAAAAATGTCCTCCATGGCCAAGACGAGAGAGTGCTGCCATGTCGTGGGTTCGTTAACAATTCGTCATAAAACAGTATGTGTACTGACTGTTTAAGGAGAATCTATTTGTTCTGTAAATCTTCCTCTAAAGTACAATAATTTTTTTTAAAGTAGTAGATTCACACAATTTAATATTATTCAGTAGTAAAAAAGAAAGCAGCGATCCATGCCACGACTTGGATGAACCTTGAAAAACACTGTGTTATGAGAGGGATGCCAATTACAAAAAACCACATATTGTAGGATTCCATATATATGACATGTCTAGAATAGGCAAATCTATAGAGACAGGAAATAAATCAGTGGTTGCCTAGACCAGGGCGGTAAGAGAGGGAGGGAGGCGAAAAGCTGGTGTGACTGCTATCAGGTTCAGAGCTTCTTTTTTTGACAAACAAGACACACACACACAAAGACAAAAAAATAAAACACTAATCAGTGTAATTCTAATGGCCATGTTATCCTTTAAAAGGTTGAAACATGAGCAATAGATTGAGGGAAAAATTTCCAATACACATAAATAAACAAGGGAATAAATTCAGAATACAGAAATGACTCAAATAAATTCTTATAAAAAACAAAAAATAATTCCTATAAAAATGAACAAGTGTATGCGTAGACCTTTTATATTAGAGAATAATCTGTATAGCAAATAAATATAAAATGAGATGCTAAACCTCATAGGTATTTAGAGAACTGCAGTTAATAAACAATTTGTTATCATGTTTGTCTTTCAACTTTGCCAAAAAAATTTTAAGTTGTAAAATATAAAATATTGACTAAGTTTGGGAAAGAGATATTTGTATAGATTACAGTGGGAGTGTTAATACTCATCACTGAGGTAAATTTTCCGTAACTATAGCAATGAAAATTGCCATACTCCTTGTCCCAACAATTTAGTTTTTTAATTTTTTTTGTACTAGTCAACTGCTTGTATATGCAGACAAGAACACCCATAAAAGCAGTTCTATAGGAGAATTTATAGTTAGGGAATATTCAGTAATAGTCTGAATGTCCAGTATTAAGAGAAGAGATACATAAAAACTGACATCTTACTCAAGAAATATAAGGGAAGGGAAGGAGAAAGAAAAGGGAGAGGGTGAATCTGCCAAGACTATGACCTTCCCTAAACGTCCTCTTTACCACCGACACATGTTCAGGTGATGGCAACAGGTATGGAAGCAAGAAGAGACAGAGACTGACCAAGTGGTTTGGTCACCACAATCACCATCATCATCATCATCATCATCAGTAACAGCAACATCAACAACTTATTATAAGTTCATCTCGAATTTGCATATCAGCTGATTTCTAAAAATGATCTTTCTGTATTCTCAAGGAAAAATACTTTCATTCCTTTATTTATCTATTCACCACATTTTTACTGGAGACTTCATATGGAGACCCTGGGTGGTTCAAACGGTTAACACGCTAAGCAGTTAAGCAAAAGGTTGGAGGTTTGAGTCCATCTAGAGGCACATTGGAAGGAATTTCTGGTAATCTACTTCCACTTAATCATCCATTGAGATCCGTATGTATCACTGTTCTACTCTGACGTACATGGGGTTGCCATGAGTTGACTCAAGGGCAACTGGTGATTCGTATAAGATGGGCATTTTGTATTGAATATACAGCTTTTAGATTAGTGTAAGAAAGAGAAAATTAAACAGTTCGAATAAAGACTGTGCACAGAAGCACTTAAGAGGGAACCTAATTTAGTCTGAGGTCAGGTCTTCTTCCTTTAGTGAGAGCAATCTACCCCGTCTTCGCCAGCGTTGTCCTGGACTTCTTGGGCTTTTTTCGCGATGAGAAGATCCTTTATTTATCAGCCCCTTCCATATTCGCATAAGCTCTGGCATGTCTGTATTTGTATTTTATCTTGTTTTTGTGTACATGTCTATGTTAGAAATTCAGTTTGGCTGCTAGCAACAGAATTCTGAAGTAACAGTACTTAAATAGAGGATAATTTTATTTTATAGACAATAGAATTACAAGGGACGCAGCCCAGAGGTATTTGGGAACTCCATGGTGTCATCAAAGACCTGGACTTTTTCCTTTTCTCTTCTTCCATTCTAAGTGCTGGCATCCTTCCATAAAATTGCCAGAGCACTGGGTGCTGGGGCTCCAATTATGTCTGGGGCCCAGGTGAGAAGAAGTGAAGGGAGTGGCTATAGGGTGTCTACCAGGTCAGTGGGTCCGTTCATTAAACTTTCTTAAAGCTCCACCTTTAGACATTTGCTTTATTTCATTGGCCACTGTCACGGATTGAGATGTGTCCTCCAAAAATATCTTCCAGCTTGGCTAGGTCATGATTCCCAGTATTGTATGCTTGTCTACCATTTTATCATCTGACGTGATTTCTTTATGTGCTGTAAATGCTATCACTGCGATGTAATAAGATGGATTAGCTGCAGTTATATTGATGAGATCTACAAGGTTAGGTAGTCTCTTAAGCCAATGTCTTTTGAGATATAAAAGAGAGAATTGAGAAGAGAGACATGGGGACCTCATACCACCAAGAAAGCAGTGGTGGGAGCAGAGCGTGTCCGTTGGATCTGGGGTCCCTACATGCGGAGAAGCTTCTAGTCCAGGGGAAGACTGATGAGAAACCCGACAGAGGGAGAAAGCTGTCCCCTGGAGCTGACCCTGAAGTTGGACTTTTAGCCGACTTCACTGAGAGGCAATAAACTTCTCCTTGTTCAACTAATCCACTTGGGGTGTTTCTGTTATAGCAGCAGTAGATGACTGAGACAGCCACCTTTATCTGCAAGGGAGGCTGAGATGTGTCAGCCTCCACCCCCACTCCCACTGGGCTCTTTTCTGTCCTTGATTACACAGAGGTTCTGAAGTTAAGGCAGAAGGGCATGCTGATATTGGTGGGCAACGAGCGGTTTTTGTGACAGTATGATTTTCTAGGGACAAATGGCTAGAGATGTGGTTCTCTAGAAATAGCATGTGCTGCGTGTCCCGCATTATACCCGGAAAACTCACTCGAGTGAACTTCATCACAAAAAGGGAGGAAAGTCATACCTCAAATGCTACCTTCATGAATCCACACATCAGAAGATACCAATATCCTATAGTGAGGGTGTTTCCAAATGTGTGCCACAGAAAGGGATGTGCACTGTATTTGGCTGTGCTGTGGGGCACTAGGAAACCCTGGTGGCATAGTGGTTAAGAGCTACAGCTGCTAACCAAATGTTGAGCAGTTCAAATCCACCAAGTGCTCCTTGAAAACTCTACGTGGTAGTTGTACTCTGTCCGATAGGGTCGCTGTGAGTCGGCTAGATGGCAGCAGGTTTTTTGGTGGGGGACTCCCTGGTACAGAGGAAGCCACTGACTAGACCGTATCTATAATTGAGGAATTGATGACAAAGAGGATCTCCAAGTAATCATTCCCTCCTCTCCTTTTCTCCACCAGATACGATCACCAGGTACAGGGACCAGGGTCCCTGGGCAGCCTCTCAGGGGGAAGCAGTGTCAGGGAGGGCCAGGTGAAGAGCTGAGCTGAGTGAAAGGACAGGCAGGATCTGAGAGGTAGAAGACTGGGAGCTACTGGGGTCCAAAGCAGAGCATGAGCTGGTCCCTGGCTGGAGAGACACTCACCCAGGAAAAAGGTGAGGGGTTGGGAAACAGAGAGGACAAAACACCTTTGACATCTTAGCAATATAGTGACCTGAGTAAGAGGATCCTGATCTAGGACCTAGAAATCTCCTAAGTGCTCTGTGGGGTGACTTTTTGCAGCTCAGCCTACAGTGCTAGTTCTGAAGAGGAATTCTGACCATTTCTATGGCTTCCTCAGTGCAGACCAGCAAGAAGGCAGGGAAGTGTCAACAATGACAGGAATGCTCTCCTGTTGTGCAGGAGCCACCTCATGCTCCCATCAGAGCTCCAGGCTAGTCTCCACATTCACCTGACTCCTTAAAAATTTTCAGTCATGTTGGAAGCCAGGTGAATGTGTCATGGGAGCCCACAGGAGGCTCTAAGCAGGAGGACTAGGTGGCATTGGTGAGGAACCACTGGAGAAAGGCAAGATAAAGAAGCCTGAGGGACCTCAAAGGAGAAGCTGATACGAGAAGGAAAGAATGCTGTGAAGTAGGTCCGTTTAAATGTTTCTTGAATGAAACTCAGCCCCTCCAGAAAGAAACTCAATAGCTGATGGTGCTCTATGAAGCCTTTGCAAACATTTCTAAGTGCCAACTGTGTGCTTTGCCATCTTTTCTGAGTGAGGAAAAATCGGTACTTAGTACGTGTGAACACCGTCCAGTCCTGGCTCCTGCTGGAGAAATATAGTTAAGAACAAATTCTACTCCCAACCTAGAAAACTTCTCCACAAATATAGAAGAGAAAGAAAGATTTTATTATAGTAAGCATTAAACCAGAATGTGACGCATCATAGGCCAGACTGTAAAGAAGTTGCAAAGACAAAAAGAAATCTTATCCTTTATATATAGAAAAAAGCAAAACCAAAACCCGATGCTGTTGAGTTAATTCTGACTCATAGATACCCTATAAGACAGAGGACAACTGCCCCATAGAGTTTCCAAGAAGCACCTGGTGGATTCGAACTACCAAACCTTTGGTTAGCAGCCGAGCTCTTAACCACTGCACTGATTGAATTCATGTACTCAAGATAAAATTGATCATTTTCGAGTTTCTTGATGGATGGAGGTAGATTTGCAGTTAGGGGTCTGAACCTCTTGTGGTCATGCTAATCTCTTTCCAGTTTTCTGGAAAGGGAAGATTACCTGAAGTAACACTTTAAAGAATTGACTTGCAGATCATTGAACAAACACCTTATATTTAGGTACTTTTCAAAGAGACTGAGAAAGATTTTAGTGTTACAAGCTATTGAAAGTGAGTTCTGAAAGAACCGGGGACGAAGGGGATTCTTCCCTGATTTTCAACAGGGAAAATCTGTTGCAATCAACTCCATGACAACTAACAACAACAACGAATTTTCAGTCTAAGGTCCCTGGGTGGTACAGTTAAGTGCTTGGCTACTAACCCAAAGGTTGGCAGTTTGGACCCACCCAGAGGTGCCTCAGAAGAAAGACATGGCAATCTGCTTTCTGAAAGCTCACAGCCATGTAAACCCTTTGGAGTGCAACTCAGTTACAACTGGTTTGGTGCTTTGTTTTTATTTTCAATTTGTGTTTCTCCTTACACTCCTGAGGAAAGGCTGCACAGGCCACTGGAGGTTTTCCCTCCATATCTGTGCAGTAAGTTCCTATAAAGTCTAGAGAGAGCCTGCAGCATACACCTCTCCTCTGCTTCCAATTCTTGGTGCTCATATGTCAAGTCTTAAAAACCTACAGGTGAGCCATAACCAAAGAAAAAATTGAAGAGATCATAAAAAATGATCCCAACAAAAAGAAACCCTGGCCTAGATGGCTTCACTGGAGAGTTCTACCTAAAATTAAGAGAAGAGTTAACACCAAGTCTACTCAAAATATTCCAGAACTTAGAGAAGGAAAGAATACTCCCTAATTTATTCTGTAAAGCCCGCATAACACTGATACCAAAGCTGGGCAAGACATCACAAAAAAAAAAAAAAAAAATTACAAACTGATATCCCTCAGGAGTATTGATGCAAAATTTCTCCATAAAATTCAACAGTATGTCAAAAAAATAATACTTCATAATCAATATGGACTCATACCAAGGATGCAAGGGTGATTCAACGTTAGAAAATCAGGCCATGTAATTCACCACATAAATAAAACAAAGGAAAAGAATCACATGATTATCTCAATTGATGCAGAAAAGGCATTTGATAAAATCCAACACTCTTCCTGATAGAAACTCTCAGCAAAAAAGGCATAACGGAAATGTCTGCAACATAATTAGGGCCATATATGGAAAACCCAGACCCAAAATTATTCTCAACTGAGAAAGATTAAGAGTATGCTCCTTGAGAACCGGAACCAGTCAAGGATGCCCATATCATCACTCTTACTTAATTCTGTACTGGGAGTCGTAGCCAGAGTAATAAGGCAAGAAAGGGAATTAAAGTGAAACGAATAGACATATGCATACCTGTGTTCATTGCAGCATTATTCACAATAGCAAAAAGATGGACACAACCTACAAAAACGTCAAATCAAACCCATTGCCGTTGAGTTGATTCTTACTGATAGCCAAGACATAGGGTTTCCAAGGTTGTTAATCTTTATGAAAGCAGACTGCCACATCTTTCCGCCTTGGAGCCCCTGGTGGTTTTGACCCACCAATCTTTCGGACAGCAGTCGATCACTTTACTCCCTGCACCATAACAGTCTAAGTGCCCATCGATGGAGGAATGGATAAACAAATTGTGGTACATACATACAATAGAATATTATGCAACTATAAAGAGTATATTTATAGTTTGTTGTACCGTGAGGGCTTGCATATTGCTGTGATGCTGGACTCTATGGCACCGGTATTCAAATAGCAGCAGGGTCACCCATGCTGGACAGGTTTCAGCTGAGCTTCCAGACTAAGACAGACTAGGAAGAAGGACCTGGTGGTCTACTTCTGAAAAGAATTAGCCAGTGAAAACTTTATGAATAGCAGTGGAATATTGTCTGATATAGTGCCAGAAGAGGAGCCCCTTAGGTTGGAAGGCACTCAAAAGACAACTGGAGAAGAGCTGCCTCCTCAAAGTAGAGTTGACCTGAATGATGTGGACGGAGTTGAGCTTTCAGGACCTTCAATGCTGATGTGGCTTGTCTCAAAATGAGAAGAAACAGCTGCTATTATCCATTAATAATTGGAATGTGGAATGTATGAAGTGTGATACTAGGAAAATTGGAAACCTTCAAAAATGAATTGGAACACATAAACATTGATATCCTAGGCATTAGTGAGCTGAATGAGTAACTGAATAGGAATGGGGTTGCATTCATCGTCAAAGAGAACATTTCAAGATCTATCCTGAAGTACAACACTGTCAGTAATAGGATAATATCCATATGCCTACAAGGAAGACAAGTTAATACTACCTTTATTTAAATCTATGCACCAATCACTAAAGCCAAAACTAAAGACACTGAAGTTTTTTTTACCAATTTCAGCAGTCTGAACTTGATCGAACATGTGATCAGGATTCATTGATAATTACTAGTGATTGGAATTCAAATGTTGGAAGGGCAGTAGTTGGAAAATATGGCCTCAGTGATAGCAATGAAGCCTGAGATCATATGATAGAATTTTGCAAGACGAATTTTTCTTGGAAGAAGTACAGCCAGAATGTTCCACCGAAGCAAGGATGGTTAAGACTTCATCTCATATAATTTCGACAGGTTATCAGGGGGAATCAGTCCGTGGAGAAGGACATCATGCTTGGTGAAGTAGAGGGTCATCGAAAAAGAGGAAGATTCTCAATGAAATGAACTGACACAGTGACTGCAACAATGGGCTCAAGCATAACAACGGATGTGAGGATGGTGCAGGACCAGACAGTGTTTTGTTCTGTTCTACATATGGTCTCTATGAGTCAGAACCAACTCGATGGCACCTAACAACAAGAACAACATAAAGAATACGGAGGAGTTTGCTAAACATCTTATGACATGGATGAATCTGGAGGACATTATGCTGAGTGAAATAAGTCCATAACAAAAGGACCAATATTGAATGGTTTCACTTTTATTAAAAGTCAAGAAAAGGTATACTCACAGAAAGCAACATTCTTTGATGGTTACCAAGGGTAGGAAGGAGTTGAAGGAGGAATCTAGATAGTAGACACTTGTTATTTTTGGTGAGGGGAAAGGTAATACAAAAATGGGGGAAGTCTGCACAATCTGACCAAGGGAAATGAAGATGCTAAGTATGCAAGAAAAAGGGACAAATTCTGTAAATGCTATAATATATACTATTTTGCAACAACAGTTTTAAAAAACAAAAAGTATGTGTGTGGTTACATAGGTAGATATGTATGCATATATGTGTATAGGAAGGCATATGTGAGTACATGTATAGGTGTATCTGCAGGCTTACGTATATACATGTTTGCGTGTTATGCATACATATAGGCAGTCCCTGGATTACAAATGAGTTCCATTCCTAAGCCTGTCTTCAAATCAAATTTGTACCTGAGTAGGAGCAGGTAGCTATGTAGGAGCACTTAGGTATGGTTTGTATCGAATGTCAGTTAGTGAAATGTTTGTCATACTAGATGCTTCTACCATTATTTGAAAGTAGAGCATTCCTATGAAACCTTGCATAAGCCAAAATGGCAGACCCTCCAAATAATCTACCAAATCATGCCAAATAACACATTAAACCTAAAAGAACACTAACGTACAGTAAATGCAGGAATGATATGATAAATAAATTGAGCTAAAGCACAGATGCTGACAGACACAGTTCAAAGTGATGGCAGTTTGATGCTGAAATGTAAGAGTGTAGTTACCGGGGAAGGAGTTGGCCAGGACAGAGACATTTCCTACTTGGGACATAGACACAGAGGGCTGCCTCCTTCCCAGATTAGGGCTTCCACTCCCCGGGGAACCGGCCTCCGCAGTTGGTGTGTCCAAGAGTGTCCAGCATCTCTGCCTTCCCAAAGGGCCGGGGAGCCGCCCCCAGTCCTTTCCGGCAGCCCAGGGCTAGATGGAGAGTGGGTTACGTGAGGGCAAATCTGTGATGGGCAGGGGAAGAAGCCAGGAAGAAGGCACCATGTCACCTGCTCCCTCTATCCCGCACAGGTGCCTGAGATCCAGGTCCAAATAGAGGCAGACAGAACGCAGATGGCACACATGCTGTGGGAGGGGCGCAATTGGCTTCTGCTCCAAGCTGTCCCCACCACAGACTCTCTCTCCTAGGTGAAGGGGGTAAGGCCAGCCCCCAGCTTAGCTGCCCATGATATCTGGGAGTCTGGAGACTGTGGCTCATGCCCTGCCTGGAGCCTGGAGGGGTGGGGGCAGTGGACAAAAGAAGCACTGGGGGGAGGTGTGTGCTGGAGGAAAGGAGAGAGTCACTGGGTGGGGAGAGCTGGTCGGAGACCCAAGTCTCTGCTCTTTTCCCACCCTCAGGGAGCTGCAGAAGGCCCTGACAAATGAGATGGGGGGAAGACACTCTCAGTGTTTAGGGCAAGTGCTGTCTGTTTGATGGTTTGCTGCAAAACAAATGCTAGAGACTGTTTCCTCTGCAGATTTCTCTCCATTAGTGAAAACCCGTACCAATGTATGTCTTTGTAAAAGTGAAGTAGTGTATAGGGAACTGTCAGAAAGTGAGGACACCTGTGTATAGCTTATCGTGTACCTTTGTATGCATAAAACACATTAAAGAAACACTTTCAGGTACATTAAAACACATTTAAACTAATGATACAGTAATAATAATAACGTTTTCATGAGCGTCATAAAGTAGTGCCATTTGTTATTACGAACCATCTCATGTACCTCAGATTTTTAATATAATAGGCTTTACTGGGGTTGGTTCATAACTATGGGTCATATGTAAGTTGGATGTTTCTAAGTCGGGGACTGTCTTTATTCATATATATAACAAGGCACATAGGTTCACGGTTACGAAGGCTTTCTAGACATATCCAAACACCTCTTGGGATTGGTTTACTGTGTCAAAAGGCAGAGGACCATAGTCTTGTGGGACTACTCAGTCAATTGACATAACATAGTTCGTAAAGATTATGTTCTACATCCTAGTTTGGTGAATAGTACCTGGGGTCTTAAAAGCTTGTGTGCGGTCATCTAAAATACAAGTATTGGTCTCTTCTCATCTGGAGCAAACAAGAAGGAAGGGAACCAAAGACTCAATGAAGAAACAGTTCACATGAACCATGGCCCCATTTAGCCTGAGACCCGAAAAACTAGATGGTGCCTGGCTACCAATATCTACTGTTCTGTCCCGGGACACATAATAAAGTTCCAAATAGAATAGGACAAACAGGTAGAAAAAAAGTCAAATTCGTATAAAAGGCCAGACTTACTGAACCGATAGATACTAGAAGAGCCCCCCAAAACTATCACTCTAAGATACCCTTTGAAATTGGAGCTAAAGCTACTCCTGGTTGTCAACTTTCAGCCAAATAATAGATGGGCTTATAAAATAAACAGTATCACCTGTGAGTAATGTGTTTCCTTAAATAATCAACTCTATGAGGCCGAACAGTCAGCATTTACCCATAAGCAAAAATGAGAAGGCAAGCTAGGGCAGAAAAGCTAGATTAATGGAAACAGAAGAAAGAGAATGGAAAGAATGAGAATGTTGACGCATTGTGAAAAGTGTAACCAATGTCATAGAACAATTTGTATGAAAATTTTTAAATTGGAACGTAATTTGCTGTGTAAACTTGCACCAAAAACAAAAAAAAAATATTAAAACAAAACTAAAGCCTATTGCTGAATGAGGGAATAGAATAAGATTTGTTTT
Source organism: Dugong dugon (assembly GCA_030035585.1). Lineage (NCBI taxonomy): Eukaryota > Metazoa > Chordata > Mammalia > Sirenia > Dugongidae > Dugong > Dugong dugon. The sequence goes on along the minus strand of CM057462.1, from coordinate 194,441,389 downwards.
CTATCAAATTCCAAAAATAGAAGAAATTCTTTCCCACTATTCTTGTAGACTTTATTGAGTATTTCCATGTGGACCAATTTGGATGGGGAGAGTGTACTATACAGGCTGTGTGATGGTTAAGATTGTATGTTAACTTGGCTGGGCCATGATTCTGGTGTTAATATGTGATCACTCCCGTGATGGGATCTGCTGTGAGTAACCAATCAGTTGAAAGTGAGTTTCCTTGGGCATGTGGCCTACACCCAAATAGAAGCATTGGCTTCTTGCTAACATGGTCTCTGCTGAGAAATCAGAGCTTAATCTTATTGGTTCTCCTTTGCCGGTGACAGTTTCTTTTTCCTGCACTGCTGTCAGTTTTCTCCTTTGTGTTTAGTTCTGACAAGGTCGATTACCATGTGTCTTGGTGATTTTCTTTTGGAGTGTCTCCTGTATGGGTTTTGTTGAGGTTCTTGGATGGATATATTCCATCTTTTATGATATTAGGGAGGTTTTCTGCCAGCAAATCTTCAAAAATGTTCTCTGTGAACTTTTTTTGTCTCCTCCTGTTCTTGAATTCCTATCATCCATAAATGATTCCTCTTGCAGTGTCCCAGACAACTCTTTGTTTCTCCATTGTCTTCATTCTTTCTCCAGAATGTTCCTCAAAGAAATTACTATCAAGGGATTTGCCTTCTAATTTGCTGATTCTGTCTTCCATTGAGTCAATCTCACCATGACATTCCTCCACTGAGTTATCAATTTCTGAAATTTTGTTGTAAATCGTCTGGATTTCCGGTTGCCTTTTTGTATGGTTTCTAATTGTCTATTTTGTTCTTGTACTGTTTTCTTGAATTCTTGTAGAATTTTTGTCTGTGTATTCCTGGTTTTATCTGTGTGTTCCTTGACTCTTTCTTAATCTGTTGGAGGGTCCTAAATAGAAGTCTTTTGAATTCCTCATCAGGTAGTTCCATTACCATTTCTTCCTCAGAAATGTCTTCTGACCCTTTAGTTTGGTCACTTGCGTGAGCCATCTTTTTCTGCTCCTTTATGGGATTTGATATTTGTTATCTTCGACGCATTAAGGTGTTATTTATTGACTCTATGTTTGTTTACTTTGTCTGATTTTCTGTTTTGTTTTGATATATCTGGGATGGCAGCTTGGGTTTGCTACTCAGTTTGCTAGTCTGGCAAGACTGGAGTGCTCACCACCTGTTTCCAGGTAGGTGGGGCAGCAGCTGGGAGTGTGAAATCCTTGATAACTTCACTATTTTCTGTGTTTATCATGATGTTATGTATTGTCCCACTGGTGAGGATTTTGTCTTCTTTTTGTTGAGGTGTAATGTATACTGAAGGCTGTAGTCTTAGCACTGCATCAGTATGTGCTCCAAGTTGTCTTCATTTGTGGCAAGCAAGGTTGTGTCATTTGCATATTGTAGGTTATTAATGAGTCTTCCTCTATTTCTTATGCCATGTTCTTCATACAGTCTGGCTTCTCGGACTATTTGTTGAGTTTACAGATTAAATAAGGAAGGTGAAATGATACAACACCTTTGGACCATCTTTTCCAATTTTGAACCCTGCTATCCTCTTGTTCTGTTGGAATGACTTCCTCTGGATCCATGTCCATGTTGCACATGAGCACAATTAAGTGTTCTGGTATTTTCATTCTTCATAATGTTATCCTGAATTTGTTATGCTCCACGTGATGCTTGCTAGACACCCTAGAGTTGTCACTGAGGGAAGGCTTTGTGGTATACTGTTAGGTCTTCAATAGAATCTCTACCAACTTTTGAAAAGCCCCAACAGAATGGCCCCACCTGCCTGAATGCCTATAGTTAGTAATTATATACATTATTTTTAATTCTTAGTCCTGTCTTCCCCCTGGAATATAATCCTAGCTGGGCAGAGATTAGCTCTCTTTTATATCATGTTGGATCTGCAGAGTTGGCCCCATAATCAATAAATACTTGCTCAGAGTGTGTGGGAGTGAATACAGAAGTTCTGATTCTTGATCTTTTGGTGAGGCAGTTCAAGAAAACCTTGGAATTTTCTACTTTGGAGATGCTTTGCTGTTTTTATTCACCCTAGAATACTCCTCTCTCATTTGTTATCATAAGACATGCTTGATTTTTATTTAATTTGCTCAGCAAAGTTCTTTGGGAATAGTTCCTTGGTCAAGGGCTTTCCAAGGTATGAATATACAATGATTGCTTAAGGGTTCACTAATCCTAACCTATTTATCTAAAACACCATCTAATTCTAATGATTAAAATGATACTAATACAGGATACAAATGGCGACAGGCTGTGAGGTCATTGGGGTATGGGTATGTGTCTGTGTGTGTGTGTGTGTGACAGTGTGTGTGTGTTTGTGTGTGTAGTGATGGTATCTGTGGTGAGCAAAATAATGTCCCCCCAAAGCTATCAGTTCCTAGCCCGGAAACCTATAAATGCTAACTTAAAAGGAAAAAGGACCTTGGCAGATGTAATTAAGTTGAAGATCTTGAGATGAAGAAATTGTCTTGAATTATATAGGTGGGTTCTAAATGCAACATACGTATCCTTATAAGGCAGAATGAGATTCTAATGACACATAGAAGAAAAGGCAATGTGAAGATGGAGAAGAGAAAAATTTGAAGATGTTGGCCTTGTAGGTATGTCCACAAGCTAAAGAATGATATGTCCACAAGCCAAAGAACCTGGCAGCCACCAGAAGCTGAAGAGACAAGGGAGAAATTCCCTCCTCGAGCTTCCAGAGGGAGTGTGGCTGGTGTCCAAAGTATTATCTCATACAGTCAGAGAGTTTCGAGAGGGCCTTGTTCCAAAAGCACATCTCCACTCAGCCTGGGCTTCAGGGGAAAATGCAGGGAGTGTTTCACTGGAGTGAGGGACTGAAAATCTAAGTAGGGGTCATTAGAAATATGATCCAAGAGAAAGAAGAGGGACAGACAGGGAGCAGGACACATGGGGAACATGAAATAATAGTTTCATCTTCACTTGGGGTAAAGTAACATTCCTTGACAGAACCTTCAGAGAATACTTGAGGGAACAGAAAGGTCTACCTGTGAAACCCTGAGTCCAAACACAGCTGTAACGCCAGGATTAATGATTACAGGAGAAGAAACATGAGACTGGGATGCCCTTCGTCTTTGCACTTTGGATCCTTAGAAGTGTGGTCAGTAGAAGCCACGGCCCAGACCACTGACACAGCAGTTGGAGCTCTGGGAGCCTGTGGAGGCTCAGGCAGTAGCTGTCCCCAGTGCTTATAAGATTTGCTAACACCAAGCTGTGAAGTGAGTTTCAGCTCTATTGGGAACAGAACAAATGAATGAACTGGTAGTCCCCTGTCTCTTTCTTCCTTCCCAACCTGGAAGGTCATGGCAGTTTCCAGGCTGTCCCTCGGGTGACCATGAACCCAATGTGACTTCAGCAATGACCCCGTGTGGACCTGGGCTCTGGAGATCCATTTCTCTGTTACCATCTCTCCTTAGAAAACTCGGGGGTTTAAATTATCCCGAACCTGAAAATAAAGCAAAAACACATTTTCGATCACTCTTTCAAATTTATACTACGTAGTACTAACTAACAAGGCCGCTTAGGTGTCACATGGCACTCTAGGAGAGTTTTTATTTGTTTTACTTGTGTTTAGGGACCAATCACTAAGGATAAATTTAACTTAAAGAGGATTTATAAGTTCCAAATTATTTGTGTCTAGTACAAATGATAACCCAATGATTCATTGCTCTTTAAGACCTTAGCTAATATTGTAACTTAATTTGAAATGTTATTTCAACAGTCTTTCTTTCTCTGACTATATACACTTTGAACTCTCCTATTCTCCTTTGGTGTCTTGGTGGCACAGTTGTTAAGAGCCATGGCACGCTACAGATGTTAATCCAAAGGTCGGCAAGTCGAATCCACCAGCTGCTCCTTCGAAACCTATGGAGTAGTTCTACTCTGTCCTATAGGGTTGCTATGCGTTGCAATCGACTGGATGGCAACGGGTTTTGGTTTATTCTCCTTTGAACCATCTTTACCACCCTCCAACCATCGGATTCAGAGTCATATATATGTGCATACTTATGTTCACATACCAAAAACAGAAGAAAAACTAAGTCTTGTCAGTTCTGTCTCATGGTAACCCCGCATCCGTTACAGAGTAGGACTGAGCTCCATGGGTTTTCCGGGCTGTAATATTTACAGAAACAGATTGCCAGGGTTTTCTTGTGTGACGCTGCAGGTGGGTTCCAACTGCCAACCTTTCTGTTAGTAGGCAAGCACAAATGGTTGTGCCACCCAGGGGCCTTATGTTCACATACATTGTCATGTAAATGCAACACACGCACACACACAGACACACACCAGGCTCACACACAGCTTTGCTTCCTCACTTACAGCATGGTTATAAACATATCTGTTCAAGACAATGAGGAAACTGAGGATGACATCACAAGAAGATAGTTGAATGAACCAATGTGTTCCAGTCTCATTTGGAAAGAGATTAAGAACTATATAATTGTACAAATTCTAAGCATTTGTACTTATTATGTGACATGTACTCTTCTCAGGGCTTAATGTGTGATTCCTTCATTTACACAACAATCTTACTAAATAATGACAATGATTAGCCACATTTTTCAGATGCAAAAATGGAGACACACAATTTAAGAACTCGCTTAAGGTTTTATAGCAAATATCTGGTTCTTAGAATTCAAACCAAAGTATTTCAGCTCCTGAACCAAGCTCCTAACCAGTACTGGGTAGTTGAACCGGGAATGCTCACGCTAGTGATAATAGGGGAAATCCAGACAGTTTAGGGTAAGTTCTTCTCCTCAACTTGGACTCAGTACAACAGTTGCCTTCTCCTCTGTTCCTGAGAACTATTATTTCTGGGCTTGTTCCCACCACACAGAATTCCTTTCAATTTCACATGCCTTTCTCTTCTTCTTTGTTCATCTGTCCTATCTTAAACCCATTCTCCCAGTAGCGCACTCTTCTTGCCTGTCCTGCTCCTGCTCAGAACCCCTTCCAAGACTCCCATGGATAAATTCACGATAATGACAGATGAAGAAAAGGCTAGGTCCTTGAAAAGGCAAAGCAGAATCTCTTATATAAAAGGTCTAGGACCAGGCTCCTGAGTGTGTACTGGCTGGAAGAGGAGGGGATGTGACTCTTACACATAAGTGTACACGTATCCTCATTCCTGATATTCTGGTCTCCTTCTCTCTTCCTGCCCTGGAAAGTCATGGAAGATTCCAGGCTGCCTAACTCATCTCCAGAAGCTAGATATGACTTCAGTAAGTATGGATCCATTGGTCAAGGGCTCTAGGTATCTAGGTCACTATACATCCATCCTTTCTTAGGAAACTGTAGGTCACACCCTTGCCTCCAGGCCTGCACTATGAGTTGGGCCTCAGGATTTGGATTACCTGTTTTCAGTGGGTAGAAGTGGTTGGAATGAATTGAGAGATGTATTTTACTGGAAGAAACAATACAGTAATGAACGCATTGCTTGTGGAAGATAGAGAGAAATGAATGGACGACGTCGGTTAGGTCTCATACCTGGTGATTAGGAGAGTTGTTCCCACAAACAGAGAGCATGCTTGGGAGGTGAGTAGGCTTGGTGGGAGAATAAATTTAATGTTACAGCAAGGCCTTTGTATCTTTAGGAAAAATTTGGCAGGTTCATGTTGCAGCATAGCGACTCTCTAGGCAAAGGAGAGGTGATTCAAGGGAAGTATCTGAAATGCCTCCCACGTCATTCTTGTAACAACTTTTAATTCATCTATCCATTCATCTAATCAGCATTCCATGGATAATTGCTAGAGTCACCAGATAAGGAACACCTGAGTTCTCAAGTTCTGGTGATGTGATGTGATGTGTTGAGAGATGTGATGGTAATATGGTGACTGTAGGTTTAGACCCAAGAAGACCTAGCGTTCTTATATGCTGGTGCCAAAGGTCATGATGAGCTGTTTTCCAACTCTGGCTGTTTATATTAGACCACAGAAGGATACACAGAAGGACTTTTTACCTCCTGATATTGGCATTTTGGGAATGGTTGCCCCTCAGCTTTGTAGCCTTCTATCCAACCCCTCATCCACATTTCTGAGCCTGTGCATGGCCATGAGAACATGCATCTGGACACACACATGTATACACACACCCAACCTTAAAGGCACAGCTTTCGCATTCTCTTCCTTCATTGTTACTATCATTTTGTCAATGAGAATGAGGAAACCTAGAATGACATCACTGAGGGCATTGTCATCTGAACCAGTGTCGAAGTATTCTATTGGGTAATGGTGGCTCAGGCAAGTCCAGTCCCTAAACCTCATCATCTTTTATGAACATGGGTTTTCCAGTAGTCTTCAGAATGCCCACTGGATTGTGAGTGCCTGGCGGTCACAACACGCATGTTGCCTCAATAAACCTAATTGTTTGGGAGAACATGCACTCAACCTCTGGTAGCTGTTGAAACAACATTCTTGTAATAAAATGTGTATGTTCAAAAATCAAAACTTATTCAGAATGTATCCGACAACCCTCAGAGTAGGGGACTGTATATGAGACTAGGTAAAGAAAAATTTTAAGATAGGACATAGGTTAATCAGATCGAAATGTAAACATCATATACTCTCACCTGCTAGACTAGGGGTATGTGAAGAAAGAGATTGCCTCTCCTTTTCCAAGATGTATTCCCAGTTTTTACCATACAGTAGTTCACAGTCAATATTGATGAATGAATAAAATGATTCAATTACTGGTTGAATGTGTCTGATTCAAATCCGACTACCCTCTCATTCAATAACAAGATTAAGCAAAACATTTAATTCCCATCATCCTCTGGCTAGGAATAATTTTGTTTGTCAGAATTCCGAAGGCATAAAGTCATTTTCTAGAATTTTCACCAGCCTAATAATATTTTGAAATAAACTTTCTGAGGACAAGAACCGAATATTTTCCATCTCTCTGTTTCACACGCTGACCAGACAAAGTGTCTGGATCTAGCAAACATTCTTTACAAATTGATGCTCACTAAGAATCTTCTTTGGGCCTTCTCAGGCCCCAACAATTCAGTGAGGAAGGTACTAACCTGCCTCTTTTACAGTTGGAGGTTTATATTGACTAAATGAAGATCTGGAGTCACCCCAGCTCATAAATGGCAGAGTTATAATTTCAACACTGATCTTCTGGTTGCCATTTGGTAGAATATTGCCTTATTAGTCAGAATTCTCCAGAGAAACAGAATAGGAGATCTAACTATCTACCTACCTACATACCTACCTACTACCTACCTACCTACTACCTACCTATCTACTACCTCCCTACCTCCCGACTACATATCTACCTACCTACTATCTACTATCTATCTGTCTATCAAGAGAAATTTGTTTTAAGGAATTGGCTTACACAACTGTAGGCCCTGCTAAGTCCAAAATCCGTAGAACGCGTAGCAGGCTGGGAACTCTGGGAGAACTATGTTACCGTCTTGAGGCAGAATTCCTTCTCTCCAGGAAACCTCAGTTTTTACTCTTAAGACCTTCAGCTGATTGGATGAGGTCCATACCTATTATTGAGGGTAATCTCCTTTACTTAGCCTCAACTGATTGTAAATGATAATCAGATCCAGAACATTTCTTCACAGCAACATCTAGACTAGTGTTTGACAAAACAACTGGGCACTATAGCCTAGCCATGTTGACTCAGAAGATTAACTTCATAATTGTCTTATAAGAACTGCCTTGTAACAAAATGCGCATTTGGTTTTTTATTTGGTTTTTTGTAAGTGAAGGAGTTTAGACACAATCACTATTGTTGTTCAAAAAAAATAAATAAATAAAAACCGAGGAGACTACCTTGATCCATCTACTAATCCCATCAGGAGGGACCTGAGGGCCACTCAAGGGCCCGTGGTCAGGAAGGGCCAAGGAGGGTGGGTATGTGGAGAAGGACATCTTGGAAAGTGGGCATTCCCTGGTTCTGTGTTCCAGAGAAGCCAGACTGGCTATGGAAGCAGAGCTTGAAAGATCATCCTTGGCGGTAGGAGGAAGAAGTTGTAGTGTGGACCTCAGTTTCCTCAGAGGTCACCCCGTAAGCCTTTATCCAGGCACTGGCTTGTTGGGAATTGCCAGGCAGCTTCTCTGGGAGCTGGCCTGTGGCAGGCTGTGACTGGCCAAAGCCCCTCTAACTCCAGCCCAAGGGGGAGTGCTGGGAGCTCCCAAGGTCTCCTGGGAAGGCAGGGACAGGGAGGCAGGGAAATGCCAGGAATGAAGAAACACGTGCCATGGGTGAGTAACAGCCATGTCCTGCCCCGCCCAGAGCCAAGCTGGAGGAGCCAGTATAAAGGCCATGCCTGGCTCCAGCATCTCATCTGCTTGGACTCCCCAGGAACGTGTCTGTGCTCGTGTCTGTGACCAGGGTGAGTGTGAGTGTGGGAGCCCCAAGGGTTCTTAGAGGATCAGGGAAGAGCTGACAGCTGGGAGACAGAGGGAAGGGGAGGGAGGAGGGGCACCAAGGAAAGACGGTCCTGTCTTTGATTCTGTGATACAGTGAACAGAAATAAGACTCAGTCTGAACTAAGTCTTTGGAAATCTGTCCTGGTCTCAGATATAGATGGGTCCCTCAATTTTGTCAACGACATTACTCTTCTGTTAGTAGAAGAGGCACATCAGTGTGTGAACGCTTTATGTGGGCTCACGAACGTTGAGAAATACTGGCTACTCATTGTGTACAAGAGTGAGAAGCCTCTTACTATGTCTGATTGTTGGGACCACATACTTTTCTTTAGGGGAAAGATTTAGGTTGTTTCTTTTCTTTACTGATGTGTATATGCTAGATACCCTTAACTATCCCCATAAGATTTAATTTTAAAAGAGATCAAATTATCATCCTTGCTTTCTATCTAAAGAGTTTCATTATTAATTTTTAGGTTGCAAATTCCTGCTAAAATGTCCTGGCAGCAGAACCAGCAGCAGTGCCAGCTCCCTTACAAATGTACCCCCAAGTGCCCTCCCAAATGCCCCATCCCCACGTGTCCACCCAAGTGTCCACCAAAGTGCCCTCCAGTCTCTCCCTGCTGCAGTGTCACCTGCGGAGACTGCTGTGGACCTAGCTCTGGGTGTTGCAGCTCTGGAGGTGGCGGCTGCTGCCTGAGCCACCACAGACATCATATCTTCCACCGACACCGCAGGCACCAGAGCCCTGACTGCTGTGAGTGCGATCCCTGTGGACACTCTTGCTGCTGCTCGGGCTCAGGAGGTTGCTGCTGAGCCAGGCCTTAGGCATCAAAGAGAAACACTTAGACAGGAACCTCGAGGCAGGGACCTACCTGAGAGTGATGCTTCTCCTGATCTCGCTTCTCATTTTCATGGCGCTGAGGATCCTGTGAAAGAGTTCTGTGTGTTCTAATGTCCCAAGTCCATCCTGGATCCTGATCATGTCTTCCTTCTTTACCTTATACAACAATAAATCTCCTATAGCGTATTCACAAGATAACCTGGTCTTTGCCAAGTCTTTCATTCTTTGCAAGTCCCTGAAGGCTAGAGTTCCAGCAACACCCTTAGGGTGGCTTGGTAAGAGTACAGTGTGAGAAAGGGACAAGCTAGAAACAGTTTCTAAGGAAACAATCCTCTAAGAAGAAGCTTGAAGTAGAGCTTTGCAATGGGATTATCTCTACACGCTCCAGCCTCTTGGCGCAGGTGGTGACCGGAAGGAGGACTAGGTGGCACTAGTGAGGCACCACTGGAGAAAGGGAAAGCGAAGGAGCATGAGGGACCTCAAAGGAGAAGCTGATAGGAGAAAGAAAGAATGCTGTGAAGTAGGTTCATTCATATGTTTCTGGAATGAATCTCAGCCCCTCCAGAAAGAAACTCAATAGCTGATGGTGCTTCATGAAGCCTTTGCAAACATTTCTAAGGGCCCGCTGTGTGCTTTGCCGTCTTTTCTGAGTGAGGAAAAATCGGTACTTAGTACCTATAAACTCTGTCCAGGCCCGGTTCCTGCTGGAGAAATATAGTGAAGAACAAAATCTACTCCCAACCTAGAAAACTTCTCCACAAATATAGAAGAGAAATAAAGATTTTATTATAGTAAGTATTAAACCTGAATGTGATTCATCATATGCCATCCGGTAAAGAAATTGCAAAGACATAAAGAAATCTTTCCCTTTATATGTAAAAAAATGCAAAACGAAAAACCTATACTGTTGAGTCAATTCTGACTCATAGAGAAACTGTAGGACAGAGTAGAACTGCCCCATAGAGTTTTCAAGAAGCACCTGGTGGATTTGAACTGCCAAGCTTTTGGTTAGCAGCCAAGCTCTTAACCAGTGCAACGAGTGAATTCATCTCCTCAAGATAAAATTGCTCATTTTCTGGTTTCTTTATGGCTGGAGGTAGATTTGCAGTTAGGGGTCGGAAGCTCTTGAGGTCATGCTAATCTCTTTCCAGTTTTCTGGAGGGGGAAGATTACTTGAAGTAACACTTTAAAGAATTGACTTCCAAATCCTTGAGCTAACACCTCGAATTTAGGTACTTTTCAAAGATAGGGAGAAAGATTTTACATTTAAAAGCTATTGAAAGTGAATTTTAAAAGAACAGGGGAGGAAGGGTATTTCTCACTTATTTTCAACAGGGAAACTATGGGGGAATCAACACTGTGACAAATAACAACAGTAGCGAATTTTCAGTTGAAGGTCCCTGGGTGGTACAGTTAACTGCTTTGCTACTAGTGAAAAGGTTGGGGTTTTGACCCACCCAGAGGTGCCTCAGAAGAAAGACACGGTAATCTGCTTCCTGAAAGGTCACATCCATGTAAACCCTTTGGAGTGCAACTCAGTCACAACTGGTTTGGTGCTTTGGTTCTATTTTCAATTTGTATTAGTCCTTACACTCCTGAGGAAAGGCTGCACAGGCCACTGGAGTCTAAGTTCCTATAAAGTCTAGAGAGAGCCTGCAGCACGTACCTCTCCTGTGCTTCCTATTCCCGGTGCTCACCTGTCAAGGCTTACAAGCCTGCAGGTGATCCATAACCAAAGAAAAAATTGAAGAGGTCATGAAAAAAGCTCCCAACTAAAAAAGCCCTGGCCCAGATGGCTTCACTGGAGAGTTCTACCAAAGATTAGGAGAAGAGTTGACACCAATTCTACTCAAACTATTCCAGAACATAGAGAAGGAAAGAATATTCCCTATTTTATTCTATAAAGCAAGCATAACACTTATACCAAAGCCAGGCAAAGACGTCCCCCCCCCAAAAAAAGAGAAAATTACAGACCAATATCCCTCAGGATTATAGATGCAAAATTTCTCCATAAAATTCAACAGTATGTCAATAAAATAATATTGCATAATTTAGCTGGATTCATACCAAGAATGCAAGGGTGATTCAAGATTAGAAAATTAGTCAAAGTAATTCACCACATAAATAAAACAAAGGAAAAGAATCCCATGATAATCTCAATTGATGCAGAAAAGGCATTTGATAAAATCCAACATCATTTCCTGATAAAAACTCTTAGCAAAATAGGCATAGAATGAAATGTCCTCAAAATAATTACGGGCATATATGCAAAACCAAGAGCCAAAATTATTTTCAACGGAGAAAGATTGAGAGTATTCTCCTTGAGAGCCGGAACCAGACAAGGATGCCCATTATCACCACTCTTACTCTATACTCTTCTGGAAGACGTAGCTAGAGCAATAAGGCAAGAAAGGGAATTAAAGTGTACTCAAATTGGAAAGGAAGAAGTAAAACTATCCTTTTTCACAGATGACATCATTCTATGCATAGAAAATCCCAGAGACTCCACAACAAAGTTACTGCAAGTAACCGAAGGATTTAGCAAAGTTGCAGGGCACAACATCAACACACAAAGATCAGTTGGATTCCTCTGCACTAACAAAGAGAACTCCAAAAAAGGAAATCAAGAAAACAGTACCATTTATAATAGCCTCCAAAAGGATAAAATACCTAGAAGTAAACCTAATCAGGGATGTAAAACATGTATCCGAGGAAAACTGTACAACACTACTGCAAGAAACCCAAATAGATCTACAGAAATGGAAAAACATTCCACGCTCATAGCTTGAAAGAGCTAACATTGTGAAAATGTCAATATTACCCAAACGATCTACAGATATAATACAATCCCGATCCAAATCCCAACAACAGTCTTTAATGAGATAGAAAAACTAATCACCAACTTGATATGGAAAGAAAGGAGGTCCAGAATAGCTAAAACAATCCTGAAGAAGAAGAAAGTAGGAGGCCTCACACTTCTTGATCTCAAAACTTACTATACACTCACAGTAACCAAAACAGGCTGGTGCTGGTTCAATGACAAGACACAAAGATGAATGGAATAGAATGGAGAACCCAGAGGGAAAGTAAGTCCAGTCATCTACGGGCAGTTGATCTTCGACAAAGAGTCAAAATTCTGTCAATGGAGAGAAAAAAATTCTCTTTTAACAAATGGTGCTGGCAAAACTGAATATCCATTGGCAAAAAGATGAAACAGGGTCCACACCTCACACCATACACAAAGCCTAAGTGAAAATGGACCAAAAGTGCTAAATGTTAAAGGTAAATTATAAAGTTCCTGGTAGGGATACAACTGGAGGACTTAATTTTCAGCATACATACTCTATCAAACACAACAAAAAATTCATAAACAACAGATGATAAATTAGATAACTGGGAACTCCTAAAAATTAAATACTATGCTTATCAGGAGACTACTAAAAGATTAAACTGAGAACCTATGGATTGGGAATAGATCTTCAGCAACAACATATCTGACAAAGGTGTTATCGGTAAAACATATAGAAAACTTCAAAACTCAACAACAGAAAGAAACACTTCAATCTGAAAATGGGCAAAAAACTTGAGCAGACACCTACACAAAGAAGACATTCCTGTGGGCAACAAACACATGAAAAGGTGCTCGTGATCATTAGCCATTAGGAAGATACAAATGAAAAATACAATGAGATACCATCTCACCCCTGCATAAATGGTACTGATTTAAAACTAGAAAACAACAAACGCTGGTGAGGTTGCGGGGAGATTGGAACGCTTATACACTACTAATGGATTGTAAAATGGTACAACAACTATGGAAAATAGTATGGCACTTCTTCAAAATCTAGAAATAGAAACACCTCATGATCCTGCAATCCAACCCCTAGGCATATATCCAAAAGACATAGAAGCAGTGAACCAATAGATATATGCATACCTATGTTCATTGCAGCATTATTCCCAATATCAAAAAGTCAGACACAACCTACAAAAAATCAAATCCAACCCATTGCCGTTCAGTTGATTCTTACTTATAGCCACCACATAGGGTTTCCAAGGTTGTAAATCTTTATAAAAGAAGACTGCCACATCTTTCTCCCTTGGAGCCCTTGGTGGTTTTGACCCACCAATCTTTCGGTCAGCGGTCGATCACTTTACTCCCTGCGCCATAACAGTCTAAGTGCCCATCGATGGACGAATAGATAAACAAATTGTGGTACATACATACAATAGGATATTATGCAACTGTAAAGAGTATATTTATAGTTTGTTGTACCCTGAGGCTTGCATATTGCTGTGATGCTGGAATCTATGGCACCGGTATTCAAATACCAGCAGGGTCACCCATGCTGGACAGGTTTCAGCTGAGCTTCCAGACTAAGACAGACTAGGAAGAAGGACCTGGTGGTCTACTTCTGAAAAGAATTAGCCAGTGAAAACTTTATGAATAGCAGTGGAATATTGTCTGATATAGTGCCAGAAGAGGAGCCCCTCAGGTTGGAAGGCACTCAAAAAACAACTGGAGAAGTGCTGTCTCCTCAAAGTAGAGATGACCTTAATGACGTGGACGGAGTTGAGCTTTCAGGACCTTCATTTGCTGATGTGGCTTGTCTCAAAATGAGAAGAAACAGCTGCTAGTATCCATTAATAATTGGAATGTGGAAAGTATGAAGTGTGATTCTAGGAAAATTGGAAATCGTCAAAAATGAATTGGAACACAAAAACACTGATATCCTAGACATTATTGAGCTGAATGATGAATTGAAGAGGAGTGGGGTTGCATTCATTGTCAAAAAGAACATTTCAAGATCTATCCTGAAGTACAGCACTGTCACTGTTAGGATAATATCCATATGCCTACAAGGCACACAAGTTAATACTACTATTATTTAAATCTATGCACCAACCACTAAGGCAAAAATGAAGATACTGTAGTTTTTTTACCAATTTCTGCTGTCTGAAACTGATCGAACATGTGATCAGGAGTCATTGATAATTACTAGTGATTGGAATTCAAAAGTTGGAAGGATCAGGAGGGAGGGGCAAGATGGCGCTCTAGGCAGAAACACCACGCCGTCCCTCCACAGCAAAGATCCGAAAAACTAAGCCTAACAGAGAATCAACAATCCTGAAACCCTAGAACACCAAATGAAGAGATAAAGAACTCAGCCAAACACCAAACGGAGTGAGAATACTAAAAGAGATCGGAGAGCGAGGAGAGACTCAGGCAGAGATTCCTTACCAGCTAACGCACATTAAACCTAAAATAACACTAACCTATAATAAATGATACGATAAATAAATGGAGAGAAAGCACAGATGCTAAGAGACAGAGTTCAAAGTTATAGGGGTTTGATGCTGAGATGCTGAGTGTTGTTCCCGGGAAAGGAGTTTGGCCAGGATGGAGACATGTCCTAGTTGGGACATCGAGCCTGAGGGCCACCTCCTTCCGAGATTTGGGCTTCCACTCCCCGGGGAACCCCCCCCACCAAGTTCATGTGTCAAAGAATGTCCAGCATCTCTGCCTTCCAAAAGGGCCGGGGAGCCACCCCCAGCCCTTCCTGGCAGCCCAGTGATGGCTGGGGCTAGGTGGAGAGGGGGTGACGTGAGGGCAGAGGCTCTGAGGGGCAAGTGAAGAAGCCAGCAAGAAGGCACCCTATCAGCTGCTCCCTCTGTCCCTCACAGGTGCCTGAGATCCAGGTCCCCAGAGAGGTTGACAGATGGCAGATGGCACATGCTGTGGGAGGGGCGCAATCGGCTTCTGCTCCAAGGTGTCCCCACCGCAGACTCTCTCTCCTAGGTGAAGGGGGCTAAGGCCAGCCCCCAGCTTACCTGCCCAGCATGTCTGGGAGGCTGGAGACTGTGGATCATGCCCTGCCTGGAGCCTGGAGGGGTGGGGGGAGTGGACAAAAGAAGCACCGTGGGGTGGTGTTTGCTGGAGGAAAGGAGATGGTCACTGGGTAGGGAGAGCTGGTTGGAGACCCAAGACTCTCCCCTTTTCCCACCCTCAGGGAGCTGCAGAAGGCCATGACACCGGAGACGGGGGAAGACACTCTCACTGTTCGGGGCAAGTGCTGTCTGTTTGAAGGTTTGCTGCAAAACAAAGGTTGGAGACTCTTTCTTCTTCGGATTTCTCTCCGTTAGTGAAAACAGGTACCAATGTAGGTCTTCCTAAAAGCCAGGTAGTGTAAAGGGAACTTTCAGAAAGTGAAGACACCTGTGTATAGCTTCTTGTGTGCCCTTCAATGCTTAAAACACTTTAAAGAAACACTTCCAGGTACATTAAAGCACATTTAAACTAATCATACAGTAATAATAATAACGTTTTGATGAGCATCACAAAGTAGCACCCATTGCATGTACCTCAGATTTTTCGTATAATAGGCTTTACTGGGGTTGGTTCATAACTATGGGCTGTATGTAAGTTGGATGTTTCTAACTGGGGGACTGTCTGTATTCATATATATAACAAAGCACATAGGGGCACAGTTATGAAGACTTTCTAGACATATCCAAACACCTCTCGGGATTGGTTTACTGTGTCAAAAGGCTGAGGACCAAAGTCTTGTGGGACAATTCAGTCAATTGACATAACATAATTCGTAAAGTTAATGTTGTATATCCTACATTGATGAATAGTACCTGGGGTCTTAAAAGCTTGCGAGCAGTCATCTAAAATACAACTATTGGTCTCTACTCATCAGGAGGAAAGAAGAAGGAAGGGAACCAAAGACTCAATGAAGAAACCAGTTCACATGAACCACAGCCTCTTTCAGCCTGAGACCAGAAGAACTAGATGGTGCCTGGCTACCAATATCAACAGTTCTGACCTGGGACGCATTAGAAATTCCCAAATAGAGTGGGACAAGAATGCAGAACAAAAGTCAAATTCCTATAAAAGACCAGACTTACCGAACCGATAGACTAGAGGAGCCCCCCAAAACTATCACTCTAAGATACCCTTTGAACTTGGAACTAGAGCTACTCCTGGAGGTCATGTTTCAGCCAAATAATAGATTGGCTTAAAAAATAAACAATATCAAGTGTGAGTAATGTGTTTCATTAAACAATCAACTATATGTGGCCAAATGGTCAGCATTTACACATAAGCAAATATGAGAAGGCCAGCTAGGGCAGGAAAGGTAGATTAATGGAAATAGAAGAAAGAGAATGGAAATAATGAGAATGCTGACACATTGTGAAAAGTGTAACCAATGTCATAGAACAATTTGTATCAAAATTGTTAAATGGAAACCTAATTTGTTGTGTAAACTTTCACCTAAAAGACAAAAAAATATTAAAAAAGATAAAGCCTATTGCGGAACGGGGGAATAGAATAAGATTTGTTTTATAACAAATTCCAAAAATAGAAGAAATTCTTTCCCAATATTCTTGTAGACTTTATTGAGTATTTCCATGTGGACCAATTGGGAAGGGGAGACTCTACTATACAGGCTGTGTGATGGTTAAGAATGTATGTTAACTTCGCTGGGCCATGATTCTCAGTGTTCACATGTGAGCACTCCCATGATGGGATCTGCTGTGAGAAACCAATGAGTTGAAAGCGAGTTTCCTTGGGCGTGTGGCCTACATCCGAATATAAGCATTGGCTTCTTGCCAACATGGTCTCTGCTGAGAAATCAGAGCTTAATCTTATTGGTTCTCCTGTGTAGGTGACTGATTGTTTTTCCTACACTGCTCTCAGTTTTTTCCTTTGCCTTTGGTTTTGACAAGGTCGATTACCATACGTCTTGGTGATTTTCTTTTGGAGTCTCTCCTGTGTGGGGTTTGTTGAGCTTTTTGGATGGATATATTCCATCTTTTCTGATATTAGGGAAGTTTTCTGCCAGCAAATCTTCAAAAATGTTCTCTGCGTACTTTTTTTCTCTCCTCCTGTTCCTGAACTCCTATCATGCATAAATGATCCCTCTTGTAGTGTCCCACGTAACTCTTTGGTTTCTCCACTTTTCTTCATTTTTTCTCCTGAATGTTGGTCAAATAAATGAGTATCAAGGGATTTGCCTTCTAATTTGCTGATTCTGTCTTCCAATGATTCAATTCTACTCTGACATTCCTCCACTGAGTTATCAATTTCTGAAATTTTGTTGTTAATCGTCTGGATTTCTGGTTGCTATTTTTTATGGCTTCTAATTGTCTATTTTGTTCTTGTATAGTTTCCTTGAATTCTACTAGAATTTTTGTCTGTCTCTTCAGTTCCTTTACCATTTCTTCCTCAGAATGGTCTTCTGACCCTTTAGTTTGGTCACTTGCTTGAGCCATCTTGTTCTGCTTCTTTATGGGATTTGATACTGTTTGTTGTCTTCGAGGCATTAAGGTGTTATTATATTTATTGACTGTATGTTTGTTTACTTTGTCTTGATTTTCTGTTTTGTTTTGATGTATCTGGGATGGCAGCTTGGGTGTGGTACTCAGGTTGCTAGTCTGGCAAGAATGGAGTGCTCACCACCTCTTTCCACGCAGGTGGGGCGGCGGCGGGGAGTGTGAAATCCTTGACAACTTCAACATTTTCTGTGTATATCAGGATGTTATTTATCGGCCCAGTTGTGACGATTTTCTTTTCTTTATGTTGAAGTATAATCTATACTGAAGGTTGTACTGTTTGGGCTTCATCTCTATGTGCTTCAAGTTGTCTGCATGTTTGGCAATCATGGTTGTGTCATTTGCATATTGCAGGTTATTAATGAGTCTTCCTCTCATTCTGATTCCATGTTCTTCATATAGTGTGGCTTATCAGACTACTTGTTGAGTTTACAGATTGAATAAGCAAGGTGAAAAGATACAACACCTTTGGACCACCTTTACCAGTTTTGAACCCTGCAATATCCTCTTGTTCTGTTGGAATGACTTCCTCTGGATCCATGTCCATGTTCCACATGAGCACAATTAAGTGTTCTGGAATTTTCATTCTTCATAATGTTATTCTTAATTTATTATGCTCCACATTATACTTGCTAGACACCCTAGAATTGTCACTGAGGGAAGGCCTTGCGGTATAGTGTTAGGTCTTCAATAGAATCTCTACAAACATTTGAAAAGCCCCAATAGAACAGCCCCACCTGCCTGAATGTCTACCGTTAGGAATTATATATATTAGTTTTATTTCTTAGTCCTGTCTTCCCACTGGGATATAGCCCTAGGTGGGCAGAGATTAACTCTCTTTTATATCATGTTGGATCTGCAGAGTTGGCCACGTAATCAATAAGCACTTGCTCAGAGTGTGTGGGAGTGAATTCATAAGGTCTGATTCTTGATCTTTTGGAGAGGCAGTTCAAGAAAACCTTGGAATTTTCCATTTTGGAGATGCTTTACTCTTTTTATTCACCCTAGCATACTCCACTCTCATTTATTCTCCTAAGACCTGCTTGATTTTTATTTAATTTGCTCAGCAAATTTCTTTGGGAATAGTTCCTTGGTCAAGGGCATTCGAAGGCATGAATATACAATGGTTGCTTAAGGGTTCACTAATCCTATTTATCCAGAACATCATCTAATTCTAATGATTAAAATGATACTAATACAGGAAAGAAAAGGTCATAGGCTATGAGGTCATTGGAGTATGTGTGTGTGTGTGTGTGTGTGTGTGTGTGTGTGTACAGTGATGGTATCTGTGGTGAGCAAAATAATGTCCCCTCAAAGCAATCAGTTCCTATCCCTGAAACCTATAAACATTACCTTAAAAGGAAAAATGACTTTGGCAGATGTAATTAAGTGCAAGATATTGAGATGAAGAAATTGTCTTGAATTATACAGGTGGATTCTACTAGGCAGAATGAGATTCTTATGACACAGAGAAGAAAAGGCAATGTGAAGATGGAGGAGAGAAAAATTTGAAGATGATGGCCTTGTAGATACATCCACAAGCTAAAGGATGATATGTCCACAAGCCAAGAAACCTCGCAGCTACCAGAAACTGAAGAGACAAGGGACAAGTTCTCTCCTGGAGCTTCCAGAGGGAGTGTGGCTGGTGTGAAAAGTATTATCTCATACAGTCAGTGAGTTTGGAGAGGGCCTTGTCCCGAAAGTACACCTCCATTCAGCCTGGGCTTCAGGGTAAAATGGAGGGACTGATTCTGGAGTGAGAAACTGAAAAGCTAAGCAGTTTTCTTTGGAAATATGATCCAAGAGAAAGAAGAGGGACCGACCAGGACCAGGACAGATGGGTAACATTAAATAATAGTTTCATCCTCTACTTGGGGTAAAGTAACATTCCTTGACAGAACCTTCAGAGAATACGTGAGGGAACAGAAAGGTCTACCTTTTAAACCCTGAGTCCAAACACAGCTGTAGTGCCAGGAATAATCAGTACGGGAGAAGAAACACGAGGCTGGGATGCCCTTGGTCTTTGCACTTTGGATCCTTAGAAGTGTGGTCAGTAGCAGCCACGGCCCAGACCACTGCCACAGCAGTTGGAGCTCTGGGAGCCTGTGGAGGCTCAGGCAGTAGCTGTCCCCAGTGCTTATAAGATATGCTAACACCAAGCTCTGAAGTGAGTTTCAGCTCTATTGAGAAGAGGACAAGTGAATGATCTGGTAGTCTCCTGTCTCTTTCTTCCTTCCCAACCTGGAAGGTCATGGAAGTTTCCAGGCTGTCCCTCTGGTGACCGTGAACCAGATGTGACTTCAGCAATGAACCAGTGTGGCCCTGGGCTCTGGAGACCCACTTTTCTCTTACCATCTCTCCTTGGGAAACTGGGTGTTTAAATTATCCAGAACTTGAAAAGAAGGCAAAAACACATTTTTGAACACTCTTACAAATTTATACTACATACTACTAACTAACAGGGCTGCCTAAGTGTCACATGACCCTCTAGGGGATTTTTTTTTGTTTGTTTTACTTTTGTTTAGGGATGAAACACTAAAGATAAATTTAACTTAAGGAGGATTATAAGTTCCAAATTATTTGTGTCTAGTAGAAATGATAACACAATGATGTATTACTCTTTAAAACATTAGGTAGTATTGTAACTAAATTTGCAATCTTATTTTAACAGTCTTTCTTTCTCTGACTATATAGACTTGGAACTCTCCTATTCTCCTTTGGTGTTCTGGTGGCACAGTTGTTAAGAGCCATGGCACGCTACAGATGTTAATAAAAAGGTGAGCATTTCCAATCCACCAGCTGCTCCTTCGAAACCTATGGAGCAGTTGTACTCTGTCCTGTAGGGTTGCTATGCATTGGAATCGACTCGATGGCAACGGGTTTTGGTTTATTCTCCTTGGAAGTAATGTTACCACCCTTCAACCATCTGATTCAGAGTCATATGTTTATGCCTACTTATGTTCACGTACGAAAAACAAGAAAAACTAAGTTGTGTCAAATCTGACTCATGGGAACCCCAGCCGTTACACAGTAGAACTGAGCTCCATGGGCTTTTCTTGGCTGTAATCTTTACAGAAACAGATTGCTAGGGTTTTCTTGTGTGGTGGTGCTGGGTGGGTTGCAACTGCCAACCTTTCAGTTAGTAGGCAAGCACAAATGGTTGTGCTATTCAGAGGCCTTATTTTCACATACAATTTCATGTAAATGCAACACACACACACACAGACACAAGCACACACACACACACACACACACCAGGCCCACACACAGCTTTGCTTCCTCACTTACACCAGGGTTACAAGCATATCTGTCTAAGACAATGAGGAAACTGAGGATGAGATCACAAGAAGATTGGTCAATGAACCAATGTGTTCCAGTCTCATTGAGAAGGAGATTCAGAACTATATATTTATACAAATTCTGAGCATTTGTACTTATTATGTGACATGTACTATTCTCAGGGCTTAATGTCTGATTTTTTCATTTACACAACAATCTTACTAAATAATGACAATGATTAGCCACATTTATCAGGTGCAAAAATGGAGACTTACAGTGTAAGAACTTGCTTAATGTTTCATAGCAAATACTGGTTCTCAGAATTCAAAGCAATGTATTCCATCTCAGGAACCATGCTCTTAACCAGTACTCTGTAGCTGAACTGGGAAGGCTCACGCTCTTTATAATATGAGAAATGCCGACAGTGTAGGGTAAGTTCTTCTCCTCAAGTTAGACTCATAGGAACTGTTGCCTTCTCCTCTGGCTCCAAGAACTATTGTTTCTGGGCTAGTTCCCACACTGCACAGAATTCCTTTCTATTTCCCATGCCCTTCTCTTCTTCTTTGTTCCTCTGTCCTTTCTGAAACCCATTCTCCCAGTGGGGCTCTCTATTTGCCTGCCCTCCTCCTGCTCAGAGCCCCTTCCATGGCTCCCATGGATAAACTCACGATGACGACAGATGAAGAAAAGGCTAGGTCCCTGACAAGGCAAAGCAGAATCTCTTATATAAGGGGTCCAGGACCAGGCTCCAGGATGTGTACTGGTTGTAATAGGAGGGGATGTGACACTTACACATAAGGGTACATGTATCCTCATTCCTGATATTCTAGTCGCCTTCTCTCTTCCCTTCCTGGAATGTCATGGAAGAATCCAGGCTGCCTACCTCATCTCCAGATGCTAGATATGACTTCAGTAAGTATCAATACTTTGGTCAATCGCTCTAGGTATCGAGGTCAATATATATCCATCTTGTCTTAGGAAACTGTAGGTCAAACCCTTGCCTCCAGGTGTGCTCTATGAGTTGGGGCCTTAGGATTTGGATTGTCTGTTTTCAGTGGGTAGAAGAGGTTGGAATGAATTGATAGATGTATTTTACAGGAAGAAACTATAAAGTATTTAACCCATGGCTTGTGGAAGATAGAGAGAGATGAATGGACGGCATTGGTTAGGTCTCATAACTGGTGAATAAGTGAGGTGTTCCCACAAAGACATACCTGGTTTGCGAGGTGAGTAGGCTTGGTGGTAGAATAAGTTTATGTTACGGCAAGGCCTTTGTATCTTTAGGAAAAATGTGGTAGGTTCAACTTGCAGGTTACCGACTTTCTAGGCAATGGAGAGTTGATTCAAGGGAAGTATCTCAAATGCCTCCCAGGTCACTCTTCTAATAACGTTTAATTCATCTATCCATTCAACTAATCAGCATTCCATGGATAATTGCTAGAGTCACCAGATAAGGAATACCTGGAGTTCTCAAGTTCTGGTGAAGTGATGTGATGTGTTGAGATGTTATGGTACTATGGTGACTGTAGTTTTAGACCCAAGAATACCTAGAATTCTTATATGCTAGTGCCAAAGGCCATGATGAGCTGATTCCCAACACTGATTGTTTAGGTTAGATCAAAGAAGTATACACAGAAGGACTTTTTACCTCCTGATATTGGCTTTTTGGGGATGGGATGCCCTTCAGCTTTGTAGCCTTCTATCCAACCCCTCATCCACATTTCTAAGCTTGTGCATGGCCATGAAAACATGCATCCGTACACACACATGTATACACACACCCAACCATAAAGGCACAGCTTTCGCATTCTCTTCCTTTATTGTTACTATCATCTCTGTCAGTAAGAATGAGGAAACCTAGAATGACATCACAGAGGACATTGTCACATGAACCAGTGTCACAGGAATCCTATTGGGAAATGGTGCCTCAGGCAAGTCCAGTCCCTAAACCTCACCTTCTTTTATGCACATGGGTTTCACAGGAGTCTTCCGAATGTCCACTGGACTGTGAATGCCTGGAGGTCACAACACACATGTTGCCTCAATAAACCTAAGTTTTTGGAAAGAACATGTACTGAACACGTGGTAGGTGTTCAAACAATGTTCTTGTAATTAAATGTTTATGTTCAAAAATCTATATTTTTCACAATTTATCTGAAAACGCTCAGAGTAGGGGAGTATATAGGAGACTAGGTAATGAAAAATTTTAAGATAGGCCATATGTTAGTCAGATCAAAATGTAAACATCATATACTCTCACCTGCTAGATGAGGGGTATGTGAAGGAAGAGATTGTCTCTCTTTTTCCAAGATGTATTCCCAGTTCATACCATACAGTAGTTCACAGTAAATATCTGATGAATGAATAAAAGGAATCAATTACTGGTTGAATGAGTCTGATTGAAATCTGACTACCCTCTCATTCAATAACAAGATTAAGTAAATCATTGAATTACCATCATCCTCTGGCTAGAAATAATTTTGTTTCTTAGAATCCTAAAGGCACAGTCATTTTCTAGAATTTTCACTAGCCTAATAATATTTTGAAATAAACTTTCTGAGGACAAGTACTGAATATTTTCCATCTCTTTGTCTCACACACTGACCAGACAAAGTGTCTGGATCTAGCAAACGTTCTTTACAAATTGATGCTCACTAAGAATCTTCTTTGTGCCTTCTCAGGTCCCAAGAATTCAGTGAGAAAGGTACTAACCTGCCTCTTTTACAGTTGAGGGTTTAGATTGTCTAAATGAAGAACTGGAGGCACCCCAGCTCATAAATGACAGAGTTATAATTTGAACACTGAACTCCTGATTGCCATTTGGTAGAATATTGCTTCAGTAGTCAGGGTTCTCCAGAGAAATAGAATAGGAGATCTACCTACCTACCTACCTATATACCTACCTACAACTGCCTACCTACCTACCTACTACCTACCTACCTGCCTACTACCTATCTGCCTACCTACTACCTACCTATCTACTACCTCCCTACCTCCCAACTACCTGTCTACCTGCCTACTACCTATATACCTATCTGTCTATCAAGAGAAATTTCTTATAAGGAATTGGATCACACAACTGTAGGTCCTGGTAAGTCCAAAATCCATAGAACGGGTAGCAGGCTGGAAACTCTGGGAGAAGTATGTTACAGTCTTGAGGCAGAATACCTTCTCTCTGGGAAAACTCAGTTGTTGCTCTTAAGGCCTTCAGCTGATTGGATGAGGTCCATCCATATTATTGAGGATAATCTCCTTACTTAGAGTCAACTTATTGTCAATGATAATCATATCTAGAAAATTTCTTCACAGCAACTTCTAGACTAGTGTTTGAGAAAACAACTGGGCACACTAGCCCAGCCAAGTTGACACAGATAATTAACTGTCATAATTGTCTTATAAGAACCCCCTTGTAACAAAATATGCATTTGGTTTCTTTATAAGTGAAGGAGTTTACTCACAATCATTATTGCTGTTTAAAAAAAAAGAAAAGCCAAGGAGACCACCTTGATCCATCTACTAATCCCATCAGTAGGGACCTGAGGGCCACTCAAGGGCCCGGAGTCATGAATGACAAGGGAGGAAGGGTGTATAGAGAAGGCAATCCTGGGAAGTGGGCATTCCCTGGTTCTGTGTTCCAGAGAAGCCAGCCTGGCTATGGAAGCAGGGCTTGGAAGATCATCCTTGGAGATAGGAGGACGACGTTGTAGTGTGGACCTCAGTTTCCTCAGAGGTCACCCCCTAACTCCAGCCCCAGAGGGTGTGCTGGGAACTCCCAAGGTCTCCTGGAAAGGCAGGAACAGGGAGGCAGGGGAATACCAGGAATGACCCAGCACATGCCCTGGGTGAGTAGCAGCCACTTCCTGCCCCTCCCAGAGCCAAGCTGGAGGAACCGCTATATAAGCCATGCCTGGCTCCAGCATCTCATCTGCTCGGACTCCCCAGCGACGTGTCTGTGCTGGTGTCTGTGACCAGGGTGAGTGTGGTTGTGGGAGCCCCGAGGGGCTCTGAGAGGATCAGGGAAGAGCTGACAGCTGGGAGGCAGACAGCAGGCAGAGGGAAAGGGAGGGAAGAGGGGAACTGAGGAAAGAGGTTCCTGTCTTGGATTCTGTGATACACCGAACAGAAGTAAGACTCAGTCTGAACCAAGTCTTTGGACATCTGTCTTGGTCTCAGACAAATATGGGTCCTTCAGTTTGGTCAAAGACATTATTCTTCTGTTAGTAGAACAGGTATGTCAGTGTGTGAACAGTTTATGTGGGCTCACGAAAGTTAAGAAATACTGGCTACTCATTGTATACGAGAATGAGAAGCTCCTTGCTATGTCTGATTGTTGGGACGACATATTTTAATTCAGGGGAAAGATTTAAGTTGTTTCTTTACCTTACTGATGTGTATATGCTAGATATCCTTAACTATACCCATAAAATTTAAGTTTAAAAGAGAACAAATTATCCTCCTTGCTTTCTATCTAAAGAGTTTCATTATTTATTTTCAGGTTGAAAAGTCCTGCTAAAATGTCCTGGCAGCAGAACCAGCAGCAGTGCCAGCTCCCTGCCAAATGTACCCCCAAGTGCCCTCCCAAGTGCCCCATCCCCAAGTGTCCCCCCAAGTGTCCCCCAAAGTGCCCTCCAGTCCCTCCCTGCTGCAATGTCAGCTGCGGAGACTGCTGTCGACCTAGCTCTGGGTGCTGCAGCTCTGGAGGTGGCGGCTGCTGTCTGGGCCACCACAGACACCATCTCTTCCACCGACGCCGCTGGCACCAGAGCCCTGACTGCTGTGAGTGTGATCCCTGTGGGCACTCTGGCTGCTGCTCGGGGTCTGGAGGTTGCTGCTGAGCCAGACCTTAGGCATCATAGAGAAAGACTTAGGAAGCACAACGTCGAGGCGGGGACCTACCCCGGGTTGATGCTTCTCTTGTTCTCGCTTCTCCTTTTCATGGGGCTGCGGATCCCATGAAAGAGTTCTGTGTGTTCTAATGTCCTGAGTCCATCCTGGATCCTGATCATCTCTTCCTCCTCTACTTTATACAACAATAAATCTCCTATTGTATATTCACAAGATATGCTGGTCTTTTCAATTCTTTCATTCTTTGCAAGTCCCTGAAGCCTAGAGTTCCAGCAACACACTTAGGCCGGCTTGGTAAGAGTACAGTGTGAGAAAGGGATAAGCTAGAAATAATGCCTAAGCATACGACCATCTAAGAACAAGCTTATAGTAGAGCTTTGCCATGAGATTATCTCTGCACGCTCCAGCCTCTTGGCTCAGGTGGTGACTGGAAGGGCCTGGGATCCCCAGTACTGAGCTCTTTCGATTGTGAGCCTTCCGGCTAGCTTAACCCATCATGCTGAAAATGATTTTCTTCTTGTCTGTGTGCCATGATTTAACAAATTTGAAAATTCTCTGGAATTCTAAGTAGACGGACAAGGTGTATTTAACAGAACTCTTCTCATTTGATAAAAAAATGCTTCGCGTAGAATTAAAACCCTGATCTACTTCTGAAAGATCAGCCAGTGAAAACTCCATGGAGCACAGTTCTCCTGTGAAACTCATGAGGTCACCATGAGTCAGAATGGACTTGATGTTAACTGGTTAGGGGCAAGCTTATGTGATAACATATTGCCACGTACCTGCTTGCCTGGGAGGGTCTGTCTGCCTAGCTCTTGCTTTTATTCATACTTCAGTCCCTCCTCTGAACAGCTGTGAAATAAATTGTTCAACAGTATAAGGCTTGAGAAGCACCCAGGTAGGAATCTACCCACTCCCACTGGCTCAGTCCAATGCTCAGTGGAAGTAGAGTGGTCTGAGGGTCACAGGAAGGAGTGTGGGCCAATATCTCACCTTTCTTTCTTCCACCTTGCTCAGGTATGGTGGGTGAAGAGGATAATTAATAGAAACAACACTGTCCTGTGGTTGCACAATGAACTTCACAAGCCAGCAGTCCGGACTGTGGTTGGCCTGCCTTAATTTCTTCTCTTCTCAGCTCAGTCACTCAGAATTTTAGGGCACTGAAGCAGCCTGCCCTGATGGTTGAGACTCTGTGACTGGAGGATGAGGTTTGAAGGGAGGTAATGATACCATGAGGGGACATCCAGAATCACAGTGTATCAGCCAGGCTGAGAGGTTTCTATGTGGGAAATGATCAACTCAGATTGGAGCAAGAAAGACCCTGGTGAGACTGGGCTCTCTCAACAAGGCATCCCATCCCCTTCTCTGGATGAGAGTACTGGCTACCAATTTACATCTCTCTAGACTCCCACTCTAATCCCTTCCTTGTAATGCTGAGGCCTTTTTCCTTGCTTTTTGTAAAGGTAAGTTTGTAATGCATTTCATAATGTCATTGTTAATTTAATTTGAAATTGTGTAGTAGCAATTTTGGGAGTCCCTTTGTATTTCAATTGGTTAAGCAGTCTACTATTAGCTGAAAAGTTGGTAGTTCAAACCCACCTAGAGGTGCCTCAGAAGACAGGCCTGGAGATCTGCTTCGGAAAGTTCACAGTCGTGAAAACTCTGTAGAGCAGTTGTACTCTGCACACATGGGGTCGCCTCGAGCCAGAATCCACTCAAGGGCAACCAACAACAACTTGTTAATCGTTATTAACTTAATAAACTAATACTTAACTGCCCCAGAAGCATATATTTGCATTTAATCACTTTACTACTTTTCTGAATAGTCACCTATGCCATCTGTCAAGGGCACAAATGTGGCTATATCTATCTCTAGGCATTCTATTCTGTTGCATTTTTCTATGTGTCTACGCCTGCTCCAGTTTCACACTGCAGTAATATGGAAACCCTGGTTGCATTGTGGTTAAGCGCTATGGCTGCTAACCAATAGGATGGCAGTTCGAATCCACCAAGCTTCCTTGGAAACTCTATGTAGCAGTTCTAATCTGTCCTATAGGGTCTCTGTCAGTAGGAAATGACTCCGTGGCAATGGGTTTGGTTTTTCTGGTATGGTAATTAATATAGTTAAATAGTAAATCTTGATATATAGTAGATACACGATCTTATTCCACATCAAGAATGACTTGTCACTTTTGGCCGTAAGAACCTCTATACATATTTTCCATTAACTCGTTAAATTGCTAAAAAATTAAATATATATATATAATAAAATTCTCATGAAAATGCAAGCGACCTAGAATAGCCAAAACATTCTTGAGAAAAGATGAACACAGCTGGAGCTCTCATGCTTCCTGATTTCAAGTCTTACTAACAAGGGTCCGTAATTAAGACTGCCCTATTGCATAAGGATAAAACGCGTTGTCCATGATTCAGTTCCAACACCCAGAGATCATATAGGACAGAGTAGAACTGCCCCATAGGGTCTCCAAAGTGCAGGTGTTGGATCTGAAATGCCAACCTTTTGGTTAGCAGCTGAGCTCTTAATCACTGGGACTCCAGGGTTCATAAGAATAGACATACAGATTAATGAAATAAAATTGGGAGTCCAAAACTAAACCCTTCCATTTCTAATTAATTGAGTTTTCACAAAGACGCCTAGACAATCAAATGGAACGAAGAAGAGTCTTTTCAACAAATGGTGCTGAGACAGCTGGATAACCACATACAAAAGAATGAACGGGAACCCGCTTCTCTCATCAGACAGGAAAGTAACTCAGATTGGCCCATAACCTGAATACAAGAGCCAAAAACTATAAACTCTTAGTAGAAAACATAGGTGTAAATGTTTATTTTCTTGGGTTAGGAAAATGTTTCTTAGCTTTGGCACCGAAGTCACAAATGACAAAAGGAAAAAATAAGAAATTAGTCTTCATCAAAATTTAAAACTTTGTGCTTCAGAGGACACTATCAAGAAAGTGAAAAGACAATCTGTAGAATAGGAGAAAATATTTGGAAACCATGTATCTGGTAAGGGATTGTATTTAGAATACATAAAGAATACTTGCCACTCAATGATAAAGAGACAAATAATCTAATTAAAAAATAGCCAAAGGATCTGAATAGACATTTCTTCAAAGAAAGAATACAAACGGCCAATTGCCACAGAAAGAAACACAACATCACTAGTCACCAGGGAAATGCAAATAAAAACCACAGTGCAATATCATTCACACCTACTAGGATGGCTATAATTAAAAACCCGAGTTGAGAAGGATGTAGAGAAATTGGAACCCTCATATATTGCCAGTGGGAATGTAAAATGACTTGCAATCACTCTGGGAAACAGTCTGACAGTTCCTCAAAAATGTTAAACAGAGTTACCATACTACTCAGCAGTTCCACTCTTCGCTATGTCTCCAAGAGAAATAAAAAGCAAACACATACACACAGAAACTTGTACAGGAACGTACATAGAAGTATTGCTCATAAAAGCAAAAAGGCAAGAAGAATCCAAATGCCCATCAACTAATGAATGGATAAAAAATGTGGTATACATGGTCTCGGGAAACATCTAGCTTAACTGGCATAACACAGTTTATCAAGACAATGTTCTCCATTTACCTTGGTGAGTAGTGTCTGGGGTATTAAATGTCTGTGAGCAGCCATCTAAGATCCTCCACCCGTCTCACGTCTTTGGGAGCAAGGGAGAATGGAGAGAACAGGATACAAGGAAAAGATTAGTCCAAAGGATTAATGGACCACAGCTACCAATGCCCCCACCAGACTGAGTCCGGTACAGCTTGATGGTACCTGGCTACTATCATTGGCTGCTCTGACCAGGATCACAACAGAGGGTCCTAGACAGAGCTTGAGAACAATGTAGAACAAAATTCTAACTCACACACACACACACACACACACACAAAACAGACTTACTGACCTGACAGAGACTATAGAAACCCCAAGAATATGGCCCCGGGGCCCCCTTTCAACTCAGTGGTGAAGTCATGCCCGAGGTTCACCCTTCAGCCGGGGATTGGATAGTGCCATAAAACAAAATGGGACTAATGAGGCACAGCAGTCTAGGGACAAGGACCAGAAGGCAGGAGGGGACAGGAAAGCTGGTGACTGGGAAGCCAAGGTTGAGAAGGGACAGTATTGCCATGTCCTGGGGTTGTTAACCACTGTCATATGGCAATATGTGAACTATTTAATGAGCAACTATTTCTTCTGTAAACCCTTATCAAAAGCAAAAAGAAAAAAGGAATTCTCTATGTGAGAGCAATTAGACAACAGCAACTCAAAAATTTTGATGGGAAGCCTGGGCGGCAGTGAGTTGAAGATAATGGTGATAGAATAATTTGGAAAAGGATAATGAGAACAGTAGCACAACTGGAAGAATGTAATTGATGTCACTGAATTGTACATGTAGAAATTTTTGAAATGGTGTGTCTTTGGCTATGTAGATTTTCACCAAAGGGAAAAAAAAAAAAATGTCTTCCATGGCCAAGACGAGAGAGTGTTGCCATGTTGTGGGTTCGTTAACAATTCGTCATAAAACAGTATATGTACTGACTGTTTAAGGAGAATCTATTTGTTCTGTAAATCTTCCTCTAAAGTACAATAATTTTTTTTAAAGTAGTAGATTCACACAATTTAATATTATTCAGTAGTAAAAAAGAAAGGAGCGATCCATGCCACGACTTGGATGAACCTTGAAAAACACTGTGTTATGAAAGGGATGCCAATTACAAAAAACCACATATTGTGGGATCCCATACATATGACATGTCTAGAATAGGCAAATCTATAGAGACAGGAAATAAATCAGTGGTTGCCTAGACCAGGGCGGTTACGGGGGGAGGGAGGCGAAAAGCTGGTGTGACTGCTACCAGGTTCAGAGCTTCTTTTTCTGACAAACAAGACACACACACACAAAGACAAAAAAATAAAACACTAATCAGTGTAATTCTAATGGCCATGTTATCCTTTAAAAGGTTGAAACATGAGCAATAGATTGAGGGAAAAATTTCCAATACACATAAATAAACAAGGGAATAAATTCAGAATACAGAAATGACTCAAATAAATTCTTATAAAAAACAAAAAATAATTCCTATAAAAATGAACAAGTGTATGGGTAGACCTTTTATATTAGAGAATAATCTGTATAGCAAATAAATATAAAATGAGATGCTAAACCTCATAGGTATTTAGAGAACTGCAGTTAATAAACAATTTGTTATCATGTTTGTCTTTCAACTTTGCCAAAAAATTTTTAAGTTGTAAAATATAAAATATTGACTAAGTTTGGGAAAGAGATATTTGTATAGATTACAGTGGGAGTGTTAATACTCATCACTGAGGTAAATTTTCCGTAACTTTAGCAATGAAAATTGCCATACTCCTTGTCCCAACAATTTAGTTTTTTAATTTTTTTGGTACTAGTCAACTGCTTGTATATGCAGACAAGAACACCCATAAAGGCAGTTCTATAGGAGAATTTATAGTTAGGGAATATTCAGTAATAGTCTGAATGTCCAGTATTAAGAGAAGAGATACATAAAAACTGACATCTTACTCAAGAAATATAAGGGAAGGGAAGGAGAAAGAAAAGGGAGAGGGTGAATCTGCCAAGACTATGACCTTCCTAAACATCCTCTTTACCACCGACACATGTTCAGGTGATGGCAACAGGTATGGAAGCAAGAAGAGACAGAGACTGACCAAGTGGTTTGGTCACCACAGTCACCATCATCATCATCATCATCATCATCAGTAACAGCAACATCAACAACTTATTATAAGTTCATCTCGAATTTGCATATCAGCTGATTTCTAAAAATGATCTTTCTGTACTCTCAAGGAAAAATACTTTCATTCCTTTATTTATCTATTCACCACATTTTTAATGGAGACTTCATATGGAGACCCTGGATGGTTCAAACGGTTAACACGCTAAGCAGTTAAGCAAAAGGTTGGAGGTTTGAGTCCATCTAGAGGCACATTGGAAGGAAGTTCTGGTAATCTACTTCCACTTAATCATTCATTGAGATCCGTATGGATCACTGTGCTACTCTGACGTACATGGGGTTGCCATGAGTTGACTCAAGGGCAACTGGTGATTCGTATAAGATGGGCATTTTGTATTGAATATACAGCTTTTAGATTAGTGTAAGAGAGAGAAAATTAAACAGTTCGAATAAAGACTGTGCACAGAAGCACTTAACAGGGAACTTAATTTAGTCTGAGGTCAGGTCTTCTTCCTTTAGTGAGAGCAATCCACCCCGTCTTCGCCAGCGTTTTCCTGGACTTGTCGGGCTTTTTTCGCGATGAGAAGATCCTTTATTTATCAGCCCCTTCCACATTTGCATAAGCTCTTGCATTTCTGTATTTGTATTTTATCTTGTTTTTGTGTACATGTCTATGTTAGAAATTCAGTTTGGCTGCTAGTAACAGAATTCTGAAGTAACAGTACTTAAATAGAGGATAATTTTATTTTATAGACAATAGAATTAGAAGGGACGCAGTCCAGAGGTATTTGGGAGCTCCATGGTGTCATCAAAGACCTGGACTTTTTCCTTTTCTCTTCTTCCATTCTAAGTGCTGGCATCCTTCCATAAAATTGCCAGAGCACTGGGTGCTGGGGCTCCAATTATGTCTGGGGCCCAGGTGAGAAGAAGTGAAGGGAGTGGCTATAGAGTGTCTACCGGCTCAGTGGGTCCGTTCATTAATCTTTCTTAAAGCTCCACCTTTAGACATTTGCTTTATTTCATTGGCCACTGTCATGGATTGAGATGTGTCCTCCAAAAATATCTTCCAGCTTGGCTAGGTCATGATTCCAAGTGTTGTATGCTTGTCTACCATTTTATCATCTGACGTGATTTCCTTATGTGCTGTAAATGCTATCACTGCGATGTAATAAGATGGATTAGCTGCAGTTATATTGATGAGATCTACAAGGTTAGGTAGTCTCTTAAGCCAATGTCTTTTGAGATATAAAAGAGAGAATTGAGAAGAGAGACATGGGGACCTCATACCAACAAGAAAGCAGTGGTGGGAGCAGAGCGTGTCCGTTGGATCTGGGGTCCCTACACGTGGAGAAGCTTCTAGTCCAGGGGAAGACTGATGAGAAGGCCGACAGAGGGAGAAAGCCGTCCCCTAGAGCTGACCCTGAAGCTGGACTTTTAGCCGACTTCACTGAGAGGCAATAAACTTCTCCTTGTTCAACTAATCCACTTGGGGTGTTTCTGTTATAGCAGCAGTAGATGACTGAGACAGCCACCTTTATCTGCAAGGGAGGCTAAGATGTGTCAGCCTCCACCCCCACTCCCACTGGGCTCTTTTCTGTCCTTGATTACACAGAAGTTCTGAAGTTAAGGCAGAAGGGCATGTTGATATTGGTGGGCAATGAGCAGTTTTTGTGACAGTATGATTTTCTAGGGACAAATGGCTAGAGATGTGGTTCTCTAGAAATAGCATGTGCTGCGTGTGCTGCATTATACCTGGAAAACTCACTCGAGTGAACTTCATCAGAAAAAGGGAGGAAATTCATACCTCAAAGGCTACCTTCATGAATCCACACATCAGAAGGTGCCAATATCCTATAGTGACGGTGTTTCCAAAGATGTGCCTCAGAAAGGGATGTGCTCTGTATTTGGGCTGTGCTATGGGGCACTAGGAAACCCTGGTGGCATAGTGGTTAAGAGCTACAGCTGCTAACCAAAAGTTGAGCAGTTTGAATCCACCAAGTGCTCCTTGGAAACTCTACGTGGTAGTTGTACTCTGTCCGATAGGGTCGCTGTGAGTTGGCTAGATGGCAGCAGGTTTTTTGGTGGGGGACTCCCTGGGACAGAGGAAGCCACTGACTAGACCGTATCTATAATTGAGGAATTGATGACAAAGGGGATCTCCAAGTAATCATTCCCTCCTCTCCCTTTCTCCACCAGACACAATTACCAGGTACAGGGACCAGAGACCCTGGGCAGCCTCTCAGGGGGAAGCAGTGTCTTGGAGGGGCAGGTGAAGATCTGAGCTGAGTGAAAGGATGGGCAGGATCTGAGAGGTAGAAGACTGGGAGCTGCTGGGGTCCAAAGCAGAGCATGAGCTGGGTCCCTGGCTGGAGAGACACTCACCCAGGGAAAAGGTGAGGGGTTGAGAAACAGAGAGGCCAAAACACCTTTGATATCTTAGCAATATAGTGACCTGAGTAAGAGGATCCTGATCTAGGACCTAGAAATCTCCTAAGTGCTCTGTGGGGTGACTTTTTGCAGCTCAGCCTACAGTGCTAGTTCTGAAGAGGAATTCTGACCATTTCTATGGCTTCCTCAGTGCAGACCAGCAAGAAGGCAGGGAAGTGTCAACAATGACAGGAATGCTCTCCTGTTGTGCAGGAGCCACCACTTGCTCCCATCAGAGCTCCAGGCTAGTCTCTACATTCAACTGACTCCTTAAAAAATTTCAGTCAAGTGGGAAGGCAGGTGAATGTGTCATGGGAGCCCACAGGAGGCTCTGAGCAGGAGGACTAGGTGGCATTGGTGAGGAACCACTAGAGAAAGGGAAGGTGAAGAAGCCTGAGGCACCTCAAAGGAGAAGCTGATAGGAGAAGGAAAGAATGCTGTGAAGTAGGTCCGTTTAAATGTTTCTTGAATGAAACTGAGCCCCTCCAGAAAGAAATTCAATAGCTGATGGTGCTTCATGAAGCCTTTGCAAACATTTCTAAGTGCCCGCTGTATGCTTTGCCATCTTTTCTGAGTGAGGAAAAATCGGTACGTAGTACGTGTGAACTCTGTCCAGTCCTGGCTCCTGCTGGAGAAATATAGTTAAGAACAAATTCTACTCCCAACCTAGAAAACTTCACAAATATAGAAGAGAAAGAAAGATTTTATCATAGTAAGCATTAAACCAGAATGTGATACATCATAGGCCAGACGGTAAAGAAGTTGCAAAGACAGAAAGAAATCTTATCCTTTATATATAGAAAAAAGCAAAACCAAAAACCGATGCTGTTGAGTTACTTCTGCCTCATAGAGACCCTATAAGACAGAGGACAACTGCCCCATAGAGTTTCCAAGAAGCACCTGGTGGATTCGAACTACCAAACCTTTGGTTAGCAGCCGAGCTCTTAACCACTGCACTGATTGAATACATGTACTCAAGATAAAATTGATCATTTTCGAGTTTCTTGATGGATGGAGGTAGATTTGCAGTTAGGGGTCTGAACCTCTTGAGGTCATGCTAATCTCTTTTCAGTTTTCTGGATGGGGAAGATTACCTGAAGTAACACTTTAAAGAATTGACTTCCAAATCCTTGAGCAAACACCTTATACTTAGGTACTTTTCAAAGAGACCGAGAAAGATTTTAGTGTTACAAGCTATTGAAAGTGAGTTCTGAAAGAACCAGGGACGAAGGGGATTCTTCCCTGATTTTCAAAAGGGAAAATTTGTTGCAATCAACTCCGTGACAAATAACAACAACAACGAATTTTCAGTCTAAGGTCCCTGGGTGCTACAGTTAAGTGCTTGGCTACTAACGCAAAGGTTGGCAGTTTGGACCCACCCAGAGGTGCCTCAGAAGAAAGACATGGCAATCTGCTTACGAAAGGTCACAGCCATGTAAACCCTTTGGAGTGCAACTCAGTCACAACTGGTTTGGTGCTTTGGTTTTATTTTCAATTTGTGTTTCTCCTTACACTCTTGAGGAAAGGCTGCACAGGCCACTGGAGGTTTTCCCTCCATATCTGTGCAGTAAGTTCCTATAAAGTCTAGAGAGAGCCTGCAGCATACACCTCTCCTCTGCTTCCAATTCTTGGTGCTCATATGTCAAGTCTTAAAAACCTACAGGTGAGCCATAACCAAAGAAAAAATTGAAGAGGTCATAAAAAATGCTCCCAACAGAATGAAGCCCTGGCCCAGATGGCTTCACTGGAGAGTTCTACCTAAAATTAAGAGAAGAGTTAACACCAAGTCTACTCAAAATATTCCAGAACATAGAGAAGGAAAGAATACTCCCTAATTTATTCTATAAAGCCCGCATAACACTGATAACAAAGCTGGGCAAGAAATCACAAAAAAAGAAAAAAAAATTACAAACTGATATCCCTCATGCGTTTTGATGCAAAATTTCCCCATAAAATTCAACAGTATGTCAAAAAAATAATACTTCATGATCAATATGGACTCTTACCAAGGATGCAAGTGTGATTCAAAGTTAGAAAATCAGGCCATGTAATTCACCACATAAATAAAACGAAGGAAAAGAATCACATGATTATCTCAATTGATGCAGAAAAGGCATTTGATAAAATCCAACACTCTTTCCTGATAGAAACTCTCAGCAAAAAAGGCATAGACGGAAATGTCTGCAACATAATTATGGCCATATATGGAAAACCCAGAGCCAAAATTATTCTCAACGGAGAAAGTTTAGGAGTATTCTCCTTGAGAACCGGAACCAGTCAAGGATGCCCATATCATCACTCGTATTCAATACTGTACTGTGAGTCGTAGCCAGAGTAATAAGGCAAGAAAGGGAATTAAAGTGAAACGAATAGACATATGCATACTTGTGTTCATTGCAGCATTATTCACAATAGCAAAAAGATGGACACAACCTACAAAAAAGTCAAATCAAATCCATTGCCGTTGAGTTGATTTTTACTGATAGCCTCGACATAGGGTTTCCAAGGTTGTTAATCTTTATGAAAGCAGACTGCCACATCTTTCTGCCTTGGAGCCCCTGGTGGTTTTGACCCACCAATCTTTCGGACAGCAGTCGATCACTTTACTCCCTGCACCATAACAGTCTAAGTGCCCATCGATGGAGGAATGGATAAACAAATTGTGGTACATACATACAATAGAATATTATGCAACTATAAAGAGTATATTTATAGTTTGTTGTACCCTGAGGGCTTGCATATTGCTGTGATGCTGGAAGCTATGGCACCGGTATTCAAATACCAGCAGGGTCACCCATGGTGGACAGGTTTCAGCTGAGCTTCCAGACTAAGACAGACTAAGAAGAAGGACCTGGTGGTCTACTTCTGAAAAGAATTAGCCAGTGAAAACTTTATGAATAGCAGTGGAATATTGTCTGATATAGTGCCAGAAGAGGAGCCCCTTAGGTTGGAAGGCACTCAAGAGACAACTGGAGAAGAGCTGCCTCCTCAAAGTAGAGTTGACCTGAATGATGTGGATGGAGTTGAGCTTTCAGGACCTTCATTTGCTGATGTGGCTTGTCTCAAAATGAGAAGAAACAGTTTCCATTATCCATTAATAATCGGAATGTGGAGTGTATGACGTGTGATTCTAGGAAAATTGGAAACCTTCTAAAATGAATTGGAACTCATAAACATTAATATCCTAGGCATTAGTGAGCTGAATGAGTAAGTGAAGAGGAATGGGGTTGCATTCATCGTCAAAGAGAACATTTCAAGATCTATCCTGAAGTACAACACTGTCAGTAATAGGATAATATCCATATGCCTACAAGGAAGACAAGTTAATACTACCTTTATTTAAATCTATGCACCAATCACTAAGGCCAAAAATAAAGACACTGAAGATTTCTACCAATTTCAGCATTCTGAACTTGATCGAACATGTGATCAGGATTCACTGATAATTACTAGTGATTGGAATTCAAAGGTTGGAAGGATCAGTAGTTGCAAAAATGAGAAGGCAAGCTAGGGCAGAAAAGCTAGATTAATGGAAACAGAAGAAAGAGAATGGAGAGAATGAGAATGCTGACACATTGTGAAAAGTGTAACCAATGTCATAGAACAATTTGTATCAAAATTTTTAAATTGGAAGCTAATTTGCTGTGTAAACTTTCATCAAAAACACAAAAAATATTAAAAAAAAACCCTAAAGCCTATTGCTGAATAAGGGAATAGAATAAGATTTGTTTTCTATCAATTCCAAAGGTAGAAGAAATTCTTTCCAAATATTCTTGTAGACTTTATTGAGTATTTCCATTTGAACCAATTTGGATGGGGAGAGTGTACTATACAGGCTGTGTGATGGTTAAGATTGTATGTTAAGTTGGTTGGGCCATGATTCTGGTGTTAATATGTGATCACTCCCGTGATGGGATCTGCTGTGAGTAACCAATCAGTTGAAAGTGAGTTTCCTTGGGCGTGTGGCCTACACCCAAATAGAAGCATTGTCTTCTTGCTAACATGGTCTCTGCTGAGAAATCAGAGCTTAATCTTATTGGTTCTCCTTTGCCAGTGACAGTTTCTTTTTCCTGCACTGCTGTCAGTTTTCTCCTTTGTGTTTAGTTCTGACAAGGTCGATTACCATGTGTCTTGGTGATTTTCTTTTGGAGTGTCTCCTGTATGGGTTTTGTTGAGCTTCTTGGATGGATATATTCCATCTTTTATGATATTAGGGACGTTTTCTTCCAGAAAATCTTCAAAAATGTTCTCTGTGAACTTTTTTTGTCTCCTCCTGTTCTTGAATTCCTATCATCCATAAATGATTCCTCTTGTGGTGTCCCAGACAACTCTTTGGTTTCTCCATTGTCTTCATTCTTTCTCCAGAATGTTCCTCAAATAAATTACTATCAAGTGATTTGCCTTCTAATTTGCTGATTCTGTCTTCCATTGATTCAATCCTACTCCGACATTCCTCCACTGAGTTATCAATTTCTGAAATTTTGTTGTTAATCGTCTGGATTTCTGGTTGCCTTTTTGTATGGTTTCTAATTGTCTATTTTGTTCTTGTACTGTTTTCTTGAATTCTTGTAGAATTTTTGTCTGTGTTTTCCTGGTTTTATCTGTGTGTTCCTTGACTCTTTCTTAATCTGTTGGAGGGTCCTAAATTGAAGTCTTTTGAATTCCTTATCAGTTAGTTCCATTAACATTTCTTTTTCAGAAAGGCCTTCTGACCCTTTAGTGTGGTCACTTGCGTGAGCCATCTTGTTCTGCTCCTTTATGGGATTTGATATTTGTTATCTTCGAGGCATTAAGGTGTTATTTATTGACTTTATATTTGTTTCATTTGTCTGATATTCTGTTCTGTTTTGATATATCTGGGATGGCAGCTGGGGTGTGCTACTCAGGTTGCTAATCTGGCAAGACTGCAGTGCTCAACACCTGTTTCCAGGTAGGTGGGGCAGTGGCTGGGAGTGTGAAATCCTTGATAACTTCAAAATTTTCTGTGTTTATCATGATGTTATGTATTGTCCCACTGGTGAGGATTTTGTCTTCTTTATGTTGAGGTGTAATGTATACTGAAGGCTGTAGTCTTAGCACTGCATCAGTATGTGCTCCAAGTTGTCTTCATTTGTGGCAAGCAAGATTGTGTCATTTGCATATCGCATGTTATTAATGAGTCTTCCTCTCATTCTGATTCCATGTTCTTCATATAGTGTGGCTTCTCGGACTACTTGCTGAGTTTACACAATGAATAAGCAAGGTGAAATGATACAACACCTTTGGACCACCTTTCCAGTTTTGAACCCTGCAATATCCTCTTGTTCTGTTGGAATGACTTCCTCTGGATCCATGTCCATGTTGCACATGAGCACAATTAAGTGTTCTGGAATTTTTATTCTTCATAATGTTATCCTGAATTTGTTATGCTCCACGTGATACTTGCTAGACACCCTAGAGTTGTCACTGAGGGAAGG
Organism: Dugong dugon; assembly: GCA_030035585.1. Lineage (NCBI taxonomy): Eukaryota > Metazoa > Chordata > Mammalia > Sirenia > Dugongidae > Dugong > Dugong dugon. The sequence continues at coordinate 194,402,011 of CM057462.1, read as the reverse complement.
CTTTGTGGTATACTGTTAGGTCTTCAATAGAATCTCTACCAACATTTGAAAAGCCCCAATAGAACGGCCTCACCTGCCTGAATGCCTATAGCTAGTAATTATATACATTATTTTTAATTCTTAGTCCTGTCTTCCCATTGGAATATAGTCCTAGCTAGGCAGAGATTAGCTCTCTTTTATATCATGTTGGATCTGCAGAGTTGGCCAGTAATCAATAAATACCTGCTCGGAGTGTGTGGGAGTGAATTCAGAAGTTCTGATTCTTGATCTTTTGGTGAGGCAGTACAAGAAGACCTTGGAATCTTCTACTTTGGAGATGCTTTGCTGTTTTTATTCACCCTAGAATACTCCTCTCTCATTTGTTCTCATAAGATATGCTTGATTTTTATTTAATTTGCTCAGCAAATTTCTTTGGGAATAGTTCCTTGGTCAAGGGCTTTCCAAGGTATGAATATACAATGGTTGCTTAAGGGTTCACTAATCCTAACCTATTTATCCAGAACATCATCTAATTCTAATGATTAAAATGATATTAATACAGGACACAAATGGCGACAGGCTGTGAGGTCATTGGGGTATGGGTATGTGTGTGTGTGTGTGAGTGTTTGAGTGTGTGTTTGTAGTGATGGTATCTGTGGTGAGCAAAATAATGTCCCCCCAAAGCTATCAGTTCCTACCCCTGAGACCTATAAATGTTACCTTAAAAGGAAAAAGGACCTTGGCAGATGTAATTAAGTTGAAGATCTTGAGATGAAGAAATTGTCTTCAATTATACAGGTGGGTTCTAAATGCAACATATGTATCCTTATAAGGCAGAATGAGATTCTAATGACACATAGAAGAAAAGGCAATGTGAAGATGGAGAAGAGAAAAATTTGAAGATGTTTGCCTTGTAGGTATGTCCACAAGCTAAAGAATGATATGTCCAGAAGCCAAAGACCTGGCAGCCACCAGAAGCTGAAGAGACAAGGGAGAAATTTCCTCCTCGAGCTTCCAGAGGGAGTGTGGCTGGTGTGAAAAGTATTATCTCATACAGTCACGGAGTTTCGAGAGGGCCTTGTCCCAAAAGTACAGCTCCACTCAGCCTGGGCTTCAGGGAAAATGGAGGGAATGTTTCACTGGAGTGAGGTACTGAACATCTAAGTAGGGGTCATTAGAAATATGATCCAAGAGAAAGAAGAGGGACCAACCAGGACCAGGACAGATGGGGAACATGAAATAATAGTTTCATCCTCACTTGGGGTAAAGTAACATTCCTTGACAGAACCTTCAGAGAATACGTGAGGGAACAGAAACGTCTACCTTTTAAACCCTGAGTCCAAACACAGCTGTAATGCCAGGAATAATCAGTACGGGAGAAGAAACACGAGGCTGGGATGCCCTTGGTCTTTGCACTTTGGATCCTTAGAAGTGTGGTCAGTAGCAGCCACGGCCCAGACCACTGCCACAGCAGTTGGAGCTCTGGGAGCCTGTGGAGGCTCAAGCAGTAGCTGTTCCCAGTGCTTATAAGATATGGTAACACCAAGCTCTGAAGTGAGTTTCAGTTCTATTGAGAAGAAGGCAAGTGAATGATCTGGTAGTCTCCTGTCTCTTTCTTCCTTCCCAACCTGGAAGGTCATGGAAGTTTCCAGGCTGTCCCTCTGGTGACCGAGAAACAGATATGACTTCAGCAATTAACCAGTGTGGCCCTGGGCTCTGGAGACCCACTTGTCTCTTACCATCTCTCCTTGGGAAACGGGGTGTTTAAATTATCCAGAACTTGAAAAGAAGGCAAAAACACATTTTTGATCACTCTTACAAATTTATACTACATACTACTAACTTACAGGGCTGCCTAAGTGTCACATGACCCTCTAGGGGATTTTTTTTGTTTGTTTTACTTTTGATGGGGTGAAACACTAAAGACAAATTTAACTTAAGGAGGATTATAAGTTCCAAATTATTTGTGTCTAGTAGAAATAATAACACGATGTATTACTCTTTAAAACATTAGGTGGTATTGTAACTAAATTTGCAATCTTATTTCAACAGTCTTTCTTTCTCTGACTATATAGACTTGGAACTCTCCTATTCTCCTTTGGTATTTTGGTGGCACAGTTGTTAAGAGCCATGGCACGCTACAGATGTTAATAAAAAGGTGAGCATTTCCAATCCACCAGCTCTCCTTCGAAACCTATGGAGCAGTTGTACTCTGTCCTGTAGGGTTGCTATGCATTGGAATCGACTCGATGGCGACGGGTTTTGGTTTATTCTCCTTGGAAGTAACGTTACCACCCTTCAACCATCTGATTCAGAGTCATATGTTTATGCCTACTTATGTTCACGTACGAAAAACAGAAGAAAAACTAAGTCGTGTCAAATCTGACTTATGGGAACCCCAGCCGTTACACAGTAGAACTGAGCTCCGTGGGCTTTTCTTGGCTGTAATCTTTACAGAAACAGATTGCTAGGGTTTTCTTGTGTGGTGCTGCTGGGTGGGTTGCAACTGCCAACCTTTCAGTTAGTAGGCAAACACAAATGGTTGTGCCGTTCAGAGGCCTTACGTTCACATACAATTTCATGTAAATGCAACACACACACACAGAGACACAAGCACACACACACACCAGACACACAAAGCTTTGCTTCCTCACTTACACCAGGTTTACAAGCATATCTGTCCAAGACCATGAGGAAACTGAGGATGAGATCACAAGAAGATTGGTCAATGAACCAATGTGTTCCAATCTCATTGGGAAAGAGATTCAGAACAATATAATTATACAAATTCTGAGCATTTGTACTTATTATGTGACATGTACTATTCTCAGGGCTTAATGTGTGATTCTTTCATTTACACAACAATCTTACTAAATAATGACAATGATTAGCCACATTTATCAGATGCAAATTTGGAGACACAGAATGTAAGAACTTGCTTAATGTTTCATAGCAAATATCTGGTTGTCAGAATTCAAAGCAAAGTATTCCAGCTCCGGAACCATGCTCTTAACCAGTATTGTGTAGTTGAACCGGGAATGCTCACTCTATTGATAATAGGGGAAATCCAGACAGTTTAGGGTAAGTTCTTCTCCTCAACTTGGACTCAGTACAACAGTTGCCTTCTCCTCTGTCCCCGAGAACTATTATTTCTGGGCTTGTTCCCACACCACACAGAATTCCTTTCAATTTCTCATGCCTTTCTCTTCTTCTTTGTTCCTCTGTCCTATCTTAAAACCATTCTCCAGTACCGCTCTCTATTTGCCTGCCCTGCTCCTGCTCAGAACCCCTTCCATGACTCCCATGGATAAACTCACGATAATGACAGATGAAGAAAAGTCTAGGTCCCTGACAAGGCAAAGCAGAATCTCTTACATAAGAGGTCCAGGACCAGGCTCCTGAGTGTGTACTGGCTGTAATGGAGGGGATGTGACTCTTGCACATAAGGGTACACGTATCCTCATTCCTGATATTCTGGTCTCCTTCTCTCTTCCCTCCCTGGAAAGTCATGGAAGATTCCAGGCTGCCTAACTCATCTCCAGAAGCTAGATATGACTTCAGTAAGTATTGATCCTTTGGTAAATGGCTCTAGGTATCTAGGTCACTATACATCCATCCTTTCTTAGGAAACTGTAGGTCACACCCTTGCCTCCAGGCCTGCACTATGAGTTGGGCCTCAGGATTTGGATTACCTGTTTTCAGTGGGTAGAAGTGGTTGCAATGAATTGAGAGATATATTTTACTGGAAGAAACGATAAAGTAATTAACGCTTTGCTTGTGGAAGATAGAGAGATATGAATGGACGACATTGGTTAGGTCTCATACCTGGTGAATAGGAGAGTTGTTCCCACAAAGGGAGAGCATGCTTGGGAGGTGAGTAGGCTTGGTGGTAGAATAAATTTAATGTTATAGCAAGGCCTTTGTGTCTTTAGGAGATATTTGGCGGATTCATGTTGAAGGTTAATGACTTTCTAGGTAATGGAGAGGTGATTCAAAGGAAGAATCTCAAATACCTCCCACGTCTTTCTTCTAGTAACATTTAATTCATCTATCCATTCATCTAGTCAGCACTCAATGGATAGTTGCTAGAGTCACCAGATAAGGAACACATGGAGTTCTCAGGTTCTGGTGATGTGATGTGATGTGTTGAGATGTGATGTAATATGGTGACTGTAGGTATAGAGCCAAGAATACCTAGAATTCTTATATGTTGGCGCCAAAGGCCATGATGAGCTGATTTCCAACACTGGCTGTTTATACTAGCTCCCAGAAGGATACACAGAACGACATTTTACCTCCTGTTATTGGCTTTTTTGGGATGGGTTGCCCCTCAGCCCTGTAGCCTTCTATCCAACCCCTCATCCACATTTCTGAGCTTGTGCATGGCCATGAGAACATGCATCCAGACATACACATGTATACACACACCCAACCTTAAAGGCACAGCTTTTGCATTCTCTTCCTTCATTGTTACTATCATCTTGTCAATAAGAATGAGGAAACCTAGAATGACATCCCTGAGGGCATTGTCATGTGAACCAGTGTCCAAGTATCCAATTGGTTAATGGTGGCTCAGGCAAGTCCAGTCCCTAAACGTCTTCATCTTTTATGCACATGGGTTTCCCAGTAGTCTTCAGAATGCCCACTGGATTGTGAGTGCCTGGCGGTCACAACACGCATGTTGCCTCAATAAAAGTAAGTGTTTGGGCAGAACATGCACTCAACATCCGGTAGGTGTTGAAACAACATTCTTGTAATAAAATGTGTATGTTCAAAAATCAAAAGTTTTTCACAATGTATCTGACAACCCTCAGAGTAGGGGATCGTATATGAGACTAGGTAAAGAAAAATTTTAAGATAGGACATATGTTAATCAGATCGAAATGCAAACATCATATACTCTCACCTTCTAGACTAGGGGTATGTGAAGATAGAGATTGCCTCTCCTTTTCCAAGATGTATTCCCAGTTTTTACCATACAGTAGTTCACAGTAAATATTGATGAATGAATAAAATGATTCAATTACTGGTTGAATGTGTCTGATTCAAATCCGACTACCCTCTCATTCAATAACAAGATTAAGCAAAACATTTAATTCCCATCATCCTCTGGCTAGAAATAATTTTGTTTCTCAGAATTCTGAAGGCATAAAGTCATTTTCTGGAATTTTCACTAGCCTAATAATATTTTGAAATAAACTTTCTGAGGACAAGAACTGAATATTTTCCATCTCTCTGTCTCACACGCTGACCAGACAAAGTGTCTGGATCTAGCAAACATTCTTTACAAATTGATGCTCACTAAGAATCTTCTTTGGGCTTTCTCAGCCCCCAACAATTCAGTGAGGAAGGTACTAACCTGCCTCTTTTACAGTTGAAGGTTTATGTCATCTAAATGAAGATCTGGACACACCCTAGCTCATAAATGGCAGAGTTATAATTTCAACACTGACTGCCTGGTTGCCATTTGGTTGAATATTGCTTTATTAATCAGAGTTCTCCAGAGAAACATAATAGATTTATCTATCTACCTACCTACATACCTACCTACTACCTACCTACCTACTACCTACCTATCTACTACCTCCCTACCTCCCGACTACTTTTCTACCTACCTACTATCTACTATCTATCTGTCCATCAAGAGAAATTTATTTTAGGGAATTGGCTCACACAACTGTAGGGCCTGCTAAGTCCAAAATCCGTAGAACGCATAGCAGGCTGGGAACTCTGGGAGAACTATGTTACCGTCTTAAGGCAGAATTCCTTCTCTCCAGGAAACCTCAGTTTTTGCTCTTAAGACCTTCACCTTATTGGATGAGGTCCATGCCTATTATTGGGGGTAATCTCCTTTACTTAGACTCAACTGATTGTAAATGATAATCACATCCAGAACATTTCTTCACAGCAACATCTAGACTAGTGTTTGACAAAACAACTGGGCACTATAGCCTAGCCAAGTAGACTCAGAAAATTAACTTCATAATTGTCTTATAAGAACTGCCTTGTAACAAAATATGCATTTGGTTTTTTGTAAGTGAAGTAGTTTAGACACACTCATTATTGTTGTTCAAAAAATAAAAAATAAAAAATGAGGAGACTACCTTGATCCATCTACTAATCCCATCAGGAGGAACCTGAGGGCCAGTCAAGGGCCCGGGGTCAGGAAGGGCCAAGGAGGCAGGTATGTGTGAAGGGCATCTTGGGAAGTGGGCATTCCCTGGTTCTGTGTTCCAGAGAAGCCAGCCTGGCTATGGACGCAGGGCTTGGAAGATCATCCTTGGCGGTAGTAGGAAGACTTTGTAGTGTGGACCTCAGTTTCCTCAGAGGTCACCCCGTAAGCCTTTATCCAGGCACTGGCTTGTTGGGAATTGCCAGGCAGCTTCTCTGAGTGCTGGCCTGTGGCAGACTGTGACTGGCCAAAGCCTCTCTAACTCTAGCCCCAGGGGGTGTCCAGGGAGCTCCCAAGGTATCCTGGGAAGGCAGGGACAGGGAGGCAGGGGAATGCCAGGAATGCCAAATCACATGCCATGGGTGAGTAACAGCCACGTCCTGCCCCGCCCAGAGCCAAGCTGGAGGAGCCACTATAAAACCCATGCCTGGCTCCAGCATCTCATCTGCTTGGACTCCCCAGGGAAGTGTCTGTGTGCTCTTGTCTGTGACCAGGGTGAGTGTGAGTGTGGGAGCCCCAAGGGTTCTGAGAGGACCAGAGAAGAGCTGACAGCTGGGAGGCAGAGGGAAGGGGACGGAGGAGGGGCACCGAGGAAAGAGGGTCCTGTCTTTGATTCTGTGATACAGTGAACAGAAATAAGACTCAGTCTGAACTAAGTCTTTGGAAATATGTCCTGGTTTCAGATACAGATGGGTCCCTGAATTTTGTCAAGGACATTATTGTTCTGTTAGTAGAACAGGAACATCAGTGTGTGGACCGTTATGTGGGCTCACGAACGTTGAGAAATACTGGCTACTCATTGTGTACAAGAGTGAGAAGCCTCTTACTATGTCTGATTGTTGGGACCACATATTTTTCTTCAGGGGAAAGATTTAGGTTGTTTCTTTACTTTACTGATGTGTATATGCTAGATATCCTTAACTATCCCCATAAGATCTAATTTTAAAAGAGATCAAATTATCATCCTTGCTTTCTATCTAAAGAGTTTCATTATTAATTTTTAGGTTGCAAATTCCTGCTAAAATGTCCTGGCAGCAGAACCAGCAGCAGTGCCAGCTCCCTTACAAATGTACCTCCAAGTGCCCTCCCAAGTGCCCCATCCCCACGTGTCCACCCAAGTGTCCCCCAAAGTGCCCTCCAGTCTCTCCCTGCTGCAGTGTCACCTGCGGAGACTGCTGTGGACCTAGCTCTGGGTGTTGCAGCTCTGGAGGTGGCGGCTGCTGCCTGAGCCACCACAGACATCATATCTTCCACCGACGCCGCAGGCACCAGAGCCCTGACTGCTGTGAGTGCGATCCCTGTGGGCACTCTGGCTGCTGCTCGGGCTCAGGAGGCTGCTGCTGAGGCAGGCCTTAGGCATCACAGAGAAACACTTAGACAGGAACCTCGAGGCAGGGACCTACCTGAGAGTGATGCTTCTCTTGATCTCGCTTCTCATTTTCATGGCGCTGAGGATCCTGTGAAAGAGTTCTGTGTGTTCTAATGTCCCGAGTCCATCCTGGATCCTGATCATGTCTTCCTTCTTTACCTTATACAACAATAAATCTCCTATAGCGTATTCACAAGATATCCTGGTCTCTGTCAAGTCTCTCATTCTTTGCAAGTCCCTGAAGCCTAGAGTTCTAGCGACACACTTAGGGTGGCTTGGTAAGAGTACAGTGTGAGAAAGGGAAAAGCTAGAAACAGTTTCTAAGGAAACAATCCTCTAAGAACAAGCTTGAAGTAGAACTTTGCAATGGGATTATCTCTACACGCTCCAGCCGCTTGGCACAGGTGGTGACCAGTAGGAGGACTAGGTGGCACTGGTGAGGCACCACTGGAGAATGGGAAGGTGAAGGAGCCTAAGGGACCTCAAAGGAGAAGTTGATAGGAGAAAGAAAGAATGCTGTGAAATAGGTTCATTCAAATGTTTGTGGAGTGAAACTCAGCCCCTCCAGAAAGAAACTCAATAGCTGATGGTGCTTCATGAAGCCTTTGCAAACATTTCTAAGGGCCCGCTGTGTGCTTTGCCGTCTTTTCTGAGTGAGGAAAAATCGGTACTTAGTACCTATAAACTCTGTCCAGGCCTGGTTCCAGCAGGAGAAATATAGTTAAGAACAAAATCTACTCCCAACCTAGAAAACTTCTCCACAAATATAGAAGAGAAAGAAAGAATTTATTAGAGTAAGTATTAAACCAGAATGTGATTCATCATATGCCATCCGGTAAAGAAATTGCAAAGACCAAAAGACATCTTTCCCTTTATATGTAAAAAAACGCAAAACGAACAACCTATACTGTTGAGTCAATTCTGTCTCATAGAGAACCTGTAGGACAGAGGAGAACTGCCCCACAGAGTTTTCAAGAAGCGCCTGGTGGATTTGAACTGCCAAGCTTTTGGTTAGCAGCTGAGCTCTTAACCAGTGCAATGAGTAAATTCATCTCCTCAAGATAAAATTGCTCATTTTCTGGTTTCTTTATGGCTGGAGTAGATTTGCAGTTAGGGGTCGGAAGCTCTTGAGGTCATGGTAATCTCTTTCCAGTTTTCTGGAAGGGGAAGATTACCTGAAGTAACACTTTAAAGAATTGACTTCCAAATCCTTGAGCTAACACCTTGAATTTAGGTACTTTTCAAGGAGAGGGAGAAAGATTTTACATTTAAAAGCTATTGAAAGTGAAGTCTAAAAGAACAGGGGAGGAAGGGTATTTCTCACTTATTTTCAACAGGGAAACTATGGGGCAATCAACACTATGACAAATAACAACAGTAGAGAATTTTCAGTTGAAGGTCCCTGGGTGGTACAGTTAACTGCTTTGCTACTAGTGAAAAGGTTGGGGGTTTTGACCCACCCAGAGGTGCCTCAGAAGAAAGACACGGTAATCTGCTTCCCGAAAGGTCACAACCATGTAAACCCTTTGGAGTGCAACTCAGTCACAATTGGTTTGGTGGTTTGGTTTTATTTTCAATTTGTATTAGTCCTTACACTCCTGAGGAAAGGCTGCACAGGCCACTGGAGTCTAAGTTCCTATAAAGTCTAGAGAGAGCCTGCAGCACGTACCTCTCCTCTGCTTCCAAATCTCGGTGCTCACATGTCAAGGCTTAAAAACCTTCAGGTGAGCCCTAACCAAAGAAAAAATTGAAGAGGTCATAAAAAAAGCTCCCACCAAAAAAGCCCTGGCCCAGATGGCTCCACTGGAGAGTTCTACCGAAGATTAGGAGAAGAGTTGACACCAATTCTACTCAAACAATTCCATAACATAGAGAAGGAAAGAATATTACCTAATTTGTTCTATAAAGCCAGCATAACACTGATACCAAAGCCAGGCAAAGACGTCCCCAAAAAAGAAAATTACAGACCAATATCCTTCAGGAGTATAGATGCAAAATTTCTCCATAATATTCAACAGTATGTCAAAAAAATAATACTTCATAATCAAGCTGGATTCATACCAAGGATGCAAGGGTGATTGAACATTAGAAAATTAGTCAAAGTAATTCACCACATAAATAAAACAAAGGAAAAGAATCCCATGATTATCTGAATGGATGCCCAAAAGGCATTTGATAAAATCCAACATCCTTTCCTGTTAAAACTCTCAGCAAAATAGGCATAGAAGGAAATGTCCTCAACATAATTATGGGCATATATGCAAAACCAAGAGCTAAAATTATTTTCAACAGAGAAAGATTGAGAGTATTCTCCTTGAGAGCCGGAACCAGGCAAGGATGCCCATTATCACCACTCTTACTCTATACTCTTCTGGAAGACGTAGCCAGAGCAATAAGGCAAGAAAGGGAATTAAAGTGTACTCAAATTGGAAACGAAGTGGTAAAACTATCCTTATTCACAGATGACATCATTCTATACATAGAAAATCCCAGAGACTCCACAACAAAGTTACTGGAAGTAATGGAAGGATTTAGCAAAGTGGCAGGGCACAAGATCAACACACAAAAATCAGTTGGGTTCCTCTGCACTAACAAGGAGAACTCCAAAAAAGGAAAACAAGAAAACAATACCATTTATAAATGCCTCTAAAAGGATAAAATACCTAGAAGTAAACCTAATCAGGGATGTAAAAGACATATCTGAGGAAAACTGTACAACACTACTGCAAGAAACCAAAAGAGACCTACAGAAATGGGAAAACCTTCCACGCTCATGGCTTGAAAGAGCTAACATTGTGAAAATGTCAATATTACTCAAACGATCTACAGTTATAATACAATCCCCTTTCAAATCCCAACAACATTCTTTAATGAGATGGAAAAACTAATCACCAACTTGACATGGAAAGAAAGGAGGCCCAGAATAGCTAAAACAATCCTGAAGAAGAATAAAGTAGGAGGCTTCACACTTCCTGATCTCAAAACTTACTATACACTCACAGTTACCAAAAAAGCCTGGTGCTGGTTCAATGACAAGACACAAAAATGAATGGAATAGAATGGAGAACCCAGAAGTAAAGTAAATCCATTCATCTATGGGCAGCTGATCTTTGACAAAGAATCAAAATTCAGTCAACTGAGAGAAAAAATTCTCTTTAACAAACGGTGGTGGCAAAACTGGATATCCATTGGCAAAAAAGATAAAACAGGGTCCACATTCACACCATACACAAAGCCTAAGTGAAAATGGACCAAAGTGCTAAATGTTAAAGCTGAATTATAAAGTTCCTGGTAGGGACACAACTAGAGGACTGATTTTCAGCATATATAGCCCATCAAACACAACAAAAAATGCAAAACCAACAGATGATAAATTAGATAACTGGGAACACTTAAAAATTAAATATTATGCTTATCAGATGTCTACTAAAAGAGTAAACTGAGAACCTATGGATTGGGAACAGATCTTCAGCAACAACATATCTGAGAAGGGTCTAATCTGTAAAACATATAGAAAACGTCAAAACTCAACAACAGAAAGAAACACTTCAATCTAAAAATGGGCAAAAGACTTGAGCAGACACTTCCCCAAGGAAGACATTCATGTGGGCAACAAACACATGAAAATGTGCTCGTGATCATTAGCCCTTCGGGAGATACAAATCAAAAGTAGAATGACATACAATATCACCCCTATAAAAATGGTACCGATTAAAAAAACAGAAAACAACAAACGCTGGTGAGGTTGCGGTGAGATTGGAACACTTATACACTGGTAATGGATTGTAAAATAGTACAACCACTATGGAAAACAGTATGGCACTTCTTCAAAATCTAGAAATAGAAACACTATACTGTCTAGCAATCTAAAACTTAAGCATATATCCAAAAGACATAGAAGCAGTGAAACGAATTGACATATGCATACCTGTGTTCATTGCAGCATTATTCACAATAGCAAAAAGAAGGCACAGCCTACAAAAAAATCAAATCAAACCAATTGCCGTTGAATTGATTCTTACTTATAGCCACCACATAGGGTTTCCAAGGATGTAAATCTTTATGAAAGCAGACTGCCACATCCTTCTCCCTTGGAGCCCCTGGTGGTTTTGACCCACCAATCTTTTGGACAGCAAGCGATCACTTTACACGCTGCACCATAACAGTCTAAGTGCCCATCGATGGACGAATGGATAAACAAATTGTGGTACATACATACAATAGAATATTATGCAACTATAAAGAGTATATTTATAGTTTGTTTTACCCTGAGGGCTTGCATATTGCTGTGATGCTGGAATCTATGGCACCGGTATTCAAATACCAGCAGGGTCACCCATGGGGGACAGGTTTCCGCTGAGCTTCCAGACTAAGACAGACTAGGAAGAAGGACCTGGTGGTCTACTTCTGAAAAGAATTAGCCAGTGAAAACTTTATGAATAGCAGTGGAATATTGTCTGATATAGTGCCAGAAGAGGAGCCCCTCAGGTTGGAAGGCACTCAAAAGACAACTGGAGAACTGCCTCCTCAAAGTAGAGTTGACCTTAATGACGTGGACAGAGTCGAGCTTTCAGGACCTTCATTTGCTAATGTGGCTTGTCTCAAATTGAGAAGAAACAGCTGCTAATATCCGTTAATAATCGGAATGTGGAATGTATGAAGTGTGATTCTAGGAAAATTGGAAACCGTCAAAAATGAAGTGGAACACATGAACATTGATATCCTAGGCATTAGTGAGCTGAATGAGTAACTGAAGAGGAATGGAGATGCATTCATTGTCAAAAAGAATATTTCAAAATCTATCCTGAAGTACAGCTCTGTCAGTGTTAGCATAATATCCATATGCCTAAAGGAAGACGAGTTAATAATACTATTATTGAAATCTATGCACCAACCACTAAGGCCAAAAATGAAGACACTGTAGATATTTACCAATTTCTGCAGTCTGAAATTGATTCGAACATGTGACCAGGATTCATTGATAATTACTAGTGATTGGAATTCAGAAGTTGGAAGGGTCAGTAGTTGGAAAACATGGCCTCGGTGCTAGCAATGAAGTCTGAGATCATATGATAGAATTTTGCAAGACGAATTTGTCTTGGAAGAAGTACAGCCAGAATGCTCCTCAGGAACAAGGATGGTTAAGACTTCATCTCATATACTTTCGACAGGTTATCAGGGGGAATCAATCCCTGGAGAAGGACATCATGCTTGGTAAAGTAGAGGGTCATCGAAAAAGAGGAAGATTCTCAATGAAATGGACTGATACAGTGACTGCAACTATTGGCTCAAGCATAACAATGATTGTGAGAATGGTGCAGGACCAGACAGTGTTCTGTTCTGTTCTACATATGGTCGCTATGAGTCAGAACCAATTCGATGGTACCTAACAACAAAAGGAACATAAAGAATAAGGAGTTTGCTAAAGATCTTATGACATGGATGAATTTGGAGAACATTATACTGAGTGAAATAAGTCCATAACAAAAGGACCAATATTGAATGGTTTCACTTTTATAAAACGTCAAGAATAGGTATACACACAGAAAGCAACATTGTTTGATGGTTACCAAGGGTAGGAATGGGTAGGAGGAGGAATCACTTTCTAGATAGTAGACACTTGTTATTTTTGGTGAGGGGAAAGGGAATACAAAATTGTGTGAAGTCTGCACAGTCTGACCAAGGGAAAAGAAGATGTTAATTATACAAGAAAAAGGGACAATTTCTGTAAATGCTATAATATATACAATTTTGCAACAACAGTTTTAAGAAACAAAAACTATGTGTGTGGTTACATAGGTAGATATGTATGCATATATATGTATAGGAAGGCATATGTGAGTATATGTATAGGTGTATCTATAGGCTTCTGTATATAGATGTTTGTGGGTGATGCATATATACAGGCAGTCCCAGGATTACAAATGAGCTCCTTTCCTAAGCTTGTCTTAAAATCAAATTTGTACGTAAGTAGGAGCAGTTAGCTATGTAGGAGCACTTAGGTATGGTTCATATCTAATCTCAGTTAGTGAAATGTTTGTCATACTACATGCTTCTACCATTATTTGAAAGTAGAGCATTCCTATGAAACCTTTCATAATCCAAAATGGCAGACCCTCAAAATAATCTACGAAATCATACCAAATAACACATTAAACCTAAAATAACACTAACGTACAGTAAATGCAGGAATGATATGATAAATAAATTGAGTTAAAGCACAGATGCTCACAGACACAGTTCAAAGTGATGGCAGTTTGATGCTGAAATGAAAGAGTGTAGTTACCGGGGAAGGAGTTTAGCCAGGACAGAGACATGTCCTACTTGGGACATAGACCCAGAGGGCCGCCTCCTTCCCAGATCAGGGCTGCCACTCCCCGGGGAACCACCCTCCCCAGTTGGTGTGTCCAAGAGTGTCCAGCATCTCTGCCTTCCCAAAGGGCCGAGGAGCCGCCCCCAGCCCTTCCCGGCAGCCCCAGTTTGTCCGGGGCTAAGAGGAGAGTGGGAGTCGTGAGGGCAAATCTGTGATGGGCAGGGGAAGAAGCCAGGAAGAAGGCACCATGTCACCTGCTTCCTCTGTCCCGCACAGGTGCCTGAGATCCATGTCCACAGAGAGGCAGACAGAATGCAGATGGCACACATGCTGTGGGAGGGGCGCAATTGGCTTCTGCTCCAAGCTGTCCCAACCACAAACTCTGTCCTAGGTGAAGGGGGTAAGGCCAGCCCCCAGCTTAGCCGCCCATGATATCTGGGAGGCTGGAGACTGAGGATCATGTCCTGTCTGGAGGCTTGGGGGCAGTGGAGAAAAGAGGCACTGGGGGGAGGTGTGTGCTGGAGGAAAGGACAGGGTCACCGGGTGTGGAGAGCTGGTCGGAGACCCAAGACTCTGCCCTATTCCCACCCTCAGGGAGCTGCAGAAGGCCCTGACAAATGAGATGGGGGGAAGACACTCTCACTGTTCAGGGTGAGTGCTGTCTGTTTGATGGTTTGCTTCAAAACAAATGCTAGAGACTGTTTCATCTGTAGATTTCTCTCCATTAGTGAATACAGGTACCATTGTAGGTCTTCGTAAAAGCGAAGTAGTGTATACGGAACTTTCAGAAAGACAGGAAACCTGTGTGTAGCTTATCATGTGCCTTTGTATGAATAAAACACATTAAAGAAACACTTCCAGGTACATTAAAACACATTTAAACTAATCATACAGTAATAATAATAATGTTTTGATGAGCATCACAAAGTAGCGCCGTTTGTTATTACGAACCATTGCACGTACCTCAGATTTTTAATATAATAGGCTTTACTGGGGTTGGTTCATAACTAGGGGTTGTATGTAATTTGGATGTTTCTAACTCGGGGACTGTCTGTATTCATATATATAACAAAGCACATAGGGTTACAGTTATGAAGGCTCTCTAGACATATCCAAACACCTCCTGGGATTGGTTTACTGTGTCAAAAGGCTGAGGACCATAGTCTTGTGGGACATCTCAGTCAATTGACATAACATAGTTCGTAAAGATTATGTTCTACATCCTAGTCTGTTGAATAATACCTGGGGTCTTAAAAGTTTGTGAGCGGTCATTTAAATACAACCATTGGTCTCTACTTGTCTGGAGCAATCAAGAAGGAAGGGAACCAAAGACTCAATGAAGAACCAGTTCACATGAACCACGGCCCCATTTTGCCTGAGACGCGAAGAATTAGATGGTGCCTGCCTACCAATATCAACAGTTCTGACCAGGGACACATTAGAAAGTCCCAAATAGAATGGGACGAAAATGTAGAAGAAAAGTCAAGTTTGTACAAAAGGCCAGACTTACTGAACCAATAGGGACTGGATGAGCCCCCCAAAACTATCACCCTAAGATACCCTTTGAACTTGGAACTAAATCTACTCCTGGATGTCATTTTTCAGCCAAATAATAGATTGGCGTATAAAATAAACAATATTACCTGTGAATAATGTGTTTCCTTAAATAATCAACTATATGAGGCCTAACAGTCAGCATTTACCCATGAGCAAAAAGGAGAATGCCAGCTAGGGCAGGAAAGCTAGACTAATGGAAACAGAAGAAAGAGAATGGAAACAATGAGAATGTTGACGCATTGTGAAAAGTGTAACCGGTGTCATAGAACAATTTGTATCAAAATTTTTAAATTGGAACCTAATTTGCTGTGTAAACTTTCATCTAAAACACAAAAAATACTAAAAAAAAGTAAAACCTATTGCTCGATGAGGGAATAGAATAAGATTTGTTTTCTATCCAATTCCAAAAAGAGAAGAAATTATTTCCCAATATTGTTGTAGACTTTATTCAGTATTTCCAAGTGGTTCAATTTGGATGGGGAGAGTGTACTATACAGGCTGTGTGATGGTTAAGATTGTGTATTAACTTGGATAGGCCATGATTCTCGGTGTTCACATGTGAGCACTCTCATGATGGGATCTGCTGTGAGTAACCAATCAGAAGAAAGTGAGTTTCCTTGGGCGTGTGGCCTACATCGGAATAGAAGCATTGGCTTCTTGCCAACATGGTCTCTGCTGAGAAATCTTATTTGTTCTCCTTTTTATGTGACAGTTGGTTTTTCCTGCACTGCTCTGAGGTTTTTCCTTTGTCTTTGGTTTTGACAAGCTCGATTATGATATGTCTTGGTGATTTTCTTTTGGAGTCTCTCCTGTATGGGGTTTGTTGAGCTTCTTGGGTGGATATATTCCATCTTTTATGACATTAGGGAAGTTTTCTGCCAGCAAATCTTCAAAATGTTCTCCGTGAATTTTTTTTGTCTCCTCCTGTTCTTGAACTCCTATCAAGCGTAAATGATCCCTCTTGCAGTGTCCCACATAACTCTTTGCTTTCTCCATTTGTCTTCATTCTTTCTCCTGGATGTTCCTCAAAGAAATTAGTATCAAGGGATTTGCCTTCTCATTTGCTGATTCTGTCTTCCACTGATACAATTCTACCCCGATATTCCTCCACTGAGTTATCTATTTCTGAAATTTTGTTGTTAATCTTTGGATTTCTGGTTTCTGTTTTGTATGGTTTCTAATTGTCTATTTTGTTTTTGTACTGTTTTCTTGGATTCTTCTAGAATTTTTGTCTGTGTTTTCCTGGTTTTATCTGTGTCTTCCTTGACTCTTTCTTAATCTGTTGGAGGGTCCTAAATAGAAGTGTTTTGAATTCCTCATCAGTTAATTCCATTACCATTTCTTCCTCAGAAAGGTTTTGTGACCCTTTAGTTTGGTCACTTGCTTGAGCCATCTTGTTCTGTTTGTTTATGGGATTTGATATTGTTTGTTGTCTTTGAGGCATTAAGGTGTTATTCTATATATTGACTGAATGTTTGTTTACTTTGTCCTGATTTTCTGTTTTGTTTTGATATATGTGGGATGGCAACTTGGGTTGCTACTCAGGTTGCTAGTCTGGCAAGACTGGAGTGCTCACCACCTGTTTCCAGGTAGGTGGGGCAGGGGCTGGGTGTCTGAAATCCTTGAGAACTTCAACATTTTCTGTGTATATCCTGAAGTTATTTATTGGCCCACTTGTGAGGATTTTGTTTTCTTTATGTTGAGGTGTAATCTATACTGAAGGCTGTTGTCTTTGCTTTCATCAGCATGTGCTCTAAGTTGTATTCATTTTTGGGAAGCAAGGTTGTGTCATTTACATACCGCTGGCTATTAATGAGTCTTCCTCTCATTCTGATACCATGTTCTTCATATAGTCTGGCTTCTCGGACTATTTGTTGAGTTTACAGAATGAATAAGCAATGTGAAATGATACAACATCTTTGGACCACCTTTTCCAATTTTGAACCATGCAATATCCTCTTGTTCTCTTTGAGTGACTTCCTCTGGATCCATGTACATTTTCCACATGAGAACAATTAAGTGTTCTGGAATTTTCATTCTTCATAATGTTATCCTTAATTTGTTATGCTCCACATGATACTTGCTAGACCCCCTAGTATTGCCATTGAGGGAAGGCTTTGCAGTATAGTGTTAGGTCTTAAATAGAATCTCTACCAACATTTGAAAGCCCACCAGTAGAACGGCCCCACCTGCCTGAAGGCCTATAGTTATTAATTATATATATTATTTTAAATTCTTAGTCCTGTCTTCCCACTGGAATATAGTCCTAGATAGGCAGAGATTAGCTGTCTTTTATATCATGTTGGATCTGCAGATTCGGCCACGTAACCAATGAGCACTTCCGCAGAGTGTGTGGGAGTGAATTCATAAGGTCTGATTCTTGATCTTTTGGTGAGGCAGTTCAAGGAAACCTTTGAATTTTCCACTTTGGAGATGCTTTGCTCTTTTTATTCACCCTAGCATACTCCTCTCTCATTGATTCTCATAAGACCTGCTTGATGTTTATTTAATTCGCTCAGCAAATTTCTTTGGGAATAGTTCCTTGTTCAAGAGCATTCCAAGGCATGAATATACAATGGTTGCTTAAGGGTTCACTAATCCTAACCTTTTTATCCAGAACATCATCTAATTCTAATGCTTAAAAGGATACTAATACAAGATACAAAAGGCCAAAGGCTGTGAGGTCCTTTGGGTATATATGTGTTTGTGTGTGTGTGTGTGTGTGTGTGTGTGTGTGTGTGAGTGTGTGTGTGTGTGTGTGTGTGAGTATAGTGATGGTATCTGTGGTGAGCAAAATAATGCCCACCCAAAGCAATCAGTTCCTATCTCTGAAAGTTATAAACGTTACCTTAAAAGGAAAAGAGATCTTGGCAGATGTAATAAAGTTCAAGATCTTGAGATGAAGAAATTGTCTTGAATTATATAGGTGGGTTCTAAATGCAACCTATGTATCCTTACAAGGCAGAATGAGATTCTTATGACACAGAGAAGAAAAGGCAATGTGAAGATGGAGAACAGAAAAATTTGAAGAAGCTGGCCTTGTTGATATGTCCACAAGCAAAAGAATGATATGTCCACAATCCAAAGGACCTGGCAGCCACCAGAAGCTGAAGAGACAAGGGACTAATTCTTTCCTCGAGCTTCCAGAGGGAGTGTGGCTGGTGTCCAAAGTATTATCTCATACAGTTAGGGAGTTTGGAGAAGTCCTTGTCCCAAAACCACAGCTCCACTCAGCCTGGGCTTCAGGGGAAATTGGTGGGAGTTTTTCTCTGGAGTAAGGGACTGAAAAGCTAAGTAGGGGTCATTAGAAATATGATTCAAGAGAAAGAAGAGGGGCAGATAGGGAGCAGGACACACGGGGAACATGAAATAATAGTTTCATCCTCACCTCGGGTAAAGTCACATTCCTTGACAGAACCTTCAGAGAATACTTGAGGGAACAGAAAGGTCTATCTGTGAAACCCTGAGTCCAAACACAGCTGTAACGCAAGGAGTAATCATTACGGGAGAAGAAACATGAGGCTGGGATGCCCTTGGTCTTTGCACTTTGGATCCTTAGAAGTGTGGTCACTAGCAGCCACGGCCCAGACCACTGCCACAGCAGTTGGAGCTCTGGGAGCCTGTTGCAGCTCAGGCAGTAGCTGTCCCAGGTGCTTATAAGATATGCTAACACCAAGCTGTGAAGTGAGTTTCAGCTCTATTGGGAACAGGATAAGTCAATGACCTGGTAGTCCCCTGTCTCTTTCTTCCTTCCCAACCTAGAAGGTCATGGAAGTTTCCAGGCTGTCCTTCGAGTGACCATGATCCAGATGTGACTTCAGCAGTGACCCAGTGTGGTCCTGGGCTCTGGAGCCCCCTCTTCCCTTACCATCTCTCCTTCGGAAACTGGAGGTTGAAATTAACCAGAACTTGAAAAGAAGGCAAAAACAGATTTTTGCTCACTTTTTCAAATTTATACTACATACTACGAACGAACAAGGCTGCCTAAGCGTCACATTGCTTTCTAGGGGATGTTTTTATTTCTTTTACTTTTGATTAGGGAAGACACTAAAGATAAATTTAACTTGCAGAAGTTTTATAAGTTCCAAATTATTTGTGTCTAGTAGAAATGATAACCCAATGATTTATTGCTCTTTAATACATTAGCTAATATTGAAACTAAAGTTGCTATCTTATTTCAGTAGTCTTTCTTTGTCTGACTTTACTTTGAAGTCTCCTACTCTCCTTTGGGGTCTTGGTGGCACAGTGGTTAAGAGCTATGGCACGCTACAGATGTTAATGAAAAGATTGTCAAGTCGAATCCACCAGCCGCTCCTTGGAAACTCTATGGAGCAGTTCTTCGCTGTCCTATAGGGTTGCTATGAATTGGAATCGAGTCGATGGCAACGTGTTTTGGTTTATTCTCCTTTGAGCCAACTTTACCATCCTCCAACCATCTGATTCAGAGTCATATGTATGTGCATACTTATGTTCACTTACTAAGAGCAGAAGAGAAACAAACTCGTGTCAATTCTGACTTATGGTAACACCATCCGTTAAAGAGTAGAACTGAGCTCCTGGGGTTTTGTTGGCTGTAATCTTTACGGAAACAGATTACCAGGATTTTCTTGTGTGGCGCTGCTGGGTGAGTTCAAAATGCCAACATTTCAGATAATAGGCAAGCACAAATGGTTGTGCCACCCAGGAGCATTATGTTCACATAGATTTTCATGTAAATTCAACACACACACACACACACACACCAGGCACACACACAGCTTTGCTTCCTCACTTACACCATGGTTACAAACATATCTGTCCAAGACAATGAGGAACTTGAGTGTGATATCACAAGAAGGTAGTTGAATGAACCAATGTGTTCAATTCTCACTGGGAAAGAGATTCAGAACTATATAAATATACAAATTCTAAGCATTTGTACTTATTATGTGACTTGTACTCTTCTAAGGGCTTAATGTGTGATTCCTTCATTTACACAACAATCTTACTAAATAATGACAATGATTAGCCACATTTATCAGATGAAAACATGGAGACACAATTTAAGAACTTGCTTAAGGTTTCATAGCAAATAGCTGGTTCTCAGAATTCACATCAAACTAGTTCAGCTCCAGAACCATGCTCCTAACCAGTACTCTGTAGGTGAACTGAGAAGGCTCATGCTATTTATAATACATGAAATCCAAACAGTTTGGGGTAAGATCTTCTCAAGTTACACTCAGAGCAACTGTTGCCTTCTCCTCTGGCTCCAAGAACAATTCTTTCTGGGCTAGTTCCCACACCCCGTAGAATTCCTTTGTATTTCTCATGCCCTTCTCTTCTTTGTTCCTCTGTCCTTTCTTAAAACCATTCTACCAGTGGGGCTCTCTGCTTGCCTGCGCTGCTCCTGCTCAGAGCCCCTTCCATGGCTCCCATGGATAACTGATGATAATGACAGATGAAGAAAAGGCTATGTCCCTGACAAGGCAAAGCAGAATCTCTTATATAAGGGGTCCTGGACCAGACTTCAGGGTGTGTACTAGCTGTAAGAGGAGGGGATGTGACTCTTACACATAAGGGTACATGTATGCTTATTCCTGATTTTCTAGTCTCCTTCTCTTTTCCCTCCCTGGAAAGTCATGGAAGATTCCAGGCTGCCTAACTCATCTCCAGAAGCTATATATGACTTCCGTCACTATCTATCCATTGGTCAATGGCTCTAGATAGCTAGGTCACTATATATCCATATTGTCTTAGGAAACTGTAGGTCACACCCTTGCCTCCAGGTGTGCTCTATGAGTTGGGGCCTCAGGATTTGGATTGTCTGTTTTCAGTGGGTAGAAGAGGTTGGAATGTATTGAGAGATGTATTTTACAGGAAGATACTATAAATTAACCCATTGCTTGTGGAAGATAGAGAGAGATGAATGGACAGCATTGGTTAGGTCTCATAACTGGTGAATAGGAGAGATGTTACCACGGACAGAGAGCATGTCTGGGAGGTCAGTGGGCTTGGTGGTAGAATAAGTTTAATGTTAGAGCAAGGCCTTTGTATCTCTAGGAGAAATTTGGCAGGTTCAACTTGCAGGTTAGTGACTGTCTAGGCAATGGAGAGGTAACTCCCAGGACATTCTTCTAATAACATTTAATTCATCTATCTGATCATCTAATCAGCATTCCATGGACAATTGCTAGAGTTACCAGAAAAGGAACACCTGGAGTTCTCAAGTTCTGCTGATGTGATGTGATGTGTTGAGATGGGATGGTAATATTGTGAGTGTAGGTATAGATCCAAGAATACCTGGAATTCTCATATGCTGGTGCCAAAGGCCATGATGAGCTGATTCCCAACACTGGCTGTTTATATTAGATCACAGAAGGATACACAGAAGGACTTTTTACCTCCTGATATTGGCTTTTTGGGGATGGGATGCTCTGCAGCTTTGTAGCTTTCTTTCCAACCCCTCATCCACATTTCTGATCTTGCACGTGAGCAAGAAAACATGCATCCATACACACACACGTATACACACACCCATCCATAAAGGCACAGCTGTCACATTCTCTTCCTTTTTGTTACTAGCATCTCTGTCAGCGAGAATGAGGAAACCTAGAATGACATCACTGAGCGCATTGTCAGGTGAACCAGTGTCCCAAGAATCCTATTGGGAAATGGTGGCTCAGGCAAGTGCAGTCCCTAACCCTCGTCTTCTTTTACACACTTGGGTTTCACAGTAGTCTTCAGAATTCCCACTGGATTGTGAGTGCCTGGCAGTCACAACACACATGTTGGTCTCTATAAACCTAAGCGTTTGGGCAGAACATGCACTCAACACCTGGTAGGGGTTCAAATAAGATTCTTGTAATTAAATGTGTATGTTCACAAATCAAAAGTTTTCACATTTTGTTTAAAAACCCTCAGAGAAGGGGACTATATATGAGACTAGGTGATGAAAAAAATTAAGATAGGCCATATCTTATTCAGATTGAAATGTAAACATCATATACGCTCACCTGCTAGACTAGGAGTATGTGAAAGAAGAGATTGTCTCTCTTTTAGCAAGGTGTATTTCCAGTTCATACCATACAGTAGTTCACAGTAAATATGTGATGAATGAATAAAAGGAATCAATTACTGGTTGAATGAGTCTAATTCAAATCCGACCACCCTCTCATTCAATAACAAGATTAAGTAAACCATTTAATAACCGTCATCCTCTGGCTAGAAATAATTTTGTTTCTTAGAATCCTGAAGGCATAATGTCATTTTGTAGAATTTTCACTAGCCTAATAATATTTTGAAATAAACTTCCTGAGGACAAGAACTGAATATTTTCTATCTCTCTGTCTCACACTCTGACGAGACAAAGTGTCCGGATCTAGCAAACATTCTTCACAAATTGATGCTCACTAAGAATCTTCTTTGTGCCTTCTCAGGTCCCAACAATTCAGTGAGGAAGGTACCAACCTGCCTCTTTTACAGTTGAAGGTTTACATTGCCCAAATGAAGATCTGGAGGAACCCAAGCTCATAAATGGCAGAGTTATAATTTGAGCACTGTTCACCTGATCGCCGTTTGGTAGAATATTGCTTTATTAGTCATAGGTCTCCCGAGAAACAGAATAGGAGATCTATCTACCGACCTACCTACATACCCACCTACGACCTAACTACCTACATACTACCTCCCTACATCCCTACTACCTATCTAACTACCTACTACCTATCTACCAATCTGTCAGTCAAGAGAAATTTATTTTAAAGAATTGGCTCACACATCTGTAGGGGTTGGTAAGTCGAAAATCCATAGAACGGATAGCAGGCTGGAAACTCTGGGAAAACTATGTTACAGTCTTTAGGCAGAATTCCTTCTCTCCAGGAAACCTGCTTTTGCTGTAAAGTCCTTCAGCTGATTGGAGCAGTTCCATCCATATTGTTGAAGGTAATCTCCTTTACTTGGAGTCAACTAATTGTAAATGTTAATCACATCTTCAAAATTTCTTCACAGCAACATCTAGACTAGTATTTGACAAAACAACCGGGCACTATAACCTAGCCAAGCTGACACAGAAAATTAACTGTCATAATTGTCTTATAAGAACTGCCTCGTAACAAAAAATGCATTTGGTTTGTTTCTTAGTGAAGGTGTTTACACACAATCATTATTGCTGGATAAAAAACAAAAAA